>JAOPSE010000017.1:52640340-53890340 GCA_029449295.1 Zea luxurians
CGTATCCATTCGTCAGCTTCCAGTGGGTCTTCTGCTTTGGTGAATAAAGGTGGACGAGTTTCCGAGAAATCCAAGTAAGTAGTTTCGCGAGGGCCTTGCTGAAAACCTCTTCCTGCCTGCTGCTGGAACTGCTGCTGACCCGCCATTTCCCTAAGGAAGCGGGTATTGTCTGCGGTGGCATTCACCAAGGCGGCAATCGCCTCGGCTAGCGTGGGTGGAACCGGAGGTGGATTTGGGGTGACATCCCGACCCCCAGACGTTCCGGCTGCGTCCTGTCCGCGAGTCCTGGTCGGCATCTGAGGCAAAAACATTTGAAATAAACATAATATGCCAAAGAGACCTTCCATTTAACATTACTATAAAAAGTAATGATACAGACTCGATATTACATAACAGGATACATTACCCATTATACAAAAGTTCAACCTATTATACAACAGTGCCCCCTACAATACCCTACTCTACTTCTATTACACCATTAGTCCTGCTTTCCGTTACTTTTGGCGGCCTCATTGTCAGGTGTGGGAGTCCAGACGTCCACCAACCTCAAAGAAGGAGGGGGTTCAAAAAGGTCTAACTCCCCACCCAGCGCGCGTCCCGCAACGTGAGAGGGTCCGGCTTCTGCCTCAGCAGAGTGAGCAGGCACACTAGGGTGTAATTGTGAGTATAGTATATGGACTTCCTCATGCAACGTATTGCAGTAGACCTGCAGGTTGTCGACAGCTGAGCTAAGTTCTTTAATTCGGGCCTGAGCCCTTGCTTCCTTAGCACATGCCAGCATATGAGACTGTACTGCCCAGTCAAGTGCTAAGTCTCGATCAGCAAGCTGATCCTGCAGGTGACGGATGTCCCTTCTTAGTTCATTGATTCTATCTCCGTCTGCGATCCAAGCATTGGTCCGGTGTTGCAGCGTTGCTTGAAGTCGACTCACTTGGGCTTCAAGGTCTCCTATGGGGTCATTACTTCCGCTGCTGCTGCTTTCATGTCGAGGGGCTAGTTGATGCCGGGGTACTCCAATTGGTCCCGTTGACTTACGTGCTGTTAGCCTTGTGCGTGGCGGCATCTTTTCTAAGGGGAAAATTTATTAATATAATTCTTAGCATGATGCATGTGTAAATACAGAATCAACCTTAGCCGATTCAACCTTCTATACATTGCACTCTTCCTATCTGGTCTTTAAGATAAACTCTTCAGAGTACTTAGGTAAGAAGAGAAAAGAGTTTTTGGGTAAGATTTTCGAAAATCCTTTTGAAGATGCCTCATAATATCTGCAAAGAAGGGCTACGCTCCGATACCAGCTGTGACGGAACCTCCCAAGTAATTAGGCCCACCTACAGTTGTCCTTGTCCAACGGACTTCAGACAACCTTGTAGGTGCCCCTGAACTACTTGATAAGTTCGGTATCTTTCCTTACCTTACCAGGAACGATTCACCCGTCTTGCAGACATTACAGAACATTGGAGATAAAGAATTGCGGAAGCGATTACATAATTCACATTTATTTAAAAGCAAGCACAAGTTGTTTTATTACAGACCAGAACTAAAAGCGAGTGTTGGGTAGTAATATTATACAAACCAAGGGAGGCAAAAACTCCTCCCGAGAAGATTTAAGTAAAAGTTCTATATGGAGGACCAAGTCCTCCCGCACTTCAGTCTTGGGTTTCTTCTTTGGGAACCACCTTGGCACAGAAGCAGCAGAAATCTGCTACTTCCTCACCTAAAAACAACGAAGGGATAAACCCTGAGTATGGAATTACTCAGCAAGACTTGCCCGACAAAAGAAAAGACTCTCAAGGGTATGCTGGCTTTTAGGGAGTCAAGGTAAGGCTTCTCAATACTCAAAGACTCTGTTTTGCATAAATGCTTACTAAAGTGGATCCTTAAAAATCCAATTTTATTTGACCAGTAAGTTCAATTACCTGCAACTAGAGTTCTTTCTACCCTAGTTCAATCACTGGTCCTGCACTAGCCAGTTTCTTAACAAAAACCCATCATCTTTAGTGGAATGCTACGTGTAGGGCAGTGACCAAGTCTTCATAACCGCGAAGGTACGGCGATCCGAATCGATTATACTCAGCTGAGGATCTCCAATCACACGACATATGTAGCACTTAACCCTTGCATATGTCAACACGCCACCGGGGTTCTTAAGACCGGATCAGGTTCACGCAAACCGAGAGCACAGATACACCACCGTCCAGCCTCTTGCCACGGAGGGTACACGCTACTCTCGCCACCGCTCCACGCCCATTTCGTGTTATCTTATTCCGGCCTTAGTCTGCCCGAGGCAAGGCTTACCCATGACGAGGCATGTGACCAGTTAAAGGGTCCTCGATCATCAAGCCTACATCGAGACGGTCCTTAATCGACTCAGACGGAGACACTACACCGAGACTCTCTTCTCGTGCAAGTCACCCGCCCGGTCTCAGCTTAATCTTTTTAACCCAAAAACTTGGTACCTGGCAGAGGTACATCTTTTCCGATGTTGAACCCATCATGGCCATGATGGATTCACCATCAAGTTTTATTTTCGGAAACAACCCTCCCACTTTGCCAAACATCTTTTGTAAAACAAATCCTTTTGTTTTTCTAAGCAATACTAAGCATAGTAAAACCTCTTTGTAAAATAGGGTTTCAAGGAGGGTAATCAAGATCAAGGAAGATAATGCAGGAATTGTTTAATCAATCAACTCCTATCACCTAATGCAGCAAGCAAGTGAGAAAGGTTTTAAAAACATCAAGGGAGGTGGCAAATGCACCGGGGCTTGCCTTTGTTAACAGGTGAGTCCTGCTCGGATCCACAAATATCGAAATAAAAGTAGTTGCCTGCTTGAGGATCTGAGGTTGGTGGAGTCCCCTCTTCAGTGACTTCTTCTTCTTCTTCGTGTTCTAACATAACCATATATATGCATAAGAATGGATGCCCTGGGATGCTCATGAGGATGCAAAGATAATATGAACTTATTATCTAAGTCTTGAGTACAACTTTCCTTCACGGTACTCCGAGAACCTAGGGTTTCCGGAGTCAGTAAAGGAGTTCATAAGGCAGGGGGGTGGTTTTTGGGTTTAGTGATCAAACAAGGTCCAAATCAACCCAAATTCTACCCAAGGCTTCTAAATATTGGTTTAAGTGCCCATAAAAAGTTTGGGCATTTTTGGGCTTATTACTTTTTTTTCTAAAAATCCATAACTATTACTTATAACCACTTTAAATACCCTAAAATTTCTTATTTCCACTAAAAATCACAAAACTATTTTTACTAAATACTAGGGAAAATAACAAGCCTAGGAAAATTGGTTTCACAATTTTACCATTTTTCTACCATTTTTAACAGATTTCTAAAGCTCTGCGGAAAAAGAAAAAGGAAAAAGCTTCAATAGTAATGGGCTGAAACCAGCCCAGACGGCCCAGTCCAGAGGGGAAAGCGCGCGCGCGCGCCCGTGCTATGGCAACTTTGCAGAAAGGGCCTCGGGGTTTGGCTAATGGGAGAACAAGCTTCTTTACTATTGCACTGTGTCGCTGACAGATTGCAAGGAAACCCCTGCAGTTCTAATTCTTCGCAGAGGGAGGTCCCCGACGGTGTTCACGCACGGCCGTGCTCCGGCGAGCACCTGTACCGGCCGAACGGGGCAACGGCTGGGTTCTCCGAGCGGCAGACATGAAATCGGGGCTACCCTGACCATTTTCCCCAACCTAATTGCAACTAAGACCAACTACGTAGCTCTGGCCACGGTGGCCGTGATCATGGCGGCTATGCGGTCGTGTTCCCGGCGACCAGAGGGCTCTTAGTTCAATTCGGTGGCTCGGCAAGCATCGTAGACGCATAAGAATGCTTAAACAAGGAAGCAGAGGGGAGGAGCTAACCCGAGTATGGCTGGCGACGGTGAGGCTCGTTTCACGGTGTTCTTCAACCGATTTGGGGGAAATCCCAAATTCGTGTTCTCTGGTGGGGGTTTCGGGGTGCAGGTGGGTGCAATAGGTGCTTGGATGCATACCGGAGCTGGAGGTACGCTCAATTTATAGAGCTAGCGGGCGGTGGCCGCGAATTTCAAGCAAGACGCGCGGCGGTCGGAGGTGGAGAAGAACACTGGCGCACGCGAATGAGTGTCCTACGCCGTGGCAACCTCACCGGCATTGATTTGACAGCAGTAGCGAGTTACAGCGACGCGGTGGAAGGGTTGAGCCACGCGGCGCACGGCCGGGAGGCGACGGTCGACGGCGTGTTAATCCGCTCAGCCGCAAAGGGGGAGAGAGAGCCACGGTGATGTCACCGGAGTGACTTCCAGCTCACCGTCGGCGAGGGGCTTCTACCGCACGACGTTATCCACTCACCCAGAGCACGAATCATGACGCCGGCGACGTGAATCACGGCGGAAAACCACCGCCGGTGAGATCTTTTCTGGGGCTGGCGATCTGATCCTTAATGGTCACTGTACCATGGGCTGCAGTAGTCAGTCAACCTGACAGCCATAGTTTAGGCTCGATTTGCTCCCAATTTTTCATGGCAACATGCCCAATGATCTGCAGCAAAGTTGTAGTGCTACCATCCATCTACATCTTTGCTATAATGTGTACTCACAAAAAGTCACTGGATCCCCTTCAAAATCGAGCTCAAAGTTGATCTCACAGCACTGTTAATCTGTATTTCAGACTGAATCAGTCTGACAGTCCATCTTTGCTTGGGTTTTTCTCCAAATTTCTCATAAGATCATGGCTTGAATCCTTAAACAAAGTTGTTCTCCTATGTTTAGTCTTCAACTTTGATGTGGTGACTTAGGACAAATTCTCAATAATTTGGAAGATCCAATGCTCCAAAGTTGAGCTTACTAATCTGAAATTCAGACTTAGAGAAATCTCAATTGGGGGTCCTTTTTGCATTTGAGTCCAAAACTCAACATTTGGCTTTCAAGTCCACACATTTGTGAACCTAGGGACTTAAGAAACTTATTTGGCTTGGTTTTTGCACTTTAGCCCAAAAGTGGACTAATTTTGCACATAAGCCCCTAGGGTTTGGTTTTAGGGTTTTCTAGGGTTTCAATTAGGGTTTCTGGTATCCCAGGGGTATAAATGTGACTCCACTTTGTTTTTGGGGATATTTTATGACTCTTACCCCAAAGTCTTTAGGTTTTCTCACTTGGGTTAAGTTTTACCCTTTTAATCCCTATTTAGGGTTAAGTTTCCTAACCAGGGTGCTATTTGCAAAAACACTTAAACAATACAACTTGTTTGAAATTTTTGCCTAGTGAATGCACTCTAGGTGTATCAAACATATGCAATGCCAATGTTATGATGTCATGCTCAAGTTTTAGTTATAGTAACACCAGGGGTGTTACATCCTTCCCCCCATAAAAGAATCTCGTCCCGAGATTTAAAGTCCTAAAGTGAGTAATGGAAAAGGAAATGTGTCATGTTTTTATTTCCTCATTTCTGGTACAAGGCAGGGTGGTGTGGGATTCACTCCTTTATTGCAATAACCATATACACTTTACAAATTACATGAGGCTAGAAAGCCTGGGAAATTCTTATTCAAGAAGTCTTGAGTTTCCCACGTAGCCTCTTCCTCAGAATGTTGGTTCCATTGTACTTTGTAGAATTTGAGAGTCTTTCTCTGGGTAACCCTGTCCTTTTGATCTAGAACTCGAATAGGATGTTCCGAGTACGTTAAGTCTGGTTTCAGGACAACATCTGTCACTTCAATGGTTCGATCGGGAACCCGTAGACACTTCTTCAATTGCGATACATGGAACACATTATGTACAGCAGACAATGTTTCGGGAAGTTGAAGTCGATACGCCACTGGCCCATATCTTTGAAGAATAGGAAATGGACCAATGTACCTGGGTGCAAGTTTTCCCTTTACCCTGAAACGCGATACTCCCTTCATTGGTGAAACCTTTAAGTAGATGTAGTCTCCTTCTAAGAAGTATAAGGGCATTCGCTGTTTGTCTGCATAACTCTTCTGACGAGCTTGTGCTTTCTTTAGATTATGAATAATTTTCTGAACCTTATCCTCGGTTTCTTTCACTAGATCAGGTCTAAAGAAGCACCTCTCACCAGGTTCAGACCAGTTTAGTGGAGTCCGACACCGTCGTCCATATAAAGCTTCAAAGGGTGCCATCTGGATACTGTCTTGATAGCTATTATTATATGAAAACTCCGCCAAAGGTAAACATTCATCCCATTTCTGTGAGAAATCCAGGACACATGCCCGCAGCATATCTTCAAGTATCTGATTCACTCTCTCAGTTTGTCCACTGGTTTGAGGATGATAGGCCGAACTGTGGAGTAACTTAGTACCCAGGGATTTATGAAGTTCTTCCCAAAATTTAGATACAAATTGTGGCCCACGATCCGACACTATAGTCTTTGGAACACCATGCAAACTGAGAATACGGGCGATGTACAAATCCGCATAGGTAATGACGGGATATTTTACTTTGACAGGGAGGAAGTGGGTGATCTTGGTAAGTCGATCAATGATAACCCAAATAGAGTCATATCCTTTTGCGGTCCTGGGCAATCCCACAATGAAGTCCATGCTTATGTCTTCCCATTTCCATGTTGGTATTGGTAATGACTGCAATGGACCGACAGTTTTCATGTGTATGGCCTTGACACGTCTGCAAGTGTCACACTTAGCCACATAGCGTGCAATTTCAATTTTCATCTTCGTCCACCAGTAGTACTGCTTTAGATCATGGTACATCTTAGTGCTTCCCGGATGAATAGAATAGCGACTAAGATGCGCTTCATCTAAGATTTGCTGGCGGAGTTCTTCATTCTTTGGCTCGGACTCGGGCTAAGACCCGGAAGACGGTGAACTCCGCTCCGCCCGACCCAGGGCTCGGACTCGGGCTCAGCCCCAGAAGACGACGAACCCCGCTTCACCCGATCCCAGGGCTCGGACACCGCCCTGGCCTCTGCCGACGACCTCCGCCTCGCCCGACCTAGGGGCTCGGACTCGGCCCCGGCCATGAAGGACAGACTCGACCTCGGCTTCGGAGGAGCCTCCACGTTGCCCAACCTAGGGCGCAGGCCAGCCACGTCAACAGGAAGCGTCATCATCACCCTACCCCGAGCTGACTCGGGCCGCAGAGAACAAGACCGGTGTCCCATCTGGCTGTCTCCACCAGATAGGCAATGATGGCGCCCCGCATGCCCTGTGACGACGGCGGCTCTCAGCTCTCTTACGGAAGCAGGAGGACGTCAGCAAGGACACAACCGCTCCGACAGCTGTCCCTCCGCCAGGCTCCGCCACTCCTCCGACGGCCACGACATCACACTAGTTGGGTTCCAAGATCTCTCCGGCTGCCACATTGGCATGTACTCAGGGCACTAGCTCTCCCTCGCTAGACACGTAGCACTCTGCTACACCCCCATTGTACACCTGGATCCTCTCCTTGCGTCTATAAAAGGAAGGACCAGGGCCCTCTTAGAGGAGGTTGGCCGCGCGGGACGAGGACAGGACAGGCGCTCTCTTGGGGCCGGTCACTTCCCTCACCCGCGTGGACGCTTGTAACCCCCTACTGCAAGCGCACCCGACCTGGGCGCGGGACGAACACGAAGGCCGCGGGATTCCCACCTCTCTCACGCCGGTCTCCGGCCGCCTCGCTCCTTTCCCCCTTTCGCGCTCGCCCACGCGCTCGACCCATCTGGGCTGGGACACGCGGCACTCACTCGTCGGCCTGAGGGACCCCCGGTCTCGAAACGCCGACACCTTATACGGACGAGGATTAGTAATTCCCGTCGGTTTGCAGCCGACGGAGATTAACTGGATTCATGTAGTGAACTATGAATTAATCATAAAAAATCATAGAAACTTTATACTAATGTATATCGTATCATATATTCAATGTGTATATTTACTCATATGAAGTAATATTTTTTATTTTTTATAATCACTATGATTTTTCAAAAATTAGCCGAAACAAACATAAAAAGGGGAAAAAACAACCAAGGGAAAACGCCATGGTGGAAGAAGTGTGGCTAGTTTTATAATCGAGGGAGAGTAGAAACGAAACTGACGCTCTCTTTGCTCGAATAAAAGTTCTCTCCTTCCATCGTCATTGACAGACATAGGAGGCTATTAATCTCCTCAGATGCTCGCCATTAACAAACGTCTTGAGTGACGTCGCGACCACGTTAGGCTAACGCATTATCTTCGTCCCCGTCACGTGGGGGAGCCATTGGTCCATTCGTTGCGCCCACGTCAACAGCAACGGCGAAGCCACCGCTATCCCTAGGCGCTCACGGGGAAGCTCATCGTGGTCAACAAGAAGGCGTTGAGCCATCTACACGAGGTGGAAGCTAGGACCAGCGACGCCGCCGATGAACGTGGAGATGGACAGCGCGGTACAGGCGGCAGTTGTGCGATGAGCGCACGTTCTTGGGCACCGCGCTGCCCATGCCTACAAACTTGGAGATGGGCAATGCCTCCTCCGTCGCGATCTCTTCCACCACCCCGTCCACCGTCTTGGCGACCTTCCCTAGCGCGCGGCCCTGGCAGCACCGAGCTCCATCGCGGCGGCCACCGCCGTCCTGGACAGGGACGCTCGCGGCTCCTCTACTCACCCTTCGGCGTCGTTGCCGCCTGCCACTCGTCGAAGAACGCGCGCGACGACGCGACACATGATGTCGGTGTTCCTGACGTGCTCCCTGGTGGCGTCTAGCGCAACAACGAGTAGGTCCTGGGTGGTGGTTTTGCCGAGCACGACGGTGTCAGCTTGGCTTCCCAGAGCACGACGTTGGCAACAAGCAGCAAGGAAACCGACAGCTGCGCGCACCTGTCGTCTACCTTATTCTTCTCCACGCCTCCTGCTCTCTCTCTTCTTCTGATCCGTGCGTAGAGAGGCTAACAGGCGGCGATGCCAAGCTCGAGGTCGTGGCACATCTTGGCGGACGCCCCGATGGCGACGATGGCGTGGAGGAGGTGGCAGCAGAGGAACGACACCGGGACACCGGGCGCGTCGGCGGACGACGGGAGCACATCCACGACGAACTCGAGCAGCGTGCGGTGGGCCGCGCAATACCGAGGCGTCGTGATGACCTAAGCTCCACGTACGCCACCGCGGCCACCACAGCCGGCTCGGTGTAGTGCCGGGAATATGGGTCAGACTTTTCGGACCAGCACGAGCACGACCCGAAAATAGGAGCCTAAAGCACGGTCCGGTACAAAATAATATGGACCATGCTAGCACGGTCCGAAAGCGGGCCTGGGCCAGGCCTCAAATTCTGGCCCGTCGGGCCCCCGGCACAGCCCGTATAGATGGGCCGGGCTTGAGCCGGCATGACCCAATTAAGCCCAATCTATTTAATTTCTTTAATTTAGTAAGATATCAACTTTATATTGTTGATATATTTGAAGTTTTTATGGTCAAATGATGCTAGAATTGTTTAATATCTTTAATTTACTAAGTTATGAACTTTATATGATTGTAATATTTTGATTTTATATGGTCAAATATACGGCCCGGGCTTGGGCCGTGCTGGGCCACTGTTTTTACATTTCGGGCTAGCACGCCACGACCCAAAAGTTTTTTGGGCTTTCCTGTCCTAAACCCGTTTGGCACGAAGCACGATGGACTTGGGCCGGGTCGGGCCGGCCCGGCCCAATTCCCAGCACTCGCTCGGTGCAGCGTCACCACAACGCCACGAGGGCATGTACACAGTACACACTCGGAGGTTTTCGAGAATAAGAGACGACTAAAATATTGCATGGTATAACTTTAATACTTTAGATCATCAATGTAGCTAAGAGACATGCTCTTCGCGAGTAACTAATCACTTATATGTTTTTTACTTTCTTAAGAGACCTTATATTAAATGGCTGCAGATCAGGTGCAAACTACACGTCTCGTGCAAACCTGTGCAAACCACGACGTCAGCCACTGGATCTATATCTAACGTGTATAACCATCCCTGCTGTACTTTTACAAATGAGTCCCCCCATCTATTATCCAAACTGCAATCCAACCCTTGATTGGTAGCACTATACCTAGCAACCAATTGTCATGCAATAAATCTTGGCGCCGCCAGACAGAATTATGCCCAGCCTGACGGACATAATAAAAGTAAAGATCCAGTGGCGTCGTCTGACTCTGACCATGCGCCGCCCTGGCCCTGTCCTGGCCACCTCTGACTTAGCCTCGCCCACTCCGTCGTCGCTTCCGGCTGGGCGCCGCATCGAATTAGATAGGATTAGATATTGTAGCACTATTGTGGATTGTAAAGAAAACAAATCTGGAATGAAAGTAAAGTTTGCATTGTTCTCATTAGCATTGTTGTAAATGCACTACATACTCAAATAAAACAAGACAGTACGACACAAAGCAATATTAAGGGACTGATTTATTAGGGCACGTGCGTGCATCATGGTGCCCTATTTGCTTACAACTGCTGCATGTACGAGTGGCTTTTCCCTTGCCTGCAGACTTTGTCTCCTTGCTTTTTTTAATTCTTTTGCATCTCCCCTTTGACTTCACATCATTAGGTGGGTGTATGAGTACTTCATTTGGAATCTTTGTACCAATGAAAGACTCAATTTCATCATGTTTGGTACTGATAACAGAAGGAACCATGACTCTGATAGCTGCTTGCAGATTTAACAAACTGGAAGTTAAAATGTCCATTCCTTCATTGGATTGCTTTGCCATTTGGATAAGATCTTCAAACATGTTGTGCGCTTCTGAATTTTTTTCGTGTTGCCACTTCATTGGGATTTGAAGGTACGTTTTCTAGTATGTTACCTTCATCATCAAAGAAAATAGCCCTACATGAAGAAAAGATTTAAACATCACTTGAAACTTAGTGTCCCAATTGCATAGTGGAATATAGAAGACAAACCTTTTACACCGTTTCTGCCATCTTGTCATAATATAATAGTCTGGTAATTCAATTTGTCTCTCTGCTCTAAGAACTTGTATGATGTGACAGCACAGGATGCCGTGAGACTCAAATAATTTACATGAGCACCTGCCAATCAAACTTAACTTGTTGAAATGAACCAACCGTTCCTTTCCAGATAGGCTACTAATGGTAAAAACTTTGTACTCCTCGCCATCTGTTATACCTTGAATAAAACAATGATCTCTGGAGGCTATTATTTGTTCCTAAAATTTAGTAAAAATTTCATGTGTATATGCCATACTACACTGCTTCTCCATGGCTATGGTGTCATCAATTTAGAAATACCGTGTAAGCTTTTGTGGTCATGTTTCAACTCCTCTTCACGTTGGCACTCCAAAGTTGTGTCAAATCTTAGCCAGAACTCAACGAACGATAATTTTCGATGAATGAAACGATTGAAAAAGGAATTTGCACTCTCTGAGCGTGATGTAGTCCTATGGATGCCTGAGAGAGGTATGTCCATCAAGTATGCTAGGATCCACAATTCACGAATGAGAAACCTAGTGGAGAACCATTCATTACCCATGACCTGAAATTTAGTGACAAAACAATGCCATTGTGTCTCAAATTCTTCTATAGTTTCAAAGCCCCATACACATGATTTTAGTGCGTCCCAAAACTCTTGATTCTCCCTTAGAGATGGACTGACCCTCTCAGGTACCTTCTCCATGATATGCCACATACATAGCCTATGGGTGGTGTTTGGCAAAATCATATTGATAGCAGCCTTCATGCTTGCACATTCATCAGTTACGATTAAATGAGGTACTGCTCCACCCATGGCTTTAAGAAAGATCTTGAACAACCATACATATGACTCGATCTTTTCATCAGCCATGAATGCCGCTCCAAGGAAAATACTTTGCAAGTGGTGGTTCACTCCAGTGAACGGCACAAACTTCTGTTATATTGGTTAGTAGAATATGTTGCATCAAGAGAAACCACATCACCAAAAATACTATAATTTTTCCTACTTATGGCATCAACCCAAAACACTCGCATTAGTCTTCCATGATCATCCACTTCAAAGTCATAAAAAAATGCAGAATTGACTTCCTTCTTCCTCTTGAGCTGAGACACAAATATCTGGGCATCTGCATCCTTGATTTTTGTCCTTAGGTCACGGTAATAGTTTTTGAGATCACTCAGTGTACACCCAACATTTTGAAATCCCCCATCACTAACATGCATCAATCTGAATGC
The DNA here is from genome assembly GCA_029449295.1 of Zea luxurians. Classification (NCBI taxonomy): domain Eukaryota; kingdom Viridiplantae; phylum Streptophyta; class Magnoliopsida; order Poales; family Poaceae; genus Zea; species Zea luxurians. Next base: position 52,652,450 of record JAOPSE010000017.1, read on the forward strand.
AAGGGATGTGCCAATACTAGCTTTATGGCAATTGTACAAAGTACTCTTCGCCCTCTCTGTAACATGACGGTTGGATCGAAGAAAATGTCAGTGGAGCGGCGATACAAGACCATGATTATGCTGCTCAACCATTGAAGAAATCGTGTACTTCTTGTCGGTACCAAGGTTCACATAGATGTGTGCCGCACACCCACACCTTGTTTCCATCATGTTATGTCTCTTCTTTCTCTTTTTTCCAGATTGATCAATATCTTCTTTGCCCTTCTGTACTCTATACCCTTCTCTTGCACAATAAAAATATTTGCCTTTAATTTCATCATTAACCTTCTTATGTTGTCCAATACGAACTGAGAACCCACCATCATGTGCATAACCTTTGTAAAATTTCTCCACATCTGCGATGCTGTCAAATGACATCCCTACCATGGGCTTCAAACTTGGATCAACATCAGGAATAAACGAGGAACACTGCAAGGTTAAAATTCAATCTTAAGACTAATCAACACATGAGATAAGGAGCAAATGACAAAAAGTAATCAATGTTACATACTCACAATAATGTTGGAAGATGATTTTGTTGGTGTGGATACGCCATAATCTGGACCGGTTGTTGGGTCTGAGCACTCAAAACTGCCCGACGCGTGCATGACAACGGAGGCTGGCGTGGTCGCAATTAGGCAAGTCGAAGCATCAGGTGCTATGGAAGTCGGCGTCGTCGTGCTCAGGGAGGCTAGCGTCGTTGTGGGCAAGGAGCCCGGCGTCTGCTCGACGATGGAGGGCATCACAGTCGTGCTCGACGAGGAAGGTGCACTCGAGATCAAAGAAAACGGGGGCTTTACGATCATGTAGTCCGGGATGTTTGCGATCAGGGAGCCTGGCATATGCTCGACGAGGGAGGGCAGCGCAACCATGGCGACGTTCGGCGGCGTGGCCATGATTATGTTCGTCAGGCTGGGCACAATTCTGTCTGGCGACGCCAAGATTTATTGCATGATAGTTGGTTGCTAGGTATAGTGCTGCCAATCAAGGATTGAATTGCAGTTTGGATAATAGATGGGGAGACTCATTGTAAAAGTACAATAGGGATGGTTATACACGTTAGATATAGATCTAGTGGCCGACGTCGTGGTTTGCACAGGTTTGCACGAGACGTGCAGTTTGCACCTGATCTGCAGCCATATTAAATAGGGTTATACGTGCCTTTAATCTTTCGGAACAGGGCATGGGACATCGACAGCGCCTCGATGACATTGCACGCGCTGACCGTGAAGACACGCTTACAAAGATTAAGCACCTCAATAAGCAAAATGTGGATTGCATGTCTTATTTCTATTCTACCGAAATCCTACGGTAATGTTTTTATTTTGGCAAAACCTAGTCTACGGCTTTCCATGATAGCAAAAAATCTCATGCCAAATAATTGGCACCAAATTTCAAATCCATCTCGTTCCGCTCCACTCAACGTCTCCACGCTAGGGTTTCGCTATCCCCATTCTCACCGCGCCAGTCCCCGAACCGAACCTTGGATCGGGGCCGCGCTTGCTCGCTCCGTCCATGCCGAGCTCCTAGCCTCCTGACTTCCTGAGTCCTGACCCCCATGTCACGTTCATCCTTCCCGACCTGCTCCTCCCAGAAAGGTGCTCGCAGCCCGCCTCTGCAGCACGATTTTGTTAGTTTGTTTGGGTTTTGGGCTTTTGGCTTGACATCTTGCTGTGATTTTTTGTCAGCGGAAATTGAAGAGATGGTCCGAGCCGAGGTGGAGGCGCTCATCGCCCAGCTCCGCGCCAACTTCGACCTCGCCGATGGTCTCAAGCGCGCCGGCGCGGACCAGGCCGCGTGGCTGCGGGATGCCCGGGCGAAGGCGGAGCGGAATGCGGTGGAGGCCGCGGCCAGGTCGGAGGAGGCCGCCGCCACCGGGGATCGGTGCGGGGTGCTGGAGTCCCGGCTAGCCAAGAATGAGCAGGAGCTGAGGCACCTCTACGCGGCGCACGAGGCGCTCAAGGGCACGCTCCGGGAGAAGATCGAGGGCCTCGAGGGCGACAAGAGGGGTCTCCTCACGGCGCTCGAGGACGCTGAGGGGAGGCGCGTGGAGCACGAGGCTGCCCTCCGTGCGTGTGACAACGAGATCGCGCGGCTTAGGGGGCTCCTGTCAGAGAAGGACTGGAGGGGAGGCGAGGCTGAGAAGAGGGTGTTGACACCGAGGGAGGTGGTGATGAGGGACGACATGCTGGTGAAGCTGGAAGAGGAGAAGGCCACCATCGAGGGTAAGCTCAACTGGAAGGCGGAGCAGTTCAGGCACCTCGAGGAGGCACTCAATAAGCTCCACGATGGCTTCAGGGCTGTCAAGAAGGAGTGGGGCTTAGATAGATCAACTTTCGTTGATCGAATTGGCACTCTTGAGGATGATTTGGATTCCAAGACCAGGGTTGCGGAGGATTTCCCGTCGAGGTTGGATATGTGCAGCCAGGCGTTGGCCCATGAGGAAGGCCGCAGGAAGCGAGTCGAAGCAGAGTTGTCTGAGTTGCGCCTCATGTATGGCTATGTGGTCTCTGAATATGAAGGGGCCAAATCAATGATGGAGTCGTTGAGCTCCAAGACGGATGGGGAGATTGCATATTTGAGAAGAGCACTGGCTGAGAAGGTTACATTGCTCAAGGAAATAGCATACAGTAAGGCACATCTTGAACAAGAAAATGAGGATTTGCGCTCAAGTCTCAAGGAGTATCAGGAGGCACAGATTGGTGGCACATATGCTGTTGTGTCATTGAAAAGTTTATGGGAGAATTTTCGAGCCCTGGAGCAGACACATAGAAGTTGCACTAAGAAGCTAAGAGATAAGGAAGAAGAATGGAGAATACAGACGACAAAGCTTGTGAATGACTTGGTTGAATGCATATCAGATTTAGAATCCAAAGATATTCTTATCGGGCAACTGCAGAATGAGTTACGCGGTAGTTATAGGTCCCTTGAGCTACAAACAGTGGAGAGTTGGGAAGCTTTGATATTTCTTACTGTTGTACTAGGAAAATTTCATGAGTCCTGCTCATTTGTTGATACTGCTAAACTGAATATGCAGCATCATTGTCAAGAAATTGAAAAGGAAATTGGTTTTGCCAAGAGAGAGTTAGAAGAACAATCTTGCATTATTGTCCAGTCTCAAGCTGAACAGAAACAACAATCTAAGGTTATAGCAAAATTGCATGCAAGAATTGAAGAGCTAGAACATATGGAACAAAAACAAAAGAAGATGCAAATGCAGCTTGATGCATACAAAGAGATGTTGGACAATACATCAAGAGATGCTAACCGCCGAAAAGTTGAAGCTTCAAAGAAGGAAAACACCCTACAGGAGAAATTGAGGGAGGCATTAAGTGCTCTTGACGAAAGAAATTGTGCCCTTGCTGACAGGAAGAGTGAGTTGAGTCAGTTAGAAATCAATCTCCATCATCAAAAGCAAGCAATTGAGCATTTGAAAAAACTGAAAGATGACATGCAAACTGAAGCTGAGAGCTATATGTATGACAATCGTATCCTGAAGAGAGATCTGGACGCTGCTCTTGTTGCCAACGTGAAAGCTGAGGAGTTGCTTAGACAAGAAAAGGTGACGTTAATATGTGCTCTCGATGAGGCAAAATTTACCCTTTCTGAGAGGAACAGTGAGCTGACCGAATTCAAGATCAATTTAGAGAAGGTGAAGGTTGATATGGAAACTGAACTCAAAATATGTATTGATGAAAATTGTGTACTGAAGAGAGATTTGGATGTTGTTCTCATTGCTAAAATGGAGGCTGATGAGTGTCATACAAAAGAAAAGCAGGAGTTATGTGGTATCATTAACGATAAAGGAATGATGATTGATAAGCTTCAGCAACGCATCGTTGTGCTAGAAGAAGAAAACATGGTCCAGAAACTTGATTTGGGAAGTCTTATCAAGATGGAGTATGAGAAGTCTATTCATGAAGTGAAGAACAGGTACTATGAAATTGTTGAGGTCTCCGACAAAAAACTTCTGGAGCTGGAAGAACGGATTAGATTCTTTGAGCAGAAATTCGCATGCAGGGAGCAGGAGCTCATGGAAATGTTTAATCAAGAGAAAGCAGATCGGTATACACTAATAGCAGAGAAAGAAATTGCTATTTCTGATATTCAACAAACTGTTGAATCTGTTCAGGTTGACATCGAGCACCTTCTTGAGGCTGCAGCAACAAAAGTGGCAGAAGTTGAGCTAGAGGTGAATCAACTTTATGGTTTTGCAGAATCTCTGAATTCACTTAAAGTCATCCAAGGGCATGATACTGTTTTCAAGGATATGCTCATTGCAGAGTGCGAAAGAGAACTTGACTACCTGCAGGTGAGTTTATTGCAAGAGAAGCATCAGTCAAGAAATTTGAAGAATCTTATGGAACAACTCAAAGCTCGCACTGCTTCTGAAATGTCAGAAAAGGCAAAGCAGCATCTGGAAGTTACAAATAAGCTGAAATTCTTGGAGGAAAGAAATGAAACATTAGAAGAACACGTACGAGAGCTAAAGTCTAGGACAACTGATATGTCTGTTGTTGTACTTCAAGAGAGGAATCAGTTGGTCAATGAGCTGACTGGACTAACCGATACCATTGGGGAGGTAATTTATGGAGGTGAAAGTATGATGTCAAATTTGAGAAGGATCTCGCAGAAAATTAATGAGGAGGAACAATGCAATGACAGGCTTACCTCAGAGAAAACTAACGGTAGAAGTTCTGCACCTCTGATTAGGAGCAAACCAAGGCATGTCCCAGTTAGAAGATCGCCTCTGAAGGAGCAAAACTACTAGTCTCGATAGATAGGTCAGATCGTGTACTGACATTTGTGTAACAGTTACTCAGTTCTTCCATGGATCCTTGACATGCCGTCTGTGGGGTTGTGCCTTTTCCTTGACATCTGTGTTATGTTATTTGAAACACAGCGGCTGTGTTATCCAATACTTATTTTATGGATTCAATTTGAATAGCATAATAGTTTCCCATTGTTGAGTGCGACGTTGCTAACCAATGTGGAGTGCCCCGCCGCCGCGTGCAGCTGGTTAACCACTGACATATGAGGGAGAGAAGAATTAAAACTAAGTAACAGAATGGCATAGAGGAGATGAAAATTAAGACCAATGGCGTTGAAGGGAAAAAGGTATTTTGCGATGGCATATACGGAATGAGAATATAATTTTTGATGCTATATAAGGAATTAATTTTCTCATTTTTCTCCACGTCGGATCGCTCGTTCCGTACGTCCACTAAAATAGGAAAACGTTGCCTCACCACGGCTGCGCTTTGTACTGGACACATGCTTGCGTTGCACTTGCACTTAGCGCGGCCCAGTTTGAGTTTGGCAACAATGACATGAAACCGATCTTGCTTGTGGCCCAAAGTTTAGTTGGACTGCTGGATCGCCATTAACCGGGGTGGCATCCAACGCTAATGAAATTCCTCCCATTGACACTGGCTCATATTCATAACTAGGCTTACGAGTTTTTTTTTAAAAAATTTAAAAAATCATTTCAGTCTCTGCATTGGTTTTACACGCGACCAATCTTTTATTACAGTTTCAGCACCCGTCTGCATAAGAAGCTCTCAAAAAGCTAAACCACCGGGGGGGGGGGGGGGGGGGAAGAAAACAACCAACCATATGTCGTGTCCGACCTTGTTTTAAGAACCCTAGTGTGCATCTGTATTTGAGCCAAGATCAAGCACAAATACATATATGAAAGGAACACATATTTAAGGTAAAACATGCGCTTCTCTGATCATGAAAAGTAGTCAAGCCCCACATGGCATAACCGTAGGCATTAAGTATAAACCCTGAAGTGCCGTTTGGTTCATGAAATATAACGTAAATGGTAATGTTAATTATTCACACTTGAGTATCAGCGGTAACAGATTTAAATAGGTTGGTATCAATTTCTAGTGTAGTATCTGATTACGGTTAGACTTAAACAAACATGATTTAACGTTATTAGTTATTGTCCATGTTACGAATATGTGAACCAAACATGACCTATAACTCAACGGAAAGCTACCGCCACCGTGAAGCGGCAGACAACTAATGCACTATTGTAGAGTGGTAAACTACCACAAATGAACTATGCAGTGTAGCGACACTTTGTTCCATTGAGCATGTTCGAAACCCTAACACTAAAGAACTTTTGGCACATTTGTAGGTTTTTACGTGACTTCAAGTTCTCTTTACGCCTTGTTCGGTTGCTCATATGAGGTTAAATCTCTTTATATTCAATTTTGACTAGGAAATAATTTATTTCCCTCCAATCCCCTCCTAACCGAACAACCTATTAGCGTCTATATCCGTGAGTCAACAACGATTGATTGAGTACTTAAAGCATTCAACAAGCGCTAACCGTAGGTTGAAGCATGGGCGGACCCATAGGCCATAAGGGGTCCATGTGGGCCTAAGAAGACATACCCTAAGCCAGCCCACCCTGACCTCCAGCTATAGATGACCAAATGGACCGTGCTTGACGGGCCGGCCCGAAGCATAGCCCATTTAATAGTGTCGGGCTGGGCCCGGCACGACAGCCGTGCTGTGCTTGCGTTGCTGCCTTGGCCCGTAGTGCCGGCCCGGCCCAGCACGATTATATATTTTTTATTTTATAAAACATAGTATATATATTTTATATTTGCTATTTACAACAAATGTACTAGAGTTCCACTGGTGTTCGAAACCCCATCACGCACAGTTTTTTTGTAATTTTTCTGAACATGGGCAAATTAAACGGGCCGGCCTGGCCCAGCTACCAGGCCGGCGTGCCGTGCCTAGGCCGCGTCTGCGGCACGCGGGCCGACCGGGCACGACCCGTTTATCTGTCAGGCCTAACGGGCCATGCCGGACCACCCGTTTGGGCACCTATACCTCCTGACGTGACGATGTTTAGGTCGCAGCTTCACTTCCATCGCGTCGTAGTCGGCTGCCCTTGTGCTCTTGTTGTCACGCGTCGCCGCCAACGTAACACCCAGTCTGTCGCACGGTCGTAGTCGCAGCCAGCCACCGCGCGGCGCAGCGAGCCGGTGACCCGCCCTGGCCCAGCCACTAGACGTCGATTGCTGCCTGCCAGGCCATCGCGCCCATGAATCCTGTTGAAGTATACTTAGTGGCAAATGAGAATTAAGAGAGACAAATGGCAGAGACAAGTAACTGTTCTCTTTATTGCAGAGTTTCTTGCTTATATACAAGTGGATACAGAGTCTCCCAAGGGGGTGTGTCCCTTGGGAGAAAAGTGTCAGGGGAGGGGGTTGATCACATGTTATACATATTTTGTAACACTCCCCCTTGATCAATCCGCATCCATTTGATCATCTACAATATGTCTTTCAATATATCATCTCCTCAAAAACCTTGTGGGAAAAATAAGGAGTACACAATGTCTTTTGTATTATGAGTAAAACTCATATTGAATTCCAAAAGAAAATATGCTTGTAATCATCATGCATAAAAACCCCTGTGGGGAAAAGTCAATGATGAAGCATATAGCTTAGTTGATATTACCTCGTTAAAAACTTTGGATGAGAAAACCTTAACAAGGCAAAACTCATACAAAGAAAAGAGTGTAATATGATGGTATAAAACAGGTCAAATATCATGGAGAATTACTCCCCCTGATCCTTGCAAGCACTTAAGTCTTCTCATACCAATCACCTCAACACATTTCTGAAAACGTTGAGTATGGTAGAGGTTTTGTGAATAGATCAGTAAGATTATCACAAGACTTTGTTTGCATGATGTTTATATCTCCATTTTCCTGAAGTTCATGGGGATAAAACAATTTAGGAGCAATATGTTTATTAATGTTGCTCCTGATATAACCTGTTTCCATCTGAACAACACAAGCTCAATTATCCTTATGGATAATGGTCGGTGATTTAGTTGAATCATGGTACGATATTGTTCTCCAATGGACCTCTAGCCCAAAGAACAATAATATGTCTATAGACATCATCTCAAAAAACCCCGTGGGGAAAATAAATGATGAGACATATAACTCAGGCTAATATTTCTCCAAGATAATCTTGCCAGAAAATCTGAGGAATCAACATATCAGCTGAGTCTCCTTAAAAACCCAGTGGGAGAAATAAGGAGAGTAGTCATACCCTATTATTGATTCATTTGAACTCTAGGGAGATAAACTCATCCTAGTTCAAATACAACAATAACTATGTCATAATGTATCATCCTTGAAAACCTTTACGGGAAAAATAGATGATACGACATAGGCCTTGTGTTGATGTTGCCTCGTTAAAACTTTGAATGAGAAACCCAAATAGGTGAAAACTCATACAAAGAAAAGAGTACAACATGATGTATAAACAAGTTCTTCTGATCAAGAGGAAACTCCCCCTGATCTTTGCAAATCACTAAGTCATCTCATACATGTTCTCAAACACATTTAAAATGTGGAGTAAGGTAGAGACTTAGTTCGTAACTTGTTTTTCATCTAAATAACACAAAGTAATGTTATCTCCATAGATAATAAGGTCAATGATATAAAATCATGACCACCACATATCCTCAGTATGTAGTATATCATTCTGCACAATCCCATGAAGTGTGCTACATAATGATTAGTGTAAGTGACCACTAATCTCTGTTGATAGACATTTATCAAACAGTAGGTCCAACTTACCAAAAGTATGTCATTGATCTTGTACCTGGGGATCTTTTCTAGATATCCAAGATCAGTATATCCAAACATAAGGAGAGCATGGGTACATCTGGAGATCATAACTCGATCTCATGTGCTGTTAGCTAGCAAATCATTGCAAAGCAATATCCGGCCGGATGCTCTTGCAAGATACAATAGCACATCTCATGATCTGAAAGAATCAAATAACAATGATTCTCTCATATTGAATTTCTTCAATATATGTTGGATATAGACAATTTTGTATCCAAAATACTCAAGATAGTTTACTTTGAATTGAAAATCTCTTTCAATTCATATCCTCTATCTCGAACTCCATCGATAAGTAATGTATGTTTAAAATATGTTGCACATATTTACACTGAACATACCATTCTTTGTGTATCCTTTCAGAAGGAAGGATTCACTAGGTCGAATGTACCATATTTGACCAGGATGCTCTAAGTCACAAAGACTTTCCAAGCATTGCAAATTTGTGATTGGTGATTATGTATTTGGAATCCTTCAAGACTCCATAAATACCATAATCTAGTGACCACATATGCACATGTTGTCACTACATCTATCAACTGCACAGATAGATGATTTACTGCCCATATTATTGTATCGGAATTTAACTACTCACAGTAGAGGAGAATTTATAGCATTACAATAATGCTTGGGTTTGTGTATAAACCCAGTTGCTACTAGCCATGCTTTCTCACCACCTCATTGTTTCCAAGTCCATGAAAACAAACTTGTATCCACAATAAGATACCATGAAGTGGAAAATAATTCAACACTTCTTTCCGGTGAGCAAGGCTATCTCTGCAACATTGTATCACTCAACAAGATCCAGTTTGAGCATACTCGTGCTCTGCTATGGCCATAGTCTTTTGGATCATTTGGAGTGCATATACAATTAGTTGAGATGTATGTGTCGACACTTGTAGCTTTTAAATAACATAATTCTCTAGTTGACATAAAGTCATTTTTTATGTACCCTTATGATTCCTCGTGAAATCCCAAAACGAGAATCAAGGGCTTCCGATAACCTAGCCTCATCAGTGTGCACTGAGCTAGGTTGTGAAAGTCTTCCATTCATAGGATAATTCATATCCTCTAGGTGTCCACCAACGCTAAGTTGGTTACCAACGAATAGTTGGTTTGCATTTACTATCTCAGAAGGTCTAGCCTTCAGCTGCTTGCAAGCATTTTAATCCCAATTTGTGACCATACTTCTCCCCCTCTTATTTACAACATCATTGTAATAGGGAGTTGAGTGGTGTTCCATTTAACCACTCTTTCTGGCACTTCCACGTAGGATTAATTTTAGTGACACCTCATAGTAAATGCACATGGCAGTCAATTTGCAACTTCTTGCAAATCATTCGAACCCAAAGGTTCAATTTTAGTACGTGATCCTGAGCCTGAATGCTTACTGCATTCATTATAATTTCTCGGCATTCATTTTGGTACTCGAAATCTCCCCCTAATGCCTGGAAAAGCTCATGATTCAAGCAAGCGTACGGGCCGTAAATAGATTCTCATGAAGAGATTCTAAAACTTAATGATCGACGGAGAATGAATTCTCACATAGATCCCCAGCTTTCTGTATGCCCATACATGTACGCTGTGGTGGTGAGATTGGGAACATACCCAATTTACGCATGGGAAATCTTTCACGGATTCCCACGTACTAAAAACCACAGGGGAACTTGTACATGTAGTACATGCAGTTAATCACAAGTCAGGAGTGTGCAAAACTTCCTGACTCCAACCATAACTAGTTGGAAATGACAATTCATTATTGATGGTCATTAATGATCTGAAATTTTCGAATCTATCATAGATTCATCATATCCTTTATGGATATCATTCTGAATACCAAGACAAACAATCATCATTGTAAGCACATTTGGTAAATTCAGTAGTGTGGAGGCTAATGTGCTCAAGTTTGAGACATTATTACTTAATGGTCATGTGATGTCCGAAGGACACACTTGAGGTCATCATATAGATGCACCAAAGAACCATATAAAGTCTTCAATGTCCATACAATCTTTGTAATGAACCACACTCGTTCCTTTGAAACAATTCAAAGAACTTAACCAATTCAGATCAGATTTTAAGATAAGAGGGACTTAAAATCTCATTCCCGATGATACTCATCAAGTATCCTTCTTATGGGAAAAACATGACCAATAGAATTGTTCATAACTTTTCATTTCATCCCAACAATGGAATTAACAATTTAGTTTTACCCATCATGGTAAGTATCATCACATGAAAAGTTTAATAAATGCAACACATTGTACTAGAGGATGTATGTAGAATACAATCCATAAGAAATGTTTCTGAGAAACACATGCAATATCCATCACTATCACTTTGTGTTTCCACATGATAGAAATTTTATGTATATCTCTATAATTTGGTAAGATAAAATTAGGATATATCAACACATCCTTGATACTTCCATTACCAAAAGGGACTTGATATTAACATATCATGATATCGCATGAAGCGATTGTCAAAATATTTGTTCCTCTTTCCAAAGGAATATGAGAATATTTTGTTTCCCCATATATAGAGCTTGTGGTTCAATTCTCCACATTGCATGTTTCTTCCTCAATTGGAAGAATCCATGTACAAGTTTGCACAACTCAAATCAATGAGTCTTCAACTCCCTTGATGAGTTCGTTCAACTCTAATCGATGAGTTTGTTCAACTCAAATCATATGAGTGATCAACTCCAATCGATGAGTTTGTTTAACTCAAATTCATATGAGTTTTTACACTCAAATCACATGAGTGTGTTCAACTCACATTGCATGAGTTGAACCTATTACAATATCAATTATGAGATTATACCAAATCTCATGCATCATTTAAATAGCACTCAAAAGCAAATCATCTAACAAAGTGGTCTTCTCTTAGAAAGAGAAGTGTTGTTACATGATTATTCCAAATCACGATTTACACAACTAACCACTGCTATCATGTTACATGGAAGATTGAAGTACACTTCATATCTTAGCTTTCATGAGTAGTATGCAACTATTGGGATTTCATATCCAAGATTAGATGCTTGGGCATACAACACTATATTACGTATAGTGTACTGACAAAAGAGTTTGTCATACTCATTGCCCTTCCCTTTTTAATGTGCTTATATATTTGCTTTGAAGCAAAATATATGAATACAAAGTGTTAGTCTACAACATAATGTAGACACATACTCATAAGTCCACAAGTCTTATGATTTTCTTTGTTATTTATTTTGCGCTTGCATATCAAACCGCAAAAGCACATAAGTTCTTTTCATAAGAACTGTAAGAGAAAGAGAGCATCTTATTTCCTCCAAAATGAAGAGGTGAATTCCCATATCATGCAAAAATGAAATGAACATATGCAATGAACATTAAGGTTAATTAAGCCCATTAGGCGAGTTCATCAAACTCTATTAAATAATTATCCTCCAAATGGCTTAACCATTTTTGTTTGCTGTTGCAACTTTGCCGCAAAATATATCATATCTTTATATGTTGGAGAATTCTAGGTATCACATAAAGTGTACCAAAGATTTTTGAAAATTGGTGTACACAACGTAGATAATCTCCATGTAATGAAACAATGGAGTAGATCTCCCAGTAGTGGGCAAAACTTTTGATGCCTGAAAGCATGGTCTCTGGGCTGATATATTCAATAAACATACCGCAGCCAATGCTTAGGACTCCACTACCCTGTGCTTGACCAAAATTTCAAAAATAAAATGGTAATCACCATAAAGGTGAATAACCAACATCACATCTCCAACATATCTACTTGGGAGAACACATAGGTAATCATCATAACCATATGATGTAGACCTCTTACTGATGGGCAAATAACATTTTGCTCTCTAAAAGCTTGGTCTCTAGGCAAATAAATTCCAAGAACTTATTGCAGCCAAAGCCTAGATCTCCATCATGTGTTGAATAATCCCAAGTTGAACATATGGATCATATTTTGCAAGAACTCATCATTTAATTAAGTAGTACTTAATTAAAAGAAATTATTTTAGTTGTCATCATGACTGCAGTGTCTAGCCTGGCTCCATAGCACGCGACGTCTGCATGGTCCGTGATCTTTTTTTTGGGTAGCACGTATAGGTAATCATCTCGAAAGATGTAGACCTCATAGTGATAGGCATTTCGAATGCTGTCTAAAGCACGGTCTCTGGGCTACTAAACTCTATAAAGAATTTAGCGCAGCCAATGCTTAGAACTCCATCACCCTATGCTTCACCCAAAAATGCAACCTTATTTTGCATGAGGACTGTTAAGTTTGACTTAATGATGTGCAATTTTTTATGCAAACATAAAAGAATGCAAAAACAAAAGCACATAGGTATATATGAATTATAAATGTAAAAATAAATATAATTCATCGTAGCCTATTGGAGGTGGGCAAAAACAAATATATAAAAAACATTTAGCCCATCCAAATCGAAATGGGCCAAAAACAGCCAGCCCATCTGAGGCCTATTGGAGGTGGTCAAGCAGTTAGGGTTTTCCTGATTGATCTTGCCGCCGTCCTCACTTCCACAAGCAGCAGGCCGCCGCCACCAGGGGGTGCAAGCCCTCGCCACCACAGATCCAGTGCGGATCCTCTGCTCCGCTTCCTCCTCCATATGGGTGCGGCTCTGGACCCGGTTGCCCGAACCCCAAGCATGGGCGAGCAGGGGCGCGGCGGCCTCGGCCCCACGTCGAACGGGCGCGCTGCGGCCGTCGGCCCCGGCGGCTCGGCTTGGCCCCGGCGCGCAGGCACGGAGGCGCTGGCCTCAGCCCCGGTGCGACGCGGGCGCGGCCGCCCGGCCATGGCGCGCGCGAGCGCGGCTGCCTGGCCACGACGCAGCCCCCCCCGCAGGGCATGGGCGCGTAGCCACCAACCCGGGCTCAACGGCCCTACGACTCGCGGCCGTCCCGATGGCGCACGAGCGCGCGTCGACCTAGAGGCGCGACGGCACGGCCTCGGCAGCATGAGGCTCGGCCCTCCAGCAGCGCGTGGGCCCGGCCAGGCGAACGACCTCGTCCCTGGCCCCAGCGGCGTGGCGGCCCGGCCATGGTGCGTGCGAGGGCGCGACCTCCAGCGTGTGGGCACAAGGCCCTTCCAGGGCGGGTGCGCGACCCAGCGCGAGTGCGCTGCCCTGGTTGCGAGACGCAGCCTCGCGGCGACCCGGCCATGGCGCGCGGCAGCGCGGGCACATGCCACACGTGGCACCTGGCGGCGCGCGGCTCGGGCGCTTCCTCGACGTACATTGTCGGGTACCATAATTAGGGGTACCCACAAGACTCCTAATCTTAGCTGGTAACCCCCATCAGCACAAAGCTGCAAAGGCCTGATGGGCGCAATTCCGGTCAAGGCTCCGTCCACTCAAGGGACACGATCTCGCCTCGCTCGAGCCCAGCCTCGGGCAGGAACACAGACCAAGGCAGATTCACGCCTCGCCCAAGGGCCTCCTCAAGCAACGGGCGCACCTTCGACTCGCCCGAGGCCTAGCTCGGGCAGGCTTCGCGGAGAAGCAACCTTGGCCAGATCGCCTCGCTAGTCGACCAGATCGCAGGAGCATTCAATGCAAGGATCACCTGACACCTTATCCTGACGCGCCCTCTCCAGTCGACAAGGCCGAAGTGACCGCAGTCACTTCGCCCCTCCACTGACTGACTTGACAGGAAAACAGCGCCGCCTGCGCTGCTCCGACTGCTGTGCCACCCACCAGGGTGAGGCTGACAGCAGCCAAGTCCAGCCTTGGGCGCCATAGGAAGCTCCGCCTCGCCCGACCTAGGGCTCGGACTCAACCTCGACCACGGAGGATGGTCTCCGCCTCGCCCGACCCCCTGGCTCGGACTCAACCTCGACCTCGAACGACGGTCTTCGCCTCGCCCGACCCCAGGGCTCGGACTCAACCTCGACCACGGAGGACGGTCTCTGCCTCGCCCGACCCCCGAGCTCGGACTCAACCTCGACCTCGGACGATGGTCTCCGCCTCGCCCGACCCCCGGGCTCGGACTCAACCTCGACCTCGGACGATGGTCTCCGCCTCGCCCGACCCCCGGGCTCGGACTCAACCTCGACCTCGGACGACAATCTCCGCCTCGCCCGACCCCAGGGCTCGGACTCAACCTCGACCACGGAAGACGGTCTCCGCCTTGCCCGACCCCCGGGCTCAGACTCAACCTCGACCTCGGATGACGGTCTCCGCCTCGCCTGACCCCTGGGCTCGGACTCAACCTCGACCTCGGACGACGGTCTCCGCCTCGCCCGACCCCAGGCTCGGACTCAGCCTCGACCTCGGACGATGGTCTCCGCCTCGCCCGACCCCTGGGCTCGGACTCAACCTTGACCTCGGACGACGGTCTCCGCCTCGCCCGACCCCGGGCTCGGACTCAACCTCGACCTCGGACGACGGTCTCCGCCTCGCCCGACCCTAGGGCTCGGACTCAACCTCGACCACGGAGGACGGTCTCCGCCTCGCCCGACCCCCGGGCTTGGACTCAGCCTCGACCTCGGAGGAGTCACCGCCTCGCCCGACCTTGGGCTCGGACTGACCACGTCGCAGAGGGGTACATCATTCCGCTACCCCTAGCTAGCTCAGGCTACGGGGAACAAGACCGGTGTCCCATCTGGCTCGCCCCGGTAAAACAAGTAATGGTGGCACCCCGCATGCTCCATGACGACGGCGGTTCTCATCCCCCTATGGAAGCAAGGGGACGTCAGCAAGGTCCCGTCAGCCCCAACAGCTGTGCTTCTACAGGGCTCAAGCGCTCCTCCGACGGCCACGACGCCACACGAACAGGGCTCCAACACCTCTCCGACAGCCACGTCGGCATGTACATAGGGCTCTGGCTCCCCTCTGCTAGACACGTTAGCACACTGCTACGCCCCCTGTTGTACACCTGGACCCTCTCCTTACATCTATAAAAGGAAGGTCTAGGGCCCTCGTACGAGAAGGTGGCCGCGCGGGAGAACGGGCTAACGCACAGGCTCTCTCTCTCTCCCTCGCGAACGCTTGTAACCCCCTACTGCAAGCGCATCCGCCCCGGGCGCAGGACAACACGAGGCCGCGGTTCCCCTCATCGTTTCCCCCTTGTGTTTCGTCTCGCGTCGACCCATCTGGGCTGGGACACGCAACGACAATTTACTCGTCGGTCCAGGGACCCCCCAGGGTCGAAACGTCGACAGTTGGCGTGCTAGGTAGGGGCCTACTACGTGTTGACGAATAGCATCCCATCAAGCTCCAGATGGGTAGTCTCCAGCAACCTCTCCAGCCCGGGACGATGCTCCGTTTCGGGAGTCTCGAGTTCATGTCTCTCGACGGCAGCTACGACATGGTACTCCTTCCTCCGCCGCGCGACAGCGACAATGGCGGCCTTCAGCCCGCCCACCGGCGGTGGAATCGATGATGTCTTCCCCGCGTGGCAAAAGAACAGCATCCGAGCCTGTCTCGTCACCTTCCCCGCCGACGGAGGAGGAGGCAGGGCAACCATGGCCAAGCAGGAGGCGGCACCTCGTCGGCTGTCGAGCGAGTCGACGGCGCCGGCGCCCCAGCGGGGGACACGTCGGGCGTTGACCTCGCGTCTGAGACGAAGACGAGCGTCGTTTCCCCGCAACACGCCAACCCCAAGCAGACGGACGACACCAGCACGCTCGCGAAGGACTTGCTGGGCGTTAGCCTCGTACCTAAGATAACGGTGCAGTCCGTCCCCGACGCGACTTCGGCACCATCCGTCGATCAAGAGGTACCGTTCGTTTCCCATCCTGTGCCTTTTAGATTCAGCTTCGATCCGCCAAGCAACCCCGCTTCAGTGGACGCTTTCTTAAAGGCATATCCAAACCCTCCGGGGTACCATATGTGGTCAACAGGGGACAGACTGATGGCCGTCTCGACCTACGGGCCCCCGGGTTCTGAGGAAGACGACGAGCCCGACTCTGGTTGGGATTTCTCCGGGATCGATAACCCCAGCGCCATGCGGGACTTCATGACCGCATGTGACTACTGCCTCTCCGATTGCTCCGATGGTAGCCACAGCCTTGGCGACGAGGACTGTGGCCCAAGTCGCGAATGTTTCCACGTCGATCTAGGGGGTCCCGACGAAGGCAACCATCTTGGCATGCCGGAGGACGGCGATCCCCCTAGGCCTGCGCCTCGCGTTGACATCCTTCGGGAGCTAGCTGTGGTCCCAGTCCCTGTGGGGGGTTAGGACGCACAGCTCGAGCGAATCCGTGAGATGCAAGCCAGGCTCGACGAGGAAGCAGGACAACTTGTGCAGCTCCGGCAGAATATCGGGCAGGAGTGGGCAGGCCGAGCACCAGCCGGAGAAGCGCGTCATCTGGCCTAGGACGTCCAGCACCGCATCGCCGACGATGCCAGGGCAAGGCTACCCCCAGCTTCCAGCAGGGTCGGCCAGAACCTGGCAGCAGCAGCAGCAATACTACTCCGAGCGATGCCGGAACCATCCACCACCGAGGGGCGGTGTATCTAGGGAGAGCTCAAGAATCTCCTGGAGGATACCACGGTCCGATGGGTCGAAAGCTCTGCCTCCTGAAGGCAGGGATACCCCCGGAGCATCGCGTCGTGGCTTCCCGATTCATGCGGGAAGCCTCGGTCCACACCGGGCGCACGCGGGACACAGCGCCTACGGCCCCGGGTCGCCTCGGCAACGAGCACCACCGCCGTAACCGTCGAGCCCGCCTCGACGAGAAGGTGCGCCGAGGCTTCCACCCCAGGCGTGGGGGACGCTACGACAGCGGGGAGGATCGGAGCCCCTTGCCCGAACCACCCGGTCCGCAAGCTTTTAGCCGGGCCATACGACGGGCGCCGTTCCCAACCCAGTTCCGAACCCTGACTACCATCACCAAGTACTCGGGGGAGACAAGGCCGGAACTATGGCTCACGGACTACCGGCTGGCCTACCAGCTAGGTGGAACGGACGATGACAACCTCATCATCCGCAACCTCCCCCTGTTCCTCTCCGACGCCGCCCGAGCCTAGCTGGAGCATCTGCCTCCTGCGCAGATCTCCAACTGGGACGACCTGGTCAAAGCCTTCGCCGGCAACTTCCAGGGCACATACGTGCGCCCTGGGAACTCCTGGGATCTCCGAAGCTGCCGCCAGCAGCCGGGAGAATCCCTGTGGGACTACATCCGGTGATTTTCGAAGCAGCGCACCGAGCTGCCCAACATCACCGACTCGGATGTCATCGGCGCGTTCCTCGCCGGCACCACTTGCCGCGACCTGGTGAGCAAGCTGGGTCGCAAGACTCCCACCAGGGCGAGCGAGCTAATGGACATCGCCACCAAGTTTGCCTCCGGTCAAGAGGCGGTCGAGGCCATCTTTCAAAAGGACAAGCAGCCTCAGGGGCACCAGCCGGAAGACGTCCCTGAGGCGTCCGCTCAACGCGGTGCGAAGAAGAAGGGCAAGAAGAAGTCGCAAGCGAAACATGACGCCACCGACGCAGACCTTGTCGCCGCCGCCGAGCACAAGAACCCTCGAAAGTCTCCCGGAGGCGCCAACCTATTCGACAAGATGCTCAAGGAGTCGTGCCCCTATCATCAGGGTCCCGTCAAGCACACCCTTGAGGAGTGCGTCATGCTTCGGCGCTACTTCCACAAGGCCGGGCCACCAGCGGAAGGTGGCAGAGCCCACGACAACGACAAGGAGGGTCACAAGGCAGAGGAGTTCCCCGAGGTCCATGACTGCTTCATGATCTACGGTGGGCAAGTGGCGAACGCCTCGGCTTGGCACCGCAAGCAAGAGCGCCGGGAGGTCTGCTCGGTGAAGGTGGCGGCGCCAGTCTACCTCGACTGGTCCGACAAGCCCATCACCTTCGACCAAGGTGACCAACCCGACCGCGTGCCGAGCCCGGGGAAGTACCCGCTCGTTGTCGACCCCGTCATCGGCAACGTTAGGCTTACCAAGGTCCTCATGGATGGAGGCAGCAGCCTCAACATCATCTATGCCGACACCCTCAGGCTCCTGCAGATCGATCTGTCCTCGATCCGGGCCGGCGCGGCGCCCTTTCACGGGATCATTCCCGGGAAGCGCGTCCAGCCCCTTGGACAACTTATTCTACCCGTCTTCTTCGGGACTCCCTCCAACTTCCGAAAGGAAACCCTCACGTTCGAGGTGGTCGGGTTCTGAGGAACCTACCACGCAGTGCTGGGGAGACCATGCTACGCCAAGTTCATGGCCGTCCCCAACTACACCTACCTCAAGCTCAATATGTCGGGCCTCAACGGGGTCATCACCGTCGGCCCCACGTACCGACACGCGTACGAATGCGATGTGGAGTGCATGGAGTACGCCAAGGCCCTCGCCGAATCCGAGGCCCTCATCACCGACCTGGAGAGCCTCTCCAAGGAGGTGCCAGATGCGAAGCGCCACGCCGGCAACTTCGAGCCAGATGAGGCGGTTAAGTCCGTCCCTCTCGACCCCAGCAACGACGCCTCCAAGCAGATCCGGATCGGCTCCGAGCTCGACCCCAAATAGGAAGCAGTGCTCGTCGACTTTCTTCGCGCGAACGCCGAGGTTTTTGCGTGGAGTCCCTCGGACATGCCTGGCATACCGAGGGATGTCGCCGAGCACTCGTTGGATATCCGAGCTGGAGCCCGACCCGTGAAGCAGCCTCTGCGCCGATTCGACGAAGAAAAGCGCAGAGCCATAGGCGAGGAGATCCACAAGCTGATGGCTGCAGGGTTCATCAAAGAGGTATTCCATCCCGAATGGCTAGCCAACCCTGTGCTTGTGAGAAAGAAAGGCGGGAAATGGCGGATGTGTGTAGACTACACTGGTCTGAACAAAGCATGTCTGAAAGTTCCCTACCCTCTGCCTCGCATCGATCAAATCGTGGATTCCGCTGCTGGGTGCGAAACCCTGTTGTTCCTCGATGCCTACTCAGGGTATCACCAAATCAGGATGAAAGAGTCCGACCAGCTCGCGACTTATTTCATCACACCTTTTGGCATGTACTGCTACATTACTATGCCATTCGGTTTGAGGAATGCGGGCGCAACATACCAAAGGTGCATGAACCACGTGTTCGGAGAACACATTGGTCGAACGGTCGAGGCTTACGTCGATGACATCGTAGTCAAGATGAGGAAAGCCTCCGACCTCCTCTCCGACCTTGAAACGACATTCAAGTGTCTCAAAGCGAAAGGCGTGAAACTCAATCCCGAGAAGTGTGTCTTTGGAGTCCCTCGAGGCATGCTCCTGGGGTTCATCGTCTCCGAGCGGGGCATCGAGGCCAACCCAGAGAAAATCGCGGCCATCACCAACATGGGGCCCATCAAGGACTTGAAAGGAGTACAGAGGGTCATGGGATGCCTTGCGGCTCTGAGCCGCTTCATCTCGCGCCTCGGCGAAGGAGGCCTACCCCTGTACCGCCTCTTGAGGAAGACCGAACGCTTCACTTGGACCCCCGAGGCCGAGGAAGCCCTCGGGAACTTAAAGGCGCTCCTTACAAGCGCGCCCATCCTGGTGCCCCCTGCTGCCGGAGAAGCCCTCTTGATCTACGTCGCCGCTACCACTCAGGTGGTCAGCGCCGTGATCGTGGTCGAGAGACGAGAAGAAGGGCATGCATTGCTCGTCCAGAGGTCGGTCTACTTCATCAGTGAAGTACTGTCCGAGACCAAAATCCGCTACCCGCAAATCCAGAAGCTACTGTACACGGTGATTCTGACGCGGCGAAAGTTGCGACACTACTTCGAGTCTCATCCGGTGACTGTGGTGTCATCCTTCCCCCTGGGGGAGATCATCCAGTGCCAAGAGGCCTCGGGTAGGATTGCAAAGTGGGCGGTGGAGATCATGGGCGAGACAATCTCGTTCGCCCCTCGGAAGGCCATCAAGTCCCAAGTCTTGGCGGACTTCGTGGCAGAATGGGTCGACACCCAGCTTCCAGCAGCTCCGATCCAACCGGAACTCTGGACCATGTTTTTTGACGGGTCGCTGATGAAGACAGGAGCGGGCGTGGGCCTGCTCTTCATCTCACCCCTCGGGAAGCACCTCCGCTACGTGTTGCGCCTCCATTTCCCAGCATCCAACAACGCGGCCGAGTACGAAGCTCTGATTAACGGGTTGCGCATCACCATCAAGCTAGGGGTCCAGCGCCTCGACGCTTGTGGCGACTCGAAGCTTATCATCGACCAAGTCATGAAGAACTCCCATTGCCACGACCCGAAGATGGAAGCCTACTGCGACGAGGTTCGTCGCCTGGAGGACAAGTTCTACGGGCTCGAGCTCAACCACGTCGCTCGACGATACAACGAGACTGCGGACGAGCTGGCTAAGATAGCCTCGGGGCGGACAACGGTTCCTTCGGACGTCTTTTCCCGAGACCTACATCAACCCTCCGTCAAGACCGACGACACGCCCGAGCCCGAGAAGGCCTCGGCCCTGCCCGAGGCGCCCTCGGCTCAGCCCGAGGCACCCTTGGCCCCCGAGGGTGAGGCACTGCGCGTCAAGGAAGGGCGGAACAGGGTCACGCCTAATCGAAACTGGCAGACCCCGTACCTGCAATATATCCACCGAGGAGAGCTACCCCTCGACAGAGCCGAAGCTCGGAGACTAGCGCGGCGTGCCAAGTCGGTCGTCTTGCTGGGTGACGGAAAGGAGCTCTACCACCGCAGCCCCTCAGGCATCCTCCAGCGATGCATATCCATCACCGAAGGTCAGGAGCTATTGCAAGAAATACACTCGGGGGCTTGCGGTCACCACGCAGCACCTCGGGCCCTCGTTGGAAATGCCTTCCGATAGGGTTTCTACTGGCCAACCGCGGTGGCCAACGCCACTAGGATTGTACGCACTTGCCAAGGGTGTCAATTCTACGCAAGGCAGACGCACCTGCCCGCTCAGGCCTTGCAAACAATACCCATCACCTGGTCGTTTGATGTGTGGGGTCTGGACCTCGTCGGCCCCTTGCAGAAGGCACCCGGGGGCTACACGCACCTGCTGGTCGCCATCGACAAATTCTCCAAGTGGATCGAGGTCCGACCCCTAAACAGCATCAGGTCCGAACAGGCGGTGGCGTTCTTCACCAACATCATCCATCGCTTTGGGGTCCCGAACTCCATCATCACCGACAACGGCACCCAGTTCACTGGCAGAAAGTTCCTGGACTTCTGCGAGGACCACCACATCCGGGTGGACTGGGCCACCGTAGCTCACCCCATGACGAATGGGCAGGTAGAGCGTGCCAACGGCATGATTCTGCAAGGACTCAAGCCGAGGATCTACAACGGCCTCAACAAGTTCGGCAGGCGATGGATGAAGGAACTCCCATCGGTGGTCTGGAGTCTGAGGATGACACCAAGCCGAGCCACAGGCTTCACGCCGTTCTTTCTAGTCTATGGGGCCGAGGCTATCTTGCCCACAGACTTAGAATATGGTTCCCCAAGGACGAGGGCATACGACGACCGAAGCAACCGGACCAACCGAGAAGACTCACTGGACCAGCTGGAGGAGGCTCAGGACATGGCCTTACTACACTCGACAAGGTATCAGCAGTCCCTGCGACGCTACCACGCCCGAGGGGTTCGGTCCCGAGACCTCCAGGTGGGCGACTTGGTGCTTCGACTACGACAAGACGCCCGAGGGCGCCACAAGCTCACTCCTCCCTGGGAAGGGCCGTTCATCATCGCCAAGATCTTGAAGCCCGGAACATACAAGCTGGCCAATAGTCAAGGCGAGGTCTATAGCAACGCTTGGAACATCCAACAGCTATGTCGCTTCTACCCTTAAGATGTTTTCAAGTCGTTCATATACCTCGTTTACATACACAAATAAAGTTTAACCATCAAGGAAGGGTCAGCCTAGCCTCGGTAAAGCCCGACCCTCCCTCGGGGGCTAGAAGGGGGGAACCCCCTCTGCGTCAAAATTTTCCTCGGAAAAAGTCTTTCTGCCAGAACATCTTTCATGCTTTTCGACTACTTCGATAGTGGAATCCTGAAAACGACGGAGTACACGTAAGCGGCAAGGCCGACCGAGCCAAGGAACTCCTACGCCTCCGGGATACGGATACCTCACTCATCACCTTCTGCGATAAGTAACTCATGCTCGGATAAGCGATTCTGCTGACCAAACAAGTCTTAACGCTCGAAAACTTTTCTGCCGAAATGATTTTTCGTGCCTTCTCGACTATATCGATAACAGAATCCTACGGACGAGTAAGAGTACACGTAAGCGGCAAGGCCGACCGAGCCGAGGGACTCCTACGCCTCCGGGATACGGATACCTCACTCATCACCTTCCGTGAAAAGTAACTCTCGCTCGGATAAACAATTCTGTTACCGACGAACAAGTCCTGATACTCGAAACAAGGGGAAAAGAAACGCAGCTTTACAACACGACGACGACATGTTTGGGCCTCGACGGCCACGAAAAACATACGCACGCTACAGACAAACTGATCCTGCAGGATCAGGCATCGGTAGGGGGAGCAGCAGCACCCCCGGCATCGACTCCACCTTCGGCGGAATCCGTCCCGGCCTTGGACGGCGACACGATCGAAAGATCTCCACCTCGAAGGAAGATGTCAGCACCGCGCCTGGGCCATCGTCGCTAGGGTCTCCTCCAGGAACCCGGCCCAAGCAGACGGCCGGACCGACCTCTCCGTAGCCTCAGCCAGCTGTTCCCCGAGGATACCGGCCCGACTCATGGCCTTGGCAACCCGACTCCAGGGTTGGTCCCGCCAGTGGACAACCTGGCCAGTTTCCAGCCGCCGCTGCTACGCCTCCTCGGCCTGGGAAGTCCCCTACTCCTAGGCCGACGAAGTTTCTTCTCCAGCCGACCCCGCCTCTGTCCATGCTGACACTGCTGCCTCTGGCTTCGGCTCATCACAGAGCAGCCGAGGGTTCCTTCACTGAGCCAGAGAAGCCTCGGGCGGCAAGGCCGACCGAGCCGAGGGACTCCTACACCTCCGGGATACGGATACCTCACTCGTCACCTTTCGCACAGGGCAAGTCACATTTGGTTAAGCGGTCCAGCTAGCCGACAGGCGAGTCCTGGTGCTCAAAATAAGGAAGAAACACGGCTTTACGCCCAAATACACAAAAATGTTCAAGCCCTGATAGCCGCAATGAACAAACACCGGCACTCAAGGTGCCATTACAAACGGAACTCCGGTTCCACTCCTGCAGGTACAAACAACCCCCCACATCGGAGGGCCTGCGGGACGACGACTTCCAGGTGGCCCGCCGCCACCCATTCCATATGCGACAACGACCTCCGCTCCGGGCAGCCAAACAGCAGCAGCGATGACCTCAGGGCAGACATTGCTGCGACAAGGCCCTCGCCCACGTCCCCACTCGAGGGAAGAGGACAAGCTATCAAAGCCAAAGAGCCAGAGGCCCGGAGCGCAGATGGCAGCGGCGATCTCGTCGGCGACGAGGACTTCTTCAGCCACCTGTCCACCGGCAGATCCCCACTCAAGTCCTCCCGGACGGGCGAGCACCGACCCCCGTGTGAAGGCGTCGTGCCAGAGCAAGGGTAGGACAGCCCAAGAACACGAACGCCGCCCTAGCAGCGCACGACGTCTTGGGCGGTCCCCCGGTGCGCGCGGCGCAACAGCCGCCCGTATGGCGGGCAGATAGCCGCACTTCGCCCAGCTGTGGGAGGTGGCACCGGAAGCCGTGCCAGAGCCAGCTGAGCCAGCGAACCAGGCATGCTAGAGCCGACGACGCTTGCGGCCGCTCGGCCACGCGTTGTCGAAGTCTGCCCCTTCCACTAAGCTGGTGAGCGCCCTCTCCCATGAATGCTGAAGGAGGAGGTGGCCCGCTGGCCCGTACGGGAGGTAGAGCTCTGGCTCAGCTCGCCCTCCGCCCCCGCAAGGATGATGAAGATCCTTGAAGCTGAGGGCGGGGCAGAGGCCGCAGCCCGGCTTGCTTCTCCCCACCATCAAACTGGTGGTCACCGTCTTGGGTGACCATCGGCGAGGGGATGCAGCCGGGCTGCCTGATGAAAATCCTTGAAGCCGAGCGATGGCTGAAAGGTGCCAACTTCCACGAAGTTGCGCTCCTTCCACAACGAGACGAAGACAACGCGGGCGCTCCCCATCCGGGGGCTCGGAACGCAGAGGGGCACGATGCATGAGGAAAGTGCGAAGGCATGGCTACCACCCAGGAGGTCGATCCCTTTTTAAAAGGCGACTCTCCCCACTTGCGTCCTCAGCCGTCGCGAACTAAGTCTTCACCAACACACTCCAAGGTCCTCCCCCTACGACACGGGGACTGGGTCCCACGTGTCATGCGAGCTGGCCTAGGACAGTAGAAGCCAAACCGCCGCGCGCGGAGCGCGTAACTGCCCAGCGGTTACAAGCACTCCTCCACTTTCGCCCAGACCAGCGGGTGAAAGGGCGGACCGCCATGCAGGCGGCATGCAACTACACCAAGGGGGGCACCCTTTCGACTTCGACGCATCCAGCATGGAGGCCCAGGCCCACACATCATATAACCGGCGCGCCGATTACTACGTGCGAGAAACTGCACCGCCACTTGCGCCAGTGCCGTGCCTCCTCGGCTGCGGAATCGGTGCCGCGACTCGAGGCAACCCTACGCACGGCCTAGCAGTGCCAACCAGGCATGCCGGTCATGGGTCAGTCAGTCACGGGAGAAGGCGCGACGACCGATATGGCCAAAAGTGGGCTGACAGTAATGGCGGCGGCAGGCGGGCGGAAGCAGCAGTCAAGTCGTCTGCAGGCTCATGTCCCCTCCTGGAGCAGCAGGAGAACCCTCTCCCACGGAGTGAAGACGACGCGCCCGTGTTCCGTTCCTCGAATGGCTCGCGCGTGCACAACGGCTGCCCCACGAACCACTCGTCCCGTCGCATTAACTCTGTGGCAGGGCAGGCAACACCTTTGGCAGGTGAAGCGGGCGACGCTTCACCTCCGCCATGATGACCGCGTCAAAAAAGGTACGCTACGTCGTTCAATTTCGTATCCTTTTCCTCTTCCCCTTTCTCTCTCTTGCTACAGGGACCGGGAAAGGGGATACTCCGAAAGGGATCCTTCTCTGCGAAGGAAGCGGGCCCCGAGCCCTCCTACTGATCAGAGGTTCGAAGGCTGGCCCCTCGGAAGGGTTCAACAGCCGCCTCAGAGCACTCGGGCTCCGAGCCCTCCTAATGATCAGAGGTTCGAAGGTTGGCCCCTCGAAAGGGTTCGACAGCCGCCTCAGGCCACTCGGGCTCCGCGCCCACTACTGATCAGGGGTTCGAAGCTGGCCCCCCAAAGGGTTCGACAGCCGCCTCAGAACACGCAGAGCGAAGGATGACTCTGGGTACGTCTGATACATGGCCGAGGCTCAGGCTACGCTCCCGAGGTACCCTAGGACATTTTCGAGACCAGCAGGAGCGATTCTGTAACGGAATCCCATCAGAGGGAGGCATCGAGCCCTTGGACCCTATCAAACGGGACCGAGTCCGGCAAATCACCTGCAGGTACTTTTGGAGCGCGCCTCTGGGCCACTAGCCGACCCTTATCGAACAGGGCACAGGCGTCCACTCTGATCACCCGTTAGCAACTCACTGGAGACACCATGTTCGGCGCCCTCCGAGGGCAACATGGCGCGTCCCCCCTCCTCCTTGTGGAAAGGCGTTGAAGGGGCGTATGAAAAAAGCCGAGTCAGTTCTTGACCGTCCTCTCGCCCTGTGCAGAGGCTCGGGGGCTGCTCTCGCAAACCCGGCTCCAGCCAAACCATTGACAACGTCAACATACCAGTCCGAGAACTCGGAACCTCACTATGCACCCGGGCAACAACCAGTTCGCATGAGGGAACAACCAGACTGGCCGAGGCATCACGAAAGGCATTAAGACCTCGAAGGAGTCAAACCACTCCTCCGAGGCCTCGGGGGCTACACCCGGCGGGTGCGCTCGCGCGCACCCACCAGAACAAAATACAAACCGAGAAAGGCTGGTCCCCTTGCAAAAAAGTGCGACAAAAGCCTCCAAGCGAGTACCAACACTCCCTTCGAGGCTCGGGGGCTACTGTCGGGGACCATAATTAGGGGTACCCCCAAGACTCCTAATCTCAGCCGGTAACCCCCATCAGCACAAAGCTGCAAAGGCCTGATGGGCGCAATTCCGGTCAAGGCTCCGTCCACTCAAGGGACACGATCTCGCCTCGCCCGAGCCTAGCCTCGGGCAGGAATAGCAGACCAAGGCAGATCCACGTCTCGCCCAAGGGTCTCTTCAAGCAACGGGCGCACCTTCGACTCGCCCGAGGCCCAGCTCGGGCAGGCTTCACGGAGAAGCAACCTTGGCCAGATCGCCTCACCAGCCGACCGGATTGTAGGAGCATTCAATGCAAGGATCGCGTGACACCTTATCCTGACGCACGCTCTCCAGTCGACAAGGCTGAAGTGACCGCAGTCACTTCGCCCCTCCACTGACTGACCTGACAGGAAAACAGCGTCGCCTGCGCATCTCCGACTGCTGTGCCACCCGCCAGGGTGAGGCTGACAACAGCCAACTCCAGCCTTGGGCGCCATAGGAAGCTCCGCCTCGCCCGACCCCAGGGCTCGGACTCAACCTCGACCACGGAGGATGGTCTCCGCCTCACCCGACCCCCGGGCTCGAACTCAACCTCGACCTCGGACGACGGTCTCCGCCTCGCTCGACCCCAGGGCTCGGACTCAACCTCGACCACGGAGGACGGTCTCCGCCTCGCCCGACCCCCGGGCTCGGACTCAACCTCGACCTCGGACGACGGTCTCCGCCTCGCCTGACCCCAGGGCTCGGACTCAACCTCGACCACGGAGGACGGTCTCCGCCTCACCCGACCCCCGGGCTCGGACTCAACCTCAACCTCGGACGACGGTCTCCGCCTCGCCCGACCCCCAGGCTCGGATTCAACCTCGACCTCGGACGACGGTCTCCGCCTTGCCCGACCCCCAGGCTCGGACTCAGCCTCGACCTCGGATGACGGTCTCCGCCTTGCCCGACCCCCGGGCTCGGACTCAACCTCGACCTCGGACGACGGTCTCCGCCTCGCCCGACCCCCGGGCTCGGACTCAACCTCAACCTCGGACGACGGTCTCCGCCTCGCCCGACCCCAGGGCTCGGACTCAACCTCGACCATGGAGGACGGTCTCCGCCTCGCCCGACCCCAGGGCTCTGACTCAACCTCGACCACGGAGGACGGTCTCCGCCTCGCCCGACCCCCGGGCTCGGACTTAGCCTCGACCTCGGAGGAGTCACCGCCTTGCCCGACCTTGGGCTCGGACTAACCATGTCGCAGAGGGGTACATCATTACCCTACCCCTAGCTAGCTCAGGCTACGGGGAACAAGACCGGCGTCCCATCTGGCTCGCCCCGGTAAAACAAGTAATGATGGCACCCCGCATGCTCCATGACGACGGCGGTTCTCAGCCCCCTACGGAAGCAAGGGGACGTCAGCAAGGTCCCGTCAGCCCCAACAGTTGTGCTTCTACAGGGCTCAAGCGCTCCTCCGACGACCACGACGCCACACGAACAGGGCTCCAACACCTCTCAGACAGCCACGTCGGCATGTACATAGGGCTCTGGCTCCCCTCTGCTAGACACGTTAGCACACTGCTACACCCCCTGTTGTACACCTGGACCCTTTCCTTACGTCTATAAAAGGAAGGTCCAGGGCCCTCGTACGAGAAGGTGGCCGTGCGGGAGAATGGGCTGACGCACAGGCTCTCTCTCTCTCCCTCGCGAACGCTTGTAACCCTCTACTGCAAGCGCATCCGCCCCGGGCGCAGGACAACACGAGGTCGCGGTTCCCCTCATCGTTTCCCCCTTGTGTTCCGTCTCGCGCCGACCCATCTGGGCTAGGACACGCAGCGACAATTTACTCGTCGGTCCAGGGACCCCCCGGGGTCGAAACGCCGACATACGCGTCAACGGCGACGCGGGATGTGGTGGCGAGGCGCAGCCACGGCACCCCGACGCAGCCATGGATCGGACGCAGCCTCGCGGGGCCCGGCCAGACGGGGTTCGGCGCGTGGGCACGACCCTAGCATGGCCAGCTAGGGCACGGGCACAGCAAGGCGACCGAGCATGACCGGCGCGCAGGGCGGCGCACAAGCACGGCGGTGGCACATTTCTCCGGTGAAGGCCCATGCCATGGTCATGAAAGAAATAAGAACACTAGTTTCTATTCGCAATAGATTACTCACTGGTTTCTATTTGCAATAGATTACTCACGGACAGACGCATGAAGTCCAGTGCATGTCAGTGTTCCGCATGGAAGAATCTCTGTCCGCCCGCCGATGTCTACGATAGTTCTTCTTCTTCCCCAAACAGAAAATTCTTCTCTGATCTCTTGTGAGCAGTGCTGATAACGTGTTGAAGTATACTCAGTGGCAAATGAGAATGAAGAGATACAAATGGCAGAGACAAGTAACTGTTCTCTTTATTGCAGAGTTTCTTGCTTATATACAAGTGGATACAGAGTCTTCCAAAGGGTGTGTCCCTTGGGAGAATAGTGTCAGGGGAGGGAGTTGATCACATGTTATACATATTTTGTAACAAATCCAGCTCCAGTCTCCAAACGCATGTTCGGCTGTGCCTGAGGTAGAGGCTGGAACGCTGGAGCAAGTTCGTCGGTTCCTATTCCTCTCTGCCTGTAAATAGTGATTTGGTGAATAAAGATATGGTGACTGGTGAAGAGTGATTCAGCCTCCAGAACAACGATTGTGATTTTAGTCTCTAGTTTCTAAGGTTTGCATTGCGATTTGTAAAATCCTAAATGCTAGCTTTGATGTAAATATGAAACGGTTGATGTGTTTTACAATATATAGATGTATTTAATTTTTTATTATAGTCTTATTGATGGTTGATTCACTATGATTTTTTTAGCGAATGAAATATGAAAAAAACAGGTAGATATTGCCTCTCTTTTCAGGAACCATGCTACAAAAAAAGCAGAAGTTTATTGTTTCTTCGTCATCTTTAGTTACCACGCAAGCGCCAACTCAAGAAAGAGGAAGAGAGAGAGTAAATGAAGAAGTTGTGAATCTTATGCCATCTACACGGCCATCACCAGCATCGACACCACCAATTTACGATGTTAGTCGCCTTTCATATGATCAAGCACCAACTCCAGTTTGTAACATGTTTGAATTATTTATATTCTAATGTATACTTAATTGTTGAATGTTAAACTTTATGTCTATTTATCGAATTTAATATAAAATTATATATATTAGATAGAATTATACACGAAAATTTTAGATAGAATTATACATGAAAAATAAGTTGTGGGATATATCACTACCGGACACAGCTCCTTTGCCGAGTGTCGCAGACACTCGGCAAAGGCTATTTTACACTCGGCAAAGAACGCTCGGCGAACTGTACATCGGCAACAGCCTCTTTGCCGAGTACTTTTTGTCGGGCAATTTGCCGAGTGCCGTTTGACACTCGGCAAAGAAAAGTCACCGTCACGGCGCCAAGTGACGGTGATGGATCCTTTGCCGAGTGTCTTCTTTGGCACTCGGCAAAGAGGCTAATTTTGCCGAGTGTCCAGTGGACTGGCACTCGGCAAAATTGGCTTCTTTGTCGAGTGTCTAGCAGACTGGCACTCGGCAAAGAGTCCTCCAGTGGGCCCCTTTGCCAGTCACTTTGCCGAGTGCCTTAGCAACAGCACTCAGCAAAGATGGCTTTACCGGTTCCCAGGTTTCCTTCTTTGCCGAGTGAAAGGGAATTAGACTTACACCTAGTTCCTAAATAATTTTGGTGGTTGAATTGCCCAGCACAAATATTGAACTAACTAGTTTGCTCTAGTGTATAAGTTATACAGGTGCAAAAGGTTCACACTTAGCCAATAAAAAGACCAAATATTGGGTTCAACAAAGGAGCAAAGGACAACCGAAGGCACCTCTGGTCTGGCGCACCGGACTATCCGGTGTGCCACCGGACATGTCCGGTGCACCAGAGGACTCCGAATTCAAACTCGTCACCTTCGGGAATTTTCAGAGGCAACTCCGCTATAATTCACCGGACTGTCCGGTGTACACCGGACATGTCCGGTGCTCCAAGGAAGAGCGGCCTCCGGAACTCGCCAGCCTCGGGAATTCGTTGAAGCTGCTCCGCTAAAATTCACCGGACTGTCCGGTGTACACCGGACTGTCCGGTGTAACAGCGGGGCAACGGCTATTTCGGCGCCAACGGCTACCTGCGACGCATTAAATGCGCGCGCTGCGCGCGCAGAGGTCAGGCACGCCCATACTGGCGCACCGGACAATCTACAGTGCATGTCCGGTGCGCCATCGGACATCAAGGCGGGCCCAGAAGACAGAGCTCCAACGGTCGGAACCCAACGGCATTGGTGACGTGGCTGTCGCACCGGACATGTCCGGTGTGCACCGGACTGTCCGGTGCGCCATCGAACAGACAGCTCCACCAAACGGCTAGTTTGGTGGTTGGGGCTATAAATACCCCCAACCACCCACCATTCATTGCATCCAAGTTTTCCAGCTTCCAACCACTATACAAGAGCTAGCATTCATTACAAAGCACACCAAAAAGAGATCAAATCCTCTCCCAACTCCACACAAAGCCCTAGTGACTAGAGAGAGTGATTTGTAGTGTTCATTTGAGCTCTTGCGCTTGGATCACTTCTTTTTCTTTGGCATTCTTTCTTGTGATCAAACACTCACTTGTAATTGAGGCAAGAGACACCAATCGTGTGGTGGTCCTTGCGGGAAGTTTGATTCCCAAGTGGTTTGAGAAAGAGAAGCTCACTCGGTCCGAGGGACCGTTTGAGAGAGGGAAGGGTTGAAAGAGACCCGGCCTTTGTGGCCTCCTCAACAGGGAGTAGGTTTGAGAGAACCGAACCTCGGTAAAACAAATCCGCGTGTCTCACTTCATTATTCGCTTGCGATTTGTTTTGCACCCTCTCTCGCGGACTCCATTATATTTCTAACGCTAACCTGGCTTGTAGTTGTGATTATTTTTGAGAAGTTCAGTTTCGCCCAATTCACCCCCCTCTAGGCGACTTTCAATTGGTATCAGAGCCCCGTGCTTCATTAGAGCCTAACTGCTCGAAGTGATGTCGGGAGATCACACCAAGAGGGAGATGGAGACCGGCGACAAGCCCACTACAAGCCAAGGGAGCACTTCATCGGAAGAGTCCCGCACCAAGAGGAAGGAGAAGAAGAAGGACTCTTCCAAACGGAAGGAGAAAAGATCTTCTTCCTCACACCACAAAGAGAAGAAGGAAAAATCTTCTTCCCACAAGTCGCATCGGAAAGGCGACAAGCACAAGAGGATGAGGAAGGTGGTCTACTACGAGACCGACACTTCATCAACATCAACCTCCGACTCCGATGCGCCGTCCGTAACTTCTAAGCGCCAAGAGCGCAAGAAGTTTAGTAAGATCCCCTTACACTATCCTCGTACACCTAGACATACTCCATTACTTTCCGTTCCATTAGGCAAACCGCCAACTTTTGATGGCGAAGATTATGCTAGGTGGAGTGATTTAATGAAATTTCATCTAACCTCACTCCACAAAAGTATATGGAATGTTGTTGAGTTTGGAGCACAGGTACCATCCATAGGGGATGAGGATTATGATACGGACAAAGTGGCCCAAATCGAGCACTTCAACTTCCAAGCTACAACCATACTCCTCGCCTCTCTAAGCAAGGAGGAATACAACAAGGTACAAGGGTTGAAGAATGCAAAAGAGATTTGGGACCTACTCAAGACCGCGCACGAGGGTGATGAACTCACCAAGATCACCAAGCGGGAAACGATCGAGGGGGAGCTCGGTCGCTTCCGTCTTCGCCAAGGGGAGGAGCCACAAGATATGTACAACCGGCTCAAAACCTTGGTGAACCAAGTGCGCAACCTCGGGAGCAAGAAATGGGATGACCACGAGGTGGTTAAGGTTATTTTGAGATCACTTATTTTCCTTAACCCCACTCAAGTTCAATTAATTCGTGGTAATCCTAGATACACACTAATGACTCCCGAGGAAGTAATCAGGAATTTTGTGAGCTTTGAATGTATGATCAAGGGCTCAAAGAAGATCAACGAGCTTGATGAACCCTCCACGTTCGAAGCACAACCGATGGCATTCAAGGCGACGGAGGAGAAGAAGGAGGAGTCTACACCGAGTAGACAACCAATTGACGCCTCCAAACTCGACAATGAGGAGATGGCTTTAATCATCAAAAGCTTTCGCCAAATCCTCAAGCAACGGAAGGGGAAGGATTACAAATCCCGTTCCAAGAAGGTTTGCTACAAGTGTGGTAAGCCCGGTCACTTTATTGCTAAATGTCCTTTATCAAGTGACAGTGACAGGGATAACGATAAGAAGGGCAAAAGGAGAGAAAAGAAGAGGTACTACAAGAAGAAGGGCGGCGATGCCCATGTTTGTCGGGAGTGGGACTCGGACGAGAGCTCCACCGACTCCTCCTCCGACGAGGACGCCGCCAACATCGCCGTCACCAAGGGACTCCTCTTCCCCAACGTCGGCCACAAGTGCCTCATGGCAAAGGACGACAAAAGGAAGAAGGTTAAATCTAAATCCTCCACTAAATATGAATCTTCTAGTGATGATAATGCTAGTGGTGAGGAAGACAATTTGCGTATCCTTTTTGCCAACCTTAACATGGAACAAAAAGAAAAATTAAATGAGCTAATTAGTGCTATCCATGAAAAGGATGATCTCTTGGACTCCCAAGAGGACTTCCTAATCAAGGAAAACAAGAAACATGTTAAGGTTAAAAATGTTTATGCTCTAGAAGTTGAAAAATGTGAAAAATTGTCTAGTGAGCTAAGCACTTGCCATGAGACCATTAACAACCTTAGAAATGAAAATGCTAAATTAATTGCTAAGGTTGATTCTCATGTTTGTATTGATTCAACTTCCAATCCTAGAAATGATAATGTTGATTTACTTGCTAGGATTGATGAGTTGAATGTCTCTATTGCTAGCCTTAGAAATGAGAATGAGAAATTAATTGCTAAGGCTAAAGAATTAGATGTTTGCAATGTTACAATTTCCGACCTTAGAACTAAGAATGATATGTTGCATGCTAAGGTTGTAGAATTAAAATCTTGCAAACCCTCTACATCTACCGTTGAGCACACTTCTATTTGTACTAGATGTAGAGATGTTGATATCAATGCTATTCATGATCGCATGGCTTTAATTAAACAACAAAATGATCATATAGCAATATTAGATGCTAAAATTGCCGAGCATAACTTAGAAAATGAAAAGTTTAAATTTGCTAGAAGTATGCTCTACAATAGGAGACGCCCTGGCATCAAGGATGGCATTGGCTTCCAAAGGGGAGACAATGTCAAACTTAATGCCCCTCCAAAGAATTTATCTAACTTTGTTAAGGGCAAGGCTCCCATGCCTCAAGATAACGAGGGTTACATTTTATACCCTGCCGGTTATCCTGAGAGCAAAATTAGGAAAATTCATTCTAGAAAGTCTCACTCTGGCCCTAATCATGCTTTTATGTATAAGGGTGAGACATCTAGTTCTAGGCAACCAACCCGTGCTAAGTTGCCTAAAAGGAAAACTCCTAATGCATCAAATGAGCATGACATTTCATTTAAGACTTTTGATGCATCTTATGTGCTTACTAACAAATCCGGCAAGGTAGTTGCCAAGTTTGTTGGGGGCAAACACAAGGGCTCCAAGACTTGTGTTTGGGTACCCAAAGTTCTTGTTTCTAATGCCAAAGGACCCAAAACCGTTTGGGTACCTAAAGTCAAGAACTAAAATTGTTTTGTAGGTTTATGCATCCGGGGGCTCAAGTTGGATACTCGACAGCGGGTGCACAAACCACATGACAGGGGAGAAGAAGATGTTCTCCTCATATGAGAAAAACCAAGATCCCCAACGAGCTATCACATTCGGGGATGGAAATCAAGGTTTGGTCAAAGGATTGGGTAAAATTGCTATATCACCTGACCATACTATTTCCAATGTTTTTCTTGTAGATTCTTTAGATTACAATTTGCTTTCCGTATCCCAATTATGTCAAATGGGCTACAACTGTCTTTACTGATGTAGGTGTAACTGTCTTTAGAAGGAGTGATGATTCAATAGCATTTAAGGGAGTGTTAGAGGGTCAGCTATACTTGGTAGATTTTGATAGAGCTGAACTCGACACATGCTTAATTGCTAAGACTAACATGGGTTGGCTCTGGCACCGCCGACTAGCCCATGTTGGAATGAAGAATCTTCATAAGCTTCTAAAGGGAGAACACATTTTAGGACTAACCAATGTTCATTTTGAGAAAGACAGGATTTGTAGCGCATGCCAAGCCGGGAAGCAAGTTGGCACTCATCATCCACACAAGAACATCATGACTAGTGGCAGGCCACTGGAGCTCCTACACATGGACCTATTCGGCCCGATCGCTTACATAAGCATCGGCGGGAGTAAGTACTGTCTAGTTATTGTGGATGATTATTCTCGCTTCACTTGGGTATTCTTTTTGCAGGAAAAATCTCATACCCAAGAGACCTTAAAGGGATCCTTGAGACGGGCTCAAAATGAGTTCGACTTAAGGATCAAGAAAATTAGAAGCGACAATGGGACGGAGTTCAAGAACTCACAAATAGAAGGCTTCCTTGAGGAGGAGGGCATCAAGCATGAGTTCTCTTCTCCCTACACTCCACAACAAAATGGTGTAGTGGAGAGGAAGAATCGAACTCTATTGGACATGGCAAGAACCATGTTTGATGAGTACAAGACACCGGATCGGTTTTGGGCCGAGGCAGTCAACACCGCCTGCTACGCCATCAACCGGTTATATCTACACCGAATTCTCAAGAAGGCATCCTATGAACTCCTAACTGGTAAAAAGCCAAATATTTCATATTTTAGAGTTTTTGGTAGCAAATGTTTTATTCTTGTCAAAAGAGGTAGAAAATCTAAATTTGCTCCTAAAACTGTAGAAGGCTTTTTACTAGGATATGACTCAAACACAAGGGCATATAGAGTCTTTAACAAGTCCTCAGGACTCATTGAAGTTTCTTGTGACGTTGTGTTTGATGAGACTAACGGCTCTCAGGTAGAGCAAGTTGATCTTGATGAGATAGGTGAAGAACAGGCTCCGTGCATCGCGCTAAGGAACATGTCCATTGGGGATGTGTGTCCTAAGGAATCCGAAGAGCCTTCACATGCACAAGATCAACCATCCTCCTCCACGCAAGCATCTCCACCAACCCAAAATGAGGACGAGGCTCAAGTTGATGAAGTAGAAGATCAAAGAGATGAGCCGCCTCAAGATGACGGCAATGATCAATGGGGAGATGCAAATGTTCAAGACAAGGAGGATGAACAACCAAGGCCGTCACACCCAAGAGTCCACCAAGCAATACAACGAGATCACCCCGTCGACACCATCCTAGGCGACATTCATAAGGGGGTAACCACTCGATCTCGTGTTGCGCATTTTTGTGAGCATTACTCTTTTGTTTCCTCTATTGAGCCACACAGGGTAGAGGAAGCGCTCCAAGGTTCGGATTGGGTGATGGCAATGCAAGAGGAGCTCAACAATTTCACAAGGAACGAGGTATGGCATTTAGTTCCACGTCCTAACCAAAATGTTGTAGGAACCAAGTGGGTCTTCCGCAACAAGCAAGACGAGCATGGTGTGGTGATAAGGAACAAAGCTCGACTCGTGGCCAAGGAGTATTCACAAGTCGAAGGTTTGGATTTTGGTGAAACCTATGCACCCGTAGCTAGGCTTGAGTCAATTCGTATATTATTGGCCTATGCTACTTACCATGGCTTCAAGCTTTATCAAATGGACGTGAAGAGTGCCTTCCTCAATGGACCAATCAAGGAAGAGGTCTATGTTGAGCAACCTCCCGGCTTTGAAGATAGTGAGTACCCTAACCATGTTTATAGGCTCTCTAAGGCGCTTTATGGGCTCAAGCAAGCCCCAAGAGCATGGTATGAATGCCTTAGAGATTTCCTTATTGCTAACGGCTTCAAAGTCGGCAAGGACGATCCTACTTTATTCACTAAAACTCTTGACAATGACTTGTTTGTATGCCAAATTTATGTTGATGATATCATATTTGGGTCTACTAACGAATCTACTTGTGAAGAATTTAGTAGGATCATGACACAAAAATTCGAGATGTCTATGATGGGGGAGTTGAAGTATTTTCTAGGATTTCAAGTCAAGCAACTCCAAGAGGGCACCTTCATTTGTCAAACTAAGTATACACAAGACATTCTAACCAAGTTTGGAATGTAGGATGCCAAGCCCATCAAGACACCCATGGGAACCAATGGGCATCTCGACCTCGACACGGGAGGTAAATCCGTCGATCAAAAGGTATATCGGTCGATGATTGGTTCATTGCTTTATTTATGCGCATCTCGACCGGACATCATGCTTTCCGTTTGCATGTGTG
Organism: Zea luxurians; assembly: GCA_029449295.1. Taxonomy (NCBI): domain Eukaryota; kingdom Viridiplantae; phylum Streptophyta; class Magnoliopsida; order Poales; family Poaceae; genus Zea; species Zea luxurians. Next base: position 52,689,519 of record JAOPSE010000017.1, read on the forward strand.
CAAGATTCCAAGCCGACCCTAAGGAATCACACCTTACGGCCGTAAAACGAATCTTGAGATATTTGGCTTATACACCTAAGTTTGGGCTTTGGTACCCTCGGGGGTCCACATTTGATTTGATTGGTTATTCGGATGCCGATTGGGCGGGGTGTAAGATTAATAGAAAGAGCACATCGGGGACTTGCCAGTTCTTGGGAAGATCCTTGGTGTCTTGGGCTTCAAAGAAGCAAAATTCGGTCGCTCTTTCTACCGCCGAAGCCGAGTATATTGCCGCAGGCCATTGTTGCGCGCAATTGCTTTGGATGAGGCAAACCCTGCGGGACTACGGTTACAAACTAACCAAAGTTCCTCTTCTATGTGATAATGAGAGTGCAATCCGCATGGCGGATAATCCCGTTGAGCATAGCCGCACTAAACACATAGCCATTCGGTATCATTTTCTTAGGGATCACCAACAAAAGGGGGATATCGAGATTTCATACATTAACACTAAAGATCAATTAGCCGATATTTTTACCAAGCCACTTGATGAACAATCTTTTACCAGACTTAGGCATGAGCTCAATATTCTTGATTCTAGGAATTTCTTTTGCTAATTTCCACACATAGCACACAAGTATACCTTTGATCATATCTCTTTTATATATGCTATGACTAATGTGTTTTCAAGTGTATTTCAAACCAAGTCATAGGTATATTGAAAGGGAATTGGAGTCTTCGGCGAAGACAAAGGCTTCCACTCCACTCTACTACTCATCCTTCGCCGTCACTCCAAGCATCTCTCCAACTTTGGTATAATCTTCACTCATTTATTTTATGACCAAAGGAGGAGAAAGTACTTCGTTGGGCTCTACTGATTCCGTTTTTGGCGATTCATGCCAAAGGGGGAGAAAATATGAGCCCAAAGCAAAAGGACCGCACCACCACCTAATTTTAAAAATTTGGAGATTTTCAATTGGTCAATTTCAAATTAGTATCTTATTATGTTCTAAAGGGGGAGGAAGTAGTATTTCAAAAATGATATATCAAAACCCTCTTGAACACTAAGAGGAGGATCTCATTTAGGGGGAGTTTTGTTTAGTCAAAGGAAAAGCATTTGAAACAAGGGGAGAAAATTTTTAAACTTGAAAATGCTTTGCAAAAATCTTATTCATCTACCTTTGACTATGTTGCAAAAGGACTTTGAAAAGGATTTACAAAAAGATTTGCAAAAAAACAAAACATATGGTGCAAATGTGGTCCAATATGTTAAAAACAAAGAAACAATCCATGCACATCATGTAAGTATTTATATTGGCTCAATTCCAAGCAACCTTTGCACTTACATTATGCAAACTAGTTCAAATTATGCACTTTTATATTTGCTTTGGTTTGTGTTGGCATCAATCACCAAAAAGGGGAAGATTGAAAGGGAATTAGGCTTACACCTAGTTCCTAAATAATTTTGGTGGTTGAATTGCCCAACACAAATATTGAACTAACTAGTTTGCTCTAGTGTATAAGTTATACAGGTGCAAAAGGTTCACACTTAGCCAATAAAAAGACCAAATATTGGGTTCAACAAAGGAGCAAAGGACAACCGAAGGCACCTCTGGTCTGGCGCACCGGACTGTCCGGTGTGCCACCGGACATGTCCGGTGCACCAGAGGACTCCGAATTCAAACTCGTCACCTTCGGGAATTTTCAGAGGCAACTCCGCTATAATTCACCGGACTGTCCGGTGTACACCGGACATGTCCGGTGCTCTAAGGAAGAGCGGCCTCTGGAACTCGCCAGCCTCGGGAATTCGTTGAAGCTGCTCCGCTAAAATTCACCGGACTGTCCGGTATACACCGGACTGTCCGGTGTAACAGCGGGGCAACGGCTATTTCGGCGCCAACGGCTACCTGCGACGCATTAAATGCGCGCGCTGCGTGCGCAGAGGTCAGGCACGCCCATACTGGCGCACCGGACAATCTACAGTGCATGTCCGGTGCGCCACCGGACATCAAGGCGGGCCCAGAAGACAGAGCTCTAACGGTCGGAACCCAACGGCATTGGTGACGTGGCTGTCGCACCGGACATGTCCGGTGTGCACCGGACTGTCCGGTGCGCCATCGAACAGATAGCTCCACCAAACGGCTAGTTTGGTGGTTGGGGCTATAAATACCCCCAACCACCCACCATTCATTGCATCCAAGTTTTCCAGCTTTCAACCACTATATAAGAGCTAGCATTCATTACAAAGCACACCAAAAAGAGATCAAATCCTCTCCCAACTCCACACAAAGCCCTAGTGACTAGAGAGAGTGATTTGTAGTGTTCATTTGAGCTCTTGCGCTTGGATCGCTTCTTTTTCTTTGGCATTCTTTCTTGTGATCAAACACTCGCTTGTAATTGAGGCAAGAGACACCAATCGTGTGGTGGTCCTTGCGGGAAGTTTGATTCCCATGTGATTTGAGAAAGAGAAGCTCACTCGGTCCGAGGGACCGTTTGAGAGAGGGAATGGTTGAAAGAGACCCGGCCTTTGTGGCCTCCTCAACGGGGAGTAGGTTTGAGAGAACCGAACCTCGGTAAAACAAATCCGCGTGTCTCACTTCATCATTCGCTTGCGATTTGTTTTGCACCCTCTCTCGCGGACTCCATTATATTTCTAACGCTAACCTGGCTTGTAGTTGTGATTATTTTTGAGAATTTCAGTTTCGCCCTATTCACCCCCCTCTAGGCGACTTTCACCGAGTGCCATGGTCAGCACTCGGCAAAGATGGCTTTACCGGTTCCCAGGTTCCCTTCTTTGCCGAGTGCCAAGGTCATAGCACTCGGCAAAGCTACCCTTTGCTGAGTGTTACACTTGGCAAAGTGACCAGGATGTCCCTTTTTTATTTGTTTTTGCTGATCCATCCAAACAAACAAAAGATATATATCATTCACATCACATTATATATCAATCGCATCACAGAATGAACACATTTATCATCAACACCATATATATCACAAAGTCTCACTAATATAAGTCTCACAAATATAAGTCAGGATCATCACAAAACAGATATAAGTCTGGATCATCACTAACATCACCAAGTATCTCACAAGACCAAGTATAACTACACCAACACTCACAAATATAAGTCTAGATCATCACAAAACAGATCATCAACGAGGTGGGCATCTGGACTGGTTCGGCGAAGGGCTGGACGAAGCGTGAGGGTTGTTCGACGCCGCCGATTGACCCTGCACAGAGAAGAGATTGCATGTGTGAGAACATATGAATATATATCATGCAGTACTAAAATTTTGATACTCACAGGAGTAGTGAACTCAACAGGGTCAGCTGTAGGGAACAACGGAGGTGGTGGAGCATGACCATGTGCGGCGCCAAGGCTCTGCATGTACACGAACATCTCTGCCATCCTCTTCTCCAGCTCCTCACGTTGCCTCCTCTCATCATCTAGCTGAGTCTGTAATATTTCGCCCTAATGTTACGATAATGCAAAGAGAAGATATATAATAATCAATGAATGATGAATAGATAAGGAATAACCTGGAGTTGCTGGAGACGATGCTTTGAGCTGTCCTGCCGAGGTCGTATGGCTGGGCTCACGCTCGTGCTCCTTGCTCGCACCTGAGAGAGAGTGGGAGTGGAGGACGAGTCGATTGCCCCGTCGACAATCCAGTACCGCCCATGCCTCTTGCCTCCTCCGACCCTCATGAGGACATCTCCGTCGATGTCCTCGGTCCTCGGATCGTAATTTGCCCATGGACCTCCTTGGCCATGGCGGTGTACTCACTAAGGCGGCTGTGGATGGCGGGGTTGGTGTACGCCTCGGGCCCGTCATCCGGGTTGTAGGTGACGTCGGACGTTGCCTTCCCCTTGTGGGCCATAGCATATGCCGAGAACGTGGAGCAAGGCGCGCCACCATGTGCCGCCGACTGCGAGAAAACCAACGAGATGGTTAGAAATCATGTCTAATCGAAAGTTATATACCTAAATAAAAAAGAGCGCGTACCCATGCTTCCGCGTATTTGCCCAGGCTGCGGCTGCCTTGATGGTGGGAGGGACCTTGCATCATCAAACGCCGTTCCCGGCTAGCGTTGTGCGCCTCATCCCACTCAGCCGAGCACCACCTCTACACCATCTGCTCCCAGCACTCAGGATGCGCGACGCACCAATGAGGAATCATCTAAAAAAATACAAGTACACGGCATATCAGAAGATAAAATTAAGCATATTTAGTACCAATAATAAAGTTTTATATTTACCTGCAAGTACTGGTCCGGAGTCAACGACATGGTTCGGGCGTCCTTCTTGGTCACCTTCTCCCCAAGGACGGAGCCGTGGTAAGTGACGATGGCCTGGATGCGCGCCTCGTAGTGCATGTCCACGACGAGCTTCTTACAGCTCGTCGTAGCCACCACATCCGCCCTGACCTCGTATCCAGCCTCGCATCTGAAGAAATCCTACATACAAAGATGATGTATCCATACATTATTTCAAGAATATGCAACAAATGCGACTTATTAAACAATATAGTGCGAGGAAGACTTACCCACAGCTCTTGCTTCACCCGCTCCGCCTTGTTGATGAATTGTCTGCCGTCCCGATCTACTGCATCGGGGGCGACGGCGTAGTGGTCGAAGGTGTATGCTGGGCTCATCACTCCGGCGTACTCAACAAGTCTAGGGAAGTGTTCCCTGCATAGAAGGTCGAGGATGCCATTGAGGTTGCGGCTGTGACCCCCTGCAGTCTCCAAAACCATCCAAGACCTGTCCAAGTGATTAAGATAAAGTATTAGTTTCTATTATTAATTTGAACATATAATATAAAAAAGCAGCAACAACATCTAAAGTTACCTACCTCTCTCCATCAGGTCGTATCAGTGGACGTCTGTCACGAAGTATGGGTCGCTGAGGGAGACTCGCGGGACCTCGCAGGTAGATACTCCTCAAACCTGAGGAGCCAAAACCTGAGACGTCCTGCTGAGCGGCATCGTCGGCGTCGTCCTGCTGCGCCGCATCGTCGTCGTCCTGCTGCGCCGCACCGACAGCGGCTTGCTGCTCCACCTGCTGCTGTATGGTGTCGTCCTGCTGCGCCTCCTCCTCCGTCCTACGGGTGCTCCTCCTCCCCATCCCCCTCCTCCTCCTCGTCCTCGTCCGACCGCCCACCATCTTTGTCCAACAACCTGCAATTAAGAGTAAGCAATTAAACACAGATAAAAAAATATGTATTTAGAAACATATGCAAAATAAATGAAATATAGCATTACATCGATTAAAAATAATCTTCATATGTGTCCGGGTTAGCCGGATCATAAGTGTCATCATCACTATCAACCATTTCATAGTCAACACCATCTGAAGGCGCAATTTCGTCATTGGCATTGCCTTCAAGCATTTCTAAGTCATTCTCATTTTGCACCTCATCATCCTCCTCATCAACAACCATTTCAATATCTACTTCCATTCCAATCGCTTCGGTTAAGTCTATCTCAAATCGCCCTTCTAGCCCATCTTCTTGGAAGAACTCTCCGTCATATGTGTCCGGGTCTAAGTTATAATCTTCATCGTTTGGAACAGGTAATTTACCGTGCGGTGATACCTTATGCACAACATCCCAACCCTTAAGATGTTGTTTCGTTTGGCACGCATATGGAAGATAATACACTTGTGTGGCCTGTTGGGCCACAATATAGACATCGTCTCCTGGTAAGGTGGAATCCTGTCGAATTTCAACTAGCCCAATATTAGAATGTGTCCGTCTCGTAACTTCAAGGTCAAACCAATGACATTTGAATATCACTGGAGTAAGAGGTTTGGAACCATAAAAATTGAGTTCATATATTTCTTCAATTCTTCCATAATACTCGACCTCGTCAAGCCCGGGCGTAAAGACTCCAGAACACATGGTTTTTCGATTGGGCCGACTTTGGTCGTAGCTTGTTGTGCGAAAACGGTATCCATTGACGTCATACCCAGAAAATTTCCTGACCCTATAGGCAAAGCCATTGGCTACTTGTCTCAACTCGGCACTCATAGACGACTCTCTTTGGCCCTGCAAGTTCAAACACGCTAGATTGTTATATTATTCGCACGTAAGAGCAACTCGAAATGACAAACTAAGCACGTACCTTATGTTTAAACCAGGAAATGAAATCAGGCAATCCATTTCCCGCACCCTTTCTAAGAAGGGTATCATATTCCTGTGGAGTTGGGTCCCTTGATCGACGCCAGAATTCATGAAGAAATTTCTCCATGTATGGTGTCACCTCTTCAAGGTTGGTCAATACATATAGCATGATATGGCGCCACTGTTCATGTCTCAGGGTCTTGGTGGTCGAACCACTCGCGCTTCCGAGTTGCCCTCAAAAAATGCTGAGGTTTGATTCATTGCCGCCATCATTGTAACGAGGGGGTGGATTATGCACGCTCGGCAGTTTGTCACCATAGTAAGTTGTTGTGAAGTTTGACACCTCCTCCAGTATGTATGCCTCTGCAATGGAAGCCTCGATTTTGCATTTTTTTCTACATTTCTTTCAGATAGTCTTTAGACATCTCTCGATTGGATAGCACCAACGTCCCTGCATGGGCCCCCCCATTCGTGCCTCATACGGGAGATGAAGAATCAAATGCTGCATCGGATTGAAGAAGCCGGGTGGAAAGATCTTCTCCAGCTTACACAGTAACACGGGTGCCATCCTTTCCAAGTCTGCAATCATGGTCCGAGCTAACTCTTTTGCACAAAGCTGGCGGAAGAAATAGCTCAACTCTGCAAGCGCTAGCCAGACATGCTCAGGGACATAGCCTCGAACCATCGCCGGAAGAATTCGTTCAATCCATATGTGGAAGTCATGACTCTTCATCCCTAAGACTCGCAGAGTAGATAAGTTCACCCCCTACTAAGGTTAGCTGCATACCCATCAGAGAACATTAACATCTTGATCCACTGTAGTACTTCCTTCCTCTGGGCCCTGCTCAGGACGAAATCGGCCTTAGGCCTTCTTCATGTCTTTCCACCACTAGGCGGCTTCATCTCTTGGTTTGGTCTATCACATAACTCTGCCAGATCCACTCTTGCCTTTACGTTATCCTTTGACTTATCAGGAATCTCCATAATTGTTGCCCAAAGTGCCTCGGCGACATTCTTTTCAGTGTGCATCACGTCAATGTTGTGTGGAAGGAGCAAGTCATCATAATAGGGGAGCCGAGTCAAGCCCGACTTGTGTGTCCACATATGTTGCTCACCATACCCCACAGAACCACCTTCTGGGTTGGCCACAAGACCATCTATCTGTTGGCGAACTTCGGCGCCAGTCATCATTGCAGGTGGGCCGTCTGTCACCACGACACCTTTCGTAAAGTTCTTGATGTCTAGTCGGAATGCATGGTCAGGAGGGAGAAATTGTCGATGTTTATCGAATGACGAATATTTGCCACCCTTCTTCAACCAAATGAACATAAGAGCTTCCTTGCAAACTGGGCATGGGAACTTACCGTGAACACACCAGGCGCAAAATAGCCCATACGCCGGAAAGTCATGCATGGAGTACTGGTACCAAACATGCATTTTGAAGTTTGTCTTCGTAGCTCGGTCGTACGTCCATACCCGTTCCTCCCAAGCACGGACCAATTCATCAATCAAAGGCTCCATGTACACGCCCATTTTATTCCCCAGGTGTCCAGGAATTATCAACGACACGAATATGTTCTGTCTTTGAAAGCATACACTGGGGGGGAGATTGATGGGGATAACAAACACGGGCCAACATGTGTATGGGGCAGCGGTCATTCCATAGGGATTGAACCCATCTGTGGCCAGCGCAACACGAACATTACGAGCCTCTTTGGCTTTCTCATGGTGAATGGCATCAAAGTGGGTCCATGCTTCACCATCGGATGCGTGAACCATCTTGTCAGGATTGTATCGTTTGCCTTTTTTGTGCCATGTCATCTGTTTCGCGGATTCCTCTGTCATGTATAGACGTTGGATCCTCGGTATGAACGGAAGGTGGCGTAGGATTGTCACGGGGATGTCGAGCTGCCTCTTCTGTCCATCACCAGAGTCTACCTCCATGAACCTAGACGATTTACACTTCGGACAGTACTTTGCCTCAGTGTGTTCTTTCCTAAATAGGACGCAGCCCTTCGGACAAGCATGTATCTGCTCATACGTCATCTTGAGTGCACGAAGGAGTTTCTGTGCCTCGTACATGCTCTTTGGCAGAACGTGATCCTCCGGAAGCAGGCTGCTAATAACTGTCAACAAACCATCGAAGGCGTCTCGACTCATGCTATACTGCGACTTGAACGCCATTATACGCCCAATGGCATCCAGTTGAGAAACCTTTGTCTTGCCATGAAGGGGTTTCTGTGCCGCGTCAAACATGTCGTAGAATGCCTTTGCGGTCGCCTCTGGCTCGTCCTCCATACGTCCTTCGGCGAACTGTGCCTCGTGATAGTCGTTCAACATGTCCGCTACCCCGGCATCAGCATCGTAATCCTCGACGCGTTGTCTCACCACCTCCTCTCTCGTGCGATGCGCTTCACCATGGAAGATCCACTGAGTATAGTCCGGCGTAAATCCATTCTTCCAAATATGTTCTACCATGGCCTTCTTTGGTTTTCTTTTCCGGTTGTCACATTTGCTGCACGGACAAGGGACTAGACTAGCTCCTTTAGCAGCTTCGCCATATGCCCGTTCCACAAAAGCATCGGTCTTCCTAATCCATTCTGGGGTGACATCATTATGTCTTACGCGGCCCGTGTACATCCACTCACGGTCCTCCATCCTCTAACATATATAAACGAGTATAGTTTCATATAGACATGTAATGCATGTACACTATGTTCCTACCTTCTAATAGGTGAGGATAGGTCCTAATCCCACCCGCGGTTGCGTAGATGGAGTTAGTTTCCATGCTCTACTCCGATCCGAGATAGAATTTCGGCAGCACCTCCCCGCTGTTCTTCGGATACACGTCCTGACAGGGAGAGTGTACTGTCCGGAGAACAACAGGGAGGTGACGCCGAAACTCTGTCTCGGACCAGAGTAGAGCATGGAAACTAACACCATCTAGGCAATCACGGGCTGTCCAAAAAACGTGGACAATTCGAAACTGATACATTTGTAGATATGCAAAGATCTGCATATCTACATCGTATCTCTTTCGAACGGGAGACGCCTAACTGGGTTACGTGATCTACGACTATGATGCGGAAATTGAGGTTATACCTAGGGTGACGGTGGAATCAGGCTAGCGGGGCTGTGGCGGGTTGGTGCAGTGGCGACGCAACGCGGTGCAGGCAGACCCGCAGTGGCTAGGAAGACAAGTATCTTCTCTGTAAAAAATAAACAAGCATGTCAAAAAAATCGGCAGCACTTCCCCTGTACGGGGAGGTTTCCAAAACCTGCAAATAGATCTAACAACACGATGGCTGACACGCACATATACAAACGACACGATGAATGCAAGTCACATCTAAGTGGCATCCATATCCACCATCACACATATTTCAACGGCATCCATATCCATCATCACATTATGCCAAATTAACACAAATAGTATAAACTCTCTAAACACACATACTAAACTAATTAAACTCACTAAAGTCACTATATTCACTAAAAACATATAGTATAAACTCACTAAACACACATACAAAACTAATTAAACTCACGAAAATCACTAAATCCACTAAACACATATACTATAAACTTAATAAATACATACTAAACTAATTAAACTTATTATACTCACTAATGTACGGGTCGGCGATGGCGGTGGGCGCGACGGCGGTGCTCGCCGCGGGTGCGGGAGGCCGGCGATGCGACGACGGTGGCGGGGCGCGGCGGTGGGGGTGCCGTAACGGCGCGTGGGGAGGCCGGGCGGCTTGACGGGCGGCGCCGGCGTCGAGCCGGGAGCGTGGGGCGGGCGGCGGTCGCGGGCGACGGTGGGAGCGGCGGCGTGCCGGGCGGGTGGAAGAGAAGGAAGCGAAAGGAGAGAAAGAGAGAAGAGAGCCCGTCGGGCGGTTAAGTTACCTTCTTTGTCGAGTGCCCGCGATCCGGCACTCGGCAAAGATTTTTTTAAAATTTAAAAATAAACTTTGCCGAGTGTCGGATCTCGGGCACTCGGCAAAGACGCCTTTGCCGAGTGCTAGCTGTAGAGCACTCGGCAAAGATGTGTTCTATAGACTTTGCCGAGTGCCAACCGACAGGCACTCGGCAAATCCGTCTTTGCCGAGTGCTGACTGGACAACACTCGGCAAGTATATTTTATTTTTTTATTTTTGGCAATCAAACTTTTTGTGGTGTGTTCCTACACTATGTAGACCTACAAGTACCATTTCGGTACAATTATAAAAGTGTTTTTTATAACTATTAGATTTAGTTCATTTATTTGAATTTCTTCGGAAAATTCAGATTTGAACTGCAAGTCACTCGAAACTTGGAAACCCATGCATGCAAAAATGATATTCATGTTACTTAGAATAAGTTACGACCAATTCCAGGAGCGGACCGGAAACTTCGAGCAACATGCTCACTAAACATGGTCATGAACTTGCCATCCACATGTTTAAAAACTGTATAAAACACAAACAAAGTCAGAAAATCATGAAACTTGTCCACGTGTCATGATATCATATGTACAGGTTGTGATAAAAAATTGAGAATGTTTGGACAAAGTTGTGAGACACTATGTGTAGAAACCTAAGAGAACTACACATGAAATCATAGAGTTTCAATGTGGATCTCTTAGGTTTATACACATAGCGCGTCATAGTTTTCTCGAAATTTTTTCAATTTTTTATCACAGCCTGTACATATGATATTATGACACGTGGACAAGTTTCATGATTTTCTGACTTTATTTGTGTTTTATACAATTTTTAAACATGTGGATGACAAGTTCACGGCCATGTTTAGTGCCCGATAAAAAGCACTCGGCAAAGCCGCCGGCACTCGGCAAAGAGCCGAATTCCGGTAGTTATGTGGATGGCGGAGGTTATGTGGAGGTGGTTTATGGTGGCAGTCTGGCAAAGATCTTTATGATCTGGATGGTGTTATATGTAAAAAAGAGAATTTAGGCCCTATGAGAGTATCAACAGTTCTCATTGTTTCCGGAGGTTTTATTGGTAGTAACTTTAAACGATCTGTCTGGATTTTTAAAACTGAATGACAATATTAGTGGACTAACATGTCGGGGAGATTTTTTCCTCGTTTATAATATTCCCTTGGAAGAAACTTTCCTATCTCCAGGCTTGTTTAGAAGAAAGTGTTTGAGAGGATTGAAGAAGTTAAAATCCTCTTTCTATTTAAACTAAGCATGTCATAGTGGAAGAATTCCCAGCAGAGAATTAGGAATCGAGATCCTATTGTCATCTCTAGGGTTGGATCCTTGCTTGGGAGTGACTCCTTGCTTCTAGACTAGCTAGCTAGCCCTAGGGCCCAAGTCGTTTATGGTCTGCACTCTCGATCGACCAGTAGTCCTCTCCTTCCCCACTCATCAGCATATCCAAATATACGTGTTCCCCTACCTAGCTTCTTGGGACGAGAGACCGCGCGCGATCAGCACGGAATTCTCAAAATGCGTTACTCGATAGCAGCAGCAGCGGCAGCAAAAGATAAAGCGAAACTAGCTAGATTAAACTTTAAAGACATGCATGAGATGCTGCCTGTGTGTGCGAAAGTGGCCAAAGCAAGGCAACGCCAATGCCGATGTCGAACAAAAGACGCCGAAACCGGAGCCAGTGGGCAGTGGCCACTATATGCCCAAGAACCAAGGCGACCGGCGCTTTGGATCGACATGAACCCTCCGCCAGAATCGTCCCTATGCTTCGTATTCTTCCCCAGCAGCTTCCCAATGATCAGTTAGCTACAGATCTCTGGATGGATGGAGCCTTACTTGATTGGTGATTTGTTCTGCATGCATGCGTACGTGATGTGGTCATCATGTCATGCGGATGTGATTCGTTGCCCCTTTTTCAGCCCTTTCAAAGCTACTACTCAACCGTTTAAAGTGACGATCATCGGGAACAAGGAAAGCCAAAACTGCTAAACAAAATCAAAACCCTGTGCCAAATTCATACTACACTATACTACTTCGTTTCATCATCAATCAATGTTCGAGCTAGCTAGCATTGTGTGAGCTTTCCTCCGTACTCTCTCTATTCGAGTGCTCCTTTTAACACCGTCAACACTCCCAAAGAATAAAAAAAAAGGAAAAGAGAAAGAGAAGAACATCAAAGACCTCGCTCGTCGTAGAGATATCGGAAGATGCAGACCGGCCACTTTGGCCGCCAAAGTGAAGGCCGGCCACCGTACCGTGCATATGCATCCCTGCAGTACGCGTATGGCAGCCTTGCGATCTCGCTCGGTCTCTCCCATGCATCCAGCTGCTTTCTCACCCCTCTAATACACGCATACATATATATAAGTGTGTAGTGTCTTCACTCGGAACGTCGTCGTCGTCGTCGTCGTCCAGGCGGCGTCGACCATATCGTCGTCATGAGCAGCAGCACCACCACCCACCACCATGCGCTCTTTAGCCCTCTGTATAGGAGTACACTGCTGCGTCGGCGTCGTCGCCACCCCTGCTACGCTCTCTTCGACGGTGCTTCCCCCCATCTGGCTCTCCTGAAAACAACAACGCAAGTGAATGATGGTGGGTTAGCAATGCAAGGGCGCGCACCGGCGGTGAACCGAGCGGTGCGAGGTCAGTGTTCGATGATCGATGGGGCCCATATATGCATGCATGCATGCATGCATGCATGCGATTGCCAAGTACGTACTAGCTAGGTATTCACTGCATGGTCGATCTGTAGTGTACTAGTGTCTAGTGGTACTCGTTGTGCAATCATTTGTTGTTTCTTTCTTTCATGCCGTATCTATCACTTGCCTCTGTTTCTGTCAGTTGCATATATTTTGCCTGTTCTCAGCGAGCGCAAACATCGAGGCGTATCTCTCTATTTCTCTCTCTCTCTATTTTTTATTAAAAGAGAGAGAGAGAGAGAGAGGCTATAAGCTCTTCTTTTCAGAAGAGCTGCTACTCCTACTACGTTTTGTCACGCCATTTCTATGGTCCCCGCATACACTAGCCAAACGTCGTCGTTTTCTGATGATAAACTAGCTGCCAGAGCAGGTTCTTCTTGCAAACACACAAACCTTTGGAATGGAATGTATTTGCAATGAATGAAGCTGGCGAAAGGGATGCAATACATGGCTGATATGCAGCATGGCTATATGACACATGCATATTCTTTAAGTGCAAGCTCATCAGTTCAGAGGTTAATTTAATTCAATTCAATCTGCAGTGCCAAATGTCGTAACTAGAAGCATATATAGGTGCATGCAACAATGTGCCGTAGTTACACTATACAAGTCAGGAACTAGCTAGCTAGCTATACAGTATATCAGACGAGATCTGTCGCGGTACCTGTTATGAATAGGATCGGGTCCGTTGGGCACCTTCCGCTTGCTGTCCAGGGGGGACTGCTGCTGCTCCGGAGGCGCCTTATTAGTTCCAGCGGTCGTGGCGAGCGTCGCCGGCGGCGGCGGCGGCCTAACTCCACTGCCAGCGGACGACGTAGCCGGCGTTGTTGCGGGAACGACAGGAGTGGCAGGAGCAGCGCCGCCAACAGTCCCTGCTGCAGGCCTGGTACAGCTCGCCATTATTATGGCCGCTGACGAGAGCACCGCGCAGATGAGCAAGCAGGCCTGCAGCCTGCCGGCCATTGGTGCTCTGCTGCTTCTGTCTTCTGTTCAGGTGGTGGGTCACTGATCAGTGATTAAGCTAATTAGCTCGCTCGTCCCTTCTGTTGGTGCCAGCTGAATAGCTGATGGCTGATGCTATCTCTCCGTAGCGCTAGCGCCGGAGATGGCGGCGCCGGTGTGGAAGGGATCGGAGACGCATGCAAAGGCGCTGATCGACGCAGGGAGAATATGCGAATTAAAAGGGATATGGTTCTCGAGAGGAACGAACTGAGGAAGCGAGCGAGCGAGTGACTGACTGACTGACAGGTAGTAGTGCGCTGAAGGAAAGGAAGTGTGTGTGTGTGTGTGTGTCTGTGATCCTCGCTACCTGCAAGCAAGACGACTGCAACCAACTCCCTCACGATGTTTATATATATATGTACATCCTGTGCTAGCTTTGGAGTTCGATCCAATGATGATGCCGACTGATGATGCTATGCGCGGTGGACGCAGATGTGCGGCGAGGGGCACACGTTGCTGTCGCGTCGAGCGGCTTTAAGCTTCTCGCCGCTTTGTTGGTTCGCTCAAAAAAGAAGAAAAGAAGTACAGTACAGATCAGGAACACCACCAGGTCTAGTCGTGATCGTCGGGTAGCGTTCAGCTAGCAGCCCATGGAAGTATGGAACACACAGCACCGGCGGCCGGCGCAGAGTGTGCTGCTGACGAGTGACGACACCCGAGGAAGACAGGGAAGCTCCAAAGGAGCAGTACTGCGGCTGCAATGCGTTGCCAGGGAATAGTAGTGTAGCAGCTGTTGTATTCATTCGTATGGATCCATCTTGTCTGCGGCGGCCAGCAGCAGGGGGTTCATCGATCTACGCTGCCTGATGCCTGCTGAGAGCAGAGCAAACTGATTAGCATGCAGGGTTTGCAGCTTGCAGGCGGCAAGCGGCATGCATGATGGCATCGGCATCGGCATCAATGATTTCGCTGCATATGACGACGCTTCTGCTGGCGCCAACGACGATCGAGAAAAGCAGCAGTCGTAGCTAGAAACAGTCGGTGACAAGACCAACACCGTTCGTCTCTCGCGCCTGCCAGTGATCTATCGCAATTGGACGGGTGCGTGACCTCAATTACTTCTCACCTACGAAACAACAACATTTAGTGTTTTTTAGCTAGTAAGGACATGTTTGGTTTCAATTAGTCTTAGGACTAAACTTTAGTCCCTATCTGTTTGATTCTACGGACTAAACAGATTCTAAAGTCATTAAATACATTGTACAAAGACTCAAATGCCATTGGAATACACTCACAACATTAGTTGTCCATACAAACATGCTCTCACAACCGAATACTACAGAGAGAAGGTAAGGACAACATAATAAATTATGAGCTTTTAGTGTCTTTTAGCACCTATATGAAGGACTAAAGACTAAATCATTTTAGTCCATATTTTAGTCCTAGTGTTTGGCAAAAAAAAATGACTAAATGAGACTAAAAACTAGAGACTAAGTCTTGTTTGGCACAGCTGCTGCTTGTTAAAAAAACAACTTATCTGATAAGCTGATAAAAAGCAGCTTCTGTTTGTTGACCGCTTTTAGTTCATTTCGAGAAGCAGCTGAACTGTCTATTTGACAGAACTTTTCCTTAAATTTATGAAGAAGCTGAAAATAAGCTGTGCTAAACAGGGACTTAGTCCCTCTAACCAAACACCCCCTAATAAGTATATATTTAAGAGAACATCTGGTTGATTTGGCTCTTGTCTGTTAAAAACATCTCATTTAGTCGGGCTTCCACAAGCGGCCGGCGCGCGGCGTTGATTCGCTGGCTTTTTCCTTTTCGCGCGCCCTTCGGGAGGGGGAGAATGGGATATCCTTGTTAATGGCCTGGCCCCGGATGCGTCCTTCGTCCGGCCGGTCGTCCTTGCCTATATGGGATGGGACAAAGCTGGTTCTGGATTCGTCGTCCCCAGCTCCTGGGCCTGCAGCCCTGCATGCAGTGCCCCTCCTCCGTTCCCGAACCCGAACCGGACGACGGCGATCGGTCGCTATCTGACCCTGCTGCCGCAGCTCTGCTCTGCTCGTCACCGAGAGCCGAGACTCCAGTCCAGTCCAGTCCAAGACCGAGACCAACCCGTAAATAAACACTCTCGGAAACCAGCTGGTATATGCGTTCTCAGGGACGCGTCGCTATCCCCTGGCCGAGACGAGAGCCTGAGGAGGGAGGGAGGGAGAGGCAGTAGCTAGGCAGAGGCGGACAGGAATTGATCGACCGCCAGCGCCAGGCCAGCCGACGCGCTGGCTGGCTGGATGGCTTGGCCTTTTCTTTTCCCGGCTTTTGAGATGGCCAGCGTATCCCGCTGCCGCATGCAGCAGGAACATGACGACGGGCCGGGGGAATGTTTGTTTGGGGCCGCCGGGCCGGATCCATCGATCGACCCATCTTTTGACCGCCCGGTCCCGCGCCCTCCGACCCTTGGACCGTGGAGAGCTTTGCGTACGTACGTTGCCATTGCCAAGGCCAGGCCACCAATGGCCAACGGCCGATCGACTAACAACCAACGGCCAACGGTGTGATGCCGTGCCCGTGCTGCAATGAGTGGAGCCACGCGACGCGAGCGCTGGCGGGCGGCGGCTGCAGCCTGCATGCTTGCGGTGCGGACTTGGATAATGGACAAGCCGGCCGGGGAGGTACGCTCTCAGAGTTCTTGTATAAGCAAGCACCGCTAGCCAAAAAAAAGTGACTTCCATGCAAAGGACATCAGTAGGGGGTTACTTTATTAGAACCAGTTATATGACTCAAACGCCAATATATCAGTCGCGCCATCATAGAGAGCATTAGAGAGCATTAGTAGATACTCCTGAGTCCTGATCACTTTTTTCTGGAGGCGGTTGGTGTTTCTAGTGTCTCTAAAAATACCCTCTAATTCTAAAAGATTTAGATATATCTTAAGTTCTGAAATTCTAAAACTTTTTTTTAACATGTGACCTTAGATACAGAAACAACACAACTAAAACATTTAGAATTTACAGCTTATGAAAAAAAAATCTGGCTTAAAAAAAACTACGTACCAGAGTTTCTCACAAGTCCCGGCCGCGGCGGAGGAGGGCAGGCGGCTAGGTTTTCGCGGTGGATCCAGCCAAGGCATGCAGGGCCCGCCGAGGTTATTCGCCGAGGCAAACTTGTACTCCTATTGATCAGTGGGTCGCTTTCCGAAGAAACTATTCCAAGGGTGCGACGCCTTGCAGCCGCCGCGCGCGGGCGCGCCTCGGTCGCGGACGGATGATGGCCGTGCTCGTAAGGGTCTCCTCGTCGTTGGCGGCGGTTGATTAACGGCATCTGAGTTTCTCACAAGTCCCGGCCGCGGCGGAGGAAGGCAGGCGGCTAGGTTTTCGCGGAGGATCCAGCCAAGGCATGCAGGGCCCGCCGAGGTTATTCGCCGAGGTAAACTTGTACTCCTATTGATCAGTGGGTCGCTTTCCGAAGAAACTATTCCAAGGGTGTGACGCCTTGCCGCCGCCGCGCGCGGGCGCGCCTCGGTCGCGGACGGATGATGGCCGTGCTCGCAAGGGTCTCCTCGTCGTTGGCGGCGGCTGATTAACGGCATCTGAGTTTCTCACAAGTCCCGGCCGCGGCGGAGGAGGGCAGGCGGCTAGGTTTTCGCGGTGGATCCAGCCAAGGCATGCAGGGCCCGCCGAGGTTATTCGCCGAGGTAAACTTGTACTCCTATTGATCAGTGGATCGCTTTCCGAAGAAACTATTCCAAGGGTGCGACGCCTTGCCGCGCCGCCGCCGCCGCCGCGCGCGGGCGCGCCTCGGTCGCGGACGGATGATGGCCGTGCTCGCAAGGGTCTCCTCGTCGTTGGCGGCGGTTGATTAACGGCATCTGAGTTTCTCACAAGTCCCGGCCGCGGCGGAGGAGGGCAGGCGGCTAGGTTTTCGCGGTGGATCCAGCCAAGGCATGCAGGGCCCGCCGAGGTTATTCGCCGAGGTAAACTTGTACTCCTATTGATCAGTGGATCGCTTTCCGAAGAAACTATTCCAAGGGTGCGACGCCTTGCCGCGCCGCCGCCGCCGCCGCGCGCGGGCGCGCCTCGGTCGCGGACGGATGATGGCCGTGCTCGCAAGGGTCTCCTCGTCGTTGGCGGCGGTTGATTAACGGCATCTGAGTTTCTCACAAGTCCCGGCCGCGGCAGAGGAGGGCAGGCGGCTAGGTTTTCGCGGTGGATCCAGCCAAGGCATGCAGGGCCCGCCGAGGTTATTCGCCGAGGTAAACTTGTACTCTTATTGATCAGTGGGTCGCTTTCCGAAGAAACTATTCCAAGGGTGTGACGCCTTGCCGCGCCGCCGCGCGCGTGGGCGCGCCTCGGTCGCGGACGGATGATGGCCGTGCTCGCAAGGGTCTCCTCGTCGTTGGCGGCGGTTGATTAACGGCATCTGAGTTTCTCACAAGTCCCGGCCGCGGCGGAGGAGGGCAGGCGGCTAGGTTTTCGCGGTGGATCCAGCCAAGGCATGTAGGGCCCCCCGAGGTTATTCGCCGAGGTAAACTTGTACTCCTATTGATCAGTGGGTCGCTTTCCAAAGAAACTATTCCAAGGGTGCGACGCCTTGCCGCGCCGCCGTCGCCGCCGCGCGCGCGGGCGCGCCTCGGTCGCGGACGGATGATGGCCGTGCTCGCAAGGGTCTCCTCGTCGTTAGCGGCGGTTGATTAACGGCATCTGAGTTTCTCACAAGTCCCGGCCGCGGCGGAGGAGGGCAGGCGGCTAGGTTTTCGCGGTGGATCCAGCCAAGGCATGCAGGGCCCGCCGAGGTTATTCGCTGAGGTAAACTTGTACTCCTATTGATCAGTGGGTCGCTTTCCGAAGAAACTATTCCAAGGGTGCGACGCCTTGCCGCGCCGCCGCCGCCGCCGCGCGTGGGGGCGCCTCGGTCGCGGACGGATGATGGCCGTGCTCGCAAGTGTCTCCTCGTCGTTGGCGGCGGTTGATTAACGGCATCTGAGTTTCTCACAAGTCCCGGCCGCGGCGGAGGAGGGCAGGCGGCTAGGTTTTCGCGGTGGATCCAGCCAAGGCATGCAGGGCCCGCCGAGGTTATTCGCCGAGGTAAACTTGTACTCCTATTGATTAGTGGGTCGCTTTCCGAAGAAACTATTCCAAGGGTGTGACGCCTTGCCGCGCCGCCGCCGCCGCCGCGCGCGGGGGCGCCTCGATCGCGGACGGATGATGGTCGTGCTCGCAAGGGTCTCCTCGTCGTTGGCGGCGGTTGATTAACGGCATCTGAGTTTCTCACAAGTCCCGGCCGCGGCGGAGGAGGGCAGGCGGCTAGGTTTTCGTGGTGGATCCAGCCAAGGCATGCAGGGCCCGCCGAGGTAAACTTGTACTCCTATTGATCAGTGGGTCGCTTTTCGAAGAAACTATTCCAAGGGTGCGACGCCTTGCAGCCGCCGCGCGCTGGCGCGCCTCGGTCGCGGACGGATGATGGCCGTGCCCGCAAGGGTCTCCTCGTTATTGGCGGCGGTTGACTAACGCCATCTGAGTTTCTCACAAGTCCCGGCCGCGGTGGAGGAGGGCAGGCGGCTAGGTTTTCGCGGTGGATCCAGCCAAGGCATGCAGGGCCCGCCGAGGTTATTCGCCGAGGTAAACTTGTACTCCTATTGATCAGTGGGTTGCTTTTCAAAGAAACTATTCCAAGGGTGCGACGCCTTGCCGCGCCGCCGCCGCCGTGCGCGGGCGCGCCTCGGTCGCGGACGGATGATGGTCGTGCTCGCAAGGGTCTCCTCGTCGTTGGCGGCGGTTGATTAACGGCATCTGAGTTTCTCACAAGTCCTGGTCGCGGTGGAGGAGGGCAGGCGGCTAGGTTTTCGCGGTGGATCCAGCCAAGGCATGCAGGGCCCGTCGAGGTTATTCGCCGAGGTAAACTTGTACTCCTATTAATCAGTGGGTCGCTTTCTGTCGGCGTTCCGAGACCGGGGGGGTCCCCGAGCCGACGAGTGAGAGTGCCGCGTGCCCCAGCCCAGATGGGTCGAGCGCGTGGGCGAGCGCGAAGGGGGGAACAGAGAGAGAGAGGTCGGTGGCCGGAGCCGGGTCGTGAGGGAGTCGGAGAATTCCCGCGGCCTTCGTGTTCGTCCCGCGCCCAGGTCGGGTGCGCTTGCAGTAGGGGGTTACAAGCGTCCGCGCGAGGTGAGGGGAGCGAGCGGCCCCTAGAGAGCGCCTGCCCCTGCCCTTCGTCCCCGCGAGGCCAACCTTCTCTAAGAAGGCCCTGGTCCTTCCTTTTATAGTCGTAAGGAGAGGATCCAGGTGTACAAGATGGGGGTGTAGCAAGGTGCTACGTGTCTAGCGAGGGAGAGCTAGCGCCTAAGTACATGCCAAGGTGGCAGCCGGAGAGGTCTTGGCACCCTGTTGTTGTGGCGTCGTGGCTGTTGGAGGAGTAATGGAGCCGGACGGGGGGACAGCTGTCGGAGTGGCTGGGCCCTTGCTGACGTCCTCCTGCTTTCGTAAGGGAGCTGAGAGCCGCCGTCGTCATGGTCTAGCGGGGCGCCATCATTTGCCTATCTGGCGTAGCCGGCCAGATGGGACGCCGGTCTTGTTCTCTGCGACCCAAGTCGGCTCAGGGCAGGGTGATGATGACGCTTCCTGTTGACGTGGCGGTCTCGTGTCCTAGGTCGGGCGTCGTGGAGGCTCCTCCGAAGCCGAGGTCGAGTCCGTCCTGCAAGACAGAGGCAGAGTCCGAGCCCTGGGTCGGGCGAGGCGGAGATCGTTCGGTAGAGACCGAGGCGGAGTCCGAGCCCTGGGTCGGGCGAGGCGGAGTTCGTCGTCTTCCGGGGCCTTAGCCCGAGTCCGAGCCCTGGGGTCGGGCGGAGCGGAGTTCGCCGTCTTCCGGGGCCTTAGCCCGAGTCCGAGCCCTTGGGCGGAGCGGAGTTCGCCGTCTTCCGGGGCCTTAGCCCGAGTCCGAGCCCTTGGGCGGAGCGGAGTTCGCCGTCTTCCAGGGCCTTAGCCCGAGTCCGAGCCCTGGGGTCGGGCGGAGCGGAGTTCGCCGTCTTCTGGGGCCTTAGCCCGAGTCCGAGCCCTGGGTCGGGCGGAGCCTCCTATGGCACCTCTGGCGAAGTCTGGTCGCCCGTCGGTCTTACCTTTTGCGTTAAACGCCCCGGTGACTCGGTCGGTTGGCGCGGTGATTTAGTCAGGGTTTCTTCTTATCGAAGGCGGGGCCTAGGGCGAGCCGGAGATGCGTCTGCCGTGAAAGAGGAGGCCTCAGGCGAGACGGAGTCATCTTTGGGTCGGCTGCCCTCGCCCGAGGCTAGGCTCGGGCGTGGCGTGGTCAAGTCACTCGTATGGACTGATCCCTGACTTAATCAAACCCATCAGGCCTCTGCAGCTTTATGCTGATGGGGGTTACCAGCTGAGAATTAGGCGTCTTGAGGGTACCCCTAATTATGGTCCCCGACAGTAGCCCCCGAGCCTCGAAGAGAGTGTTAACACTCGCTTGGAGGCTTGCGTCGCACTTTTTTGCAAGGGGACCAGCCTTTCTCGATGGTACTTTGTTCCGGTGGGTGCGCGCGAGCGCACCCGCCGGGTGTAGCCCCCGAGGCCTCGGAGGAGTGGTTTCACTCCTTCGAGGTCTTAATGCCTTGCGTAATGCCTCGGCTGGTCTGGCGGTTCCCTCATGCGAGCAGGGCGTAACCCAGGTGCACTGTCGGGGCCCAAGTTCTCGGGCTGGTATGTTGACGCTGTCAACGGTTCGGCCGGAGCCGGGTTTGCGAGAGCAGCCCCCGAGCCTTCGCACGGAGCGAGAGGACGATCAAGGACAGACTCGACTTTTTATATACGCCCCTACGTCGCCTTTCCGCAAGGAGGAGGGGGGGAGTGCGCCATGTTACCCTCGATGGGCACCGAACATGGTGTCTCCGGTGAGCTGCGATCGGGTAATCCGAGTGGACGTCCGTGCCCCGTTCGTTGGGGGTCGGCTAGGGGCCCGGAGGCACGCCCAAAAGTACCTGCGGGTGATCTGCCGGACCCGGTCCCCTAGCGACGGGGTCCGAGGGCTCGTTGCCAACCTCCGATGGGATTCCGTTACAGAGTCGTTCCCGCTGGTCTCGGAAATGTCCTAGGGTACCTCGGGAGCGCAGCCCGAGCCTTGGTTATGTATCGAACGTACCCCTGGTCATCCCTCGCTCGGCGTCTGAGGCGACTGTGAACCCTTCGACAGGCCAGCCTTCGAACCCCTGATCAGTAGGGGGCACGGAGCCCGAGTAGCCTGAGGCGGTCGTGGAACCTTTCGGGGGCCGACCTTCGAACCCCTGACCAGTAGTGGGTGTCGGGCCCACGCGATCTGAGGCGGCTGTTGAACCCTTCGGGGGGCCAGCCTTCGAACCCCTGATCAGTAGGGAGGCTCGGAGCCTAGTTCCTTCACGGGGAAGGATCCCTTTGGGGTTATCCCCCTTCTCGGTCCCTGTTGCAAGAGATAGAGAAAGAAGGAAAAGGGAAAAAGGATTCGAAATTGAACGTCGTGGCGTACCTTTTTCGGCGTGGTCGTTTTGGCGAAGGCGAAACGTCACCAGCCGCTCCGCCCGTAGCGCTGTCCGTCAAGCCGCGGAGTTAATGCGCCGGGGTGAGTAGTTGGCGAGGTTGCCGTTGCGCGTGCGCGAGCCGTTCGAGGTACGGGTCACGGGCGCGTCGTCTTCACGCCGTGAGAGGGGGCTCTCTTGCTGCCTCCGGATGGGACATGAGCTTGGCAGATGGCGTGACCGCTGCTCTCGCGCGCCTGCCATCGTCATTACTGCCGGCCCATTTTTGACCGCTTTTGACCGCTGCGCCAGGCTGGCGCTGCCGGGTCGCGGGCTGGGTCGCCTCGAATCGCGGTATCGGTTCCGCAATCGAGGAGGTGCGGTGGTGGAGCGAGTGGCACAGCGGTTCGCATGCAGCGCCCGGCGCGCCAGTTGCACGACGCGTGGGCTTGAGCCGTCGCGCTGGCCTGTCAGGAGTCGGAGAGGCGCGTCCACTTGGCGCGGTTGCATGCCGCCTGCATGGCCGCCTGCCCCTTTCGCCCGCCGGTCTGGGCGAAAGTGGAGGATTGCTTGTAACCGCTGGGTGGTAGCGTGCGTCGTGCGCGACGGTTCGGCTTCTTCTTAGAGCTGGTCTGCATGACAGGCGGGCCCCAGCCCCCGCGCCGCAGGGGAGGACTTTGGTGGCGTGTTGGAGAAGACTCAGCCCGTGACGGTTGAGGGTGCAAGCAGGGGGAGTTGCCTTTAAAAGGAGGGCGACTCCTTTCGTAAGGCGACCATGTCTCCTTCTTCCCCCATGCATTGTGTCTCTCAGTCTTCTAGGCCCCCGGATGGGGGGAAACCGCCGTCTTTTCGCTCCATCGCCGGAGGAACGCAACTCCGTGGGAGTTGGTACCTTTCAGCCATCGTTCGGCTTCAAGGATTTTCATCAGGCAGCCCGGTTGCCCCCCTCGGCTGGGGGTCACCCGAGACGGTGACCACCAGCTCCTGGGTGGGGAGGAGCAAACCGGACTGCGATCTGGGTCCCACCCTCAGCTTCAAGGATGTTCATCATCCTCGCTGGGGTGGGTGCCGGACTGAGCCAGCGCTCCACCTCCCGCACGGGTTCGTGGGTCATCCTCTCCCACGATATTCGAGGGAGAAGGCGCTCACTGGCCCTGCGGGCGGCGTGGACTTCGACAACGTGGGATGGATCGGCGGCGAACGCCGTCACCTCCAGCGTGTCGGGTCCGCTAGCTCGGCTCCGGCGGCCCCTTTTGTCGGGGGGCGACTGCCGCGCCGTGTACACGGGAGGTCCACCCTAGACGCCGCACGCCGCTAGGGCGGCGCTCGTGTTCTGGGGTGGCCCTGCCTTTGCACCAGGGCGGCGCCTTCGCGCGGAGGCCGGTGCCCCACTCATCGGGGAGGATTTGAGTGGGGATCTGGCGGCAGGCTGGTGGCTCCTGGCGTCAGTGCCGAGGTGGAGGCGGCTCGAGAAGTCCCCGTCAGCGACGGGATCACCGCCACCATCGGCGCCTCGGGCCTTCGGCTCTTTGTACTTGTCCTCGCCCCTCGGGTGGCGTTATGGGCGAGGGCAAGACAGCAGCTGTGCCTTCTCCTGAGGCCTGCGCCGCTGCAGAGGGAGGAACCGGAGTTCCGCTTGTAATGGCACTTCGAGTGCCGGGTTTTTTGTTCATTTCGGCTTTCGGGGCCTGAACATGTATGTAACTTACGGCACAGAGCCGTGTTTTTTCCTCATTTCTGAGTACTAGGACTCGCCTGTTGTTTGCCTGAACCGCTTCACCAAGCGTGGGTCGCCCCGTGTCAAGGTGACGAGTGAGGTATCCGTATCCCGGAGGCGTAGGAATCCCTCGGCTCGGTCAGACCTGTTGTCCGAGGCTCCTCTAGCTTAGTTAAAGAGACCCCTCGGCCGCTCTTCGACGAGCCGAGGCCAGGGGTAGCGATATCAGCATGAGCAGAGGCGTTGTCGGCTCGGAAATGAAACCTGGTCGGCCGGAGCCTAGCCGGGTTGTTTGTTGGCAGGATCGACGTCGGAGCTGATCAGCCGAGGCTTCGGACCGAGCTGGCGCCCTCGGAAGGCGGTCGGCCGAGGCCCCGGAGGTGGCCGGCCGAGCCGTCCGCTCGGGCCGGGTTCTCGGAGAAGTCCCGGGCAGAGATTGCTCGAGCGTGGTGATGACGTCGTCCTTCGGAGCGGAGGCCCTCGGACCGCGTCGCCGTCCGAGGCTAGGTCGGGCCTTGCCGAAGGTGCTGTTGATGCCGAGGGTGTCGTCGCCCTCTTCCAGCGTCAAGATCCGAGCCTGCAGGGTCAAATCGTCTTGTAGCGTGGGCCTTGCGCGGCCGTTGAGGCCAGAACACATACCCTTGTTGTGTTATAAAGCTGCGTCTCTTTTCCTCTTGTTTCGAGTATCTGGACTTTTTGTCGGTAGCAGGGATGTTAGTGCGAGCGAGAGTTGCTTTTCGCGGAAGGTGATGAGTGAGGTATCCGTATCCCGGAGGCGTGGGAGTCCCTCGGCTCGGTCGGCCTTGCCGCTTACGCGTACTTTTACCCGTCCATGAGGCCCTGTCACCGACTCGGTCTAGAAGGCTCGAAGAATCGCTTCGACAGAAGAGCTTCCGTACGTAAAGACTCGTTCGATCCGCGGGTTCACCTTATCCGAGCGCGAGTTACTTATCGCAGAAGGTGATGAGTGAGGTATCCGTATCCCGGAGGCGTAGGAGTCCCTCGGCTCGGTCAGCCTTGCCGCTTACGTGTACTCCGTCGTTTCCAGGACCCACTTTTCGAAGTAATCAAAAAGCACGAAAGATGTTCTGGTAAAAGAGATTTTTTGTTCGAGGAAAATTTTGACGCAGAGGGGGTTTCCCCCCTTTTAGGCTTCGATGCCCCGCTCGGAGACGATGAACCCCAAGAGCATGCCTCGGGGCACCCCGAAGACGCACTTCTCGGGATTAAGCTTGACGCCCTTCGCCTTGAGACACCGGAATGTCAGTTCGAGGTCGGAGAGAAGGTCGAAGGCTTTCCTCGTCTTGACTACGATGTCATCGACGTAGGCCTCGACCGTGCGACCAATGTGTTCGCCGAACACATGGTTCATGCACCGCTGGTACGTTGCACCCGCGTTTCTCAACCCGAACGGCATTGTGACATAACAGTACATGCCGAAGGGCGTGATGAAAGAAGTCGCGAGCTGGTCGGACTCTTTCATCTTGATTTGATGATACCCTGAGTAGGCATCGAGGAAAGACAGGGTTTCGCACCCTGCAGTGGAGTCCACAATTTGGTCGATGCGAGGTAGAGGGTAGGGGACCTTCGGACATGCTTTGTTGAGACCAGTGTAGTCTACACACATCCGCCACTTCCCCCCTTTTTTCCTCACAAGTACAGGGTTGGCAAGCCATTCGGGATGGAATACCTCTTTAATGAACCCTACTGCCATCAGCTTGTGGACCTCCTCGCCTATCACCCTGCGCCTTTCCTCATCGAATCGGCGCAGAGGCTGTCTGACCGGCCGGGCTCCGGCCCGAATATCCAGCGAGTGCTCGGCGACATCCCTCGGTATGCCGGGCATGTCCGAGGGACTCCACGCAAAAACGTCGGCGTTTGCGCGGAGAAAGTCGACGAGCACTGCTTCCTATTTGGGGTCGAGCCCGGAACCGATCCGGATCTGCTTGGAGGTGTCGCCACTGGGGTCGAGAGGGACGGCCTTAACCGTCTCCGCTGGCTCGAAGTTGCCGGCATGCCGCTTTACGTCCGGCACCTCTCGGGAGAGGCTTTCCAGGTCGGCAATGAGGGCCTCGGACTCGGCGAGGGCCTCAGCGTACTCCACGCACTCCACATCGCATTCGAATGCGTGTTTGTACGTGGGGCCGACGGTTAAGGCCCCGTTGGGGCCCGGCATCTTGAGCTTCAGGTAGGTGTAGTTGGGGATGGCCATGAACTTCGCGTAGCATGGCCTTCCCAACACTGCGTGGTAGGTTCCTCGGAACCCGACCACCTCGAACGTCAAAGTCTCCCTTCGGAAGTTGGAGGGTGTTCCGAAGCAGACAGAGAGGTCGAGCTGTCCGAGGGGCTGGACACGCTTCCCGGGAATGATCCCATGGAAGGGCGCAGCGCCTGCTCGGACGGATGACAGATCGATGCGCAGGAGCCTGAGGGTCTCAGCGTAGATGATGTTGAGGCAGCTGCCTCCATCCATCAGGACCTTGGTGAGCCTGACGTCGCCGATGACGGGGTCGACGATGAGCGGGTACTTCCCCGGGCTCGGCACGTGGTCGGGGTGGTCGTCCCGGTCGAAGGTGATGGGCTTGTCGGACCAGTCTAGGTAGACTGGCGCCGCCACCTTCACCGAGCAGACCTCCCGACGCTCTTGCTTACGATGCCGAGCCGAGGCATTCGCCGCTGTTGGGGTCGTGCTTCGGTGCGCCGAAGGTCTCACACGAAGAAGCAGCTTCGGCTGAAGTCGTCTCCAAGAGATGGCCGAAGGTTCCTTTTCATGGAGCTTCGGCGTTACAAACCGACATAGAGATAGAATGACCTTTTTATCCATAGAGGTCTGAGTCAATGTTGTAAACTTTTGTAAGGGGCATAATTGTAATTTGTCACAGGCTGCGACCTGTGCCTATAAATAGATGAACAGTACCTCTGTACTGTTCACGCGAACCTGTCATTGGCCTTCGCATCACACTTGTATTCTCGCCTTCCTCAGGACCGAAGGTACATTTGTAATTTAAAATCATTTATATTCATTCGTGATAATAAAAGTAGAAATAATTCTATGTTAACATTCAAATGTTTATTTTGTACCTCATGATTTATATGAACACTTCGTTCCTTGCTATTATGCTTACGAAGGTATGTCCTTCGTAACCTTCGTCCGAAATTCGTTATATCCCGAAAGGATATAAAGTTTTGGAGGACGAAGGACTTTAACTCTTAACATTTTCTATGTTGCCTTGTTCTTAATTCGAAGCATTTGAGAACAAGCCCCCAACATTGGCGCCCACCTCCGGTGAACTCACTTCCACTTTTCTGAGCTGATGGCTTCGTTCAACAATCAAGCTGGAATTGCTTCGGCTTCGAAGCTGGTGCTCCCGATAACAGGCGGTTCTTGCTCAGAGCCGGCTAACAAGAAGCAGAAGAAGGAGGCTCAGAGAAGGGTGCAGCATGTTGGAGTGCAGGGACCCTTCATCAAGTCAAAATGGTCCCACATTCCAATTACTTTCTCTCAGGAAGACCTTCAGCTTAAGGATTATCCTCATAATGATGCCATGGTTATCTCTTGCGTGATCAAAGGATTTCTGGTCCACAATGTCCTAGTTGATACAGGCAGTGCAGCTGACATTGTATTTGCTAAAGCCTTCAGACAAATGCAAGAGCCTGAAGACAAGATTCATGATGCTACGCACCCTCTTTGTGGCTTCGGAGGGCGGCAGATTGTAGCACTTGGGAAGATTACCATGCCGGTAACCTTCGGATTTGTTAACAACACAAGGACTGAGCAAATTGTGTTTGATATTGTTGACATGGAGTATCCTTACAA
Organism: Zea luxurians; assembly: GCA_029449295.1. Lineage (NCBI taxonomy): Eukaryota > Viridiplantae > Streptophyta > Magnoliopsida > Poales > Poaceae > Zea > Zea luxurians. The sequence continues at coordinate 52,717,219 of JAOPSE010000017.1, forward strand.
TGCTATCATTGGCCGTGGTACTCTTAATGCCTTCGAAGCAATTCTTCACCCAGCTTATCTCTGCATGAAGATACCTTCGGACCAAGGGCCTATTGCTATTTATGGAAGCCAGGAAGCTGCTAGAAGGGCCGAAGGAAGCTGGACTGATTCCAAGGCAATCCATAACATAGATGGGGCTGAAGCTTGTGAACAATACAAATTCAGGAGGGAGAAGGCAGCTTCAGCGGATCAACCGAAGCCCATGTTATTGTGTGAAGACATAGCAGAGCAGAAGGTACTGTTGGGCTCGCAATTATCTGAAGACCAGGAGAAAACCCTGATAAGGTTTTTATTCAACAACAAAGATGTTTTTGCATGGTCAGCCAATGATCTTTGTGGAGTAAATCGGGATGTTATTGAACATTCGCTCAATGTTGACCCTTCCTTCAGACCCCGAAAGCAGAGGCTTCGGAAAATGTCTGATGACAAGGCCGAAGGAGCTCGCAATGAAGTAAAAAGACTCCTCAGTGCAGGAGTTATCAGAGAAGTGAAGTATCCAGAGTGGCTAGCTAACACTGTTATGGTGAAGAAGGCCAATGGCAAATGGAGAATGTGTATTGATTTCACAGATCTCAACAAGGCTTGTCCGAAGGATGAATTCCCGCTGCCAAGGATAGACTCTTTAGTCGATGCAGCAGCTTCTTCAGAGCTCATGAGTCTCCTAGACTGCTACTCAGGCTATCATCAAATTTGGATGAAGAAGGAAGATGAGCCAAAAACCAGCTTCATAACCCCAAGTGGTACATATTGCTATCTTCGGATGCCTGAGGGGCTCAAAAATGCCGGAGGGAGTTTCAGCCGAATGACAGCGAAGGTTCTCCAGTCTCAGATCGGCAGAAATGTGCTGACTTATGTCGATGACATTATTGTAAAAAGCACGAAGCAAGAAAATCATATTGCTGATCTGCAGGAGACCTTCGCCAGCTTCAGACAAGCTGGTCTGAAGCTGAATCCAGAAAAATGTGTCTTCGGAGTGAAGAAGGGTAAATTTCTTGGATGCTTGGTTTCAACAAAGGGAATCGAAGCTAACCCAAATAAAATCGAAGCTATACTTCGAATGGAACCACCAACCACAAGAAAGGGGGCCCAAAGATTGACAGGAAGGCTGGCATCTCTCAACAGATTTATATCCAGATCAGCAGAAAGAAACTTACCATTCTTCGAGGTGCTGAAGTCAGCTGAAGTCTTTCAATGGGGCCCAAGTCAGCAAAAAGCCTTCGAAGAGCTGAAACAATACTTAATAGATTTAACAACATTAACCCCACCAACGCCAGGGGCTCCCCTGTTGTTATATGTGGCAGCTTCGCACTCAGCAGTAAGTGCGGCACTTGTCCAGGAGAAGTTTGATGGACAGGTCAAGAAGCAGGTCCCAGTATATTTTGTATCTGAGGTCCTCAGTGTCTCAAAGAAAAATTATACAGAGCTGGAGAAGGTGTTGTATGCTGTTTTAATGGCATCCAGGAAGCTTCGGCATTATTTTCAGGCATACAATATTATTGTTCCTTCTTCGCAGCTGTTGAAGGATACCATGAGAAATAGAGAAGCTACTGGCCGGATTGGAAAATGGGCTGCGGAGCTCAATGAATTTTACATTGATTATGTGCATAGATCCTCAATCCAGTCTCAAGCATTGGCAGATTTCATTGCCGACTGGACGCCAGGGGCTCAGGACGAAGAAGCAAATAAAGATGCCGAAGTATGGACAGTGTTTTGTGATGGCTCTTGGGGAACCTTCGGAGCAGGTGCAGCTGCTGTGTTGGTCTCACCGTCCAAGGTTAAAACTTGCTATGCAGCAAGACTTGACTTCAGCTGCACAAATAATATAACTGAGTACGAAGCTCTGCTCCTAGGTCTTCGGAAACTAAAGGCAATGGGAATCAGAAGGGCGATTCTTAAAACTGATTCCCAGGTTGTTTCGGGTCATATTGACAAAAGTTGCAAGGCTAAAGACCCGAAGCTTGAAAAATACCTAGACACGGTCCGAAGGATCGAAGCTTCCTTCGAAGGATTTTCTGTTAAGAATATCCCTCGAGGACAAAATGAGCATGCTGATTTGTTAGCCAAGTCTACAGCACAGGGGCTGCCGCTACCTTCGGATGTGTTCTTCGAAACAATAAAGGCACCTTCAGTGGAGCTACTTGAAAGAGCAGTCCTTAACATTTCTCCTGTTTACAGTGAAGATTGGAGAACTGAAATAATTTCTTACCTTCAGGGTAACTTCCTGTCAGATGACGAAGCTTATAATAAAAGGATAGAGGCGAGAGCTCGTCCGTATGTCATGATAGAGGGGGAGTTATACAAGCATGGAGTTTGTGCCCCGCTGCTCAAGTGCTTGTCTAGACCCGAAGGTATAGAGTTAATGAAAGAGATACATGCAGGCCTGTGTGGATCCCACATCGGATCCAGGCCATTACTTGGAAAAGTGTTCCGCCAAGGATTTTATTGGCCGAAGGCAGCTTCGGATGCAGCGGAGCTAGTTCAAAAGTGCGAAGGTTGTCAGAAATGCGCAAGAGATCAAAAACAACCTTCGTCTTTGACACAGCTGATACAACCCATCTGGCCATTGCAAAGGTGGGGCCTTGACTTGTTGGGTCCATTACCACCGGCCCAAGGGAATCTAAAATATGTTATAGTAGCTGTGGAGTATTTTTCCAAGTGGATTGAGGCAAAGCCATTAGCCACAATAACTTCGGCCACTGTCCAAAAGTTTTTCTGGCAGAACATTGTCTGTCGCTTCGGAGTACCGAAGGCCATCACTGTAGATAATGGAGTGCAGTTCGACTCCGAAGCTTTCAGAAATTTCTGTGATCAAATTGGAACGAAGATCCATTTTGCATCAGTCAGGCATCCGGAGTCGAATGGGCTTGTTGAAAGGGCCAACGGCATCATAATGACAGGAATAATGAAGCTAATCTTTAATCAACCAAGGGGAAAGTGGCCAGATCAGTTGACCAAAGTGGTGTGGAGCCATAATACAACAACATCAAGGTCTACAGGCTTTACCCCATTTAAGTTGTTATTTGGTGACGAAGCAATAACCCCGGAAGAAGCCAAAGCTGGATCAATAAGAGTGGTAGCTTCGGCAGAATCAGGTCCCGAAGATACTTCTCTCGTGGAAAAAGATGCCTTAGAAGGGATCAGGCTTCAAGCCGTGGAGAATATCAATAAATACCAGGCTGAAACAGTCAAATGGCGAGATAGAAAGGTCCGGCTAAAAAATATTGAGCCGGGACACTTGGTGCTTCGGAGAGTGGCCAACCCAGATACAGTGGGCAAGCTACAATTGAAATGGGAAGGGCCTTTCTTAGTAGCATCTTCGTCGAGGCCTGGTTCGTACAGATTAAAGGACATGGATGGCAACGAAATTCCAAGATCTTGGAATGCAGATGAGCTTCGGAGATATTATGTATAACTCGATGTAATTTTTTATGTTTTTCTTTTTCTTTTTCATGGCACCCTTTTCCTTTCTAAAGGGGGAGAAAGGTTTTTAATGGGGCCATCATATGTAATTTCCTTTTTAGTTTTATAAGAGCAAAATCCCCCAAAGAATGTAAATGTAAAAGCTGAGAACGCACCATCGAGTGCTGAAACTGAAAAAAAAAGAGAGAAGAAGCTCCAAAGACGTCCCTAAGGGGATGCAGAGCTCTGATTCCGCCGAAAGTAAAAGGCGAAGAAGCTCCAAAGACGTCCCTAAGGGGATGCAGAGCTTACAGCGAAAAGTCAACGCTGATACCGCCTAAGTAAAAGGCGAAGAAGCTCCAAAGACGTTCCTAAGGGAATGCAGAGCTTATACTGCCTAAGTAAAAGGCGAAGAAGCTCCAAAGACGTTCCTAAGGGAATGCAGAGCTGATGTGTGGTTGGTTCTAAAGAAATAATGGCTGAGAGTGTGGCTTCGGACATGTGTTTTGGACATTCATTCGCACATTACATTACATCATGGCATTTGCATGCATAAGCATTCATTCATAGCATTTATGTACCAAAGTGGTTGCTTTGGCAAAAAGGAGAAGTGGTTTTTTATGATTCGTTATGTAAAAGAAAAGCTTCAGCAAAAAGAAGAAGTGGTTTTTTTTATGTAAAAGAAAAGCCTCGGTAAAAAGAAGAAGTGGTCCCTTATGCTTTGTTGTGTACAAAAAAGAAAAGCTTCGTCGCTCGGCAAAAGAAGAATTGGTCTATTATGCTTCGTTGTGTACGAAAAGAAGGGAAGGTGTTTTTTCGCTCTTGGCTCAAAATACTGATTTCGTCCACATCAAAGCACCCTAGTAGAAGGGTAAGAATATACTATAAGGTATGTACAAAGTTCCTTGAGAACAGTTCAATTGTATTTACAAAACTTGTTACAAAAGTATCCTCAGTTTTTTTTCCTATAGTACATTTCTACTGATCTTCATTAAGCTTCAGCTTCGGCGACAGCTTCGGCGATATAACTTAAGCATCATCTTCACCTTCGTCATCCTACATAAATCAAGGAATCGTGAGTAAAAATCAAGTGCAAAGGAAAAGGTAAGTACGAAGTATCATTTCTTACTGGTTCAAGATGACTTCGGGCTTCGTCTCCAGCCTTCTCCTGCCCGCCTTTTGTCCATATCATTTTTATAAATCTATTTGAGATGCTTCGGGCGAGGTCAGGTATATCATCCAGGATTGATGGAGATAGGGTGAAGTTGGGCCTGTTGACAATTTTTCCATGCTCGCAGCCGGCCTTCAGGAATGCAGCAGCGGTACCCCGAGAAGCTACCCAGGCACAGAAGTCGCCGTGCCCGGCTATAACTTCGTCAAGTTCTTCGATTTCAGCTTCAATATGATCGAAGGCCTGTGGTAAATTTTCCGCTGAAGGGTTAAATTTCCCGCTGCTGGCTCCAACAGAGTAAAATATCTTTTTTAATCGTCCAATACAATTATTGCCAAATTTCAAGCATTTGTCTTGAAGGCTTGTTAACGATTTCTTCAACTCTGAGCTGGTCTGGACTTCGGCTTCAAGCTTCGAATTAAGCTCTAGCTTCTCCTGATCGAATTGTTCTGATTGACTGATAAGCTTCGAATTCAACTCTGATACTTTAGCCTCAGTCTCAGCCAGCAAGCCTTCGGTCGATTGGAGCTCGAAGTCTTTCTTTTCAATGATGGCAGATTGTTCTTTTATCTTGCTTTCTAAGTTTTCAATTATAGCTTCGTGTTTTTTGTCTTCCAAATCTTGCTGCATCTTCAGAGCTTTGCTCAGTAGCATGCTCTGCACAGAAACAACTTACGTTGGTAACATTTTCATTATTAACAGCAACAAAAACCAGAGAAAAGATTGTTTACCTTGAAGTTGGAGTAAAATAAGCTGCCGACGATATGTTGTCGTCGGAAGCGGCTGATGTCTGTCTCTAGCTTCGGAAAACCGATACTTTTTGATAGAGTACCGATTACCTTAGCTCCAGTTTGGTCTCGAATGCAGCCTAATTTTTCATCGTCCACACCTCCAAATAGGAGAGCTCCTGGTTTGTAGCCACAAGATTTGGCATAGTCCTTAAGTTCTTCCATTTCGGCCTTCGACAGTTTTTGCCCAATTAAATTTTGGAATGTGTAGGCTTCGTCGTCCGAAGTGTCCTCGGCTATTTCTTTCCCTTTCCCAGGCACTGTGGCCATGGTTTTTTCGGCAGCAGTGCCAGCTTCTTCTGCAGCCATGTCTTGCAAGAATTTGTCAATGTCCTCAATGGTAGTTTCTAAATTTACATCTTCGGCTGTAGCGGCTTCAGCAGCCGCGACCTCCGAAGGTGCGACTTCGACGTTTGTGGTGCCTTCGACAGCTGGTGTTTTCTGAATTGACGCCTTAGGCGGCGTCTTGTCGATAACTTCAGTTACCGCAATAATTCTTTGCCGCTTGGGTTTGCTTATCTTCGTTTGATCCGGCTCGTCCACCTTTTGAAAAAGCTTCGTCAGTTGGAGCCCTAATGGACTTAGCTTCGTGGGCATGGGTTCAGTCATTACCTTTAAAATTTCCTCCACGTCGCTCGTAGAAGGTGGTGTGGGGGTCCCCTCTTCTTCGGATATTTTTCGCTTCGGAGTTGATATTTTTCTTTTCTTGGGAATTTTCTTCTCTGTTGCTGGTCGTTCTTCATCCTTGGTCAGAGTTTCGGCCACTCTTTTTCTTTTGTGGCCCTCGGCACCCTTGTTCAACTGCTCATAATCTGGGTACTCGAAGCCCAGGGCATCAAGCACTCGGTTCAGCCTTCGCTTTGGTCGGGCGCCGAAGGCCGCTGTCATTAGTTGATCCTCTTTTTTGGAGTAATTCCCCAGGATTTCATTGCACATCACCTCAACTGTGTCTAACCACTCTTTGCAGGGTTTTTTAAAGTACTTCTTAAACTTGAAGTGATAAGGAAGCCGGACAAGCTCCCCCTTCTTCTTCTCTCCCTCCAGCTTCGGCATTTCCCACTCTTTTAGAGTAGGGAAAACTCTGAATGCCAAGAATTCCTGAACTAGATCCCTGGTGCCAATATGTTCTGAAATAATTTCAAATTCACCCAGAGCAGCCCAGGTGGGACCTTCTAGCCTGCCGATGTGGCATCGTGGCCTTGTCTCTCCAAAGATTAAATCCAGAGGGCTTTGTACCAATTTTTCTTTGTCTTCGTCAACTTTTACATAAAACCACTCAGATTTCCAACCTGTTGGCCATTTGCTTCGGTAGCTGATGACAGGACACTTTGTTGTCTTCCGGTAGGCAAAATTATAGCAACCGAAATTGTCATGTAGCCCATCTTTTCTGGCCTTTGTTTGGTAATGTAATTCGTGAACTCGGCAGAAGCTGTCGGCAAACGGTTCCACAGCTTGGCTTCGGAGGGCCCAGATATAAACATTGAGCCTAACAATGGCGTTAGGAGTCAATTGATGAAAGTAGATACCAAACCTCTTCAGTATCTCCGCAATAATCTTATGAAGAGGGAATCTCAGCCCAGCCTTTAAAAAGCTCTTGAAGATGACAATCTCGTCCTTCTCTGGCTTCGGGGTGGTTTCTTCCCCTCCGAAGCGAAGCAGCTTCTTCTGATTTTCATTAAAAAAACCTGCTTTCACCATCTTCGAAAGGTCAGCCTTTGAAACAGTTGATTTCCCAAAATCCAGGTGACTGGGCTTGCTGGGCATGGCAATACGGTAGTCATCTTCGGGATCAGTCCCTTCAATGTTTTCTTCTTCTCCTTCGGCGGTTGTTGGGTTTGCTGCAGCACTGGGCATTTCTTCCGCAGTCACTAGACCGGAACGCTGCATCGCTTCGGAGATGGGCACAGTGTCCGAACCTTCGGCTTCGTCTCCCTCACGTACAACTTTGGCAGTAGATCGTACTCTCGCCATTTGATTCTGAGTTTGGGGAAGTCAGATACTTTTTTCTTCTTTCTTTTCTCCCGAAGCTCTTCTTTCTGACGAAGCAGACGTCGAGATGGACCTTCGTTCGACTCTGAGAGTCAAGCTTCGGCTATAGTTAAAAATTTTGGCAGCGCAACAGTGCAAATAGCAATGAATGCTGTGGTAACTTCACACCTACCCGTCTGTTTATATAGTGCTGCAGGTAAGAAGGCGAAGCGGCAGGATTTTTTACACCAAGCGGGCAGTCACTCGAACTCGCTGTGCAGTGGACCGCAAGGACCAAACAGTAACTCTGCAAGGTGGGCCTGGCACGCGCTCGGAAGCCGGATCGTTTCTCCGCAACGAGCTCAGGGAAGGTGTTTTTTGGACCTTCGGCTTCCCGAAGCTGAAGAGGCTTTTTTTCACGGGTCAAGCTCGTTACGAAAAACGATCTAGCACCGCGAAAGGGGCTACTGTTGGGGTCGTGCTTCGGTGCGCCGAAGGTCTCACACGAAGAAGCAGCTTCGGCTGAAGTCGTCTCCAAGAGATGGCCGAAGGTTCCTTTTCATGGAGCTTCGGCGTTACAAACCGACATAGAGATAGAATGACCTTTTTATCCATAGAGGTCTGAGTCAATGTTGTAAACTTTTGTAAGGGGCATAATTGTAATTTGTCACAGGCTGCGACCTGTGCCTATAAATAGATGAACAGTACCTCTGTACTGTTCACGCGAACCTGTCATTGGCCTTCGCATCACACTTGTATTCTCGCCTTCCTCAGGACCGAAGGTACATTTGTAATTTAAAATCATTTATATTCATTCGTGATAATAAAAGTAGAAATAATTCTATGTTAACATTCAAATGTTTATTTTGTACCTCATGATTTATATGAACACTTCGTTCCTTGCTATTATGCTTACGAAGGTATGTCCTTCGTAACCTGTGGCGGAACTGCCCGAATTATTCCAACTTAAGTGCCCAAGTCCGACCTTAGAGGCTAGACCACACTTAAATGGGAATAACCCGTCAATCCCTCGGATCTAGTCCGACACGGCCACTGACAGGATCAAGTACCACAGTCTCACTCGATGGTGAGTCACAGAGCAAATACAATAAAGCATAAAACCATGCATGGAAGAGTATTAGGTTATTACATCACCATTGTCATCATCGGAGTTTTCGCAAAAGTAACCATCATTGTTTTTGGAGTGCAGCGGAAAATAAACTAACGGTAAATAAATGGAGGGATGGGGAAGCCTGTCCCATCACTCCTCATGCTCCTCCTCAGCCGAGGCAGGGTCCCACTCGACAGTCCAACCCGGTGGCAGGGTGGATGGCCAAGTCACTCCAGCAACCATGTCCTCCAGAGAACCTGTAAAAAATTATGCCACAAGCAAGGCTGAGTATACGAATACTCAGCTAGACTTACCCGGTGTGAGGAGTCTATACTCCTCTACCTCTAGACATGCAGCTGTTTGGCTGTGGGGTTTGGTTGCCAAAAGCACTAGCTGAGTTTCTGAATCAAGATTTTAACTTTGTCAGAATTAAGTGTGACTCTCTTAAGGCTAAAAGTGTACTATCTACTCATACATAGTAGCAAGCATTTTAGCAATCAACAGTTTGTATCATCTCAGCACAGTTTCACTTGTTACTCAATGTAGCAGCATGGATCAAGCAGTCTCATTAGCTGCGAGAAGCAGACGATTCGAATCGAGTTTTATCCTTGCAAGGTAAACCTAAACACACGACATGTAGGGGCACTCCGTCCCCACACACATCAACCGTCCCCATCGATTCCCTGGCAACAGATCAGGTCTCACCGCCTTGGCGTACAATGCCCCACTGACCCCGACTGGCCGTCGTGCAGTGGCCGCACTTGTACCCACCATAACCGGAATGGGAGACTACGTCTCAGGTCGCGTGAGGGGGTATGTCTGCGGGCAGGTTCACTCAGGTACTAGGCTTACCGATTTACCATATTTCTCGGTATGTGTTTAGTACGTTCAAACGCTTGACTCACGGTACCACACCTTAATCCTTAATCAACTTTTAATCCCGTGAACAACCAATCCCCATGGATTGTTGCCCACAAACCACATCAATATGATAGGAAAGTGGATACAACCAATTCCTGACCTCGCGCGAGTGCTAGAAAATTCACTCGACTTCTACCGAGATCCTGATTAGTAAAGCAGCTACTCGACTTAGCATACTAGTATTCATCTCATTAGGATTCCTGAGATCATGCAACTAGGGTTCCAAACAATTCCTACACCTAAGTGCACAATCAATCCTACAATCATTAAGTGAAGTAAAATAGCGTAAATAACAGGTTATGCATAAAACCGGGGCTTGCCTTCCAAAGCAGTGGCAGGCAGGTCCTCTGGTGCAGGCTCTGGTGCTGGGTCGGGGGCAACCTCCTGGGCAGCTCCTTGCTCCGGCACGAGGACGTACTCTCCGTCAGCAAGATTACAGTCTATCGAAATGCAATGAACATGTATGTCATGATTATGCAAAATTTAAGAACATTAAGCTACAGAATTTACGTCAAGAATTAACTTAGGGTTTCTTGGCTACGAGGGCCTTCTAGTGGTATACATAGACTTATCACCTTTTTGGTTTAGGTTTTCTTTCTAAAATAATATATTGGATTTGTATTGCCTCTATAAATTTCAGTGGTCAATTATAAAGGTCTTAAGAGGACATTAAGTTCCATCATCCATTTTCCCTTCTTAATTTCCACCTAGGGTTTCTAGTAGGGGTTTTGAACTATGATAGTAGTTTAAAACTTTCCAAAAATTCCGTAAAATTACAGTGGGTTGTCACTGGCTATACTAGCTTGTTTTAATAATTTGAGGCTTAAGGTACAAAAGCTAGGTTTTAAACAAAAATAACAATAGTTACACAAAATGGGCCACTTTACACTACAAGTCCTTTATTAAAGTGGTTTCTGATCTAATGGTTATTTTTGCTGGCCTCTAGTAGTGATAAAAAGCTCTTGTACCAAAAAGGACAGAGAGCAACATGGTGGTTAATTAATGGTGAATTTTCTAAACATTGGTGCACAAGAGTGATTAGAACTAACTTGTCTTTTGAAAAATATCAAACAACAGATTTCAGATTTTTCTTGAGTTCTTATTATCAACACATTAGTTATCCTAGGGTTTGGGGAGGTTTCTCCTTAGGGGTATTTTTGTAGGGTTTTTCTAAGTTATCCCTATTTTCTTCATTTAAAAGGCATCTTGCTTATTTCACACTACAACAGGGTATGATACATTTTTCCAGTGAACTACATTGACTAAGGATCTCAACAAAATAGGTGTGCTCTCTGGTTCATCATTTATATCACCTTTTCTATTTTTCTTAAACTTAAGCATATTATAGAATAAGGGGTTAGAACTATCTTAATGTAGTGGACAGAGAGGTTTAACATTTTTAACTAGGTCAGTGGGTAGATATAAACTTCTCCAAATTTTTCTAACCCTAGTTAAATAGTGTAACCATTTTTCTTGCTATTATTAAGCTTTTGGCCAAAACTGAAAATAAATCAGAACTTTATATTTTTCTTTAGTCATATGGGGTTTTATATTTTTCTTAGACAGGTTACATTATTTAGAGCCTGGCAAAATTGGTTTGACTAAATTTGGATGATTTAAACAGAAGTTATGCATTTTCAAAGTTGATGTCCAATTTAAAAACAGATTTATTTAAGGTTTTCTGGAAAAACCAGTTTGCGCCGAGACCCCTAAGGTTAAACTGATTCAACTCTCGCAGATCTACCCTCAGGTCACTATTCATATGAGTCTTGGGCTTTACACTTAACCCCCCAGGGTTTTCTTCCTCACACCCGCGGTCCTTCTTCTAAACCGAACAGTAGCCGTAGGAAAGAAAGGACGGCGCGGCTTACCGGCGGCGAGGGAGGTCCGGCGAAGGGTGGGGTCGGCTCGGGGAGGCTCTGGCGGTCACGTCGAGGTACGGCTCGTCGTCGGAGGTGGTCGGAGTCACCCAGTCCACGAGCGCAGGCGGATGTGCTCGTCGGCGGCGAATGTACCGGCCAAACGACGGCGAGCTGGTTCAATTCGACGGCACGGTGAGCATCACGGGGTCACGCAGCGACTGTGTGCACAAGGAATCGAAGGGTGGTGGAGTGGTTTACCCGGTTCACGAACTCCGGCGAGGCTAAGTGCTCCGGCGAGGGTGGACTGGCTTCTCTGGTGAAGGAAACTCCGATTCCTTGCTCGGGGAGTCTCGCAGAGGGGTGCACAAGCTTCTCCGAGGGCTGGACGGGGCTGGAGATGGCTGGGCGGTCCGGTCTACGGTGGCAGGGGGACTGGGCGGCCGCGGACAGCTGCGCACGGGCCAACGACGGCGAACCAAGCTCCGGCGAGGGTCGGGTGGGTGCGGACGGGTATGGTCGACGCTCGGGAGGGTTTTATAGGCGCGGGCGCAGACCAGGGCGCTGGCTTAGCCGTTTGGCGCGACGCGGGCGAGAGGGGCGCGCGCGGGCGTGCTCTGGCGAGCTCAGAGCGCGTCGAACACGTGGCGCTTTGCTTCTGCCCGTGTTCTTCGCTCTGCTGAGCGGCCAAGCGTACGAATCTCGCCATGTCGACTGTGAAAGATCTCTTCCCTGCACCTAGAGCTACCTATTTCATGTGAGTTCCAAGGGAGGATACGCCCTAGGTTAGGAGATAGACCGGCGCCAAGTTTGGTTTGTCTCACTGCCCACACCGTGACAAAACTGATGTCAAGTGCTGTCAAACGTCCAAGTCTCGGTTTCAAATTTTTCCAGGGGGTGCCTTAAGTAGTATAGCACATTTTTGGTATAGAACCCAAGTGGTTTTGGCGCCCTTTTCAAACTGAACACGGCTGGTCTTTGAATTAGGGCTAAAATGTGACTTAGAGAGAAATAGAGAGCTCTAGCTCTCTCTCCACTTGGAGATTTGAAATGGGGTTTCTCCAGGGGCCTTTTTGCAAAATTTCCCTCTCCAAAATGATGGTCATAATGTTGCTTAGGGTTTGGGTAAAAGTTACACATGCTTTACCCATTTGATCACTCTCTTTCCCCCCCCCTTACTTAGGTTTAAGGAAGGTAGGGCTTTGGAGAGAGCTAGGGTTCTTCTCCCCCTACTGTCCAAGATAGTAAGTGTACAAGGAATTAGGGTAAAGTTTCTTATGTCATGGGCAACTTAAATAGCACATGAGCCCCAAGGTTCTTAGGTGCTGCCCTAAGCCTTTATCTTTTGTGATCACAGCTTCTAGTACCAAGTGGCTCTAGCCAGGGTAACACCTGGGTGTTACAACCCTCCCCCCTTAAAGGAATCTCGTCCCGAGATTTAGGTAGAGTTCCTTGGAGGGGTGCTTGAGGGGGTGATGGTGGTGTCTCTCCTTTACCCAAGTTTCTCTTGTTAACTGCTCTTCGAATGTCATCCTCTTTGCAACTTCAGAAGGAAGCCCTTCTTAAGTTGTATCCATAACTTAGACTATCCTTGTTATCTAAGTTTTTCTTATAATTGTATTCAAAGGGCAGGTGGGGGTGGGTTTCGGGGTTACGTACCGGCTTCTTCGGGTAGAAAGTCGGGGAAGCGAGAGCGTAGAAAATCCTCCGTCTCCCATGTAGCTTCTTCCGCTGAATGATGACTCCACTGAACCTTATACATCTTGATTGACCTTGCCCGAGTTGATCTTTCCTTCTGATCCAATACCTTGACGGGGTACTCTTGGTAGGACAAGTCTGGTTCTATCTCAATGTCTGGTTCTGGTAGCACTTCAGTGGGTAGACGAACACATTTTCGCAGTTGAGATACATGGAACACATTGTGAATTGCTGACATATGGGGTGGTAGTTCCAATTGGTAGGCTACGGGTCCACAACTTTCCTTGATCTTATAAGGTCCAATGTAGCGAGGGGCCAACTTGCCCTTGATCCCAAATCTCTGGACACCCTTGGTTGGTGATACCTTAAGATAGACATGATCTCCCACCTCAAACTGCAGTGGCTTCTGTCTCTGGTCATGATAACTCCTTTGCCTGGCCTGAGCAGCTTCCAAGTTCTTCCTGATAACTCTAACCTTTTCCTCTGCTTCAATTACCAAATCTGGCCCAAATATTTCCCTTTCTCCTGCTTGAGACCAATTTAGCGGGGTTCTGCATCTTCTTCCATACAAAGCCTCGAAAGGTGCCATTTTCAGACTAGACTGATAGCTGTTATTGTAAGAAAATTCTGCCAAGGACAGACACTTGTCCCAGTCCTTTCCATAGCGTAGTGCACATGCTCTCAACATGTCTTCTAAAATTTGATTTACCCTTTCTGTCTGACCATCTGTTTGAGGGTGATATGCTGAGCTTCGGATTACATGGGTCCCAAGTGATTCCTGTAATTGCTCCCAAAATCGTGCCACAAAAGGTGCTCCTCGGTCAGAGACTATGGTCCTTGGTATTCCATGCAGACGAACTATCTGGTCGATGTAAATTTCTGCATACTTCTCCGTCCGGTGGGTAGTGTGCACTGGCAAGAAATGAGCCGTCTTGGTCAATCTGTCCACAATAACCCATATGGAATCATGGTGTCGGGAGGTATTGGGTAATCCCACTATGAAATCCATGCAAATGTCCTCCCATTTCCAAGATGGTATGGGAAGGGGTTGCAAAGGGCCTGCTGCTTTCAGATGACTAGCTTTTACCCTCTGACAAGTGTCACATTCTGAAACGTATTTGGCAATTTCCCTCTTCATCCTGGTCCACCAATAAAGAGGTCTGAGATCATAGTACATCTTGTTGCTACCAGGGTGCATGGAGAACTTAGAAAGGTGAGCTTCATCTAATATCTTCCTTCTGAGCTCTGGATTCTTGGGAACAACCAATCGATCTTCAAACCATAAAATTCCCTTGCTGTCCTGACGGAAACACTTGTATTTCTCGGCCTTTTGCTTGATCATATCCTTGATGATCTGAACACCCTTATCCCCAAACTGTGCCTGAGCTATTTGTTCTTGCAGTGTAGGCTCCACCGCAATATATCCCAATTCACCGGAAGGAACAACTTCCAGGTTCAGTTTGCACAACTCATCACACAAGGTGGTGATTCTTGCATCCATGTTCATGCAATTACATTGGGCCTTTCGGCTCAAAGCATCTGCCACAACATTTGCCTTGCCAGGATGGTAATGTACCTCCAAATCATAGTCCTTGATTAATTCCAACCATCTCCTCTGCCTCATATTCAGATCTGCCTGAGTGAAAATGTACTTGAGGCTCTTGTGATCAGTGTAAATGTTACAGTGGGCTCCCATCAAGTAGTGTCTCCATATCTTGAGAGCATGAACTACTGCTGCCAACTCCAAGTCATGTGTCGGGTAATTCTGCTCATGAGGTCTGAGGGCTCGGGAAGCATAAGCAATCACTCTGTTCTCTTGCATCAACACACAACCCAATCCCGTACCAGAAGCATCACAATAAACCTCAAATGGCTTGGTGTTGTCGGGTTGAGCTAGCACTGGAGCTGTTGTCAAATGTTGCCTCAGGGTATGAAAAGCATCTTCACACTTTTGGCTCCACTCAAATTTGGCTCCCTTCTTCAACAGTTCAGTCATTGGCTTGGCAATTCTAGAGAAATCCGGAATGAATCGTCGGTAATACCCTGCCAATCCCAGAAAACTCCTAATCTGCTTCACTGTAGTCGGGGATTTCCAGTCCATCACTTCTTGCACCTTCTCAGGATCAACTGATATCCCATCCTGAGAAATTGTGTGACCCAAGAATTTTATTTCTTTCAGCCAGAACTCACACTTGGACAACTTAGCATACAACTGATGGTCGCGAAGTCTCTGAAGCACGATATGCAAATGTTTAGTGTGCTCAGCCTCATTCTTGGAATAAACCAGAATGTCATCAATGAAAACAACCACAAACTTGTCCAGCTCTGGCATGAACACTGAGTTCATTAGGTACATGAAATAAGCCGGGGCATTGGTTAGCCCAAAGGACATCACCAAAAACTCATAGAGCCCATATCTGGTAGAGAAAGCCGTCTTGGGAATATCACTGGTTCGAATCTTGATCTGATGGTAGCCCGAGCGAAGGTCTATCTTGGAGAATACCTTGGCTCCTACCAACTGATCAAATAGAACATCAATGCGGGGTAACTGGTACTTGTTCTTGATAGTCACCGCATTGAGAGGGCGGTAATCAACACACATCCTCAAACTCTCATCCTTTTTCTTCACAAATAATGCTGGACATCCCCATGGTGAAGTGCTTGGGCGAATAAACCCCTTGTCCAACAATTCTTGCAATTGTTTCTTCAGTTCTGCCAACTCTGCGGGAGGCATCCTATAAGGTCTCTTGGAGATAGGAGCAGTCCCGGGTTGCAATTCAATGGCGAACTCAATATCTCTGTCAGGTGGCATTCCTGGTAATTCCTCCGGAAAGACATCGGGGTAGTCGCAGACTACTGGGATCTGCCTTACTGGAGACTCTGCCATAACAAAGGCACAAGACTGGGTACCACCCTGGTTGGGTAAATACAAAACAGTCTCGCCATAAACAGGGGAATGAATTTCAATGGCTCTGGCTGCAATATCCAATATTGCCTGATGTTTGGCCAACCAATCAGTTCCCAAGATGATATCCACACTATCCAGCCCCAAAATAAGAAGGTCAGTTTTAATTATCAAACTACCAAACTTTAGAGGTACCTTCATGCTGATTTGGTTAGTGGCAATCCTGCCTCCTGGGGTGGAAATGGTAATAGCCCCGTGGGTGTGGCAAAAAGGCAACTGGCACTTGACACTAAATTTGGCACTGACAAAACTATGCGATGCACCAGAATCAAAAAGAACAGTAGCAGGAAAATTTAAAACTGTAAAGATACCAGTCATGACGGGTGCTCCCTCTGGAATGTCAGCCATTGTAGTGAAGTTCAGCTTGCCCTGCCTCACTTGCACTTTCTGCCTCTTCCCCTGGTTCTGGTTGACATTTTGCCCCTGCCTCTGCTGATTCTTGGGACAATTCTTGGCATAGTGCCCAGTACTGCCACAAGTGAAACACCGGTTATCATTAGCCTGGCGGTACTGCTGCTGCTGGTTGTTCCTCTGAACTGGGAATTGGGCACGGTTGGGTGCCTGCTGCTGCTGCTGCTGCTGTTGTGGTGGCCTGATCACCCACCTTCCCTGCTGCTGCTGGGGTCCCCTGCTCTGGGAATCAGACACAATCCTGAAGCGCTGGGGCTGTGACGAGGGTCCGGCCACAGGGGTCTTCCTCTTCTTCTCCGCCTGCCGAGCCAAGATGCAGTCTTCCTGGGAGATGGCCATGTTGACCAACTCATTGTAACTATGGGCCCGGACGGTGTTGAGACGGTCACGGAGCTTGGTGCTGAGCCCTCTCCTGAACCTGTCTCGCTTCTTCTCATCCGTATCTGCATGGTATCCGGCATACTGACACAGATCGTTGAAGGCCTGGGCATATTGTAACACGGTCCTGCTGCCCTGAGTGAGTGCCAGAAACTCATTGAGCTTCCGGTCCATGATGCCAGCTGGAATATGATGCCCTCTGAAAGCGGCCTTGAACTCCCTCCACTCCACCTCTCTACCATCTGGCTGCATGGCAAGAAAATGGTCCCACCAAGTCCTTGCGGGTCCGCGAAGCTGCTGGGTGGCAAACCTGACCTTGGCGACCTCTGAGCAAGCCCCATGGAGCAGTGGGAACTTGGATTCTACCACCCTCAACCACACATCTGCATCAAGTGGGTCCTCCGACCTGGTAAACAATGGTGGCTGGGTGCTGAGAAACTCCTGGTAAGTAGCAGCGGCGGGTGACGCTGATGGTCTCCACCATAATGCTGAGGTGGTGGCTGACGCTGAGCTAACTGCCTCAGAATCTCATTCTGCTGGGCCATGAGCTCCTGCAGAGTGGGAGGCGGTGGCGGTGGAGGAACGTGCTCATTCTGTTCACGGCGCGCTCTCCTAGCCATCTGAAAAAGCCACATGGTTGCTTAATAACACATCTCCAAGCTTAAGGTTCGAACATGGTAGGGAAGTCAAAGTAATTGATAGATTCCAAATAAAACAAATGAAAACATGATCCTTCCATCCGAATTTAAATTACCATCAGTCATCCCTAAACATCCAAAAGAGTTTTTACTACTGGTTACATCAAGGATCAAAAGACTCAACTCTACCTAGCCTAGTACCCTAAGGGTGCAAAAGCTAAGCTAGCGGCGAGGAGTCCAACTATCACCAATTTCTAGCATTAGTCTGGCCTCTACTGAGCGAACGAGGCGACGCTAGACTCGGGGGAAGGTGGTCTCCCTGAGCCAGCGGTGTCTACACTGGAGGCAGACTCGTCTCCTCCCTCGATGTCAACGTCCTCGTCAGCCTCCGCATCATGGATTTCTTGGTGATGCATGTCCAGGTGCGCATTAGCCTCTGCTAACTGCTGCTGAGTGTTGAGGAGCTGATCCTCGAGGACCTCTATGGTATTCTCCCTGGTACCCACCAGCTCTTCCAACTCATGAATCTCGTCAGTCAGCTGCTCCACCTGTAAATCTTTCTCCACCAGCTCCTGGGATAAATCCACCACGAGCTCCTCCCTGCTATCCAGGGTGATCTTGGTGGCCTCCAACAATGCCATCAGGTGGGACATGGCCTCCCCACGCATCACTTGCAGACGATACAGAGCATTCATGCATCGTACAGACAAGTGGGCGGTGTGGCCTGGGTAGAGAGCCCAGATGTCCTTGGCATGCTCCACCCGATCCTTCCACATCGGGTCGTCCTCCTTTTCCGCGGGGAACAACCCAATGGGGTGGGTAGCCAACTCCAAGGGATGGAATCCGCAGAAGGTAGTCAGCCCATGCAGAGCGATGGCCTCAATAGTGTCCTCAGCCCGGTATCCATAGGACTCAGAGTCCAGTGAACGCCAGCCTGGCTGCAAGGGATGAGGCTCCAAGGTCATCCTCACCCTACAGCGAGGTACCCGGTGCTTCTCAAATAGCTGCACCGCGTACTGAGGGGGTGTCGAATATCCTGCCCCCTGAAGCACCTCCCACAAGATGCGGGGAAAACCCTCTCGCGTAAGTCCGTCAGTGTGGGTCAGTGCATCTCCATCCTCGGAGGATCCGTGGGAAGTCATCTGTGCACGGTTAAGCGTAAGTAAAGAAAAAGAAGTAAAAAGAACAGGGAAAACAAAACTCATCCTGCCTCTGGTTAAAAGAAAAAGGTAGTGAGGACCTAGTTGGCTGCTATTTCACTTTTAAGTCTTTTTTATTTAGTCAATTATTTACTTAATTAAGAATGCATGCATGCACGTCCTGAACGACCTCACAAGAAAATAAGAGGAATAGGGAAGAACTCCCATCCTGTAAAAGTGGCCTGTAGGGCCTAGTCACTTAGCCACCTAGCTACCCTTCTATTATCCTAAGGCTTCACGTCCTAGGTCTATCCTGCTCGCCCTACTATCTATCCAACATTGTTTCTATCCAGTTTTACTTTTAGAAAAGGGATGGTGTTTAGGATTTATTGATTCCTCTGTGGTGGTACAAGCTCCGATACCAGCTGTGGCGGAACTGCCCGAATTATTCCAACTTAAGTGCCCAAGTCCGACCTTAGAGGCTAGACCACACTTAAATGGGAATAACCCGTCAATCCCTCGGATCTAGTCCGACACGGCCACTGACAGGATCAAGTACCACAGTCTCACTCGATGGTGAGTCACAGAGCAAATACAATAAAGCATAAAACCATGCATGGAAGAGTATTAGGTTATTACATCACCATTGTCATCATCGGAGTTTTCGCAAAAGTAACCATCATTGTTTTTGGAGTGCAGCGGAAAATAAACTAACGGTAAATAAATGGAGGGATGGGGAAGCCTGTCCCATCACTCCTCATGCTCCTCCTCAGCCGAGGCAGGGTCCCACTCGACAGTCCAACCCGGTGGCAGGGTGGATGGCCAAGTCACTCCAGCAACCATGTCCTCCAGAGAACCTGTAAAAAATTATGCCACAAGCAAGGCTGAGTATACGAATACTCAGCTAGACTTACCCGGTGTGAGGAGTCTATACTCCTCTACCTCTAGACATGCAGCTGTTTGGCTGTGGGGTTTGGTTGCCAAAAGCACTAGCTGAGTTTCTGAATCAAGATTTTAACTTTGTCAGAATTAAGTGTGACTCTCTTAAGGCTAAAAGTGTACTATCTACTCATACATAGTAGCAAGCATTTTAGCAATCAACAGTTTGTATCATCTCAGCACAGTTTCACTTGTTACTCAATGTAGCAGCATGGATCAAGCAGTCTCATTAGCTGCGAGAAGCAGACGATTCGAATCGAGTTTTATCCTTGCAAGGTAAACCTAAACACACGACATGTAGGGGCACTCCGTCCCCACACACATCAACCGTCCCCATCGATTCCCTGGCAACAGATCAGGTCTCACCGCCTTGGCGTACAATGCCCCACTGACCCCGACTGGCCGTCGTGCAGTGGCCGCACTTGTACCCACCATAACCGGAATGGGAGACTACGTCTCAGGTCGCGTGAGGGGGTATGTCTGCGGGCAGGTTCACTCAGGTACTAGGCTTACCGATTTACCATATTTCTCGGTATGTGTTTAGTACGTTCAAACGCTTGACTCACGGTACCACACCTTAATCCTTAATCAACTTTTAATCCCGTGAACAACCAATCCCCATGGATTGTTGCCCACAAACCACATCAATATGATAGGAAAGTGGATACAACCAATTCCTGACCTCGCGCGAGTGCTAGAAAATTCACTCGACTTCTACCGAGATCCTGATTAGTAAAGCAGCTACTCGACTTAGCATACTAGTATTCATCTCATTAGGATTCCTGAGATCATGCAACTAGGGTTCCAAACAATTCCTACACCTAAGTGCACAATCAATCCTACAATCATTAAGTGAAGTAAAATAGCGTAAATAACAGGTTATGCATAAAACCGGGGCTTGCCTTCCAAAGCAGTGGCAGGCAGGTCCTCTGGTGCAGGCTCTGGTGCTGGGTCGGGGGCAACCTCCTGGGCAGCTCCTTGCTCCGGCACGAGGACGTACTCTCCGTCAGCAAGATTACAGTCTATCGAAATGCAATGAACATGTATGTCATGATTATGCAAAATTTAAGAACATTAAGCTACAGAATTTACGTCAAGAATTAACTTAGGGTTTCTTGGCTACGAGGGCCTTCTAGTGGTATACATAGACTTATCACCTTTTTGGTTTAGGTTTTCTTTCTAAAATAATATATTGGATTTGTATTGCCTCTATAAATTTCAGTGGTCAATTATAAAGGTCTTAAGAGGACATTAAGTTCCATCATCCATTTTCCCTTCTTAATTTCCACCTAGGGTTTCTAGTAGGGGTTTTGAACTATGATAGTAGTTTAAAACTTTCCAAAAATTCCGTAAAATTACAGTGGGTTGTCACTGGCTATACTAGCTTGTTTTAATAATTTGAGGCTTAAGGTACAAAAGCTAGGTTTTAAACAAAAATAACAATAGTTACACAAAATGGGCCACTTTACACTACAAGTCCTTTATTAAAGTGGTTTCTGATCTAATGGTTATTTTTGCTGGCCTCTAGTAGTGATAAAAAGCTCTTGTACCAAAAAGGACAGAGAGCAACATGGTGGTTAATTAATGGTGAATTTTCTAAACATTGGTGCACAAGAGTGATTAGAACTAACTTGTCTTTTGAAAAATATCAAACAACAGATTTCAGATTTTTCTTGAGTTCTTATTATCAACACATTAGTTATCCTAGGGTTTGGGGAGGTTTCTCCTTAGGGGTATTTTTGTAGGGTTTTTCTAAGTTATCCCTATTTTCTTCATTTAAAAGGCATCTTGCTTATTTCACACTACAACAGGGTATGATACATTTTTCCAGTGAACTACATTGACTAAGGATCTCAACAAAATAGGTGTGCTCTCTGGTTCATCATTTATATCACCTTTTCTATTTTTCTTAAACTTAAGCATATTATAGAATAAGGGGTTAGAACTATCTTAATGTAGTGGACAGAGAGGTTTAACATTTTTAACTAGGTCAGTGGGTAGATATAAACTTCTCCAAATTTTTCTAACCCTAGTTAAATAGTGTAACCATTTTTCTTGCTATTATTAAGCTTTTGGCCAAAACTGAAAATAAATCAGAACTTTATATTTTTCTTTAGTCATATGGGGTTTTATATTTTTCTTAGACAGGTTACATTATTTAGAGCCTGGCAAAATTGGTTTGACTAAATTTGGATGATTTAAACAGAAGTTATGCATTTTCAAAGTTGATGTCCAATTTAAAAACAGATTTATTTAAGGTTTTCTGGAAAAACCAGTTTGCGCCGAGACCCCTAAGGTTAAACTGATTCAACTCTCGCAGATCTACCCTCAGGTCACTATTCATATGAGTCTTGGGCTTTACACTTAACCCCCCAGGGTTTTCTTCCTCACACCCGCGGTCCTTCTTCTAAACCGAACAGTAGCCGTAGGAAAGAAAGGACGGCGCGGCTTACCGGCGGCGAGGGAGGTCCGGCGAAGGGTGGGGTCGGCTCGGGGAGGCTCTGGCGGTCACGTCGAGGTACGGCTCGTCGTCGGAGGTGGTCGGAGTCACCCAGTCCACGAGCGCAGGCGGATGTGCTCGTCGGCGGCGAATGTACCGGCCAAACGACGGCGAGCTGGTTCAATTCGACGGCACGGTGAGCATCACGGGGTCACGCAGCGACTGTGTGCACAAGGAATCGAAGGGTGGTGGAGTGGTTTACCCGGTTCACGAACTCCGGCGAGGCTAAGTGCTCCGGCGAGGGTGGACTGGCTTCTCTGGTGAAGGAAACTCCGATTCCTTGCTCGGGGAGTCTCGCAGAGGGGTGCACAAGCTTCTCCGAGGGCTGGACGGGGCTGGAGATGGCTGGGCGGTCCGGTCTACGGTGGCAGGGGGACTGGGCGGCCGCGGACAGCTGCGCACGGGCCAACGACGGCGAACCAAGCTCCGGCGAGGGTCGGGTGGGTGCGGACGGGTATGGTCGACGCTCGGGAGGGTTTTATAGGCGCGGGCGCAGACCAGGGCGCTGGCTTAGCCGTTTGGCGCGACGCGGGCGCGAGGGGCGCGCGCGGGCGTGCTCTGGCGAGCTCAGAGCGCGTCGAACACGTGGCGCTTTGCTTCTGCCCGTGTTCTTCGCTCTGCTGAGCGGCCAAGCGTACGAATCTCGCCATGTCGACTGTGAAAGATCTCTTCCCTGCACCTAGAGCTACCTATTTCATGTGAGTTCCAAGGGAGGATACGCCCTAGGTTAGGAGATAGACCGGCGCCAAGTTTGGTTTGTCTCACTGCCCACACCGTGACAAAACTGATGTCAAGTGCTGTCAAACGTCCAAGTCTCGGTTTCAAATTTTTCCAGGGGGTGCCTTAAGTAGTATAGCACATTTTTGGTATAGAACCCAAGTGGTTTTGGCGCCCTTTTCAAACTGAACACGGCTGGTCTTTGAATTAGGGCTAAAATGTGACTTAGAGAGAAATAGAGAGCTCTAGCTCTCTCTCCACTTGGAGATTTGAAATGGGGTTTCTCCAGGGGCCTTTTTGCAAAATTTCCCTCTCCAAAATGATGGTCATAATGTTGCTTAGGGTTTGGGTAAAAGTTACACATGCTTTACCCATTTGATCACTCTCTTTCCCCCCCCCTTACTTAGGTTTAAGGAAGGTAGGGCTTTGGAGAGAGCTAGGGTTCTTCTCCCCCTACTGTCCAAGATAGTAAGTGTACAAGGAATTAGGGTAAAGTTTCTTATGTCATGGGCAACTTAAATAGCACATGAGCCCCAAGGTTCTTAGGTGCTGCCCTAAGCCTTTATCTTTTGTGATCACAGCTTCTAGTACCAAGTGGCTCTAGCCAGGGTAACACCTGGGTGTTACATAACCTTCGTCCGAAATTCGTTATATCCCAAAAGGATATAAAGTTTTGGAGGACGAAGGACTTTAACTCTTAACATTTTCTATGTTGCCTTGTTCTTAATTCGAAGCATTTGAGAACAAGCCCCCAACAGCCGCATGCCCTCCGTAGATCATGAAGCAGTCGCGGACCTCTGGGAACTTTCCTGCTTGGCGATCCTCCCTTTTGTCGTCGTCGCGGGCCTTGCCGCCCTCTGCGGGTGGCCCGGCCCTGTGGAAGTGGCGCCGAAGCATGACGCACTCCTCGAGGGTGTGCTTGACGGGCCTCTGATGGTAGGGGCACGTCTCCTTGAGTGCCTTGTCGAAGAGGTTAGCACCTCCGGGGGGCTTCCGAGGGCTCTTGCGCTCGGTGGCGGCGACAAGGTCTACATCGGGAACGTCGCGTTTCGCTTGCGACTTCCTCCTGCCTTTCTTCTTGGCGCCGCGCGGAGTAGACACCTCGGGAGCATCTTCCGACGGGCGGCCCTGGGGCTGCTTGTCCTTTCGGAAGATGGCCTCTACCGCCTCCTGGCCAGAGGCGAACTTGGTGGCGATGTCCATCAGCTCGCTCGCCCTGGTGGGGGTCTTGCGACCCAGCTTGCTCACCAGGTCGCGGCAGGTGGTGCCGGCGAGGAACGCGCCGATGACATCGGAGTCGGTGACGTTGGGCAGCTCGGTGCGCTGCTTCGAGAACCGCCGGATGTAGTCCCGGAGAGACTCTCCCGGCAGTTGCCGACAGCTTCGGAGGTCCCAGGAATTCCCGGGGCGCACGTACGTGCCCTGGAAGTTGCCGGCAAAAGCCTGGACCAGATCTTCCCAGTTGGAAATCTGCCCCGGAGGCAGGTGCTCCAACCAGGCACGAGCGGTGTCGGAGAGAAACAGGGGGAGGTTTCGGATGATGAGGTTGTCATCGTCCGTCCCACCCAGTTGACAGGCCAGGCGGTAGTCCGCAAGCCACAATTCCGGTCTCGTCTCCCCCGAGTACTTCGTGATAGTAGTCGGGGGTCGGAATCGGGGCGGAAACGGCGCCCGCCGAATGGCTCGGCTAAAGACCTGCGGACCGGGTGGTTCGGGCGAGGGACTCCGATCCTCCCCGCTGTCGTAGCGTCCCCCACGCCTGGGGTGATAGCCTCGGCGCACCCTTTCGTCAAGGCGTGCCCGACGGTCACGATGAGGGTGCTCGTCGCCGAGGTGGCCCGGGGCCACAGGCGCGGTGTTGCGCGTGCGCCCGGTGTAGACCGAGGCTTCCCGCGTGAGTCGGGAAGTCGCGGCACGAGGTTCCGAGGGGTACCCCTGCCTTCGGGAGGCAGAGCTTTCGGCCCGCCGGGCCGCAGCGCCTTCCAGGAGATGCTTGAGTTCTCCCTGGATTCGCCGACCCTCGGTGGTTGATGACTCCGGCATCGCGCGGAGGAGCATCGCTGCGACGGCCAGGTCCTGACCAGTCCCGCCGGATGCGGGTGGCGGTCTGTCCCTGGCATCGTTGGCGATGCGGTGCTGGAGACCTTGGGGCAGGTGACGTATTCCTCCGGCCGGGGGCTGGCTCGCCCATACCTGCCCGATGTTCTGGCGGATTGCCTCGAGCGCTCCTGCTCCCTCATCGAGCCCGGCCTGCGCCCCGCGGACTTGCTCGAGCTGTGGGTCGTGACCCCCCGCCGGAACGGGGACCACAGCTAGCTCCCGCGGGATGTCGGCGCGAGGCGCTGGCCTAGGGGGATCACCATCCTCCGGCATGCCGAGACAGCCGCCTCCGGAGGGATCCCCTAGCTCGATGTGGAAACATTCGCGACTCGGGCCGCAGTCCTTGTCGCCAAGGCTGCGGCTGCCGTCGGAACAGTCGGAGAGGCAGTAGTCACATGCGGTCATGAAGTCCCGCATGGCACTAGGGTTGCCAGATCCGGAGAAATCCCAGCAGATGCTGGGGTCGTCATCTTCCTCGGACCCAGAGGGTCCGAGGGTCGAGACACCCGTCAATCGGTCCCAAGGCGACCGCACACGAAACCCCAGAGAGGTTGCACTCGCCTCAATGTGAGCGCCCGCCAAAGCGAGGTCGCCAGGCGGGCTGAGGTCGAGTCGAAATGACGAAAGATGGGGAGCAGTCGGTACCTTTTTGTCGACGAGGGGCGATGAAGTCACGTCGGGGGCTGACCGCGCCGTCGTCTTGGGTACGAGGGCGACGTCCTGCAGGCCTTCCGTGAGCGTGCTGGCGTCGTCCACTTGCTCGGGGTCGACGTGTTGCGGGGGGATGGCGCTCGCGTTTGCCTCGAACGCGAGGGCGACGCTTGGCGTGTCCTCCGTTGAGGCGCCGGGGACGTCGATTTGCTCAACAGCCGTCGGAGCGCGATCTCCCGCTCGGCCCCGGTTACCCCGCCTCCTCCTCCTCCGATGGCGAGGGAGAGGATGGGGCGAGCTCGAAAGTTGTCCTTCCCCCACGCGGGAAAGACGTCGTCGATTCCGCCGCCGGCGGGCGGGCTGTCCGCCACCATTGTCGCTGCCGCGCGGCGGTGGAAGGAGTACCATGTCGTAGTTGCCGTCGAGAGACATGAACTCGAGGTTCCCGAAACGGAGCACCGTCCCGGGTTGAAGAGGTTGTTGGAGACTGCCCATCTGGAGCTTGACGGGAAACTGCTCGTCAACACGCAGCGTGCCCCTACCTGGCGCGCCAACTGTCGGCGTTCCGAGACCGGGGGGTCCCCGAGCCGACGAGTGAGAGTGCCGCGTGCCCCAGCCTAGATGGGTCGAGCGCGTGGGCGAGCGCGAAGGGGGGAACAGAGAGAGAGAGGTCGGTGGCCGGAGCCGGGTCGTGAGGGAGTCGGAGAATTCCCGCGGCCTTCGTGTTCGTCCCGCGCCCAGGTCGGGTGCGCTTGCAGTAGGGGGTTACAAGCGTCCGCGCGAGGTGAGGGGAGCGAGCGGCCCCTAGAGAGCGCCTGCCCCTGCCCTTCGTCCCCGCGAGGCCAACCTTCTCTAAGAAGGCCCTGGTCCTTCCTTTTATAGTCGTAAGGAGAGGATCCAGGTGTACAAGATGGGGGTGTAGCAAGGTGCTACGTGTCTAGCGAGGGAGAGCTAGCGCCTAAGTACATGCCAAGGTGGCAGCCGGAGAGGTCTTGGCACCCTGTTGTTGTGGCGTCGTGGCTGTTGGAGGAGTAACGGAGCCGGACGGGGGGACAGCTGTCGGAGTGGCTGGGCCCTTGCTGACGTCCTCCTGCTTTCGTAAGGGAGCTGAGAGCCGCCGTCGTCATGGTCTAGCGGGGCGCCATCATTTGCCTATCTGGCGTAGCCGGCCAGATGGGACGCCGGTCTTGTTCTCTGCGACCCAAGTCGGCTCAGGGCAGGGTGATGATGACGCTTCCTGTTGACGTGGCGGTCTCGTGTCCTAGGTCGGGCGTCGTGGAGGCTCCTCCGAAGCCGAGGTCGAGTCCGTCCTGCAAGACAGAGGCAGAGTCCGAGCCCTGGGTCGGGCGAGGCGGAGATCGTTCGGCAGAGGCCGAGGCGGAGTCCGAGCCCTGGGTCGGGCGAGGCGGAGTTCGTCGTCTTCCGGGGCCTTAGCCCGAGTCCGAGCCCTGGGGTCGGGCGGAGCGGAGTTCGCCGTCTTCCGGGGCCTTAGCCCGAGTCCGAGCCCTTGGGCGGAGCGGAGTTCGCCGTCTTCCGGGGCCTTAGCCCGAGTCCGAGCCCTTGGGCGGAGCGGAGTTCGCCGTCTTCCGGGGCCTTAGCCCGAGTCCGAGCCCTGGGGTCGGGCGGAGCGGAGTTCGCCGTCTTCCGGGGCCTTAGCCCGAGTCCGAGCCCTAGGTCGGGCGGAGCCTCCTATGGCACCTCTGGCGAAGTCTGGTCGCCCGTCGGTCTTACCTTTTGCGTTAAACGCCCCGGTGACTCGGTCGGTTGGCGCGGTGATTTAGTCAGGGTTTCTTCTTATCGAAGGCGGGGCCTAGGGCGAGCCGGAGATGCGTCTGCCGTGAAAGAGGAGGCCTCAGGCGAGACGGAGTCATCTTTGGGTCGGCTGCCCTCGCCCGAGGCTAGGCTCGAGCGTGGCGTGGTCAAGTCACTCGTATGGACTGATCCCTGACTTAATCAAACCCATCAGGCCTCTGCAGCTTTATGCTGATGGGGGTTACCAGCTGAGAATTAGGCGTCTTGAGGGTACCCCTAATTATGGTCCCCGACACTTTCCGAAGAAACTATTCCAAGGGTGTGACGCCTTGCCGCGCCGCCGCCGTCGCGCGTGGGCGCGCCTCGGTCGCGGACGGATGATGGCCATGCTCGCAAGGGTCTCCTCGTTGTTGGCGGCGGTTGATTAACGACATCTGAGTTTCTCACAAGTCCCGGCCGCGGCGGAGGAGGGCAGGCGGCTAGGTTTTCGCGGTGGATCCAGCCAAGGCATGCAGGGCCCGCCGAGGTTATTCGCTGAGGTAAACTTGTACTCCTATTGATCAGTGGGTCGCTTTCCGAAGAAACTATTCCAAGGGTGCGACGCCTTGCCGCCGCCGCGCGCAGGCGCGCCTCGGTCGCGGACGGATGATGGCCGTGCTCGCAAGGGTCTCCTCGTCGTTGGCGGTGGTTGATTAACGGCATCTGAGTTTCTCACAAGTCCCTGCCGCGGCGGAGGAGGGCAGGCAGCTAGGTTTTCGTGGTGGATCCGACCAAGGCATGCAGGGCCCGCCGAGGTTATTCGACGAGGTAAACTTGTACTCCTATTGATCAGTGGGTCGCTTTCCGAAGAAACTATTCCAAGGGTGCGACGCCTTGCCGCCGCCGCGCGCGGGCGCGCCTCGGTCGCAGACGGATGATGGCCGTGCTCGCAAGGGTCTCCTCGTCGTTGGCGGCGGTTGATTAATGGCATCTGAGTTTCTCACAAGTCCCGGCCGCGACGGAGGAGGGCAGGCGGCTAGGTTTTCACGGTGGATCCAGCCAAGGCATGCAGGGCCCGCCGAGGTTATTCGCCGAGGTAAACTTGAACTCCTATTGATCAGTGGGTCACTTTTCGAAGAAACTATTCCAAGGGTGCGACGCCTTGCCGCGCCGCCGCCGCCGCGCGCGGGCGCGCCTCGGTCGCGGACGGATGATAGCCGTGCTCGCAAGGGTCTCCTCGTCGTTGGCGGCGGTTGATTAATGGCATCTGAGTTTCTCACAAGTCCTGGCCGCGGCGGAGGAGGGCAGGCAGCTAGGTTTTCGCGGTGGATCCAGCCAAGGCATGCAGGGCCCGCCGAGGTAAACTTGTACTCCTATTGATCAGTGGGTCGCTTTCCGAAGAAACTATTCCAAGGGTGTGACGCCTTGCCGCCGCCGCGCGCGGGCGTGCCTCGGTCGCGGATGGATGACGGCCGTGCTCGCAAGGGTCTCTTCGTCGTTGGCGGCGGTTGATTAACGACATCTGAGTTTCTCACAAGTCCCGGCCGCGGCGGAGGAGGGCAGGCGGCTAGGTTTTCGCGGTGGATCCAGCCAAGGCATGCAGGGCCCGCCGAGGTTATTCGCCGAGGTAAACTTGTACTCCTATTGATCAGTGGGTCGCTTTCCGAAGAAACTATTCCAAGGGTGCGACGCCTTGCCGCGCCGCCGCCGCCGCCGCCGCGCGCGGGGGCGCCTCGATCGCGGACGGATGATGGTCGTGCTCGCAAGGGTCTCCTCGTTGTTGGCGGTGGTTGATTAACGGCATCTGAGTTTCTCACAAGTCCCGGCCGCGGCGGAGGAGGGCAGGCGGCTAGGTTTTCGTGGTGGATCCAGCCAAGGCATGCAGGGCCCGCTGAGGTTATTCGCCGAGGTAAACTTGTACTCCTATTGATCAGTGGGTCGCTTTTCGAAGAAACTATTCCAAGGGTGCGACGCCTTGCCGCGCCGCCGCCGCTGCCGCGCGCGGGGGCGCCTCGGTCGTGGACGGATGATGGCCGTGCTCGCAAGGGTCTCCTCGTCATTGGCGGCGGTTGATTAACGGCATCTGAGTTTCTCACAAGTCCCGGCCGCGGCGGAGGAGGGCAGGCGGCTAGGTTTTCGCGGTGGATCCAGCCAAGGCATGCAGGGCCCACCGAGGTTATTCGCCGAGGTAAACTTGTACTCCTATTGATCAGTGGGTCGCTTTCCGAAGAAACTATTCCAAGGGTGCGACGCCTTGCCGCGCCGCCGCCGCTGCCGCGCGCGGGGGCGCCTCGATCGCGGACGGATGATGGTCGTGCTCGCAAGGGTCTCCTCGTCGTTGGCGGCGGTTGATTAACGGCATCTGAGTTTCTCACAAGTCCCGGCCGCGGCGGAGGAGGGCAGGCGGCTAGGTTTTCGTGGTGGATCCAGCCAAGGCATGCAGGGCCTACCGAGGTAAACTTGTACTCCTATTGATCAGTGGGTCGCTTTCCGAAGAAACTATTCCAAGGGTGCGACGCCTTGCAGCCGCCGCGCGCGGGCGCGCCTCGGTCACGGACGGATGATGGCCGTGCCCGCAAGGGTCTCCTCGTCATTGGCGGCGGTTGATTAACGCCATCTGAGTTTCTCACAAGTCCCGGCCGCGGTGGAGGAGGGCAGGCGGCTAGGTTTTCGCGGTGGATCCAGCCAAGGCATGCAGGGCCCGCCGAGGTTATTCGCCGAGGTAAACTTGTACTCCTATTGATCAGTGGGTCGCTTTCCGAAGAAACTATTCCAAGGGTGCGACGCCTTGCCGCGCCGCCGCCGCCGCGCGCGGGCGCGCCTCGGTCGCGGACGGATGATGGTCGTGCTCGCAAGGGTCTCCTCGTCGTTGGCGGCGGTTGATTAACGGCATCTGAGTTTCTCACAAGTCCCGGTCGCGGTGGAGGAGGGCAGGCGGCTAGGTTTTCGCGGTGGATCCAGCCAAGGCATGCAGGGCCCGCCGAGGTTATTCGCCGAGGTAAACTTGTACTCCTATTGATCAGTCGGTCGCTTTCCGAAGAAACTATTCCAAGGGTGTGACGCCTTGCCGCGTCGCCGCCGTCGCGCGTGGGCGCGCCTCGGTCGCGGACGGATGATGGCCGTGCTCGCAAGGGTCTCCTCGTCGTTGGCGGCGGTTGATTAACGGCATCTGAGTTTCTCACAAGTCCCGGCCGCGGCGGAGGAGGGCAGGCGGCTAGGTTTTCGCGGTGGATCCAGCCAAGGCATGCAGGGCCCGCCGAGGTTATTCGCCGAGGTAAACTTGTACTCCTATTGATCAGTGGGTCGCTTTCCGAAGAAACTATTCCAAGGGTGCGACGCCTTGCCGCCGCCGCGCGCGGGCGCGCCTCGGTCGCGGACGGATGATGGCCGTGCTCGCAAGGGTCTCCTCGTCGTTGGCGGTGGTTGATTAACGGCATCTGAGTTTCTCACAAGTCCCTGTCGCCGCGGAGGAGGGCAGGCGGCTAGGTTTTCGTGGTGGATCCAGCCAAGGCATGCAGGGCCCGCCGAGGTTATTCGCCGAGGTAAACTTGTACTCCTATTGATCAGTGGGTCGCTTTCCGAAGAAACTATTCCAAGGGTGCGACGCCTTGCCGCCGCCTCGCGCGGGCGCGCCTCGGTCGCAGACGGATGATGGCCGTGCTCGCAAGGGTCTGCTCGTCGTTGGCGGCGGTTGATTAACGGCATCTGAGTTTCTCACAAGTCCCAGCCGCGACGGAGGAGGGCAGGCGGCTAGGTTTTCGCGGTGGATCCAGCCAAGGCATGCAGGGCCCGCCGAGGTAAACTTGTACTCCTATTGATCAGTGGGTCGCTTTCCGAAGAAACTATTCCAAGGGTGTGACGCCTTGCCGCCGCCGCGCGCGGGCGCGCCTCGGTCGCGGACGAATGACAGCCGTGCTCGCAAGGGTCTCCTCGTCGTTGGCGGCGGTTGATTAACGACATCTGAGTTTCTCACAAGTCCCGGCCGCGGCGGAGGAGGGCAGGCGGCTAGGTTTTCGCGGTGGATCCAGCCAAGGCATGCAGGGCCCGCCGAGGTTATTCGCCGAGGTAAACTTGTATTCCTATTGATCAGTGGGTCGCTTTCCGAAGAAACTATTCCAAGGGTGCGACGCCTTGCCGCGCCGCGCGCGGGCGTGCCTCGGTCGCGGACGGATGATGGTCGTGCTCGCAAGGGTCTCCTCGTCGTTGGCGGCGGTTGA
Organism: Zea luxurians; assembly: GCA_029449295.1. Taxonomy (NCBI): domain Eukaryota; kingdom Viridiplantae; phylum Streptophyta; class Magnoliopsida; order Poales; family Poaceae; genus Zea; species Zea luxurians. The sequence continues at coordinate 52,748,559 of JAOPSE010000017.1, forward strand.
TTAACGACATCTGAGTTTCTCACAAGTCCCGGCCGCGGCGGAGGAGGGCAGGCGGCTAGGTTTTCGCGGTGGATCCAGCCAAGGCATGCAGGGCCCATCGAGGTTATTCGCCGAGGTAAACTTGTACTCCTATTGATCAGTGGGTCGCTTTCCGAAGAAACTATTCCAAGGCTCGGTCGCGGACGGATGATGGCCGTGCTCGCAAGGGTCTCCTCGTCGTTGGCGGCGGTTGATTAACGACATCTGAGTTTCTCACAAGTCCCGGCCGCGGCGGAGGAGGGCAGGCGGCTAGGTTTTCGCGGTGGATCCATCCAAGGCATGCAGGGCTCGCCGAGGTTATTCGCCGAGGTAAACTTGTACTCCTATTGATCAGTGGGTCGCTTTCTGAAGAAACTATTCCAAGGGTGCGACGCCTTGCCGCGCCGCCGCCGCCGCGCGCGGGCGCGCCTCGGTCGCGGGCGAATGATGGCCGTGCTCGCAAGGGTCTCGTCATCGTTGGCGGCGGTTGATTAACGGCATCTGAGTTTCTCACAAGTCCCGGCCACGGCGGAGGAGGGCAGGCGGCTAGGTTTTCGTGGTGGATCCAGCCAAGGCATGCAGGGCCCGCCGAGGTTATTCGCCGAGGTAAACTTGTACTCCTATTGATCAGTGGGTCGCTTTCCGAAGAAACTATTCCAAGGGTGCGACGCCTTGCCGCGCCGCCGCCGCCGCGCGCGGGCACGCCTCGGTCGCGGACGGATGATGGCCGTGCTCGCAAGGGTCTCCTCATCATTGGCGGCGGTTGATTAACGGCATCTGAGTTTCTCACAAGTCCCGGCCGCGGCGGAGGAGGGCAGGCGGCTAGGTTTTCGCGGTGGATCCAGCCAAGGCATGCAGGGCCCGCCGAGGTTATTCGCCGAGGTAAACTTGTACTCCTATTGATCAGTGGGTCGCTTTCCGAAGAAACTATTCCAAGGGTGCGACGCCTTGCCGCGCCGCCGCCGCCGCGCGCGGGCGCGCCTCGGTCGCGGACGGATGATGGCCGTGCTCGCAAGGGTCTCCTCTTCGTTGGCGGCAGTTGATTAACGACATCTGCTGCACCCTCTTCGTCTTCGGTTGACTCTCGGGTTTGTTTCGCCTCGCGATTGTGCTTCTTCTCTCCCCGCTTCTTGGTCCTCTTCGTCTTGTGTTATGGATTTGTTAAGGCTGGACTTTCGACCGGGTTTGCTATTCAAGAATGATGTCAGGCGCCGGTTTGCCTCCCCTGTGTGTTCCGGAAGTCCAGATTGTCCGTCAGCCTTTTGGTTGGTGGTCTCGTTTGGTCGCTGCATCTTCAAGCTTGACTCGGTTTCAGTTAGTCACCTTCTTCAAGCTGCTCTGGGTGGTTTTGCCAAGGGATTCAATGTCTGTCAGCTTGCTGAACGGGTGTTCCGCTTCGCAGTTTCCTCCAAGGCTGTTGGTTTTCACATTTATAATTCTAAATGCATTATTCGTCCGGATTTCAAGGCTTTCTTCAACTTGTGGAACTTTAGTGGTCCAAATTGGAGCCATGAATACAGATTATTGCTTCAGGAGGAAAATGCCAACTGGTGGTTTGTTAAGGGCAAGAAAAAAAATTCGTTTGCTAATATTGTTCGGATTCCGCCGTTGACTGGTGCGAACGCTGTTCCAATTCTCCGGCGTCGTTTGTCTCCTCGCTCTCCGGGTAACTTGGTGGAGCCAAGAATCCTCAGGAAAAAATTGGAGGAACCTAGGCTTTCTGTCTTCAAAAGATTGGGAACCTCTTCCGGGGCTCGAGGCTTGCAGAATTCAGCCTTTGCTAATTCCTCGGGAACCCTGATGAGCATTCCTCCGCTCAGGCTTTCTCCTTCGGTGACGTTTCACAGGCACAACAGAAGCTTGATTAGACATGGTCATCAGGGGCGTGATGATCGCCCTTTTTCAAATTCAAATGCTGGTCTCCCCGGGATCCGTAAGCTTCATTGGAGGCCCATTCTGCGCAACAGGCCTTTCTTGTCTCGGCCTGGCCCTTCGGCCTCTTCCATCTCTATGAAGGCTGGTTTCTCGGGCGCGGCCCCCTCGGTGTTTCTCTGCCACTTTTGTAAAGTTAAGGGGCATTTGGAATTATTTTGCAATCTTAAGAAAACGGTTTTCGGATTTCCCCTCGCTTCGTTCCCTTCCTTTGAAAGCAATTGCCTTTTGGAAGGGACGTCTCATTTCCCGGTTCACAGCTCCTGGTTCCGCGCTTCCCCGGGGTCCCTGACGGCCGGGGCCCCTCCCATTTTTGCCTGCTTCGAGGAGTTCGCCAGAGAGGTCTTATTAAAAAAATACGAACAGGCGCCCGTAGCGTCCTTGGAGCTCTCGCTAGGTGTCACTTCACCAAAACCCCAAACCGCTACCTTGCCTTCGGCTCTCCGGCGATCTTCGGAAAATCTTGCTATGGCGTACCGGCGCGTCGACCCGGGGCCTTTCCTCCCACCAGGATTCCACGCTTCAACGGTGCAACATCGCGAAATCATGGTCAGGTCAGTCTCGCAAAGGTTACCGCCAATGCATGAAGATTGGGCGATTATCAATATCCATCCTTTACCTGAGCATGAGGTGTTGTTCCCTGCGGTCAGAGATGTGGTCAGAGAATACCTTATGGAACATCGAAGGGTTGGGGTTAGAGCCATTCAACGCTCCCATTTGGGCCAGGTGCTAGTGCAGTTTCGCAGTGTCTTGGAGCGAGACAATTTGGTTCTGATTGGCCCCCAGCAATATTTAGATGCTACTTTCACCGCGGTCCGCCACAATGACGCCTGGAACCATCGGGCTCTTTTGTTCAACCATGAGTGTTGGCTTATGCTTCTCGGTTTTCCCTTGGATCACCGTTCCTCGGAGTACTTGCAAGCAGCCATTGGGTCGTTTGGTAGGCTAATTCTTTGGGAGGAGGATCGGGGTAATGTTTCCAGAACCCTGCTTCGGGTCCGTGTCACTTCCCTTGAGGAAGTCCCTCAATTCATTGTTTTTTCGGAGGCTGAGGGCTTCGTTGGTGATTCTTGGACTGTTCAGTGTGAGATTATTCAGTAGAACATGCTTGGGGGGCAGGCTCACGATGAGGACCCTATTCCTCCTGCTCCGAAAGATGGTCAGTAGCTTCCATTGGTTTTCTTCGGTCTGGGCCAGCCAATGCCCTCGGCTGGGCTTGACCTAAACTTCCCACCGGGGCCTATGGGTGGTGATATGCCAGCTCCTCAGGATGACAACGCCCATGGGGATTGGGACCAGTGGATCGAAAACGTGCAACCCAATCAACAGATTCTGCAGCCCTTCCCGCCTGATTTGCAACCCGTTCAACCGGATGAGCTCCAACTCAGCATTCAACACTCAGGCTTGTCGTCGGATAGTTCCTTTGGTACTGGTCAAGTTGCACCCCTTCAGAACGACCATGTGATTGAGGAGGGACCTGTTTTGCTAGATGATGGGCTTGCTGTTAATATTGCTGCATTCAATGGGCCTCAGGAGGTTGATGGACCGGTGCCTCAAGTGAACCCTGTGCCTGGTATTGATGAATTGCCGCTTCAGGCCCATGTTGGGGATCCAAACAATAACCATTTCCAGAATTTTGAGATGAATTTCATGATCAATTAGGAATGGCAAGCTGACCCCGTGTTTCAGATGCTCGAGGAGAGGAAAAGGACTGAACAGTTCTCCAGGCTTTGGACCAGGTTCTTTGCTCCTGCTGGATCAACCGACCCCTCGGTGGATATCGCAAAAGGACTGGGCACCTTTTTTTTCTTTCAAAGCTGCTTCAACCTGAGGCCTTCGGTTGGTCAAAGTCCTTTCTGTTATCAACGATTCCCTCGGCTCTGCTGGAACCGGGAATGAAAGCGTTACCTTTTGCCATCCCTAAGGAATGTCCGAATGTCAAAATTCTGGATGATGTCCTTTCTGAGAACTCCAATGATTCGGTAAGTTCTGATGCCATGGCACCTATCATTGTGGAGTTAGAACTCAGAAGGAGTAAGCGCTTGAAGGAATCACGTGCTGGGTTCAGACAGGGGGCCTGCCCAAAAAGGAATTGTCTCATGTGCCAACATAACTTTGATGGCCCACCCCTGATGTCCTCCAAGGTGATGCGGAATCTGGGGAGCAGGTTCTGCAACCTGTCAGATGATGACTTATCTGAGCGTCGTTTGAAGAAGAAGAAATTGGTTGTGGGAGCTGTTGGCCAGCAGAGGACGGGCAGAAAGGATTCGGATGAGGAGAGGACTGATGACTCAACAGATGAGGATAAGCAGGATGAGCGTTAGATGGAAGATGGGTGGTCTGGGCAGTGGTTTTTGCCCCTCTAACTTTTGGGTGTGCATGTTTTTGGGTTGGGTCTTCCCAGGTGAAAGGGAAATGTGCCCCTGGGCCATTTCTAAGTATTTTGGTGATTGGGTGCCAACGCAAGTGCTTTTGTGTTGATCTATGCAATGTGGTGGACAAAGTGAAAATCATGTCAAAAGGTATGTTTCTTAGACTTAGTACATTGTTTTAGAGACTAATGTATTGTGTCTAAGTGCTGGAAACAGGAAAAGAATAATTGGAAATGTCTTGGCTCGAGCAGCCAAGACTCTGCTCAGTCTGGGAGCACCGGACTGTCCGGTGGTGCACCGGACAGTGTCCGGTGCGCCAGGCTGGCTCGAGCAAACTGGCCGCTCTCGGGAATTCATCGGCAACGTACGGCTATAATTCACCGGACTGTCCGGTGAGCCAACGGTCGGCCGGGCCAACGGTCGGCTACGCGATCTGCGCAAGACACGTGGCCGAGCCAACGGTCGGGAGGGGGCACCGAACTGTCCGGTGTGCACCGGACAGTATCCGGTGCGCCAACGGCTCCCAGGTGCCAACGGTCGGTTTCGCCAGGAAAGGAAAGAAATCCGCACCGGACAGTGTCCGGTGCGCCAGGCGACAGAAGGCAAGATTTGCCTTCCTGGAATGCTCTCAACGGCTCCTAGCTGCCTTGGGGCTATAAAAGGGACCCCTGGGTGCATGGAGGAGTACATCAAGCATCCTCTAAGCATTCCTAAGCACTAAGACATTGATTCCACGCCTTTGATTCTTTGCGATAGCAATTAGAGCTCTAGTTGAGTTGTGAACTCATTGAGTTGTGTTGTGAGCTCTTGTTGCGACTTGTGTGCGTGGTGTTGCTGTGATTTCTTGTCTTGAGTGTGTTGCTTATCCCTCTCTTACTCCATGCTTCTTTGTGAACTTTAAGTGTAAGGGCGAGAGGCTCCAAAGTGTGGAGATTCCTCGCAAACGGGATTTAGTAAAGCAAGCAAAACACCGGGGTATTCAAGTGGGTCTTTGGACCGCTTGAGAGGGGTTGATTGCAACCCTCGTCCGTTGGGACGCCACAACGTGGAGTAGGCAAGCGTTGGTCTTGGCCGAACCACGGGATAAACCACTGTGCCATCTATGTGATTGATCTCTTGTGGTTATTGTGTTTTGTTGAGACTCCTCTCTAGCCACTTGGCAGTATTTGTGCTAACTCCTAATCAAGTTTTGTGAGTTAAATTTCAAGTTTTACAGGATCACCTATTCACCCCCCTCTAGGTGCTCTCAATTGGTATCGGAGCCGTTCTCTTCAAGAAAGGGACTAACCACCCGAAGAGATGGATCCTAAGGGAAAGGGGATGGTGGTCAACAACGAGAAGGAGTCTGTCGGCGTTCCGAGACCGGGGGGTCCCCGAGCCGACGAGTGAGTGTGCCGCGTGCCCTAGCCCAGATGGGTCGAGCGCGTGGGCGAGCGCGAAGGGGGGAGAGAGAGAGAGAGGGAGAGCGAGAGCGAGGCGGCCGGAGCCGGGTCGTGAGGGAGTCGGAGAATCCCGCGGCCTTCGTGTTCGTCCCACGCCCAGGTCGGGTGCGCTTGCAGTAGGGGGTTACAAGCGTCCGCGCGGGTGAGGGGAGCGAGCAGCCCCGAGAGAGCGCCTGCCCCTGCCCTTCGTCCCCGCGAGGCCAACCTTTTCTAAGAAGGCCCTGGTCCTTCCTTTTATAGGCGTAAGGAGAGGATCCAGGTGTACAAAATGGGGGTGTAGCAAGGTGCTACGTGTCTAGCGGGGGAGAGCTAGTGCCCTAAGTACATGCCAAGGTGGCAGCCGGAGAGATCTTGGCACCCAGCTAGTGTGGCGTCGTGGCTGTCGGAGAAGCGATGGAGCCGGACGGAGGGACAGCTGTCGGAGTGGCTGGGCCCTTGCTGACGTCCTCCTGCTTTCGTAAGGGAGCTAAGAGCCGCCGTCGTCATGGGTCTAGCGGGGCGCCATCATTGCCTATCTGGCGGAGCTGGCCAGATGGGACGTCGGTCCTGTTCTCTGCGGCCCGAGTCGGCTCGGGGTAGGGTGATGATGACGCTTCCTGTTGACGTGGCGGACTTGTGCCCTAGGTCGGGCGACGTGGTGGCTCCTCCGAGGCCGAGGTCGAGTCTATCCTGCATGGCCGAGGCTGAACCTGAGCTCCCGGGTCGGGCGAGGCGAAGGTCGCTCGGCAGAGGCTAGGGCGGAGTCCGAGCCCTGGGTCGGGTGAAGCGGAGTTCGTCGTCTTCTGGGGCCTTAGCCCGAGTCCGAGCCCTGGGTCGGGCGGAGCGGAGTTCGCCGTCTTCCGGGGCCTTAGCCCGAGTCCGAGCCCTGGGTCGGGCGGAGCGGAGTTCGCCGTCTTCTGGGGCCTTAGCCCGAGTCCGAGCCCTGGGTCGGGCGGAGCGGAGTTCGCCGTCTTCCGGGGCCTTAGCCCGAGTCCGAGCCCTGGGTCGGGCGGAGCGGAGTTCGCCGTCTTCCGGGGCCTTAGCCCGAGTCCGAGCCCTGGGTCGGGCGGAGCGGAGTTCGCCGTCTTCCGGGGCCTTAGCCCGAGTCCGAGCCCTGAGTCGGGCGGAGCGGAGTTCGCCGTCTTCCGTGGCCTTAGCCCGAGTCCGAGCCCTGGGTCGGGCGGAGCGGAGTTCGCCGTCTTCCGGGGCCTTAGCCCGAGTCCGAGCCCTGGGTCGGGCGGAGCGGAGTTCGTCGTCTTCCGGGGCCTTAGCCCGAGTCCGAGCCCTGGGTCGGGTGGAGCTTCCTCTGGCGCTTTCGGCCAAGCCTGGCTACCCGTCAGTCTTACCTTTTGCGTTAAAGGCCCCAGTGATTTGGTCGGTTGGCGCGGTGATTTAGTCAGGGTTACTTCTTATCGAAGGCAAGGCCTCGGGCGAGCCAGAGATGCGTCTGCCGTGAAAGAGGAGACCTCGGGCGAGACGGAACCATCTCAGGGTCGGCTGCCCTCGCCCGAGGCTAGGCTCGGGCGTGGCGTGATCAAGTCGCTCGTATGGACTGATCCCTGACTTAATCAAACCCATCAGGCCTCTGCAGCTTTATGCTGATGGGGGTTACCAGCTGAGAATTAGGCGTCTTGAGGGTACCCCTAATTATGGTCCCCGACAGTAGCCCCCGAGCCTCGAAGGGAGTGTTAACACTCGCTTGGAGGCTTTCGTCGCACTTTTTTGCAAGGGGACCAGCCTTTCTCGGTTGCACTTTGTTCCGGTGGGTGCGCGCGAGCGCACCCGCCGGGTGTAGCCCCCGAGGCCTCGGAGGAGTGGTTTCACTCCTTCGAGGTCTTAATGCCTTGCGTAATGCTTCGGCTGGTCTGGCGGTTCCCTCATGCGAACAGGCCGTAGCCCAGGTGCACCGTCGGGGCCCAAGTTCTCGGGCTGGTATGTTGACGCTGTCAACGGTCTGGCCGGAGCCGGGTTTGCGAGAGCAGCCCCCGAGCCTCCGCACAGAGCGAGAGGACGATCAGGGATAGACTCGGCTTTTTTACATACGCCCCTAAGTCGCCTTTCCGCAAGGAGGAGGGGGGGAGAGCGCCATGTTACCCTCGATGGGCACCGAACATGGTGTCTCCGGTGAGCTGCAATCGGGTAATCCGAGTGGACGTCCGTGCCCCGTTCGTTGGGGGTCGGCTAGGGGCCCGGAGGCACGCCCAAAAGTACCTGCAGGTGATCTGCCGGACCCGGTCCCCTGGCGACGGGGTCCGAGGGCTCGTTGCCTCCCTCCGATGGGATTCCGTTACAGAGTCGTTCCCGCTGGTCTCGGAAATGTCCTAGGGTACCTCGGGAGCGCAGCCCGAGCCTTGGTTATGTATCGAACGTACCCCTGGTCATCCCTCGCTCGGTGTCTGAGGCGACTGTGAACCCTTCGGGGGGCCAGCCTTCGAACCCCTGATCAGTAATGGGCGCGGAGCCCGAGTAGCCTGAGGCGGTCGTGGAACCTTTCGGGGGGCCGACCTTCGAACCCCTGACCAGTAGTGGGTGTCGGGCCCACGCGATCTGAGGCGGCTGTTGAACCCTTCGGGGGGCCAGCCTTCGAACCCCTGATCAGTAAGGAGGCTCGGAGCCTAGTTCCTTCACGGGGAAGGATCCCTTTGGGGGGTATCCCCTTTCCCGGTCCCTGTTGCAAGAGATAGAGAAAGAAGGAAAAGGGAAAAAGGATTCGAAATTGAACGTCGTGGCGTACCTTTTTTGGTGTGGTCGCGAAGGCGAAACGTCACCAGCTGCTCCTGCCAGAAGCGCTGCCCGTCGAGCCGCGGAGTTAATGCGCCGGGGCGAGCGGTCGGCGAGGCTGCCGTTGCGTGCGTGAGCCGTTCGAGGAACGGGTCACGGGCGTGTCGTCTTCACACCGTGAGAGAGAGGGGGTTCTCTTGCGGCCTCCGGATGGGACGTGAGCCTGGCTGATGGCGTGATCGCTGCTCTTGCGCGCCTGCCACTGTCATTACTGCCGGCCCACTTTTGACCGTGTTTGACCGCTGCGTCAGGCTGGCGCAGCTGGGCCGCGCGCTGGGCCGCCTTGGGTCGCGGTATTGGTTCCGCAACCGAGGAGGTGCGGTAGTGGCGCAAGTGGCATAGTGGCTTACATGCAGCATCCAGCGCGCCGGTTGCGCGACGCGTGGGCTTGAGCCTTCATGCTGGCCTGTCAGGAGTCGGAGAGGCGCGTCCATTTGGCGCGGTTGCATGCCGCCCGCATGGCTGCCCGCCCCCTTCGCCCGTTGGTCTGGGCAAAAGTGGAGGGTCACTTGTAACCGCTGGGCGGTTGCGTGCACGCCACGCGCGGCAGTTCGGCTTCTTTTGCTCGGAGCCGGTCCGCATGACAGGTGGGTCCTAGCCCCCGCGCCGCAGGGGAGGGCTTTGGAGGTGTGTTGGAGAAGACTCAGCCCGTGACGGTTGGGGGCGCAAGCACGGAGAGTTGCCTTTAAAAGGAGGGCGACCCCTTTCGTAAGGCGACCATGTCTTCTTCCTTCCTTATGTATCGTGCCTTTCCGCCTTTCAAGCCCCCGGATGGGGGAAACCGTCGTCCCCATGCCTCATCGTCAGGGGACACTACTCCTTGGGAGCGGGTACCTTTCGGCCATCGTTCGGCTTCAAGGATTTTCATCATGCGGCCCGGCCGCACCCCTCCACCGGCGGTCACCCAGGAGGGTGACTTCCGGCTTGGTGGTGGGGGAAAGCGAGCCGGGCTGCGGCCTCTGCCCCTCCCTCAGCCTCAAGGATTTTCATCACCAGGGCTGAGGAGGGGAGTGTGCCGAGTTGGGGTCGGTCCCTGCGCGGGTGGTGGCCCGCTCCTTCCCTCAGTGATCGGGGGGAAGGGCGGGAGCCGTCCGTGGCGCTAACAGCTGCACCGTGCCCGGCTCTCTGAGCCGAGCAGTTTCGGAATCGCTCCCGGTGCCGCCTCCCGCCACGGCAGCTGGAAGAGGTTCTTCCGCCGGCGCGACAGCCGAGGCTGGCCACGGACCGACCTCCAACTCTACGGCCTTCTGCCCGTCCTTGCCTCTCGAGTTTGGGCAAGGGCGGGGGCCTCCCAGCAGCAGCATCCGCCCTGAGGCCATCATTGCTGCTGTTCGGCCCCCCGGGGCAGAAGTCTTCATCGTCGCCGCTGTCGGGGCGGTCGGCGACATGCCGTTCGTCGGTCTTCTGTTGCCCCGCAGGCCTACCCCCATCGTGTGGGGTTGTTCATACCTGCGGAGGGGGAACCAGAGTTCCGTTTGTAATGGCACTTCGAGTGCCGGGTTTTTTGTTCATTTCGGCTTTCGGGGCCTGAACATGTATGTAATTACGGCACAGAGCCGTGTTTTTTCCTTATTTCTGAGCGCTAAGACTCGTCTGCTGATTGTCTGAACCGCTTCACTAAGCATGAGTCGCCCCGTGTCAAGGCGACGAGTGAGGTATCCGTATCCCGGAGGCGTAGGAGTTCCTCGGCTCGGTCGGCCCTGTTGTCCGAGGCTCCTCTAGCTCAGTTAAAGAGACCCCTCGGCCGCTCTTCGATGAGCCGAGGCCGGGGGTAGCAATATCAGCATGAGCAGAGGCGGAGTTGGCTCGGAAATGAAACCTGGTTGGCCGGAGCCTAGCCGAGTTGTCCGTTGGCAGGATCGACGCCGGAGTCGGTCAGCCGAGGCTTCGGACCGGGCTCGTGCCCTCGGAAGGTGGTTGACCGAGGCCCCGGAGGTGGCTGGCCGAGCCGCCTGCTCGGGCCGGATTCCCGGAGAAGTCCCTGACAACGATCGCCCGGGCGTGGTGATGACGCCGTCCTTCGGAACGGAGGGCCTCGGATCGCGTCGCCGTCCGAGGCTAGTTCGGGCCTTGCCGAAGTTGCTGTCGATGCCGAGGGTGTCGCCGCCCCCTTCCAGCGCCAAGACCTGAGCCTGCAGGATCAGCTTGTCTTGTAGCGTGTGCTTTGTGCGGCCGTCGAGGCCAGAACACACATCCTTGCTGTGCTGTAAAGCTGCGTCCCCTTTCCTCTTGTTCCAAGCATCTGGACTTTTTGTCGGTAACAGGGATATTTGTGCGAGCGAAAGTTGCTTCTCGCGGAAGGTGAGGAGTGAGGTATCCGTATCCCGGAGGCGTGGGAGTCCCTCGGCTCGGTCGGCCTTGCCGCTTACGCGCACTTTTACTCATCCATGAGGCCCTATCACCGACTTAGTCGAGAAAACTCGAAGAATCGCTTCGACAGAAGAGCTTCCGAACGTAGAGACTTGTTCGATCCGCGGAGTCACTTTATCCGAGCGCGAGTTACTTATCGCAGAAGGTGATGAGTGAGGTATCCGTATCCCGGAGGCGTAGGAGTCCCTCGGCTCGGTCAGCCTTGGCTGCTTACGTGTACTCTGTCGTTTCCATGACCCACTTTTCGAAGTAGTCAAAAAGCACGAAAGATATTCTGATAAAAGAGATTTTTTGTTCGAGGAAAATTTTGACGCAGAGGGGGTTTCCCCCCTTTTAGCCCCCGAGGGAGGGTCGGGCTTTGCCGAGGCGAGGCCGACCCTTCCTTGTTGACTAAATTTTGCGTGGGTGCGAGGTATATGAACAATTTGGAAACATCTCAAGGGTAGAAGCGACGTAGCTGTTGGATGTTCCAAGCGTTGCCGTAGACCTCGCCTTGACTGTTGGCCAGCTTGTACGTTCCGGGCTTCAGAACTTTGGCGATGACGAACGGCCCCTCCCAGGGGGGCGTGAGCTTGTGCCTCCCTCGGGTGTCTTGCCGCAGCCGAAGCACCAGATCTCCCACCTGGAGGTCTCGGGGTCGGACCCCTCGGGCGTGGTAGCGTCGCAGGGGACTGCTGATACCGCGCCGAGTGTAGTAAGGCCCTGTCCCGAGCCTCATCCAGCTGGTCCAGCGAGTCTTCTCGGCTAGCTTGGTTGCTTTCTTCGTTGTAGGCCCTCGTCCTCGGGGAGCGGTATTCCAGGTCAGTGGGCAGGACGGCCTCGGCCCCGTAGACCAGGAAGAACGGCGTGAAACCTGTGGCTCGGCTTGGCGTCGTCCTCAGGCTCCAGACCACCGAGGGGAGTTCCTTCATCCATCGCTTGCCGAACTTGTTGAGATCATTTTAGATCCGAGTCTTGAGTCCCTGTAGAATCATGCCATTGGCACGTTCTACTTGCCCATTCGACATGGGGTGAGCTACGGCGGCCCAGTCTACCCGGATGTTGTGATCCTCGCAAAAATCCAAGAATTTTTTGCCGGTGAACTGGGTGCCGTTGTCGGTGATGATGGAGTTCGGGACCCCGAAGCGATGGATGATGTTGGTGAAGAACGCCACCGCCTGCTCGGATCTGATGCTGTTCATGGGTCGGACCTCGATCCACTTGGAGAATTTGTCGATGGCGACCAGCAGGTGCGTGTAGCCCCCGGGCGCCTTCTGCAGAGGGCCGACGAGGTCCAGACCCCACACAGCGAAGGGCCAGGTGATGGGTATCGTCTGCAGAGCCTGAGCGGGCAGGCGGGTCTGCTTCGCATAGAATTGGCACCCTTCGCAGGCGCGGACAATTCTAGTGGCGTCAGCCACCGCCGTCGGCCAGTAGAAGCCTTGGCGGAAAGCGTTCCCAACGAGGGTTCGAGGTGCCGCATGATGGCCGCAAGCCCCCGAGTGTATTTCCTGCAGGAGTTCCTGACCCTCGGCGATGGAGATGCATCGCTGGAGGATGCCCGAGGGGCTACGGTGGTAGAGCTTCTTCTCATCGCCCAGCAAGACGAACGACTTGGCGCGTCGCGCTACCCGCCGAGCCTCGGCTTGGCCGAGGGGCAGCTCTCCTTGGCGGAGATATTGCAGGTACGGGGTCTGCCAATCCTGCTCTGGCATGACCCCGCTCTGCTCCTCCTCGACGTGCAGTGCTTCGCCCTCGGGGGCCGAGGGCTCCTCGGGTTGAACCGAGGACAGCTCGGGCCGGGCTGAGGTCGCCTCGGACGGGGCCGAGGGCACCTCGGGCTCGGGCGTGTCGCCTATCTTGACGGAGGGTTGGTGCAGATCCCAGGAGAAGACGTCCGGGGGAACCGTCGTTCGCCCCGAGGCTATCTTCGCCAGCTCGTCCGCTGTCTCGTTGTAGCGCCGGGCGATGTGGTTAAGCTCGAGCCCAGAGAACTTGTCTTCCAGGCGTCGAACCTCATCACAGTAGGCCTCCATCTTCGGGTCGCGGCAGTGGGAGTTCTTCATGACTTGGTCGATGACGAGCTGCGAGTCGCCGCGTGCATCGAGGCGTCGGACCCCTAGCTCGATGGCGATTCGTAGTCCGTTGATCAGAGCCTCGTACTCAGCCACATTGTTGGACGCCGGGAAATGGAGGCGGAGTACGTAGCGCAGGTGTTTCCCGAGGGGCGAGACGAAGAGCAGGCCCGCGCCGGCTCCCATCTTCATCAGCGACCCGTCGAAAAACATGGTCCAGAGCTTCGGTTGGATCGGGGCCGTCGGCAACTGGGTGTCGACCCATTCGGCTACGAAGTCCGCCAGTACCTGGGACTTGATGGCCTTCCGAGGGGCGAACGAGATTGCCTCGCCCATGATTTCCACCGCCCACTTCGTGATCCGACCCGAGGCTTCCCGGCACTGGATGATCTCCCCCAGGGGGAAGGATGACACCACAGTCACCGGATGAGACTCGAAGTAATGTCGCAGCTTTCGCCTCGTCAGGATCACTGCATACAGCAGCTTCTGGACTTGTGGGTAGCGGATCTTAGTCTCGGACAGCACTTCGCTGACGAAGTAAACTGGCCTCTGAACGGGCAAAGCATGCCCCTCTTCCTGCCTTTCGACCACGATCGCGGCGCTGACCACCTGAGTGGTAGCGGCGACGTAGACTAAGAGGGTTTCTCCATCAGCTGGGGGTACCAAGACGGGTGCCTGGGTGAGGAGCGCCTTCAGGTTCCCGAGGGATTCCTCGGCCTCGGGAGTCCAAGTGAAGCACTCGGCCTTCCTTAAGAGACGGTACAGGGGCAGGCCTCTTTCGCCGAGGCGCGAGATGAAACGGCTCAAGGCCGCAAGGCATCCCATGACCCTCTGTACGCCTTTTAAGTCCTTGATGGGCCCCATGTTCGTGATGGCTGCGATCTTCTCCGGGTTGGCTTCGATGCCCCGCTCGGACACGATGAATCCCAAGAGCATGCCTCGGGGCACCCCGAAGACGCACTTCTCGGGATTGAGCTTGACGCCCTTCGCCTTGAGACATCGGAATGTTAGTTCGAGGTCGGAGAGAAGGTCGGAGGCTTTCCTCGTCTTGACTACGATGTCATCGACGTAGGCCTCGACCGTGCGACCGATGTGTTCGCCGAACACATGGTTCATGCACCGCTGGTACGTTGCACCCGCGTTCCTCAAACCAAACGGCATGGTGACATAACAGTACATGCCGAAGGGCGTGATGAAAGAAGTCGCGAGCTGGTCGGACTCTTTCATCTTGATTTGATGATACCCTGAGTAGGCATCGAGGAAAGACAGGGTTTCGCACCCTGCAGTGGAGTCCACAATTTGGTCGATGCGAGGTAGAGGGTAGGGGACTTTCGGACATGCTTTGTTGAGACCAGTGTAGTCTACACACATCCGCCATTTCCCCCCTTTCTTCCTCACAAGCACAGGGTTGGCAAGCCACTCAGGGTGGAATACCTCTTTGATGAACCCCGCTGCCATCAGCTTGTGGATCTCCTCGCCTATCACCCTGCGCCTTTCCTCATCGAATCGGCGCAGAGGCTGTCTGACCGGTCGGGCTCCGGCCCGAATATCCAGCGAGTGCTCGGCGACATCCCTCGGTATGCCGGGCATGTCCGAGGGACTCCACGCAAAGACGTCGGCGTTTGCGCGGAGAAAGTCGACGAGCACTGCTTCCTATTTGGGGTCGAGCCCGGATCCGATCCGAATCTGCTTGGAGGTGTCGCCACTGGGGTCGAGAGGGACGACCTTAACCGTCTCTGCTGGCTCGAAGTTGCCGGCATGTCGCTTCACGTCCGGCACCTCTCGGGAGAGGCTTTCCAGGTCGGCAATGAGAGCCTCGGACTCGGCGAGGGCCTCGGCGTACTCCACGCACTCCACATCGCATTCGAATGCGTGTTTGTACGTGGGGCCGACGGTGATGACCCCGTCGGGGCCCGGCATCTTGAGCTTCAGGTAGGTGTAGTTGGGGATGGCCATGAACTTCGCGTAGCATGGCCTTCCCAACACTGCGTGGTAGGTTCCTCGGAACCCGACCACTTCGAACGTCAAAGTCTCCCTTCGGAAGTTGGAGGGTGTTCCGAAGCAGACAGGAAGGTCGAGCTGTCCGAGGGGCTGGACGCGCTTCCCGGGAATGATCCCGTGGAAGGGCGCAGCGCCTGCTCGGACGGATGACAGATCGACGCGCAGGAGCCTGAGGGTCTCAGCGTAGATGATGTTGAGGCAGCTGCCCCCATCCATCAGGACCTTGGTGAGCCTGACATCGCCGATGACGGGATCGACGACGAGCGGGTACTTCCCTGGGCTCGGCACGTGGTCGGGGTGGTCATCCCGGTCGAAGGTGATGGGCTTGTCGGACCAGTCTAGGTAGACTGGCGCCGCCACCTTCACCGAGCAGACCTCCCGACGCTCCTGCTTACGATGCCGAGCCGAGGCGTTCGCCGCATGCCCTCCATAGATCATGAAGCAGTCGCGGACCTCGGGGAACTCTCCTGCTTGGTGATCTTCCTTCTTACCGTCGTCGCGGGCCCTGTCACCTTCTGCGGGTGGCCCGGCCCGGTGGAAGTGGCGCCGAAGCATGACGCACTCCTCGAGGGTGTGCTTGACGGGCCCCTGATGGTAGGGGCACGTCTCCTTCAGTGCCTTGTCGAAGAGGTTGGCGCCTCCGGGGGGCTTCCGAGGGTTCTTGTACTCGGCGGCGGCGACCAGGTCCGTGCTGGCGGCGTCGCGTTTCGCTTGCGACTTCCTCCTGCCTTTCTTCTTGGCGCCGAGCGGAGTAGACGCCTCGGGAGCATCTTCCGACAGGCGGCCCTGGGGCTGCTTGTCCTTTCGGAAGATGGCTTCGACCGCCTCCTGACCAGAGGCGAACTTTGTGGCGATGTCCATCAGCTCGCTTGCCCTGGTGGGGGTCTTGCGACCCAACTTGCTCACCAGGTCACGGCAGGTGGTGCCGGCAAGGAACGCGCCGATGACATCGGAGTCGGTGATGTTGGGCAGCTCGGTGCGCTGCTTCGAGAATCGCCGGATGTAGTCCCGAAGAGACTCTCCCGGCTGTTGCCGGCAGCTTCGGAGGTCCCAGGAATTCCCGGGGCGCACATACGTGCCCTGGAAGTTGCCGGCGAAAGCCTGGACCAGATCCTCCCAGTTGGAAATCTGCCCCGGAGGCAGGTGCTCCAACCAAGCGCGAGCGGTGTCGGAGAGGAACAGGGGGAGGTTGCGGATGATGAGGTTGTCGTCGTCCGTCCCACCCAGTTGACAGGCCAGGCGGTAGTCCGCAAGCCACAATTCCGGTCTCGTTTCTCCCGAGTACTTTGTGATAGTAGTCGGGGGTCGGAATCGGGGCGGAAACGGCGCCCGCCGAATAGCTCGGCTGAAGACCTGCGGACCGGGTGGTTCGGGCGAGGGACTCCGATCCTCCCCGCTGTCGTAGCGTCCCCCACGCCTGGGGTGATAACCTCGGCGCACCCTTTCGTCGAGGCGGGCCCGACGGTCGCGATGAGGGTGCTCGTCGCCGAGGTGGCCCGGGGCCACAGGCGCGGTGTTGCGCGTGCGCCCGGTGAAGACCGAGGCTTCCCGCGTGAGTCGGGAAGTCGTGGCACGAGGTTCCGAGGGGTACCCCTGCCTTCGGGAGGCAGAGCTCTCGGCCCGCCGGGCCGCAGCGCCTTCCAGGAGATGCTTGAGTTCTCCCTGGATTCGCCAACCCTCGGTGGTTGATGACTCCGGCATCGCGCGGAGGAGCATCGCTGCGGCGGCCAGGTCCTGACCGGTTCCGCCGGATGCGGGTGGCGGTCTGTCCCTGGCATCGTTGGCGATGCGGTGCTGGAGACCTTGGGGCAGGTGACGTATTCCTCCGGCCGGGGGCTGGCTCGCCCATACCTGCCCGATGTTCTGGCGGATTGCCTCGAGCGCTCCTGCTCCCTCATCGAGCCCGGCCTGCGCCCCGCAGACTTGCTCGAGCTGTGGGTCGTGACCCCCCGCCGGAACGGGGACCACAGCTAGCTCCCGCGGGATGTCGGCGCGAGGCGCTGGCCTAGGGGGATTACCATCCTCCGGCATGCCGAGACAGCCGCCTCCGGAGGGATCCCCTAGCTCGACGTGGAAACATTCGCGGTTCGGGTCGCAGTCCTTGTCGCCAAGGCTGCGGCTGCCGTCGGAACAGTCGGAGAGGCAGTAGTCACATGCGGTCATGAAGTCCCGCATGGCACTGGGGTTGCCAAATCCGGAGAAATCCCAGCAGATGCTGGGGTCGTCATCTTCCTCGGACCCAGAGGGTCCGTAGGTCGAGACACCCGTCAATCGGTCCCAAGGCGACCGCACACGAAACCCCAGAGAGGTTGCACTCACCTCAACGTGAGCGCCCGCGAAAGCGAGGTCGCCAGGCGGGTTGAGGCCGAGTCGAAATGACGAAGGATGGGAATCAGCCCGTACCTTTTGGTCGACGAGGATCGACGAAGTCGCATCGGGGGCTGATCGTGCTGTCGTCCTGGGTGCGAGGGCGACGTCCTGCAGGCCCTCCGTGAGCGTGCTGGCGTCGTCCACTTGCTCGGGATCGGCGTGACGCGGGGGGACGGCGCTCGCCTTCGCCTCAAACGCGGGGGTGATGCCCGACACGTCCTCCGTTGGGGCGCTGGGGATGTCGATTAGCTCGACAGTCGACTGAGCGCAGCCTCCCGCTCGGCCTTGGTTGCCCCGCCTCCTTCTCCGATGGCGAGGGAGAGAACGGGGTGAACTCGAAAGTGGTCCTTCCCCCACGCGGGAAAGACGCCGTCGATTCCGCCGCCGGCGGGCGGGCTGTCCGCCACCATTGTCGCTGTCGCGCGGCGGTGGAAGGAGTATCATGTCGTAGCTGCCGTCGAAAGACATGAACTCGAGACTCCCGAAACGGAGCACCGTCCCGGGTTGAAGAGGTCGTTGGAGACTGCCCATCTGGAGCTTGACGGGAATCTACTCGTCAACACGCAGCAGGCCCCTACCTGGCGCGCCAACTGTCGGCGTTCCGAGACTGGGGGGTCCCCGAGCCGACGAGTGAGTGTGCCGCGTGCCCCAGCCCAGATGGGTCGAGCGCGTGGGCGAGCGCGAAGGGGGGAGAGAGAGAGAGAGGGAGAGCGAGAGCGAGGCGGCCGGAGCCGGGTCGTGAGGGAGTCGGAGAATCCCGCGGCCTTCGTGTTCGTCCCGCGCCCAGGTCGGGTGCGCTTGCAGTAGGGGGTTACAAGCGTCCGCGCGGGTGAGGGGAGCGAGCGGCCCCGAGAGAGCGCCTGCCCCTGCCCTTCGTCCCCGCGAGGCCAACCTTTTCTAAGAAGGCCCTGGTCCTTCCTTTTATAGGCGTAAGGAGAGGATCCAGGTGTACAAAATGGGGGTGTAGCAAGGTGCTACGTGTCTAGCGGGGGAGAGCTAGTGCCCTAAGTACATGCCAAGGTGGCAGCCGGAGAGATCTTGGCACCCAGCTAGTGTGGCGTCGTGGCTGTCGGAGAAGCGATGGAGCCGGACGGAGGGACAGCTGTCGGAGTGGCTGGGCCCTTGCTGACGTCCTCCTGCTTTCGTAAGGGAGCTGAGAGCCGCCGTCGTCATGGGTCTAGCGGGGCGCCATCATTGCCTATCTAGCGGAGCTGGCCAGATGGGACGTCGGTCCTGTTCTCTGCGGCCCGAGTCGGCTCGGGGTAGGGTGATGATGACGCTTCCTGTTGACGTGGCGGACTTGTGCCCTAGGTCGGGCGACGTGGTGGCTCCTCCGAGGCCGAGGTCGAGTCTATCCTGCATGGCCGAGGCCGAACCTGAGCTCCCGGGTCGGGCGAGGCGAAGGTCGCTCGGCAGAGGCCAGGGCGGAGTCCGAGCCCTGGGTCGGGTGAAGCGGAGTTCGTCGTCTTCTGGGGCCTTAGCCCGAGTCCGAGCCCTGGGTCGGGCGGAGCGGAGTTCGCCGTCTTCCGGGGCCTTAGCCCGAGTCCGAGCCCTGGGTCGGGCGGAGCGGAGTTCGCCGTCTTCCGGGGCCTTAGCCCGAGTCCGAGCCCTGGGTCGGGCGGAGCGGAGTTCGCCGTCTTCCGGGGCCTTAGCCCGAGTCCGAGCCCTGGGTCGGGCGGAGCGGAGTTCGCCGTCTTCCGGGGCCTTAGCCCGAGTCCGAGCCCTGGGTCGGGCGGAGCGGAGTTCGCCGTCTTCCGGGGCCTTAGCCCGAGTCCGAGCCCTGGGTCGGGCGGAGCGGAGTTCACCGTCTTCCGGGGCCTTAGCCCGAGTCCGAGCCCTGGGTCGGGCGGAGCGGAGTTCGCCGTCTTCCGGGGCCTTAGCCCGAGTCCGAGCCCTGGGTCGGGCGGAGCGGAGTTCGTCGTCTTCCGGGGCCTTAGCCCGAGTCCGAGCCCTAGGTCGGGCGGAGCTTCCTCTGGCGCTTTCGGCCAAGCCTGGCTACCCGTCAGTCTTACCTTTTGCGTTAAAGGCCCCAGTGATTTGGTCGGTTGGCGCGGTGATTTAGTCAGGGTTACTTCTTATCGAAGGCAAGGCCTCGGGCGAGCCGGAGATGCGTCTGCCGTGAAAGAGGAGACCTCGGGCGAGACGGAACCATCTCAGGGTCGGCTGCCCTCGCCCGAGGCTAGGCTCGGGCGTGGCGTGATCAAGTCGCTCGTATGGACTGATCCCTGACTTAATCAAACCCATCAGGCCTCTGCAGCTTTATGCTGATGGGGGTTACCAGCTGAGAATTAGGCGTCTTGAGGGTACCCCTAATTATGGTCCCCGACAGAGTCTATCTTCAATGAGTCGAAAGATGATAAGCCTACGGACTCGGGCTCAAGCCACAAAAGAAGAGACGGGAAGAAGAAGACAAGGCGCATCAAGGAGATCATCTACTACGACGACAGCGACGAATCCACTTCTTCCCAAAAGGACGATGACGACTACGAGAAAAAGAAAACGGTCAATTCGAACTTTTCTTTTGATTATTCTCGTATTCCGCAAAGCACAAATGCTCATTTACTCTCCATTCCACTTGGTAAACCTCCTCACTTTGATGGAGAGGACTACAGATTTTGGAGTCACAAAATGCGTAGTCATTTGTTCTCTCTCCATCCAAGCATATGGGAGATAGTCGAGAATGGAATGCATTTTGATAGCAGTGATAGTCCCATGTTTATCAATGAGCAAATTCACAAAAATGCACAAGCTACTACTGTTCTTCTAGCATCATTGTGCAGGGATGAATACCATAAAGTGAGCGGCTTGGATAACGCCAAGAAGATTTGGGACACCCTCAAAATCTCACATGAGGGGAACGACGTCACCATGTTCACCAAGATGGAGTTGGTGGAGGGCGAACTCAGGAGATTCGCTATGATAAGGGGGGAGGAGCCAACCCAAACATACAACCAGCTCAAGACCCTTGTCAACAAGATAAAGAGCTATGGAAGCACGCGATGGACGGATCACGACGTCGTCCGCCTAATGCTAAGGTCCTTCACTGTTCTTGATCCTCATCTTGTGAACAATATTCGTGAGAATCCTAGGTACACCAAGATGACGCCCGAGGAGATACTTGGAAAGTTCGTAGCGGGCGAATGATGATCAAGGAAGCAAGATACGTGGACGACGCATTGAATGGTCCAATCAATGAGCCTCAACCTCTTGCTCTCAAGGCAACAAGAAGCAAGGAGACGCTACCTAGCAAGGTGGCACAAATTGAGGCGGCGGGACTTAATGATGAAGAGATGGCTCTCATCATCAAGAGATTCAAGACGGCGCTAAAAGGTCGCAAGGGGCAGCCAAGCAAGACCAAGACAAAGGGGAAGCGCTCATGCTTCAAATGTGGTAAGCTTGGTCATTTTATTGCTAACTGTCCCGACAATGATAGTGATCAGGATCAAGGGAACAAGAGGGAGAAGAAGAAGAAGAACTATAAGAAGGCAAAGGGCGAGGCGCATCTAGGCAAAGAGTGGGATTCGGATTGCTCCTCTTCCGACTCCGACAATGAAGGACTCGCCGCCACCGCCTTCAACAAGTCATCCCTCTTCCCCAACGAGCGTCACACATGCCTTATGGCAAGGGAGAAGAAGGTATGTACTCGAAACTCTACTTATGCTTCTTCAAGTGAGGACGAATCTAGTGATGAGGATGAAATAGAATATTCATGTTTATTTAAGGGCCTAGATAGAACCAAGGTAGATAAAATTAATGAATTGATTGATGCCTTGAATGATAAGAATAGGCTTTTAGAAAAGCAAGATGATTTGTTGTATGAAGAACATGACAAATTTGTAGAAGCACAAAAATCTCATGCTCTAGAAGTTAAAAGAAATGAAATGCTTTCTTGTGAATTATCTTCTTGCCATGAGACAATTTCTAACTTAAGGAGCATTAATGATGATTTGAATGCTAAGTTAGAAATAGCTAGTAAATCAACATCTTGTGTAGAAATTGTTGCATCTTGTAATAGGTGTAAAGATTTTGACATTGATGCTTGTTGTGAACACCTAGTTTCAATTTCCAAACTTAATGATGAATTGGCTAGTCTTAATGCTCAACTTAAGACTAGCAAGAGCGAATTTGATAAGCTAAAATTTGCGAGGGATGCCTACACGATTGGTAGACAACCCTCAATTAAGGATGGACTTGGCTTCAAGAGGGAAGCCAAGAACTTAACAAGCCATAAGGTTCCCATCCCCGCCAAGGAGAAAGGGAAGGCCCCTATGGCAAGTAGTACTAAAAAGAACCATGCTTTTATGTATCATAATAGGAGACATGCTAGAAATGACTATAGAAGTTATAATTCACATGCTTATGATTCACATGCTATGTTTGCTTCTAGTTCTTCTTATATGCATGATAGAGATATGTCTAGGAGATATGTTCATCATGTGCCTAGAAAGAATATTGTTCATGTTTCTAGGAGAGTTATGGATGGTCCTTCTATATATCATGCTTTAAATGCTTCCTTTGCTATTTGTAGAAAGGATAGGAAGATAGTTGCTAGGAAATTAGGGGCAAAATGCAAAGGTGATAAAACTTGCATTTGGGTCCCTAAGACAATTGTGACTAACCTTGTAGGACCCAACAAGAGTTGGGTACCTAAGTCCCAAGCCTAAATTTGCCTTGCAGGTTTATGCATCCGGGGGTTCAAGCTGGATTATCGACAGCGGATGCACAAACCATATGACGGGGGAGAAGAAGATGTTCACCTCCTACGTCAAAAACAAGGATTCCCAAGATTCAATAATATTCGGTGATGGGAATCAAGGCAAGGTAAAAGGGTTAGGTAAAATTGCAATCTCAAATGAGCACTCTATTTCTAATGTGTTTTTAGTTGAGTCTCTTGGATATAATTTACTATCTGTTAGTCAATTATGCAATATGGGATATAACTGTTTATTCACAAACATAGATGTGTATGTCTTTAGAAGGTGTGACGGTTCACTAGCTTTTAAGGGTGTACAAGACGACAAACTTTATGTAGTTGATTTTGCAAAAGAGGAGGCCGGTCTAGATGCATGCTTAATTTCTAAGACTTGCATGGGCTGGCTGTGGCATCACCGTTTAGCACACGTGGGGATGAAGAACCTTCACAAGCTTTTAAAGGGAGAACACGTGATAGGTTTAACTAACATGCATTTCGAAAAAGATAGACCTTGTGCAGCTTGTCAAGCAGGTAAACAAGTGGGAGGAGCGCATCACAGCAAAAATGTGATGACCACATCAAGACCCCTGGAACTGCTACATATTGACCTCTTCGGACCCGTCGCCTATCTAAGCATAGGAGGAAGTAAGTATGGTTTAGTTATTGTTGATGACTTTTCCCGCTTCACTTGGGTATTCTTTTTGCAGGATAAAACTGAAACCCAAGGGACCCTCAAGCGTTTCCTAAGGAGAGCTCAAAACGAGTTTGAGCTCAAGGTGAAGAAGATAAGGAGCGACAATGGGTCCGAATTCAAGAACCTTCAAGTGGAGGAGTATCTTGAGGAGGAAGGGATCAAGCACGAGTTCTCCGCTCCCTACACACCACAACAAAATGGTGTGGTTGAGAGGAAGAATAGAACACTAATCGATATGGCAAGGACGATGCTTGGAGAGTTCAAGACCCCCGAGCGCTTTTGGTCGGAAGCCATGAACACGGCTTGCCATGCCATCAACCGGGTCTACCTTCATCGCCTCCTCAAGAAGACGTCATACGAGCTACTAACCGGTAACAAACCCAATGTTTCGTATTTCCGAGTTTTTGGGAGTAAATGCTACATTCTAGTGAAGAAGGGTAGGAATTCCAAATTTGCTCCCAAAGCCGTAGAATGGTTTTTGTTAGGTTATGACTCAAATACAAAGGCGTATAGAGTCTTCAACAAATCATCAGGTTTGGTTGAAGTCTCTAGCGACGTTGTATTTGATGAGACTAATGGCTCTCCAAGAGAGCAAGTTGTTGATTGTGATGATGTAGATGAAGAAGATGTTCCAACGGCCGCAATGCGCACCATGGCGATTGGCGATGTGCGACCACAGGAACAATTGGAGCAAGATCAACCATCTTCCTCAACAATGGTGCATCCCCCAACCCAAGATGACGAACAGGTACCTCAAGTGGAGGCGCATGATCAAGGGGGAGCACAGGATGTTCAAGTTGAAGAGGAAGAAGCACCTTAGGCACCTCCAACCCAAGTTCGAGCGATGATTCAAAAGAATCATCCCGTTGATCAAATTTTGGGTGATATTAGCAAGGGAGTAACTACTCGTTCAAGATTAGTTAATTTTTGTGAGCATTACTCCTTTGTCTCTTCTATTGAGCCTTTCAGGGTAGAAGAGGCCTTGCTAGATCCGGACTGGGTGTTGGCCATGCAGGAGGAACTCAACAACTTCAAGCGCAATGAAGTTTGGACACTGGTGCCTCGTCCCAAGCAAAATGTTGTGGGAACCAAGTGGGTGTTCCGCAACAAACAAGACGAGCACGGGGTGATGACAAGGAACAAGGCACGACTTGTGGCAAAAGGTTATGCCCAAGTCGCGGGTTTGGACTTTGAGGAGACTTTTGCTCCTGTGGCTAGGCTAGAGTCCATTCGTATCTTGCTAGCATATGCATCTCACCATTCTTTCAGGTTGTTCCAAATGGATGTGAAGAGCGCTTTCCTCAACGGGCCAATCAAGGAAGAGGTGTACGTGGAGCAACCCCCTGGCTTCGAGGATGAACGGTACCCCGACCACATGTGTAAGCTCTCTAAGGCGCTCTATGGACTTAAGCAAGCCCCAAGAGCATGGTATGAATGCCTTAGAGACTTTTTAATTGCTAATACTTTCAAGGTTGGGAAAGCCGATCCAACTCTTTTTACCAAGACATGTGATGGTGATTTGTTTGTGTGCCAAATTTATGTCGATGACATAATATTTGGTTCAACTAATCAAAAGTCTTGTGAAGAGTTTAGCAGGGTGATGACTCAGAAATTCGAGATGTCGATGATGG
This sequence comes from Zea luxurians, assembly GCA_029449295.1. Classification (NCBI taxonomy): domain Eukaryota; kingdom Viridiplantae; phylum Streptophyta; class Magnoliopsida; order Poales; family Poaceae; genus Zea; species Zea luxurians. The sequence goes on from JAOPSE010000017.1 coordinate 52,772,896, forward strand.
GCGAGTTAAGCTACTTCCTTGGATTCCAAGTGAGGCAACTCAAGGATGGAACATTCATCTCTCAAACCAAGTACACGCAAGACTTGATCAAGCGGTTTGGGATGAAGGACGCCAAGCCCGCAAAGACTCCGATGGGAACTGACGGACACACCGACCTCAACAAAGGAGGTAAGTCCGTTGATCAAAAGGCATACCGGTCTATGATAGGGTCTTTACTTTATTTATGTGCAAGTAGACCGGATATTATGCTCAGTGTATGCATGTGTGCTAGATTTCAATCTGATCCAAGGGAGTGCCACTTAGTGGCTGTGAAGCGAATTCTTAGACATTTAGTCGCTACGCCTTGTTTCGGGATCTGGTATCCAAAGGGGTCTACCTTTGACTTAATTGGATATTCAGACTCCGACTATGCTGGATGTAAGGTCGATAGGAAGAGTACATCGGGGACGTGCCAATTCTTAGGAAGGTCCCTGGTGTCATGGAGTTCTAAGAAACAAACCTCCGTTGCCCTATCCACAGCTGAGGCCGAGTATGTTGCCGCAGGACAATGTTGCGCGCAACTACTTTGGATGAGGCAAACCCTCAGGGACTTTGGCTACAATCTGAGCAAAGTCCCACTCCTATGTGATAATGAGAGTGCTATCCGCATGGCGGATAATCCTGTTGAACACAACCGCACAAAGCACATAGACATCCGACATCACTTTTTGAGAGATCACCAGCAAAAGGGAGATATCGAAGTGTTTCATGTTAGCTCTGAGAACCAGCTAGCCGATATCTTTACCAAGCCTTTAGATGAGCAGACTTTTTGCAAGTTGCGTAGTGAGCTAAATGTCTTAGATTCGTGGAACTTGGATTGATTTATAACATACCTGTGTTTATGCCTTTAATCATGTTCTTTATGCATTTTTGCTTATTTATGGTGCTCAAGTTGTACAAGCACTCTCCGGACCTCACAAGTCCGTTGCAAAGTGATGCACATATTTAGGGGGAGATGTGTTACAACTTGACCCTTTGAGACTAACCATGTGCTTGAGTTTGCTTGATTTAGTCTCTAAGGAGGATTGAAAGGGAAAAGGTGGACTTGGACCATGCAAGACTTCCTCTACACTCCGATGAAAGGGAGAGGGTAACCTATTTCAAGTTCATCTTTACGATCTTATTGCCTTTTACTCTTAGTTGAAGATTTTTGGTGAGGCAATGGGGTTAAAGGGCCAAGATTGATCCCGTTTTGGTGCTTGATGCCAAAGGGGGAGAAAATAAAGGCCAAAGCAATAAATGGATCAGCTACCACTTGAGAATAATAGAATAGAGCTTTTGTTTTGTCAAAATACTCTAATTGCCTCTTTTACCAAAAGTTGGCTTCTTGTGGGGAGAAGGGTTGATTATGGGAAAAAGGGGGAGTTTTTGAAATCTTGAATCAATTTCTCTTGGAACGACTCTTTTCATGTCTTAACAAGTGTGTTTGACTTAGAGATAGAAATTTGAGTTTGATTTGCAAAAACAAACCAAGTGGTGGCAAAGAGTGATCCATATATGCCAAAAATGAATCAAAACAATTTTGAGTTCTCATTTGCATTAATATAGCACTTGTTCTAGTTGCTTTATGTTGTGTTGGCATAAATCACCAAAAAGGGGGAGATTGAAAGGGAAATGTGCCCCTGGGCCATTTCTAAGTATTTTGGTGATTGGGTGCCAACACAAGTGCTTTTGTGTTGATCTATGCAATGTGGTGGACAAAGTGAAAATCATGTCAAAAGGTATGTTTCTCAGACTTAGTACATTGTTTTAGAGACTAATGTATTGTGTCTAAGTGCTGGAAACAGGAAAAGAACAATTGGAAATGTCTTGGCTCGAGCAGCCAAGACTCTGCTCAGTCTGGGTGCACCGGACAGTGTCCGGTGGTGCACCGGACAGTGTCCGGTGCGCCAGGCTGGCTCGAGCGAACTGGCCGCTCTCGGGAATTCATCGGCAACGTACGGCTATAATTCACCGGACTGTCCGGTGTGCACCAGACTGTCCGGTGAGCCAACGGTCGGCCGGGCCAACGGTCGGCTGCGCGATCTGCGCAAGACACGTGGCTGAGCCAACGGTCGGGAGGGGGCACCGGATTGTCCGGTGTGCACCAGACAGTGTCCGGTGCGCCAACGGCTCCCAGGTGCCAACGGTCGGTTTCGCCAGGAAAGGAAAGAAATCCGCACCGGACAGTGTCCGGTGTGCACCGGACTGTCCGGTGCGCCAGGCGACAGAAGGCAAGATTTGCCTTCCTGGAATGCTCTCAACGGCTCCTAGCTGCCTTGGGGCTATAAAAGGGACCCCTAGGCGCATGGAGGAGTACATCAAGCATCCTCTAAGCATTCCTAAGCACTAAGACATTGATTCCGCGCCTTTGATTCTGTAACACCATAAAAACCGTCAATTAAAATAATAAATTTAGTTATTATATTAATTAGGGTAATAAAATTTTTAGTGTTTAATTGTTCATTTGCATTGTTTTCTTTGCATGCACTTGATTGATTATCGGATGATTGTTGTTAATTTCCTTTTAAAAAGAAACCTTAGTAATTAAACATTAATTAAGAAAAATAATAATTATTAGTCTAAAAATGAGTATTTTGTTTATAAACATTTTTGGTGAATTTTTATAAATTTTTGAGCTCTTTAAATAAGCGTTTCGGAATTAAAAAAAAGAAAGAAAAAAAAAAGAAAACTACACCTACCGGCCGGCCCACATAGGGGCCCAAATATCCTAACCCTAAACTATACACGCGCGCGCGCTCCCAGCTCTCCAAGCCAGCCGCCGCCGCCCTTCTCTCCCTCACCTCTCTCTCTCGCTACTCTCTCTCTCTCCCACTCTATCTCTCTCCTCCCTCCCTGCTTGTTCTCTCCCGTGCACGCACCGACACCGGCCGAGCCAGCCTCTGCGCAGGAGCCCCAGGCACCGCGCACGAGCAGCGCCCTGGCTCCACCGCGCGCCCGAGCCGGCCTCGCCGCGCCCGGCCCCACCGCGGCAGCCGCGCGCCCACTGCGCGACGCGACGCGGCGTCCTCCAGCCTGCGCGCGCGACCCGAGTCCGAAGCCAAGCCGATGCCGTGATGCCGCCGACCGTTGTCTCTCCGTGTTAAGGATGCTACCGTTTCTTCTTCCCATTCCTTCCCCATTATCCTCCTTGTAACTGATGCAACAATGGCCATTGATGGACCACCGACGTCTCTCCCTCTCCCTGGCAGACTTCTCCTCTCCCCTCCCTCTCTCTATAAAAGGGACAGCAGAGGTCTCCCCTTCCTGTCCACTCGAATTTACCTCCCTCTAGCACTCCTCGCTCATCATTAGTTCGTGCCGTTCGTCGTCGGAGCCAGTGGAGTTCGCCGGAGTTCGTCGTTCGTCACCGTAGTTCGCCGGAGCGACACACTCGCCGTCCGTAGTCGAGCCCCGCTCTCCGTCGATCCGTCCCCGTCACACGCACGAACCCGAGGTTGTTGGCGACCCGAATTATTTTATATATTTTATAAATTATTTTTGATTCGATTCATGAGTTGTATATTTTGTTTGTTGTAATATGAACACATGTGGTTTCGATTTATGTGTATGTGAGCGTTATGGAATTGTTTGGTAGATTCATGCGATTATTAGCACCGTGTTATGTCATGTTAGTCGTGGCGTTGAATTTTGGATTAGAGAAATATGACAACATTTAGTAGTCACTTTGGCGGTAGAAATGCTAGATATGAATTTTTGTAGTTAAATTTGGTCACAATAAATTTTAGAAACTACTTGGAGAATTATAGGTGCATTTTTGATGGATTAGAAAATGGTATAGAACTCATGTCATTCGATTAACATAGGATTTTAGATGATTTATCTCATTATTTTATTAGCATTTTGTTTTTATAAAGAAAGGAGAAAATATCATTGGTAGATGGCAAAATAGGTTTTTTTCTAGTCAAATAAACATGTTCACAGATTTAGAACTTAAAATTTTTAGAGTACTAGTTTATGTCAAATAACCTCGCTTGTGTTAGAAAATATTCAATTAGTGGTTTATGTAGATTTTTAGTAAATAGTAAATATTTTATTGACGTTGAAACAATATAGTCCAACGTAATCTAAATAGTAGAGATAAAAATTGTAGTTTAAGTTAGTTCTTTAATACTATGGTTATGTGATTTATAAATAATATTTTAACAATTGATATAATTTCCTTTTAGAAAGACTAAAACTAGAATGTGACCCGTGTTTTACGATAGAGATAATTATTTAGTAAATAAACTAGATTCCCTAGAATTTGGGTTAAAGTTGTATCTATGATTTTAAATGAATTTATATAGTATGCATATCCATAGTCGAATTGTCATACAAGTTTTCTAGTAAGATAATGGAACAAAGTAGTTAGTCATAGCAAATAAATTGATCGTTGATATTGTTAAGATTTATAGGGTAGATACAAATCATGTTTTGCATTCCTTCTTATAAATGTGATTTGTTTAAATGTATGTTTTATTGTATGATGTATGCTTCACCTATGTAATGGTGTATGTTTATTTATTGGTGAATGTTTTCTTTTGTATGTACGATGTGCGACGCTATTAGAAACTGATTGTGTGGTAGAGGACCCAAATACGTTCGAAGACGATCCGCAGGACCCGCTTGAGCAAGGCAAGTGGATTCTCCCTCTGCATACTCTTTTGTACCCAGTCATTGCATTTAATAATGTTTGCTTTTGATATACTGCATAATTTGATGGGTTTCACCTAATTAAGGATTTCCTAGATTTACTACCTGTATTCCTTGTTTAACCTGGGGAAAATAATTAAGCTGTGCAAGATTTATGCTACCGCTCAACCTAATAATTTCTTAATGTCACTCACTAATTGATTTTAATGTTCCAAAGATTTAATTGGCGATTATGACATTAACCCGATGGTTAAGATAACTTTATTGCAAATTTAATTGGAACATGGAGTGACCACCCAGGATAACAGTACAACCACGAGTGCTATTATGGCTCTGGCTTTGGTAATTAGCTCTATGTGCTTAGTGCCTAGCAACCTTACCTGAAAGATGGGCAAGAGGGGGAGCGGTAGGTGCTGGCAGCCCACGTTGACATGGGGTCGTATTCTTGGCTAAGGTACTTCACCCAGGGGGCCACCACCATCGTCTTAGAAACCTTAGCGGGTTGCTTCGTATTAAGTGTATTTTGTGAAAACCTCATAATGGATCCCTAGCCATTCACCTCGGCAGTGTCTAAGGGTCCGATCAACCCGGGCTAGATGGGATACATGGCTTGTGGGTAAAGTTGTACCACCTCTGCAGAGTGTAAAACTGATATATCAGCCGTGCTCCCGGTTATGAGCGACCTGGACTCCTCACATGATAATTGAACTTAAAGATGGACATAAACTGAGATCCGATGATCTGCCCATAGTTTGCTTAAGTGGTTTCACTTAAGTGTTTTTGTTATATTCATATTCCTTTGTTTAATTGGGATATTTGGGATTCACTCTTGTTAGTAAGGCAGGTGTTGATAATAAAATGTTGACCAACTAAAATGCTTACTGCTCAACCTTAGCCTCACCTTGTTATACCTGCATTAATTTTTCCCCCACTTGCTGAGCCCCGACCATAAGTGAGCTCACCCTTGCTAATATTTTGATCAGAGGGTGATGCTGGAGATTTTGATGGAGAATTTATCGACGAAGAATTCTAAGTCTAACGATGCGCCGGTCAACTTCCTGTGGAAGGTTGCCCAGTTGTTTATTTCCGCTCTACTTTGATGTGATACTTGTTTAAGACACAATGTCTCGGATGATGTAATAAAGTTTTATACTCTCTTTACGCCTTTATTGCATTGTCTTTTGATATATTACACTTGTGACGTCAACATATGTGTGGAAATGGATCCTGGCACACATATGGTATGCGCTCGGTTCTACCCCCTGGAACCGGGTGTGACAGAAGTGGTATCAGAACCTATGCTGACCCTAGGTCGTTAGATTAGTTAGAAATGGAAAGCCTAGTTGTTCAAAACTTGCTAATTTCATTCCTATAAATTCCTTTATCAGTCTTACCTCTTTGAAATTCAACTAAGTTGACTCTTCTCTTGTAGATGGTTCGCACTCTTCAAACCACTCGCGTCAACACCCGCTACGCCCCTCAGCCCCGGCAGATCCCAGCCTACCCAGTGGTAGTCGAGGATGCTCCAGCGAATCTCCCTCCTGTCCGAGTGGAGAACGTCATCAACCTGGAGGACAGCTCGGAGGAGCAGCTGCCGACCCCCACCCCGTTGGCCGAGTCCCTGGCCTTCGCTGCTGCGTCATCAACGTCAGCATCGCCGGCACCAGCCTTCCAAGCACCTGCACCTGGAGGCGACGACCCCGATGACTCCGGAGACGGCGACGACGAGGATGACGACGACGACGACGATGGAGAGGACGAACACGTCCACGAGGAAGCTGACTACGCCCAGGAGGACCACTTCATGGGGATTGGTCCAGTTGTCGAACATTATACATCAATGTTCGAAACAGGGCACTTCCCCAACCTGCTGCAGGCAGTGCTGCACGAGCTTGGAGCCTACGTCCGCCCCCTGTATGAGACGAGGCGAGTGAGCGAGCCTCCCCGGGCTTGCTATTACATCACTCGCGTCCATGTCAGGGTGATGGATGCAGGTGACAGGGGATTCAGGACTCTGTCTGCTCACGAGTCCCTGATACCGCTGTCTACCTACGCTGCCTCTGTCAGCGACGCTGCCCGTCGGACCTTGTGGTCGCTTAGCCACACCTACCGGCAGCAGCTGCAGAACACAAGGTTCAGGCATCTCCCTCAGCGCCTGCGTGGAGAAAGCCAGACCAACATTGTCCCAGGTGAACCTGGTGAGGATCGCCTCAACACCCTAGCTGGTGTAGTGGCCGGTCTCAACACCGACTTGGACAGTGCCACTCTGGACCTCTACAGTGTGCACTTGGAGCTGGAGAACGCTCACGCCAGGATTGCAGCCCTGGAAGCCCAACTGCAGGGACTGAATCCGCCAGAAGCTCAGGTTCCCGCCGTGGCGTTGTCTCCTCCCCGCAAGAGGCTGCGCTACGGAGAGGCCGGATCAGTCACTAGGCTGCTTTAGGAGTTTTGAGTCATGATGTAATAAGTTATACTTCGCGTTAGACGATGATACTCTCTTTATGTTATCATATTAATAAATATCAACCATGTGATGGTGATTGATTGAAATGTTTGATTTGGATCTTTGTTTGAGTGCTATGGTCTTATGGAATGATGGCCATAAGAACATATAAAATTTGTAAAACTTAAGCTATTTTCCCTCTTGAATCTTTTCTACTCCTCACTTTTCTAAGGACTTCACTTCCTAACAAATCAGATGGTGAACCAACGTCAAGGACCTAACAACCGGAACCAGCGTGGACAACAAGCACCACCACCACCGCCACCACCAAACCCCAATATGGAGCAGTTCATCGCCGCCCAAATGCAGATTCTGCAAGGACTCACTGCTGCGGTTCAACAATTGCAACAGAACCAACAGAATCAGCAACCCCAGCAGCAGCAATATGCACCCCCGGCTAGAGATAAGCACCGGGACTTCATGAGTCATCACCCGCCAACTTTCTCTCATGCGGTTGATCCTTTGGATGCCGATGACTGGCTTAAGGTTATCGGAAAGAAGTTGGACATCACTCAGTGCAACGACCGGGAGAAGGTCTTGTACGCCTCGGGAAGACTCGAGGGAGCTGCGTCCGATTGGTGGGATGCCTTCACAGCAGCACACCCCAATGCTGACACAATAACCTGGCAGGAGTTCCAAGAGAACTTCCGCGCTCACCACATTCCTTCGGGAATCATGAAGCTGAAGAAGAAGGAGTTTCTTTCCCTTACTCAAGGGAATATGTCTGTCAGTGAGTATCGTGATCGCTTCACTCAGCTTTCACGTTATGCCCCTGAGGAAGTGGACACTGACGAGAAGCGCCAAGAGCGTTTTCTGGAAGGGTTGATTGGACCTCTAAACTATCAACTGCAGAGTCACACATTCCCCAACTTCCAGACACTCCTGAATAAGGCAATTGGCCTTGAGAGCAAAAGGAAGGAACTATCTGACCATAAAAGGAAGTTCCAGGGTCAGTCAAGCAGAAACACTCGTCCGAATAATGCTCAAGGTTCGCAGTTCCGCTCTGGAAATCAGGGTGGAAATAATTATCAAGTGCAACGCTCTGGACAGCAAGGCCAGAGAAACAACCAGAATCAGAATCAACAAAGGAGCAACCCCCAGACCAACCAGAGGTCTGGTGGAAATCCACAGAACCGTCAGGGAGGCACCAACAACACTCAGGCCAGAAACAACGCACCTGTCCAACCCAACGGCTGTTTCAAGTGCGGTGAATTAGGCCACTATGCCAACAACTGCCCAAGGCGCAACCAGCAGACACCTCAGAAAAGCAATAATCAGAGGAATGACCAGAACACCCCCGCTCGTGGATCTGCTCAGAACAAGATTCCACAGAACCAGAGCCGAGGAAGGGTCAATCACGTCACTGCGGAATCAGTACCTGAGGATGCCGACATTGTGTATGGTATGTTCCTTGTTAACTCCATACCTGCATCAGTTTTATTTGACTCTGGAGCATCACATTCATTTATAACTGAGTCATTTGTGGAAAAACATAACATACCTAAGTACCCTCTGAAGAGGATATTACACATTAGTTCACCGGGAGGTGACATGAAGGCCACACACTCATGCCCTCATGTTAATATCAAGATTCAAGGAATAGATTTTACAGTCGACCCAGTGGTCCTAGGATCCAACGGGATTGATGTGATTCTTGGATGCAACTGGTTGAAAAGTTGTGATGGAGTGATACGGTGTGCCAACGGAACAATTACATTGACAAGTCCTCAAGGTGAAAGAATCCAAGTCAACATAGACAAGTCAACAGATGAAAAAGGGAAGACAGTGATCAATCACTTGGAAGAAAAGCCCTTGGAAAATATCAAAGTAGTGTGCGAATACCCAGACGTATTTCCGGAAGAATTACCAGGTATGCCACCTGACCGTGATATAGAGTTTTCTATTGAATTAGTACCCGGAACCGCACCTATCTCGAAAAGACCTTATAGAATGGATGGCAAAGATTTAGTAGAACTGAAGAAACAAATAGAAGAATTATTAGAAAAAGGTTTTATTCGCCCAAGTTCATCCCCTTGGGGAGCCCCAGTGCTGTTTGTGAACAAGAAGGATGGTTCGAGACGAATGTGTGTGGATTATAGAAGTTTGAATGAAGTAACCATCAAGAATAAATACCCACTACCTCGGATTGAAGATTTATTCGATCAAATGAAGGGAGCTAAGATATTCTCGAAGATAGATCTGAGATCGGGATATCATCAGTTAAAGATCCGAGCAGAAGATGTACCGAAGACAGCCTTCACGACGAGATATGGATTATATGAGTTTTTGGTCATGTCATTTGGACTGACTAATGCACCAGCATACTTTATGAACTTGATGAATAAAGTATTCATGGAATATCTGGATCAGTTTGTGGTCGTATTCATTGACGACATACTGATATATTCTCCGAATGAAGAAACACACGAAGATCATCTAAGGCTAGTCCTACAAAAGCTTCGTGACAACCAACTGTACGCAAAATTCTCGAAGTGTGATTTTTGGTTGAAAGAAGTTGCTTTCTTAGGACATATTGTTACTGATGGTGGAATTAAAGTGGACCCAGGAAAGATAAGTGAAATACTAAATTGGAAGCAACCCACAGATGCGTCCAAGATCAGGAGTTTTCTTGGATTAGCAGGCTACTATAGAAGATTTATTGAAGGTTTTTCCAAGTTAGTGAAGCCTCTTACCTCTCTACTGGAGAAAGGCAAAGAGTTCAAATGGGATGAAGCTTGTCAGAATTGTTTTGAGGAACTCAAGAAGAGGTTAACCACTGCACCAATACTGGTGATGCCAGACATCCACAAGGGATTTGATGTGTATTGCGATGCATCACACCTTGGACTTGGATGTGTGCTAATGCAAGAAGGAAAGGTGATTGCTTATGCTTCAAGACAGTTGAGGAAACATGAGAAGAATTATCCTACGCATGATTTGGAACTAGCTGCCGTAGTGCATGCTTTGAAGATTTGGAGGCACTATATGATTGGAAACAAGTGCAAAATCTTCACGGATCACAAAAGCTTGAAATACATATTCACTCAGAAGGAACTCAACCTCAGACAGAGAAGATGGCTTGAGTTGATTAAGGACTATGATTTGGAAATACAATATCACCCCGGAAAGGCAAATGTGGTAGCTGATGCTTTGAGCCGTAAGGGTCAAGTGAACAACATCACTACTCATTTGATGTCACAGGAATTGTGCTGGGAAATGGAACGACTCAACCTTGGATTTCTCAATAATGTAGAAGCAACGGTGATGGAAGTCGAATCTACTTTGGAAGAAGAGATCCGTAAAGGACAGGAGTCCGATGAGAAGATTAAGGAAATTAAATCTTTGATTAGTTTGGGTAAAGCTCCAGATTTCACGGAAGATGAACAAGGCATAATATGGTTTAAGAAGAGAATCTGTGTACCGGAAATCAAGCACTTACGCCAACTTATTTTGAGAGAAGCTCATGATTCAGCTTACTCTATTCACCCTGGAAGTACAAAGATGTACCAGGATCTTAAGGAAAAGTATTGGTGGTACGGTTTGAAAAGAGATGTTGCTACTCATGTTGCATTATGTGACGTGTGTCAGCGAGTTAAAGCTGAACACCAAAGACCAGCAGGATTGCTACAACCTCTCAAGGTACCTGAATGGAAATGGGAAGAAATCAGTATGGATTTCATAGTTGGGTTACCCCGTACTCGAGATGGCTATGATTCAATATGGGTCATAGTAGACAGGTTAACCAAAGTGGCACATTTTATACCGGTGAAGACAACTTACTCAGGAGCCCAGTTAGCAGAATTATACATGTCAAGGATTGTTTGTCTGCATGGAGTACCGAAGAAGATCGTATCAGATCGAGGAACCCAGTTTACCTCGCGCTTTTGGAAAAGACTTCATGAGTCCATGGATACCAAGCTAAATTTTAGTTCAGCTTATCATCCTCAAACGGATGGGCAAACGGAAAGAACAAATCAAGTCTTGGAAGATATGCTAAGAGCTTGCGCTCTAAAGCATGGTAGAAGCTGGGATAAAAGTTTGCCTTATGCAGAATTTTCATATAACAACAGTTATCAAGCGAGTCTCAAAATGGCACCGTTTGAAGCACTATATGGACGAAAGTGTAGAACACCACTTTATTGGAATCAGACTGGAGAAAGTCAAGTATTTGGTCCAGAAATTCTCCAAGAGGCGGAAAAGCAAGTACAAATTATCAGAGAAAATTTGAAGACAGCACAGTCAAGACAGAAGAGCTATGCTGATAATAGAAGAAGAGAATTGATGTTTGAAGCAGGAGACTTTGTCTACCTTAAAGTTTCACCGATGAGAGGAATGAAAAGGTTTAAGGTTAAAGGAAAATTATCACCTCGCTATATCGGCCCATTCAAGATTTTGGAAAGAAAAGGTGAAGTAGCCTACCAGTTAGAGCTACCTGATAGATTATCCGATGTGCATGACGTATTCCACGTATCACAACTCAAGAAGTGCTTGAGAGTACCCGAGGAACAGTTACCCATGGAAGAACTGAATGTTAATGAGGATTTGACTTATTCGGAGTACCCAATCAGAATTCTGGAAACATCTCGCAGAATTACGCGGAGTAAAGTCATTAACATGTGCAAAGTTCAGTGGAGTCATCATTCGGAAGATGAGGCCACTTGGGAAAGAGAAGATGAACTCAGAGCAGAATTTCCCCAGTTATTCTCGGAAGTTTCTTAATCTCGAGGACGAGATTCTTTTTAAGAGGGGTAGGTTTGTAACACCATAAAAACCGTCAATTAAAATAATAAATTTAGTTATTATATTAATTAGGGTAATAAAATTTTTAGTGTTTAATTGTTCATTTGCATTGTTTTCTTTGCATGCACTTGATTGATTATCGGATGATTGTTGTTAATTTCCTTTTAAAAAGAAACCTTAGTAATTAAACATTAATTAAGAAAAATAATAATTATTAGTCTAAAAATGAGTATTTTGTTTATAAACATTTTTGGTGAATTTTTATAAATTTTTGAGCTCTTTAAATAAGCGTTTCGGAATTAAAAAAAAGAAAAAAAAAAGAAAACTACACCTACCGGCCGGCCCACATAGGGGCCCAAATATCCTAACCCTAAACTATACACGCGCGCGCGCTCCCAGCTCTCCAAGCCAGCCGCCGCCGCCCTTCTCTCCCTCACCTCTCTCTCTCGCTACTCTCTCTCTCTCCCACTCTATCTCTCTCCTCCCTCCCTGCTTGTTCTCTCCCGTGCACGCACCGACACCGGCCGAGCCAGCCTCTGCGCAGGAGCCCCAGGCACCGCGCACGAGCAGCGCCCTGGCTCCACCGCGCGCCCGAGCCGGCCTCGCCGCGCCCGGCCCCACCGCGGCAGCCGCGCGCCCACTGCGCGACGCGACGCGGCGTCCTCCAGCCTGCGCGCGCGACCCGAGTCCGAAGCCAAGCCGATGCCGTGATGCCGCCGACCGTTGTCTCTCCGTGTTAAGGATGCTACCGTTTCTTCTTCCCATTCCTTCCCCATTATCCTCCTTGTAACTGATGCAACAATGGCCATTGATGGACCACCGACGTCTCTCCCTCTCCCTGGCAGACTTCTCCTCTCCCCTCCCTCTCTCTATAAAAGGGACAGCAGAGGTCTCCCCTTCCTGTCCACTCGAATTTACCTCCCTCTAGCACTCCTCGCTCATCGTTAGTTCGTGCCGTTCGTCGTCGGAGCCAGTGGAGTTCGCCGGAGTTCGTCGTTCGTCACCGTAGTTCGCCGGAGCGACACACTCGCCGTCCGTAGTCGAGCCCCGCTCTCCGTCGATCCGTCCCCGTCACACGCACGAACCCGAGGTTGTTGGCGACCCGAATTATTTTATATATTTTATAAATTATTTTTGATTCGATTCATGAGTTGTATATTTTGTTTGTTGTAATATGAACACATGTGGTTTCGATTTATGTGTATGTGAGCGTTATGGAATTGTTTGGTAGATTCATGCGATTATTAGCACCGTGTTATGTCATGTTAGTCGTGGCGTTGAATTTTGGATTAGAGAAATATGACAACATTTAGTAGTCACTTTGGCGGTAGAAATGCTAGATATGAATTTTTGTAGTTAAATTTGGTCACAATAAATTTTAGAAACTACTTGGAGAATTATAGGTGCATTTTTGATGGATTAGAAAATGGTATAGAACTCATGTCATTCGATTAACATAGGATTTTAGATGATTTATCTCATTATTTTATTAGCATTTTGTTTTTATAAAGAAAGGAGAAAATATCATTGGTAGATGGCAAAATAGGTTTTTTTCTAGTCAAATAAACATGTTCACAGATTTAGAACTTAAAATTTTTAGAGTACTAGTTTATGTCAAATAACCTCGCTTGTGTTAGAAAATATTCAATTAGTGGTTTATGTAGATTTTTAGTAAATAGTAAATATTTTATTGACGTTGAAACAATATAGTCCAACGTAATCTAAATAGTAGAGATAAAAATTGTAGTTTAAGTTAGTTCTTTAATACTATGGTTATGTGATTTATAAATAATATTTTAACAATTGATATAATTTCCTTTTAGAAAGACTAAAACTAGAATGTGACCCGTGTTTTACGATAGAGATAATTATTTAGTAAATAAACTAGATTCCCTAGAATTTGGGTTAAAGTTGTATCTATGATTTTAAATGAATTTATATAGTATGCATATCCATAGTCGAATTGTCATACAAGTTTTCTAGTAAGATAATGGAACAAAGTAGTTAGTCATAGCAAATAAATTGATCGTTGATATTGTTAAGATTTATAGGGTAGATACAAATCATGTTTTGCATTCCTTCTTATAAATGTGATTTGTTTAAATGTATGTTTTATTGTATGATGTATGCTTCACCTATGTAATGGTGTATGTTTATTTATTGGTGAATGTTTTCTTTTGTATGTACGATGTGCGACGCTATTAGAAACTGATTGTGTGGTAGAGGACCCAAATACGTTCGAAGACGATCCGCAGGACCCGCTTGAGCAAGGCAAGTGGATTCTCCCTCTGCATACTCTTTTGTACCCAGTCATTGCATTTAATAATGTTTGCTTTTGATATACTGCATAATTTGATGGGTTTCACCTAATTAAGGATTTCCTAGATTTACTACCTGTATTCCTTGTTTAACCTGGGGAAAATAATTAAGCTGTGCAAGATTTATGCTACCGCTCAACCTAATAATTTCTTAATGTCACTCACTAATTGATTTTAATGTTCCAAAGATTTAATTGGCGATTATGACATTAACCCGATGGTTAAGATAACTTTATTGCAAATTTAATTGGAACATGGAGTGACCACCCAGGATAACAGTACAACCACGAGTGCTATTATGGCTCTGGCTTTGGTAATTAGCTCTATGTGCTTAGTGCCTAGCAACCTTACCTGAAAGATGGGCAAGAGGGGGAGCGGTAGGTGCTGGCAGCCCACGTTGACATGGGGTCGTATTCTTGGCTAAGGTACTTCACCCAGGGGGCCACCACCATCGTCTTAGAAACCTTAGCGGGTTGCTTCGTATTAAGTGTATTTTGTGAAAACCTCATAATGGATCCCTAGCCATTCACCTCGGCAGTGTCTAAGGGTCCGATCAACCCGGGCTAGATGGGATACATGGCTTGTGGGTAAAGTTGTACCACCTCTGCAGAGTGTAAAACTGATATATCAGCCGTGCTCCCGGTTATGAGCGACCTGGACTCCTCACATGATAATTGAACTTAAAGATGGACATAAACTGAGATCCGATGATCTGCCCATAGTTTGCTTAAGTGGTTTCACTTAAGTGTTTTTGTTATATTCATATTCCTTTGTTTAATTGGGATATTTGGGATTCACTCTTGTTAGTAAGGCAGGTGTTGATAATAAAATGTTGACCAACTAAAATGCTTACTGCTCAACCTTAGCCTCACCTTGTTATACCTGCATTAATTTTTCCCCCACTTGCTGAGCCCCGACCATAAGTGAGCTCACCCTTGCTAATATTTTGATCAGAGGGTGATGCTGGAGATTTTGATGGAGAATTTATCGACGAAGAATTCTAAGTCTAACGATGCGCCGGTCAACTTCCTGTGGAAGGTTGCCCAGTTGTTTATTTCCGCTCTACTTTGATGTGATACTTGTTTAAGACACAATGTCTCGGATGATGTAATAAAGTTTTATACTCTCTTTACGCCTTTATTGCATTGTCTTTTGATATATTACACTTGTGACGTCAACATATGTGTGGAAATGGATCCTGGCACACATATGGTATGCGCTCGGTTCTACCCCCTGGAACCGGGTGTGACAGATTCTTTGCGATAGCAATTAGAGCTCTAGTTGAGTTGTGAACTCATTGAGTTGTGTTGTGAGCTCTTGTTGCAACTTGTGTGCGTGGTGTTGCTGTGATTTCTTGTCTTGAGTGTGTTGCTTATCCCTCCCTTACTCCGTGCTTCTTTGTGAACTTTAAGTGTAAGGGCGAGAGGCTCCAAAGTGTGGAGATTCCTCGCAAACGGGATTTAGTAAAGCAAGCAAAACACTGTGGTATTCAAGTGGGTCTTTGGACCGCTTGAGAGGGGTTGATTGCAACCCTCGTCCGTTGGGACGCCACAACGTGGATTAGGCAAGCGTTGGTCTTGGCCGAACCACGGGATAAACCACTGTGCCATCTCTGTGATTGATCTCTTGTGGTTATTGTGTTTTGTTGAGACTCCTCTCTAGCCACTTGGCAGTATTTCTGCTAACTCCTAATCAAGTTTTGTGAGTTAAATTTCAAGTTTTACAGGATCACCTATTCACCCCCCCTCTAGGTGCTCTCACCAGGACCCCTGAACACTTGGCTGGCACATGTGGGTGCTTGTTTTACATTTATGTTCCTCTTTTGCTTGCCGACTGACACTTATTCTACCCACTGGTTTGGGTATCGTTCTGGCTCAAAAACTCTTAGTTTATTCAATGAGTAACTTAAATGGTGTTAATTATTTGGAGTGGTCTGTGCTGAGTCACAATGTTAGAGGAATTAATTCCTCTGTTAAATGGAACTGTTGGTGACTTGTTCTCAAATGCTTCGGATTAAGAACAAGGCAACATAAAAAGTGTTAAGTGATAAGTTCCTTCGTCCTTTGAAACATCATTTCCCTTCGGGATATAATGTGCTCCGGACGAAGGTCACAAATAATATATCTTCGTAAATTATGACGAAGGATTTACACGCAACATAAAAGGTAATATAAACATTTAAATTTTATCACAATGTCATTTCTATTTTATTATCATATAACAATAGAAATGACTTCAAATTACAAGTGTACCTTCGGATTGCAGGAAGACAAAAGTACAAGGATGACGCAAAAGCGAATGCCCAGTCAGCGTGAACAGTACGGGAGTACTGTTCATCTATTTATAGGCGTGGGACGCAGCCCATGTAAAATTACATTCATGCCCATTACATTTGTTAATGACTTATGGGAATCTGTCAAGGCCTAAGTAGTCTTTTCATCTTTAAGTCGGTTCCCCTTCCTGCTATCGCGACGAAGCTTTCCTGCGCACAGCTTCGGCTGTGCACCATCCTTCGTACAGCTTGGTAATCAGCCCGTCCTTCATCTCAATCCCCCTTCGTCTGGCTTAGGCTTCGTCCTGACCGTACTCCATGTTCATAATTCTGAGTCCGAAGATACCTGTTCATATAATCCACTTGGAAAACATTGTCAAATCATGTTTTTGAGGACCTTCGGAGGACGAAGGCCCCCAACAGTAGCCCCTCGCAATATTAATTTGTTAATGATAAATTCAGATTGCGATATGGACGAAGGCCTTAAGCCGAAGGTCCGAAAAAACACCTTCCCTTTGCTAGAATAGCAAAAGTCACTGACACGCGGGACCACACAGTTTCCGTTATATCGAGTGTATAAATAGAGGCCCGCCACAATTTGTTTGGTACGCTTTCTTGCCATCTGCTCCCGCTTACTAAATTTTTAGCTCTTGCGCACTAAGATTTGCTGATCTTTTGGTTTTGAAGCTTCGGCCTTGAAAACAGTTTTTTAGTGTTTCCGAAGATGTCTGAAGATAAGAAGGTCACTGCTGAGATGAAGCTGAGTCTCGACGAAGAGAAGAACTTGGGGTTCCTTATAGCGATGGCGGAGACCAATACGGAAAAAATCACCAAGGAGATTCTGGAAGGTTTGTCTGAAGATACTGGTGACAGCGACAGTTATGATGCAGAAAGCTGTGGGGGAGAGTCCGAAGATCGACCATGGCGGCCAAGTCACACGGTTTTCGGGAAAACCACTGTTAAGCAGAGCCATATTGACAATATGAGGGGGAGATATTTTCGAGATATATCTATTGTGAGGGTTGATGCTGGAGAAAAAACTTCTCCCACCCCCGAAGAAGATGAAGTCGTAATCTTCCGAAGCTTTCTCAAGGCTGGGCTTCGATTCCCCCTAAGCAGCTTTGTTGTCGAAGTCCTGAAGACATTTCAAATCTACCTTCATCAAATTACTCCCGAAGCTATCATTAGAATGGGGATCTTTGTCTGGGCTGTAAGAAGCCAAGGTTTGGAACCAAATGCTAAAAGCTTTTGCAACATTCATGAGTTGTTATATGAGACGAAGCCCTGGGGGAAAGAACAATATCACAACAACTTTGGTTGCTACAGCTTCGGTGCCCGCACCGGGTCAAGCTGCCCCGTGCCAACCTTTCGGAAGAGGTGGCCCGGTGCCTGGATGACAGAATGGTTTTATGTAAAGAATGACTTGACAGCGCAGGAAGATATTAAAAGTATCATTATGCGTCCTATTTGGCAACGCTTCGGTCTCCGAAAACCGAAGATTGAAATGGATGAAGCAGCCGAAGAATGCCAAAGAGCCTTCGGCGTAGTCTGCTCTTTTATTGGGACAAGGGACTTGGTCCAAGAGCATATCGCCTTCAGGGTGTGGCCACTTACAGGAAAGTGGGAAATGCCGAAGGAGACCATCAAAGAGTCTGACGAAGGCGGACTGGTCAGACTGAAATACACATTCAAATACGGGGATAAGTTTGTTGAACCTAATGACGACTGGTTAAAAAGCATTGAAACGTTAAGTGACGAACTGCTTGGGGCATATTCGAAGGCCGAGAACACTGCATTATCGGCAGCCTTCGGGGGCCGAAAGAAGAAAAGGCTCAACCGGGTATTTGATGCAGTCGGGTTTGTCTACCCTGACTATCACTATCCGGTATTGGGCCGCAAAAGAAAAAATACTTCTCCTGCGACAGAAATTGCCACGAGTGCCACTAGTGAGCCAGCGCCGCAAAGAAAAAAGATGAAGGTGCTCACCCACCGGGCGCGTTTTATTGAGCCGGCCACAGTGCCTGAGTTTATTGGTGAAGTCTCTTTGGCCACTGAAACTACAGAACCAGCTCCAGTGCCGAAGATAGAAGATAAAACTGAAGCGCCTTCAGCAGAGAAGGCAGAAAAACCGAGAATTGAAGGACAAAAAATATTGGAAATCTTAAGTCCTTCAGCAAATGTTGAAACCATAAAAAATCAAAAGGGCCCATCGGTGACCCCAAAAAGAAAAAGAATGGTGAACGTGCTAGATGTTTTGGAGACAATTAAGTCTTCAAGTGTAACTCCAAAGAAGACTGCTGAACTTTCTGAAGTATCTGCTGAAGCTTCAGTTGCTGAAACTTCGAAGCAACAACCTGAAGCTGAAGCTGGGCCTCCAGAGCCCACCAAGGAACAACCTTTTGAAGCCGAAGACAAAATAAAAATGGCAGAGCCAATTTTGGTTAAAGAAATTGACACAGCGGCCCCCGAAGCACCTTCCGCCGCACGTGATTACATTGTGCGACATGCTTCGGGTAAAAAATTATCTGAAGAAGAGATTTATGAAGCCAATCACTATGCCAGAGAATTAAAATATCCGAAGGGGGCACTAGTGTTTAATGGGACAAACGAAGATGACTTCCTATACTGCCTCCCTGACAACAAAGAATTATCTGTCTGCCGGGAGATGGCTAGAAGTATGGGGTTTCCGAAGCTCGAAGCTGGATTATGTGCTATGACGAAGGAGGATCTCGCGGACAGTCTTGCGTACAATAGCCTAAAGGTATGGGAATTGGGCGCTTGAAAATTTTTTAATTCATAACTCGTTCTTTTATTCTTATATGGATTCTTTTTCGTATAGGGTTTAATTCTAAGCAACGCATTAAGAGCACAAAAGAGTGCCGAAGACGAGAGCTATGAAATTGCGTTCAACAATTTACGATCAGAAGTTATTAAACTGAGAAACGAAGCTCTAGAAAAAGATAAACTTCTGCTTACATTAGTAGACAAGATAAAAAAGGACGAAGCTGCTTCAAAGGTTCAGGCCGAAGCTCACAGACGCGAAATTAAAGATCTTCAGAAGCAATTGGCCCGGGCGAAAGAAGAACGCATACTTGAAGAAACAAGACGGGAATGTAGCGACCAATGGGCTGATCATTTGGAAGGAACCGTTGAAGAGCTTCGGTCTTCTAAGAAAAGATGCTACGAAAAATCCATGGAATGTGTAAAGAAAATAAAAACCAGCTTCGCCAGCGTTGGCGCATTCTCTAGTGAAGAGAATTTCTCAAGAGGCAATCCCGAAGGTCCATTGGAATGGATCAGTCACGAAGCAGAGGCCTTCGAGGAAATTCTGAGTAGCCGCGGTGACATCTGCGCTTTTTCGGGCGCTAGAGGAGTTGCTACTGTTTTGGAGAGGAAAGGCTGCGATCATATTAAGCTTCTTGCGCAATCCGAAGCCACTTTATCCGCTGAAGATATTAAAGACCCCTCGCCCGAAGCTAGCCAGGTTGGTGGAAAATTTTTCACCGACGTCTGGGACAATGGTGGCCGATGGCCCAGGAAATTATTCGAAGAAGCGAGCAAGGTATCCATGATGCTAGGGAAGTAGCCAAGGCCGCTGAAAAAAGCGCAGAGCCCAAAAGCCAAATAGGTACCAACTAGTGGTTTTTAGGTCTGTTTGATTTTCGAACTTGCTTATGGTTTGTAATAGTAACATAGACATATATTCTCTTCCCTCAGAACCTGCCGGATCGTCTGCTGTCCCTCACACGAAAGGGGATGACGAAATTAAACAAATGGCCGAAGCTATCATGGATAAAGTTATTGAACAACTTCTAAATGAGGCTGCCGAAGTAGTACTAAGAGAAGACTAGATGTTATTAGAAAAAACATTTGAAGTGTGATCTATGTAATATTTTGTACATTTGAATGTAATATACAAGTCTCTTTTCATTATTCAATTCTTTACGATGCATGAAATTCTACATACATACCATTTTTGAGCCTTCGGCGAAAAAACACCTTCCCTTCTTTTCATGCTTCGTGAAGAAGACATTCTCCTTTAATACTATTCTGATGAATCACGTCCACGCTTCGTGAAAATATTCTCCGAAGCTGTACAATTTCGATATTACTCTGATGAAGCACGTCAATGCTTCGTGAAAACATTCTTCGAAGCTGTATTCCGAAGATCGACATTGTATTCCCTCGTGACTTTGCACAATTTTCACTTTCTCAAAGCATCCTTTCGAATGTTGATACTGTGTCCCCTTCTTTTGCCATATGCAACATGATGTATGATGCTTATGCTATGCAAAATGATGTGATGATGCTATGTTATGTAGATGACATTTGTTCCGAAGATACACACATATCCCCGTAAAACACAAAATATCTTTGTATCAGCGCTGACTTTTCGCTGTAAGCTCTGCATTCCCTTAGGAACGTCTTTGGAGCTTCTTCGCCTTTTACTTAGGCGGTATCAGCGTTGACTTTTCGCTGTAAGCTCTGCATTCCCTTAGGAACGTCTTTGGAGCTTCTTCGCCTTTTACTTAGGCGGTATCAGCGTTGACTTTTCGCTGTAAGCTCTGCATTCCCTTAGGAACGACTTTGGAGCAGAAAACTTACACTGCGCTCCCTTTGGAACGGCTTTTTGTGAATTCAGCAACTTACTCTGCGTTCCTTAGAACGACTTTTTGTTGCTTCGAAGGATTTTTTATAATTCGAAGGTCCTCCTTGTTATCGCAAATTTTTAAGCTTCAGCAACTTAAGCCTGTGGAGAAAATAGGTTTTCCTCATGACCAACCACGAAGCTATTACATGAAAACTGAAATGTTCTTTATTACACAGAAAATAGAACTAAATGGAAAAGACTGCTATCAAGGTAGGATATTTGTCAATAAATGTGCTTCGACTCTGGCACAGTGCTATTGACTGTGCGAGCTTCAGATTGTTCTCTGAGATCCCTTTGGTGTGGAACATATTGGCTCCCTTCGGGCTGTTGGCCTTGTTGCAGCGGTGGTGGAGGCGGGGGCTGTTGCCATGAAGCTTGAGGTTGACTCGCCGAAGCTACAGAAACTACAGGGTGGTTGTCCACGTATTCTGGGATGTAAGGCTGATGGTACGAAGCAGTATGCATGACCTGCTTCGGCTGGCCCTGTTGCGCTGCAGCTTCTGCTAGCTCCTTTTGCTTCTGGATGGTAACATGGCACATCCTGGTGGTATGGCTCTTGTTTTCACCACAGAATAAGCAAAATACTCTCCTTGGTTGATCTCCAAATCTTCCGCCGAAGCCCCTGGCGCCTCTGCCTCTTGGAGCTGGTAGCCGAAAGAAACTTTGCTGTTGCCCGAAGCTTGTGAGGAGCACTGCGGCCTGTTCTGCTGACTCCCCTTATCATCATTTTGAGTAGAGTTGTGGATGGACCTGACATGCCTCGGATAGAATCTTCCTCCGAAGCCCCTGGTCATTTCAGAAAATCTGAAAGCCTCCTCCCTTCTTTGGCGAAAATCATTGTCGGCACGAATGTACTCGTCCATCTTCTGGAGGAGCTTCTCCAAAGTCTGAGGAGGCTTCCTAGCAAAGTATTGAGCTGAAGGTCCAGGACGAAGCCCCTTGATCATGGCTTCGATGACAATTTCATTGGGCACCGTTGGTGCCTGCGCCCTCAAACGCAAGAACCTTCTGACATACGCCTGAAGGTATTCTTCATGATCCTGAGTGCACTGGAACAAGGCTTGAGCAGTGACCGGCTTCGTCTGAAACCCTTGAAAGCTAGTTAACAACATGTCCTTCAGCTTTTGCCATGAAGTGATCGTTCCTGGTCGAAGGGAGGAATACCAGGTCTGAGCAACATTCCTGACAGCCATAACAAAAGACTTTGCCATGACTGCAGCATTGCCACCATACGAAGACACTGTTGCCTCGTAGCTCATCAAAAACTGCTTCGGGTCTGAATGGCCATCGAACATGGGAAGCTGGGGTGGCTTGTAGGACGGAGGTCAAGGTGTAGCCTGCAGCTCAGCGGACAGGGGAGAAGCATCATCGAAAACAAAATTTCCATGATGGAAATTGTCATACCAGTCATCTTCGTTGAAGAAGCCCTCCTGATGAAGGTCTTTTTGTTGAGGCCTTCGGTTCTGCTCATCGTGAGTAAGATGGCGGACTTCTTCAGAAGCTTCGTCTATCTGCCTTTGCAGCTCAGCTAGCCTGGCCATCTTTTCCTTCTTCCTCTGCACCTGTTGATGTAGCATCTCCATATCTCTGATCTCTTGGTCTAGCTCATCCTCCTGAAGCGTCGGGCTGACGGCCTTCCTCTTCTGGCTTCGGGCCTCCCGAAGAGAGACAGTCTCCTGGTTGGGGTCCAGCGGTTGTAGAGCTGCAGCCCCAGTCGCTGAAGCTTTCTTCGGCGCCATAGCGAGGGTCTGTGGCTTCCGAAGGTGTTCAAAAAACTCAAAGTGGAAGTGAGTTCACCGGAGGTGGGCGCCAATGTTGGTGACTTGTTCTCAAATGCTTCGGATTAAGAACAAGGCAACATAAAAAGTATTAAGTGATAAGTTCCTTCGTCCTTTGAAACATCATTTCCCTTCGGGATATAATGTGCTCCGGACGAAGGTCACAAATAATATATCTTCGTAAATTATGACGAAGGATTTACACGCAACATAAAAGGTAATATAAACATTTAAATTTTATCACAATGTCATTTCTATTTTATTATCATATAACAATAGAAATGACTTCAAATTACAAGTGTACCTTCGGATTGCAGGAAGACAAAAGTACAAGGATGACGCAAAAGCGAATGCCCAGTCAGCGTGAACAGTACGGGAGTACTGTTCATCTATTTATAGGCGTGGGACGCAGCCCATGTAAAATTACATTCATGCCCATTACATTTGTTAATGACTTATGGGAATCTATCAAGGCCTAAGTAGTCTTTTCATCTTTAAGTCGGTTCCCCTTCCTGCTATCGCGACGAAGCTTTCCTGCGCACAGCTTCGGCTGTGCACCATCCTTCGTACAGCTTGGTAATCAGCGCGTCCTTCATCTCAATCCCCCTTTGTCTGGCTTAGGCTTCGTCCTGACCGTACTCCATGTTCATAATTCTGAGTCCGAAGATACCTGTTCATATAATCCACTTGGAAAACATTGTCAAATCATGTTTTTGAGGACCTTCGGAGGACGAAGGCCCCCAACAGGAACGCCATTCGCTATTCAATTCGGGATTCTGGATGCGATGTTATCTGTTTGCAAGAAACGAAAAAGGATTTCTTTGATTCGGTCTACCTGAAAAACTTTTGTCCTTCCAAATTGGATTCTTTTGCTTTTGTTCCCTCGGTTTGGAACTCGGGAGGTTCAATTATCATCTGGCAAAGCTCAAAACTCTCAGGGAATGTTATCTTCCAAAATGAGTATGCTCAGTCAGTGGAATTTACTTCAAATTTATCGGCCTGCTCCTGGATTATCACAAACGTTTATGCTCCTTGTACTCCGCAAGGAAAACTCGATTTCCTCAATTGGCTGTCTAATATTTCTATGCCGTTTGACAAGCTTTGGCTCCTGGTTGGGGACTTCAACTTAATTCGCCGGCCTGAAGACAGAAATAAGCATGGGGGTGATATTAACCTAATGCTGAAGTTCAATGAAGCAATAAGCAATTTAGATTTGATTGAGATCCCCCTTCACGGCTTAGCGTACACCTGGTCGAACAGGCAGAGGGAACCCCTCCTACAGAGGCTGGATTGGTTTTTCATTTCTCAAGAATGGTCGATCGTTTATCCGGATTCCTATGCCAGAACGTTGCTGAGAGACATTTCTGACCACGTTCCTTGCCTGGTCTCTTTTAAGTCCAAGATCCCTAAACAAAAAAAAATTCGGTTTGAAAACTTCTGGCTAGAATTGGACGGCTTCTTGAATCTCTTTCAATCCACGTGGACTGGGCTCCCTTGCCTTCCTGACAAGGCCAAAAACCTGACTGCTAAGTTTAAATGTGTTCGAAGGGTTCTAAAGGATTGGCAGAGACCGCTTCCAAAAATTGATAAAATGGTGCAAAACATCAAGCTTCTGATTGAATTGGTAGACAATATGGAAGAGCATCGGGATCTTTCTGTTGAGGAATGGAATTTCAGAGATATTCTGCAGCAAAAAGTGGTCGGGCTGCTGAAAATTCAGAAAATCTATTGGAAGCAGCGGGCGGCTATTAAGTGGGCAAGTGATGGTGACACTGGATCTCGTTTCTTCCATGCTCATGCCACCATTAAACACAGGAAGAACTCAATTGCCACTTTGACTGACGAGAATGGGATTATTCACTATGAGCATGAACAGAAATCTAGTCTCCTCTAGGATGCTTTCAAAGGCAGATTGGGATCGTCCGATTTCTCAGGAATTGATTTTGACCTGCCAGAGCTTTTAATCCGTAATGAAGAGCTTCATGAGTTAGAAACCCCGTTCACTAAGCTGGAGATTGACAACATTATAAAATCATTACCTTCGGATAAATCTCCAGGTCCGGATGGTTTCAACACGAACTTCATTAAGAAATGTTGGCATATCATTGCTCAAGACTTCTATGATCTTTGTAAAAATTCTATCATGATGAAGTTTGCCTGAGAAGTATTAATGGGTCCTTCATTGTTTTGATCCCAAAAAAGGAGAATCCACAGAATGTGGGAGATTAGAGGCCAATTTCGCTATTGAACAATAGTATGAAAATCTTAACGAAACTTTTGGCAAATCGTCTGCAGCCGTTCATGTCTCGTCTAATTCATAGGAACCAATATGGTTTCATCAAGGGAAGATCTATTCAGGATTGCTTGGCTTGGGCTTATGAATACATTCACTTATGCCACTCCTCGAAGAAAGAAATCATTATGCTGAAACTAGATTTCGAAAAAGCTTTTGACACTGTTGAGCATGAACTGATTATTCAAGTTTTGACCCACAAAGGCTTTGGCCCTAAATGGATTAACTGGGTTCGGAGCATCCTTTTTTCTGGCAATTCTTCAATATTGCTCAATGGCGTCCCTGGTAAATCCTTCCATTGCAAGCGAGGTGTTAGGCAAGGAGACCCTCTCTCGCCACTGTTATTTGTCTTGGCAGCAGACCTTCTTCAGAGCATTATTAATAAGGCCAAGCTTTTGAATCTCTTGAAGCTTCCTTTACCTGCTATTGGTGACCAGGATTTCCCAATTGTTCAGTATGCCGATGACACTCTCCTGATTCTGGAGGCCTGCCCAAAGCAGCTTTTCTTCCTTAAGGCAATTCTCAACTCGTTTGCAACCTCTACTGGCCTGAAGGTAAACTATAACAAATCTAATATGTATCCAATAAATGTGCCTCCAGAGAAGATGGAGATCCTCTCCCGAACTCTCAACTGCCAGATTGGAGAAATGCCATTTACCTATCTTGGATTGCCTTTGGGCCTTGCGAAACCCAGAAAGCAGCACTTTCTGCCTCTTATTCAAAGGATTGAAAAGAGATTGTCATGATCTTCAAATTTTTTATCCCAAGCCGGGCGCTTGGTGTTGGTAAATTCAGTCTTTTCAGCTCTGCCAACCTTCTTTATGTGTACGCTCAAGATTCCCAAATCCATCATTAAGCAAATAGACATCTTCAGGAGAAACTGTATGTGGAGAGGGAATGACCTTAGTTCCAAGAAGCCGCCTCTGATCTCTTGGGTTTCGGTTACTCAGAGAAAAGTGAATGGTGGACTGGGGGTGCTTCGCCTTGAAACTCAAAACGAGGCTCTTCTGATCAAATTTTTGCACAAATTCTTCAATAACAATGACTTACCATGGGTGAAACTCATCTGGAATAATTACTACTTGTCTCGCGGATTGCCAGGTAATAGAAATATTGGTTCTTTCTGGTGGAAGAGCATGATCAAGCTCCTCCCCAACTTTAAGGGCCTGGCGCACCCTGTCATTGGCAATGGTAAGTCAATTTCATTCTGGGATGATCAGTGGAGCCAGAACATCGCAAGGCAAAAATTTCCAGAATTATTTTCTTTTGTCAAAAACACAAAGCTATCTATCAAGGAAGCTAAAGAGCAGGATCAATTTGCTGGTTTTTTCCATTTGCCTATTTCTGAGCAAGCATATGAGCGGTATCTGGAGTTGCAGGCGGCTTGGGAGCAAATTGCCCTCAATAATACTCACGACCGTTGGCGATACATTTGGGGATCCGACGACTATTCTTCACAAAAAGCTTACAGACAGTTTATGGGCCAATCACAGATTCACCCTATCTACAGACACTAATGAAGAGCAATTGCCAGCCTAAACATAGAGTTTTCTATTGGCTGTGGCTTAAGAATAGACTAAACACTAGAGATATGCTCAGAAGGAAAAACATGACCCTGGAATCTTACTCATGCGAGAATTGTTTATGGCAAAGCGAGGAGACGCTCTATCATTTGTTTCTCAGATGCAATTTTGCAAAAGCCTGCTGGAACTCAATTGGAATAACCCCTCCCAGAATCTCTAATCCAGAGGAGGCCTCAACAAACCTTAAGCATCAGCTTAACGTCCCTTTCTCTATGGAGATTATCATTCTCATGACTTGGAGCATCTGGAAAAGCCGAAATGAATGGCTTTTTGCAAATAAAGATCCTTCGGTTCAACACTGTACGCAAGAATTCTGTAAGGAGCTGCGGTTGATCATTCACAGAGCGCGTGGGAAGTTTGACATTTCCATCCCAAATTGGCTGAGTTCGTGGCAGACATAAGGGTTGTAAACTGCATAAGTAGATCTCTTGGTTTATGATTTGTAACTAGGCTTAGTTGTAACATTTTCTTTTCTCGCTTATAATAAAATCTCAGTAGGGGATCTCCCTCCTGAATCTTCAAAAAAAATATATCTATTCCAAAAATAGAACTAGCTATCTAAAAGTATACGGAATGTCAAGAAAGGTATTGAAAAATCTTGAATCACTCTAATGACTAAACATAATTAGAACTTTCCACAACAAAAATAAAAGATGCAAGCAACACCAGTGTACAACGTTTGCATGCTTTCAGGTTGATTGTGTCTGGTGTTTTTCTTGGTGGAGAGGGGTTTAAACACTGATTAGAATGATTTTATAAATTCTCTAGATGTTTCTAGCCAGCTTCCTATTTTTTCAAGAGTTAGATATGGTTTTTGGAAGATTACTTATTTACTTGGGTTTACTATGTCCCAATCTATTCTTGGGGTATTTCTCAAAATTTGCAGAAGTTCGAAGACTTTCCTTTGTTGGGAAACACTTATCATGTGTTTATTGGATTTGTTTTTGGTCCAAAAACGATGAAACTTTCTTTTGAAAACCACTTCAAACCGGGTAGGTTGGTGAAGTATGATAGTTGGGGGCGGGCAATTTATCTGGGTTTGGAGTTTAATAAGTAGTAGAAAGAAAAAACTAGTGTTCATCAATAGCTCGGGCCTGGGAGAGGTAAAATGGACTTCTTTTTCCGTTATGGTAGAATCACGCACTTCGCCTTCGCCAAATCACCTTCTGACGGGTCGTAGTCTCTCAGTGGTGGGCAACCTGAGCCCACAGTAGTCTGTCTGATTTTTCTGCTGGCGGGTTTGTTTATGGGCTTATGGCGGCGCTGGCTGTTGACTTGACGTGGCCCATGAAGACATGCAGTTGGCGGCACCCCGCACGGATTACACAAGTTCAAATCCCTTTGTCGGACTCAAGTCCCAACTCCCAACTCCAACTCCAACTTCAATTCCAACTGCATTCTATTCACCCCGTACCGGGGCGAAGCTAGACAACAAAGTCATCGGCTATGTGAAAGTGATTCTCGCTAGAAGTAGAGCAATGGAAAACGCCAAACATGATGATCAAGACGCAACATTTTAGAGCATGTTTGGTTTGATGTCTAACTTGCCATATTTTACCTAACTTTTCTGTCTAAGGGCCCCTTTGGTAGGGCTTATTTTTCAGCTTCGGCTCTGGCTCATGCAAAAGTTGTGCCAAACACCTCTTTTTCAAATGGCTTCACCAGTGAAGTGCTTTTCCAAAATGAACTAGAGGGCATGAGCCAAAAAAAGTGGCTCACCCGGCTTCAGCTCGCGTCATTTTCGCACAATAGCCCTCCCACCAGTCCAAATTATTTTTTTGGTCCTGCCCTCAATCCCTAGCCACGTACAGGAGAGATCGACCAGTATCGGTCTTTCTCCCACAAAGGCGCCGCCAGCAACCAGCGCTGGCCCCTGCTGCGCGTCCCCCCTCCCGTCTCACGCCAGCCGCCGTGGAGGGCGCCGCCACCTCCGTGAAGAACGCCGCCACATCCGTGAAGGGCGCCGCCAGGTACTGCTCCCTCCCTCCATTTTGCCGCAATCCACCCTCAAGACATCGCCATCCCTTGGTGTCCAGATCTCTCTCCCTGCAGCTGACCATCATTCTCCTCCCTGTAGGTCGCCATGAATCCGCTACGTCGCCAGCTGTTGCCGCCGTCTGGCCGAGGCCAACCATCCAATGCCGGAGTAGGTCGTGGTTCCACTGGTGCTGTGGGCGAGGGTGTGGTACCAACAAGTGCCGGGTCTTTGGATGCGAATTGGGCTACTCACGTCGACACATCAGCTGTACAAGACGATGGGTGGCTTGCCGGCATTCTTGGCACTGCCACAGACATCCTTCAATCACCTTCCGCCGAGATGCACCGAGCACCGTCTCCCGCTGATGTGCGACGTCCTCCTACTGGTGATGTGCGACACCCTTCTCCTAGTACTGAAACTCGACGCCCTTCTCATGCTGCAACCTCTATGGACACTGATGTGGAAATTACTGATGCTAGGTGATTATTTGATTCCTAATCCTTTATTACTCATTGTTATGCTTGCTGCAACTTGAATTGTTATGCATTGTTTGTCCACATTGGCGTGTACAGTACGGCGACATGGGGTGACGAATATACTAGGATAGTTTGTGAGATTTTTGCAGATGAAGTGATCAAAGGAAATCGGTCAAATACACATTTGAATAAAGCTGGATATCAGAATGTGATACAAAAATTCAAGGATAGGACTGGTATTGTGTACAATAGAAAACAGTTTAAAAACAAATGGGATCGACTAAAACTTGATTATGGCATTTGGAAGCAATTGACTCGACAAACAGGATTAGAATGGGATGCTAATGGAAATATTGACATGCCTGAGGATTGGTGGAAAAGAATGGCAAAAGTGAGTATTCATTTCAGTTTTGAAGTTATTTTTCAAGTAATTCAGGTAATATTCACATGCTAATTGAATGTTTTTTATTTGTCCTTCAGGCTATTAAAGGATCACTACGGTTCAGGCTTAGAGGCCTTCAAAATGAGGACAAATTGGCAATTATGTTTGAAGACCTTCGCAATACCGGTGATGACCATTGGAGTGCCGGTAGTGGTGTTCCTCCATCCCAGCCGAACATATCTATGGACAATTCGCATGTTGAAGTGGATGGAACTGAAGGGGATGAACCTGTCAATGAAGATGAAAGTGAGGCTGAAGAGGTAACACCGACCAGTAACAAAGGAAAGAGAAAGATGGCTAGCGGCTCCAAGGATGAACATAATGTTTGCTTGTGTCTTCTATAATGATATTTCAGCTATACATATAAAAGTATCTATAAAAAGTAAACTATACAAGGGTCTTTCTGAAAAACAACATATAAGCCGTTTTGCCAAATGATTTTTCAGAATGGCTTTGGCTCATCTAAAGAAGTGGCTTCACCTCGTGAGCAAGAGCCAAAGCCGTTTTTGGAGAAGCCAGAGCCCTGCCAAAGGGCTCTAAGGTCAGTTCAAACGACTAACCTTAGGCAAAGTGTGGCATATATAGCCACGAACCAAACTCTCCTCGCCAACCGCCATAGCTTTATTTCTGCCAAACCAATATCTGATCATCGACCCCTCCGATCCCACACCAGGGCACCACTCTATCCGTTCCAACTTGATCCCCCATGGCGCCAGAAGCAGCTTCTTCCCACCGTGGCGATGACACGCACATGATGACATGAAGCTGCAGTGCAGCCACGGCGGCCGCTACGAACCCTGCGGCCCCGACGGCGAGACGCGCGTCCTCGTCGTGCCGCGCGCGGTGTCCTTTCGAGACCTGGGGGTGCGGCTGACGGAGATGGCCGGCGGCTCGGTGGAGGAGGTGCGCGCCATCAGGCCCCGCCTCGCGGACGAGGGCCTCAACCCTCGAAGACGTCATCGTGTCAGTCACCAGCGACCAGGAGATCGGGCTCATGCGCGACGAGTACGACAGCCTGCGCGCCACGCGGCCAGCCGCGAGGTTCCGGGTCTTCGTCACCACCTCCGCCGGCTCAAATAGAGCGACGACGGTCGGACTCCCACAGTCCCACCCCTTGCGCCGTCGATGCGACGCGTGCAGAGCGAGCAGGCAATCGCCGCGCGAGCGCAGCAGCAACACCGGCCGACGCGGCACGTCCACAGCGCGCAGGAGCTCGCGGGAGGTGTCCACATGCAGCCCCTCCTTCCACCACCAACGCCACCAGCACTGCTGCTGCTCCTGCCATCGCCGTGACCGGTACACGCCCGCACGTCCGACGTACGCAGTGCTACCCTACATGTAGCCACAACGTCGGTGTCCGCGACGACGGTGGCAGAGCGGGTGGCGGCGGTTTCCACTGAAGCAGCAACCGCGAGGGAGAAGGCGGTGAGCAGAGACGTCGATGCGGTCGTGGAGAGCAGAAGAGCGTGATGTGGGAGTTGGAGTGAGACGTGACAAGATCAGGGCTTAGATCTTGGTGATCTCGTTGAGTTTTTATCACCATTGGCTACATGTATAATCTGTAAAACTCTTCAATCTCTGTGATGTTAGTAACACCTCTATTTCTTCGTCCAAAATTTGGTTGGGGAATTGGAGCGATTGGTTGTTTATCGTATTTGGAAAACACGTCATTAAAATTGTTGATCAATCATCCCAAGCTTTTTTTTTTGATAGGACAGGAGGGGCGAGCCCTACCGAAAATTTTATTAAGACTTTAAGACAACAGAGTTAGAAGCAAATAGAAAAGAAGATTACAAAGGATAAAACAGCCAAACAACAAAAAGGAAAAAAGGAAAAGAGGCAAGCTCTATTGCCAAAGCTGAAGCCATGCAGGAATTGTCGAATCAAAACGGCCTTTAGCCCTCAGCATGACAAGATGAAGTTCCCTTGCAAACTCATTTTTGCAATGCTGCACCGTCGGGGCTTCATACTGAAAAAGCCAAGCGTTACGGGTTTTCCAAATGCTCCAGATCATGAGAATGACAATTTCCATAGAGAATGGAACATTGAGCTGTTGTGTTAGGTTAACTGCCGCGTCCTCAGGATTAGCAATTCTGGGGGACGTCAAACCAATAGAAGTCCAGCAAGCCTTTGCAAAATTACATCTGAGGAAAAGATGGTAGAGAGTTTCTTCCTTTTGCCAGATACAGTTCTCACAAGTGTAGGATTCAAGGTTCATATTTTTCCGTTTCAGCATATCTCTTGTATTGAGTCTATTTCTTAACCAAAGCCAAAAAAAACCTTATGCTTTGGTTGACATTTGTTTTTCCAAAGAGATCTGTAGATCTGATGAACCTGGGCCTGACCCATCAAATGCCTATACGTTTTTTTTGTAGAGAATATGTCTGCTCCCCACATGAGTTTCCAAATATCATTCGAGTTGCTTACCATGATTTGGCCCCAGGTTGCATCTAAGTCTAGAAATTGCTCATGCGCTTGCACCGACAGAGGTAGGTGAAAAATTTCAATAAGTTGTTCTTTTTGGAGAACTTCTTTGATGGAAAGTTTGCTATTGCAGGCGAAGGAAAATAGCTCAGGGTATTGATTAGCCGGAATGCCCGAATTCCACATATCTTCCCAGAAAAGAATGGTTCTTCCATCCCCGATTTTTGGGGCAGCCAGTCCCTTGTAATCTTGAACAAATGTGAGCAAGCTTTTCCACCAAAAGGAACCAATTTTTGAGCAGCCAGGCATCCTGGCTGTCTTGTAATAGTTGCTCCAAACCAAGTTAACCCAGGGAATATCATGATTGTTGAAGAACTTGTGTAAAAACTTCACGAGCAAGGCTTTATTGTGAGTCTCTAATCTTATCACTCCCAGGCCCCCATTTTTTTTAGTCTGAGTAATCATGCTCCAGGCAGCAAGCGCCGGTTTCTTTGAGTTGACGTCATTCCCTCTCCAGAGACATTGTTTCCGATAAGAATCAATCTTCTTAATCGTGGTCACCGGGATTTTCAAAGTACACATCAAAAAAGTCGGGAGAGCTGAAAAATCCGAGTTAACTAGCTCGAGCCTGCCAGCCTGGGAGAGAAGGGCAGAAGTGCATGATAGTCTTTTTTGAATCCTCTGAATGAGCGGAAAAAAGTGGCAGATTTTAGGCTTTGAAAGACCCAACGGAACACCCAGATAGGTAAAGGGCATTGAACCTATCTTACAGTTAAGAGTTCCAGCTAGGATTGCCATTTTTGCAGGACTGACATTGATGGGGTACATACATGATTTGTTGTAGTTCACCTTCAACCCTGTTGAAAAAGCAAAAGAGTTCAGGACAGCTCTTAGAAAGAATAGTTGTCTAGGGCAAGCTTCCAAAATCATCCCAAGCTTCTTTCGATTAATTTCTTACAATTGCGTCTTTTTTATAATGATCCCACGAGTTTCAATATCGGAATCCGACTCTTTGCTGAATGTCCGGCACTTTGTCGAGTGCCAATCTTAACCAAATATGACTCTTGGCACAGACATTATTTACCGAAAACGAAACACTCGGCAAAGTAGGCATTGCCGAGTGCCAAACCCTCGACAAAGAGTCGTCCATAGTTGATAGCTGTTAACTTCGCGAGTGTCAGACGTTGACACTCGACAAGATAATTTATTTGATTGTCACCTAGCAAACACTCGTCAAACCTATATTTTGTCGAGCGTCTTTCCTTGACACTTGGCAAAGTATATTTGTTGTGGGCAACAAACTTTTGATTGATCCACATGTGCTAGCCGTTGCAACTCACTATTTTTAACATTCAAAGAAATGCAAAAAAAAAATCACAAATTTCATCTCCAATTTCTCTATGATACATCACAAATTTCTCATGAAGATGATGATTAGATCGAGCAGTTCGATTAGATTTATGTACTTTTTAATTATCATGTAATTTTAATTTAATTATCATGCACTTTGTAGTTTTTAACTCAATAAAAAATTATGTTGTGTGCTTTCTGAACGTTGAATAAATCGCGTGAATTACTTAGTTCTGAAATAGAAAAACTGATATGGTTATAGAAGCTTGTGCACTGGAATATTAGGGGTGAGTGAAGTCGAGAGCTAACTTAAAGGCCCCTTTGGTAGGGCTTATTTTTCAGCTTCGGCTCTGGCTCATGCAAAAGTTGTGCCAAACACCTCTTTTTCAAATGGCTTCATCAGTGAAGTGCTTTTTCAAAATGAACTAGAGGGCATGAGCCAAAAAAAGTGGCTCACCCGGCTTCAGCTCACGTCATTTTTGCACAATAGCCCTCCCACCAGTCCAAATTATTTTTTTGGTCCTGCCCTCAATCCCTAGCCACGCACAATAGCCCTCCCACCAGTCCAAACTATACAAGGGTCTTTCTGAAAAACAACCTATAAGCCGTTTTGCCAAATGATTTTTCAGAATGGCTTTGGCTCATCTAAAGAAGTGGCTTCACCTCGTGAGCCAGAGCCAAAGCCGTTTTTGGAGAAGCCAGAGCCCTGCCAAAGGGGCTTGGTATGGGTAAGAGTGAGGTTGTGCACTCGAACCAGACCATGCGCTCTCGCGTGGCTGTTGCAGTAAATTTTATCAATTTTTTTATCGAATAATAATTGCCAACTCACCGCACTTGTATCGTTGACCAATACAAGTAAATTTTATGAAACCACGGCGGAGACAGTATATAAACGATACATCTATTTTTTTTTTGGCGAAACGCATAGCTGATACAATGATAAGGGGACCTAAATAAAATTTCTAAGGAAAGAAAGTGAAAAAGGATCATCTAGCTGAATGCACGTTTCAAGCAATGTAAACCCTCACTAGTTTTCCAAAACAGCAGCATGATCTCCCTGCAGCCATCGTGACTCCCCTGACCCTGAGCGTTCAGAGCCTTCGTCGCTGTCGTTGCAAGCGATGGTGCAGTGGATCACGACGCGGGCTCCGGACGACAGCCTGCACCAAGGGTTCAGAGCACAGCCCTCAATATACGGGAAGGATCGGACGAGACCACCGCCTGGCTTAGTCCACTGCGCCAAGACGACGACAACGACGATGGGGCAAAAAAAAGAAAAAAAAAGAAAAAGAAAGGAAGCATCGATCGAGTGCACATACCGAGCACTGACAGAGTTCACAGTACGTTTGATTTGAGGTAAAGAAAGGCCACGGGCGGGCGGCACTTAACTTTCCTCGACCCTGACGAGCCTCTCCTCCTTCACTGCAGCCACCGCGGACGCGACGACAGAGGCGTCGGCGGCGAACCTCCTGCTCCCGCCGTCGCCGGAGGCCGCGTCGCAGTCCTGCCGGCGGGCCGAGGAGTTCCGGCGGCAGTCCGATACGGGAGACTTGAGCGGGTCGCCCCTCGGGTGCAGGAAGGATGACAGGATCATCGGCGTCCGCGGGAGGCACCTCGCGCGCGACGACGATCTGTCGTCTGTTTCACCCTCTTCACGTCGTCTTGTGCAATCCAGAGCGTCGCTGGCCCTGCAGATTAGATCACGTTTAAGTTCCATAACAAGCAAAACGAGCCCATCAAAATGCTAGCTACTGCGTTCATAGATGAAGCGCACCAAAACCAAATTTTTAGCTACTGCCAGGGGTAAAATTTGGAAATTTTTTTTTTTAACAGACAGAGCAAACCATGATCCAGTAGCAATGCAGCAGGTGGGTGGAACGGAACCCGCTGCCTTTTTAGCAGGCAGGCAGTGTTTTTTCTTTTTAAAAATGGTCCCGCCAATAGAAACAGAATGACAGCTTGGATGGAATGGATACAGCTGAGGGGCCGTTCGTTTCTTCCGGAACGGAGTTCCGGAGGCATGGATCAATTCTGGAATGATTCCTGGTCTATTCCCGAACAAACGAACAAGGCCTGACTGTTCACGAGGATGAACCAACAGGGGTCGCTTCTGTGTCTCGGTAGAGCAACAGGAGAATCTTGCCTGGCAGCCAGCAATGTGGTCCTGTCCTGTACATCTGACAAGCGCGGCTCGTGCTGTGAGGATGACTGAGGGGGTGTTTGATAGTGAAGTTTTTTCACAGTTTTGGAAAAATACTGCAGTATTCTCAAATACTGCAGTATTATATACAGAATGGTGTTTGGCAAGCTAGCTAAAATCTCTGTTTTCAAAACTGAAGTATTGCAAATACTATAGTTGTTTTAAGGCATTCTAAACTTAGCTCTGGACCTCAGTTTTCAAAACTGCGGTATTGTCATGACTAAAGTATACTGTAGTATTTCAAAAACTGTAGTTTTCAAAAACTTTGTTCCCAATCAAAGCCTGAATGTCTGAATGAACTTCAGAAGTGGATGGGTGACAGCAGCGAGGCGACAGAGAATCCACCCTCCGATCCACCCCCGATGTGTATTTTCGCCGGTGACATCTTTTAACTCAGCCAGTTTGCCGTGACCAGCCAACCATGGCCCCAGTCTTAGAATACTCTTACCAATATCAAATACGATTCCAAGAAAGTAAACTATGAAACGGCCAAAACGGAGAGAGAGATCGCAGTGTTTGTTTTGTCATCTTGTTACTGCTGGAATATAATATAAATGAATTATCCATCTCTTGCCAGCCTAAAATTTTATGTTGTACTAATTAGTGCATGCAACTTAATATGCTAGAGGTCACTATTTCGAATCCTGTCTAAGATACAAGAGAGGCTCGACATGAGAGAGTATTGGAATATAATATAAGTAAATTATCTACGTCTTTCCATCAACTCAAACTTTTAGGTTTTAATTGATGCATACAACTTAGTAGTTCCACGCCTCATTCACAACTCAACTCTCTCGCTACCAATTTGGGATCCTGAAGACAGACCTCAAATTCTCTCCAAGTAGGTAGGTCCCCGTACTTTGCTAGTATTTCGTTTGATAGATAGTACATGCCAGCTGCGTGCTGGCATTATATGACACCCCGTACAGCGTTTCTGGTATCAACCTGGCTGTTAGCGTTAGGCAACAGCAAGAGCAATGGTCTTCATAAATACTCTCCAGTACGTACGTGGCTCTTCCCCCAACTCTTAACTCCCTGATCCCAGCCTAAACCAACCCAACCAATTAGTAAAACATACTGAGAATATGCAACCAATAACAAATGCTAAGTTATTTAAGCACAAGATTAAAATAATAATAGCAGAGCACTGAGGCCTACCTTTCTGCATTGTAGGAAGAAGACCGTTTGAGCGCCGAGTACCTCTCAGCCGGACCATCTCGATGCGTCTTCGTCTCAACAAGGCTCCCACTGAAGTATTCCTTCTCCTCCAGCCTCACTCCCACCAACCTGCTGGGGTTCTCTGACAGGTGGTCAAGCTCGCCCATCGCCATGGCGCGAGAAACAAACGGGGAGGGGAGCTTCATGCTTGGGAGCCTCGGCTTGTATGCCCGAACAGCAGGTCCGGCGGCGTCTTCGTGGCCTTTCACCGAAAGCGAGCCGCAGCTGATGAGCTGCACCAGCACGTTCGCCGGCTTCAGCTTCGGGCAGGTGCTGGGCACGACGATATCCTCCTCCTCCTCCTCCTCCTCCTCCTCCTCAAGGATCCTGAAGCTGCTCGTCGCGTTGTCCGCTCGTATCAGCGACTCTAAGCTCGCGGACTTGCCACGGGTCGACGGTGTGCTCGGCGGAGTAGTAGACTGGTGCAGGAGTTCTTCCCTGGAGACCCCTTGGAGGTCTGCTGACCTGCAAGGATGGCTCTGCCTCTGCCAGCACTCTGTGACCTCACGAACGACGGCGTCATGGTCTGTGCTCCTCAGACTCTTCTTGCGCAGCTCGGGTGTTCTGCGACCAAGATCATCGGTTTGAGTCGCAGCGTCCATGCAACCGGTGTGCTGCTTGTGAACTCTGAACTCCACTGGGCTCGCAGACCCGCTCGCTGGCGGCTGAGCCCTCTCGTTCCTCTGCTGGGGCTCCAGCTCCTGCGGCGGCATGGTCTCTAAGGAGCGATCCCGGCGCGGAGAGGTGGTGTCGTCGTCCTCGTCTTGTGGAGGCACACAAGGTGACCGCCGGACCTTGGCTTCTCTAACTGTCACGCTACTGGGAGGGGAGGACGGGTGGGAATGGTCTCTTGGCAATGCCTGCCGTGCGCCCTCTTTCGGCCTGCTCTGTTGCTTTTGGCTGCCGTTACTGACAGTGACAGGGTAAAACGGACCTGAACGGCCAGAAAACACTGATCAGCGAGCAACCGACGCTGTCACGAACTGAGGGCAGGCATTGTGAGCACTGAGTTTTCTATTCCAAGTTCATTTTTTAAAAAAAAAACTTGCGAATTTAGAAGAAGAAAAGGCTCACCTGAAGAGGACTGGTCGACGAGCTCGGAGCCCTTGAGCACGTACTCGCCGTCGGTTGCCGGGACGACGAGGTCATCCTCCGCGAGGTCGTGCCACACGAACCCGTTCTTGTAGCTCCTGCAACCCTTCGACCGGCCGATCAACACGGGAACAAACAACCACCCAAAAAGTTCGCCAATAAAAATCACCTCAAGAAAACTGCCACGGAAACCGAGCAACGCTGTGCATTACCTCTTGCAGGACCACGAGTACATCGCCGCCATGCCCTTGCCGCGCACCACGTTGAGGTGGTTGATGACATCTGGAAACCCGCCGGCCGCCGCCCCATCAGGGAAAAAAACCCGTCGTCGTTAAACAAGCACTACTGGTAGAGAAGCTGGAGGTGCTCCGGCGAGGTCGCGTCGCATCCGCTTACCTCTGAGATAGAGCCGCTCCGGCGAGGCCAGCGGCACCTCGACGAAGTGCGGGTGCTCGAGGTGGCGGCTCCGGGTGAGGTAGTACACCACCGGCACCTTCCGCGACGCCGGCCTCTGGCGCTCGGGGCTCCGCGGCCGCCTCCCTCGGCTCTCCATTCTCGCCCACGCCCAGCTCCCGTCAGTTTCACGCTCCTCGAAAGAAACTGAAGGGAGCGTCGGAAGCAGGAGAAGGGTAATTAAATATAATAAACAAAACCGAAACTGCAGCGAAGCGAAGTGAGGGTACCTCGAGCTGCAAGCAAGTCCAAAGCGTCGCGATTAGCGGGCTGGTGCCTCCAAAACCTGCATTCCCACGCGCACGAAGACGACACACCACACCACTCGCGCGCCGGCAATCAGAACTGAATTGGGACGACAAGGGAGTGGTCGGCCAAGATAGAATCGGCAGGCAGGTAGTATAGGCACATGAGGGGACGGGACACCGGGGAACTGCTCCCAACCTTCCCTCTCGTATATTTTCTTGACGCGCTCTGGGCTTGCAGTGCGGGAGCGGGCGATGCGAGCGCGCCAAGGGCCAAGCGGGTGCGTACTACATACAAACAGAGGCCTCTCGGTTGGAGCTTTCCGGCAGGTGAGGGTGGGGCGGGAGGCGTGAGGAGGAGGATGAGAGCGTGCTGCGTGCCGTGCGTGGGAGGAGCACGAGAGGGAGCAAGCAGCGGGGCGGGGAGGACGTGATACTGTTATGTGCGACGAGACGAGCTCAAGACGGCATTGAATCGGGGGCGCGTAATGGCGGGCACGGGCCTGCAAAACGGGAGCTTTTTTCAGGCGAGCAGAAGCAGGGAAGGGATTCGAGGGAATGGTTTTTTCTTTTTCTTCCGTGGGCCGAGCCCGATGCGGGAGGGATTCGCCGCCGTCCTCTCGACTGCGGCCGCAGCTGCGCCTGGTGAAGCGTCAGGTTAATGGCGGGGAAAAGGGAAAGGGGGTGTGGGACTAGTGGGAGCACGGAGCAGGCAGGCAGGGGCTCAAGGTCAAACCTCAAACGGCAGGGTGGCGTGGCGCAGGTCGGAGTGTCGGACAGGTGAATAAGCAGCCGGTACTGCTGGGACGGGGGAGTGACGACTGCCGAAGCAGGCGGTGGGAAGTGAACAGCGGAGTGGACGGCCGTGGCGCCGGGCGGTTTTGATCAGGGGAGGAGGGAGGTGTACGAGGCGGAGCCGGTGGCATTGATTAGTGGAGATCGGAGACGGCTCGGCGGTGATCAGAGGGCAAGGCATCCAGGACGGGGCTCGAGACCACGGCTTGCAAAGTGCAGACACTGGCCGGGTTCATGGGCCACCCCGCGCGGTTGGCCTTGGCCCCTCGGGTCTCTCTCTCTCTTTCTTTTGCGTGTGGAGACGTCGACTGATTGGTTGGTCGCCGTTAGAGATGGTAATGAGCCTGATCTCCGTTTCCGGCCGGAAATTACTCTGTTATATCTAGTTTGGTAACACTATTTTCTATTTTCTTAATAAAAATGAACTAATTATCTTTAAAAAAATAGAAAATCCTTTAACAAAATAGGGTTGCCAAAATATCCATTAGAGACGGTGTCGGGGACCATAATTAGAGGTACCCTCAAGACGCCTAATTCTCAGCTGGTAACCCCCATCAGCATAAAGCTGCAAAGGCCTGATGGGTACGATCAAGTCAGGGATCAGTGCACACGAGTGACTCGATCACGCTTCACCCGAGCCTAGCCTCGGCCAAAGGCAGCCGACCTCGAGAGACTTCCGTCTCGCCCGAGGCCCCCCTTTTAACGGCGGACACACCTCCGGCTCGCCCGAGGCCTTGGCTTCGCTTAGAAGCAACCCTGACCAAGTCGCCGCGCCGACTGACCAGGTTGCAGGAGCATTTAACGCAAAGGTGGCCTGACACCTTTATCCTGACACGCGCCCCCCGGCAGAGCCGAAGTGACCGCCGTCACTCCACCGCTCCACTGACCAGTCTGACAGAAGGACAGCGCCGCCTGCGCCACTCCGACTGCAGTGCCACTCGACAGAGTGAGTCTGACAGGCAGTCAGGCCTTGTCAAAGGCGCCATAGGAAACTCCGCTCCGCCCGACCCCAGGGCTCGGACTCGGGCTAAGACCCGGAAGACGGCGAACTTCGCTCCGCCCGACCACAGGGCTCGGACTCGGGCTAAGACCCGGAAGACGGCGAACTCCGCTCCGCCCGACCACAGGGCTCGGACTCGGGCTAAGACCCGGAAGACGGCGAACTCCGCTCCGCCCGACCCCAGGGCTCGGACTCGGGCTCAGCCCCAGAAGACGACGAAACTACGCCTCGCCCGACCCCAGGGCTCGGGCTCCGCCCTGGCCTCGGCCAAACGATCTCCGCCTCGCCCGACCCGGGGGCTCGGGCTCGGCCTCGGCCACGGAAGACAGACTCGACCTCGGCTTCGGAGGAGCCCCCACGTCGCCCGACCTAGGGCTCGGGCCCGCCACGTCAACAGGAAGCGCCATCACCATCCTACCCCGAGCCGACTCGGGTCACGAAGAACAAGACCGGCGTCCCATCTGGCCAGCTCCGCCAGACAGGCAATGATGGCGCCCCACAAGCTCTGTGACGACGGCGGCTCTCAGCTCTCTTACGGAGGCAGGGCGACGTCAGCAAGGACTCGACCGCTCCTACAGCTGTCCCTCCGCCAGGCTCCGTTGCTCCTCCGACAGCCACGACATCACGCCAGCAAGGTGCCAAGACCTCTCCGGCTGCCACATTGGCATGTACCTAGGGCGCTAGCTCTCTCTCCGCTAGACGCGTAGCACTCTGCTACACCCCCCACTGTACACCTGGATCCTCTCCTTACAACTATAAAAGGAAGGACCAGGGCCTTCTTAGAGAAGGTTGGCCGCGCGGGGACGAGGACGAGACAGGCGCTCTCTTGGGGCCGCTCGCTTCCCTCACCCGCGTGGACGCTTGTAACCCCCCTACTGCAAGCGCACCCGACCTGGGCGCGGGACGAACACGAAGGCCGCGGGATCTCCACCTCTCTCACGCCCGTCTCCGGCCACCTCGCCTCTCCCCCCTTCGCGCTCGCCCACGCGCTCGACCCATCTGGGCTGGGGCACGCAGCACACTCACTCGTCGGCTTGGGGACCCCCCCGGTCTCGAAACGCCGACAGTTGGCGCGCCAGGTAGGGGCCTGCTGCGTGCTGACGAACAGCTTCCCGTCAAGCTCCAGATGGGCAGTCTCCAGCAACCTCTCCGGCCCGGGACGGTGCTCCGTTTCGGGAGTCTTGAGTTCATGTCCTTCGACGGCAGCTACGACATGATACTCCTTCCGCCGCCGCGCGACAACGACAATGGTGACCGACGACCCGCCCGCCGGCGGCGGAACCGACGACATCTTCCCCGCGCGGCGGAAGAACAACATTCGAGCTCGCTCCGTCCTCTCCCCCGCCAACGGAGGAGGAGGCGGGGCAACCAAGGCCAAGCGGGAGGCCGCGCTTCGTCAGCTGTCGAGCGAATCGACGCCCCCGACGCCCCGACGGAAGGCACGCTAGGCGTCGACCTCGCGTTCGAGACGAAGACAAGCGTCGTCCCCCCGCGACATGCCGATCCCGAGCAAGAAGACGACGCCAGCGCGCTCGCGGAAAGCCTGCTGGACGTCGCCCTCGTACCTGGGACGACGGTGCAACCAGTCCCCGATGTGACTACGTCGCTCCTCGTCGACCAAAAGGTACTGACTAACTCCCATCTTACGTCATTTCGACTCGGCCTCAACCCGCCAAGCGACCTCGCCTTGGCGGGCGCTCTCATTGAGGCGAGTGCAACCCCACTGGGGTTTCGTATGCGGTCGCCTTGGGACCGGTTGACGGACGTCTCGACCTACGGGCCCTCTGGGTCCGAGGAAGATGACGATCCCAGCATCTGTTGGGATTTCTCTGGACTTGGCAACCCCAGTGCCATGCGGGACTTCATGACCGCATGTGACTACTTGCCTCTCCGACTGTACCGATGGAAGCCGCAGCCTCGACGACGAGGATTGCGGCCCAAGCCGCGAATGTTTCCACGTTGAGCTGGGGGATCCCTCCGAAGGCAACCATCTTGGCATGCCGGAGGACGGTGATTTTCCTAGGCCCGTGCCTCGCGCCGACATCCCGCGGGAGCTAGCTGTGGTCCCCGTTCCGGCGGGGGGTCACGACCCACAGCTCGAGCAAGTCCGCGGGGCGTAGGCCAGGCTCGACGAGGGAACAGGAGCGCTTGAGACGATCCGCCGGGACGTCGGGCAGGTATGGGCGGGCCAACCCCCGGCCGGAGAAATACATCACCTGCCCCAAGGTCTCCAGCACCGCGTCGCCAACGATGTCAGGGTCAGACCGCCGCCCGCATCCAGCGGGGTTGGTCAGAACCTGGCAGCCGCAGCGATGCTCCTCCGCGCGATGCCGGAGCCATCAACTACCGAGG
The DNA here is from genome assembly GCA_029449295.1 of Zea luxurians. Classification (NCBI taxonomy): domain Eukaryota; kingdom Viridiplantae; phylum Streptophyta; class Magnoliopsida; order Poales; family Poaceae; genus Zea; species Zea luxurians. The sequence goes on from JAOPSE010000017.1 coordinate 52,815,733, forward strand.
GTCGGCGAATCCAGGGAGAGCTCAAGAATCTCCTGGAAGGCGCTGCGGCCCGACGGGCCGAGAGCACTGCCTCCCGAAGGCAGGGATACCCCTCGGAACCTCATGCCGCGACTTCCCGATTCATGCGGGAAGCCTCGGTCTACGCCGGGCGCACGCGCAACACTGCGCCTGCGGCCCCGGGCAACCTCGGCAACGAGCACCATCGACGCGACCGTCGGGCCCACCTCGACGAAAGGGTGCGCCGAGGCTACCACCCCAGGCGTGGGGGACGCTACGACAGCGGGGAGGATCGGAGTCCCTCGCCCGAACCACCCGGAACGCAGACCTTCAGTCGGGCCATCCGACGGGCGCCGTTCCCGACCCGGTTCCGACCCCCGACTACTATCACGAAGTACTCGGGGGAAACGAGACCGGAACTGTGGCTCGCGGACTACCGCCTGGCCTGCCAGCTGGGTGGAACGGACGATGACAACCTCATCATCCGTAACCTCCCCCTGTTCCTCTCCGACACTGCTCGCGCCTGGTTGGAGCACCTGCCTTCGGGGCAGATCTCCAACTGGGACGACTTGGTCCAGGCCTTCGCCGGCAATTTCCAGGGCACATACGTGCGCCCCGGGAATTCCTGGGACCTTCGAAGCTGCCGGCAACAGCCGGGAGAGTCGCTCCGGGACTACATCCGGCGATTCTCGAAGCAGCGTACCGAGCTGCCCAACATCACCGATTCGGATGTCATCAGCGCGTTTGAAAGGGAAATAGGCTTTAAACCTTTTCCTAAATAATTTTGGTGGTTGAATGTCCAACACAAACAATTGGACTAATTAGTTTGCTCTAGATTACATGTTCTACAGGTGCCAAAGATTCAACTCAAAATCAATAAAAAGAACAAGACAAGGTTCAAAAGAAAGGAGCAAAGAGAAACCGAAGTGCTCCCTGGTATGGCACACCGGACTGTCCGGTGTGCCACCGGACAGTGTCCGGTGCACCACCGGACCGTGTCCGGTGCACCAGGGAGGATTGCCTTCAAACTCTTCACCTTCGGGTTTCTCAGGCGCAGCCCACTATAATTCACCGGACTGTCCGGTGCACCACCGGACAGTGTCCGGTGCTCCAGAGTGAAGCGGCTCTGAACTGGCCCGCTTCGGGAAAGTGGGAGGTCGCTCCGCTAAAATTCACCGGACTGTCCGGTGTACACCGGACTGTCCGGTGTGCCAGCGGAGCAACGGTCATCTGCGCGCAACGGTCGACTCTGCAAAGTGTACAGTTGAATTCAGAGTGTCAGAGCAGAAGTCAGAGGGGCACCGGACTGTCCGGTGCTGCACCGGACTGTCCGGTGCCACATGAGGACAAAGCCTCCAACGGTCGACCAGCTCCAATCTCAACGGATAGGATGACGTGGCTGGCGCACCGGACTGTCCGGTGCGCCCATCGCCAGCAGCTTCTCCAACGGCTACAAAATTAGATGGTGGCTATAAATACCACCCCAACCGGCCACTTCAAGGTGTGGGAGTCCAAGCAACATTCCAAGTCATCTAGTTGACATACTCAAGCCCTCCCAACCACCTATATTCATTGATACATCCTATACACAAGATCTAGCCCACTACAACCAACACAAGTGCCACAAAAGAGAGAGCGAGCAATTGAGAGCTACTCAATTGAGTTTAGTCCTAGTGCCTTGTGAGACACATTGAGAGATAGTGTGTGCTTCATCCTTGTGTTCATTTGTGCGTGGAGTTTTGACTCCCATTCAATCTTACTCCAAAGTGTTGGAGGCTTGTAAAAGCTAGCAAGAGACACCAAAGAGTGTGGTGGTCCTTGCGGGATCGAGAGTGATCCTTGAGAAGAAGAAGAGCTCACCGATCCTTGTGTGATCGGTGGAGAGAGGGAAAGGGTTGAAAAAGACCCGTCCTTGAGTGGACTCCTCAACGGGGACTAGGCCTTCGAGGGCCGAACCTCGGTAAAACAAATCACCCGTGTTCATTGTGTTTCTTGCTTGTGATTTGTTTGCTTTCCCTTCTCTAAGTTTTCTTGCGCCATTCTCCGCTAACATCTTTTGGTGTTGCTTCAAGTTTATTTCTCATTTGGTGGAGCAACCCTTCGCAAGAAAGAACTTTACTTATTGCTCTTCTCATCTAAGCCTTCTTGCTTTACTATCCATATATCTAGTAGTTGTATTGTTTATCAATTCCGCATTATTTCATAGCAACTTTGATTACAAGCAAAGGACTTAGTTTTTATACTCCGATAATCATATTTCTTGTTCTAACCACTAATCAAAGGATCTAGTTGGGGATAAAGTTTTAATCTACAGGCTTCGCCTATTCACCCCCCCTCTAGGCGACTATCAATTGGTATCAAAGGTAGGCACTTCATCTTGAGTCTAACAACTCGAAGTGATGGCTCGTAGAAGATCCCAAAAGAACAAGAAGACTTCTCCAACGAACGCAACCCAAAAGGAGGTAACTCTTGAGATATTATTTGATGATTGTTCTAATTATGATTCATGGTCTACTAGTGTGATAAATGCTTTTAGAACCGTAGATCCTCGATTAGAACAAATTATAGACAAGAGTATTTTTCCCTCTAATTTCAATGGAAAAATTAATTCCGAGGAGGATCAAAGATGTTATCGCTTAAACTATCTAGCTTTTGACATCTTAACTAATTCTCTTAGCAAAGAAGACTATCGTGCCTTCGTATCAAATTATGACGAATCCATCCATGATGCGCATGATATTTGGACTAGGATTAGAAGCAAATTTGATGAGTCCTATTATGATAATTCATTTTGTGCTTCTACCTCCTTTGGTATTTGTGATACTAACCCTTGCAAGGAGGAAGAAGAAAATGAACGATGGAGACCAAACGATGAATCCACCTCTCCAAAAGGTTTGTCTTCCCATTTCGATTCCCACATGTGTTGTGTGGCTAATGCAAATGATAGCGGAAGCACAAATGAGGATGAGGAGGAAGAAAGAAGCTTTGTGCAACTCTACGCTCGCCTAAGCCAAGAAGATAAGGCGGTCATGCTCAAACTTCTAGAAAGAGCGAGAGAGCAAGGCGAAGCTCGTCAAAGGCTAGAAAGTATTCTCTCCATTAAGATGCAATGCTTTGATGAGTTGACTAAAGAACATGAGGAGCTAAAGTGCTCTCATGTTGATTTGGTCCAAAGGTATGAAACTATTTCAATTGAGCAAGATAACGCTTTACATTGTATCGCTCAATTAGTAAATAGGAATACCTTGCTTAAGGACCAAGTAAAAAAGCTAAAAATTGAAAATCTAGCTTTTCAAATAAAATATGATATGCTCTTATGCTCTCATGAAAATCTTATGGATGATCATATCATATTAGATATCACTCATGAGGTTGTGATAGAAAACTTGAAATCTCAACAACCTCACACATGCACATGTATTCAAATTGAGACTATATTACCATGTGCTAATGCTTGTTGTCCGTCGACAAGCAAACCTTCCTTTGAGCTAGAATTTGCAGGAACAAAAGATAATACATATCAAAAGCTCAAAGAAGAAAATGAGAGGCTAAAGAAAAGCTTGACACAACTTAAAGGGAAGTGCATTGCACAACCTTCTCAAGATAACCGTGATCACATGGTGAAGAAGCTTGAGACGGGAACAACCGTGACATACACTACATCCCTTGAAGAAAATGTCAAGGACTTGAGGATTGCCAAGAAGAGGAAGCAAAAGAAGAAAATCAACACCTCTTCCAAAAGCCTCACCCATGCCTCCATAAAAGGTAACATCCAAGGTGATAATCAAGTTACACTTCACATTAAGAAAAATAAGAAGTGTAGTGAATGCATTGAAGAGGGACACTTGATTAGGTCATGTCCCTACATTAAAAATGGCTTGGTTATTAACAAGGATGATAGACTTTGTTTTAAATGTTCAAAGAAGGGACACTTAGTTAAATCTTGTCCCTATTTAAAACAAAAAGGCATGATGTTAGAAAAGAAAGTTTTTACTAACCATATAGCAAGCAACAAACAAGGAAAGAAGAAATCTTCAAAACCTGGAAAACGCCTATGCTACACATGCCGGAAGAAGGGACATCAATGCAAAAATTGTCCCATTGGTAACTCTTCCACTCCTAACTTGTCATTTGATTCATATATAACTAGGCAACCCAAGATTGCAACTTGTGCTAGAAAGGTAACGAGTTTACCAAGCGCTAGCGCAAAGGACACTTGGGTTCCTAGATTTTTGTTTACTAACCTTAACGGACCCATCAAGCGATGGGTACCAAAATGTGCTTGACAAGCTTTGTAGGAGAAGGAGATGGTATGAAGCTTTGGGGTGCTTGAGGGAGTTAATTCAATTCTTATTAACTCAAGCTATCAATCTTCAAATGATCTACATATTCAAGATTGACCCAAAGTTATTTCAATTTATTATATTCAAAAAACTCATATCATCTTGAGGGAAGTTGTTGATGTTGTAGGAAATAAAGAATTATCCTATGCGGAAAAGTCAAGACCTACAACATGGAGGAAGATCAAAGGATGGTAACAATTATGCTTTCAAGTGCAAGTATCTTAATTTATCATTTCTTATGTGTCTTGTGTAGTCACATAGAAGAAAAATGCACTTCAAATGTTCTTAAACTATGTTACCATTCGTTGTAGAAATTCCTCTCATATGGTAGATTGTATATTCATCATTCCTATACTATGACAATCTACATGTTTTAAAGCAACTCATGGCATGTTATTACACTTACTATCTTATTAATGCCATGATTCTAGATATAGAGAGATATTCCAAGTTCTTAAAAGAATAAGGTGTCACGAGTGGAATTCAAATCTCTACGACACCTACAAAAGGAAGATTCTCTCTATAACTAGAATAGTGAGACTAATGCTTTTATCTAAGTAACCCATGAAGTCTCACTAGTAGAGAATATGTTTTTTTTTTGAGATGCGTAATTTATCTTGACAAAAAAAATCAATCCAATAATTTATGTTGTATGTCTTATTGCTTAAAATTGGATATGATTCTTCGTCATTTATCGCTCTCCATGTTACGAACTAGATTTGTTTTTATAATCTTTAATTAACTATGCTTGTTCTTGCTAGTTAAAATTTGAGCATAATATCATCTTGGAATAATCTAGTTCATATTATAGAGTTTCCATGCTTTAGTAATCCACTTTCCATACTTTATCAAAAATGATTACAAAAAGGAAACTAGTGCTTGTGTTACTAATGTCAAAACTCTTGAGCTTGCTTGTGAAATCTACAAAAAGGATAAGGTCAAGACACAAGCTTAAAGGGGTTACTCTTCGCCCAAAGAAAGAAAGGTAAAAGCAAAGGTATGGGAACTCATCCTCTTAATCAATATAGTTCTCACTGATGGTTGTTTACTCTAATATATCATATTCTATCTACGAGAAGAATAGATTCTTTATTGGACCAAAGTCGACTAGATGTGCATTCAATCATTTTCACATAAATGCACTTGTCCATTAGAATCAAATTCATACCTTTGCTATAATTGCTTTCATATTGATATGCTTCCAAGGTATGATTAATAAAGTTCAATATGAAGAAGTAAATTCCTATGAGTGATCAAATGGTTAAATAGTGCATGTTTCTCCTTTCAAGTATATGTGCACTAATGTTAAGAAGTTTACTTCATATCTGTGTGACTTATGAATGATGAATTGTTCCTATTTTCTATCTAAAGAAACCATCATTCATTATATTCTCCCTCACGCTATTAACATCTCTCTTGAGTATTTTCAACAAGTTTGGAAGGAAAAAGAGATAACTACAAAGGGAGGTCACACAAATAAAAAAAGGAAGAACATCAAGGACAACAACACCTATATGGACAATGAGGTCTTCACAACAATCAATGGTGTGGTTGTAAGCACTCTTTATCTTTTTTTTTGAGATTGCAAGGCTTAAGTTGATTATTGCAAATTTTATAAGCCTCGATCAAGGTGTGTAATGGGTCTCCCTTTGTGTCTTTAAAGGTGAATGCATCAAAATCAATTCTTTCAATTTCTTGATGCATATCTTTAGGGGGAGTTCATTCTTATATTTTGATTATGTTGAGACTATTGCTTTATCTTAGTAATTTCATATAATCTCTTGCATGAGAATAGTGTTTCTCATGAAGTATGCTACTACACATCAATCCATCTTGTTAAAATAATGTTGCTTTTATCAAGGATTGTTGCTCTCATTACTAAAGTAGCATGCTTATTGGATTCTCCTATTTTAAGCTTAATTCCTATTCCAATATGTTACTCTCTTGATCGCATCCATTGTTTGTTTGATCATAGAATAACATCAAATGACACTTAGTGCCTCATATTCTTTCCAATCGATACCTCTCTTGATATGCACTAAGTTAAAAGGAGAATTCATGATTCATTTATACAATTTGTGATCCACTTAATATATGTTAACCATGACTTAGAAAAGGATCACTAGTTGTAAGAACTCTCTCTTGTGCAAAATATTTTCACACATTGTCATTGAGTATAGGTCTTAAGCAAACAAGACTAAGGACAAAAGCACAATGAAGAGAGCGTCTACAAGTAAAGGTACAAAACGGGTAAAACTTATTCCTATCATTTACATATGTACCTAAAATCTTCCTCTTATATACACTCTTTGCATATCTTGTATAAAAGGAAGAGAAAGCATGTCCTTTGCATCTTTGCTAAAACTAGATGAAGTGGTTCTATTGTCAAAGAGCTTAAAGCTTAACCTTGTAACGAGGATAAGCTACCTTTGTTCCAAAGGTGGATGGTCCTTAAGTCTCTTTGAAATCTTTAAAGGAAAATGCTTAAAATGTTTGCAACATGCTTTCATAAGTGCATAAACTGTCTTGAGCATCACACATATACTATGACACAATGCACTTCACTTTCTCTATGATATAGACTTGTTCTCATTAACCTAATTATGTGCACTTGGCATTTAAGGCCAAAAATATGTATTCCTCTCAAGGCACATATTTAGGGGGAGAAATCTATATTATATAGAACTATGATCATGCTTAATTGACATATCTTTTGATCATATCTCTTTCATTTTGGTACAAATGCATATATCCTATTATTCCCGTACCATGACTACGACTAATATGTTTCCAAGTATATTACTATGCTAAGTCGTAGATTGAAAGGGAAATGGAGTCTTCGGCGAAGACAAGGCTTCCACTCAACTCTATTGGTATTATCTACCCTTCGCCATCACTCCATACTATCTCTCCACATTGGTATAATCTTTCACTCATATATTATTTACCAAAGGAGGAGACAACTTATAGAATGGGCTCTGATGACTTCGTTTTTGGTGATTCATGCCAAAAGGGGGAGAGAGTATTAGCCCAAAGCAAAAGGACCGCACCACCACCCTAATTTTAAAATGAGTTCAATTGAAAATTTTAAATTGGTATCTTATTGTGTTCAAAAGGGGGAGAAAGTAGTATTTCAAAAATCAATATCTTAAAACCCTCTTGAACTCTAAGAGGAGGATTTAATCTAGGGGGAGTTTTGTTTAGTCAAAGGAAAAGCATTTGAAACAGGGGGAGAAATTTCCAAATCTTATGATTCATTTACCTTTGACTATTTACAAAAGACTTTGAAAAAGAATTTCCAAAACATTTGCAAAAACAAAACTTGAGGTGCAAGCATGGTCCAAAATGTTAAAAACAAAGAAAAGCATCCATGCATATTTTATGAAATGAATATTGGTTTAATTCCAAGCAATCTTTGCACCTATCCTATGCAAACTAGTTCAATTATTCTCTTATATATTTGCTTTGGTTTGTGTTGGCATCAATCACCAAAAAGGGGGAGATTGAAAGGGAAATAGGCTTTAAACCTTTTCCTAAATAATTTTGGTGGTTGAATGTCCAACACAAACAATTGGACTAATTAGTTTGCTCTAGATTACATGTTCTACAGGTGCCAAAGATTCAACTCAAAATCAATAAAAAGAACAAGACAAGGTTCAAAAGAAAGGAGCAAAGAGAAACCGAAGTGCTCCCTGGTATGGCGCACCGGACTGTCTGGTGTGCCACCGGACAGTGTCCGGTGCACCACCGGACCGTGTCCGGTGCACCAGGGAGGATTGCCTTCAAACTCTTCACCTTCGGGTTTCTCAGGCGCAGCCCACTATAATTCACCGGACTGTCCGGTGCACCACCGGACAGTGTCCGGTGCTCCAGAGTGAAGCGGCTCTGAACTGGCCCGCTTCGGGAAAGTGGGAGGTCGCTCCGCTAAAATTCACCGGACTGTCCGGTGTACACCGGACTGTCCGGTGTGCCAGCGGAGCAACGGTCATCTGCGCGCAACGGTCGACTCTGCAAAGTGTACAGTTGAATTCAGAGTGTCAGAGCAGAAGTCAGAGGGGCACCGGACTGTCCGGTGCTGCACCGGACTGTCCGGTGCCACATGAGGACAAAGCCTCCAACGGTCGACCAGCTCCAATCTCAACGGATAGGATGACGTGGCTGGCGCACCGGACATGTCCGGTGTGCACCGGACTGTCCGGTGCGCCCATCGCCAGCAGCTTCTCCAACGGCTACAAAATTAGATGGTGGCTATAAATACCACCCCAACCGGCCACTTCAAGGTGTGGGAGTCCAAGCAACATTCCAAGTCATCTAGTTGACATACTCAAGCCCTCCCAACCACCTATATTCATTGATACATCCTATACACAAGATCTAGCCCACTACAACCAACACAAGTGCCACAAAAGAGAGAGCGAGCAATTGAGAGCTACTCAATTGAGTTTAGTCCTAGTGCCTTGTGAGACACATTGAGAGATAGTGTGTGCTTCATCCTTGTGTTCATTTGTGCGTGGAGTTTTGACTCCCATTCAATCTTACTCCAAAGTGTTGGAGGCTTGTAAAAGCTAGCAAGAGACACCAAAGAGTGTGGTGGTCCTTGCGGGATCGAGAGTGATCCTTGAGAAGAAGAAGAGCTCACCGATCCTTGTGTGATCGGTGGAGAGAGGGAAAGGGTTGAAAAAGACCCGTCCTTGAGTGGACTCCTCAACGGGGACTAGGCCTTCGAGGGCCGAACCTCGGTAAAACAAATCACCCGTGTTCATTGTGTTTCTTGCTTGTGATTTGTTTGCTTTCCCTTCTCTAAGTTTTCTTGCGCCATTCTCCGCTAACATCTTTTGGTGTTGCTTCAAGTTTATTTCTCATTTGGTGGAGCAACCCTTCGCAAGAAAGAACTTTACTTATTGCTCTTCTCATCTAAGCCTTCTTGCTTTACTATCCATATATCTAGTAGTTGTATTGTTTATCAATTCCGCATTATTTCATAGCAACTTTGATTACAAGCAAAGGACTTAGTTTTTATACTCCGATAATCATATTTCTTGTTCTAACCACTAATCAAAGGATCTAGTTGGGGATAAAGTTTTAATCTACAGGCTTCGCCTATTCACCCCCCCTCTAGGCGACTATCAATTGGTATCAAAGGTAGGCACTTCATCTTGAGTCTAACAACTCGAAGTGATGGCTCGTAGAAGATCCCAAAAGAACAAGAAGACTTCTCCAACGAACGCAACCCAAAAGGAGGTAACTCTTGAGATATTATTTGATGATTGTTCTAATTATTATTCATGGTCTACTAGTGTGATAAATGCTTTTAGAACCATAGATCCTCGATTAGAACAAATTATAGACAAGAGTATTTTTCCCTCTAATTTCAATGGAAAAATTAATTCCGAGGAGGATCAAAGATGTTATCGCTTAAACTATCTAGCTTTTGACATCTTAACTAATTCTCTTAGCAAAGAAGACTATCGTGCCTTCGTATCAAATTATGACGAATCCATCCATGATGCGCATGATATTTGGACTAGGATTAGAAGCAAATTTGATGAGTCCTATTATGATAATTCATTTTGTGCTTCTACCTCCTTTGGTATTTGTGATACTAACCCTTGCAAGGAGGAAGAAGAAAATGAACGATGGAGACCAAACGATGAATCCACCTCCCCAAAAGGTTTGTCTTCCCATTTCGATTCCCACATGTGTTGTGTGGCTAATGCAAATGATAGCGGAAGCACAAATGAGGATGAGGAGGAAGAAAGAAGCTTTGTGCAACTCTACGCTCGCCTAAGCCAAGAAGATAAGGCGGTCATGCTCAAACTTCTAGAAAGAGCGAGAGAGCAAGGCGAAGCTCGTCAAAGGCTAGAAAGTATTCTCTCCATTAAGATGCAATGCTTTGATGAGTTGACTAAAGAACATGAGGAGCTAAAGTGCTCTCATGTTGATTTGGTCCAAAGGTATGAAACTATTTCAATTGAGCAAGATAACGCTTTACATTGTATCGCTCAATTAGTAAATAGGAATACCTTGCTTAAGGACCAAGTAGAAAAGCTAAAAATTGAAAATCTAGCTTTTCAAATAAAATATGATATGCTCTTATGCTCTCATGAAAATCTTATGGATGATCATATCATATTAGATATCACTCATGAGGTTGTGATAGAAAACTTGAAATCTCAACAACCTCACACATGCACATGTATTCAAATTGAGACTATATTACCATGTGCTAATGCTTGTTGTCCGTCGACAAGCAAACCTTCCTTTGAGCTAGAATTTGCAGGAACAAAAGATAATACATATCAAAAGCTCAAAGAAGAAAATGAGAGGCTAAAGAAAAGCTTGACACAACTTAAAGGGAAGTGCATTGCACAACCTTCTCAAGATAACCGTGATCACATGGTGAAGAAGCTTGAGACGGGAACAACCGTGACATACACTACATCCCTTGAAGAAAATGTCAAGGACTTGAGGATTGCCAAGAAGAGGAAGCAAAAGAAGAAAATCAACACCTCTTCCAAAAGCCTCACCCATGCCTCCATAAAAGGTAACATCCAAGGTGATAATCAAGTTACACTTCACATTAAGAAAAATAAGAAGTGTAGTGAATGCATTGAAGAGGGACACTTGATTAGGTCATGTCCCTACATTAAAAATGGCTTGGTTATTAACAAGGATGATAGACTTTGTTTTAAATGTTCAAAGAAGGGACACTTAGTTAAATCTTGTCCCTATTTAAAACAAAAAGGCATGATGTTAGAAAAGAAAGTTTTTACTAACCATATAGCAAGCAACAAACAAGGAAAGAAGAAATCTTCAAAACCTGGAAAACGCCTATGCTACACATGCCGGAAGAAGGGACATCAATGCAAAAATTGTCCCATTGGTAACTCTTCCACTCCTAACTTGTCATTTGATTCATATATAACTAGGCAACCCAAGATTGCAACTTGTGCTAGAAAGGTAACGAGTTTACCAAGCGCTAGCGCAAAGGACACTTGGGTTCCTAGATTTTTGTTTACTAACCTTAACGGACCCATCAAGCGATGGGTACCAAAATGTGCTTGACAAGCTTTGTAGGAGAAGGAGATGGTATGAAGCTTTGGGGTGCTTGAGGGAGTTAATTCAATTCTTATTAACTCAAGCTATCAATCTTCAAATGATCTACATATTCAAGATTGACCCAAAGTTATTTCAATTTATTATATTCAAAAAACTCATATCATCTTGAGGGAAGTTGTTGATGTTGTAGGAAATAAAGAATTATCCTATGCGGAAAAGTCAAGACCTACAACATGGAGGAAGATCAAAGGATGGTAACAATTATGCTTTCAAGTGCAAGTATCTTAATTTATCATTTCTTATGTGTCTTGTGTAGTCACATAGAAGAAAAATGCACTTCAAATGTTCTTAAACTATGTTACCATTCGTTGTAGAAATTCCTCTCATATGGTAGATTGTATATTCATCATTCCTATACTATGACAATCTACATGTTTTAAAGCAACTCATGGCATGTTATTACACTTACTATCTTATTAATGCCATGATTCTAGATATAGAGAGATATTCCAAGTTCTTAAAAGAATAAGGTGTCACGAGTGGAATTCAAATCTCTACGACACCTACAAAAGGAAGATTCTCTCTATAACTAGAATAGTGAGACTAATGCTTTTATCTAAGTAACCCATGAAGTCTCACTAGTAGAGAATATGTTTTTTTTTGGAGATGCGTAATTTATCTTGACAAAAAAAAATCAATCCAATAATTTATGTTGTATGTCTTATTGCTTAAAATTGGATATGATTCTTCGTCATTTATCGCTCTCCATGTTACGAACTAGATTTGTTTTTATAATCTTTAATTAACTATGCTTGTTCTTGCTAGTTAAAATTTGAGCATAATATCATCTTGGAATAATCTAGTTCATATTATAGAGTTTCCATGCTTTAGTAATCCACTTTCCATACTTTATCAAAAATGATTACAAAAAGGAAACTAGTGCTTGTGTTACTAATGTCAAAACTCTTGAGCTTGCTTGTGAAATCTACAAAAAGGATAAGGTCAAGACACAAGCTTAAAGGGTTACTCTTCGCCCAAAGAAAGAAAGGTAAAAGCAAAGGTATGGGAACTCATCCTCTTAATCAATATAGTTCTCACTGATGGTTGTTTACTCTAATATATCATATTCTATCTACGAGAAGAATAGATTCTTTATTGGACCAAAGTCGACTAGATGTGCATTCAATCATTTTCACATAAATGCACTTGTCCATTAGAATCAAATTCATACCTTTGCTATAATTGCTTTCATATTGATATGCTTCCAAGGTATGATTAATAAAGTTCAATATGAAGAAGTAAATTCCTATGAGTGATCAAATGGTTAAATAGTGCATGTTTCTCCTTTCAAGTATATGTGCACTAATGTTAAGAAGTTTACTTCATATCTGTGTGACTTATGAATGATGAATTGTTCCTATTTTCTATCTAAAGAAACCATCATTCATTATATTCTCCCTCACGCTATTAACATCTCTCTTGAGTATTTTCAACAAGTTTGGAAGGAAAAAGAGATAACTACAAAGGGAGGTCACACAAATAAAAAAAGGAAGAACATCAAGGACAACAACACCTATATGGACAATGAGGTCTTCACAACAATCAATGGTGTGGTTGTAAGCACTCTTTATCTTTTTTTTTTGAGATTGCAAGGCTTAAGTTGATTATTGCAAATTTTATAAGCCTCAATCAAGGTGTGTAATGGGTCTCCCTTTGTGTCTTTAAAGGTGAATGCATCAAAATCAATTCTTTCAATTTCTTGATGCATATCTTTAGGGGGAGTTCATTCTTATATTTTGATTATGTTGAGACTATTGCTTTATCTTAGTAATTTCATATAATCTCTTGCATGAGAATAGTGTTTCTCATGAAGTATGCTACTACACATCAATCCATCTTGTTAAAATAATGTTGCTTTTATCAAGGATTGTTGCTCTCATTACTAAAGTAGCATGCTTATTGGATTCTCCTATTTTAAGCTTAATTCCTATTCCAATATGTTACTCTCTTGATCGCATCCATTGTTTGTTTGATCATAGAATAACATCAAATGACACTTAGTGCCTCATATTCTTTCCAATCGATACCTCTCTTGATATGCACTAAGTTAAAAGGAGAATTCATGATTCATTTATACAATTTGTGATCCACTTAATATATGTTAACCATGACTTAGAAAAGGATCACTAGTTGTAAGAACTCTCTCTTGTGCAAAATATTTTCACACATTGTCATTGAGTATAGGTCTTAAGCAAACAAGACTAAGGACAAAAGCACAATGAAGAGAGCGTCTACAAGTAAAGGTACAAAACGGGTAAAACTTATTCCTATCATTTACATATGTACCTAAAATCTTCCTCTTATATACACTCTTTGCATATCTTGTATAAAAGGAAGAGAAAGCATGTCCTTTGCATCTTTGCTAAAACTAGATGAAGTGGTTCTATTGTCAAAGAGCTTAAAGCTTAACCTTGTAACGAGGATAAGCTACCTTTGTTCCAAAGGTGGATGGTCCTTAAGTCTCTTTGAAATCTTTAAAGGAAAATGCTTAAAATGTTTGCAACATGCTTTCATAAGTGCATAAACTGTCTTGAGCATCACACATATACTATGACACAATGCACTTCACTTTCTCTATGATATAGACTTGTTCTCATTAACCTAATTATGTGCACTTGGCATTTAAGGCCAAAAATATGTATTCCTCTCAAGGCACATATTTAGGGGGAGAAATCTATATTATATAGAACTATGATCATGCTTAATTGACATATCTTTTGATCATATCTCTTTCATTTTGGTACAAATGCATATATCCTATTATTCCCGTACCATGACTACGACTAATATGTTTCCAAGTATATTACTATGCTAAGTCGTAGATTGAAAGGGAAATGGAGTCTTCGGCGAAGACAAGGCTTCCACTCAACTCTATTGGTATTATCTACCCTTCGCCATCACTCCATACTATCTCTCCACATTGGTATAATCTTTCACTCATATATTATTTACCAAAGGAGGAGACAACTTATAGAATGGGCTCTGATGACTTCGTTTTTGGTGATTCATGCCAAAAGGGGGAGAGAGTATTAGCCCAAAGCAAAAGGACCGCACCACCACCCTAATTTTAAAATGAGTTCAATTGAAAATTTTAAATTTGTATCTTATTGTGTTCAAAAGGGGGAGAAAGTAGTATTTCAAAAATCAATATCTTAAAACCCTCTTGAACTCTAAGAGGAGGATTTAATCTAGGGGGAGTTTTGTTTAGTCAAAGGAAAAGCATTTGAAACAGGGGGAGAAATTTCCAAATCTTATGATTCATTTACCTTTGACTATTTACAAAAGACTTTGAAAAAGAATTTCCAAAACATTTGCAAAAACAAAACTTGAGGTGCAAGCATGGTCCAAAATGTTAAAAACAAAGAAAAGCATCCATGCATATTTTATGAAATGAATATTGGTTTAATTCCAAGCAATCTTTGCACCTATCCTATGCAAACTAGTTCAATTATTCTCTTATATATTTGCTTTGGTTTGTGTTGGCATCAATCACCAAAAAGGGGGAGATTGAAAGGGAAATAGGCTTTAAACATTTTCCTAAATAATTTTGGTGGTTGAATGTCCAACACAAACAATTGGACTAATTAGTTTGCTCTAGATTACATGTTCTACAGGTGCCAAAGATTCAACTCAAAATCAATAAAAAGAACAAGACAAGGTTCAAAAGAAAGGAGCAAAGAGAAACCGAAGTGCTCCCTGGTATGGCGCACCGGACTGTCCGGTGTGCCACCGGACAGTGTCCGGTGCACCACCGGACCGTGTCCGGTGCACCAGGGAGGATTGCCTTCAAACTCTTCACCTTCGGGTTTCTCAGGCGCAGCCCACTATAATTCACCGGACTGTCCGGTGCACCACCGGACAGTGTCCGGTGCTCCAGAGTGAAGCGGCTCTGAACTGGCCCGCTTCGGGAAAGTGGGAGGTCGCTCCGCTAAAATTCACCGGACTGTCCGGTGTACACCGGACTGTCCGGTGTGCCAGCGGAGCAACGGTCATCTGCGCGCAACGGTCGACTCTGCAAAGTGTACAGTTGAATTCAGAGTGTCAGAGCAGAAGTCAGAGGGGCACCGGACTGTCCGGTGCTGCACCGGACTGTCCGGTGCCACATGAGGACAAAGCCTCCAACGGTCGACCAGCTCCAATCTCAACGGATAGGATGACGTGGCTGGCGCACCGGACATGTCCGGTGTGCACCGGACTGTCCGGTGCGCCCATCGCCAGCAGCTTCTCCAACGGCTACAAAATTAGATGGTGGCTATAAATACCACCCCAACCGGCCACTTCAAGGTGTGGGAGTCCAAGCAACATTCCAAGTCATCTAGTTGACATACTCAAGCCCTCCCAACCACCTATATTCATTGATACATCCTATACACAAGATCTAGCCCACTACAACCAACACAAGTGCCACAAAAGAGAGAGCGAGCAATTGAGAGCTACTCAATTGAGTTTAGTCCTAGTGCCTTGTGAGACACATTGAGAGATAGTGTGTGCTTCATCCTTGTGTTCATTTGTGCGTGGAGTTTTGACTCCCATTCAATCTTACTCCAAAGTGTTGGAGGCTTGTAAAAGCTAGCAAGAGACACCAAAGAGTGTGGTGGTCCTTGCGGGATCGAGAGTGATCCTTGAGAAGAAGAAGAGCTCACCGATCCTTGTGTGATCGGTGGAGAGAGGGAAAGGGTTGAAAAAGACCCGTCCTTGAGTGGACTCCTCAACGGGGACTAGGCCTTCGAGGGCCGAACCTCGGTAAAACAAATCACCCGTGTTCATTGTGTTTCTTGCTTGTGATTTGTTTGCTTTCCCTTCTCTAAGTTTTCTTGCGCCATTCTCCGCTAACATCTTTTGGTGTTGCTTCAAGTTTATTTCTCATTTGGTGGAGCAACCCTTCGCAAGAAAGAACTTTACTTATTGCTCTTCTCATCTAAGCCTTCTTGCTTTACTATCCATATATCTAGTAGTTGTATTGTTTATCAATTCCGCATTATTTCATAGCAACTTTGATTACAAGCAAAGGACTTAGTTTTTATACTCCGATAATCATATTTCTTGTTCTAACCACTAATCAAAGGATCTAGTTGGGGATAAAGTTTTAATCTACAGGCTTCGCCTATTCACCCCCCCTCTAGGCGACTATCAGCGTTCCTTGCCGGCACCACCTGCCGTGACCTGGTGAGCAAGCTAGGTCGCAAGACCCCCACCAGAGCGAGCGAGCTGATGGACATCGCCACCAAGTTCGCCTCTGGCCAGGAGGCGGTTGAGGCTATCTTCCGAAAGGACAAGCAGCCCCAGGGCCGCCCATCGGAAGAGGCTCCCGAGGCGTCTACTCCGCGCGGCGCCAAGAAGAAAGGCAAGAAGAAGTCGCAATCGAAACGCGACGCCGCTGACGCGGACCTTGTCGCCGCCGCCGAGTACAAGAACCCTCGGAAGCCCCCCGGAGGTGCTAACCTCTTCGACAAGATGCTCAAGGAGCCGCGCCCTTACCATCAGAGGCCCGTCAAGCACACCCTCGAGGAGTGCGTCATGCTTCGGCGTCACTTCCACAGGGCCGGGCCACCCGCCGAGGGTGGCAGGGCCCGCGACGACGACAAGAACGAAGATCACCAAGCAGGAGAATTCCCCGAGGTCCGCGACTGCTTCATGATCTACGGAGGGCATGCGGCAAATGCCTCGGCTCGGCATCGCAAGCAAGAGCGTCGGGAGGTCTGCTCGGTGAAGGTGGCGGCGCTAGTCTACCTAGACTGGTCCGACAAGCCCATCACTTTCGACCAGGCTGACCACCCCGACCGCGTGCCGAGCCCGGGGAAATACCCGCTCGTCGTCGACCCTGTCATCGGCAACGTCAGGCTCACCAAGGTCCTGATGGATAGGGGCAGCTGCCTCAACATCATC
This sequence comes from Zea luxurians, assembly GCA_029449295.1. NCBI lineage: Eukaryota > Viridiplantae > Streptophyta > Magnoliopsida > Poales > Poaceae > Zea > Zea luxurians. Next base: position 52,833,078 of record JAOPSE010000017.1, read on the forward strand.
TACGCCGAGACCCTCAAGCTCCTGCGCGTCGATCTGTCCTCCGTCCGGGCAGGCGCTGCGCCCTTCCACGGGATCGTACCTGGGAAGCGCGTCCAGCCCCTCGGACGACTCGACCTCCCCGTCTGCTTCGGAACGCCCTCCAACTTCCGAAGGGAGACCCTGACGTTCGAGGTGGTTGGGTTCCGAGGAACCTACCACGCTGTACTGGGGAGGCCATGCTACGCGAAGTTCATGGCCGTCCCCAACTACACCTACTTGAAGCTCAAGATGTCGGGCCCCAACGGGGTCATCACCGTCGGCCCCACGTACAAACACGCGTTCGAATGCGACGTGGAGTGCGTGGAGTACGCCGAGGCCCTCGCCGAGTCCGAGGCCCTCATCGCCGACCTGGAGAATCTCTCCAAGGAGGTGCCAGACGTGAAGCGTCACGCCGGCAACTTCGAGCCAGCGGAGACGGTTAAGGCCGTCCCTCTCGACCTCAGCGGCGACACCTCCAAGCAGATCCGGATCGGTTCCGGGCTCGACCCCAAACAGGAAGCAGTGCTCGTCGACTTTCTCCGCGCAAACGCCGACGTCTTTGCGTGGAGTCCCTCGGACATGCCCGGCATACCGAGGGATGTCGCCGAGCACTCGCTGGATATTCGGGCCGGAGCCCGACCCGTCAGGCAGCCACTGCGCCGATTCGATGAGGAGAAGCGCAGAGTGATTGGCGAAGAGATCCACAAGCTAATGGCAGCAGGGTTCATCAAAGAGGTATTCCATCCCGAATGGCTTGCCAACCCTGTGCTTGTGAGGAAGAAAGGGGGGAAATGGCGGATGTGTGTTGACTACACTGGTCTCAACAAAGCATGTCCGAAGGTTCCCTACCCTCTGCCTCGCATCGATCAAATCGTGGATTCCACTGCTGGGTGCGAAACCCTGTCCTTCCTCGATGCCTACTCAGGGTATCACCAAATCCGGATGAAAGAGTCCGACCAGCTCGCGACTTCTTTCATCACGCCGTTCGGCATGTACTGCTATGTCACCATGCCGTTCGGTTTGAGGAATGCGGGCGCGACGTACCAGCGGTGCATGAACCATGTGTTCGGCGAACACATCGGTCGCACAGTCGAGGCCTACGTCGATGACATCGTAGTCAAGACAAGGAAAGCTTCTGACCTCCTCTCCGACCTTGAAGCGACATTCCGATGTCTCAAGGCGAAAGGAGTCAAGCTCAATCCTGAGAAGTGTGTCTTCGGGGTACCTCGGGGCATGCTCCTGGGGTTCATCATCTCCGAGCGAGGCATCGAAGCCAACCCGGAGAAGATCGCAGCCATCACCAGCATGGGACCCATCAAGGACTTAAAAGGCGTACAGAGGGTCATGGGATGCCTCGCGGCCCTGAGCCGCTTCATCTCACGCCTCGGCGAAAGAGGTCTGCCTCTGTACCGCCTCTTAAGGAAGACCGAGTGTTTCGCTTGGACCCCTGAGGCCGAGGAAGCCCTCGAGAACCTGAAGGTGCTCCTTACAAAGGCACCTGTCTTGGTGCCCCCAGCTGATGGAGAAGCCCTCTTGGTCTACGTCGCCGCCACCACTCAGGTGGTTAGCGCCGCGATTGTGGTCGAGAGGCAAGAGGAAGGGCATGCACTGCCCGTTCAGAGGCCAGTCTACTTCGTCAGCGAAGTACTGTCCGAGACCAAGATCCGCTACCCACAAGTTCAGAAGCTGCTGTATGCTGTGATCCTGACGAGGCGGAAGTTACGACACTACTTCGAGTCTCATCCGGTAACTGTGGTGTCATCATTCCCCCTCGGGGAGATCATCCAGTGCCGAGAGGCCTCGGGCAGGATCGCAAAGTGGGCGGTGGAAATCATGGGCGAAACAATCTCGTTCGCCCCTCGGAAGGCCATCAAGTCCCAGGTGTTGGCGGACTTCGTGGCCGAATGGGTCGACACCCAGCTGTCGACGGCTCCGATCCAACCGGAGCTCTGGACCATGTTTTTCGACGGGTCGCTGATGAAGACAGGAGCCGGCGTGGGCCTGCTCTTCATCTCGCCCCTCGGAAAGCACCTGCGCTACGTGCTGCGCCTCCATTTCCCGGCGTCCAACAATGTGGCCGAGTACGAAGCTCTGGTCAACGGGTTGCGAATCGCCATCGAGCTAGGGGTCAGACGCCTCGACGCCCACGGTGATTCGCAGCTCGTTATCGACCAAGTCATGAGGAACTCCCACTGCCGCGACCCGAAGATGGAGGCCTACTGCGATGAGGTTCGGCGCCTGGAAGACAAGTTCTTCGGGCTCGAGCTCAACCACATCGCTCGGCGCTACAACGAGACTGCAGACGAGCTGGCTAAAATAGCCTCGGGGCGGACGACGGTCCCACCGGACGTCTTCTCCCGGGATCTGCATCAACCCTCCGTCAAGATCGACGACGCGCCCGAGCTCGAGGCGCCCTCGGCTCGGCCCGAGGCACCCTCGGCTCGGCCCAAGGCACCCTCGGCTCGGCCCGAGGTACCCTCGGCTCAGCCCGAGGTACCCTCGGCCCCCGATGCCGAGGCACTGGACGTCGAGGAGGAGCTGAGCGGGGCCATGCCTGATCGAAATTGGCAAGCCCCGTACCTGCGATATCTCCGCCGAGGAGAACTACCCCTCGACCAAGCCGAGGCTCGACGGGTAGCACGACGCGCCAAGTCATTCGTCTTGCTGGGCGATGAGGAGGAGCTCTACCACCGGAGCCCCTCGGGCATCCTCCAGCGATGCATCTCCATCGCCGAAGGTCAGGAACTCCTGCAAGAAATACACTCGGGGGCTTGCGGCCATCACGCAGCACCCCGAGCCCTTGTCGGGAATGCTTTCCGGCAAGGCTTCTACTGGCCAACAGCGGTGGCTGACGCCACCAGAATTATCCGCACCTGCGAAGGATGCCAATTCTATGCGAAGCAGACCCACCTGCCCGCTCAGGCTCTGCAGACGATGCCCATCACCTGGCCCTTTGCTGTATGGGGTCTGGACCTCGTAGGTCCCTTGCAGAAGGCGCCCGGGGGCTACACGCACCTGCTGGTCGCCATCGACAAATTCTCCAAGTGGATCGAGGTCCGACCCCTGAACAGCATCAGGTCCGAGCAGGCGGTGGCGTTCTTCACCAACATCATCCATCGCTTCGGGGTCCCAAACTCCATCATCACCGACAACGGTACACAGTTCACCGGCAAAAAATTCTTGGATTTTTGCGAGAATCACCACATCCGGGTGGACTGGGCCGCCGTGGCTCATCCCATGTCGAATGGGCAAGTAGAGCGTGCCAACGGCATGATTCTACAAGGGCTCAAGCCTCGGATCTACAACGGCCTCAACAAGTTCGGCAAGCGATGGATGAAGGAACTCCCCTCGGTGGTCTGGAGCCTAAGGACGACGCCGAGTCGTGCCACGGGTTTCACACCGTTCTTCCTGGTCTACGGGGCCGAGGCCATCTTGCCCACTGACCTGGAGCACGGCTCCCCGAGGACGAGGGCCTACACCGATCAAAGCAACCAAGCTAGCCGAGAAGAATCGCTGGACCAGCTAGAGGAGGCTCGGGACAAGGCCTTACTACACTCGGCGCGGTACCAGCAGTCCCTGCGACACTACCACGCCCGAGGGGTCCGGTCCCGAGACCTCCAGGTGGGCGATCTGGTGCTTCGGCTGCGGCAAGACGCCCGGGGAAGGCACAAACTCACGCCCCCCTGGGAGGGGCCATTCGTCATCGCCAAAGTTCTGAAGCCCGGAACATACAGGCTGGCCAACAATCAAGGCGAGATCTACGGCAACGCTTGGAACATCAAACAGCTACGTCGCTTCTACCCTTAAGATGTTTTCAAGTTATTCATATACCTCGCACCCACACAAAGTTTAGTCATCAAGGAAGGGTCGGCCTCGCCTCGGCAAAGCCCGACCCTCCCTCGGGGGCTAAAAAGGGGGAGACCCCCTCTGCGTCGAATTTTTCCTCGAAAAAAGATCTCTTTTTAGCAGAATTTCTTTCGTGCTTTTTGACTACTTCGAAAAGCGGATCCTGGAAACGACGGAGTACACGTAAGCAGCCAAGGCTGACCGAGCCGAGGGACTACTACGCCTCCGGGATACGGATACCTCACTCATCACCTTCTGCGATAAGTAACTCGCGTTCGGATACAGCGACTCCGTGGACCGAACAAGTCTTCACGTTCGGAAGCTCTTCTGCCAAAGCGGTCCTTCAAGCTTTCTCGACTAAGTCGGGGACAGGGCCTCATGGGCGGGTGAAAGTACGCGTAAGCGGCAAGGCCGACCGAGCCGAGGGACTCCCACGCCTCTGGGATACGGATACCTCACTCATCACCTTCCGCGAGAAGCAACTCTCGCCCACACAAACATCCCTGTTACCGACGGAAAGTCCAGATGCTCGAAATAAGAGGAAAGAAGACGCGGCTTTACAACGGAGCGAGGGTGTGTTTTCTGGCCTCGGTGGCCGCAGAAGGCACACGCTACAAGACAATCTGATCCTGCAGGCTCGGGTCTTCACGCTGAAGGGGGCCGCAACACCCTCGGCATCGACGACGTCTTCAGCAAGGTCCGACCCAGCCTCGGACGGCGACGCGGTCCGGGGACTTCTCCCGGAATCCGGCCCGAGCAGGCGGCTCGGCCGGTTACCCCTGGGGCCTCGGCCAAGCATCTTCCAAGGGCGCCGGCCCGACCCGAGGCCTCGGCTGATCGACTCCGACGTCGACCCCCGCTGACGGACAACCCGGCTAGGCTCCGGCCAACCAGGTTCCCATTTTCGAGCCTACTCCGCCTCCGCTCGTGCTGATATCGCTACCCCTGGCCTCGGCTCATCGAAGAGCGGCCGAGGGGTCTCTTTAACTAAGCTGGAGGAGCCTCAGACAACAAGGCCGATCGAGCCGAGGGATTCCTACGCCTCCGGGATACGGATACCTCACTCGTCACCTTGACCCGGGGCGACTCATGCTTGGTGAAGCGGTTCAGATAATCAACAGACGAGACATAGCGCTCGAAAATGAGGAGAAAACAAGGCTCCATGCCGAAATTGCATACATGTTCAGGCCTCGACAGCCACAATGAACAAAAACACTGGCATTCGAGGTGCCATCACAAACGGAACTCCGGTTCTGTCCCCGCGGATACGAGCGACCTCGGACCTACGGGGCGACGAACATCGGGAGGCTCGCCAGCGACCCCTGCAGCAGCATCCATGGTCCCGGGTGGACGCGACCACCGGAGGGCTCTTGTTCGCGGTCCCGCTCAAGGGACGCGAACAAGCCATCAAAGGCAAAGAGCGAGCCGCTCCCAAGCGCTCCGGCAGATCCTCGCTGCCGTCCTCGCCGCGAATGCGAGGGGGAAGACGGAATGTCGCGTCCTAGCTGGACAGCAACAGTTCGCCTTCCCCGGCATGACTGGAGGACGACTCCGTCGCAGCGCGGGAAGACGATTGCCACCACCAGAAGCTGGAAGAGGAGGTGGTTCGCCGACCCGCACACGAGGTAGAGCCCCGGCTCGCCTCGCTCCCCGCCCCAGCGAGGATGACGAACACACCCGATGCTGGGGGCGGGATCACAGCCTGGTTTGCCTCTCCCCATCCAGGAGCTGGAGGTCACCGTCTTGGGTGACCACCGGCGGAGGGGAGCAACCAGGCTGTGTGATGAAAATCCTTGAAGCCGAACGATGGCTGAAAGGTACCAACTCCCACGGAGTTGCGTTCCTCCATCGAGGGGGCAGAAAGACGGCGGATACCCCCCATCCGGGGGCTTGGAAGATGGAAAGACACGACGCATAAGGGAGGAAGAAGACATGGTTGCCTTCCGAAAAGGGTCGCCCTCCTTTTAAAGGCGACTCTCCCTACGTGCGCCCCCAAACGCCACGGGCCGAGTCTTCTCCAACACGCTCCAAGGCCCTCCCCTGCGGCATGGGGGCTGGGTCCCGCATGTCATGCAAACCGGCTCAGAAGCAGAAGAAGCCAAACCGCCGCGCGCGGTGCACATAACCGCCCAGCAGTTACGAGCGATTCCCCACTCTCGCCCAGACCAACGGGCGGAAGGGGCGGGCAGCCATGCAGGCGGCATGCAACCGCGCCAGGTGGACGCGCTTCTCCGACTTCTAACACGCCAGCTTGGAGGCCCAGGCCCACGCGTCGCGCAACCAGCGCGCCAGTTGCTGCATGCAAGCAACCGCACCGACACTTGTGCCACCGTCGCACCTCTTCGGTTGCGGAGCCTATACCGCGACTCGAGGCGACCCAGCAGCGCCAGCCTGGCGCGACGGTCAAAGCGACCGAAAGTGGGCCGGCAGTAATGGCGGTGGCAGGCGGGCGGGCGCAGCAGTCACGTCGTCAGCCGGGCTCACGTCCCATCCTGGAACAGCAAGAGAGCCTCCTCCCACGGCGTGAAGACGGTGCACCCGTGATCCGTTCCTCGAACGGCTCGCGCACGCGCAACGGCCGCCCCGCCAACCACTCGCCCCGTCGCATTAACTCCGCGGCGGGACAGGCGGCGCCTCTGGCAGGAGAAGCGGACGACGCTTCGCCTTCGCCGTAACAACCGCGCCAAAAAAGGTACGCCACGACGTTCGATTTCGTATCCTTTTCCTTTTTTCCTCTTTCTCTATCTCTTGCAACAGGGACCGGAAAAGGGGGATACCCCGAAAAGGATCCTTCCCTGTGAAGGAACCGGGCTCCGAGCCCCCCCTACTGATCAGAGGTTCGAAGACTGGCCCTCCGAAGGGTTCAACAGTCGCCTCAGATCGCATGGGCCCGACACCCACTACTGGTCAGGGGTTCGAAGGCCAGCCCACCGAAGGGCTCCATGGCCGCCTCAGGCTACTCGGGCTCCGCGCCCATTACTGATCAGGGGTTCGAAGGCTGGCCCCCGAAGGGTTCACAGTCGCCTCAGACACCGAGCGAGGGATGACCAGGGGTACGTTCGATACATAACCGAGGCTCGGGCTGCGCTCCCGAGGTACCCTAGGACATTTCCGAGACCAGCGGGAGCGATCTTGTAACGGAATCCCATCGGAGGGAGGCATCGAGCCCTCGGACCTCGTCGCCAGGGGACCGGGTCCGGCAGATCACCCGCAGGTACTTTTGGGCGTGCCTCTGGGCCCCTAGCCGACCCCAACGAACGGGGCACGGACGTCCACTCGGATTACCCGCTTGTAGCTCACCGGAGACACCATGTTCGGTGCCCATCGAGGGTAACATGGCGCTTGGTCCTGAATATCAGAATAGGACGAACGAACCGGCCTCCGCGGATATCTTTGCTTCGGAACAAAACAATTAGCATTAGGCTCGGTCAACTGGAATGTGTATTATCCATATGGGAGATCTTCCAATCGAGAAGATCCATCGATCTGAGACGAAGAGAAAGGGCCCATTTTCTTTACTTATTCAGTTAAACCAAGGATTCGTTATGGAAACAGATAGCAACAACCATTTCATCAGACATGCGTATTTTTGATTATCCGGTGGATTTACACAGTTTCATTAATGCAAATTGTTTGATGTAGTTAGTACTCAGGTTATTCGACGCTCAAGAATTCTTATTTAGGCAGTTCATATCATCTCTCCCCCCTCCTCCTTGCGGAAAGGCGACGTAGGGGCGTATGAAAAAAAAGCCGAGTCTGTCCCTGATCGTCCTCTCGCCCTGTGCGGAGGCTCGGGGGCTGCTCTCGCAAACCCGGCTCCGGCCAAACCGTTGACAGCGTCAACATACCAGCCCGAGAGCTTGGGCCCCGACCGTGCACCCGGGCTACGGCCAGTTCGCATGAGGGAACAACCAGACCAGCCGAAGCATTACGCAAGGCATTAAGACCTCGAAGGAGTGTAACCACTCCTCCGAGGCCTCGGGGGCTACACCCGGCGGGTGCGCTCGCGCGCACCCACCGGAACAAAATGCAACCGAGAAAGGCTGGTCCCCTTGCAAAAAAGTGCGACGAAAGCCTCCAAGCGAGTGCTAACACTCCCTTCGAGGCTCGGGGGCTACTGTCGGGGACCATAATTAGGGGTACCCTCAAGACGCCTAATTCTCAGCTGGTAACCCCCATCAGCATAAAGCTGCAAAGGCCTGATGGGTACGATCAAGTCAGGGATCAGTCCACACGAGTGACTCGATCACGCTTCACCCGAGCCTAGCCTCGGCCAAAGGCAGCCGACCTCGAGAGACTTCTGTCTCGCCCGAGGCCCCCCTTTTAACGGCGGACACACCTCCGGCTCGCCCGAGGCCTTGGCTTCGCTTAGAAGCAACCCTGACCAAATCGCCGCGCCGACTGACCAGGTTGCAGGAGCATTTAACACAAAGGTGGCCTGACACCTTTATCCTGACACGCGCCCCCCGGTAGAGCCGAAGTGACCGCCGTCACTCCACCGCTCCACTGACCAGTCTGACAGAAGGACAGCGCCGCCTGCGCCACTCCGACTGCAGTGCCACTCGACAGAGTGAGTCTGACAGGCAGTCAGGCCTTGCCAAAGGCGCCATAGGAAACTCCGCTCCGCCCGACCCCAGGGCTCGGACTCGGGCTAAGACCCGGAAGACGGCGAACTCCGCTCCGCCCGACCCCAGGGCTCGGACTCGGGCTAAGACCCGGAAGACGGCGAACTCCGCTCCGCCCGACCCCAGGGCTCGGACTCGGGCTAAGACCCGGAAGACGGCGAACTCCGCTCCGCCCGACCCCAGGGCTCGGACTCGGGCTCAGCCCCAGAAGACGACGAAACTACGCCTCGCCCGACCCCAGGGCTCGGGCTCCGCCCTGGCCTCGGCCAAACGATCTCCGCCTCGCCCGACCCGGGGGCTCGGGCTCGGTCTCGGCCACGGAAGACAGACTCGACCTCGGCTTCGGAGGAGCCCCCACGTCGCCCGACCTAGGGCTCGGGCCCGCCACGTCAACAGGAAGCGCCATCACCATCCTACCCCGAGCCGACTCGGGTCACGAAGAACAAGACCGGCGTCCCATCTGGCCAGCTCCGCCAGACAGGCAATGATGGCGCCCCACAAGCTCTGTGACGACGGCGGCTCTCAGCTCTCTTACGGAGGCAGGGCGACGTCAGCAAGGACTCGACCGCTCCTACAGCTGTCCCTCCGCCAGGCTCCGTTGCTCCTCCGACAGCCACGACATCACGCCAGCAAGGTGCCAAGACCTCTCCGGCTGCCACATTGGCATGTACCTAGGGCGCTAGCTCTCTCTCCGCTAGACGCGTAGCACTCTGCTACACCCCCACTGTACACCTGGATCCTCTCCTTACAACTATAAAAGGAAGGACCAGGGCCTTCTTAGAGAAGGTTGGCCACGCGGGGACGAGGACGAGACAGGCGCTCTCTTGGGGCCGCTCGCTTCCCTCACCCGCGTGGACGCTTGTAACCCCCCTACTGCAAGCGCACCCGACCTGGGCGCGGGACGAACACGAAGGCCGCGGGATCTCCACCTCTCTCACGCCCGTCTCCGGCCACCTCGCCTCTCCCCCCTTCGCGCTCGCCCACGCGCTCGACCCATCTGGGCTGGGGCACGCAGCACACTCACTCGTCGGCTTGGGGACCCCCCCCCCCGTCTCGAAACGCCGACAGACGGGGATGAGGAAGTTTCTTTCACCACGAAAATGTAAATAGGGGGAATTATTTTTCCGATGGGTAAACACGGATGAAGAAGCATTTCTCATCACCAATCCTCCGCGGAGATTCATTAAACCAGTATATGACAATGTTATCATGTACTAGTTAATGACAAAAATAAATAATTACAAACAATGACCACATTATATATTTTATATGACATTAATAGTCACACAACAATCAACAACAATGCATCACAAACATCTAACATGTAACAAAAAAAATTGTTCAACCATGTAAAACGATAAAAAAAAACAAAGTGGTTAAGTGGCACATGGACGGGTGGACAATCCCGGGGGAGGCATGCCAAATCGGTGGAGGCGAGAAAGCCAGCAATCTCGGGCTTGCGGGAGAGGGGGCGTCCGGGCGGAGCCATGGTGTACACCTGTGGACGCCGTCCTTGCAGACTTATAGAGTAGTAGTAGATTCACCCTATATCTATCTCCATTCGGTATCGGGTCTCTACTAGGTCTCCATCTCGGACAAGAAAAATGACCTCATTATATATTTTATATGACATTAACAGTCACACGGCAACCAACAACAATACATCAGAAACATCTAACATGTAACAAAAAAAAATGTTCAACCATGTAAAACGATAAAAAACAAAGTGGCACATGGACTGGTGGACATGGCAGCTGGTGTCTGGCCGCCTGGGTTAGGTGGATGGATGCTTAAAAGGGTTGGGAAATGTAGGGTTACTTGTTGGGCTTATTGTCTATTAGGCTACATCTAATTTTTTATTAGGTAAATTTTACACATGGATAATCGTGTTCGGATTCTGCTTTCCTATACCCATATCTACCATATCTAATGGGGGAAGAACTTCGCCGAAATCTGTAACCATATAGATAAAAATCTTCTCATACTCTAACCTAATAAAGAAAATCCACATTGATTAACGGGTATCGAAATATTCATTGACATCTCTAATTTTGACCAACGGAACTACGGAAGCTTTGCTGGGGGTATTGTGCGGTGTTCATTAAATTGAATTGAACTAGATCGAATGGTTAGAATCATCTATTACTTCCTCGGATTTAATATATAATAACTATATTTATTTAATCTCAAGTTTTATAAAATTAGGACGTATAAAAAAATAGATATAACATTAGTTTTTTAATCTAACTGGTGCATGTGTGTTGTATATGAAGTAAAGAAACTTCTTAATTTTACAACTTTGGACATGACCGTAGTTGCCGCGTTCCTTTTTTATGCACGTAATAGTTCATAAATCCGTGGTGAAAAATTTTGTCTGGTTAGTTACCCTGTTGTCTTGGTACCAGGCAAGCTCAACGTAGCTTGAAGCCTGATCCTAGGACCCTTCCAAACTGGTGGCTGAGGGAGAAGCGAACCGACGAAGAGCGAACAAACAAATGAGAGGAGAGGGGGAAAAAACAAGCGAGGAAATACCTGTCTCGCTGCTAACGGTAGTACTGTACTGAACTGAACTGCTTCAGCTGTGGGGGAGCAGACAAATCGTACCTGGTGAATCGATCAGGCAGAGCGGCCGAGACGTAAAGGCAAACGTGGTACCGATGTCCAACGTCCGTCGCTTCCATGTTTAAAGATAGAAGCAGGCAAGCAGCAGCAGTGGTCAGTTCCGGTACAAGGACCACAGCCACAGGCACAGGCACAGCCAGTGTGTGCTCTTGGCAACATTTCTTGCAATGTCTCAGCTAACCACCGTTACCTGAGAAGGATAAGGTTAATAACCACGCGACGTCTAACCCAAGCCACCCAAGGATTAGCTGCTGAACACGGAGGGCACGGCCACCACCCAAGTCACCCAACAAAGGATTAGCTCTACCTACACTGATCACGTACGTACCTCAGTAGGAGGGCACGACTACTAGATCGACAGAGGAAGCACGCAAGACGCGGACAGGACAGGAGCGCATGGTAGCTAGTAGGCCAGGCCAGGGTCGGCAGCACGGCCGGACCGCCAGACCGACCACGCCAGCAGTCGCCGTGCTCTCCTTTTGTCACGGCGTGTGCGTGTCGCTGACAAAAAAAACCGACCTCACGTCTCCAGTACAGCAGCAGCACTAGCTCCCTTTGTGACTCAGTCATGGCCTGATCTTGCAGACATTCCGATCTGGAGCCGACTAGTCGAGCATATGATATGAGCCCCAACAGAGATTACTACACTGTAGTCAGCCATTATCCTCCATTTCAGATGCGACGAAGTTTTTGCAGTGTCAGAAAAGAAGAAGAAAAACGGCATAGCCTGCATCATCAGAAACCATAAGGCGGGCACTCTAGTTGTTGGGAAGTTCATGGTTCCACACACGATGACACGATAGTCCGGGACTACAAGAGACTGAGGAAGGCTTAATTTGCCTACATCCTACGCATGTTCAGTAACAGCATATTATAGACATACATTTCTACAGATCATCCATGTCCATTTGACACCGGGAGCAACAACCAGACACTGGTACGTACAGGCAGAAGCAGAACACACCACGGCTGAACGCCTCCTGCACTCTAGGGCTCACGCGACAGCAGACGTTAAGGTCCTGCGGTTCTCTGGGACTGTATGTGGACTCTCAAACCCACGTTCAGGCCTGGAAGGAGAAGAACACGTATCGTCAAATTTATTAGCACCGAGGCACAAAAAAAAATATTCGTGTGAAAATAACTAGAGTAAATGATCACGTCGGACACAAAATGTTTGTATCCAACTCGACTTCCATGCGGGATGCCAACTCGATCGGCGCAAACATGTGCAATGGCACTATGGCAGAGAGGACAGCAGTGCAACAAGCGTATGGCTGGCACACAGGGCGGAATGGCCAAGCATGAAATGAAACGGATGGCATCTGTTACTCACGAGTTTATCATCAAAGATATATACTACGAGGACTGTCCTAGCAACTTGCTTCACACTCTTGCCATTCCTAACATGGAGTTCGCAAAAAAAATATGATCCAAAACATGTCACCTTTGGTTTCAATGCCATTTTAGACAATTCTGCCCTTCTGTCCCAAGTCCCAACCCAAAATGTGCAGTCCAAAGTGTCACCTCAGCAAAATATCTAGGTAGAAATCACAGCACTCACCCCCCACAAGTGGATGTTAGCAAGGTATTCATTCTTTCTCTGCTACTATCTAACTTGGGACATGACCAGAGAAGTTCAATCATTGCAACCTACAAGTGGATGTTAAAGCTTATGGCCCATAGCTTAACATAGTTTGACTACCTTATCTCCAAAATATAGATTGTGATTTAAATTAAAATTTGAAATTCCTGTACGGAAGGTCATGCCATGTATTAATGAACATGTGCCATTTGGCAGTACAGTTAATAAGGACAAGGTGGCTGGCTCCTGTTAACCCAATTATGCAGCACTCATGAACAATACTGATGCCATCTATCATATCTGCGCTAGGTTAAGTTGCATTGTTTTCAACATCTTTCCTTAACAGTTTAGTTACAAACAAATGTTTCCAACATCTGTCCTAAGGATAATTTAATTGAATGGTAACATGAAGAACTAATGGCTGGATCAGACTAGCTGATTCAGTGGAAAATGACTAGGAACACAAGCAGGGACCAATTTTCCTGTTATTAAATGATGTGACTCATGCAAACTAAGACGACAAGTTGTTTTGTTTGGCAGATTATGCTAGCAGACGATGTGGGATGCGTAAGATGAAAAATATAATGTCAATGCTTAGGGGGTGCTTGGTTTATAGGGACTAATTTGTAGTCCCTCCATTTTAGTTCTTAAATTGTCAAATACGGAAACTAAAACTCTATTTCAAATTTTCGTATTTATCAATTTACAGACTAATGCCCCGTTTGGTTTGAGAGAATAAAAACTAAATCCTCCATTTTAGTCTCATTTAGTCTCTAAATAGCCAAACTGTGAGAATAAAACAGGGACTAAACTGCTTTAGTTTCTAGTCACTCAAGATGTGACTAAAAATTACTAAACCATATTAATTCCAACTTTTGCCCTCATTTATTTCAGTTGCACTAATGTCCGAAGAATGTTAAGGACCATTTTAGCCTCTTACGAGTCATTTAATGCATTCTGAATATTTTTAGTCATTATTGCAACCAAACAGAGTAGGAACTAAACTTTAGTCTTGGACTAAAGAAACCAAACATATTGTAAAATGAAATAAAATGAAGGGACTAAATTAGTCCCTAAAAACCAAACACCCCCTTATATACCTAATATCTACCTTCACAACATTCCTTAAATGATAAGTTGTCCTTTTTTTTTGAAAGTTCAACCTGTCCCATTTGAACTCTCGTCCAGGCCCTCTGGAGCGAAGCAAAAAAAAAATGGCGCATAAAGAAATTATGCACCATTGGACTCGTGAACAGTACAATGAGATCCATCTAAGGGCCCCTTTGGTAGGGCTTATTTTTCAGCTTCGGCTCTGGCTCATGCAAAAGTTGTGTCAAACACCTCTTTTTCAAATAGCTTCACCAGTAAAGTGCTTTTCCAAAATTAACTAGAGGGCATGAGCCAAAAAAAAGTGGCTCACCTGGCTTCAGCTCACGTCATTTTTGCACAATAGCCCTCCCACCAGTCCAAATTATTATTTTTTGGTCCTGCCCTCAATCCCTAGCCAGAGATCGACCAGTACAGGGTCTTTCTGAAAAACAACCTATAAGCCGTTTTGCCAAATGATTTTTCAGAATGGTTTTGGCTCATCTAAAGAAGTGGCTTCACCTCGTGAGCCAGAACCAAAGCCGTTTTTGGAGAAGCCAAAGCCCTGCCAAAGGGGCCCTAAGTCAACAACTGTAGGTAAAGCTAAAACTAGAGCTTCAATTTCAAGTGTCATGATGTGAAGGTCCGATTGGATCTATAAGTCTCAGTGTGAAATTGAAATCCAAGCACCAAGAACTTGCAGATTAAACTCCTAACTGCAAATTTCTATGTAACAGACCCGCAGAACTACTAAACATGAAAGAACCTTACTGGCAGTGGCAGAGATCACCAGCCATCTAATACTTCTATCTTACGATATCACATCAATCAAGTCAAGCAAACAAAATTGGGACTAATTCCCGTTCGATACTAAGCAACTTAAAACCTATATAGGAGTTGAGACGTAAAAATACCTGTGCAACGGGGAGCAGCCCAAGCTCGCCGATCACCCCAGCCGCGCCGCGCAGCTGCGCGCCAACGCTGGAACCGCAGGTGGGCACCTCGTCAAACATCGAGGCCGATAGCGACTCCGAGATGAAGCCGGCCTGGAACTCGATGGTGCCCTGGTCGGGGTGCGCGACCATCCCCGTGACGTAGACCCAGAGGAAGAGCTTCTTGGCCTGGACGCCGGAGAGGTCCGAGATGGCGCCCTTGGAGAGCTTGCCGGTTATGGTCCTCTCGTAGTAGACGAGGTGGGAGCCGAAGTGGACGTAGCAGGTGCCGGCGAGGTGGATCTCGAAGGCGCCCGTGGCCTCGTCGAAGCTGTAGGAGGCGACGGAGTCCGGGATGAGCCCCTTCGGGAGGCCGTACTTGGGGAGTAGGTCGTTCGCCGCGCCGCTGAGCGACGTGGCTGACGCCGTGACCGCTGCGGCGGCGGCGGCGGCGACGGCGAGGAGCACGATGCGGGGCAGCGGAGACATTGCCGTTGCGGATATTGGGATTTTTTTTTTGTGCTCGCTCGTGTTTTGCGTTTTGGGATGTGCAAGACTGACTATTAGTCAGCTTTAAACTGCTTCTTCACTTGTGGGATTAAGTTTTTTTTTCCTTAAATTCTCTTTTATTTTATACTCCTTCCCCTCTTTTTATTTATTGTATTTTAATTTAAAAATAAATTAGCGTACTATAAATATTCGAGAATGAAAATAATATACATCAAGAAAGAAAGTAGTTACTCCATCCGTTTCGTTTTAGTTGTCGCTGGATAGTTTAATATTTTACACTATCCAGCGACAACTAAAACGAAACGGAGGGAGTATATCATAGAATATGTTCACACACCACATCGTGTTTATCAAGCAAAACTGTAAGGTTGTACACTTTGTGCTACCATGTTAACATCCTTTTCATTCGGAAAAAAAAAGTTAGGGCTCTTTTTTATTATTTGTTTTTTTTTCTTTTTTGTCCAATAGTGAGTTTCCTAAGGGTACACCATGCGATTTCTAGATTTGTAGGAGCAGGATTTATATATATAAGCAGAAATTCAAAAACTGTGGAGACAATGTAGCGCTTTTCCATTCGACGTTAAACCTTTGTTGATCAGCCTGACCAAGGTTTAGCGGCGGCAATTCTTATTTGGCTGGCCCCAAAACCAAGCCATGCATGCCTTGTTCGCATTTGCATCATTAATGTTTGGTCGCCTTCCAGAAGCAGCGGGCCATTATGCTACGTCGTTATCGTTTCAGCTGGAGGGGACCGCTCCTAATCTCTTCTTCGCCGGCCGGTCCAATTGATTTCAGCCATCAATCAGAGCTCAAGATTCTTCATCTTCACGGATAGAAATAAATACAAGATAGAAGTATTGAAGGCGGCAGCGATCAGGTAGCAGGAGTAGTTGTAGTCTTGATCGCTAATCCTGTCCTCTAGCTCTGGCTCTAGTAGTTCATTGTTTGGAGCGCATAAACTTTACAAGATTAGTCTATGCAATCCGTGTGAAATGGCAATAATTCTAAGTCTAAGAGAGCAAGGATTCTAAATCCAGACGTTGTTTGTTTATTTTCAGGATTATATAGTGCATCTTATAGGTTATATAAGCACCTAATGACCTACTTATAGATTATCATAATCTATACATCTAGATTGTATAATCCACTTAATAATCTATATTGTTTATTTACCTATCAACTTATTTAAGATAGATTATGTAATCTAGAGAGTAAACAAAACAGAGTCTCAGTTGAAACAAAAAGACACTCTAATGTATTCTAAAAAAAGGTATTTAAATGTGACCGTATTCCCTTGATTACCATGGAATGCCAAACGTGGCAAAATTAAACCCCCTCCTTGCATAAATAGATTTATTACAATACGATTGGGACATTTCTATTGCGACATCAATAAGTTTTCATATTTTCCCAAGCAAAGTTGCCCACTCGATATTACATTTTTTTATGGTTTGCCCGCTAAAAAAAGTCCACGCACCATCAAACAAGGGATATAAACTCCCTCTTTTAACTCCTCTTTTATCTCTCTCTGTAAACTGCTGGACAAGGGATTGGGAATAGAAGTCAAATTATCACGGCGCGAGTGCTTTGGCCTTTGGGGTACCGGTGAGACAGGTGGGCTTGAGCTTCCTACTTTTTCAAACCCATGGAGACTCTTAAAATTTAAAAGGTACATAGTACTACCTAAACTAAATTAGGTATCTACATAATCGACATAATTGTGACGTCACTAAGTAATTCCGCCACAAAACATAATGACCAAATCTAAATTAGGGGTCTAGATGCTTTTAAGAGCAACCAGACTTGCTCTCTAAATCAACATTTGGAGAGCCTTCCGAAGGATGTTTTTTCACTAAAAATTCAATTCTTATTAATTAAGAAGGAATATAAGAGTATAAGGATGGTTTTCTTAGTTGCTCTTACCATCCGACAACCTCCCAATGTTACGAACTCAACATCATAAAAATTGTACTTGTACAAAGTTACCAACACAGCATCATGCAAGTTGTACACGATATTTTGGGCCGAGACGACATCCTATTCCTGTACGAATATAGTGAAATTGCTGTATTTCGTATTCCAAGGAGGTCTTTAATGCATGACGGCTGTATGCTAGGTGCTACAATCCGATGAGGTTCATATTCTTCAATACCGCTCTATAAATCAAACGGTTTGTATTCACGAACTAAAATGGAACATCTACACGTTTCAATGTGCCTAAACCTACTCGACCATAGTCAGAATTAGTTATATTTACTAAATCTAGAATGTTGGGTAGCAAAAGTGAGGCAACCGGAGCTATCCAGCAATGATTTACAGATTTACATGAAAGAAAGGACTACATTAGCACCACGGATTCGAACGGGAGCAGCCAGTTGTCAATGAGTCACCTGCCCCACCTAAGCTCGGATGATGGCGTTTCAGCAGAAGCTGTGATAATCGACAGCGGCTCTGGTCTGAAATCTCAAGGAGTCTGGTCCTGGACTCCTGGTATGGTTACCTCTCAGCATCCAATTCCAAATGACGGTTAGCTGGTTCTTGTAAGCGTTTATTTCAGGCAGCGTGAGTCAAAAGAGGCTGGTATTTGGTGTAATCTATCCCATTCAACCTAACACAGCATAAGATTTGTTCCGGCAGCTCTTCAGCTTTATTTCCCTGCAGTTAGAAGTGAACACAGTCAGTAAGTGACCTGAGAGCGATTCTCTGGGAAAATACAATGGTAAAGAACGAGGTTATCGTTTACAATTGGGATACCTGAATAGTTAGCCCAACATCTAGAACACATGCCTTTCCTCGAGATGTAGCTAAATCTGTGCATATCAATGTCGATCTCGAAGTAGTTATCACCCTGCATAGAAGAAAAGGATGCTTCAATATTCCCACCAGCAAGTAATCAAACTTCGAAGTATGCCTAAAAAGAAGGGCAACGACTAATATGCAAGCAGATACTAGGTGCAAGCATGCAAACAGACATTTTTATCCGTTAGATTTGGATCCAACGACATTATCATATTTAGCACTTAAACCCTTCCACCACCATCTGGTATAGCTTTATAAAAAAACTGCCTAACAAACTATAATTGTATGTACCGTTGGATACAGATCTAACGGACTAAAAAGTCTACTTGCACACTTGCATCTAGTACCTGATTGCATATTAGTCATTGCCAAAAAGATGATATTTATATTGTCGCATTTATTTATCAGATCGCTATCATCTATATTGTCGCATTTATTTATCAGATCGCGGGCTCAAGAAAGTAGGTGAATAATACATAACTACAACAATTTTCTAGAAATAAGCACAACTAACCAGGTAAAACAAATGTTGTGGTCTAGAAAGGACAGGCTTCTCGTTATACGCATGCATTAGCTTCCTCTCCGCTGCACTCAAAGGAAGATCCTCCAGATTAGCCACCCTGCCAAGTATCTTCAGCCGTTCTCGGAATGGTATAGTCGTTTCCATTGGAAATGCTTTTATCTTCTCTACATGATCGTCAATTAACCTCTGTTGGGAAGGAAAAGAAGTATCATTCACTGATAATAACTAGTACTGAAACATAATTAGCTTTCTACTCCATATCTCTGGGAACCGCCAAAGCTGGCAATTAACATTATCACCAATCACATAAGTTAACCATACACATTATTGACTTAACAATATAAAAGAACCAGAACCAATGTACATATCCTAAACCAATTCCAATAGCTGAATCTGCATTTTCACATGCAAAACCCCTTATCTTTTCTCTTGTGAAACAGTCAGTGCTATGCATCTTTTCTCTACCTTGAACGACTATATACCTAAGAAGTTAAATCCGGACTCTTAACTTCAAAGAATGGCAGGACCCCAAAGGGTTCAGCTACAGTCCACCTAAAGTTTGTGACCTTGAAAACGTAGCCCCCCCCCCCAGTGCAAGACTCTACATAACCTAACAAAATAACCATTGAACCCTGCAACAAATATTCATGAATTCATATGAAGTACTATATATGAACTACTATTGTTTATTTCATCCAGCTAGATACTTTTTGTTCCAAGGCTTTCACTGCTTCCAAAATAAATAAAAAGGATACATATATTCAATGACTAAAAGTACATACCTGTATTATTATATATAAGAAATACAAAAAAATAGTAACAGAAACAGATATTACTGAAAACATATAAACAGCAGGAATAGAGAGATACAGAGAGACAACACAGAGAAGAGGAATAGAGGCGAAGAACAGGTAGACGATAGTGGATAGTAGTATTCAGAGTCTGGTTCATTCATGCTCCTTCTCTGTGCCAAGTTTGGCTTATATATTATACTCACAGCACGCAGGCCGGCCTAGCAACTATTTAGCCCATTTTGGCCCATAAACCCTTGTGCTTGGCCTGCGAGTCATGTAGCTTCATTGTCTGCTGCATCTCCTCGAACGTGCTCCGCTTGACCTCCAGTGAGTGACTGATGAAGGGATACTAACAATTCTCTAGCTCCGAGAGCTGATTCTCTAATGGAGTGATTCTAGGCGATTCTCTGGTATGAGTGAATTTGTTGATGAATTGCGTTTGGCTGCTAGTTGTAAAGTGATTCATAAAGCAATGTTGGCACATCTTGTCACCGGTCGTGTACAGGAAAAGGAATTGTTTTCACTTGTGCATCTCGTCACTTTGCTTGATGTATTTTCTTGTTGTTTACAAAAATGATTTTCTGTAATGTGCACAACAGGAAAACAATAGGTTTTTTTTATATTTTCTATATTTTCCCATTGCGCCAGACAAAAGCAAGCAGAAGAAAATTTCTAGATACTATTGAAGATCGAAAGGGAACAACGGGGCAGGATGCATCCATTATTGTTCATTAAGGTCCAACAAAATACAACCACATGCCCAAAAGGAGGCTAAAATAAAATCCAAATATCCTTAAGCTTATGCCCTAGATGAACTAATAGCAAGAGCAAGATCATCACGGAATCTGTCCATTGTCCTGTCATTAGCATGTGATGTGGTATCCAATAAACTTTGAGAAAGGGCTTGGTTCCTATACCTTGCTGGTATAGTGGGCACATAATCTTGGTCTCGGTCACATCTCTCAAAATCCTTGTCAAGTGCATGATGTTGACGAATAAAGTTGTGGAGACACATGGTAGCTGCAACAATCATCTTTTGCTTTACCATTGGATATTTTGGCATGTTGAGAAGAATTCTCCATTTCATCTTCCATACACCAAATACACGCTCAACAACATTGCGAAGACTTGAGTGCAAATGGTTGAACATCTCTTGCTCGCCACTAGGAGCCGGGCCTCTTCTCCACTCTGGAACGTGGTACCTTTGACCTTTATATGGTGATAAGTATCCAGGTCTATTCGGATATCCAGCATCAACAACATAATATTTCCCTAAAAGATTTAAAACATCAACATAGTTTCTAAAGCATGAGATAAATAATGAAAGGTAGAAGATGCAATTACCCAGAGGTGGATGTGGGAAGATATCTTCATCTATTTGTAGAGCATTATAGAGAACACTTGTATCATGCATGGAACCAGGTTGACCAATAGAGGCAAAGGTGAAACGCATGTCAAAATCAACAACTGCCATCACATTTTGTGTTGCTTTACCAGATCTTCCTAGGTACCTAAGAAAATCTTGTGGAGGTGGATTTGCACAAATATGAGTCCCATCAATGGCTCCAATGCAATCTTTAAAGTGTGGCCATATCCTTGGATCATTTCTTATCCTATCGTGCACATTACGAAAGTTTGGATCTTTAGGCCTTGTATATTGGTTGGACATGCCCACCACACAACAGAAAATTTCCATAAATTTTCTACTAATTGTTTCCCCAGAATGTTTGAATTTATTCTAATAGATAAGTTTGGTAAGGTAAAAACAAAAAATGACACGATAAATGCATAACAAAGTAGCTCTAACTAGCCCTTCTTGTTCATTGTCATCCATTCATACTTCATTGATAACCACTGAAAGCGCTCCTCGGGTGTATCCAAAGTCAAGAACATTTCTCTTTCATTTTTTTTGGTAAAGACTTGAGTTGCAATGAAGTGCTCTTTGCTGCCAGCTATAGCACCACATGCCTTCACCAATTGCATAACATCTTTTATGGAAGATCCAGGTGTCTCTTGTGTTCTTGCCAGGAACATAGACTCACAAGATGTTGTCTGCTTATTCAATTCAACAAGTTTAGACATTTGGTCTTGCATCCATTGTCCTCCCGTAGTCTTCGGTTTTTTACCTTTATCTAATTGCATAACATCTTTTATAGAAGATCCAGGTGTCTCTTGTGTTCTTGCCAGGACCATAGACTCACAAGATGTTGTTGTCTGCTTATTCAATTCAAAAAGTTTAGACATCTGGTCTTGCATCCATTGTCCTCCCGTAGTCTTCGGTTTTTTACCTTTATCTGTCACAACCACACGACGTCTCTTGGATGTGGAACTAGATGGTGTGTCTTCCCCACAATCACTAGCATTTTCATCTTCAATGTTGATGGCATCGTGTATTTGTGCTTCAGTGTCTTGGGGTAGCTCACCACTGGTTGGGACCCAGTGATCATCACCGGTGTTCCGAAGATCTTCAAACATGACACTCAATTCTTCTGCATTTTGAAGTGACTTGTCTTTAAACTTGCTAATGCCTTTGAATTGCTGTAGTCATAGTAGAAGCAAATGTCAGGTATACACAATATGTGCTAAAAGTAGGCATGGACATAAAACAATTGGACAATAACTTACTATGTTTGCCTTCTCCCACCACCAATCTGGAGCAACATACAACTTCTTGTTAGGGTCCCAACCACATCCTGTCTCTTTTCCCAATTGTTTCCAATTACTATAATCTTTTTTCAGCTTGTCCCATTTATTTTTGAACTGTAGCTCGCTGTAAGTTTTCCCTGTACTCTCTTTGAACTTGACCATTACATTGTTGTACCCAAGCTTGTTTAAGTGAGAACCTGATCTGTTCTTTGCTCTTACTTCCTCAGCAAATATTTCACAAGCTATCTTAACATTTTCATCGCACCAGTCTGCATTATCCTCCTCCATGGTTCTGTTATTGCCACAACCATGAATAATAAAGAAAAGATAAATCAAAGTGCTAGCTCTTCTAACATGGAAAACAACAGGTATAAAGCAGCAAGCATAGATTGATGATGAGCTTCTCGACTTGTGATTTTATTTATTTTTTCGTGCAGAACATTTCTAGAAACGGTGCTATTGGGCTGGACGTGTGAGCTTTGAATTTTCACAGCTACTATACTCGTGTGCAAGGATTTTCTTAAAAATGATTTTCAAATCAAGAAACCAATAGAGACTGCAGGAGCTTGAGCAGAAGGAAAAAACACTTGCGTCCTCAGTCCTCACCTCAATCGGCTACAGATTAGAGGGAGAGAGGAATGCAACTTCACCTTGCACACTAGAAGACGGGAGACGAAGAGATGGCGTAGTAATGGACGGAAGGGGCGGCGGCCTGGATCTCCAGCGTCCTAGGCAGTAGCGGCTGGTAGCTTGGCGCCGCCGCGCCGCCTCCAACGCTAATGGCCACGGCCTGGACAAAAGCCAGGCTGGGCTTGTGGCTGGATGCCCGAGCGGGTGAGGGAGCCGGTAGAGCAGGTTTTTTTCGCTCCCATGTGCCAGTACAATTATTGGACGCGATTCGCTCCGCTCCCTCGGTGAAGCGTCTGGTTTTTTGACTGTTTGGCATATGAGAATTGATTCTGCTTCGGAGCGGAGCTGAAAAAGCGCTACCAAACGCAGCCTTATATTGCTCCTTGTAAAGATTTAAGATGGTTTATATCAAGATATTCCTATCATATTTTATTGGCGCATACTTCTTAAAATATGGAAAATAAATAGTGAGCTAGTGGCTGCCTGTCAGAACTCATATAGTATATGAGCAATGCAATCTGCAAGGTAATATGGGCTATATATGCTGAAAATACATGTCATTAGGAAATGCAATATTTTACATAAATGTATTGATACACCAAGAATGTTCATTAACACATGCATCTACATTCACTGCTCACTAGACAGATTCAGTGAGAAAAAGACAGAGAAGTCTTTAGAAATAATATAACACTTCTCATTGGATAGCTCTAATACTGTCTGAAAAGGGGACAACTCTCTTAATCAATGTGACATGTGTGGAGTTAATTTCGGTTCAAGTAATGTATGACTTATGAATTACTTTTTGATATTCCAGTTACCTTCTTATGTTCAGTAGAGTCAGCAAAATATTAAATTCATTATTGCATCATACACTCAGGGTCGTAGATTACCTATTTATTCACTGCTGATTGTGAACACATAAAATTTGTAAACCCCTGCTCTGAGGGCAGCATGTGTGCAGTCACTCTACTATTTCTAAAAAATTCACATCATTAAGGCGTTTTTTGACAGACAAAAAAGAGATTACCTAGTAAAAAGGGATTAAAAAATAAAACCTACATCAGCTAGATATAATAACAAAGGTTAATAAAAAAGATGGAGTGCCAAACTTTGCAACAAATATGATAGAGGCAATATCAAATTAGTGACACAAACTCCGCTTATGTTGTCTCAACATAGCAGTCACAAGCCCTGTTAAAGGGAGAGTGTTGTGATATGCTTGGCGAGCCAACATTAAACCTAGTCATTCTAGGGCGTAACCCAATCCGCAAGTCCACTCAATTCCACTAAGCGTGGCAAATAAGACTCGACCAGACATTTTTTCGAGCACTTGGCGATCACATTAGAACACATTCCAATTCGTCACCGCAATCCACTAAATATCTTATTAACAAATCAGCCAGCAAGAGATGGCAAGCACAAGCGGTGCGTTAACAGGTACAGTAGTGGTGATGGGAGGGTGGCCCTGACCTGATCTGCTTGATGACGATCTTGCGGAGCATGAGCTCCTGGGAACGGACACGCTGCATAAGCTCCTTAAGCGCGAGCAAGCGGTTCTCCGAGTCCTTGATGTCGAGAAGGGTGTGCGCCCGGATGAGGCGCTCCGTGCCGCTGGACCGCATCTTGCGCTCCATGATCGACAGCGCCGGCTCCAGATTCCCGTCCCTCACCTGCACCACGATGCCCCGAGCTTGCTGCACCTGCCCGCTGTGCCCTGCCTCCATCACCGACGGCCGCGCAGCCGCAGCCGCAGCCGCGAGCCCACGCGCCGCCCGTGCCACCGCCGCAGCCGCGAGCCCACGCGCCGCCCGTGCCACCGCCTGCATATTTCTCTTTCGTCTCCTCCCGCCGCCACCGCACACACTCGATGGAGCGTCGGATTCGGTATGTTGGGTCCAGCCGTCCAGGTACTATCGTGACCATTCGTTTTTATTTCTGTAGTTTTATAGGGCTACATAAGAACCAATTTGCTATATAATCCGTGAGTCCCAAATATAACTTATTTTAGACTAATCATACATTTATTAAGTAATATATGAAAACAGTTTGCATGTATATCTATATTGATCTATATTGATAACACTTGAACGAATGTGGATGAAAAAAGTGAGTTAGAAAAGAACAATATTTTAATACGAAAGAATAGTTTGTAGGGCAAAATGGCAAACCAAAGCCGAACAAATTTTGTTTAACCTCGATTTTTGTGATTGTTGCCGTGTCGCTGTTTCAGAAACCTCAATTAGTAATTTACGTGTTTTGCGTGTCCGACCAAATAGCGTGCAAGGGAAACAAAGATTTTATATTAGTTCAGGCAAAAAGTTTCCCTACGTTCAGTTAGACACCTTGCGTACTCTGCACTAATGTCTGTAACAGGGGGTACAAACTTGATTGAGGGAGCTCGATATTCTAGCCTCCGGTGTAGTGAGTGCAGTGTTCTATGAGATTACAAGTGTATACTACTCGTGATGGCTTGTTTGCCTCCGCCCTCGTTGTAAACTCCACTTCTCCTTTTATAGCATAGGGAGGAGAGGAATCATGTTACATAGTGTCCTGGTCGGACCAGGTGGAGCAAGGCGTCACCTCATCGTGTTTCTTGTTGGTGATCTTTGTCTTAGATGGAAAGGGCTTCTGCTAATACTGCTCCACTCTAGTCACGTCGTCGTGGTTGCACGAGTGGTATTGTTAAGTCATGTCTTATCATATAGTTCGTCCTTTGAGTCATGGGGTGGTCGTGGCATTGTCGGTCTATACTTAGTCGATGTTCCTTACTGAATGGTCAATCAACTTGTCTCCAGTGCCAACTTGTCTCCAGTGCTAGAATTTGCATGCCCGATTTCCATATGTCATGTGCTGCCATTTGGTCTACTTTTATGTTAGGGCATGTTCTAGGGAGTGACTACCGATACTCCCCTATTTAATCCAGGGAGTTGGCGCACTCCCAACCCCTAGCCCCTAGGTCGAGCGAGGCGATCGCTTCAGGACTTCTTACTGTATCCCAACCCTAAGAGGTCGAGATTGGGCGAGACAGAGCTACGTGATCAGTTTCAACCTTCGCGAATTTGTTTAATCGTGTAACTTTAGGGCTCATATGTAACCCATATTACTCATTCTCAGGGCTCTTTTGTATTGCATGATTTTTTTTGCGTTTTTCTTATGAAAATGAACCGATTCCTATGAAATTCCTAGATGATTCCTCTGTGATTCCTGCATTCCAAAGGAGCCCTCAACGGTGCTAAACTCGCGAAACCGTTGCTATAGGTTTTTGAGGCTCAACCACCAAAGCATCACAAATGGCATAATCAAAACACATCTCCCACACGTCTTGGACATGTGTCTTGCTAGTACTCGACCATGTCGGCGACACGATGTGCTCCACCATATCCTCATGCTTGATAGTATCCCTAGGTTTTAGCAACCACAACTAGTCACTAGAATTCTCTAGTCCCTTAATTAAGTCTTAATGTTCATCGTTAATGGCTCCTGGTCCATGGTACTAACATGCATGGCAGTCATCTTCACCGTCGACCGCCACATTCACAAACCAAGAGACATGTTACATACACTCACACCCTAGTTAATCCACCTGACTCAACCTAAAACATTACTCGTTTATTAATCACCCATCATAAGCTCAGATCATAAGAACACATATCAAATTTGTGTTCGTAGAACCAGTGTCTAGATGAAATGCACGGATCCATGCCATTTAAATTTACCCTTGAGGGCACAGTACCGGATCAATGAATTCCTATTCGACCATCACTAACTTACAAACAAGGCTTAACTAGCAAAGTGTTCGTACGTTGCTACAATTTTTATCTATGCACATGGTTCAAATTTCAATTTATACAAATTTTTAACTTATTCATCATTTAAATGTGAGAGACACGACGACGGTGGGAACTGTAGAATCGTGAAAATTAGTGCACATATGTTGCGATGGTACACAATCATATTTGACACCGAGCAGCAGTGCAATAGGTGAGAGCATAATAAGTCAGTATGATGGACCATCTCTAAAAAACTATACAAATAAATTTAATACCATAGTGAACATATAGTCTAAAACTAGATATTAAACTGATGAAAACAAACATTACACTTTATTTTAGCCAAAAGACAGAGAAAGGTATGATTTAAAAAGGAGCCAGACCCCTTTTTATAGCTCGCTCTCTTCTTCAGTTAGTGGGATTATACTATGTAGGAGCGCTATGTTGAGTGCGGTCTCCTGTCGTGTTGGATTTGGATGGTTTCTCACGACTCATATATGGGATAACGATCCACGGTTAGTCAAGAGGGGGAGGGTGAACCGCTCTGTCGTGTTGGGTTTTAGTTGGTTTCTCACGATCTATCTATGAGTTGGCTCACTGGTAAGCGGGAAGTGAGGAGAAAGAACCAGATATGTGTTTCACGCGTGACGTAGGACGACAACTGGTGTTTTATATAGTAGACTAGGTCCGTGCCCGTGCGTTGCTACGTGAGTAAAAAAATTGTGTGAAACATAGATACGGAACGACAAACTTTTCTATGACATACAAAATCCGTGTAGCAAACATTATCAATATCACTTGAAATTATTTCTAAAGAGTTATGTTGGCCTAAAACACAAGCAACACAAATTGTCTCAAACAACATAGAGCACCAACTTGTGCTGCCTTTAGTTTTGTGTCTATGACCACACAACAACACAATGCTAATTTGATAAAAAAACACAGACACATAACTGGAACTGATCTCCAATTCTTAGATAAATTTCACAACAAAGCATCAGTACATGTTACACTCATAGCAATGTTCATACATCATAAGTTCACAGCCAAATAGCGATGTGCCACTGAATCCAAGGCATTGGCTTCCTCGGCGACGACACTGGCCACAGGAACGACGACAAATCCCACCTTGTCCATAGCGATGGCGGCTAGCTTTGCAGTAGTGGCGGTCTTCTTCTCCATCTCCCTGGCGGCAGTGCGCGCTTCCTCGGCAGTGACTGCAGTGGCCCTCGTGGCGTCCAGAGCTTCAACCACGCCTAGCGTCGGGGAACCATGCCTCATCCCACTGTTATAATAATCTCCTTCATCCCCCACTCTTCATTGTAGCCATAAGCAGGTGGAGGGGCTATTGCTAATACATGTTCATATTCAAAAGACAAATTAATAAAAACATATTTCTTTTTTAAATATTGCCGATTTTAGAAAATAAAGTGTATGTGCTAACTTCAGTTTATAGATGGGATATCCTAGACTGAAACTTGGATTGTAGCTACAGTTAATTAGTTTTACATGTTGTAATTGACTAAATGCAGCTCTTATGATATTGAGCATAAAAGCAGGGATAAGTAGCAAGTACAAGGGTCTAGTAAGCCAGGTCACTTGTTTTCTGAAAAAACAGAGCGAAACAGTGGTCGCGAGACTGATATGTTGGCCACCCAACTCCAGTTGTACCATAACTCAAGCACAACATGACAACATATCAAAAGAAGAGAATAGACCATGTTACCTAAGCCTGAGAAGTCCCACAGAAGTAGATCACTCACATAAGAAACAAATGTTGATCCCATGAACACTTAAAACATATTAAATACAACTAAGAGGAACACTTGAAAAAGCAACATGGTTCATGGGCAACACGAATGGAAGGACAATAACAAAGCAATGCTTCACCTTCAGCTGCTCAAGGGTAAAGCCTCTCCCAGCCCTTGACTTCATGTTGTACTTTAGAGTCTGGCATTGAACAATGGAGCGAAGAGGACCAGCAGTCGGGCATGGGAATATCTTCACAGCTTTCTTTTGCCAAGCAGCATACAGAACATAGCAGGGTCGAATTAGAAGTGTAGAAGCAATTATTGAGTGAAATCAAACTTTAATTTTTGGTTTCTTCATCAATATCATAATAGTAGAATAACAAGGGAAAACAATGCATTGCAAAATCTTTAATTTTGGCTTAATAGGAGTCTTTCTAAAAACGAAGAACTATATAGTTTACAATAAATTGAGAGGTAATTCTAGAAATATAATTTCATCTCAAATTCCTATATTAGTGTATTGTCTTATAGACCAACTCAACCTTTACTTGGTCTAACACAAATTCTTCTAGAGTTGTGATCTCAATGAAAGTGCTGAAGCTTGGAAGAAAGATGGGATTTAATAAAATATACAAGAGTAAGAGTTCCAACTAACAAAGAGAAACATGCAGTTTATTTAAATGCTTTCTAAATTAGTTATTTGTATTAAATCTTTTAAGATTCTAGCCCATTCGAGAATACGAATTAATGAACTTTATTAGCTTCTGATTCTTAGCTACTGCTAGTAATAGAATTGGATAATAACGATTCTTTTAAACTAATATAATATATTGAAGAGGATCGATCGCAAGGGGCAGAGAGGGATGATGTACGCACCTTAATCAATTTGGAGATGGAGACGATGGAGAGTGAGTAGGTACTGTTGTGAAAGTAGCCTAGAGGGGGGTGAATAGGCTACACCTGAAAATTTTCACTAAAAACTTCGAAATAGGTTAAATCAAAGTTGCACAGGTGCAAACCGGTTCAGTCGATTTTAATCACAACTGAGCAAGTTTGAACCCGCTCAACTTAAATTTGATAATCTATTGAACAAATGCGAAGTAGGGAGAATATAGCTAAAGATTTGCCTTACACAAAATCTACTCAAATGAATAATATGAACCAACCACTGAATATAAAACGCTTGACAAGAACACACAAGAACACGCGATATAACCTGAGGTTCGGCAACCACCACAAAGGTGTCCTACTCCTCGTTGAGGAACCCACAAAGGGCCGGGTCTTTTCCAACCCTAATCCTCCACAAGCCGACCACAAAGGTCAAGGCAATCTCTTCTCAAATCTGCTCAAGGAGCGGGTGATACAAACTTCTTGGGGTCGTCCACAAATTTGGAGACTCCCAAGCAACCTCTAACCGTCAAGGAACACGAGGTTCCAAGAGTAACAAATCCGCACACGGTTAAGTTTGCAACGAGCTCAAGAACAAGAGAATGGAAGAATCGAGATGAAATTGACAGCGAGTTCGATCGAGTTCACCTCACACCAAGGGTCCTTCAAATGATTGAAGGAGATGCGATTGCGGGTGTGAAAGGTGAAGTGAATGCTCTTGTTTGAAGGTTGGTTAGCCCAAGATTCGTGGGAGAGGCAGGAGTAAATGAGAGAGAGAGTGTGAGGGGGTATATAAAGGATCCCCCAAAAGCTGGCAGCCGTTGGGAGAAAATGGGCAAAAACCGGTTGAACCGGTTTTGAAACCGGTTGAACCGGTTTCTGCCAGGGGGATCCCGGTCCACTGATCTACTCAGCCGGACACTCGACCGGTTTCAAAACCGGCTGAGTAGGGACAAAATTCGGCTCAACCGGTTTCTGAAAAATATCTGCTGCGACTTTCTCTGACAGCTCTGACTGTCAGATAGGTCAGAGCAGAGGTGGCAGGTGAACAGTACCAAAACCGGTTGAACCGGTTTCAGGACCGGTTGAACCGGTTTTGGGGGCTGAAACCAAACTTTGAGAATTTTGAAGAGAACAGAAGGGAAGACTTTGTGGGAAGTAAAATTTGTTTTTCTCAAGGGCATTCATGATCTGGGAAAATGATCTCCAAGGAGTTTTCAAAGGATTTTGAACTTGGCTCGTTTCACAACTTACTTAACCGTCGCGGATCCCTCTTAATTGTACGGCGATTCCTATGACTCAAGAATTATAAATTTAGCACCGCCGTTGTTTCTTAGCACTTGGAGCACGCCATTTGATGTGGAATTTTAAATCTGTTGTGCTTTATACTTTTATGCTCGTAAGATCTGTGCTTCTCCTGTCTGTAGAGATACTGTGTACATACTAGGAGCAAACTTGTTAGAATCTTAGTTTGTTTCGTCATTAATCACCAAAACCCTCAATTAGGGTTGATTGCACTTACAATCTCCCCCTTTTTGGTGATTGATGCCAAAACAAACTAGAATGGAAATAAGAATTAAAAGTTACAAGTACTTGCGATATAAAATCTTTTGTGTATGTGTAGCTCCCCCTAAATATGTGCATGAGTTTTGCGATATTAACATTGACTTGATATGTCAATTTGCAACATATTTAGAGAGAGAGAACAATCAACACCATACACAAAAATGATGAGGTATGAAACATAATTGAATAGAAAGAGTAAAAGCACATTCAAGCTCATTATTGCATAACATATGATAAAAAAAATTCTACAGCTATTACAATAATGAGAGCTCGTCTCATCACATCATAAAAGTGTTTATGGCATTCAAGCCATACATGCATCAAATAGTTATTACAGACCAAGTGTTCATTACAAAAATAAAGGGGCATAATAGGGGCATAATAAACTTTCTCCCCCTTTTTGGCAACAAGAACCAAAAAGAGAGAAAAGCGCCGATCCAATGATCACCAGTGGGGAGGAGGATGATGAGGAGCGAAGAAGTGTTGCGCCAGGTCGGAGGCAAAGTGTTCCTCTCCAGACTGGGCCGGAGGAGGAGCACTGCCAGACGGGTCCTGGGGCGGAGGATAAGAGGACGATTGGCCCGGATCCCCGTGATATGGGGGCGGGACAAACTGCTCCGGATCATCAAAATAAGTTTCTTCTTCTTCGACGTCATCAGCTGTTGAAAAAGGTACCCCATATGCCTGCTGGTACCACTCGTTGACATCTGGAGGAGGAGGGTGGAGAGGTACATCAGGAGAGCGAGGGGCGAAGGGAGTACCCAAAGCGGAAGCTTGACGACGTAGGTTGTCGTCGGTCTCCCACTGACGTCGAGCCACCTCATGGACATCTGCAGCAATATTTCGGCACATGGAGAAGAAAGCCGCAAACCCGTGGGCCAAGCGGGCACCCATCCCACGGCCACGACCTCGACCACGACCACGACCACGTGGTGTGGGAGATCCGCGGCCAGGGGAAGGGCGCGAGGCACCACCAGCAGCAGCAGCACTAGCACCAGTAGACGGACCAGCAGATGTATGACCACGAGAACTGGAGGGGGCTTTCCTGAGGCGCCCAACTGGATTGTTGGGATCAATCCAGAAAGGAGTGTATGACTGATGTCGGGTACCTTTGTCAAATCTGAACTGGGTCACGACCTCAATCATCTTCATAATGAATGGAGCATGAAGACACCCCTTCAAAGGAAAGCAGGCTGCATGAATAATTTCCTGCCATATCATGTCAAAGACATTAATCCTTTCTGAGCTGTTGGGTTTCATAAAAGAGAGCAAGACCTTGCTCTCCCCAAGGATGTTCATCTGATTTCCCCCTTTTGGAATGAGGGTCATCCTGCAGAGGGAGTTGATATAACGATAATACTTATGAATGTTGGTCGACTCCCAAAACTTTCCAGACTCAGACAGATGAAGATCCTTGGCTTCATCTCTTGTGGGCTGCCGGAAATCATGAATCTTGATCTTGTCTCCAGATATATCATCGTCAGAAAACCCAAGAATGTGAGCAAATCGACGATAGCTCACCTTGTACCAACTACCTTCAATGAAGAAGTTTAGATAGGGGTAGTTGTAATGACTCTCCTCGTCAGCAAGCTTTATCCAGAGAGTGGAGTAGAATTGAGCAATCACTTCATCATTCCAATCATATTGGAATGTCATGATATTCTTCATTTGTTTCCTTTCACAGGCCCTCAGTGCCTGTGACATTTCTGGGTCCCCAATGGCTTCACAACCTTCCCAGTTAATATATCGTTGATGCAGGATGGGTTGATGCTTCTTGGGGAGAATGACGGAATTATAGAAATCCACGTGGTGAAGAGTCCAAAAGCGATTTCCATCGATCCTGGCATCGCGAATACGCAATACAGGATTTTGGAAACGAAGATCCTGGAGAAGAGCAGAGCCTCCACTGGCAGTGAAGTCAGTGACTGGCTCATTGCCAGCACGCCGAGCCTCTGCCCGGTGGAGGACCAAGCCGCGAATCACAGGAGCGTGGGCCGGGGGAAGATCAACTTCATCGTCCTTCCCGCCATCATCATCACTTGCAGGCTCCCACGCCTGCGGATTCGTCGCAGGTCGAGACCGACCGGAAGGATTCCGGGAAGTCCGACCGCGAGCACTTTGAGACCCGGAGGCCTCAGCACCCGGCATGACATTGCCGCTTCCGCGCCCTCGCTTGGATCGAGAGCGAGGTGGAGTATCTCCGTGGATTTCCTGGTCATCCGAGGAGTCGGATTCGACCACCGACGGGTTCCTTCGACGCACCATTCTAAGAAATAAGAAATAGAACCTATGATGAGCAAGGATCAAACACGTTTGAGTAGAAACGCATAAGATATTGAGCATGCACTTCAACCGTTCATATGAGCGGTTCAACTACAACGAACAATATCAAATCGCTAATCTCTAACAATGTTTGTGACAAAATGAAGATAATCTAAGTGTTGCAATCCCTTAAACTAAAATGTACCCAACGAATGATACATTAGATAATCAAGAACGCGTAGGATCGAGTACAAGAAAATAACATAGGGCAATACCTCGATCCGAAGATTGGGTCAAGAACTCCCAACGAGATGGAGGAAGATGGTGGAAACACGCCGGGAAGAACGGATCTCCAACCACTCTTCCAAAAGTGTGAGGGCACGAGAGAGTTTTTGGAGTGGAGTGTGAAGGTGAGAGAGAGGAGAACGAGAGGGCGGCGGCGGCTGGAAAATGAGTCTGAGAAGGGAAGAGGAGAGAGGGAGAGACATAAAAAAGGGGAGGAGTCGGCCGCCAGAAAACCGAAAACCGGTTCAACCGGTTCCAAAACCGGTTCAACCGGTTTCGGGTCAAATGGCGCAGTAAAAGCGCGCAGAAAACGGTGTTGACTGCGCGAAAATCCTGGCAGTCTGACAGCACAGACTGCAAAACTGACAGCGCAGACTGCGCAGCTGTCAGCGCAGACTGCGCGCTGACTGACGGCGCGACGGCCAAAACCGGTTCAACCGTTTTTATACCGGTTCAACCGGTTTCCACCAGGGAGAAACCGGTTGAGTGGTCTACTCAGCCGGTTTACTCAACCAGATTTCAAATATTGCCCGGAAGGGCTGTAATAGCACTTAGCAAATATGACATGAAATATTTTAAAGATAAAAATGATATTTCTCATTTCATATAGCTTAAACAATCAATTTTCAACCGTTAAGTTTGATCAAAATTTTAGTTATTAAGCCACGTTTCGAGAATCCAGGATATTTAGCTCACTCCTAAGAAAACAAAACCTAGTCTCATCAAGGGGTTTTGTGAAGATATCGGCTAGTTGATTTTCGGTGCTCACATGAAATAGTTCGATATCTCCTTTGGCTTCATGGTCTCTCAAGAAGTGGTGTCTGATGTCAATATGTTTAGTTCTAGAGTGTTGCACCGGATTGTTTGCAAGTTTTATGGCACTCTCATTGTCACACAAAAGTGGAATTTTGTTAAACTCACAACCAAAATCTCTAAGGGTTTGCTTCATCCATAACAACTGTGCACAACATGCCCCAGCTGCTATGTATTCAGCTTCTGCAGTGGAAAGTGCAACACAATTTTGTTTCTTGGAACTCCATGACACTAAGGACCGCCCAAGGAATTGGCAAGTCCCAGTAGTGCTTTTTCGATCTACTTTGCAACCGGCATAATCTGAGTCAGAGTAGCCAAGCAAATCGAAAAGGGAGCCTTTAGGATACCATAATCCTAGGTTTTGGGTGTGGACTAAGTATCTTAGAATTCTCTTAACGGCTACAAGATGGCAGTCTTTAGGATTTGCTTGAAAACATGCACACATGCAAACACTCAACATTATATCAGGCCTAGATGCACATAAGTAAAGCAGTGATCCTATCATTGATCTATATAATTTTTGATCTACAGGTTTACCTTCCTCATTTAGGTCGAGATGTCCATTTGATGACATTGGAGTCTTGGCGTGCTTTGCTTTTTCCATGCCAAACTTCTTGAGCATATCTTGAGTATATTTAGTTTGGCATAGAAAGGTACCTTCCTTGAGTTGTTTGACTTGAAATCTCAGGAAGTATTTAAGCTCGCCCATCATAGACATCTCAAACCTGTTCGTCATTACTTTGCTAAACTCTTCACAAAATTTTTCATTAGTACTACCAAATATAATGTCATCAACATATATTTGGCACACAAATAATTCATTATCAACTTTTCGAGTAAATAAAGTAGAGTCAGCTTTTCCTATTGTAAACCCATTTTTAATTAAAAAATCTTTAAGACACTCATACCAAGCTCTAGGGGCTTGTTTAAGCCCGTAGAGTGCCTTGTGAAGAAGATAAACATGATTTGGCTTCTTTGGGTCTTCAAAGCCCGGTGGTTGCTCCACATATACTCTCTCTTGTAGTGGTCCATTTAGAAAAGCGCTCTTGACATCCATTTGATATAGCTTGAAATCATGGTTAGTAGCATAGGCAATTAATATTCTAATTGATTCTAATCTTACTACCGGCGCATATGTTTCACCAAAATCAAGTCCTTCCACTTGAGTATAGCCTTGGGCAACCAACCGTGCCTTGTTTCTTGTAACCACACCATGTTCATCTTGCTTGTTCCTAAAGACCCATTTAGTCTCAATCACATTTTGTTTGGGTCTTTGGACTAAGGACCAGACTTCATTCCTAGTGAAGTTGTTCAACTCCTCTTGCATGGCAATTATCCAATCCGGATCACCCAATGCTTCTTCAACCTTAAGTGGCTCAAGAGAGGAAACAAACGAGTAAAATTCACAAAAATTAGCTAAACGAGATCGAGTTGTTACCCCTCTCCTGATGCTACCCAGGATGTTGTCCACTGGATGATCCCTTTGAATTGTTTGATGGACTCTAGGATGAGGCACTGATGGATGTCTTTGTATTTGCTCTTCCTCATCAGTTACTTGATCAAGAGGCACTTCACCATCAATATTTTCTTGTTCATCTTCTACCACTGTTGGCATCCTTTGATGATTTTCTTCATGGCTTGGATGACTTGAGGTTGATGGGTTTGCTTGGGTGGAGACTTTGTCACTCACCACCCTTGCACCCACATCAACTACCTCATTGGTCATCCACAAGGTTCCTTCTTCATCATCTCTTTCTTGAGGTCTCACCTCACCTATGGCAAGTTTCTTTATGGCCTCACAAGGTAGTTCTTCATTTCCTGCAATGTCATTAGAAACATGCCCTTGCGAGCCATTAGACTCATCAAATGTCACGTCTATCGCTATTTCAACAAGACCGGTGGAATTGTTGAAAACACGATATCCATGCGCATTTGATGCATAACCAAGCAAGAAGCCCTCGTCCACTCTAGGAGCAAACTTTGAGCTCTTGACTTTCTTGTTAAGAATAAAACATTTACAACCAAATACTCTAAAATAATCAACTTTAGGTTTGTTACCAGTGAGAAGCTCATAAGCAGTCTTTTTGTAGATCTTATGAAGATAGAGACGGTTGATTGCATGACAGGCGGTGTTGACCGCCTCTGCCCAGAAGTTGTCAGGTGTCGTGTATTCATCCAACATGGTTCTTGCAGCTTCAATTAGAGTTCGGTTCTTTCTTTCCACAACACCATTTTGTTGTGGAGTGTAAGGCACCGAGAACTCATGTTTGATTCCCTCTTCTCCTAAGAATTCTTCGACACCTGTGTTCTTGAATTCCGTCCCATTATCGCTTCTCACTTTCTT
The DNA here is from genome assembly GCA_029449295.1 of Zea luxurians. Lineage (NCBI taxonomy): Eukaryota > Viridiplantae > Streptophyta > Magnoliopsida > Poales > Poaceae > Zea > Zea luxurians. Next base: position 52,869,373 of record JAOPSE010000017.1, read on the forward strand.
GATTTTGAGCTCAAATTCATTTTGAGCTCTCTTCATGAATTTCTTTAAAATTTCTTGAGTTTCACCTTTGTCACTCAAAAAGAAAACCCAGGTGAATCGAGAAAAATCATCAACAATAACTAAACCATACTTACTACCACCAATGCTAATGTAGGCCACAGGTCCGAAGAGGTCCATGTGAAGAAGCTCCAATGGCCTCTTTGTTGTGACCACATTCTTTGATTGATGTGGGACTCCATGTTGCTTTCCTGCTTGGCATGCGCCACAAACCCTATCTTTCTCAAATACAACATTTGTTAGTCCAATGATGTGATTATCCTTTTGAAGTTTGGCCAAATTCCTCATACCGACATGGGCTAGCCGGCGATGCCATAGCCAACCCTTGTCGGATTTTGCCACTAAACAAGTCTCAGGCGTCACTTTACTTGTTGTGAAATCAACAAGATAAAGCTTGCCCTTCAAGCGACCGGTAAAGGCAACTGAGGAGTCCTCCCTTCTAAGGATCTTCACATCCACATCCGAAAATAAGCAATTATAACCCATTCCACAAAGTTGTGAAACGGACAACAAATTATAGCTTAAGGAATCTACTAATAAAACATTTGAAAGTGATTGTTGGTCAGAGATAGGAATTTTACCAATACCAATCACCTTACTCTTGCCACTATCTCCAAACACAATTTCTTGTGCTTCTTGAGTTAGTTGCAATGTATGAAACATGTCTTTCTCCCCGGTCATGTGATTTGTACATCCACTGTCAAGCACCCAACTTGACCCACCAGAGGAGTAGACCTGCAAAACAAGTTTAGGCTATGCTTTTAGGTACCCAAATTGAATTGGGTCCTACAGTGTTAGTTATAGCCTTGGGTACCCACACACTTCTTTTCATGACTTTTCGTTTAGTGTAGGCACCCACATATTTCACAACCAATTTCCCTGAATCCCAAGTCAACATATAATCACAAAGATATGATTGGGAAATGGGAGCATTAGATTTTTGTCCACTTGAGGATCCCACTTCCTTCATCTTACTCTTTGTGGAACTCAAGTTAACCTTTACCTGAGATGACTTGTCATTTGAGGAGTGGATCCTCCCCAAGGCATCATATAGAGTGGTTCCCTCTATGAACTTGGGGGATCTCCACCCCTTATGCACTGTGCTAGGGTTTTCCTTGGATGAGTTGAACCCAAGCCCCCTTCTTCCATTGTTGGGCTTAAGGGACTTGTACTTGGGTTCAACTTTCTTTAACCCATCATTGCTAGAGCATCTTTTCAAAATTTCTTTGACCTTCACCTATGGGCTATGCTTCCTTGCATGGTTAGTTAGACAACAAGAAGCATGATATTTGGCACAATGCTTGCAAGAATCATCATTAGAGCTAGACTTAGATTCAAATACTAAAGAGGAGGCATTGATGTTCTTGCATTTTTCAAGTTGCACTTGAAGTTCTTGATTTTGAACATTCAAGCTTAACATGCTTGATTCAAGTGCATTCTTCTCATTTGCAACATGTTAATTACTTCTTTATCTTTATTGTGAATCAACTCTTGAAGCTCTAGGTTTCTTTCCTTTTCAAGGATAAGCAAGTCTTCTTGAGCATCAAGAGTTGCTTTTCTTTTATCTAGCTTTTCCATTAATTTTGTGATAACATTGTATCCATTTAAGCCAAATTCTTTAATCATTTTATTTTTCATGGCAATTTGATCATCATCATCATCATTTGAAAAATCATTACTAAATAAGGTTACCTTATCTCCCTTTGCCATGAGGCAAGTTGGAGTGTAGGAGTCGTCTTGAAGGTTGGTGAAGAGTTGCGCGCTTGATGTAGATTGGATGGCCACATTTGCCACCACTTCCTCTTCCTCGGAGCTAGAACTCTCTTCATCGGAGTTCCATTCTTCACCAATATGAGCTTGACCATACTTCTTCTTCTTGAAGTATCCCTTGGTCTTGCCTCCCTTTTTAAACTTGTCCTTCTTGTATTCCTTCTTGGCTTCTTGTTCCTTCTTGTTAGGACAATCCGCTATGAAATGACCGGTTTGGCCACATTCATAGCATGCCCTCTTCTTTCCTTTCCTTTGGAACTTGTCATTCTTCCTTACAAATTTCTTGAAAGTTTTGCTGAACATAGCTGTGTCTTCATCACTTGAGCTATCTTCATCACTTGAGGTCTCGACCACTTTCTTTGCTTTGTGGTCTTTGCTCTTCTTGAGATTGTCTTGTTCATTTGTGATCAAGGCATGAGAGTCTCTTGTCTTGATGGGGGCTTCTTCGGACTCGTGTTGTTGAATTTTTGCAAATAATTGATGAGGCGTCATATCCTCATAGTCATCACGATCCCTTATCATCCTTGCAAGACTTTTATCCTTCTCTTTATAAGCTCTCATGAACAATCTTGTGACCTTGGAGTCACTCCAATCTTCACTCCCAAGAACTCTTATTTTGTTGACCAATACCATCAACCGATCAAAGAGTGATTGGAGCGACTCACCCTTTGTCCAATCATATCTTGCAAGCTCACTTTCCAAAGCTTCAACTCTATGTCTTTTAGCTTTGGGATCTCCTTCATGTGACATTTTAAGAATATTCCAAATGTCACGGGCATCTTCTCTTCCTTGAACTTTCCGGTATTCTTCCGGACAAAGACTTCCTTTAATTATGCTCACTGCTTGAGCATTTCGATGAACCTCTTACATCATTTCCGGAGTCATCTCTTCTCCTTGGGCGGGCTTATACATACCTACATTAACAATCTCCCAAAGACTAGGATGCACACCGATTAAACGCGACTTCATCTTGTCGGCCCACTCATCATAGTTCAACTCACTAAGAGTTGGTAACTTTCCAAGTGGGGCGGAAGAGAAGTTGGGAATATAATTTCTAGAGTAATCGAATTGAACTTTGCTAAAGTCATTACCTTTGCTTTTGGTAGATGATCCTTCGGTGTTGAGACTTACCTTGCTCAATACCTTAGACACCAAAAGATCCACTAGATCGTCATTATAATCAAATGTTCCCTTACCTTTATCTTCTTCGGCCTTTCTTCTTGATTCTTCTTCTTCGGCCTTTTTCTTAGCATCTTCCTCTTTCATTTTGAGGAACATTCTCTCGGCAATCTTCATGGCGAGGTCGAGGACCTTGGGGTCCACTTCCTCTCCGGAAGATGTGACGGGGATTTCCTCGAGGAGAGGATCCACATGGTCCCGTTGTGTAGACATGATCGTTTCCTCACGCGGTTAAGCGTAAAACGAGGCACGCACCTTTGATACCAATTGAAAGTAGCCTAGAGGGGGGGTGAATAGGCTACACCTGAAAATTTTCACTAAAAACTTCGAAATAGGTTAAATCAAAGTTGCACAGGTGCAAACCGGTTCAGTCGATTTTAATCACAACTGGACAAGTTTGAACCCGCTCAACTTAAATTTGATAATCTATTGACAAATGCGAAGTAGGGAGAATATAGCTAAAGATTTGCCTTACACAAAAGCTACTCAAATGAATAATATGAACCAACCACTGAATATAAAACGCTTGACAAGAACACATAAGAACACGCGATATAACCCGAGGTTCGGCAACCACCACAAAGGTGTCCTACTCTCGTTGAGGAACCCACAAAGGGCCGGGTCTTTTCCAACCCTAATCCTCCACAAGCCGACCACAAAGGTCAAGGCAATCTCTTCTCAAATCTGCTCAAGGAGCGGGTGATACAAACTTCTTGGGGTCGTCCACAAATTTGGAGACTCCCAAGCAACCTCTAACCGTCAAGGAACACGAGGTTCCAAGAGTAACAAATCCGCACACGGTTAAGTTTGCAACGAGCTCAAGAACAAGAGAATGGAAGAATCGAGATGAAATTGACAGCGAGTTCGATCGAGTTCACCTCACACCAAGGGTCCTTCAAATGATTGAAGGAGATGCGATTGCGGGTGTGAAAGGTGAAGTGAATGCTCTTGTTTGAAGGTTGGTCAGCCCAAGATTCGTGGGAGAGGCAGGAGTAAATGAGAGAGAGAGTGTGAGGGGGTATATAAAGGATCCCCCAAAAGCTGGCAGCCGTTGGGAGAAAATGGGCAAAAACCGGTTGAACCGGTTTCTGCCAGGGGGATCCCGGTCCACTGATCTACTCAGCCGGACACTCGACCGGTTTCAAAACCGGCTGAGTAGGGACAAAATTCGGCTCAACCGGTTTCTGAAAAATATCTGCTGCGACTTTCTCTGACAGCTCTGACTGTCAGATAGGTCAGAGCAGAGGTGGCAGGTGAACAGTACCGAAACCGGTTGAACCGGTTTCAGGACCGGTTGAACCGGTTTTGGGGGCTGAAACCAAACTTTGAGAATTTTGAAGAGAACAAAAGGGAAGACTTTGTGGGAAGTAAAATTTGTTTTTCTCAAGGGCATTCATGATCTGGGAAAATGATCTCCAAGGAGTTTTCAAAGGATTTTGAACTTGGCTCGTTTCATAACTTACTTAACCGTCGTGGATCCCTCTTAATTGTACGGCGATTCCTATGACTCAAGAATTATAAATTTAGCACCGCCGTTGTTTCTTAGCACTTGGAGCACGCCATTTGATGTGGAATTTTAAATCTGTTGTGCTTTATACTTTTATGCTCGTAAGATCTGTGCTTCTCTTGTCTGTAGAGATACTGTGTACATACTAGGAGCAAACTTGTTAGAATCTTAGTTTGTTTTGTCATTAATCACCAAAACCCTCAATTAGGGTTGATTGCACTTACATGTTGGATCAGAGATCATATGATATATTGTTGGCTAATGGAAACCTTTGGAACGACGAACCATCAATCTAATATAAGACACCTTGCCATCGTACAATACCTTGCTTCGTGGTGCTGCCTAGCTAGCTCCATATTATTCAGTTGGGATAGGTAGTTGGTATATAACTAAGTACAATATCAAACATAACCAATAATAAGCAGGAAAACTAAAAACAATGAACAACAATTTACGAATTAGGAAAAGCAAGGTGATCAACTCTGAAATTCTTCTGTGTTTGTAGTGAGAGGATAGGTTTTTGACTTACCCTGGAGATGATGTATCCACAGGCTTCTTCGACAATGTCATGGTGATCATCAACATATGGCGAATTGTCTCTAGTCTGGGTACAAAAGTGTGTTAGTGTTTCAATTTCCTATTTGAAGGAATATAAGAATATCCTTATGGTAGAAAGACCTTTTCCCAAAGGTTCCCATGTGTCTATGATGTCAACGGATTCAGTAGCAGTGTCTGATGAAGACCTCCAACCCTTCTCTAGATGAACAATCAAATGACAGATATGCATCTTACAAATTAGGTAAATGAATGCAATGCAGAAGCACATATAAGGAAACCAAATACGAGGCCTATTTTGGTTAGACAGTCGCAGCTAAAAGGCAGCTATTCCAGGTAGCTCTGGTGCTGCATCTGATGTTTTTTCAGTTGCATATGATCCATGCTGTGTGACTGATTCAGCACAACATGCAGATCTTACTTTATAGTTTTGTGAACAATGAGGACTACTGATTTAACTGAACATCTGCAAAGGTGTCACTATCCTTTTTTGAAACAACTACTGCATGCTTCATCTTCTCAAGAAATGAAAAAAAACTGAAGCATATCAATGCCTCACTAATGTTGTGTCCAGTATGCTTGTAAACCAAGGTTCTTGGAGGCTTTAAACTGGTCTGGTATCTTAGAGAGAGAGAGAGAGAGAGACCTAAGCTACTTTTTTTCTCGAGCGATTCTCTAGGAAAATACAATGGTGAAGAACGAGGTTATCGTTTACGATTGGGATACATGAATAGTTAGCCCAATGTCTAGAACACATGCTTTTAGCCTGTCCAAAAATGTTTCAAAACCTTTCCTTGAGATGTAGCTAAATCTATGCTTGTCAATGTCGATCTCGAAGTAGTTATCACCCTGCACAGAAGAAAAAAGGATGATTCAATATTCCCACCAGCAAGTAATCAAACTTCGAAGTACGCCTAAAAATAAGATATTTATATTGTCGCATTTATTTATCAGATCGCGGGCTCAAGAAAGTAGGTGAATAATACATAACTACAACAATTTTCTAGAAATAAACACAACTAACCAGGTAAAACAAATGTTGTGGTCTAGAAAGGACAGGCTTCTCGTTATACGCATGCATTAGCTTCCTCTCCGCTCCACTCAAAGGAAGATCCTCCAGATTAGCCACCCTGCCAAGTATCTTCAACCGTTCTCGGAATGGTATAGTCGTTTCCATTGGAAATGCTTTTATCTTCTCTACATGATCGTCAATTAACCTCTGTTGGGAAGGAAAAGAAGTATCATTCACTGATAATAACTAGTACTGAAACATAATTAGCTTTCTACTCCATATCTCTGGGAACCGCCAAAGCTGGCAATTAACATTATCACCAATCACATAAGTTAACCATACACATTATTGACTTAACAATATAAAAGAACCAGAACCAATGTACATATCCTAAACCAATTCCAATAGCTGAATCTGCATTTTCACATGCAAAACCCCTTATCTTTTCTCTTGTGAAACAGTCAGTGCTATGCATCTTTTCTACCTTGAACGACTATATACCTAACAAGTTAAATCCGGACCCTTAAATGGCAGGACCCCAAAGGGGACTTCAGGTACAGTCCACCTAAAGTTTGCTCTTATACATAAAAGCATGATGAGAGCCAGAGTGAGACTTCCTAGAATGAATTTTCCTTATTTTGTGATCGGGATAACCGGCTGGGTATAAAATGTATCCCTCGTTATCCTGAGCCATGGGAGCTTTGCCCTTAACAAAGTTGAACAATTTCTTGGGGGCATTAAGCTCGACATTGTCTCCCTTTTGGAAGTCAATGTCATCCTTAATGTCTGGGCGTCTCCCACTATAAAGCATACTATGAGCAAATTTAAATTTCTCATTTTCTAATTCATGCTCGGCAATTTTAGCATCTCATTTTGCTATATGATCATTATGTTGTCTAATCATAGCAATGTGATCATGGATAGCATCAACATTAACATCTCTACATCTAGTGCAAATAGAGACATGACTAACGGTAGATGTAGAGGGTTTGCAAACATTTAATTCATCAATCTTAGCATGTAACATGACGTTTTCATTTCTAAGATTAGAAATAATATCATTGCAAACATTTAAATTTTTAGCCTTAATAATCAATTTTTCATTTTCTATCTTAAGGCTAGCAATTGATTCACTCAACTTGTCAATCTTAGCAATTAAATTAGCATTATCATTTTTAAGTTTGACAAGAGAATCATCACAATCATTTAATTTCTCAACCTTAGCAATCAATTTAGCATTCTCACCTCTAAGGTTGGAAATGATATCATGGCAAGTGCTTAGCTCACTAGTTAATTTTCACACTTCTCTACTTCCTGAGCATAAGCATTTTTAACTTTAACATGCTTCTTATTTTCCTTAATAAGGAAGTCCTCTTGGGTATCCAAAAGTTCATCCTTCTCATGAATAGCACTAATCAATTCATTTAACTTTTCTTTTTGTTGCATGTTAAGGTTGGCAAAAAGGGCAAGTAAATTATCCTCATTATCACTAGAGTTCTCCTCATCACTAGATGTTGCATATTTAGTGGAGGCTCTAGATTTTACCTTCTTTTTGTCGTCCCTTGCCATGAGGCACTTGTGGCTGACGTTGGGGAAGATAAGGCCTTTGGTGACGGCGGAGGAGGAGTCGGTGGAGCTCTCATCGGAGTCCCACTCCCGGCAAACATGGGCATCGTCGCCCTTCTTCTTGTAATATTTCTTCTTCTCCTTCCTTCTTCCCTTCTTGTTGTCGCCCCTGTCACTATCACTTGATAATGGACATTTAGCAATGAAATGACCGGGCTTACCACATTTGTAGCAAACTTTCTTGGAGCGGGGCTTGTAGTCCTTCTCTCTCCTTTGCTTGAGGATTTGGCGAAAGCTTTTGATGATTAAAGTCATCTCCTCGTTGTCGAGCTTGGAGGCGTCGATGGGGAGTCTACTTGATGTAGACTCTTCTTTCTTCTCCTCTGTCGCCTTGAATGCGATCATTTGCATCTCGGGTGTGGAGGAGGCGCCTTGCTCAATGATTTTCTTGGAGCCTTTGATCATTAATTCAAAGCTCACAAATTTTCCTATAACCTCCTCGGGAGACATTAGCTTGTATCTAGGATCACCATGAATTAATTGAACTTGTGTAGGGTTAAGAAATACAAGTGATCTTAGAATAACCTTGACCATTTCATGGTCATCCCATTTGGTGCTCCCGAGGTTGCGCACTTGGTTCACCAAGGTCTTGAGCCGGTTGTACATGGCTTGTGGCTCCTCTCCTTGGTGAAGCATGAAGCGACCGAGCTCCCCCTCGATCGTTTCCCTCTTGGTGATCTTGGTCACCTCGTCTCCTTCGTGCGCGGTCTTGAGTACGTCCCAAATCTCTTTGGCACTCTTCAACCCTCGCACCTTATTATACTCCTCTCGACTTAGAGAGGCGAGGAGTATAGTAGTGGCTTGGGAGTTGAAGTGCCGGATTTGGGCTACTTTGTTCGAGTCATAACCTTCATCCCCCATGGATGGTTCCTGCGCACCAAACTCAACAATGTCCCAAATACTAGCGTGGAGTGAGGTTAGATGGTGTCTCATTTTATCACTCCACATACAATAATCTTCTCCGTCAAAAACCGGTGGTTTGCCTAATGGGACGGAAAGTAAAGGAGTACATTTGGAGATACGAGGATAGCGTAAGGGGATCTTACTAAACTTCTTGCGCTCATGGCGCTTAGAAGTGACGGACGGCGCGTCGGAGCCGGAGGTGGATGGCGATGAAGAGTCGGTCTCGTAGTAGACCACTTTCTTCATCTTCTTTTTCTTCTCACCGCTCCGTTGCGACTTGTTGTGTGAAGGGGATCCCTTCACCTTGTTGTCGGACTCTCCCGATGGAGCCTTCCCGTGGCTTGTGGCGGGCTTCTCGCCGGTCACCATCTCCTTCTTGGCGTGATCTCCCGACATCACTTCGAGCGGTTAAGCTCTAATGAAGTACCAACCTCTGATACCAATTGAAAGTCGCCTAGAGGGGGGTGAATAGGCAAATCTGAAATTTATAAACTTTAAGCACCACTACAAGTCGGGGTTAGCGTTAGAAATATAATTGAGTCCGAAAGAGAGGGTGAAAACAAATCACAAGCGAATAAGAGCGGATGACACGGTGATTTGTTTTACCGAGGTTCGGTTCTTGCAAACCTACTCCCTATTGAGGTGGTCACAAAGACCGGGTCTCTTTCAACCCTTTCCCTCTCTCAAACGGTCACTTAGATTGAGTGAGCTTCCTTCCTTGATTTCCTGGGTCACTTAGACCCCGCAAGGACCACCACACAATTGGTGTCTCTTGCTTTGCTTACAAGGCTTTGAGAGTTAGAATGAGAGAAAGAAGAAAGTCAACCAAGCAACAAGAACAACAAAAGAACACAAGTCGATCTTCTCACAAGTCCTAAAAACTAGAGTTGAATTGTGGACTTTGATTTGATCGGAGGCTTTGATTTGTGTCTTGGAGTGTTGTGTATTGCTCTTGTATTGAATGAGGAGTAGTGAATGCTTGGGTGCCTTGAAGAGTGGTGGTTGGGGGGTATTTATAGCCCCAACCACCAAAATGGCCGTTGGGGAACTCTGTTGTCGAAGGGCGCACCGGACAGTCCGGTGCGCCAGCCACGTCACCCAACTGTTAGGGTTCGGCCGTTGGGGCTTCTGACATGTGGGCCACCGGACAGTCCGGTGGTGCACCGGAAAGGTCCTGTTCACTGTCCGGTGCGCCATCTGCGCCTGCTCTGACTTCTGCGCGCGTAGTCCGCGCACTGGAGCGTTGTCAGCCGACCGTTGAACTCGACCGTTGCGCTGGCGACCGTTGCTCCGCTTGGCACACCGGACAGTCCGGTGAATTATTGCGGAGTGGCTTCCCAAATTCCCGAAGGTGGCAAGTTTGGAGTCGATCTCCCTGGTGTACCGGACACTGTCTGGTGGTGCACCGGACAGTCCGGTGCGCCAGACCAGGGCTGCCTTCGGTTGTCTTTTGCTCTTTTTATTTGAACCCTTTCTTGGTCTTTTTATTGGTTTGTGTTGAACCTTTGGCACCTGTAGAACTTATAATCTAGAGCAAACTAGTTAGTCCAATTATTTGTGTTGGGCATTTCAACCACCAAAAACATTTAGGAAAAGGTGTAAGCTTATTTCCCTTTCACTCCCCACCTCGTCGCCGACCTGGCAAAGAAAAGGTCGACGATGGCGAGGTGGCCGCGGCTGAATAGGACCTCAGGTATCAGTCACCCGAGGGGGACCTGAAGGATGTCTTCGCCGGAGGCTCCTACTCCGGTGGGGACAACTAGATGGACCCCCAGAGGGACCCCGTGCTCCCCGTTCTACGGGGCCGAAGCCTGCCTTCCCCCGGAAACCCTTCTGGACTCCCCACGGGTCCAGGCTTCTGACAAGTCCATGCAGAAATGGCTACAGCACGAGGACGAGGACTCCCTCATCAAATGCAGATGGGAACCCAGGGTCGGGACCTAGTCCTACGGCAAGTACCAAACCAGGAAGGGCTCCGTAACTCTCCCCCAGCTGGGAAGGACCCTTCAAGGTGACGGGAATACGCCGACCCGGGGGTGATTATCTCGCTATGACTGAAGGAGTACCTCTTCCTGGCCACTGGAGCATCTCTGTAAGTTCTATCCATAGGAGCAAGTCTGAGGGGTCGAATTTGTTTCCCTTTTATAACTAGGTAAAGCATACGTGTACGCCAACCCGGTGAGGTCCGCCCTCATAAGCCCGGCCTGTTGGTCTGCACCTATGCATGACAGGTTATAAAGAAAAGATTTACCCCCTCAGATGTGCCTCTATGATAGTTTTATCCTACTGCTCCATGGTCTTACCTTGCAGTTTTCCGGATGTTATTTTATCTAACCCACCCGAACAGTTCCCTTTACATCAGACATAATGACATTCGAATTGAACAACCAGGCTTGCAGTTTAGGACCTCTCTACGAAAGCAGGAGGGCCCGACAGCCTGGGGGCCGGTTCTAAAGAACGGGAGCCCGTTCCATGGGGTGGCCCGGAGCCTGTGTCACCGCTTAGCCTAGTCCCGTACCCGAAAGCCTGCACACTCCACCACTCCATGACGGGTACCCTAGTATTTGGAGCTATAAGTCCTGTGGGTCCGGCAACCTGGGGTCCGGAACTAGAGAATGGACACTTGTCTCCTGGGGTGGTCTGGAGCCCGTGTAGCCGCTCAGTCTGGTTTCGTACCGTGGGCCTGCACAATCCACCACTCTGCGACGGGTATCCTAGTACCTAGAACCACCTTCCAGGGGGTCCGAACGCACAACTTGGCTTCCTAGACTAGACCCTGTAGATCCCGAGCGTGTATCAAAGGATGGCTAGTGTCAGATGATGGGTCCTGTGGGTGTACTACTAATGCTCCCTAGCCGAAGCTGTGTGCAGGCCCAGGTCCCAGTCGAGGCTACCTCCTGGGGGCCACCGCCAACTCTTTCTTAGGTATGCTGGTCTGCAGCCTCGACAAATCGAGCCTATGTCCCAGAGGGGCCAGGTACCAAGGAGGAATAGGTTACACCACACACAACAAGGACAAGTGGTACACAGATAAGTGCTAATACTGCTTGATAAATAGTACTCAAAAGTACCTTAGAAAAAGCAAAAGTATTACATCCGCTTTCAAGTGGAGTCCTAGCTCCATCTCTACTCTGCAGGAATGGACTACTCTGCACCAGCAGGGTCGCGTTAGAAGCTAGCTCCGGGCAGCCTCACCAGCGGCGGCGACCACCTCTACTCCAAGCGGCTCGCCAGTGGAGGCGGTCACCTCTGCACCGACGGCTCGCCAGCGGCGACGACTACCTCAGCTCCGAGTGGCTCGCCAGCAGAGGCAACCACCTCTACAACGGGCAGCCTCACCAGCGGCGGCGACCCCCTCTGCGCCGAGTAGCCTCCCCAGCGGTGGCGACCACCTCAGCATGCGCGCCATGGCGAAGAGGTCCTCGCCTCCGTCCCCCTACGGGGGTGAGGACAAGACCATCCAAGCCATGGAGCTGAGAGCACGGCGGAAGGCGGTGCTTGCGGTCTGGCCGGGACCGCGTAGCCGAGGTTCGCCTCCTTCACAAGGCTGGTGATCATCCTTTTCCTCCGAATGCTAGAGGAAGAGGCGAGCACCAGCCCATGTGGGAGGCGAAGCCGCGACTCAGCTCGCTCCCCACCACCGCGAGGCTGATGAACATCCTTGAAGCCAAGCACCGGTGGAAGAGCGCTGCTCCCACAAGGCCGCGCACCTCCAGCAGAGGAAAAACAAGACCGGTAGAATCGGCATGCTGGGGAGGACAAAAGGCACAAACTCTCTAGCGGCAAGCTCATCGGGGTGGATAACACCGGTGCAAATCCTTTCGCCGAGCGTCGGCGCATTCCATCCAAGCAGGCGGTATACCATTTCGAGCACTCACTCAGTCTGGGCACGCTCGGGATGAAGTCACAAGGCCATGGCAAACTACGACAACGCGAAGCAGAGACCTTGAAGGCAAAGGGGCGCAGAGAGCTCGGAGGCGAAAGGACACCGCGAGTGGGAGAGAAGCAAGGCATGGCTACTACTCGAGGGATGAACCCCTCTTTAAAGGCAGACTCCCCTGCTCCCGCCTCGAAGCGTCGCGAGAAGCCTCCCCCGATGTACACCGGGGTATCCATCCCATGACACGAGGGCCCGGTCCCACAGGTCATACAGCTGGCGCGCTGGCCTTCGAGTGCGAAGAAGGCGAACCGCCGCACAGGAAGCGTGCTACCGCCCCGCGGTAGTACGCCCCCTTCGTCTTTGCTACGACCAACGATCAAAAAGGCGAACCACCGCACAAGGAGCATGCTACCGCCCCGCGGTAGTGCGCCCCTCATCTTTGCTGCAACTAGCGGTCCAACCTCTAGCATGGGGGCCCAGGCCCACATGTCACGCACCCGGCGCGCCGGTTTTTGGGTGCAGAGAAGTCGCACCGCCGCTCGCGCCAATATCGCGTCTCCTCGGGGCCGTCGCAGAAGACTGAGAGGATAAATTTTCAAAACCAATGCAGCGACTCGAGGCACCCTGCGCATGGCCCAACAAAGACATTAAGTGCGGAGGTCATGGGTCAGTCAGCCGCGGGGACAGGCGTGGCAGTCGGCGTGACCATGGGCGGACCGGCAGTAATTGCATCAACGGGTGCGCAGGGGCAGCGAGCCAATCGCCAATCAAACTTTGGCCCCACCTGCAGGCTCGTATCCTCCCCTGAGGCGGGCCCGGGTGCCACTGTCGGTACCCTGAATCAGGGGTACCCCTTACTGAAGTATGAAGACACAGAGCCCGTACGACGTTCTCTAGCCGCACGATGAACAACACCCGACCCCACCACGTGGGCGGCTCAGGGGCACCACGTGGCGAGAAAAGTGATACATCCCAGGATGTATCAGTTGGACCGGACCACCGCAAGAAAGCACCGGACCCCTGTACGCACAACCCGGACCCCCGATTACGGCCCGAAACTCCCAAGTAAGCATGTCGGGTCCCTTGGATGGGGTCCAGATCCCTCCGAGTAAGGTCCGGGCCACAATGAGGTCCCGGAACAGGGGAGACCCTGGCATAAGCAAGGGTCCGGTACTGACACGTGTCCAGGCCTTATCCTGTGCGTAGGGATGAAAACGGTTTCAGAATTTTTTGGAATTCCGGAAACCGATTTCAAATTTTTTCGATCGGATTCACCGGTAACGGTATTTTTCGAAAACGGAATCGGTTTTCGGAATTTTCTATCGGAATCGGTATTGGAATCGGCGTGGTGTTTTACCGACCGTTTCCTTCGGTTACCGGTTTTTGTCGGAAATTACCGGATTTGTGTCTCGGAATTTTCCGGAATTGTGTCTCAGAATTTTCCGAAATTGTGTCTCGGAATTTTCCAGCATGTGATTTTTGGTATCGCCTGTACGTCTCTAGATAAGGATTACTTATTTTTTGTATTTTTTGGACGCCTTAAGATTTTTTTGGGATAGATAGTGTTGGAAGGCAGTTGAGATTAACGATTTAGTCTTTTCCACACACTAGGTTTTATGGTTTTCCTGTGAGGTTGTGAAAAACTCTTTATGTGAGGAAAAAATATTTCATAAGTAAGCATGCCATGTCTGCTAGATCGAGTGGATATTCTGAAATGTGAACTTTGAGTCTGTGAACTTGTGATCTTTATGAACTTGTTATATTGTGAACTTGTGATCTTTGTAAACTTTTTATATTATAAATTTGTGATCCTTGTGAACTTGTTATATTGTGAACTTGTTATATCATGAATTATGAACTTGTGGTCTTTGTGATTTTTGTCAACTTTGTTGTATTGTGAAGTTTGATATGTTTACCGATCGTATTTTAGATTCCGACCGTTACCGGTGTATTTTCCGCACCAAACTTTCGTTTTCAATATTTCCGAAAGACCGATATCGTTTCCGTTTCCGGAGTTATCGTTTTCGATTTTGTTTCCGATAAAAAATATGAAAACGGTAATGGTTTTAATGTTTACCGACCGTTTCCGACCGTTTTCATCCCTACCTGTGCGCTTGCGCTCCCCGCTCAGGCGAAGACCCGATGCTGCCACGTAGCTTGTTGCCCGTGACATAAGCCAGCGGGCGGAGCCTGACGTAAGGCCTCTAGGCCGCGCGGTCTCTGCATTTATTGCGAAGAGGACGCGCCGCCTGTCCACCCTGCTGACAGGCGATGTGCCCCCTCAGCATTTAATGCGTCCTGTCCACTCCGCTGACAGGCGGCGCCAGGGCCATCCTGCAGACGGCGCACCTATTCAGTCCATTGTCAAACAGTGCGCCCGTGTTGTGCGACGCACTGGGCTCATCATCCCTTATACGAGAAGCTTCCCATGCACGACGATGCTACGCAGATCTCGGATGTCAGGGCGCAAGAAGATTGCTCGAGCGGGGAGCATTAGTAGCCCCAAGTACTACATCCGTTATTTTCCTGAGCCCACATGTCGGGGCTCAGTACCCTTGTGCATGCCCCCCTTAGCTATAAAAGGGGGGCATGCAACGTTACAACACAGGTTCTGTTAGACAAAAACTTAGACTCTCAGCTCTCAAGCTTCCACAGCAATCCAATACACAGTGGAGTAGGGTATTACGCTCCGGCGGCCCGAACCACTCTAAATCCTCGCGTGTTCATGTGCACGGTGATCGCTTAGCAAGACAGGCAAAACACTTAAGCCCCTTCCTCATCTTAGGATTTAGGGCGGGTGCATTCCGCCACCCGGCCGGAGAATTCCCTCTCCGACATAATCTAAATTATATAATCCAGATTATAATCTAGATATATTATAATCTACATGTAGTTGTTTGATAGTTTAGATTATACAAATGTAGATTATTCACAAAGACAACATTACCCTTGTTTGTTTATTTGAGATGAGAAAAGAAGGATGACATATATTGTAATTTCTATTTACATAATCATGGGTAGTGAGTCTTTTGCCAAAATAATCTCAAATAAGCTACTCTTGGGGAGATTATGAGATTATCATAATCTGGGCTTTAGATTATATAATATGAACCCATAATCTAGTTGTTTGTTTACCTAATAGATTATTTGCGCTATATTATATAATCTGGAGAGATTATAATCTGAAACAAATAGGGCCTTGTTTAAGCTAGATTATATAATCTAGAGGTAAATAACAGGGCCTCAGTTGGGGAAAAAAAGACACTCTAATGATGTATTTAAAAAAGGTATTTTAATGTAATACATGACCGTATTCCCTTGGTTACCATGGAATGCCAAGCGTGGCAAAATTAAACCCCCTCCTTGCATAAATAGATTTGTTACAATACGTTTGGGACATTTCTATTGCGACATCAATAAGTTTTCATATTTTCCCAAGCGAAGTTGCCCACTCGATATTACATTTTTTTTATGGTTTGCCCGCTAAAACAAATATGCAGCCGTGACTCTGCAAGGCGTCCGTTGGCGATGTCGTCGGCTGACATAACAATACATTCAGAGATGTTGCTACTAAAAAGCAAGAGAAAAATCATTGACGCTACAAGCTCTTCCATTTTGTACTCTTTTGCAGCGCCCACCGATTTATCCGGTTCCCTTGCCACCGATTTCTCTCTCGCGTCGATACGCCGACCCACCCACCACAGACGTTTTCCCATTTTCGCTGCATATTTTTCGTCCCTTGCTTCCTTCCAAAGCTTCGCTGCGGACCATGAAAGAGGAAGAGGCATTCGACAAAGCTTCACCAGCAGGGTTTCAAATGTGATTGAGATGTTAGCAGACACGTCGAGAAAAAGTGCTCAAAAGATGCTATATACTGGCGATACCTGCAAGATGAACATTTCAGTAACATGATGATAATTTAAAAAACGGTAGCATGCGATCATCGGTACGATTCTGCTCAGTCCTGCAAATGCTAGTCTCATATCATAGCTGACAGTCAGCAACCGACGCTACAAGAGTAGGGTAGCAAGAAATCTAATGCTTGATCTTAAGCAGCTTATCTATCACTATACTTATATTCAAACTCCAATTTATGAACAGTGCAAAACAGCGTGGATACGGCTATTCTTGTGTATGACCAGACTGCCACAACCACCATTCCCTGTTTGATTTGGCTACAAATTCTTGTTTATCGTTTTTGTTTATGACGCGCTATACTATCATCGCTGATGCACCCCAAAAAAAAACGTGTTCCAATTCACACTGCCAGCACGAACCAGAAATCGACTATGAGGCTAAGGCAAGATGAGCAGGTTGGCACTACCATACGATTTTGTGTAACTTGGGGTAGATTTAGAACTACACATTGAAATGGTGGGTGCCTTCGTTTTCCAAAAATTCGTCAAGCAATCACTCCTCATTTTGTCCCAACTACTGCCCTACGTTTAGCTTAAAAAGGCTCGAAAGGGATGGATCTCAGGATACTTCTTTGGTGTAGAGGTACGGGTACCAGCTGCACACACACCATTCCATCCAAACACTTGTTCCATACAGAAACCAAACACACCACCAAGACAGCATCAGCGTCATAAGAGTCAATTCGCTATAGCGAGAGTCTTGAAGCAAACAAAGACCTACTACTAATGTTTGGTCTCAACCTTTCTCTTCTGTAACAGCCTGTCCAACGAACTGTCTGCATCGCCCTGTCAGCACAGAAATGTGAAATCAGAGCCCAGCAATGTAGATTTGCTCGTGTATGTACACGAGTTTTTTAGTTGTCCTTTGGCTTCTACAACATTGGCTATTGTATTATAGAAAATCATCGTAACATCTAACATACAAAAGGACCGCCACGGTCAAGGCATATTTCATGGTGAATTTAATGAAACTAATTTGTTGGTGTACATGTGCATTATCTACAGACACTACCGGAATCCGGCCCTTTGCCGAGTGCCGACGTCTTTGCCGAGTGCTTTTTATCGGGCACTCGGCAAAGAGGACTTTGCCGAGAGCCGCACTCGGCAAAGTACGGCTCTCGGTAACGAGCTAGTTTACCGAGTGCAGGACACTCGGCACAGGACCACACTCGGCAAAGACTTGTTTGCCGAGTGTCAAACACTCGGCAAAGAAGGTGCTCGGCAAAGGGCCGTCAGCGGCCGTCATAAAGCTGACGGCCGTCAGCCTTTGCCGAGTGCCACATAGATGGCACTCGGCAAAGAACTCTTTGTCGAGTGTCTTCTATAGACACTCGGCAAACCATATTTTTGTTTTTTACATTTTGGCCACCAAACTTTTTGTGGTATGTAACTACACTATGTAGACCTACATGTACTATTTTGGGATAAATATAACAGTGTTTGCAATAGCTAGTAGATTTAGTTCGTTTATTTGAATTTCTTCGAAAAATTCAGATTTGAACTGCGGGTCACTCGAAACTTGGAAAACCGTGCATGGAAAAATGATATCCGTGCTACTTAGCACAAGTTACGACCGATTTCAGGAGCGGACCTGAAACTTCGAGCACCATGCTCACTCAACATGGCCGTGAACTTGCCATCCAGGTGTTTAAAATTGTATAAAACACAAACAAAGTCAAAAAATCATGAAACCTGTCCACGTGTCATGATATCATATGTAGAGGCTATGATAAAAATTGAAAAAAGTTTCGAGAAAGCTGTGACGCACTATGTGTACAAACCTAAGAGATCCATATTAAAACTCCATGATTTCATGTGTAGTTCTCTTAGGTTTCTACACATACTGTCTCACAACTTTCTCCAAACATTCTCAATTTTTTATCACAGCCTCTACATATGATATCATGACACGTGGACATGTTTCATGATTTTCTGACTTTTTTGTGTTTTATACAATTTTTAAACACCTGGATGGCAAGTTCACGGCCATGTTGAGTGAGCATGGTGCTCGAAGTTTCAGGTCCGCTCCTGAAATCAGTCGTAACTTGTGCTAAGTAGCATGGATATCATTTTTCCATGCACGGTTTTTCAAGTTTCGAGTGACCTGCAGTTCAAATCTAAATTTTCCGAAGAAATTCAAATAAACGAACTAAATCTACTAGCTATTGCAAACACTGTTATATTTGTCCCAAAATGGTACATGTAGGTCTACATAGTGTAGTTACATACCACAAAAAGTTTGGTAAGGGAAAAGAAAAAAATAGAAATATTCTTTGCCGAGTGTCTAAATGTGACACTCGGCAAAGACCTTGTTTGCCGAGTGTCTGACGTGGAGCACTCGGCAAAGATCATAAATATATACTTTGTCGAGTGCCTGTCCTCTGGCACTCGGCAAACAACTCTTTGCCGAGTGCCTGCGATTTGGCACTCGGCAAAGACTATTTTTAAATTAAAAAATCTTTGCCGAGTGCCCGCGATCTGGCACTCGGCAAAGCTTAAAACATAACGTATACCGAGCCCTTCTCTTCTCCTTCTCACTCTCACTCTCACAAACCGAACGCCGCCGCTCACCACGCCGCCGCTCACCGCCGTCGCGCCACCCCGCCGCGCGCCACCACGACCGCCGCCGCGCGCCACCACGCCGCGCGCCAGCACCTCCCCGCCTCGCCCCACCCCGCGCACGGCACGCCCCCCGCGCGCCACCACCGCCCGCCGCCGCGCGCGCCATCGCGCGCCACCACCTCCCCGCCGGAGGCCGCCTCCTCGCGCGCCGCCACCGTCGCCCGGCCACGCCACGCGTACCATCGTCGCCCCCACGCGAGGTATAAACTTGTTATGCGTCAATTTTTATTTATTATTGATTAGATGATATAATGTATAACTCATGTAAATTGGTGAATGATAGGATATATAAATCATGTAAGTTAGGCTATAGTCTCGTTGAAAATTTGTGAATGAAATATGTAAATCATGTCGTTCAATTATGCGTTCAAATGTCATTGGTTTGACCGTCAAGTGACGAGACGGACACATTCTAATCTTGGGATAGTCAAAATTCGACAAGATTCCACCTTACTAGGAGACGATGTCTATATCGTGGCCCAACAGGCCACACAAGTGTATTATCTCCCATATGCGTGCCAAACGAAAGAATATCTTAAGGGTTGGGATGTTGTGTATGAGGTATCGCCGCACGGGAGGTTACCTGTTCCTAACGATAAAGATTACAACTTAGACCCGGACACATATGATGGAGAGTTCTTCCAAGAAGATGGGCTAGAAGGGCGATTTGAGATAGACTTAACCGAAGCTATCGGAATGGATGTAGATATTGAAATGGTTGTTGATGAGGAGGATGATGAGGTGCAAAATAATAATGACTTAGTAATCCTTGAAGGCAATGACATTAATGACGAACTTGCGTCTTCCGATGGTGTTGAGATTGAAATGGTTGATAGTGATGATGAGAGTTATGATCCGGCTGACCCCGACACATATGAAGATTATTTTTAATCGATGTAATGCTATATGACTTTTTATTTCGCACTTGTTTTTAAATACATCTTTTTATATGTGCTTATTTGTTTACTCTTAATTGCAGATTTTTGGACAAATATGGTCGGCGGTAATTGGCTGAGGAGGAGGAGGGGGAGGAGGAGTAGGACGGCGGACGAGGCAGAGCAGGCGGCGCCTCAGGATGACCTTGTCCAGCAGCAGGCAGCGCCTCAGGACGACGACGACCAGCAGCAGGACGACGACGACCAGCAGCAGGACGCCTCAGGTTCAGGCGACTCAAGTTCGAGGAGCATCTACCTGCGAGGCCCCGTGAGTCTCCCTCAGCGTCCCATACTTCGGGACAGGCGACCGCTGATTTGGCCGGAAGGGGAGAGGTATGTAACTTTATGTTCTTCATTCTTGTTCATATTATGTGTTCAAAATCATAATATAAACTAATACTTTTTATTTATCACTTTGATAGGTCTTGGACGATTTTGGATTATGCTGGGGGTCATCGTCGCCCCCCAATGGCATCCTCGGCCTGCTGTGCAGGGAACACTTCCCTGGACTTGTGGAGTACGCCGGAGTGACGGGCCCAGCCTTCACGTTCGACCACTACGCCGTCGCCCCGATGCAGTAGACCGGGACGGTCGGGAATTCAATAACAAGGCGGAGCGGGTAAAGCAAGAGCTGTGGGTAAGTCTTAGTATAATGTAAAATATGTCGCATTCGTTGCAAATTCTTGAAATAATGTATGGATACTGATAGTCGCCTAGAGGGGGGGTGAATAGGGCGAAACTGAAATTTACAAATATAATCACAACTACAAGCCGAGTTAGCGTTAGAAACAATAACGAGTCCGCGAGAGAGCGAGCAAAACAAATCGCAAGCGAATAACAAGTGAGACACGTGGATTTGTTTTACCGAGGTTCGGTTCTCGCAAACCTACTCCCCGTTGAGGAGGCCACAAAGGCCGGGTCTCTTTCAACCCTTCCCTCTCTCAAACGGTCCCTCCGACCGAGTGAGCTTTCTTTTCTCAATCACTTGGAACACAAAGTTCCTACAAGGATCACCACAAGATTGGTGTCTCTTGCCTCAATTACAAGTGAGTTTGGTTGCAATGAAAGAATCAAGAAAGCACGATTAAAAAGCCAAGCAACAAGAGCGACAAATAGCACACGGATCACTTTCTCTCTCAAGCCACTAATCACTAATGATCTCTTTTCTCAATTGTGAAACTTGGAGAGGTGGAGGCTTTGAATGTGTCTTGGAATGGATTGCTAGCTCTTGTATTGAATGTTGAAGGTTGGAATGCTTGGATGAAGTGAATGGAGGTGGTTGGGGTTGTATTTATAGCCACCAACCACTTCCTAGCCGTTGCACCATTCTGCTGAGCGCGGACGGTCCGCGAGCCAGGTCCGGACGGTCCGCCCCTGTAGATCAACGGCTGAAAATGCAACGGTCAGCAGTAACGGCTATATCAACGGCTATATTGCATTTAATGCGACGTCAGATGTCAGACAGAGCCAGTCGCGGACGGTCCGGTCGTGCACCCCGGACGGTCCGCGAGGCCCTCTATAATTCATTTCTCCGAACCCGTTACCTTCGGGTTTTTCGGTTTCTTACCGACCGGACGGTCCGCGCCTGAGGCCGGACGGTCCGCGAGTGGGCTCGGACGGTCTTTCCTTTTCCTCCGGACAGTCCGTAGTGGAAACTTGTATTTTTGCATTGGTTCTGTCCGAGAGTCATCCTAGTGTCGCGGACGGTCCGCCGCAAGGGCCCGGACGGTCCGCGCTTGGCCTGTTTTTCCAAAAAGCTTCTCCTGTCCGGAATAATCTACGGTATTCCGGACAGTCGATTTAGTATAGTTATAGATGAACCTTTGGCACCTGTAGAACATATAATCTAGAGCAAACTAGTTAGTCCAATTGTTTGTGTTGGGCAATTCAACCACCAAAATTATTTAGGAACTAGGTGTAAGCCTAATTCCCTTTCAATCTCCCCCTTTTTGGTGATTGATGCCAACACAAACCAAAGCAAATATAGAAGTGCATAGTTGAACTAGTTTACATAATGTAAGTGCAAAGGTTGCTTGGAATTGAGCCAATATAAATACTTATGTGATGCGCATGGATGGTTTCTTTGTTTTTGACATATTGGACCACATTTGCACCATAAGTTTTGTTTTTGCAAACTCTTTTGTAAATTCTTTTCAAAGGCATTTTGCAAGATAGTCAAAGGTAAATGAGTAAGATTTGCAAAGCATTTTCAAGTTTTGAAATTTTCTTCCTTTGTTCCAAATGCTTTTCCTTTGACTAAACAAAACTCCCCCTAAATGAGATCCTCCTCTTAGTGTTCAAGAGGGTTTTAAGACATCAATTTTGAAAATACTAGTTGCTCCCCCTTTAGAACACAAAGAGATACCAATTTTGAAATTTACCAATATAAAATCATTAAATTTATAAAATTAGGTGGTGGTGCGGTCCTTTTGCTTTGGGCTCATATTTTCTCCCCCTTTGGCATGAATCGCCAAAAACGGAATCATTAGAGCCCAATGAAGTACTTTCTCCCCCTTTGGTCATGAAATGAATGAGTGAAGATTATACCAAAGTTGGAGAGGTGATGTGGAGCGACGGCGAAGGATGAGTAGTAGAGTGGAGTGGAAGCCTTGTCTTCGCCGAAGACTCCTATTCCCTTTCAATATACATATGACTTGGTTGAAATACACTTGAAAACACATTAGTCATAGCATATATAAAAGAGACATGATCAAAGGTATATTTATGAGCTATGTGTGCAAGACTAGCAAAAGAAATTCCTAGAATCAAGAATATTAAGCTCATGCCTAAGTCGGGTAAAAGATTGTTCATCAAGTGGTTTGGTAAAGATATCGGCTAATTGATCTTTAGTATTAATATAAGAAATCTCGATATCCCCCTTTTGTTGGTGATCCCGAAGAAAATGATACCGAATGGCTATGTGCTTAGTGCGGCTGTGCTCGACGGGATTGTCGGCCATTTTGATTGCACTCTCATTGTCACATAGCAAGGGGACTTTGGTTAGTTTGTAACCATAGTCCCGCAGGGTTTGCCTCATCCAAAGCAATTGCGCGCAACAATGGCCTGCGGCAATATACTCGGCTTCGGCGGTGGAAAGAGCGACCGAATTTTGCTTCTTTGAAGCCCAAGACACCAAGGATCTTCCCAAGAACTGGCAAGTCCCCGATGTGCTCTTCCTGTTAATCCGACACCCCGCCCAATCGGCATCCGAATATCCAATCAAATCAAAAGTGGATCCCCGAGGGTACCAAAGCCCAAACTTAGGAGTAAAAGCCAAATATCTCAAGATTCGTTTTACGGCCGTAAGGTGTGATTCCTTAGGGTCGGCTTGGAATCTTGCACACATGCATACGGAAAGCATAATGTCCGGTCGAGATGCACATAAATAAAGCAATGAACCAATCATTGACCGGTATACCTTTTGATCCACGGACTTACCTCCCGTGTCGAGGTCGAGATGCCCATTTGTTCCCATGGGTGTCTTGATGGGCTTGGCATCCTTCATTCCAAACTTGCTTAGAATGTCTTGAGTATACTTCGTTTGGCTAATGAAGGTGCCTTCTTGGAGTTGCTTGACTTGGAATCCTAGAAAATACTTCAACTCCCCCATCATAGACATCTCGAATTTCTGTGTCATGATCCTACTAAATTCTTCACATGTAGATTTGTTAGTAGACCCAAATATGATATCATCAACATAGATTTGGCATACAAACAAATCATTATCAAGAGTCTTAGTGAATAAAGTAGGATCGGCCTTGCCGACTTTGAAGCCATTTGCAATAAGGAAATCTCTAAGGCATTCATACCATGCTCTTGGGGCTTGCTTAAGCCCATAAAGCGCCTTAGAGAGCCTATAGACATGGTTAGGATACTCACTGTCTTCAAAGCCGGGAGGTTGCTCAACATAGACCTCCTCCTTGATTGGTCCATTGAGGAAGGCACTCTTCACGTCCATTTGATAAAGCTTGAAGCCATGGTAAGTAGCATAGGCTAATAATATACGAATTGACTCAAGCCTAGCTACGGGTGCATAGGTTTCACCAAAATCCAAACCTTCGACTTGTGAATACCCCTTGGCCACGAGTCGAGCTTTGTTCCTAGTCACCACACCATGCTCGTCTTGCTTGTTGCGGAAGACCCACTTGGTTCCTACAACATTTTGGTTGGGACGTGGAACTAAGTGCCATACCTCGTTCCTTGTGAAATTGTTGAGCTCCTCTTGCATCGCCATCACCCAATCCGAATCTTGAAGTGCTTCCTCTACCCTGTGTGGCTCAATAGAGGAAACAAAAGAGTAATGCTCACAAAAATGTGCAACACGAGATCGAGTGGTTACCCCCTTGTGAATGTCGCCGAGGATGATGTCGACGGGGTGATCTCGTTGTATTGCTTGGTGGACTCTTGGGTGTGGCGGCCTTGGTTGTTCATCCTCCTTGTTTTCATCATTTGAATCTCCCCCTTGATCGTTGCCGTCATTTTGAGGTGGCTCATCTTGTTGATCTTCTTGTTCAACATCTTGAGCCTCATCCTCAACTTGAGTTGGTGGAGATACTTGCGTGGAGGAGGATGGTTGATCTTGTGCATTTGGAGGCTCTTCGGATTCCTTAGGACACACATCCCCGATGGACATGTTCCTTAGCGCTATGCATGGAGCCTGTTCTTCACCTACATCATCAAGATCAACTTGCTCTACTTGAGAGCCATTAGTCTCATCAAACACAACGTCACAAGAAACTTCAACAAGTCCTGAGGACTTGTTAAAGACTCTATATGCCCTTGTGTTTGAGTCATATCCTAGTAAAAAGCCTTCTACAGTTTTAGGAGCAAATTTAGATTTTCTACCTCTTTTAACAAGTATAAAACATTTGCTACCAAAAACTCTAAAATATGAAATATTGGGCTTTTTACCGGTTAGGAGTTCATAAGATGTCTTCTTGAGGATTCGGTGAAGATATAACCGGTTGATGGCGTAGCAGGCGGTGTTGACCGCCTCGGCCCAAAACCGATCCGGTGTCTTGTACTCATCAAGCATGGTTCTTGCCATGTCCAATAGAGTTCGATTCTTCCTCTCCACTACACCATTTTGTTGTGGAGTGTAGGGAGAAGAGAACTCATGCTTGATGCCCTCCTCCTCAAGGAAACCTTCAATTTGAGCGTTCTTGAACTCCGTTCCATTGTCGCTTCTAATTTTCTTGATCCTTAAGCCGAACTCATTTTGAGCCCGTCTCAAGAATCCCTTTAAGGTCTCTTGGGTTTGTGATTTTTCCTGCAAAAAGAATACCCAAGTGAAGCGAGAATAGTCATCCACAATTACAAGGCAATACTTACTACCGCCGATGCTTATGTAAGCGATCGGGCCGAACAAATCCATGTGAAGGAGCTCCAGTGGCCTGTCGGTAGTCATGATGTTTTTGTGTGGATGATGAATGCCAACTTGCTTCCCGGCTTGGCATGCGCTACAAATCCTGTCTTTCTCAAAGTGAACATCGGTTAGTCCCAAAATGTGTTCTCCCTTTAGAAGCTTGTGGAGATTCTTCATTCCAACATGGGCTAGTCGGCGGTGCCAGAGCCAACCCAAGTTAGTCTTAGCAATCAAGCAAGTGTCGAGTTCAGCTCTATTAAAATCTACTAAGTATAGCTGACCCTCTAACACTCCCTTAAATGCTACTGAATCATCACTTCTTCTAAAGACAGTAACACCAATATCAGTAAAAAGACAGTTGTAGCCCATTTGACATAATTGGGATACGGAAAGCAAATTGTAATCTAAGGAATCTACAAGAAAAACATTAGAAATGGAATGGTCAGGGGATATAGCAATTTTACCCAAACCTTTGACCAAACCTTGATTTCCATCCCCGAATGTGATAGCTCGTTGGGGATCTTGGTTTTTCTCATATGAGGAGAACATCCTTTTCTCCCCGGTCATGTGGTTTGTGCACCCGCTGTCGAGTATCCAACTTGTGCCCCCGGATGCATAAACCTACAAAACAAGTTTAGTTCTTGATTTTAGGTACCCAAACGGTTTTGGGTCCTTTGGCATTAGATACAAGAACTTTGGGTACCCAAACACAAGTCTTGGAGCCCTTGTGTTTGCCCCCAACAATCTTGGCAACTACCTTGCCGGATTTGTTAGTTAAAACATAAGATGCATCAAAAGTTTTAAATGACATGGCATGATCATTTGATGCATTAGGGATTTTCTTTCTAGGCAACTTGGCATGGGTTGGTTGCCTAGATCTAGATGTCTCACCCTTATACATAAAAGCATGATTAGGGCCAGAGTGAGACTT
The DNA here is from genome assembly GCA_029449295.1 of Zea luxurians. Lineage (NCBI taxonomy): Eukaryota > Viridiplantae > Streptophyta > Magnoliopsida > Poales > Poaceae > Zea > Zea luxurians. The sequence goes on from JAOPSE010000017.1 coordinate 52,895,632, forward strand.
CCTAGAGTGAATTTTCCTAATCTTGTTCTCAGGATAGCCGGCAGGGTACAAAATGTAACCCTCGTTATCCTGAGGCATGGGAGCCTTGCCCTTAACAAAGTTAGATAGGTTCTTAGGAGGGGCATTAATTTTGACATTGTCTCCCCTTTGGAAGCCAATGCCATCCTTAATGCCAGGGCGTCTCCCATTATAGAGCATGCTTCTAGCAAGTTTAAATTTTTCATTTTCTAAGTCATGCTCTCTAATTTTAGCATTAAGTTGTGCTATGTGATCATTTTGTTTTTTAATTAAGGCTAGGTGATCATGGATAGCATCAACATTAATATCTCTACATCTAGTACAAATGGAAACATGCTCAACATTAGATGTAGAGGGTTTGCAAGATTTAAGTTCAACGACCTTAGCATGCAACATATCATTTTTAGTTCTAAGGTCGGAAATAGTAGCATTGCAAACATCAAAATTCTTAGCCTTAGCAATTAATTTCTCATTCTCATTTCTAAGGCTAGCAATGGAAACATTCAACTCATCAATCCTAGCAAGCAAATCAACATTATCATTTCTAGGATCAATGCAAACATGAGAATCAACCTTAGCAATTAATTTGACATTTTCATTTCTAAGGTTGGCAATGATGTCATGGCAAGTGCTTAGCTCACTAGATAATTTGTTACATTTTTCTACCTCTAGAGCATAAGCATTTTTAACCTTAACATGTTTCTTGTTTTCCTTGATTAGGAAGTCCTCTTGGGAGTCCAAGAGATCATCCTTTTCATGGATGGCACTAATTAGCTCATTTAATTTTTCTTTTTGTTCCATGTTAAGGTTGGCAAAAAGAATACGCAAATTATCCTCTTCATTTTTATCATTATCCTCATCACTAGATGTTTCATATTTAGTGGAGGACTTTGATTTTACCTTCTTTTTGCCGTCCTTGGCCATGAGGCACTTGTGGCCGACGTTGGGGAAGAGGAGGCCCTTGGTGACGGCGATGTTGGCGGCGTCCTCGTCGTCGGAGGAGTCGCTAGAGCTTTCGTCGGAGTCCCACTCCCGACAAACATGGGCATCGCCGCCCTTCTTCTTGTAGTACTTCTTCTTCTCCTTCCTCTTGCCCTTCTTGTCGTCGCCCCTGTCACTATCACTTGATAATGGACATTTAGCAATAAAGTGACCGGGCTTACCACACTTGTAGCAAACCTTCTTGGAACGGGATTTATAGTCCTTCCCCTTCCTTTGTTTGAGGATTTGCCGGAAGCTTTTGATGATTAGGGCCATCTCCTCGTTGTCGAGCTTGGAGGCGTCAATTGGTTGTCTACTTGGTGTAGACTCCTCCTTCTTCTCCTCCGTTGCCTTGAAGGCCACGGGTTGCGCCTCGGATGTGGAAGGCTCATCAAGCTCGTTGATCTTCTTGGAGCCCTTAATCATGCATTCAAAACTAACAAAATTCCCGATGACTTCCTCGGGGGTCATTTGTGTATATCTAGGATTGCCACGAATTAATTGTACTTGAGTAGGGTTAAGGAAAATAAGGGCTCTTAGAATAACCTTAACCACTTCGTGGTCATCCCATTTTGCGCTCCCGAGGTTGCGCACTTGGTTCACCAAGGTCTTGAGCCGGTTGTACATGTCTTGTGGCTCCTCCCCTTGGCGAAGACGGAAGCGACCGAGCTCCCCCTCGATCGTTTCCCGCTTGGTGATCTTGGTGAGTTCATCACCCTCGTGCGCCGTCTTGAGTAGGTCCCAAATCTCCTTGGCGTTCTTCAACCCTTGTACTTTGTTGTATTCCTCCTTGCTTAGAGAGGCAAGAAGGATGGTTGTGGCTTGGGAGTTGAAGTGCTCGATTTGGGCCACTTCGTCCGTGTCGTAGTCTTCATCCCCTACGGATGGTACCTGTACACCATACTCAACAACATCCCATAATCTTTTGTGGAGAGAGGTTAGATGAAATCGCATCAAATTACTCCACATAGCATAATCTTCACCATTAAAAGTTGGTGGTTTGCCTAATGGGACGGAAAGTAAAGGTGTATGTTTAGGAATGCGAGGGTAGCGTAGGGGGATCTTACTATACTTCTTACGCTCTTGGCGTTTAGAAGTGACGGACGCCGCGTCGGAGCCGGAGGTAGATGTTGATGAAGTGTCGGTCTCGTAGTAGACCACCTTCCTCATCCTTTTGTGCTTGTCCCCACTCCGATGCGGCTTGTGAGAAGAAGATTTTTCCTTCTTCTCTTTGTGATGAGAAGAGGAAGATCTTTTCTCCTTCCGCTTGGAGGATTTCTTCTTCTTCTCTCTTCTCTTGGTGCGGGACTCTTCCGATGAGGATGAAGTGCTCCCTTGACTTGTAGTGGGCTTGTCATCGCCGGTCTCCATCTCCCTCTTGGTGTGATCTCCCGACATCACTTCGAGCGGTTAGGCTCTAATGAAGTACCGGGCTCTGATACCAATTGATAGTCGCCTAGAGGGGGGGTGAATAGGGCGAAACTGAAATTTACAAATATAATCACAACTACAAGCCGAGTTAGCGTTAGAAACAATAACGAGTCCGCGAGAGAGCGAGCAAAACAAATCGCAAGCGAATAACAAGTGAGACACGTGGATTTGTTTTACCGAGGTTCGGTTCTCGCAAACCTACTCCCCGTTGAGGAGGCCACAAAGGCCGGGTCTCTTTCAACCCTTCCCTCTCTCAAACGGTCCCTCCGACCGAGTGAGCTTTCTTTTCTCAATCACTTGGAACACAAAGTTCCTACAAGGATCACCACAAGATTGGTGTCTCTTGCCTCAATTACAAGTGAGTTTGGTTGCAATGAAAGAATCAAGAAAGCACGATTAAAAAGCCAAGCAACAAGAGCGACAAATAGCACACGGATCACTTTCTCTCTCAAGCCACTAATCACTAATGATCTCTTTTCTCAATTGTGAAACTTGGAGAGGTGGAGGCTTTGAATGTGTCTTGGAATGGATTGCTAGCTCTTGTATTGAATGTTGAAGGTTGGAATGCTTGGATGAAGTGAATGGAGGTGGTTGGGGTTGTATTTATAGCCACCAACCACTTCCTAGCCGTTGCACCATTCTGCTGAGCGCGGACGGTCCGCGAGCCAGGTCCGGACGGTCCGCCCCTGTAGATCAACGGCTGAAAATGCAACGGTCAGCAGTAACGGCTATATCAACGGCTATATTGCATTTAATGCGACGTCAGATGTCAGACAGAGCCAGTCGCGGACGGTCCGGTCGTGCACCCCGGACGGTCCGCGAGGCCCTCTATAATTCATTTCTCCGAACCCGTTACCTTCGGGTTTTTCGGTTTCTTACCGACCGGACGGTCCGCGCCTGAGGCCGGACGGTCCGCGAGTGGGCTCGGACGGTCTTTCCTTTTCCTCCGGACAGTCCGTAGTGGAAACTTGTATTTTTGCATTGGTTCTGTCCGAGAGTCATCCTAGTGTCGCGGACGGTCCGCCGCAAGGGCCCGGACGGTCCGCGCTTGGCCTGTTTTTCCAAAAAGCTTCTCCTGTCCGGAATAATCTACGGTATTCCGGACAGTCGATTTAGTATAGTTATAGATGAACCTTTGGCACCTGTAGAACATATAATCTAGAGCAAACTAGTTAGTCCAATTGTTTGTGTTGGGCAATTCAACCACCAAAATTATTTAGGAACTAGGTGTAAGCCTAATTCCCTTTCAGATACATCGTTTTTGTATGCAGGATTTCTTCAGATGCGAAGCTGGATACGAGGCTAGGGCGGATGTGGTGGCCACCACGAGCTGTAAGAAGCTCGTCGTGGACATGCACTATGAGGCCCAAATCCAGGTCATCGTCAACTACCACGGCTCCGTCCTTGGGGAGAGGGTGACCAAAACTCAAGCCCGAACCATGTCGTTGACCAGGGAGCAGTACCTGCAGGTAAAGTCATGCATGTTTGGTACCAGTACTCCATGCATGAATTTTATTTTATCTTCTGATATGCACTTTACGTGTTTACTTTGTAGATGATTCCACATTGGTGCGCCCCACATCCTCTGTGCTGGGAGCAGATGGTGGATAGGTGGTGTTCGGCTGAGTGGGACGAGGCGCACACCGCTAGCCGGGAACAGCGTATGATGATGCAAGGTCTCTCCCACCACCAAGGCAGCCGAAGCCTGGGCCAATATGTCGAAGCATGGGTACGCCCTCTTATTTATTTAGGTATATAGCACTGGATTAGATATTATTTCTAACTATCTCGTTGGTTTTCTTGCAGTCGGCGTCACATGGTGGCCGGCCTTGCTCCACCTTCTCGGCCTATGCTATGGCCCATAAGGGCAAGGCGACGTCCGACGTCACCTACAACCCGGATGATGGGCCCGAGGCCTACACCAACCCCGCCGTCTACAACCGCCTCCATGACTACACCGCCATGGCGCAGGAGGTCCATGACCCAGACTATGATCCGAGCACCGAGCCGATCAATCCCGATGTGCTCATGAGGGTCGGAGGAGGCAAGAGACATGGGCGGTACTGGATTGCCGACGGGGCAATCGACTCGTCCTCCACTCCCACTCTGTCTCAGGTGAGAGCAAGGAGCACGAGCTCGAGTCCATCCATACAACCTCGGCACGACAGCTCACAGCATCGCATACAGCAACTCGAGGTTAGTGCTTCTGTAACTCGTCCTTCCTTGAGTTATATACCTTCTCTTTGAGTTACTATAATGTTGGCTTGTAATATTACAGACCCAACTAGAAGAAGAGAGGAGGGAACGTCACGAGATGGAGGCGAGGATGATGGCGGAGCGGGAGGCGGAGCGCCGGGCAGATCATCAGAGGATGGCAGAGATGTTCCAGTACATGCAGAGCCTTGGCGCCGGACAGGGCATCGCTCCGCCACCTCCATTGTTCCCTCCAGTTGACCCTGCTCCCTTCCACACTCCTGTGAGTATCAAAATTGTAGTTAGATGTTTGTAATGCATATGGTATAACACATGCAATTTCTTCTCTGTGCAGGGCCAATCTGGGGCGGCATCCAACAACCCTCCGGAAGGGTTCAGCCCAACGCAGCCCCGGTCAAACCGCCCACCTCCATGAGTGTTGTGTTTTCATTGTTTAGACTTCAGAACTTGTGTACAATACTTATGTTTGTGTTTGATACTTATGTGAGAGCTTGAGACGTTTGAGACTTATGTTTGTGTTTGATACTTGTGTTGAACACTTATGTTTGTGATGGATATTTATGTTTGTGCTGACGGTTTTATGTTTGTGTTGGTTATTTATGTTTGTGATGATATATGTGATGTATATATGTGAAATCTTTTGTTTGTGTGGATGGAATACAAAAAACAAATAAAAAAGGTATATACTGGTCACTTTGCCGAGTGTAACACTCGGCAAAGAGGTGCTTTGCCAAGTGTCAGGGTCATAACACTCGGCAAAGTGCAAAGACCTGGGCACCGGTTTAGGGACTTTACCGAGTGTTATGTCGCTGGCACTCGGCAAAGAGGCACGCTTTGCCGAGTGCCGCACAGAGCACTCGGCAAAGAACCTGACATGGGGACCCTCCCTGGCGGGCTCTTTGCCGAGTGTCCCAGGGGGCACTCGGCAAAGGTTGAATCTTTGCCGAGTGCTACTGGGCAGACACTCAGCAAAGTTAACTTCTTTGCCGAGTGTCATCCTTGACACTCGGCAAAGAAGCCGTCTTCGTCACCCCGTCGCCGTAACGGCCGCTTTTCTTTGCCGAGTGCTCCCTGGCACTCGGCAAACCTCTTTGTCGAGTGCCCGAGAAAAAGTACTCGGCAAAGAAGGCTTTGCCGATGCACTGTTTGTCGAGCATTCTTTGCCGAGTGTCACACTCGGCAAAGCCTTTGCCGAGTGTTTTTAAGGCTTTGCCAAGCGCTTCGGGCACTCGGCAAAGCGCCCGTTTCCGGTAGTGAGACTTGGTCAAAATGAAAAGAAATTTTGTCACGTGACAAAGTTAAAACAACATAGGTTCTGGAACAAGGGGAACATGAAAGGAAAACATGACAAAAGAAGTCAGCAAAAGCCAAAATACTTGGTACATCATAGCATTCAGTGTAAAATTTAATTATCAGCTACTGTGCTTAATTGGCATATAGAGCGGCAAAGGCAAAGGCCAAATGGTCTCATCAGGGATCATGGATACAACCTCAATCGACTCATAATTATCATTTGATGACTTCACTGCGTATTGCAAGACTAAAGTACTTCCTACCATGGCAGACCACCACTTGATTTATGGGCACGGAAAAAATCAAACAGGTAGCTCGTGGTGTAGCTAAAAAGGTGAAACCGACGATGAGAGTTTCTAAAATGAATAAGTAGGGCATTTAATTAATTTTACTTAAAAATGAATACTACTAGAGCCTAATTCGATGCTTAAAATTTATAGTGTAAAATTTAGAGTCGATTAGGTACGAGGCTGCTCACTTAGCAAATTAGAGTCGCTGTTGTTCCGCGAGGTTGTACTCCATAGTTACCACTTGACGGAGAATTGGGATGAAGCACACAGAAACAAAGTTGATTCCCCTCTTTTGCAAATGCCGATTATTTCTTCATTTTGCATTTAATGACGGATAGTAAAAAATCAACTCTTGTGTTTGTGGCCCACGTGATATGTTCTTCATTATATACTAGGAAAATGCCCGTGCGTTGCAACGGCACACGATCATGTTTAATGAGTAACTTTAGTAATTCATTTAGACGAAAAATTTACCTTATGTGTATTTCACTTGCATACATGGGAGTTCGTGAATTAGTACATGACATCACGATCACGATAATGGCTCCGATCACTATGCTCGCGTTCTAGCTCTCTCACAATCTCCTCTTCCTCTACATAGTGCCGCTCCGGCTCCTTCACTCCCATTACACTCCCATTTCTCTGAGCAGGCGCCTATCCCCCTCTTTGCGCTCCCGTTCTCTACCGCGACTATCGTGGATCCTCTCCTTATCCTTATTGTCATCCCTATCTATTAGCATTATGGCGTAGGTGAACTTGTACTCATCCACCTCTTTGTCCAACGCGGCCTTGCGAGCGCTCAAGCATGTGACGTTTCTAGTTCCAAAATTCGATATAGTATGATGCACCTTGCTGCTCTGAATATTAATAGGCAACTTAGGCAAGGTGTTGTTTCGGTTTGGTAGACGACATGTTGCAGACAATAAATTGGTTGTTTTCTTATTTGCATCTTATCGAGTTTCATTCTTTTGGCTACCGCCATCCTAGCCGCTTTCAAGTAAATTTCTAGTGTGCCAGTTCTTTGCTTCTCTCTGGCCGCCCCTCCTAGTCGCTTTCAAGTTTCTTTGCTTCTCTCTGAAAATGCATGCATCCTCTATGACTTTGTGGTACAATCTTTTGGGAACAAAAGTGCCAAGAAATGATAGAAGAATATTCTGACACCTAAATTTTAGGAGCTTGAGCAACAAGCACTGTTTACTCTAAGCAAAAAAACGATTCTCCAACATGTGGTTCCGATAAGGCCAAAAAAGAATAAGTTACAAGCGCATGTTTCTTGAAGCACAGGTCTAGCTAGAGTTTGGAGTAAATCACAAACACAACAATTTAACGGGCAAGTGGGCATACAAATAAGAAAGGGAGCAGTACAAGTAACTGCTTGGAAAAATATTATAACAATTTAATAGGCAAGTGTATTAGTATATAGTACACATAAATTGTAAAGGGAGCACTACAACAAGTATCTGCCTGTAACTATGTCATTGTCTCCTCAGATGGTAATGAAGTGATTTCATACATGACATCTAACTTTTGGGCAAAACAACATGATATAAACATTCGCTAAGTTAACATATATGAAATTCCACCCGTTGTTTTTTCAAGCACCTAATCCTAACTCAATTGGTAGAGAATCCAGGAAGTTAGGGCAGCTGATTTGTTTGCAAACATCGCTCGACGCGGGGTCCACTTCAATGCTGCAATAGGACCAATGTGACTGTTATAACAAGCAATCTGCAAAAGCAATCTAACACTAAGACTCGTAGCAACCTAACAACACATGTTAAGAGCCTGATTAAGAAAAACAACTCTTGTGTTGTTCCGAATGTGGAGGGTTCCATCACCTGATCCTACAAAAACAAACAGATTAGATAGCTCTCCTAGGAAAAAACATAATTTGCTCTCATGGTAGAACGATGTAAGTGCAAAATATGGTACAACAGTCATCACTGGATTTTTGGTGGGCGTTAACACTTGAGGCAGTGCAGGTTCCTAAATATACATGGTTGGTCAATGGAAAAAGCGAAGCTAAAGCAAGTAACATAATGAACTCTTGTTAATGGCAAAGGTAAGGTACCCCCAACAGACTTGTTCTTTTTTAAGAAAGACGGTATGGTGGGTCATTTCTAAAGCAGTAGTCTCATAAGACAGTGCTTCACACGCATTGTTCCCCAATACTCAACTCAACGGTCAACATCATATTCCAGTTTCACGTTATTATAAGGCGATAATATGTCAATCATGGTGGACAGGTGGAGTTACTATTTATTATTTTTCAACACATAAAAAACAATCTGCATATATTGAAGATAGAAACTTACTTGCAGAGTAAGTACCCTACGATCCTACCAAAGGATGCAAGTAATCTTCAACGTATGTCTTAATGTTGAATCAAAGACTGATCCATATCTCCACTTCATGTGTCCACTGCATATATTACCACCAAACTGAACTACATGTAAATAAAGGAAATTAAGGTTTTCGAAATATAGTATGTGAAACTATGCATAGCTAGCAATACTTCCTTCCATCAAATTGAGCATAGTATGCAACCAGGCTGTAACAAGAGGTTAAAGAGTGCAGTAATGTAATCAACAAACTTTTATATTAAACATGCCAGTGACAAATGACATGATTCATGTAAGCATCTTATTTCTATGCAATTAACTTTTAATTAAACTTTTTTTATCTGAAACAAGACATGTTGATCTAGTCACAGTTTTCTTATTTATTTCAGGGATCCAATCATACAAAACTAAGATGAAAAATATTGTGTTTCTGTTTTGGAGAATTCATGAACAGAGGTCTAAGACTTGCACGAACAAACAGGCGAGATCAAAATCAAGGGGTACAAAATCGCATAGGCAGGGCTAGTGAAATCAAAGCGCCATACCTGAAATCTCATTGTGAGATATTTTTGAAAGAATTAACAGTTAAAGGTTTTGTAGATACCTTTGATATATGCACTCCAAGATTTCTGTGCACCCCAGAACACTCTATGCATAGAAGTGCGCCAAGGTTTAATGATGCCCAATCAGGTTCTGAAGCACCACAGTCAGCACACATATTATTGCCATCAAGTTTCCTAAGCAAGTCAATTGGTTTTTCAGGTTTCATGCTGGTTTTGTGATGATGTGTGCCTCTAACATCATGCTGCCCATTTCTAGATTTCTTCTCCAGTACTAAATTATCACTTACAGAAGGTTCAAATTCTACCGAACTTGTAAAAGAGCTTCCATCACTGGTACTCCTATCATGACCACTGCCCTTAGGGCTTGACAAAAAACACTGAAACAGAACAGCCAAGTATTATAAACTGAATATTCCAGAAGACATGCAATCCAAACATAGGCCATCCATTACTAACCTGTTCTGGGGATTGTGAGTTCAGCAAAGAGGCAATAACACCAGTTATCTTTTCAATCCAATCCATCTAATCTACTGCACTCTCTGCCTGCATAAATAGCAGATGTGTTCATGAAGTATTGAAATCTTAATCAGAATCAATAAGGCAGACTGTACCATAAACATGTGGTGTACCTGCAATGTGTAGATTTTTGTGGGTGAAATAATTCTGAAGCAGAACCTCAGATCTGATTGGTCAGCATCAACTTTAATGGTTGATGTCAATAAATTTACAGTATGCCGTGTAACAGACTTTTCATCATGTACAATGCCATGGTAATGAGATGAGAACAATCTGCTCAACAACCCAGAACCATGTTCAGGGGGGTTAACACTTCTTTGCATGGAGCAACCAGCATATATGATCAAAGGCAAATGGTTGAGGAAAGTATCTGAATTAAATATATATATCATGCATCATGGAACAAAATATTGTGCCAACTTAATGAGTATTATCCTCTAGCTACGATTAGTCTAGATGATCGCTCCATGGCGACTAAGGTCAATTAGATGATTTGAAAACATTACCGGAAGGAGTAAAAGATTTAGTTCTCTGAAGAAGATCTCTAACCCAATGTGGGATACGAGAGATAAAAGGATCAAACCTTGCAAGTTTGACAACAGGGCCAGGCTGTAATGATTTAGGCTCATAGGCACACAACAAAGAACAAATAGTTTCTTTAAGCAATAACAAGATAGTGCTCGCAGCTAATCCAAGGTAAACTGAAACATAGGTGCATTCCCAAGAGGTCAGGGAAGGCCAGACGGTTTGTAACAACCAAAGGCAGAGGGATAAATAGTGCAATACTAAAACCTTTTGTCTTTCCTCCTATGATGATACAAAGAAGAATGATCTACAATCAAAGACCAAAGTGGGATTTAAGCAACAAGGTTACAATATATAATGAATGTCAATCAACGGGAGTACTTTGAAATACCAAGATACATGTGATAAGAAAACACTTACAACTATATTATTTGGTTCCTTTGAAGAGCTTCCCAACTGTGTGATCTCCATTCTAGGATTTTAATGGCTACAAAAAACCGATAAACCCATAGGCCATAAATAGGGAATCAATAGCACTCACGTTATTTTATTTCTGTAGACTCAGATGGAAAGCAAAGCAGCATGCAGTTTGTAACTATGTTCTCACTGGTGCATAGAAAAAGTAGAGTTCTTTGATAAACATCAGTGCAACATTAACTTTTTATAAGTTGATAAAATATGGTCTACATATGTAAGTATGAACCAGCAAAAAGAAGACCATGCACACCTTGTATCTATCCTAACAATAGTTTATAGGTTCATATATGACCATATAGGTAAGTACAAAAACCAAATATCCCTGTTACTCATAGCAGAAACCTGATATCCTAACAACAGTTTATAGGTTCATATAGAATGTTATGCCATTTCAGAAACTTGGCAGGTTCAGAAAACGATGTGGGCACCTTTCACAAATTAAATCCACGACATCTGAGTCCAGCTCGTGTGATTGGCCAAAAATAGAAGGTCCAAGATTGAGATAAATCATCTGATGTCACTTTCCAAGACAAGCGAAAGTCACCAAAAATTACCCTTTTGTAGAACGGAGAACACCGCTCATTGAGGTAACAACGGCATGAAGTTTCCATACGTCCCGGTGGGATATGTGAAGATTAGAACCTGCTAATTCTAGCATAATTTTTTTTAAAAAAAATAAAGGTATATTAATTTCTGTTGGATGAGATAGGCAGTGGATCTTTAATTCTTTAGTGACTAATAATGGTCGTAAGCAAACAGAATAATATGGCTTGCTTCATATATATTGTACTTCAAAAGGTATATAAAAATGATGGAGATTTCAAATTCTGACGGTTACCTTCAAAGCGAACATCTAGAACAGCGACGATCCGCTCAGGGCACGTTTGTATTCAGAACGAACATCCGCAAAAGCGTTGCTGACGAAGAGACTGTAGAGACCCATCCCAAATATCAACATGACCGTTCCAGCAAGATACACATCTGCAAAAGATTGTGCAATGCAACAGTGTACGTCAATGCAAAGCAGCAACAGTGTTCTAGAGCGACAATGCCTCCTGCCCTCTTCCAATCCGCCATGAGCCTACGATGCCATTAGCGACCCGCCTCAACGTGTGGCGCACACAGCACCCCCCGCGACTGCCATACCTCATTTGTTGGCTGTGCTCCGCCGCTGCTTCTATAACCTCAGATCAAGAAACAAAACCATACAACTAAAATCATGGAACAACAAATATAGGTTTGCATAATAGAAAGAAAAGGTTGCCTTACTTCTGTGAATCAATAATGGACAGACGTGCTACTATAAGTTCATAGTATACTTCAATCAAGTCATATGCTTGCATGAACTTTTCTTCCCTTATGACATGTTCAACCTGTGGGAGAAATAAAACAGAGTCGGTAAGAAATAATGAGCTCTGTGCTGACATAATACTTATTAGAGAAAGAAATGAAACATACAACTACAGCACTGTACATTATGGCTGCCCTTACCTTTTAACACACTATGCACTATCATCACTATAATATGCAACGGAACCGTACAATAACACGATAACAATATATATTCTAGATATGTGCCCGTGCGTTGCGATGGAAGTAAAAGATTTGTATGAAACATTGATACGGAGCAACACACATCACTATAATATGCAAAATACGTGTGGAAAACATTATCAATATCACACAAATTAGTTACAGACAAATGTGTCGACAACTGTTCACTAATCAGCTAATCCTTTTTAGCGATATCGACAAGTCTTTGTTGTATGTTTGCAGGGATGGCATATCGGCACGAATTGTCCTCGTAACTTAAAAGATCAATCACAAAGTTTCTTCGAAGAGTCTTTGCATCCTACAGACAAAGAGATAAGAGAATAAAACATATTATCTTGTAGAACGAGATAGCTAGAATGTAAGTTTTGAACATAAAACAAACGTACTACACTCACCCCAACAAATTTCAGTCGTCTGTCATTCCCCCACATAGCCATAGCTTGTAGAACGAGGTAGCTGGTATTAAACCTATAGAATAATATTTGGGCAACTATGTTTTATACAATGATTATCATAGAAAAAATTTAAACTGCTGAGAAGGTGGTACGAAGAAAATACCCTCTTAAGTCAATTGGAACACCAGTCTGAATTGTATGTTCCCACTTAAAGATATCCTCCGCCCATCCAGAACGTTTCTTGCTGTAAGCAATCTTATATTTTTTTGAGGCCATGATAATCGCTTCCGCGAACCTCTTGTATGGCATGTGTTTACACCAATCTTGAGTCGGTGTAAAATCGATAAAAGTCACATGCTTTTTAACATGATCTATTACGAAAAGGGCGTGACATCCATTGAATTTCCATGGCATGAGAACCTGCAAAATATCAGTCATTAGGATCCTACAACAGAAGTGTCCTTTATAAATACATTCGAAATGAACACATACTTACATATCTACAACCCGTGATATAATAATTCATTGATGGCCAACAATCTAGTGTTTTGGCCAACTCTTCTGTTGTAGGATCCTGATGGTACTTTGGAAGTTTACCAAAACCAACCATTCTCTGGACAGTATATATACATGTACACATGATGATTAGATGTAGATACTATATATTAATACATTAATGATTGGAAACAAACTTACCCAAAAACGCATGTCCATATAATGCTTTCTATTATTTATGATTTCTTCTTTCGGCCTACGTGACTCTGTATTGGCAAGCAGCCGAACAGCCATATCAAAACATCTTAGAATCATATCTTGAGTTGTCGTTAATATGTTTTGCAGGTCTTTGACAGATATTTCTATCTTAAAAGGATTGAAACTTCGCACCCATGTTCTCCTGTAATGTAGCATGACGAAACTCTATATCAAGAATCTAAGTAGTCGATATACATAAAATAAATAAATCAATGAGCACTTACTCTAGTGTCGTATCGTCTTCTATTGCCATGATATAATCACATAAAACATCTATTGAATCGGCTTTGGTCACTGGCATGTCCTTTGTGGAAAGACCAACCATTAAAAAGTCATTGGTGCAACCATCGTTAGAGACTTTTACAGGAGCTCTTTTATCCCAATCATCAACAAACCACCTTTGCAAGTCTGCTTGAGTAATAGGGCCTTCCTCATCTTCAAACACTACTTCACTATCATCAAGCACGTGGAGTAGTTTCCTCTTATTAGAATCTGTTGGGTTTTCTAATATCTCAACATCAGATGGGCTTCCAGAGTCAACTTCTTTTTCATTTTTGTATAACAGACACCCCCTTCTCTTATTCAGGTCTGAAGATAGTAATATAGCAGCCATTTTTTTCCTAAAGTGTGACATGTCATCCTACAAATAAGAAACAATTATTTAGCATTATATATGTAACACCGACTGTAGATGTCCATATATGTCATAGTAGTAATAATATACCTGGGTAAAAGTGTCAGACAGTTCATCCCCTGTCCAGTATTCGATATAGTTCAAAAGAAAGAGGCCACATGAGGAGCTACAATATACATTAATACCAACATATAAAGATTAGTATGAATGAAGAAATTGGTAAAGAAGATCTTAGGACGTACCTATCTGTCTGCTTTGCATATCCCATGTCTATTTCTCTGAGCGGCCAAGAAACAACTTGGAGGTCTGGCCACCTGTGGTCTTTTAACTCCTTACGTTGAGATATCATATCTATTTGTCTTTGTAGTCCTTTAATCTTTATATATGGTAAAATAAAATTAGAGATTGGGATAAGTTAATATTGAATTCATAATTGTTTAGTTTGTGCATACTCACAGAGTCAGTGAGGTCTTTGCGGTCTTGTGAAGTACCAAGTGAATCGAGCACTTGTATCTCCATATTTCTTGCATGGATCACAGCAAGATACCAGTGCGTCTCTCGGATGTTTATCGGAATAAACACCTACAAAACAATTATAAATACTTGCATAAGAATAAAATATATATAAACACTAACTGTTCAGATTGCAAACTCATATGTACCATGTCATGGTCTAGGTAAAGTAACACCCTTCGTTTAGCGCTACATATGTGTGCCATGTCTTTAATTGGATATAGCTCCTCTGTTTTAATTTCAAGATCACCATCTCGCTTCAGGAAATTGAACTGGAAAGCATTTTCTATGTGAACGCGACCTCCAGATCGGCACTTTAGATGCTTTTGAGCTTTTATCAAATTTATGTAACAGTCTATAACCTGCAAGTGTGTAAGTTGTGGTTAAAAATACCTGGATGAGTAAAAAAACTTACACATAACAACGTCGCCAAATATAAAAACTAAGCATGGATTACCTCGTCACCTAAATATGCGCTCGGCTGAAATAAACACTCCATCCACTTCCTTTCAACAAAGGCATCATCAATAAGAACGACTTCTACCCTTAGTTCACAAGGGATTTCCTTGATAAAATCGATGAGAGCAAGATCACCTTGCGTGCAAATATAGTCTAGGAGCAACCAGTCATGATATAAAACTAAAATTAGTTATTACAAAAAATACAAATTGATCCATACAGAACTATGAAAATTATAATACCTTCTCGAACTATTGCGGTTGCCACCGATTTTTTTGGCTTGTTATGAGACAAGCCTACAAATAGAGATTCCATTCTCGCGGGACAAAAACCTACATTCAAAACAAATTGTTAGATGCATAAAAATTAATATTGCTAATTTCACAAATGATCCAAAACTCAACAACACTTTAAGATAGTATGCATGCTCTAATAATACACAAACATGTGCGGCTCTAATAAAAAAAATTGTAGCATGCAAACATGACTTGATAATACACCAGACCAATCAAACATAAGAGAAACATCATCCTATTAGTTTGTTAGTTGAACATGCAACTCTTACCATGGGTCTAATTTGTTAGGACCTCTTTGTAGACGATGTTCTTGGTATATGTTCCACAATCTACGGTGGGGGTTTTCTTTACACCCTTCCTTGACTTTTTCCTCCCATCGACAGATGGGATGACAAGAATCTTTATGTTCGATCGGGCTGTCGCTCTAGATAGAGCAACATATAGTTGGCCATGAGAGAACACTGGTTCAGGCAAGTATACACCAACATTGGGAATAGTCTGACCCTGTGCTTTGTTAACCGTCATTGCAAAGCTAAGCCGTACAGGAAACTGCTTTCTTTTGAACTGGAAAGGGAACATCTCTTCATCGGAGGGACACAGCGGTATACGCGGTAGGAAAATCCGTTTTCCAACGTGTTGACCCAGTACAATCTCTGCGTCAATGCTATTTCTTTGGAAGCCACGAACGACCAGCCTGGTGCCATTGCAAAGTCCATTTGCAGGGTCTATATTCCGGAGCAATATAACAGGACATCCAATCTTGAGCTTCAAAACATGAGGTGGTAGCCCATTAGGCGTCAATGTGTTTAGGAACTCGGGTGGGTAGTAGTTGTGGGGATCATCCATGGCGCTATCGAAACTATGGTACACCATATGCTCCCCTTGAAAACGATCAATCATCTTAACATTTATCATATCAACCCAGTCGTTCCGTGTTGACAGTATCGCCCTTGAAGTGATGTAGGTGGAATCAGACATATTTTTGTTGAGATTTGGGAAAGCAAAGTCTATTAGGTTGTCAAGATCGTTGTCACTCCCACTGTAAGGCACACACACATCATCAGGAAGACGAATGTCGCCGTCACTATTTGTTTCCTCAGTTCCACCGCCTACGCGCAGCAAAAACTCCGCAAACCAAGGGTCGTTTTTTGCTCTCATGTTGCTAACAAGCTTTAAGTGGGACATGGACTCCCATAGGTAAGACATCCGTAGAGAAGACGCGACCACTTGAGCCCTTGACCCTTTACGAACAACAGGCAAGACCTGTCTGAAATCTCCACCGAAGACAATGGTTTTACCACCAAATGGCAGTGCGGGGCGACCCATTATATCGCGCATGCTATTGTCCAGTGCCTCCACGGCTTGTCTCTTAGTCATAGAAGCCTCGTCCCAGATAATGAGAGATGCTTTCCGTAGCAACTCTGCTGTTCCACTCTGCTTCGTGAAGCTACATACAGCGCCATCGTCAATAGTGAGTGGTATCTTGAAGCGTGAATGGGCGGTTCTTCCTCCAGGCATTATGGAAGCCGCAACGCCAGATGTAGCTGTTGCCACTGCAATCTTTCCCTGGTTGCGTAGCGTCGCGAGCAGCACTCTGTATAGATAAGTCTTCCCGGTGCCACCAGGTCCATCCACAAAGAATAATCCGCCCTGATCGGTGTCAACGGCAGACATAATCTTATCATAGGCGGCCCTCTGTTCCTCGTTAAGAGAGTCTTTAAGAGCCACATCTTCCACTGTCGGTTGGATACTTTCCTCCTCGTAAACCTCCCGAGCAGTACCAATAGCATCGTCATACGCGTCGATCATAGGAGGTAGAGGGAATGTCTTTATGTCCTTTCCCATTGACTGCAGCATGTTCCTAATATCAATCAATACCATCTGCTCAACATGAGTTTTGTTCTGACTCTTGTGTTGATAGTCCTCGGACATAGAATCTTTGTGTTTCTGCCAGAGTACAGCCACATCGCTTGGCTCACAGTAAACCAGTATTGTGGCAAAAAGCCGTCGCAGCGACGATGGCATCTGGAAAAGAGCACGTTCAGTGAGACACTCATCCAGTGTGTTGTCCGACTCAAGTAGTCCCCTTCTCTCTGCTGCCTCTCGAAAAGTCGGTAGGGTGACACCATCAACTGTCCTTAGATCCACATAGGAGGCGGCGCCAGTCACGTGGTTTAGGAGAACACGAAGATAGTAGCGCTCCCCCTCAGCCGGATGAGCAGAGACTATCCTACCGACTTGTCCACCTGTATCTCGTTTCCTCCGTTGCCATACTTTTCCCTTACCACTCTGCCAAGTGTACCACTCAGGGAAGTCACGATATAGGATGCCACGAGCCTCCTCGTGTAGCCTATTCGCCTCAAAATATGATGTGAGCATCGACCTATCAACACCTGGACGGTTGACGACTCGCTCGACCATTTGCCGCTCGTGAAACGCCACCATGTGCATGTTTGGAAGATGGAGTTGAAGCTGCATAACAGGTGGAGATATCTGACTAAGCTCAAAGCCGTATATCCTCCACAAGGCTTCCGGAGGAGTCACCCACCTTGCATCTCTATACTGCTTGATCTCATCAACATCATCATCTGCCTTGCTCGCATCTCTCATAACAACAGACGCACGATCATGGCCTTTGTATATGTATTTGAACAGGTATTTAACAGCCTTGATGCTCCCACATGCCTCGACATTGATGTGGCAGTTGAAGAGACGAAGGAGGTATGGGTTATAAGGGACAACCCATCTATTGTCCAGTTCGCACCCTCGGACCTTTTCTTTACGGTCATCGTCACGACGTCTATAGATAGGGTACGAATCCTTCCCTTGCAAGGTTGTGTGACTGAAAGGCCGAGGGTAATGATTCTTGCACGATTTACGACCCTTAGTGCATGGGCAGTTAGGGTTTAGCGACCCACACGGGCCATGCATCATATGCTTGATAACCATCTTTCGTAGTTCAGGGTACTTGTTGCTTGGGATCTCGGCTGAGATCAAAAGGTCGTACTGCTCAGGACATGTGAGCTTGTACTTCCTCTGCATTATGAGTAGAAAATGGGCATGCGGCAAACCCCGCTTCTGAAACTCCACGACATAGACGTAGGCTCGGACCTTACCAAGAATATCCTGTTTAGTCAGCCGATGCTTTAACTCTTGTAGCTTCGCATGAAAGACACGCACTACAAGATCTGAACGATCTTGCGGTGTCTGCCCAGGGAGAAGCTCCCTCCTTATCTCATCCCAGTTAGGGTTACATGTCATGGTAAGAAATATGTCTGGTTTACCAAACTTCCGCACCAGAGCCATAGCATCCATATACCGACGTCTCATGTCACGAGGACCGCCGATAAACGACGTCGACAGCACAGTTCGCTTGCCAACCTTCTCTCCTCTAATATCTCCATCTAGCATGCTATCCACCAAGCCCTGGTACAGGTCTGCCCTTAACCGATCCTGATTCTTGCGTATGTAATCTAAACGAGAGTTCTCAATCTTTATGTACGTGTCGACCGCGAACTGCTGAAAAAGCCGCTTTCCATGAAGTATAGGATTGAATACCCCGGGGCGAATCTGGAATTTGTAGCAGTAGTAGTCACGTACAGACACACATAAATGGCTAGGAGATTCTGCATACGCAAGGATTATAAAGTGAGTGATGATGAAAAGATAGTTAATAATGCGCAAATATTTCAAAATATAAACAAACAACTAACCTGCATCTTCATCATTTGCATTACTCCCCCTATGTGTCGCACGGTATGCATCCACTTCGTCCATGGATACTCCGACCTTTGGGATATTTGCGTGCCAGCCAAGTTCGCCTCTAGGGAAGAACAATGGATATGATAGTGCATCGTAGCATCCATGGTATGAGCGGATGCAGTGGCTTGAACTGTCCTTCCCATGGAGCATAACACTCTTGCTGAACTGGCCTCGCCCTTCGCTCCCTTCGATCCAGATAGCGGCCACCTCCGAAGTGAGAGGTGTGTTATATGTCTTCTGGTTCAACGTCTGGTCTAGGTTCAACGCGATACGATAGTCATCAAGGTTCTCAACGTGACCCATGGTCCTAAGGTGCTCGGAGTACGGGTTTCCACGTAGTATGTCGACTATCTGTCGAATAACCTCTTTGTCTTTCTGTTGATGCTCTTCGCGACACTTACGGTACCGATGCTCGAGAGTGGGATCATCATCATAAAAGTAAAGCTCAAGGTGTTTATGTTCTGCCCCACCATCCCTACCAAATGACTTGATATTGTGATACATCATGCCCTGTGCTCGGAACGTGTATATACCAGAATCCCTTACATTAGTTGTCATACTATCGAGGCAACAGTATAGGGAAGTGAAAGAGAAATGGCCATTAAAAAACCTAATGTTATCACGAAAGTGTCTAGCATCAGAGTCTGCACTATCCCACAACCTCTTGAGTTGGGGAGGGGTCTCCAGTGGGGCTAGCTCAACCTTCCCACCACGACAACAAAAACCAGGTGTCTCATACTCAAACTTCTTCGCGGTGCAATAACCGCAGTTGGGAACAGTCTTGAGCATATGTGTTTCTTCAGGGATGTTGCTGTACACCTTGTCGTACGGGTCAGGAACATCAGTGGCAGTCGATTCATCTTGACTACCATCGACCTCTATATCCTCATCGGTATCCTCATCTGATATTTTTTTGGAAACAATGAGTAAGACATATGTATTTATATAAGCATTGGTATCATACAAAGATTGAAATTAGTACATTGCCCAGCGAATAGGTATCCCTCGTTCTCATCAGCGTCGTCTTCAAATACGACACCGTCATCGTCATCAACTGGAACGTGAAAATACAAGCCACATAAAATACATGTGCATTCGTGATAGCAGGGCAGGGAAAATATGTAGCCCGAATAAAGATTATTAACAATTACCATTGGAAATGACCCTTGGCTTCGACTGGGTATGATCAACCCCACTTCCTTGTTCGGGCATACTTGCACTCTCATTTGTTGCCACGATAGCACCATGGCATTGACTCCTACATTGTACTGATGGAAACACACGTTTAGTCGGACTACACGCTATCGTCCAAGTTGGTCAGCCAAAATGACCGACAACTCATCTGACTTGAAAACAATGATAGTATATTACCATTGTTGTTGATCTTTGCAGTCATATGGGGTTGTGTCCAATCATCCCCTTCCCCAGCGTCATTGATGGTATCATCAGTCGCAGTAGCCATGTTCCTTGAAATGGATGCTTCAAATTGCCGGTTTCGACGGGCTAAGATAGATTGTCTTTCACCATGTGGCACATGTTGTTTACGTCTTAGTGGTCCAGTAGAAATATGCAGTGAATTGGCATCCTCAGTCTGTGTTGAAGCTGGCAGGAACGGGTTACTGGCGATTTCAGGGATAACCCAGTCGCAGGGGGTAACTGCGGATCCATCAGGTTCAATTGCATCTGTTGTAGGGTGTACAACCTCAGGGGTATATGTTGGGGACTCCATGGCGATGGACTCATGACTCAATGTGTCAGCCAACAGTGCTCTACGTTTTCGTATGTACTCTATCTTTGACCCTTTCCGCTTTGGTGTACTATTGTACAACCTAAGGCGTTCACGCCTAAACTCCCTCTCGGCGGGAGTTAAGTTTTTGTACCGCTCTCTAAAGTAGGCGGCCTTTTCCAAATTATGGTTAGACGTGTTACCAACCGTTTCATGCTCACCGCCTGGAATAAGGCATGTATACGTTAAAACGCCTGAAATCAGCTGTTTTACAAATTTAGTTGAGTGAAAAGTCATGTACCTGGTGTCAGAAGGTCTCTCGTTGTGAAAACATCGTTTGCCTTGAATGTCTCATTCCTATGCAACCAATCGCTATCATCATCTTGATTCACATTTATTTTTTCGGTTCCATCTAAAAACATTGAACACATTACTTTCTAAGTGTAGGTTTATGCACAGAAAACTAATTTAAATTTGACGTGTTTCATCACCTCCTGACACAGTGGACATCATATGTTGTCCCTTGTTTTGTTGTCGCGCCTCACGTCGTTTCTTATTCAACTCGTTCCTTTGGTCTACTGACATTTTTGCACGTCGTTCTCTATGCCTTTGCCTTTCTCGTTCGATAAAATTATTGGTCGGTGAAGTGTTATTATTTGGAACTGCCAAATCAACATTGGCAAAATGACTTTCATGGCTACAAAATGATTTTCATGGCTACAAAAAATTGCGACTGGTATACCCACAATACCTTGTGTTGCAAAGTTTGTGAAATCAATTGTGCTACAGCCATCTGAAAGACTAACTGTGAAACACAATGAAAACCAAAAAATAAGATTAATAGATATTCACTAATCCACAAGAGGATATGTTAAAATAATTGTTACAATGATCATATACCTGGACCAAGATGGATTACTTCACGACGCTTTCTACTTTTATCGTTTTTTTGTTCAACGGTCATCGCGGCATATCTTTCCCTTTCCCTTTGCCTCTTACGTTCCTTAGCATCAACATTTGGTCCAAGCGATTTCGATCCATTTTCATCAGCTACAATATAACCTTGTGTATTAGCGTTCCCCTACATACTACGATATAAACGTTAATCGACACAAGTGTAATTACCTTTACCTATATTAATGGTGTTTGAGATGTTTGTCAATGGTGTGCGACCATCACTAAGTTCCATCTGATATGTTTCTGTTGGTTCTCCGTTCTCCATAAAGACCCCTATTATGGATAGTGGAATGGCTTAGTTAAGTTTTCACACATTTACTCTGTGTACAACCACAATTTAGTTCAATATATCTCTACTACACATTAAGGACACAGCGAGGGCGTCCACCAAGCATCACCGTGCCCCCGCCAATAATCATTCCTTCATCATATTTGCAAACTGATAACTTCCACAAAAGGAAACTAATTATACACCATGATGATGATGTATTGGATGTTTTAAGTGAAAATCCAGATGACTGTTCTATTTCAGATGATTCTGAGATGGATTTAGGCGATGCTTATGCAGACAAATTTATGCTAATAACATGTTTGTGGTGTACGGGTGTGTAGCAGAAAAGAACAAAAAAAAGTTCAGCAATAAAAGTTCATGATATAATTGTACACTATACTCTAGCTGCTGTCATCTATGGAGTTCAGCAATAATTGTTTGTGACTTCAAGTTCTTTATGTAGTTGTGACTGTTATAAGCGATAATAGTATAATTATTATCTGTTCGTTGCTTGTCTGTTCAAAAATATTTGTTGGAGATACTTGATGCATATGCCCTTGCAGTGTAGGTCTGATTTCTTGTTCACACTACCATTCTAATTTTAGTGGCATCTGTATCTGCTCTGTTACTGTGTTATGGAAACTAATCTATACTGCATCATTCTAATTTTAGTTGATGCATGATAAGATGAGAAGATGCCTGATGTCAGGAAACAGGACATCAGAAACTTCCACTCTTTTTTATTGTGACATCACACTTGACGACTAACTTCTCAAGATCTACTATAAGACTGCATCTTTGATTGCAGCCAGCACAAAATCAGCTGCCATATTCAGTGGCGTCAGCACTACTATTTATGAAAAAATGTATGCATATGGCAGGAATCTTGGTCTATCCTTCCAGGTTGTCGATGACATGCTGGATTTCACCCAGTCAGCCGAACAACTTGGCAAACCAGCAGCAAGTGACTTGGCAAAGGGAAACCTGACTGCTCCAGTCATCTTCGCTTTGCAAAGTGAACCACTACTATCATGGATCTGCCTTTGAGCAGTCCACTACTATCATGTTGATTTTGTAACAGCTTGTGCATAATCATAAGAAACCATGGTTTGACCGCAGGCCTTTGCGACTACATGTAACCGAGCATTCTACTTGGCAGTTCTTGTAAATAATAGAACCATACAGTAACTTAGCATTCTTTTTTGTTTTGCAATCTGCGCATGCTTACAAGCAACAAAGTGTGCGCTATATTTGTACGGATCTACGTGCACCCGGCGTCGAGGTGATTTGTGCTGCTCCCAATCGCTGTGTTCGGCCTCGCCTTATCTCTATTCCACGCAGCCTTATCTGAGCTTGCTTCCATTTTTCTGTTAGGTTTCAGTGAAGGCAGAAGTAAAGACGACAGTACCCGACGAGGTCCTAGGCAAGGCCGAGGCAAGGTGTTCCATTACTCTGTTGTGTTTTATTTCATTTATATACTACTGTTGTCCCCTATGGTTTAATTTCAGCAGTATAGACAAAGCTCGTACTATCTCTTTGGTTGAAGCTTTCCCAAATATGAGATCTTTAAAGGTCATTATGATATCAAATTATTAGTAATGGATCTCTCAGGCTTGGTAAATTAGTGGTTTTAAGGTATCAACACTACAATTTTTGGTATATCTCAATTCTGTCTCCTGTGCATTGGGTGAAGGATTTTAGTATATTGATTCCGTAGCAACGCAAGGGCTACTCCTTCCTTTTTTTGTAATAAAAAAACTACACCGAGGTACACAAACACAGTCAACCGTTGAGTTGAATTTTTTCAAAAAACTAAGGGAGGAGGTTTGCTTCGCAGGATCAGTGGCCGGCTTCCACCGCTGTCAGTCGTTTCTAAATACAACCATGTTTCTGAGTTTGTTATTTTGAGTTTGTTTTCAAAATGTGTGACAACAGTTCTGAGGGTAACAAAGTGTTTAAAGAAGGAAATTTCGAACTTGCAAAGGCTCCCACTAACGTCCACACTTTGTATTCATTAAATTTTGAGGTGATCAGGCCTGTCCAACAAAATGCATTAATTTTGTTCATATTATTTTTCAGGAATTTCACGCATGTTAGACAAAATACATATTTAGAGTTTGTTTGCAATATATAAATATTTGTAACCCATACAGATTATTACGGGAATTCAATTTTTCGCACAAAATATTTATTAATCATGGGAACAAAAAAAATTCACAAACTATCTCTTATTAAACCCATGTCATAGGTATTACAATTCAGCCTCATGTTGCTCTTGGTTGATCAATAACAGTACGACATGTATTCTATCATTGTAGAATCTATCTAGGCCTAAACATAGTTCCAATTATTGCTCTTTGTGAAATTGTAGAATCTATCTACGCCTTTGCTCTTCAAGAAATGTAACAGCAAATTGACGGTTGTTCCGCGCCACCAAAGCTTTTTGAATTGCTGCAATGAATGGCACAATTAATCACATCTACACGAAGTTCATGATTTAATGAGAACAATCACGATTTAAATGTAACAAATTTTTAAGAGTATACTTACGTCCAAAATAGTGGGTGTTGTGATGGAACGGATTGAAGTGTATTGCGGTATGATCCGAAGACTCGAGGAACTCTAGAATTACACATTTAAATTTATGTTACGAATCATTATAAAGCAAAACTTAGTGACAGATGTGTTTGCAAGGCGTAAAGACATGTTGTACCTTGTCTTCTGAACCGCCTAAACATAGTCCCAATTATTATGCCATAATCCTCCTTAGCCAACGCCCAACGGAGTGCATTTTTGTTTAGTAGGTCACCCCAAACTTTAATGATATGTAAAGACCCCCTACGACATTCAATTTGGTAAGAATTTGTTAGTAATATACATAGATTTGACATATACAATTAATGGAATATACCTAGCATCCATTATAACAATCTTTCTGAAAGGGCCCCACATTGTGCGATGAATTGTATCCATGTGGACTACAACAGCCATAATGTCTACAAAAATCTCTACTACTATTACTTAACACAAAAAACAACTGTTAACTGCCTCGACATACATAAGAACATTGTATTTCTTTAACAGGAAAATGCAGTTGTTCAACAGATCACCTTCAAGCAATAAAAAACCGGAAGAAGGATGAGAACTGCTGTTCGCTTATGTCTGTCGAGGATACTTGCTCTTTTACATGACGGGTAACAGCAGTTCTCATCCTCTATTATGGGCAGAAAAGCATGGCAATTGATATTCAGTGGTGCATAAAATCTGATTTCAGTTGTTTATTGTGTAATCCGAAGAAAAAAAATCAGTGCCTAACCATATTCTAACTAACTCATTTTCTGTACATAAGAACATTGTATCAGTGCCTAACCATATTCTAACTAACTCATTTTCTGTACATTAATCATTTTATGTTAGTGAATATGGTTAATTGATATAACGGAAATCCACTTTGATATAACAGAAATAGCTCTATCAAAATGTTATAACTGAATAGAAAAAAGAATCACATGCAAAATGTAAACTCACGAGACTACTGTGATGCACCTCCTCTCCACTGCTTGGTCACCGGTGTGTTGTCAGTTTCCTCCTGAAGCCGGAGATGAAAAAAATGTATAAGAATTAAGAAATAATTGATATAACAGAAATAGCTTTATTCTCAAATGTTATAACTGAATACAAAAAAGAATCACATGCAAAATATAAACTCACCAGACTACTGTGATGCTCCTCCTCTCCACTGCTTAGTCAGGGGTGTGCTGTCAGTTGTCGTCCTGAAGCCGGATATGAACAAAAATGTATAAGAATTAAGAAGGATTATGCATAATTGATATGTTGGTGAATATGATATAACAGAAAACCACACTTATCCACATCTTATGTTAGTGAATATCTCATATCCGGCTATTTCTCATACGTTGCATCATCTGGATGATGCAGATTCGAGTTTCTGATGCCAGTTGTGCTCAATGCCAAACTTATCTTTATTTGCTTTGTGCTATTCTCATTTCTTTGTTTTGCTTTATTGGTTAAGTTCATGTGTGTCTTGTACCCAATACAATACTTCACCATTTGGTTTTTGCATTTCTTTTTTCTGTGCTTCTTGACTATGTCACATTTGATGATCCATCCTTGTTGATTGTAACATTGAGTTTGGAATGTCAATTTGTACATTTCCTGTTATAGCACATAGTGCTTGGAGTTATTGATATGGATTTCTGGATAATCTATTAATCTTATTTGCTATATATTTATCAATTTGGGTTCATAGTATTTCTAGTTGGTAATGCCTTCCAATGTTAGAATCTTGGAATGATACTTGTTTTGTTGACACATTTGGTACATTTGTAACATTTTTTTGGAGTCATCTGGATCCTGACTGTATTTGATATCTAGAAAATTACATGTTGTCTATTTGGACCATTGTAGCTTATCTAGTTTGTTGCTTGATGGGTATATAATCCAATTAGTTTCAGTTCTATTGTTGACTTGGAACAGCAACATCTGTCATGCCATACTTGCTAGATTGTAAAGAAATGGTTATGTATTTAGGAAAAAAATAAAGATACAACAATGGGAAAACACCGTTAATTGTGCAGCTAACTGAACACTAAAAGTATGAAACAAACTACAGCTAACTGAAATTTATTAATATCAACTGTGCAGCTAACTGAACACTAAAAGTCTGAAACAGACTGCAGCTAACTGAACTTTATTAATATCAACTGTGCAGCTAACTGAATTCTAGACAATCAACATAAAGGATGTGCCACAATTGGATTTTCAGTAACTAAAAACTATGAAAATTTCAAATAGACTGCAGCTAACTGAACCCTAAAAGTCTGTAGGCATGACACATTTGGTACATTTGTAACATTTTTTTGGAGTCATCTGGATCCTGACTGTATTTGATATCTAGAAAATTACATGTTGTCTATTTGGACCATTGTAGCTTATCTAGTTTGTTGCTTGATGGGTATATAATCCAATTAGTTTCAGTTCTATTGTTGACTTGGAACAGCAACATCTGTCATGCCATACTTGCTAGATTGTAAAGAAATGGTTATGTATTTAGGAAAAAAATAAAGATACAACAATGGGAAAACACCGTTAATTGTGCAGCTAACTGAACACTAAAAGTATGAAACAAACTACAGCTAACTGAAATTTATTAATATCAACTGTGCAGCTAACTGAACACTAAAAGTCTGAAACAGACTGCAGCTAACTGAACTTTATTAATATCAACTGTGCAGCTAACTGAATTCTAGACAATCAACATAAAGGATGTGCCACAATTGGATTTTCAGTAACTAAAAACTATGAAAATTTCAAATAGACTGCAGCTAACTGAACCCTAAAAGTCTGAAACAGACTGCAACTAACTGAACAAAAAAATCAAGTTACTAAAAAGTCTGAAACTCTGATCACTTCATGGTTCTGTGGCTCTAAATAGGTGACAGGGCATGAATTTGTTGGCAGACTGTATGTAGCGGGGCGTGACTAAGATATTACAGAAGAATGCAGGGCGTGGGGGAAATTCCCATACCAGAGTAGTAGCGGGAAGGAGAGGAACTCCAGTCTGGGCTTCACTTGTTGCGCCGACCAGTGCCTTGTTGCGCTTGATTCACCCACCAGCAGCTCACTTCTCCAGTGCCTTGTTGCGCTTGTTTCACTCCCAGAACTTACAAACGCGAGGAGGATTTGGCGCAAGGAGAGGAACTCCAGTCTGGTGGCCTTGATATATATGGTTTTTGGAGGATGGGTAGGGGGTTTATCGATGGTAGGGGATCCCGTTCACCTCGCGACGTAAGGAAGGGAGACGCCGAACATTGAATGGCGGATTTGGCGCGGACTCCATCTTCGGCACCGTGTATGGAAGGGAGGCGGCGATGGATCCGCGCCGTGTATGGAAGGGGGCTGCGGGATGCAATCCCGGCCTCGTGAGGATGTTGCGGGCGCGGAGAGGAGGAAGCCGCGCGGAGCGGATTTGGCTCGGAGAGGAGGAAGCCGCGCGGCCTCACGAGGATGTTGCGGGCGCGGAGAGGAGGAAGCCGCACGGCGCGAATTTGGCTCGGAGAGGAGGAAGCCGCGCATCCTCGCGAGGATGGAAGGAGCGCGGAGATAGGGAAGCGGGCGGATCGCGCGCGGAGAGCGGGATTGGCAGAATGGAAGGGAGGCGGCGATGGCGTTCCCCTCTGAGAGACGAAGATCCGCGCCGTGTATGGAAGGGATTTGGCGGCTGCTGGATCCTCGCGAGGCCTCGTGAGGATGGAAGGGTGCCATCAGCGGGCGCGGAGAGGAGGGCCTCACGAGGCTGTTGCGGCGCGCGGAGAGGAGGAAGCCGCACTGCGCGATTTTGGCTCGGAGAGGAGGAAGCCGCGCAGCCTCGCGAGGATGGAAGGAGCGCGGAGAGGAGGAAGCGGGCGGATCGCGCGCGGCGTACGCGGGATGGCAGAACGTGCACCATGCTGTTGGACGCCTACACTACCAACATAATAGTAGTAGATATATATATATATATATATATATATATATATATATATATATATATATATATATATATATTGTATATTAGGAGCCCTGGGCTTCTAATAACTAAAGGAAGCCCAGGCCAGACAGTGCAATCCGGTCGAGCCGGACCAGGTCCAGATGTCTATAAAAGAAAATTCATAGTGCTACGATCAGTTTTTCACGCCCATCTCGATTCATTAGCGACGGCGGTTGCCCGATAGCGCGCGCGGCGGTGGACCCCGGCCAGTGGCTGCGGTGGCCGCGACTCCCCGACCTCGACATGCGGTGGCGGTGGTTCCCAGGCCGGTGGTGGCGCCCCCCGATCCAGATGGCGAGCAGCGGCAGCGCCCTTGTGCGGTGGCGGCGGTTCCCAGGCCGGTGGCCGCAACTCCATTACCTCGACGCGTGGTGGCGGAGGTTCCTCGATCCGCAGCGGGGCCCTTGTGCGGGCAAGCGGCGGCGTCCCCGAAGCCCCGAGGAGGCGACACTTCCAAGGCCGGCGAGCAAGCGACGCCCGTCGACGTGCGAGTAGCGACGGCGACGCATGAGGCGCGATGTTCGAGCGAGCGACGTCACGGAAGGCGCGAGATGCGCGCAGCGATGATCACGCGTGACATCCTCCGATCCGGCGCAGTTTTCTTTTTCGATTATTGTGTTTTATGCCTACCACATGTACTATTTACGCTAAAAACTGTACGATTTTATGCTTGAACACGGAGTTCGTATATCAGTTTACTGCATGCACATTAGAAAGGCAATTCTTTAATTTATGTTGTTCGTAATTTACGCATGCAATGGAAACTCCCACGATTTTGCCATAATTTTTGGATCTGTATAAAAATAGAAACCGCATGCATGCGGCTGCCATGTTTTTCGGACCTGTCATAAAAATAGGATCGTAATAACAACCTACCAGAGCTATCAACCTCTCATTGACTCGGTATTTACGCTTATAATTGAGGGATTTTATGCTCAAAACTTAAGGTTTTTACGCTTCACCCGGATATGCGTCCACCAGTGAACAACATGCCAGATATTTTACGCAGTGTAAGGAATTGCATAAATACCTACATTGTGTAGCATATTTAGTATCACTATATATCATAAAATCATAATTACGAGTCTAGCTGCATTGCTGTTGCAGCGATCCTAAATTTATGAAGAAAATAAAACATTTAAAATAAAAACCGTCACACATATCTTTCCTAAATTTACGCGCATGCAAGGGAACGTGTTTGACTCATGCATGCATTTTGCCATAATTTTTGGATATGTATAACCGCATACATGCGACTGCCATGTTTTTCAGATCTGACATAAAAATAAGATCGTAATAACAACCTACTAGAGCTATCAATCCCTCACATTAGCTCGGTATATATGCTTATAATTGAGGGATTTTATGCTCAAAACTTAAGGTTATTACGCTCCAACCCGGAGATGCGTCCACCAGTGAACAACATGCCAGATTTTTTACGCAGTGTAACGAATTGCATAAATACCTACACCATGTAGTATAATTTGTATCAGTATATAGCATAAACTAGATTTAATGTGTTTAGCTGCATGGCTGTTGGAGGTATCTTATATTTATGAAGGAAATAAAACATTAAATACGATTTTTTGTTTCTATGCGTGTAATTCATTTCCTTTCATTGCACATTATTTTCATCATAAATTCGTGTGCATGCAGCTGGTAACAGATTTTTACGCAGTATATCGAATTGCATAATTATTTACACAGTGTAGCATATTTAGTCTCAGTATATATCATAAAATGGTCCTTACGCGTCTAGCTGCATGGCTGTTGCAGCGATCCTAAATTTATGGAGGAAATAAATGATTTAAAAATAGAAACCGCTGCACATATCTTTCCTAAATTTATGCGCATGTATTGGATCGTGTTTGACTCATGCATGCATTCTTTTTTTTTGCGCTAACAGACGTGGGGCAGGTGGCGCACCCGACAGCCTGGTTGGGCGCGCTGGGTTGAACCAGTTTGCAGGGGTCGTCGGCCTAGGCTTCCTTTAACTATTGGAAGTCCAGGGCTCCCGTTATATATATATATATATATATATATATATATATATATATATATATATATATATATATATATATATATATATATATATATATATATATATATATATATAGACTAGGTATGTGCCCGTGCGTTGCTACGACAGTTAAAAATTAGTATAAAACATATATACAAAACGATAAATATCACTATTATATGCTTCCCTATAGATACCCATGGTTGACGGGAAGCTGGTAGGCGCGTGCGCAGAGGGGGAGGCGAGAGAGGGACAGCGGGTGCGCCAGATGCCGAGGGGTGGCACAGTAGCACCCATGGTCTACAATAGTCCCTTTTAGGTAAGAGATAGATATATCTTTTCTCTACTATCTATTATAGTTATGTGCCAGTACGTTGCTACGGTTATGAACAGAGACCGTATATACCCGTAGGAGTGCAGGTTGTTTTCGAAGAAATGCAAGGGGTTTTTTAAATTTATTGATGCAGAATGACCATTGAAATTGGTGGTTTAATATAGTAGAGATATATATAAGATGATAAAATTAGTTGAACAACTATAGTGGTAGAAGATCTCATTATACAAATGTCAAGAAAATTAGCCAAACAGTTATAGTAGTAGAAGATCTCAGTATACAAATGTAGAGCATGAGCAATCTAAATGATATATTACAATGGTATTGTTTATAGAGAGCGGAGTGGATACCAGGTGTATACTTATCTATGTCGTGGTCACTGCTCTTCAGTAGTACCAGGAGACCTTGAATCAGGATCCTTGTGTAGATGTCCCATCTCTTTATTTTAGCAAACAAAATGTAGCGTCCTAATTTCCTATGTGCTAGAATATAATTCACGCATAATATGGTTTGCATGTAGTAGGCAGGATGCCTAAAAAAGAGTATTAGTATTTTAGCAGGAAGCATATGTAGCAAGATGAAATATAACGAAACTGGCAACCACAAATGCTGAATCTATAAGCCCCAATACAAGTGGGTGATGGAATCCCTTGATTGTTCAATGTTGGTTACCATTTCTCAATTTATCACAACAAACTAACAGCTAAAATTTAAGAAAAACATGTTACTGTTGTAATACCCTATTTATGATAGTTATTCAATTGAAGACCATAGAAAGTATTGAACTGCCGAAATCCTTTGAGAGAGACAACCTGCTATACAAAAAAGAAGACAGAGAACAATATCACAATACCCACTTAGCCACCCTGAACATGGGCAAGAAAAAAAGGGAAAAAATGGGTTGGGTTATTTGGCTAGTTTCGTCAGTTTCAAACAATTACCGAACTGAGTGTAAATGATAGTGTAAAGGTAAAAAGAAATATATTAATTATAGCCAGATTATAAAGGTTAATAGTAGAAGACATCTAACTGAAGAATAGACCAGTGCAACTCTACCTATAAATAGACAAGATGGAACAAAAGAAAATCTGATCTTCACCATTCACAATAAGGTGTAAATTCACTAAAAAATTGCACAGCAAATCAATAGATCTAGGTAACAATAGCTCCATGATATGGAGTCCGGTTATGCGCCTTTTCTGTTAATCCTAATACCCTATACATAACAAAGGGCTACTAAAGCGATATAATCATGAGTTCACAGGCATTTGCGGGATGCTAACAAAATGATAACTTAAACTAATATATCTAACAGCTACACAGCAGGTTTTATAAGTATAGCAAGGAAAGGCAAGTTATTTACCATCACTTGTTTTCAACATTTGGCAAGCACGTAGTAGGTACTGTAAGCAGACCCCCATAGAAAGGTAACGTAGTGGATGCAGACTTGGTGCTTCCAATGCATTGGATTTTGGCAACATTAGAGGCACCTTGTACCAACACCTGACCATTGATAGTGTCCTGCATCGCAGGGTTGCAAGTACATATGATGATTGTATCTAAAATCGTAGTACATCTCATGGTTGCATCTACTAAGTAAATAACGACAAACCGCAGGCCCTCCAGGCATACCCACAAGACTCACATCATAATTCAAATCATACCGCAACCGTCACAATACATTGTATGTAAAATAAAAGTTTACTATATTACCTGATTAATAGAAGCAGCAACCAGAAGACCACCATTGCTTGTGCATTCAATACTTAAACGTCTGGAACTGGTGTAACCATTAGAAATGAGGAATTCAGCACATGAAGCAAAGTCATCAAAACAATTTTGTTTCATTGCAAGTGCTCCAGCTTTGTGCCACTCCTCCACCTACTCTCCACCACCCCGAATGTTTACTATACAAACAACGAAGCCTGTGTTTTGCATAGCACAACACCACCAACACTAAATGAAGGTGTTATGCTTATGTTGAATCGTCCATAACCATGCATATAGCAAAGTTGGATGCGATCCATTAAGATTGATATCTTTCTTTGACATTATGAACATGGGAATTTTGGTAGAGATAAAAGAAGGCACATTGTGATTTTACTCTCCCAAGTCCCAACTGGCAACTCCCAAACACTTTTGTATTGTACACCTGTTGGCAGAAATAATATCTTTGGTTCATTAATTAATGAATGAAAGCTGCAAGATTCATCATCCGCAGGCATGGAGGCATCTGGAGCGGTTGCAGATGGTGGATCGGGACCATCAGACGAGATCTCATAGTACTGAAGCAAAAACAAATTCTTTAATCAGCAGACAGCACAAGTTTATTGTTGCATCTATACTCGAATACTCCATAGTAGCTGGAAGGAACCTAGGATAGAATTTGTGATGATGGATGGACCACACGTGGTTGAAGGCAAGGCTGGGCGCCTGGCTAAGGCACGCACGCACGCAGGAGGCGTGCCCAAACTACTGCTCGTCGTGGTGCGCGCCCATGGCTGTAGCGGTGGAGGTGATGGCCCGTGCCTTGAGCCAGTCTATCATTTCGTCGAACACCTTCTCCACGTTCTCCCCGGGCTCGCCGACAATCTGGTGCTACATCCCGAGGTAGACGCGAAGTGTCTTGTCCTTGCTCCCGGCGTGCCTGCAGAGCTCCTCGACGCAGGCCGGGTTGCAGACGGTGTCCTCGGCGCCGTGCACGCCGAGGAACGACAGCTGCACCTCCTCGAATCGATGCTACAGCTCACAGCAGATGAGGAGGCGCTCGAGCACCGTGGCCGCCCTAGGCGGAGCCGTGGTGCGGCGTGAGGAGGCGAGCATGAGTGCCCGCTTCTAGTCCACCTTGAAGAAGCTCTCGAGGATGTTGCCCCGCGTGAAGGCGACATGCCAGGTGGGGACGACGGCGGCGAGCAGGTGCTCGAGCGGCCAGGGCGGCTTGATCCTCGGACTGACCCCGCACATGGTGTCATTGAGCATGGCCCTGTACCACCATAGGTCCCTATTCTGGAGGTGGAGCAACAACATGATGGCGTCGCCAAGCGACTCCCAATAGAGGAAGCAGGGGAGCGTGGGCGGGTAGTCGACGTGGAAGGGCGCTAAGGTGGTGTCGTAGTCATTGAGCACGGGGTTGATGTCAAGGAGGTGGCCCTGGCGACCCTCCGTGAAGTCGTGGCCCTGGTGGTGGAGCGCGACAATGGCGGGTAGGAGATGGCGGTAATCTCGGGGGGCGAGGGTCACTGAACTCTGGCCATGGTGTGCGGCATTTTTGGGGGAAGGGTGGGTCGGTGGGCGCGGCGAGCTCGCTCATCTCGTCGCTGAACCGTGCGACGGTGAGGACGGCGTTGTCTCGATGGCGCGGGGGAGGGGCGGGGAGCACGCTGGATGCAGGGGCGGGGGCGGCGTCGAGGTGGGGAAGAGGCAGGCGGGCAGGGCGAGGAAGAGGCCACCAGGTTTATCGTGCGGACGAAGGATGCGGCGGCCGCGATTGGCGGCGCGACAGTCGGGGCGAGGATGGGCGCGTCCGGTTTTGGAAGAATCGTGCGCCATTCTATTGTGGACGCCTACACTATGTACATACGTAGTATATATATATATATATATAAAGACAAGTTTGTCGATTTGACGAGGACTTGATAACCTACGTTCTGAGTACCGTGTATAGTGCCATGTTTGATGGCACACCGGACACATATGGTGAGTACTCGACCTCTTAGACACACTTCAATCTTGCTCTGGGTGCCATTCATTATGTACCGTGTCTGGTGCACATCGAACACACTAGTGCTTTGCATATTCTCAACAAGTAGTCAATCAACATCAGTGACACTTGAAAGTAGTCGATTCTTAACCTTCATTTCGTGGTTTAGAAATTGAATATTGTCAATAGAGACATAAAAACCTTAACTACCTAAATAATCGACATAATTGTGACATCACTAAGTAATTCCGCCACAAAACATAATCACCAAATCTAAATTAGGGGTCTAGATGCTTTTAAGAGCAACCTTAAGAGGCTATCTTAAAGTTGCTCTCTAAATCAACATTTGGAGAGCCTTCCGAAGGATGTTTTTTCACTAGAATTTCAATTCTTATTAATTAAGGAGGAATATAAGAGTATAAAGATGGTTTTTTTTAGTTGCTCTTACCATCCGACAACCTCCCATTGTTACGAACTCAACATCATAAAAATTGTACTTGTACACGATAATTTGGGACGATAGCCCTGAACCATATAGAGCTTCCAAAGTTAACAACACATCATCATGCAAGTTGTACACGATATTTTGGGCCAAGACGACATCCTGTTCCTGTACGGATATAGTGAAATTGTTGTAGAGGTCTTTAACGCCTAAACCTACTCGACCATAGTCAGAATTAGTTATATTTACTAAATCTAGAATGTTGGGTAGTAAAAGGGAGGCAACCGGAGCTATCCAGCAATGATTTACAGATTTACATGTACCGCAGTCTCCGCCTTTTCCCCCCGTGTTCAGAAAGAAACGACTACATTAGCACCACGGATTCGAACGGGAGCAGCCAGTTGTCAATGAGTCACCTGCCCCACCTAAGCTCGGATGATGGCGTTTCAGCAGAAGCTGTGATAATCGACAGCGGCTCTGGTCTGAAATCTCCAGGAGTCTGGGTCCTGGTATGGTTACCTCTCAGCATCCAATTCCAAATGACGGTTAGCTGGTTCTTGTAAGCGTTTATTTCAGGCAGCGTGAGTCAAAAGAGGCTGGTATTTGGTGTAATCTATCCCATTCAACCTAACACAGCATAAGATTTGTTCCGGCAGTTCTTCAGCTTTATTTCCCTGCAGTTAGAAGTGAACACAGTCAGTAAGTGACCTAAGCTACTTTTTTTCTCGAGCGATTCTCTGGGAAAATACAATGGTGAAGAACAAGGTTATCGTTTACGATTGGGATACCTGAATAGTTAGCCCAACATCTAGAACACATGCTTTTAGCCTGTCCAAAAATGTTGCAAAACCTTTCCTTGAGATGTAGCTAAATCTGTGCATGTCAATGTCGATCTCGAAGTAGTTATCACCCTGCACAGAAGAAAAAGGATGATTCAATATTCCCACCAGCAAGTAATCAAACTTCGAAGTATGCCTAAAAAGAAGATATTTATATTGTAACATTTATTTATCAGATCGCGGGCTCAAGAAAGTAGGTGAATAATACATAACTACAACAATTTTCTAGAAATAAACACAACTAACCAGGTAAAACTCATGCTGTGGTCTAGAAAGGACAGGCTTCTCGTTATACGCATGCATTAGCTTCCTCTCCGCTGCACTCAAAGGAAGATCCTCCAGATTAGCCACCCTGCCAAGTATCTTCAGCCGCTCTCGGAATGGTATAGTCGTTTCCATTGGAAATGCTTTTATCTTCTCTACATGGTCGTCAATCAACCTCTGTTGGGAAGGAAAAGAAGTATTATTGACTGATAATAACTAGTACACTGAAACATAATTAGCTTTCTACTCCATATCTCTGGGAACTGCCAAAGCTGGCAATTAACATTATCACCAATCACATAAGTTATCATATACATTGACTTAACAATATAAAAGAACCAGAACCAATCTACATATCCTAAACCAATTCCAATAGCTGAATCTGCATTTTCACATGCAAAACTCCTTATCTTTTCTCTTGTGAAACAGTCAGAAGTGCTATGCATCTTTTCTACCTTGAACGACTATATGCCTAAGAAGTTAAATCCGGACTCTTTACTTCAAAGAATGGCAGGACCCCAAAGGGGACTTCAGCTACAACCCTGAAAACGTAGGCATGATGTCTCTGAACTATCAGTGTTCAGAGCTACATACCTGTATTATTATATATAAGAAATACGAAAAAATAGTAACAGAAACAGATATTACTGAAAACATATATAAAAGATCAGTGAAGCTTACTCTAATACTTTCAATGAATGAAGGTGGAAGCTCTTTCGAGTAACCATCAGAAAGCCTAAAGTACAAAACAAAGCTCATCCCTTCCCCATCAGTCTCATTCTGAAATAATGAAGCTGGATACAATGGCACCTGAGAAAAGTATACAAAATGTCAATACACTAAATGAATACTGGCAAGAGCATAAAAATCACAGTAAAATACTGAAATCCAAGTTATAGTAACTATTTCTAAAAACAAATATTCCTCTGGTGGCACGTTATTGAGGCTTACTTCAGGCAAGCATACATAAATAACATGTTACACAGAGCTCACCGATTGCTTCAGTCCAGCCCTTTGTACTAGTTTTGAACTTATTTGGTACTAAAAATAGGCATCACCTATGGCTAGCACACATCTGAATATGTTTAAAGCAAGTTGACATACAGTTCATTGGCAATACTAATATCCATTTAGACAAGTGTCTGCAAGTGTGACAATTGGACAAATTGAGCACCAATGAGAAATAAAAAGGAGTGACATGAATAAACAAACAAATGCTTCATATCTGACACTTTGACAAGTTAGAAAGCTTATCAACAAAAGGACTGTATACAAAACTTTCACCATGAAACAGTGCATTGTCCTTGGTGCACTTATGACCTTTTTATAATTGGTGCACTTACAATAACTTACCTGTACATTGACCACCAAAAGAGGTGGGAGCTTGCTGGAGAGTTGAATATCAGGAAGTTCAACAAATCGAGATATATGATTGAGTTTCTGTGGCGATAAGTACACATCAACTCCAAATGGATAATATGCAGCATAATTTGGAGCAAGCTCTTTTTTCTTATCCCTGGAAAGTGCGTTCAAAACTAAGATCAATCTCATAAAAGCATCCAGGAGTTCCAAATAAACCAGCAATGGATATGAAACGATAATGCATGAATGACATTTACCTAAAATAGTTTGCTCCACGGACTCGGAATGTACCAGGATCAATATGAGTCCAACTGTTGGGCATATTTGTTTCCAGCAAGCACAACTGTACTTGAGAACCTGCTAGAGGCCTTTCCAGGAAATCCTTCGTAGATACTTAAACAAAATAAAGTATATCTGTCACCTTGACAAGTTTTGTCTAAAAGAAAAATGAATACTCCAAGCAATTGATGTGTTATGTTAACCTTGACAGATGGTACAAAATTTAATGTGGCTGAAAACTTACATCAAATCAAGTTACTAGTGTATATTACTATAAATCTTGTAACAGAGAATGGCTAAAACTTTTTTTGTTATATATTTTGGAAATTATTTCACAGACAAAAGCGGTACTCAGGTAATTACAGGAATAAATAATAAATCTAAGTGCCATAAAAGGCATATGCATTGGTAGTACCAGCATCAGAATTATTCACACAGTTTTAGGGTTAATTAGATGTGAGACATTACAAATTTCATGGTTTTGATACATGCTATCAAACTGTTTAGACTTGTAACCTTGCCATTAAACTTCATCCTAGACTTGAAATACATCATGCTATACTAGTTTTGTTGAATCATGTACAACTGCAGGTATTCATTTCCCATCCTACCCCTGGCTTTGCTTTGAGCCATACGTTCATTTCTCACAGGCTCTCATTGTGTCTGTTCGTTTCCATCGCCACACAGCCGCCGCCCCCGATGGAGCTCCCTGCGCCGAAGATCGCTCTCTCGCCCAACGGCCCCGCCAACGTCTCCACACCGGAGGTCGCCGGACCCCCTCGTTTGAACACCGGTGGTCGTGGCCGGAGCTCCCAAGTCCACCAGACATCGTCGCGTGATGGAGCTTCCCGTTAACAGGGTGAGCTATCCAAAAATGTAAGATCGCTAACCCTATTCTCATCAATTTTAGTTGAACTAGTAACTGTAACCCTTAACTCACTGTCGGTTTTGGTTTATTTTAATCCGGTTGTTAGGAACTTGTACACAGTAGACATTACAGTTGAAGGTTTCTTATCAATTGACTCAGATGGTAAGAAAAAGTACACAAAAGGTTTTAATAGGAATTGGATCGTAGATAGCAAGAGTATCACGATGGATTTCCTGGTTGCAACCTTAAGGTCTGAGATAAGTTGGGGCAGAGGTCAAAAGATTGTTTTCTGGGTTTATGACAAGAGGTCTGGTGAGGATGTTCAACTAGATTCAGAATCTCAGATTATTGATGTCATTGAAATGTACAAACCAGAGAAACGATTTATGCTTCTTGCTTTTGTGTTTGAGATGGAGAAATGCACAATTATGCATGTTGTTCCACCAGATACTGATAATGTGCCTCCATGGATACTTACTGCTGAAGAAGTCCATCTTGCACCTTCATGCCCACTTATTGGCTATTGCTGAAGAAGGTCATCCGTCATTTGTATCTAAAGAAGTAGATTGTGAACAACCTACTGATGTAGAGGCAGATGGAGATGAGTCTAATCTTCCTGACGTGTTCGACAATGTTGAGGAGTATGTTGGTGTCAATGATGAGTACTTGTATGGTGTTATCCTCAAGCCTAGTATTGAACCTACTGAGCCGAATGAGCCTACTGAGTCTACTGTAAATGAAACAACCTCACATGTTGATAATGAAACAACACCAGCTGCTACTGGAGGACCTATTCCAGAGGCAGAGTTGAATGATGCTGACCCTGAAGCTGTAGTTGTGCTTCATAACCCTCTTAAACCAGACATTAGGCAGGGTGCATGACATTGTTACTTTTAGAAAAGCTATTAGGCACTTCGCTATTACAAATGGTTTTGAATTTGCTGGTCTTAAGACAGATAAGACAAGGTTTATAGCCCATTGCGGATTGCGCTGCTGAAGGCTGCCCATGGCGTATACATGCTTCTAGGTTGCAAGATGATAGCATGGTGTATTTCAAGTCTAGGATGAAGTTTAATGGCAAGGTTACAAGTCTAAATAGTTCGATAGCATGTATCAAAACCAGAAAATTTGTAATGGCACACATCTAATTAACCCTTCGTTTTAGTACGATTTTAAGGCATCTCCCTCTCCCATTCATTTGTGATATGTTTCTGCAAACCGCCAATGAGTACAACTATGGAATCTTCACTTTCCATTTCCAGATGAAAGTCTTATCAATACAGTGCTGCTAAATGAAAGATGATTGGTATGACTGGTGAACCATGCAGGCAGAGAAGAAATTGTCACTACCAGAAAGCATCGGTTCTCTGTGCCACCTTTTGCCTCTATGGACACAATAGTCCTAGGAGTATGTCATAAAAGAGAACAAGCAAGTTGCAGGCACAGTTTTAACTCATCAAACACAGAATTATGGAAAAGTATACATATCAGGGAAAATTTGCACAAACTTCAGTTCAGCTTTTGAGAAGGGTGTCTTATCTCTTAGCAACTCT
The DNA here is from genome assembly GCA_029449295.1 of Zea luxurians. Lineage (NCBI taxonomy): Eukaryota > Viridiplantae > Streptophyta > Magnoliopsida > Poales > Poaceae > Zea > Zea luxurians. The sequence continues at coordinate 52,935,813 of JAOPSE010000017.1, forward strand.
TAACCAAATGACTTAAGAAATGCTTACGTAGTGTGGAAGATGGATGAGCTTCCCCTGACTTCTTCTTGAAGGAAAGCTTCAAAGAAGGCATCCTCATTGAATGAGTAGGGCTCGAGGAAAGAGTTCTCTTCTTCTCGCTTACCCCAACAGCAGAGGCAATGCAGGGTAGACAATTATTTGGCAGAAGCCCGCAAACTTCCAGTATCCTCTCTCCACCGTGAGTGTTGTCCGCACCAGAAAAACTCACCGCATCCTCGTTGCTCATGGACGACCTCACACCATTCTCCAAGCTCCCCTTTGACAATTCGCTGGACTTTGGCTTTTTATGTTGCTGCTCGCCTGATTGCGCAGCTCCATTGAAGCTCCCACCGTTGCCATCTCTCATGCTCAATGCAGCTTCGTTCTCGAAGCCATTCAATGAAAAAGAATCTGAACGATCACGGAGAAGCACATCCAGTTAAATAGAAAGGCATGTCAAAATAGGGACGAAAAATCAGCAGGTTCAACTAATCATTGAAATTATGCTGTGCTGGGGACCTAGCTACATGGCTGCTACGACATCACTCTTACCATCTTGCACGCTGTGGAAATCGTCTTCGGCATCCGACTCGCTCATCGCCAAGGAATCGTACCAAGCCTCCTCAATGTTCCCGGACACTGCAGCACGAGATACCCCCGAAATCACGTCAGGTCATATTGGAGTATCGAGTACGAATTGACGCAACGAACTGCGACGCGTACTGCCCCAGACACTACCACAACCCCACTCTACAGAATAGGGTCGCAAAGCCTCCGGAGCTACGAATTAAAAAAGATGAGCAGCTATTGCTGGACGCACACGATCCCCAGATGCAGTAATTTAATTTAACCCCGAAGTCTGAGGAGCGCGCAATCACGCGCCCATGGTCCCTCGGACCCGGAGATCAGAATCCAGACCCCCGAAACAAGCAGCGTGCAGAAGGTGCACGGTCACGGGGGAAAGAGGAGAAAGCAGCCTGTCCGTTCACCCACCGACCCACCTTGGAACGCGGGGTTGCTGTACGTCCGGTGATCGGCCGCGGCGGCGGACGTCGAACCGGGCACCTCGACCTCCTGGATGGTCTCCATCGACGCGGCGCGCGATGGCGCCGTCCTCCGCCCCTTCCCGACACGGCGGCTGCGCCTCCGCCGCGCCCCACCCCCGCCGCCCGAGCGGCCGCTGGCGTCGCCGGACCGCGGCGTGTGGGGCTTGCCCACGCACGCGCTGGGCCGCGACACGCACGCCCCCATCCTCCCGCCACCACCTCGCCAGGGCGACGCGACGCGAGATCGGCGCCCCGGGGTGGGGGGCGGCGGTGGCACTGTGGCAGTGCGAGGCGGCGTCTCACGCACGCGGGTGCGGGGCGGGGAGGCGATTGCGTGGGAGGATTTCCAAGAAGGACGAGCCGCCCGGCGCAACGCGAACTTTGTGCTGAGCTTCCCACACGAGTGGGGAGGAGGGAACGCGGCGGTGGGGCTGCGGCCTGCGCGGGGGTAGGCGTCGTCGCCACACGCATGGACGCGGTCCTTGGTAGGCGACTGATCGTTTCGTTCGTGGTAGGAAGGTACCCGAAACCCGAATACCCATGGGTTTTATCCGATATGAAGACGAGTATGGGATGATTTCTCTACCCATGGGTATGTTCATCGGTAAAAACCTCTACCCGTTGGGTAGATGGGTATGGATACGGGTTGGAACTACCCATACCCGTCTACCATGGGTAAAATATACCCGCATCAATATCACTATAACCATCTAATAGAGTCCATCTTAGTTAAAATAAAACCCTTCTCTAGCTATCATTTGTCTAGATATTAAGTTATGTAATCACATAATTTGTTATATATGAAGTTGAAGTTATTTTTGTATGTTTATTTAAAATTTTGAGTGATAGGTATATTGGAATTTAAGACTTTCCTAACGGGTACGGATTACCCGATGGGTAAAAATACCCGCGCGGGTACGGGTATGGGTAAGATTTTATACCCGCGAGCATATATGGGTAACCCGACGGGTAGAAATTTCTTGATGGGTACGAGTATGGAATGGTACTACCCGATAAATATGTACCCGTTGCCATCCCTAGTTCGTGGTGGCTTTTCTGGTTGGGTGGACCCCGCGCTTTCCTCCCTTCTCGTTGGGGTCGGCACGGGTTGGGAAACCTGTGTGGCGTCATGTCGTGGGGGTGGTACGTGTGCCACCGTTGATCGTCACGTTGGGCATTCAGTTTTTTTAGAATTTTGGTTCGGTTCGGTTTTTCGGTTTTAAAAAACTTCAGTTTTTCAAATATTAAAACCGATCGTTTTCTAGAAAATAAAAACTAATAAGTTCGGTTTCGGTTTTTTACTTTGTTTTTTGGCAAAAACCGAATACCAAACTTATACTTAAGAAGGCTACAAGACAACACATTACACATAATTTTAAAAACTAAAAATTATATAGGTATAAACATTTCAAGATATATCATACATCACATACAAATAAGTGAATAACAATTTGATTGCATTACACATTTAGTTTACATAATCAAATAGTCAAAATTTTGAATTCATAAAGTTTGGTATTTGGTTTTTATTGGTATTTCGGTTCGGTATACGGTGAAAACCGATTACGATACCGAATACCGAAATTCTCAAATCTAAAAACCGAAACCGAACCGAATTACCTAAAAAACCGAAATTTCGGTTCGATAAGATTCGGTTTTCGGTTTACGGTAAAAAAATGCCCACCCCTAGTTGACCGGTACATTTGAGTTGGCATGGCAGTGAGTATTGTCAGTTCTCACACTGCTAGGGAACTTTACGAGCCTGTTTGCTTAATCGGGTTATAATTTTGCCTCTGTTTGTTTTGGCTTTATTTAGCTTCTGAGCACCTGGAGACTCTCAAACGTCTAGCTTTTCAGCTTGTTTTTTCAAAAATCACTTAGGTCTCGTTTGTTTTCGTTGGAATTGAATTCTATTTTAATAATTATAGTTTAGGCAAAACTAATTAAGTTCATATATTTATATATGTAATATATTTGTATATTATTCTAAATCATATGAGCGAGATAGTTATATACTATATTTATGTTATAGCGAAACAAGTAGAAGAGTGTGATATAAGTTGTATATCGGAAAAATAGCATGTAAATCTATAGAATCAGTTTCCATATCTCTCCATAAATTTGAGATGGACTTATATGATAACTTTGGAAAGTGGTGGAATGTCACGCTCTAAAAAAATAGCATATTCCATTAGTAAGATTCTAATTCCTCAAAATGAAAGGAAACAAATGGGACCTTAGTGTTCTCACATAACCAACAAAACACATGTGTTCTTGGATTTTATTAAATAAAAATCTAGTCATGTAAAATATAGAAATTGTAAGTATGGTCATCTGACTAATACATCACTAAAAGTGAAGTGTTATTATACTCTCGAGAAAATAGGGGTAACACTTTGGACATCATAAATAAAAGTATATTTGTTGACACCTTTTTGGAGGCGCCAATCACTCAAAAGAACCAGCGGCGGTGCTCTCTGGTCAGGCGCGGACGGTCCGCGACCTGGCGCGAGGCGGCAGTGCTCTCTGGTCAGGCGCGGACAGTCCGCGGCCAGGGGCCGGACGGTCCGCGACCTGGCGCAGAGGCTAGGGTTTCCTGCCTGACGGCCGGACGGTTCGCGCCCTAGGGCCGGACGGTCCGCGCGTGCGCAGGGGCGGCGGAAGATCGCCGGGGGCGCCTGGATCTCGCTCCTGGGAGGGACCCCGTCTGGGAGGAGAGATCCTAGGAGTTGTCTAGGCTCGGGTAGACCGACCCAGACTCCTCTAATCGACGTAGAGTCGAAGAGAAGCGAAGGATTTGAGGATTGGAAGACTAAACCTAAACTAGACTATAACTACTCCTAGGATAAAATATAAATTGTATTGATTGTAGGTTCGATTCGTTGTTCAAATCGGCCGTATACCTCTCTATTTATAGAGGAGGGGGACTGGACCCTTTACAAACTAATTTTCGAGTGAATCCCGCGAATCTAGCTAACAACCGTAGCACAAAACTCGGAACCCTAAACTGCTCTGCGCACGCGCGGACCGTCCGGCCTCAGGGCCGGACTGTCCGCACCTCAATTTGGTGTCGAACATATGCCCCCCTGCCTTTTGGTGGAGCTGAGCAAACCAAAAGCAATTAACTTGATGTGATTACATCGGTTCTCTTAGTCATCTTGCCACATACTAGGATGGTACTGTTTGAGGAAACGTCCATTCAAAGCCTTAGGTAAATCCTTGCCTTGTAATGTTTGTAGTAAATAAGCGTTACCGGACATCACTTGTTTTACTTTATAAGGACCCTCCCAGCTTGGCGACCATTTCCCAAACTTCCGGTCTTTATTCCTTAGAGGCAGGATGGTCTTCCACACCAGGTCACCTACTTGAAATGATTTTGCTTTGACCTTCTAGTTGTAGGCCCTGGCTACCATAATCTTGTCCTTTTCTATTGCTCCCAAAGCTATCACCCTCTTGTCGATCACCTCATCAATATTATCCATCATTGAATTATAATAATCAGTGACAGTTAGATCATTTTGTCTGGCGAACCTAACAGCATTCAAACTTATTTCCACAGGCAACACTGCTTCCTGCCCATAGACAAGCTCAAAAGGAGATACTTTAGTAGCACTATGTTTAGATATTCTATGAGCCCATAAAGCTTCGGACAAAATCTTATGCCAATGTTTAGGATTATCAGATATCTTCTTTTTTATCAAATTAATCAATGTCCTATTACTAGACTCGGCCTGTTCATTGGCCTAAGCATAATATGGAGATGAATTAAGCAGCTTAATTCTATATAATTCAGCAAATTTACGTACCTCCTTTGACATAAAAGAAGTCCCTTGATCTGTAGTCAAGGTCTGGGGAATGCCGAATCTATGAATGATATGTTCAGTTATGAACCCAATTACCTCCTTGTGTGTCATGTTCTTCAGAGCAACGACTTCAGTCCATTTGGTAAAGTAGTCAGTGGCAACTAACACGAACTGATGCCCCTTTGATGATGAAGGATGAATTTCTCCAATAAAGTCTAATCCCCATCCTCTGAAAGGCCAAGGCTTGATGATAGGATGTAATTCGGCTGCAGGGACCAATTGTAGGTCGCCGAATTTTTGACACACTTGGCAACCCTTGTAGTACTTGAAACAATCAGCTATCATGTTAGGCCAATAAAAACCAGACCTTCGCAACAGCCATTTCATCTTTGGAGCCAATTGATGGGTACCACAAATTCCTTCATGCACTTCGGTCATGGCTAATATAGAATCATCTGGGCCCAAGCACTTAACCAGGTTATCTGTCATGGGTACCACAAATTCCTTCATGCGCCTGGTGCAGATTGTCCAGCCTTGTTGGCCAGGTTATCTGTCATGCCTGCAGGGTGTTGTACAAGTGTTGTTTCATTTTCTATCTTTGTGGTCGTTTGTTTTTCTTCAACGGTCTTTGGTCTCCATTTCTTTTGCGGTGGCGGGTACTGTGGATGTGTGTCATTGAATATCTTTTCCGCCTCCTTTTCCTGGTTTTCTTTTGCTCTTAGCCGTTGTAATTTTTTCTTTTGGGACCGTGTCAATCCCGCTGGGCACCATCGAGGCATGGAGTATTTTGGATCGGCTGTTTCGATGGTAGCCGTATCTTCTTTTTTGGTTGTGTTGGCCGATTCACCAAAAATCATCGGCCCTTTATTATCTTCCTGTATGACAACATCTGCAGTACCTATTTTGACGACGTCCTTCTTTGTTGTCCTTTCGGTTACTGCAGGTACATGCCCCCCTGCCGGATTGGTCGGCTTTTGAGGCCGAGTACTCCGGCACTCTTGTTGGGCCTGTGCCTGGTGACCGGATTGAGCGGCGCTCAATCGGTCTTGTGTTGGAGGTGCCAACCTGTCGAATACAGATGTTTGGGGTGCCCCCCAAGCAGGGTACTGTGGCATCCCAAATGGATATGGTGGCATGCCCCACATTTGGTTTGGGACATATGGTGGAGGTAAATATGTGTATGGATATGGCATAGGCGAATAAGGTGGAGATGTCCATGCAGGTATGTTAGGTCTTAGTTGCACAGTATGACCTTTCATTTCTTTCGATTGGTGAGGTGGTCCAATCGGCCTTACCTGACGTTGCTCATGAATGGGTGAGCGGGGTCGCTTCGCTGGCCGGTCACTGGGGCCGGCCTTCTTTTTTACGTATTTAGACAATAATTGGTCAAAAGTTGGGACAGCTTTGACCAACCGACCAGCTGCCTTGAATGTATTTGTTTTCCATGTACCTATCTCTGGTCGTCGTGGTTTGAAAGTACGTGGTCGTTGTGAGTCTTGAGCATGACCGGACCGTCCACTAGAGTTCTCCGGACCATCCGGTGGGGTCCCGGACCGTCCGCGCCTGTGTGTCGGACCGTCCGGGGTGCGCAGCATGGGTTCCTGCTCCTTGGTCCGTGCTTGCCCCCCAGCGTCGTAGGCCGTGATGGTCACCTTAAGAGTTTCCCCTCCGTCAGGAGTCTTTTCTGCCACCACTTTCCTGCAAGAAATTTTATGATTCTCATCGGCCTCTCTTGCATTACCGATGACTATCTCTTTGCCTTTGCCTTTATCAGCTGTGTTTGACCGAACCAGGACTTTCTTGCCCTCGAAGTCGACCATGTTCATCGGAAAGGGCTCTGTGTCCACCTGCATTTCCTGAAATTTCAATCGTCCCTCGTTAATGGCCGATTGAATCTGTCGACGGAATACATTACAATCATTAGTGGCATGAGAGAATGAGTTATGCCACTTGCAGTATGCCCGACGTTTTAGCTCGTCGGTGGATGGAACAGTGTGATTTATTTTAATGTTGCCATTTTTGAGTAATTCATTAAATATTTTATCACATTTACCAACATTAAATGTAAACTTAACCTCCTCTTGTCGTTTCTTTTGAACCGGCTGTAAGGAGGAACAAGCCGAAGATTTGGCCTGTTTTGGCCAAACCATTTCATCAGCATAAATTTCTGTTGATTCGTCGTCCGAGCTACTTTGGTCACTTTCTACTATATGGACATTGTGACGAATCGTTTTGGCAGTCTCTTTGCTTTGGCTTTCACAGGCCAAAGCCCTTTGGTGTAATTGCGCTAGCGTGAAAAATTGGATGTCTTTTAATCTTTCCTTTAAATAATATCGCAATCCATTAAAAGCTAGTCCTGCTAACTGTTTTTCTGCCAAATGAATTTGGAAGCATCGGTTTCTGGTATCTCGGAATCTCCGGATATAGTCATTAACCGATTCATCTTGCGCTTGTCGCAAGGCCACTAGGTCTACCAGATCTAATTCATAGTCACCGGAGAAAAAATGATCATGGAATTTTTGTTCTAAATCCCCCCATGACAAAATAGAATTAGGAGGCAAAGTGGCGTACCACGCAAACGCGGTTCCTGTTAAAGATAATGAAAATAAACGCGCGCGAAATGCTTCTGTGTCGGCCAATTCTCCTAATTGTGCTAAAAACTGGCCTATGTGCTCGCGCGTGTTTTTTCCTTGGTCACCCGAAAATTTTGCGAATTCGGGTATCCTGGTTCCCTGTGGGTATGGATGGTGATCAAATCGGCTGCCATAAGGTTTCCGATATGATTGCCCCCCAGGGACCATGCTTATTCCGAGCTTATCTCGGAACGCCCCAACTATTTCTTCCCTCACTATATCAATGGCAGCCGGTGCAAGACCACCGGCTCTCTGGTCAAACATAGGTGGGGTTGGCTGGATATTGGCATTTGTCTTCCCCCCATTGGTTTGAGCTATGCGGCGCATTGCCGTTTGCCCTATATGGCTCATAAGATTGATCGCTCCTTTCCGGCCTTCTGGGCGGGGCCGGAAAGCTTTCCTGGGCTCTGAATTTTGTATTATTAGGCTGATGCATTGTATAATGTGATGGGAAGTGTTGCTGGGACGGGTGAGGATTCAGATAACAATCCTCCTCAAAAAGGTCATGCGCAGACTGTCCGGACATTGGCCCGGATCGTCCGTGATTATATGCGGACCGTCCGTCGTGGTATGCGGATGGTCCGATTGGGTAGTTTGAATTTTGCGCAAAACGGTGTGGCTCGGGCACATGTGTTGGTAATTCATTAAAAATGGGTCCGACTGTTGCTAGCCCGGATGGTCCGCGCTCACGTGCGGACGGTCCGGGCATGTGCAGATCGGCTGATTTGCTGCCGATTTGCGGTTGTTCAGGGTATGTGTCCATCGGCATTCCATAAAGGGGTTGTGACTGGTCGTGACAACCTGTAGCCGATGTATTACGCGTGTTACCCCCTAACTCAACCTCGTGCGAAGGAAAATTTGCGATATTAGATTTATCAAATGCACGTACTAGTCTCCTATAATCGTTTTGCATACCCCCTATGATATTTTGCATTTGTTCACGCTGTTCATCTACATAGTTCCTAAGAGATTGTAGCTCGTTTGTATTACTTACATTGGGGATATCTGGTGTGGGTCGGAGCGAAGCCGGATCCGTCGCTCGATGTCGGACGACCTTGTTGTTCCTGTCCACTTTGAAGTTGGCCAAGATCTTTGCTTTTGCCTCCTGGATCATCTGCTCCTTGTGCTCCTCAAACTGGAGCTGTTCGTCAGCCGGCAAGGTCTCCCAAGTCGGCTCTATGATATTGCTGGTGGAAACTTCAGAGCTATCCTTTGAACCGGCCATTGAGGGTCGATTTGATAGGTCTATATGTGTTGTCCCCAGCGGAGTCGCCAAAAAGTATGTTGACACCTTTTTGGAGGCGCCAATCACTCAAAAGAACCAGCGGCGGTGCTCTCTGGTCAGGCGCGGACGGTCCGCGGCACAGGGTCGGACGGTCCGTGACCTGGCGCGAGGCGGCAGTGCTCTCTGGTCAGGCGCGGACAGTCCGCGGCTAGGGGCCGGACGGTCCGCGACCTGGCGCAGAGGCTAGGGTTTCCTGCCTGACGGCCGGACGGTCCGCGCCCTAGGGCCGGACGGTCCGCGCGTGCGCAGGGGCGACGGAAGATCGCCGGCGGCGCCTGGATCTCGCTCCCGGGAGGGACCCCGTCGGGGAGGAGAGATCCTAGGAGTTGTCTAGGCTCGGGTAGACCGACCCAGACTCCTCTAATCGACGTAGAGTCGAAGAGAAGCGAAGGATTTGAGAATTGGAAGACTAAACCTAAACTAGACTAGAACTACTCTTAGGATAAAATGTAAATTGTATTGATTGTAGGTTCGATTCGTTGTTCAAATCGGCCGTATACCTTTCTATTTATAGAGGAGGGGGACTAGACCCTTTACAAACTAATTTCCGAGCGAATCCCGCGAATCTAGCTAACAACCGTAGCACAAAACTCGGAACCCTAAACTGCTCTGCGCACGCGCGGACCGTCCGGCCTCAGGGCCGGACTGTCCGCACCTCAATTTGGTGCCGAACAATATTTTACCATTTAATAAAACAGACTCCCTCAATTATCGTGATGTGATACACTTTTCCTGCCCTTTCTTCCCAACTAGTATAAAACATATATTAGCCCTACTATCCGAAGGAGAGAATGGGAGTCTATGACGGTGGCGGCGTGAGTTAGAGGAGGCATGAAGAATGATCTAAATAATATTATATATTAAAGTTAAGTAAGGGCGAAAAGTTATCTAATAATTTGAACCGTTAGTTTAATGGTGTGTTAAATCTAGTTGTAATTTGTTTGATAGATATATCTTGGAAGGGAAAAAACGGTTTCTTCCAGACGTGTTGCACGGATGTTCGTGCCAGATCGAGTAACGGTCCGTGGCCGAAATTTCAGACTGCCCGTCACGCTCCTTCTTCCGGTCGAAAAAGCAACGAATGATTCGTGCTGGAATTTCCAGAGCGTTGACTGTGGCGGGCTTTGGTCAGTTTTAGCGATGTTTCAAACTCCAAAGCTCAACAACAAATCTCAGAGCAGTTTTCTTTTAAGCGAACAGTACTCGGAGCGACTCCAAAAGGCTGCTAATCTATACCGCTAATCTGTTTTTTAGGGAGAAACTAAAAAACTGAGCTCCAACAGATACCGTAGAGTCGTCCTAATTTTTCAGCGACACGAATCCTTTTCCGGCCGGATGCAGCAAATATTCGTGGTTGATCTACGCCCTCAATCCCGGGTGGGTGAGAAATATTCCCGCATGTCTCCTTGTTGTCTTTCAGTTACTGTCTTTGAGACTTGTCTATTTTGAATTTAAAAATGTATGGTAAAGCAAAGGTTCTTGTCTTGCTTCAGATCTATTTATTCGTATCTGTGTAGATGCAGCCATACAGGGTATTAGATGAGCCAGCGAAAAAAATAGATCAACTAGTACCAGATAGGCCATAGATGTTGATGTGTCAAAAGTTTAAATTATTGAGGGTTAATTATTAGCAACCTGTTGTGGAGAGCTAAGATTCTGAGGAATGAAAATTATTAGCAATCTCTTAGAGCAACTCCAACAGATTGCTAAAAATTTGTTGCCAAAAACGTCATTTTGAGGGATGCTATAAATTTTTTTCCCTAAAAAACATCCAAACCCACAACAGACTGCTAAAACATTGATCTTTAAAATTTTCAAACAGCCAAACATGGGCCTGTGTAACCATAATCGGGCCTATTTTGCAGCCCAAAAGCATTTGTTGCTCTTCCATTTTATTGATGAGCACCTCCAGCAGATTTGCATGCGCCGCCATCTCAGATGTGCATGCGCCGCCATCGTCCATCATATTGGAGGAGATACGACCAGGTGCATTCATAGGTAATTGCTTGTAGAAAAAATTGACAACCATAATTGAAGTACATTATCGTGTATCATTCATTTCCTTGGTCAGTCCTCATTGATCATGCATGTTCGTAGGTTTTTTTTGCCGAGTCTTTGAACGACTTGTTAGTTAGATCGCAATGAGTCGACGAAGTCTGCCAATGCAATTGGTGCTGGATTCATCGTCAGATGATGACGACGACGAATTCTTTCTCTCTAGTACTCATATGGCCATGAATGCGGATGAGTCAGATAACGAAATAAAACAACGTGGTTCTATAAAAGGGCACCGAGTACTTCAGCGAGATAGACAAGCAGGATATCAGAGGTTGTATCAAGATTATTTTTCAGACAATCCTACGTATGGGCATTATTATTTTCGACGACGGTATGTCACTCTATTGATTTTATTTATATGATACTTTAAAAATATTAATAGTATATATATATATGTGTTTTTATTTTCACATGCAGGTTTCGAATGAGACGTTCATTATTTGTACGTATTTGGAAAGCCGTAGAACAACATGATCATTACTTTGTTCAGAAAAGGAACGCAGCTGGCACTCTAGGCCTTTCTAGTCTACAAAAAGTTACTGCAGCATTTCGGATGTTATCTTATGGGGTAGCTGCTGATGCTACTGATGATTATGTTCGTATAGGTGAGAGTACTACAATTGAGAGTCTACGAAGATTTGTTTGTGCTGTTGTCGAGGTTTTTGGAGATGAATATTTGAGAACGCCTAACGAAGATGATACTGCAAGATTACTGGCCATTGGAGAAAGCAGAGGTTTTCCTGGTATGATTGGTTCTATTGATTGTATGCATTGGAGGTGGAAAAATTGCCCTTCTGCTTGGCAAGGTATGTATACCGGACATGTGCATGAACCTACAATTATACTTGAAGCTGTGGCCGATAAAAATCTTTGGATTTGGCATGCTTTTTTTGGGATGCCTGGTTCGCACAATGATATCAACGTGTTGCATCGATCGTCTTTATTTGCACGCCTAGCAGATGGTGAAGCTCCAAAGGTGAATTATACAATAAATAACAACGAGTACACAATGGGTTACTATCTTGCCGATGGCATATATCCCTCTTGGGCTACTTTTGTGAAGACCATTCCAGAACCACGCGGTAATAAGAAGAAATATTTTGCTACTGCTCAAGAAGCCTGTAGAAAGGAGCTTTTGCCTTCTTCTTACCCGCTGGTCTTAACAATGTATTCTCCTCAAGGCCAGTGATGTCTCCATCTCGTGTTTGAATAGGTAAACTAGCAACAGTATTTAGAAGTGGGTTTGTCTTCTGCTTCTTGTTACAAGTTTTTGCACCACTCATTTCATCTAGTTTGGCTAGCCATTTTGGTTGTGTTCGCAACTTATTCCAGCAATGCATGAATTGAAATGATTTCTGATGTTCATCCTCAGACTTGTATAAAGCACATGCCTCTGCAACCTGAACACACAAGCATCCAAGACATATTTTTGTTGACGTACACAAATAAATTATTCAATGAAAAAGCTCAAACAAAGACAATAATTACCTTATCCTGCATTGTCGTGCCACTCCGTCTTCGTAACTCAATCCGTGTAAGACATCCACAAAACTTGTTCACACATTTTTGAATGGTCTCCCATCGGTGCATTAGAGAATTCACGGTACGTTGTGATTGGTATGGTTTGTGTTCATTGAAGTACTCGTATATACGTGACCAATACCTTCCACCTTTTTGATCTTTACGAACCACAGGATCCAAACTTACATTGAGCCATGCTGAAACCAAAACTTCATCTTCCTGATCACTGAAATTTTTTGATCTCTTATGATTTGGCCTCGCAATGGGGGCTGCTAGTCCAACTTGCACTGCTTGCGATTGAAGGTCGGGACATGTGTTGCTATTAGTATTAAAATCCCCTTCAACATTGTCATCCATCATCCTCGAAAAGTATCCATTCCCTGCACACATTGAAACACTGAATGTTCACACAGTTTTCGCAATTATGGCTACAAATCTGAGTTGCGTATTGAAGTGCAGAACAAGACTGAATTACAACCTCTTGCCATTCAGTTGAAGATATATGCGCAATGCTATGTAAATGAAACTACAAAGGAATTAGCATGAATGTCCTAGCGCTGTTTAAGAAAATAAAATGAAATTTAGAAGGGAAACTAATCACCATTTTTAATTTCTTTCTAGCGCATCCAACGTGGATCCTACTGGAAGGCTGTTTCTCTTGCTCTACATCTATCTGAGTAATTATTACAGATAAAAGGCATTCTTTCTACAGGCAGTTAGCATCATTTAAGCATTAAAAAGTGTACCTGTTTCTAGCGGGGTAAAAGCAGGCTTATGGCGTGAGGAATTGATAGTGCTTAATGGAAGAGACGAGCCCTGATGAATGGCAACTAAGCTGCATACATCAGTTAAGTAGAAAGTGGAAGGAACGAGAGGTTTCTATAGAACAGATGGAACCTACTAGTCTAAAGTGGAATGCAACCAGACAACAAAAATAAGCTGCATCGGCAAATAAAAAATGACCAAAGCACACCGTTTTGTTTAATGCCGCCCTGGTGTTGGTGTTTCCAACGGATTCAATTTCTGTTTTACAAAGAGAAACGAAGTGCGATTTTGAGGAGGGCGAAGGAAAAAAGATGGATCTGAATAGTGGAAGAAGGAACAAGTTGGGACCGTTGGGTCCATGCCCTCACAGATGTGGCCACGGATGCGAAGGAGAAGGAGCTCCCGAAGGCCGCGGCGGTGACCCAGCACACGACACTCCCGTCGTCGACCTCTAACGCGACATCCTCCACAATGAGGCTGGCTGACAGCGCGGCCGGTGGCGGAGGCCAACTCTGCTTCAGATCCACTTAGTTTAAGGATGAGAAAAATAATCACGTACTATTGGGCGCGAGCTCCATTGTTGCAGATAGGTCGTCGTTGCAAGGGAACACGGAAGCAACAAGTGGATCTGATTCGTCGACGTCAATTGGACGATGGTGTGGACCTGCTCCTTCGAACGCACCTCGCTGCTCCCTTCCGCCGTCGACGTCGTGTTCCTCGGGTGCGGCCATCTGCCATTGCGGCATCCCACCGGTGAAGGACAGGATCTCCCGCATCAGCCGCTTGTCACTGCCGTCGTTGACAGCATACTGTCTTCGATGGTTCATCCGGCGCCTCCGCTTTCTCTCTCACCGTCGTCGCTTTCCACTCCGCTGCCAACTAAACTGAGTGCGTGGGCAAAACAACGCGGGAAACAGCAGCGACGCGCGGGAGCCGACAGATTGGGGAGAAAATGGCAACGCGAAAAATTGCGGGGCGTCGGGGCTCAGATGCGGGACCAACAGATTTTGGGGTAAGATAGGGAAACTGTTGGACGAGATATTTTTGGTTCGTAAGGCTAAAACGAGTTTTGGGGCATGTTTTGGTCGACTCTTGGAGCTGCTCTAATACGTAGTTTTTGGAGATAACTTTTGAGCGGCCTTTTGGAGTTGCTATCCGTCTCAAGGTAAAATATTATATCGATCATTTTCTAAAAAATAATAGATTTATATAATATTAGTAATATTTATACCTTTAAGTAAAGTTATTATAAAAATATACTTAATTATCTATATATTTATACCTTTAAGTAAAATTGGAACGATGAGTTTTGGTGCTGAGAATGCACGGTGAAGAAAGTCTGCGCCACCAAAACAACGAACAAGTCTATCGGTGCGGAAAGATATGCATCGGGAAGTTGAGATTTTCTAGGCCATCATCTAAATTTATAGAGTTTGTTGGATACACCCATCGTCCATTAGAAACTTCATTATCTTTTGCACATCCTTCAATATTCTAAATTTAGCTAGGATTTATAATTAGAGACGATCTTATGAGACTGTAAGTCAGCAAGCGTCATGACAACAATGCAAATTTGATCCCACCACGTCGTCGTCACAGCAATTCATTGGCCCCTCGGCTAGATGGTTGACGTGGGCGCTGGTCTACAAAATTGCATTCTTTATTTATTGTTACAGAATCGCACCTTACAAAGAATTCTGAAGCCTTCAAGGAATTGGCAACACTTGTATCTGGAAAACGTCATTGCAACTCGAATCTTGTCTTGCCCGGCGCAGCACCCGTACAGACTTATCTTCGGTTGTCCACGCGCCTTTTGCCTTTTAGTCTTTTACTTTTTGTTCTATCCTAACGTGCTGTCGTTCCCGACCTTGTTAATGGCAATGGGTTGCTAGGCGACTGTAATTTTCATTAGGATATGTCATAGAGTCGTCCAAGCTGATGTCCCGTTGTGTAATCAAATTTATCGTATGTATAATTACCGTGCAAGTAAATTATAAAAGATATGAAAAATATTTTTTAAAAAACTATAGATGTATTTTGTTATTTACTCTGACAATGTATCTGTCGGTACCCTGTAACTAGGGTACCACTTACTACTGTGCAAAGACGTTGTGCCCACGCGGCTATCACTTAGTCGCGTGGTAGAAGTGTTGTGTGTGGGACCAAGCCACGGCTCGCCCCAGTCACGGACGACTACTCTGGGCCCACAGCAGCGCCCGACTCCACCACGTGGGCGGGTCCGAGGCCGCCACGTGTCCAGAGAAGGGGATATACTCCAAGAAGTCAACAGTGGTCCGAACCCTCACAGGAGAGCGCCGGACCCCCGGATATGCAGTCCGGACCCCAAGGGTGGCCCCGGACCTCCACGTGTGCAAGCCGGACCCCTGGAATGGGATCCGGACCCCTCCGTATGGGGTCCGGGTCAACCACAGTGGGGTCCCAAGGTCCCAGGACAGAACGTACACTGGTCTTGAACAGGACCCAGGCGGAGGTCCGGTGCCGACACGTGTCCAGGCCCAGTCTGGTGAGGACCTGTCTGCATACGCCTCTGCTCCCCGCCCAGACAGAGACCCGATGCTGCCACGTGGCCAACTGCGCGTGACGTAAGCCAGCGGGCGGAGCCTGACGTAAGGCCTTCGGGTTACGCGGCCCCTGCATTTATTGCGGATAAAAGCACGCCCCCTGACAAGCGATGTGCCGCCTCGGCATTTAATGAGGCCTGACCACTCTGCTGTCAGGCGGCGACCTGTCCATACCTCTGGCAAGCAGTGTGCCGCCTCAGCATTTAATGTGACCTGTCCATTCTGCTGGCAGGCGGCATGCCTGTCCATTCCATTGGCAGGCGGCACGTCCATGCTGCTCCATGCACTATACTTATCATCACTCGTACGTACCAAGGAAGCTACCGTTGTGTATCAGTACTGCGCGGGCTGCGGACATCTGGGCGCCAGAAGATCTCTCAGGCGTCACCTGCATTAGTTGCTCCATGTATTTCTTCCATTATGTCTCTGGGCCCACATGTCGGGGCTCAGCAACCTTGTATGTACCTCCCTTGGGCTATAAAAGGGAAGGCACACGACGTTACAAGGCAGGCTCACTTAGACCCAACTTAAGCTCACAGACTCTCATACTCAATACAACTCACAGTGGAGTAGGGTATTACGCTCCGGCGGCCCGAACCACTCTAAATCCTTGTGTTCTCATGTGCTCTTACACCTTCCAATAGACAGGCAAAACGCTTAGGCCCCCTCCTCATCTTAGGATTTAGGGCGGGTGCATTCCGCCACCCGACCAGAGAATTCCTCTCCGACATTTGGCGCGCCAGGTAGGGGCCTTGGCTTTAGGTTTTTGCTTGTTTTCCTGCTCAACACCATGGTTCATATCGTCGAGCACCACGGTGGGGCCTCCGAGGACTTCCTGATGGAGGAGGCTGTGTCGTCTATGCCACGGGCCTCCAACCGCCCTGTGCTTGGTGGTGCTGCTGTGCACGCTGCGCAGCAGCACACTCCCGCTCAGTCGTCCCGTGCGCCGTCAAGGGCTGCACCCGGTGCGCTGTCAGCAGCCAGGGAGTTGTTGCGCCACCCTCCAAGCTCTGTGGCCTCGTCGGGGGCCATGAAGCAGTGGCGCGACGACGTAGATTGTCTCCTGGGCATGGCGCAGTCTAGCTCAACCAGGCCCAGGCCTCGGTCGTTTCGGCGTCAACATGAGGCGTCGGCGTCGGTGCGCTCGTCTTTAGTGAAGGTTGCGCCGACCGAGGATCTGTAGGCGGAACTCAACCGCCAGCGGGCGAGAGAGGACGCTCCAGTCTCTCTGGAGAGGTCTGACGACTTACGGGCAGAACTCAACCGCAGGCGTGCGGGCGAGGATGCCCGTGTCTCTCTGGAGAGGGCGCGTGAGCGCCGTCAGAACATCGAGGGTCGCAACCTCGACCAAGACTTCGCTGCGGTCGCACCGCAGACTCCAAGGCGCTCGAATTCAGGCGGGTGTCCCATTGGCCGGCGTGGGCTGCGCCGCACTGGCGGATCATCTCCGTGCGGCGACCTGGCCATCCAAGTTCCGGCCACACCTGCTGGAAAAGTACGACGGTACGTCAAACCTGTCGAAATTCCTGCAGGTATACGTTACCGCCATGATGGCAGCAGGTGGAGACACTGCTATGATGGCAACATACTTCCATGTAGCCTTGTCCAGGCCGGCCCAGACTTGGCTCATGAATCTTGCCCTAGGATGGATCTACTCCTGGGAAGAGCTCTGCGCGCGGTTCACAGCGAACTTCGCCAGCGCTTACCAACAGCTTGGTGTGGAGGCACACCTCCATGCAGTGAGGCAGGAACCTGGGGAAACTCTCCGCCCGGGCCTTCATCTCCCGCTTCACCAAGGTACGAGGGACTATACCCCGTATCTCTGATGCTTCCATCATCACCGCTTTCTGCCAGGGGGTGCGTGATGAAAAGATGTTGGAGAAGTTGGCCACGCATGACGTGGAAACTGTCACCACACTCTTCGCTCTGGCCGACAAGTGTGCTAGAGCCGCCGAGGGCCATGCATGGCACTCGACACCACAGACCGGGGTCCCCCAGATGGGTGGTTCGGGTGCCGTCGCCTGGGACGGCAAGAAGAAGAAGAACCGCGGCCGCGAGAGGCCGCGGACCGCTACTCTAGTCGTCGCAGCTGCGTCTGGGGGCCAGGCCGAGCGCAACAAGCACCCACGGCCACAGGGGGGCAACAACGGCTCATGCCCTGTGCACCCCAACAGCCGCCACAGCGTCTCGGAGTGCCGCAAGATTATCAAGCTCGCAAAGCGTGTCTGCGAGCGACGCGAGCAGTCCTCCAAGGATGGCTCCCCACCTCGTCATCAGCCTGGCAAGGAGAGGGCCGACGACGGTGACGTGGCCGCCGGAGAGCGGGACCTCGGGTACCAGTCACCCGAGGGGGTCCTGAAGGACATCTTCACCGGGGATTCCGACTCCGGTGGCAAGAGCGACCGCTGCAAGAAGTTGTACGTCTTGTATGATGGAAGCTGGGAGCTCACCTCCCGCAGGAACGTCAAGTCCTTGCGCCGCGAGGTCCTGTCGGCGACCCCAGGGGTCCCGAAGGCTGCTCCACACCAGCGGTGGAGGAGCACCACCATCTCCTTCGGGGCATCCGACTGCCCCGACAACATGGCAGGGGCCGGTATACTACCGCTCATCACCGCCCCTGTCATCGCCAACATCCGGCTGCACCATGTGCTGATCGACAACGGGGCAGGCCTCAACGTCATCAGCCATGTTGCGTTCAAGCAGCTGCTGATCCTGGGGTCCCGTCTAGGACCCTCTCGTCCATTCTCCGGAGTGGGCGCTCAACCGGTGTATCCCCTTGGGAGCATCACGCTCCCGGTTACATTCGGGACCGAGGAAAACTTCCGCACCGAGAACGCCCGGTTCAACGTCGCGGAGGTTAACCTCCCATTCAATGCCATCATTAGCAGATCGGCCCTGTACCGGTTCATGGCCATTGCCCATTACGGGTATTTGGTCCTCAAGATGCCATCCCCTGCTGGGGTCCTCACCGTGCGGGGCGACCGTGCCGCTGCGGTGATGGCGGTCGAGAAGCTACACGCCCTGGCGGCGGAAGCTGCTCGCCCGGATGACGGGGGGAAAGGCCCCTCGACCTCCGGCACCAAGGCGCCTACCAAGGTGCCAAAGGTGCAGATGTCCGGGGCAGACGGTTGGACCCGTGAAGACCATTCAGGTCGGCGCGGACTCCTCCCAGACCACCCGCATCACGGGCAATCTGGGGGAGAAATAGGAACTCGCGCTCGTCGCCTTCCTCCGGGCAAATGTCGATGTTTTCGCTTGGGAACCGTCATAGATGCCTGGGATCCCCAGGGAGGTGATTGAGCATCATCTGAAGATCCACCCCGACGCCAGGCCGGTGAGCCAGAAGCCTCGGAGACAGTCCGTTGAGCGGTAGGACTTCATCCGTCAGGAGGTCCGGAAGCTGCTTGATGCCGGCTTTATCGAAGAGGTCAAGCACCCCGTGTGGCTGGCCAACCCAGTCATCATCCCCAAGGCGAACGGGAAGCTTCGGATGTGCATCGACTACACCAGCCTGAACAAGGCTTGTCCCAAGGACCTGTATCCACTTCCACGCATAGATCAAATCGTGGATTCTACCTCCAGGTGCGACCTCTTGTCCTTCTTAGATGCCTACTCGGGTTTCCATCAGATCCGGATGGCTAGGGAGGATAGGAAGCATACCGCTTTTGTAACAGTGGATGGGCTCTACTGCTATGTTGTAATGCCCTACGGTCTGAAGAATGCCTTGCCAACTTTTGTACGGGCGATGAGTAAGACCTTCGGGGACCTGATTAGGGACAAGGTAGAGATATATGTCGATGGCATCTTGGTCAAGACTAGGAGGGGGTCGACTCTAGTGGAAGACCTGACCCTGGTCTTTGACAAGCTGCGGGCGACGCGCACGAAGCTGAACCCAGACAAATGCGTCTTTGGTGTCTCCGCTGGGAAGCTGCTGGGATTTCTGGTTTCGCACCGAGGGATTGAAGCAAACTCGGAGAAGATTAGGGAAATCGAGGCAATGAGGCCTCCGGCCCGCATCAAGGATGTCCAGAAGTTGACAGGGTCATTAGCCGCCCTTAGCCGCTTCATTTCGAGGCTGGATGAGAGGGCGCTACCTTTCTTCAAGCTCCTGCGAAAATCCGGCCCATTCTCTTAGACCGAAGAGGCTGAGCAAGCCTTTCAAGAGTTGAAGCAGCACCTGGTGTCCCTACCAGTACTGGTAGCTCCAAACCCTGGGGAGTCATTGTATTTGTACATCGCGGCGGCCGCAGAAGTGGTGAGCATGGTGCTGGTGGTGGAAAGGGCGGCGCAAGAAGGGTAGGAGCCTGAGGGCCTGGGATCAACTACAGGGGTCTGGACCTTTCAGAGGCCGGTCTACTATGTCAGCGAGGTCCTCCATGAGGCAAAGACCAGGTACCTTGAGACGCACAAGCTCCTCTATGCTGTACTTGTCGCGGCCAGGAAGCTGCGCCACTATTTCCAGGCACCTCCTTTCTGTTAAGGGTCATCCTCCACAACTCTAACGCCACAGGCAACATCGCCAAGTGGGCTGCGGAGCTTGCTGAGTTCCAGCTGGACTTCCAACCTCGCCACGCCGTCAAGAGCCAGGTCCTGGCTGACTTCATCGTGGAGTGGACGCCTTCCCCGAGCGCCCCTGGGGGTCCAGATCCTGATTCGGGCCCCACACCTGCGGAGCCCAGGGGTCCAATCTTCACCGAGCCCCACTGGACGCTCTTCTTCGACGAATCCGCCTGTCAGCAAGTTGGCGGGGCCAGAGTGGTCCTCGTCGACCCAAGCGGACATCAAGTGAAGTACATGGTGCACCTTGAGTTCAAGGCCACCAACAATATGACAGAGTATGAAGCACTGATCTTCGGCTTGTCGGCCGCCCTATCCTTGGGGATTCGCCAGCTCCTCGTGAGGGGGACTCCCAGCTGATCATCAAGCAAGTCCGCGGGGAATGTAGCTGCAACGAGCCTAGGCTTACGGCTTACCTCCTCCACGTTAGGAAGCTGGAGAAGGACTTCACAGCCCTGGAACTGCAACATGTTCCTCGGGCTGACAACTCGGCGGCAGATGACCTCTCCGTGAGGGCATCAACTTGGGCACCTGTGCCCGAGGGCGTCTTCGAAAGACGGCCGCTGAGGCCCACCGCCCAGCCTGCCGAACTGGGCGAAGGGGGTGATACTAGCACCTCGAAGCTAGCGGTCCCAGTGGCGTTACATCTACAACACCCACCGAAGGCTGTGTGCACTATGGGGGGTGAAAGTTCCCTTTGACCCGGGAACAGGATCTGGATGTCGCCTAGAGGGGGGGTGAATAGGCGAATAAAACTTATCAATTTAAAACTTAAATTCTTACTCTACTCGAAGACTTAGTACGCAGTGGAATGAGAAGATCCTTCGAGTAGGTTGCAGCGGAATAGAAGATCCTGTCTCAAAATGTCCTGCACTTCAAATAAAGCTTATACCACAGATAAGTGTTGAAGTGCAGATATAAAGGCGAGTAAGACAGAGAGTCAGAATACAATACGGAACAGAGCACACAGACACAAGGATTTATCCCGAGGTTCGGCCAAGCCTGAAATGCTTGCCTAGTCCTCGTTGGAGTTAGCCACACCTAGGCTTGGAGTCTATTTCAACTCCTTCCTCCGTTTGCTCAGATCTGTCAGTATGACAGATAGAGCCTTTCACTATGTTGAGTTGTGTTACAACAAGAACCGCGGCTGCTTACAAACTTCTTGGCAGCACCCCGACAGAGTAACGATACGCTCAAGACCTTGCTCTTGCTCTTCGTAGCACTTCTCCACTCTCTAAAGGCTTATAGCTTTGCCTTCTACACAAACTAGAGAGATACACACAAGAGGGAGAGTGAGAATTGATCCGAGTGATGTCTACACTTGTTGGCTGCACTTGTACTTCTGTTGGAGGCGCCTAGGAGTCCCTTTTATAGACCAAAGGGGCCTAGGAGCCATTGGACTTCATTTGGAAGGCAATATCAGCTTTCTGTCGGGTGGTGCACCGGACAGTCCGGTGCACCACCGGACACTGTCCGGTGCCCGATTTCCTTCCCAAATTGGCGCAGTCGACCGTTGCTGTCTTGGAGCCGTTGGCGCACCGGATACTGTCCGGTGCACACCGGACAGTCCGGTGCCCCCATATGACCGTTGGCTCTGCCACGCGTCACGCGCGGATTGCGCGGCCGACCGTTGGCCCAGCCGACCGTTGGCTCACCGGACAGTCCGGTGAATTATAGCCGATCGTCGCCAGACTTCTCCGAGAGCGGGCAGTTCACCAGAGTTCAGCCTGGCGCACCGGACAGTCCGGTGTGCCAGACTGAGCTGAGCTTTGGCTGTACACATCCAAGCCTTTTGTATTCCTTTTCTTTTCTTCTTTTCTCTGTTTCTAACACTTAGACAGATACATTAGTACACAAAAGCCAATGTACTAAGTCTAGAAACATACCTTCTCTTGACTTTCACTTCTTTAGCATTTGACATGCTTTGAGCTTTGATGTTGGACTCATAAATCATCAAGTCAGCTTGCCTTGATCTATATTAACGTTTCTGAGCTCCAACATCCTGCGAAGGTCACATAGAACATCTCCAAACATGGGAACAACCCAAACTAAAGGTCAAGGTGCACTTAGCTCTTTTGGGCTGCTTCCAGTCCTGGCTTTGACATTGGTTCTCCTTCTAGTGACCTTGTTCACTTCTTAGAGCTTGATCTTGAGCCTTATGAGTTACACCACATAACTATAGTTGTTACCTCATTGGTTGTAAGTCATGTCCTTATGTAGTGATCCTTGATGTGCCATAGCTCTTCTCAACTCGATCACCCTTGACTTTGCAAGTCTTCTTCTTCACCCTTGGCTTTGGGTTCCTCAGCCTCTTTGACCTTCTCCCGTGCACTTGGTACCTCGAAGCTCTTCTTGCCTCCATCCTTGGCTTGGTCAGTTGTTTCTGAGCTACGCACCCGAGTCTCACTTTATGCAATGTCCATCTTACTTGTGATGCCCGTTATCTATCCATCATCTAGTCCTTGGACCATCACACTTGTTCACTTGTGTTGAACCCTGTTAGCTTTACATTAAGCACCTGTTCAACACTTAGCATACTTGTTAGTCCTTTAATTGAGTTGTCATCCAAACACCAAAACTCACAAGAGAGCTTTCAATCTCCCCCTTTTTGGTGATTGATGGCAACACAATTAAAGCTTACATAAGAATAAGATTTAAAGCACAAACTTTGACTTCTAAGTTTATAGAATGCTCCCCCTAAATATGTGCTTACTTCAAAATCATAATTTTGGCCTTACATGCCAATATGCACATACTTAGGCAATACGAAGCATTTCTACACCTTAGCACCTTTTGGAATGCATTGTGTCAAAGATCAAACCATGATGCTATAACACACAAATGCACAGAATCAGAGTTAAACACCAATCAAATGAGAGGATATATCACAGGAATATCAACCTACCACTATTCACCATTAAGATACCAAAATAAACTAAGATACCAATTTAAAGCAATACCTACTGTAAAGCACCATTAATCCATTAACCACATGCACTATTATACACATGAATATCTATTACAGAATAAACACTATAGATGCCAATTAATTCATAGCAGCGGAAGCACTAGTCCATATGATGCAACATATATAATACTGCAAGAAGCATATGATAAGAATTGTCAATAACACAATAACACACACAATAACACACTAACAATGCTCAAACTAACACATCACCCCTTAGGATAAGCTTTCCTCTCAGGTTGAGATAAGCTTTAATGCACAAATTCTCCCCCTTTGACATCAAACACCAAAACCATATTTCAAGCAAGAACATAGGATGATGTCAAGGGACAGCAGGGTGTTAAGGAGGAGAGACATAGTATCAAAACTCCCCCTTACTTATTGAGCATATGCACTACCAACATTTAAGTAAGATACAAATACGCAAAAAGATTAATACTTCCTTTTGTACCTTTACCATGTTGTAGTGTACTTCCCATCTTGAAAGTATTTAATCTCTCGAGAGCTTCTCCACACTTGTGCCTGATTCTTTATCCTAACCTTTTCTTGTTGCTAAGACACCAAACTTAGAACAAGTTATAGTATTGGGCACAAGAAGAAACTTCTATTCTAATGATTATCAAGAGATGTCAATTAAAGCAAACTACCATGGCTACCAATTGAAAGATACCAATTTCAAGATCATTTATTATCATAGCCTCATTATATTTAAGGATGTAGTATCACCAAATTTTATAGAGCATGAGCAATCTAACAATATGCAATTTCTTGACTTACAGAGGTACCCAGGTCCTGATTGCTCCATTTCTTGCTCATCTTCTCTTATCCACCTAGAGACTATACAAGATCACTCAAGAAACAATTAGTCTCAAAAGACACAAGTTATGTGTGCTCCCCCTAAACTTGTGCATCAAGTATTTGAATAACTTGTACTTTGCACATTCTAGCTTTTCAGAACTAGAGGGGATCACAACATACCTTGGTCAAGGCATACTCTATCACTTTCATCACACAAAGATACCAATTTGAATATCAAGTGAAAGATTGACTTAATCCAACAATGCATGCCTTAAGTAGTATTACATTTTACAAGCAATCTAGACATGCTTCATACATGACAATCATTGTACCACATGTACCAATTGAAGAACAACACAATCATGCATATAAAACGTAATGTCTAAGCATGCCATAATTAAGAAGGTTTCTTAGGTGCACCAAAAGAAACAACATTTTAAAGGCATAAATCACCTAAGCCAAGATACTACCAATTGAAATGCAAGAACACAGCTATGATCACAATCAATGGAACTTCAAGATATTCAATAAAATTGCACAGTTCCATTTTCCATACCTTTGCCTTTTACCAGTATGGCCATGAGAGCACCAGTTTACCAATTGAAAGATCCCTATTATTTATGCACTTCATAGCTCGAGAGAATACATTAGAGGCATAACACATAGTGCCAGGATAGGGTCATCATATAAACTAAGCAATATGTCATATTTGCACACAGGCTAATCATTAAAACCATATAGCATAACTCACAACAGGATGCAGGTTTATTCACGAACACAAAAAGAGTTAATTGTGGTGAATATATCTAATGAAAAGCTACCTATTAAATGATTCAAAAGACATAACCTCTAAAGCACACAATCATGATTAAGCAAGCATGATTACGATCTTGGAAATTATTAATCAATTATTAACAAGAATCCAACACAAGCAATCTTCAAAGCATAATTACTCCAAGGACAGATAGCACGACATTTAGCTTTAAGAGCGATATTGATAATGCACTTAAGAAACACAGGTACCGTCCTTTGAAGAGACAGATGCACAATCGAGGTCCTTTGCTTGATTCACCAATAATGATTAAGGACCTATTCCACTTTTTACTTGAGATGAACATGGGATTAGTGTCTCACAATAATTCATCCTTGGGTCAATGAATAAACACCAAAACAATTAAAAGCTTAAGCATAGAGTTTGAGATAACAGTCTTAAGCTCTCCCATGGTCTCCAGTTCATCTCAAGGTACCTGCATGGTCTAGTTAGCACAGTTTGGTACCCACCTCGGGATGGGTCCATAATGATCATCTAAATGTGCCTTTGGTACCCAAATAGCCTTTATGCTAGTTCTAGGTGATCTCGTTATAGATCTAGCACAGGTGTATGATTTGGGTCTCCTAAGCGAATGAGATTGAGACAAATTTACTTGCTTAGAGACCTCACCTTTATTACATACCTTCGATAGATGACCCTGCTCACCACACAGTAGAGGACAAGAAGTGATCGTGTGGTTCTTGTCATTGCATCCGAAGCATCTCCTTATCCCTTCACCCTTGTTGGTGTATGGACACGATGCGATGAGGTGTCCTGACTTGTTGCACTTAAAACACCTCCTTTTCCCTTTTCTCTTTTTGTTCTTAGATGACATAGAGAAAAGGTCAGTGCAAACAACATGATTAATTGAATCTTTACCTTTTTCCAAGCTCATGTTGATTTCTTCATTTTTAGGAACATTCTTCTTATTGAGCTTGACACTTGCTGCAGTTTTTCCTTTCTCAAGCTTCTTCACCACGCGCCCGTGGATATCTTGAGAGAGTTGAGCAATGTGTCTTCTCCTTAGTTGTCTTTGCTTCTTGTTCCCACACAATTTCTTTTGTGACCCTGCAGCTTGATGCTTATTCAAACATTGGCTTTCTTTTGACCAGCAGGGGTTAGCACATGGTGATGAAATATCTGAATGTGTACTTGTGCAAGAATGAAGTTCACATGAATTTAAGTTCGTAATTACGACCTCATGAGCAACTTCAAGCATGATATGCCTATCCAAGAGATTATCATGATAACAAGACAATAAGTCATATTTTTGAGTCAGAGCAAGGTTATCATGACTCAACAATTCTACTTTATTCCTAAGCATAGAATTTTCAATTTTAAGTTGAGCAGCATTAGATAATACATCATGATTATTTCTTTGCTCAATTAAAATCGATTCATACCGTTGGACCAAATTCCCATGAGAGTATTTTAGCTCCTCATGTTCTTTGGTCATCTTCTCCAGGCTATCATTGGTTTTGATGAGAGTCTCCTTTGCTTGAGAAGCGTCTCGCCTTGTTCCTTGTTCCTTCTCAACAACTTAACCAGGAGAGCTTTGTCTGCTTTATTGAGATGGTTGTAGAAACGGCGAATCTCCTCTTCTTCCATATCATCGGTCTCATTTTCCTTGTCATTAATGTCAGTGGAAGCAATATAGGAAAATGTACCTTGTGATGATGAAGATTCATCCTCGCTATCATCCTCATATTCCTCCTCATCATGGCTTTCGTCTCCACCGTCATTGTTAGCAATAAAACATTTATCACTAGTGGAGAACAAACCTATCGACGAGGTGGATTCATCGTTTGGGTGCCATCGTTCTTGTTCTTCTCCCTTTGAATGGTTAGTATCACAAGTAATGTAGGGAGTAGGAGCATCACAGTTTGCCACAGAATATTTTTCTTTAATTCTATTCCATAAATCATGAGCATCAACAAATAGATCACTATCACTGCTCATGATGGCAAAATAAGCGCCTCTAGAAAGAGAATCAACTAAGATGTTGCAAGCATGGTGATTTAGAGATAGACATCTTAGTTCATCATTTGAAGGATTTTTACTAACATTAGAGGGAAAAATACTTCTACTAAAGACCTGTCTCAAATCAGGATCAACACTCATGAAAGCATTATAAATAGAGACAGACCAAGACTTGTAATTAGAACCATCGCCTAAAAGAAGTTCTACAGTTACCTCTTGTGACGACATTGTCATCTCCGGACGGCTAAGCCCACACTGGAGAGGCCTAGCTCCGATACCAATTGAAAGTTCCCTTTGACCCGGGAAGAAGATCTGGATGTCGCCTAGAGGGGGGTGAATAGGCGAATAAAACTTATCAATTTAAAACTTAAATTCTTACTCTACTCGAAGACTTAGTACGCAGTGGAATGAGAAGATCCTTCGAGTAGGTTGCAGCGGAATAGAAGATCCTGTCTCAAAATGTCCTGCACTTCAAATAAAGCTTATACCACAGATAAGTGTTGAAGTGCAGATATAAAGGCGAGTAAGACAGAGAGTCAGAATACAATACGGAACAGAGCACATAGACGCAAGGATTTATCCCGAGGTTCGGCCAAGCCTGAAATGCTTGCCTAGTCCTCGTTGGAGTTAGCCACACCTGGGCTTAGAGTCTGTTTCAACTCCTTCCTCTATTTGCTTAGATCTATCAGTATGACAGATAGAGCCTTTCACTATGTTGAGTTGTGTTACAACAAGAACCGCGGCTGCTTACAAACTTCTTGGCAGCACCCCGGCAGAGTAACGATACGCTCAAGACCTTGCTCTTGCTCTTCGCAGCACTTCTCCACTCTCTAAAGGCTTATAGCTTTGCCTTCTACACAAACTAGAGAGATACACACAAGAGGGAGAGTGAGAATTGATCCGAGTGATGTCTACACTTGTTGGATGCACTTGTACTTCTGTTGGAGGCGCCTAGGAGTCCCTTTTATAGACCAAAGGGGCCTAGGAGCCGTTGGACTTCATTTGGAAGGCAATATCAGCTTTCTGTCGGGTGGTGCACCGGACAGTCTGGTGCACCACCGGACACTGTCCGGTGCCCGATTTCCTTCCCAAATTGGCGCAGTCGACCGTTGCTGTCTTGGAGCCGTTGGCGCACCGGATACTGTCCGGTGCACACCGGACAGTCCGGTGCCCCCATATGACCGTTGGCTCTGCCACGCGTCACGCGCGGATTGTGCGGCCGACCGTTGGCCCAGCCGACCGTTGGCTCACCGGACAGTCCGGTGCGCACCGGACAGTCCGGTGCGCACCGGACAGTCCGGTGCGCACCGGACAGTCCGGTGAATTATAGCCGATCGTCGCCAGACTTCTCCGAGAGCGGGCAGTTCACCGGAGTTCAGCCTGGCGCACCGGACACTGTCCGGTGCACCACCGGACAGTCCGGTGTGCCAGACTGAGCTGAGCTTTGGCTGTACACATCCAAGCCTTTTGTATTCCTTTTCTTTTCTTCTTTTCTCTGTTTCTAACACTTAGACAGATACATTAGTACACAAAAGCCAATGTACTAAGTCTAGAAACATACCTTCTCTTGACTTTCACTTCTTTAGCATTTGACATGCTTTGAGCTTTGATGTTGGACTCATAAATCATCAAGTTAGCTTGCCTTGATCTATATTAACGTTTCTGAGCTCCAACATCCTGCGAAGGTCACATAGAACATCTCCAAATATGGGAACAACCCAAACTAAAGGTCAAGGTGCACTTAGCTCTTTTGGGCTGCTTCCAGTCCTGGCTTTGACATTGGTTCTCCTTCTAGTGACCTTGTTCACTTCTTAGAGCTTGATCTTGAGCCTTATGAGTTACACCACATAACTATAGTTGTTACCTCATTGGTTGTAAGTCATGTCCTTATGTAGTGATCCTTGATGTGCCATAGCTCTTCTCAACTCGATCACCCTTGACTTTGCAAGTCTTCTTCTTCACCCTTGGCTTTGGGTTCCTCAGCCTCTTTGACCTTCTCCCGTGCACTTGGTACCTCGAAGCTCTTCTTGCCTCCATCCTTGGCTTGATCAGTTGTTTCCGAGCTACGCACCCGAGTCTCACTTTATGCAATGTCCATCTTACTTGTGATGCCCATTATCTATCCATCATCTAGTCCTTGGACCATCACACTTGTTCACTTGTGTTGAACCCTGTTAGCTTTACATTAAGCACCTGTTCAACACTTAGCATACTTGTTAGTCCTTTAATTGAGTTGTCATCCAAACACCAAAACTCACAAGAGAGCTTTCAGGGGGTCCTACCTACCCCTTAGTGCCATAGCCAGTATCTCAGAGTGGTCCCGATGCATGGATCTCCGAGATCCGTGACTACCTGAAGGAAAATATCCTTCCTGAAGATCATGTGTCCGTAGAGCGCATAGTGCGGTTGGCTAAATGCTACGCAATGGTGGAAGGGGATCTCTACCGCTGTGGCGCCAACGACATTCTCATGCGGTGCATTACCCAGGAGGAGGGCCATGAGTTTCTCACGAAGATCCATGGAGGTGAGTGCGGAAGTCATTCTTCATCCCGCACACTGGTCGGTAAGGCCTTCCGGCATGGCTTCTACTAGCCAACCGCCCTCCAGGATGCAGCTGAGATGGTAAAGTCCTGCAAGGCATGTCAATTCCATGCAAAGCAGATACACACACTAGCTCAGGCTCTGCAGATGATTCTGCCCTCCTGGCCATTCGCCGTATGGGGGGTGGATATCCTGGGACCATTCCCCAGGGCCGTCGGCGGGTAGGGCTGGGCAAAAAACCCGTAACCCGAAATACCCGAAACCCGAATTTTGTTTGGGAATTTCGGGTAGCAACTTGCAAAACCCGAAATTATTTCGGGTAATTCGGGTATCACAATCGGGTACCCGAAATACCCGAATTACCCGAACTTTCATGTGTCATGTACTCATGTCATGCTTAATTATTAATTTGTACATCTATAATTATGTGTAAGTGTGCATAACTTGTGATTGTAGATTGCTTGTGTTTTATATGTCCATGTATATCATTATTCAAACTATATTTTTATACTAATTTAATAGGGTGTATGTGTTTTTATGAAGCCAACATAATAGTTCGGGTAGTTCGGGAATACCCGAACCCGAAATTCCGGGTACCCGAATTTTTGGGTATTGAAAAACCCGTTGTAATTTCGGGTATCGATTCTCAAAACCCGAAATTTTAAAAACCCGAATTACCCGACCCGAAAATTTCGGGTAACCCGAACGCCCACCCCTATCGATGGGTACCGGTACCTCTTCGTCGCCATCGACAAGTTCACCAAGTGGCCAGAGGCCACCCCTATGGTCAGCATCACCCAGGGTGCTACCGTCGCTTTCCTCAATTCAATTGTCTGTAGATTTGGGGTCCCAAGCCGTATCATTACGGATAACGGGACCAAGTTTACAAGTCGGCTTTTCCAGGAGTATTGCAAGGGCATCGGCACCCAGCTCTGCTTCGCGTCTGTGGCTCATCCCAGGAGCAACGACCAAGTGGAAAGGGCAAACGCAGAGATCCTCAGGGGACTCAAGACACGCACCTATGACTACTTGAAAAAGCATGGTGCAAATTGGGTCAGTGAGCTTCCGTCTGTGCTTTGGGGGAACTGGACCACACCCAGCCGAGCTACCAGGGAGACCCCGTTCTTCCTGGTCTACGGGGCCGAAGCCTGCCTTCCCCCGGGAATCATTATGGGCTCCCCACAGGTCCAGGCTTTCGATGAGTCTATGCAGGAACAGATACAATGTGACGACGTGGACTTCATCAACGAGCGCAGATGGCAAGCGGCGATCCGAAATGCACGGTACAACTAGGCGCTCAGGCGCTACCACCAACGATTCATGCATAGTAGGGAGCTCCGGGTCGGGGACCTGGTCCTAAGGCGAGTACTGAACTGAGAAGGGCTCCACAAGCTCTCCCCCAGCTGGGAGGGACCCTTCAAGGTGACGGAAATATGCTGACCCGGGTGTGTTCGCCTTGCTACAACTGAAGGAGAGCCTCTTCCCAATCCTTGGAATATAGAGCATCTCCATAAGTTTTTCCCATAAAAGCAAACCTGGGGACCCGGTTTTCTTCCTTTGTAACTAGGTAGCGCATATATGTACGCCAGCCCGGTGAGGTCTGCCCTCATAAACCCGGTCTGTTGGCCAACACTCATGAATATCAAGTTATAAAGAAAAGATTCACCCCCAGATTTGTTTTTGTGATGGTTTTATTTTGCTCCAATTTATGAGCATCATTTTTTATCTAACCCACCCATATAGTTCCCACCCTTGCTGGTATAATGACATCCGAATTGAGTAGCCAGGCTTGCAGTTCAGGACCCCTCGGCAGGGGGGTCCGGTAGCCTGGGGGCCAGTTCTAGAGAACGGGTACTTGTCTCCTGGGGTGGTCCGGAGCCGTGCAGCCGCTTAGCCTGGTTCCGTACCCTAAGCCTGCACGCTCCACCACTCTGTGATAGGTACCCTAGTATTTGGAACTATAGTCCTGTGGGTTCGGCAACCTGGGTTCGGTTCTAAATAATGGACACTTGTCTCCTGGGGTGGTTCGGAGCTGTGTAGCCGCTTAGCCTGGTCCTGTACCCTAAGCCTACATGCTCCACCACTCTGCGACGGGTGCCCTAGTATTTGGAGTTGTGATCCAGGGGGTCCGAACACATGGATTGGCTTCCTCCAGCTCCCGGGCGTACACCTTCTGGAGGTCCTTCTTGTAGTCCTTGCGGTCCCGCGCCAGTTCGGACCGCTCAAAGGCGAACCGCTGGGACGCTGCCTTGGTGCGTTCCTCCAGCTGGGTACCCCAGTCGCTGAGGCGCTGGTGCTCAGACTCTAGCGCCTCCCATTCCCGCCGGATCGCCGCCTCGGTCTCTTGAAGGGCCTGATGCGCACGAGATAGCACCCGGGGGAGGGGAACTGGCGCCGCTTCTGGCTCGGTGCCGGATCGGAGCCGCCGCCCAAGAACCACCTCCGGCTCCTCCATAGTGGGCAGCGGGACAGAGCTGGACGCGCCCCTCGCGTCACCCCTCGTGGCAGGGACGGGCGTAGCTGGGACCTCCTCGGCCGCTGTGGACGGTGTACTCGACGGCACCGCCGTCGTTGAGGTTGAGGTAGCCGACGACGCAGTTGTAGCGGCCAGGGGCGGTCCGCCCACACCACTCCCAGCAGATGCCTGCTGCTGAGAGCCGGACCCACCGACGGGCATGGTACCCGGCGGAGAAGGCACGACCTTGGGAGCAGGGGGAGGCGAAGCCTTGGGAGCAGAGGGGGAGGAAGCCCTAACAAGCAAGGATGGGTTGAGAGCCGTCGGCATGATAACTACACTCGCAAAAACAAGGATAGGACTACACTTACTTGGGACCCTGGACCTTCCAGCGGCCCTGGAAGCGGGATGTCCGCTACTGTTGCTGCTGGTGCCCCTGGGGGAGATCACCCCCAGGTGGTGGTGGCGGGACCGATGGTGGTGGTGGCGGTGGCGGTGGCGGATCCGATGGTGGCGGTGGCGGAGGACTGACGCACCTCTGCGCGCTCTAAGCCTGGGAGCCGGTCCCCTCGGCCCCGCTAGCTGTCCTCTAACGCTTCTAGGGCGGGTCCACATCAAGAGGAGGGTCCGTGACGAGCGAACCATCGGCGCGACGCAGTCGGCGTCGCCTATCATTCTCCGACACCCCGGTGCCACTCGAGGCGGAGGAGCCACTTGCAGCCCCTTTACCCTTGTCCAACGGGGTGGGGGCCGCGGGGGGAGCCCTAAAACCCGCGCCGGCGGGCTGAGAAGCTCCCGCCGGTACACCGGGGATCTGGATCCCACAGTGGGGGTCCCGGCCGTTAGTCTGGCAAACCGCCACGCCGCTCTCGTCGAGGATCAACAATCAGGCCAGGATTGCCGTCCTCAGCCCTGGGTCGTCGCAGAGCGCGAGAATGTCCTGGGGAGGGATTAGAGACTCAGGGATGAAGGACTCACCAGTAATCCCCTTCACTAGGACTTCCAACTCATCCCAGGACAGGTCGGTGCCTGGCCCGCGCTGCATCCGGCCGATGTCGTTGGGCCGGTGAACCAGCAAAAGAGGCGCGCCCTCCTCTGCAGCGGCGCGATCCGGCGCTTCAAGAACTCGTCTACCACGTGCATCGACGTTAGGCCTCCGGTTGCCAGGGTCTTGATCCTCTCTAGTATGGGCTCGAACTCCGGCGCCAGCGACGGCTTGGCCCTCCATTGCTTCCGGTCGAGCCTTGGCCCGTCGCTCGGCAGCGCGAGGCAGTTGTTGGCCTCGATGCTGGCGATCACCCAGTCGGCGCACCAGTTTTCCCACCTCGCGCCGCCGAGGGAGGAGATGTAGGCATCGGCCAAGTCCGGCCTCGTCTAGAAGTAGTACGCGCCGAGGTGGTCCTTGGCCTTCCCGGACTTCACCAGCACGAAGAAATGGCGGAAGAGGGAGGTACAGGGCGCCACCCCCATGAACACCTCGCACAGGTGGGCGAAGATGGCTGCTTGGAGGATGGAGTGGGGCGTGAGGTGCTGAAGCTGAAGGTCGAGCTCCTCCAGCAACAGTAGGAAGAAAGACGAGATCGACAGCGCCAACCCGCAGGAGAGGTAGGAGACGAAGAGCACAAACTCCCCGGCGGCAAGATCGCCGAGGGGAGTGGCGCCGGCGCGGATCCTTCCGGCGAACGTCAGCGCCCTCCATCCGAGCAGGTTGTGCACCAGGTTGAGTGCCCCCTCGGACTTGAAACGCTCGGGATGAACCAGCGAGGCCATGGCGACTACGGCGGCGGAAAGCAGAAGAGCGCGAATGCAAAGGGGGCACAGAGGGCTTGGAGGCGAAAGGGCGCAGCAGTAGGAGAGAATGCGAAAGCGTAACTGCTGCACGTGGGGTGAATCCCTTTTCAAGGAAGACTCCCCCGCTCGCACGCCCTAGGAAATCCCGTCCGACGCGCACCTAGCGCCCAAGCGACCCAGTCACTGACATGGGGGCCCGGGCCCACAAGTCATGCAGCTGGTGTGCCGGTTTCTGAGTGCGAAAAAGGCAAACCGCTGCGCGAGGAACGAACCGCCGCGCATGATCGCGCAACGCCTCAGGGCCGCTGCGGAGAGATATTTTATTAACCAAGGCGGCGCCCCGCGTGTGGCCCGATGGAACCGCCAGACATGGGGCCGTGGGTCAGTCAGCCGTGGGGACAGATGTGGCAGTTGACGTGACCGAGGGCGGACTGACAACACGTGCGTCACCAGATGCGCTGGGTTAATGCGGCACACGCTGAGGTGGCGCCCCAGTCACCGGTCATGCCATGCTAACGCAAAGTACAGGTTTTGGCCCCACCTGCAGGCTCGCATCCTCCCCTGAGGTGGGCCCGGGGGCCACTATCGGTACCCTATAACTAGGGTACCCCTTACTACTGTACAAAGACGTTGTGCCCATGCGGCTATCACTTAGTCGCGTGGTAGAAGTGTTGTGTGTGGGACCAAGCCACGGCTCGCCCTAGTCACGGACGACTACTCTAGGCCCACAGCAGCGCCTGACTCCACCACGTGGGCGGGTCTGAGGCCGTCACGTGTCCGGATAAGGGGATATACTCCAAGGCGTCAACAGTGGTCTGGACCCCCACGGGAGAGCGCCGGACCCCTGGATATGCAGTCCGGACCCCCCAAGAGTGGCCCTAGACCTCCACGTGTGCAAGCCGGACCCCTGGAATGGGATCCGGACCCCTCTGTATGGGGTCCGGGTCACCCACAGTGGGGTCCCAAGGTCCCAAGATAGAACGTACACTGGTCTTGAATAGGACCCAGGCGGAGGTCCGGTGCCGACACGTGTCCAGGCCCAGTCTGGTGCGGACCTGTCCGCATATGCCTCTGCTCCCCGCCTAGGCGAAGACCCGATGCTGCCACGTGGCCAACTGCGTGTGACGTAAGCCAGCGGGCGGAGCTTGACATAAGGCCTCCGGGTTTTGTGGCCCCTGCATTTATTATGGATAAAAGCATGCTGCCTGACAACCGATGTGCCGCCTCGGCATTTAATGAGGCCTGACCACTCTGCTGTCAGGCGGCGACCTGTCCATACCTCTGGCAAGCAGTGTGCCGCCTCAGCATTTAATGTGACCTGTCCATTCCGCTGGCAGGCGGCATGCCTGTCCATTCCATTGGCAGGCGGCACGCCCATGCTGCTGCATGCACTATACTTATCATAACTCGTACATACCAAGGAAGCTACCGTTGTGTATCAGCACTGCGCGGGCTGCAGACATCTGGGAGCCAGAAGATCTCTCAGGCGTCACCTGCATTAGTTGCTCCATGTATTTCTTCCATTATGTCTCTGGGCCCACATGTCGCGGCTCAGCAACCTTGTATGTACCTCCCTTGGGCTATAAAAGGGAAGGCACACGATGTTACAAGGCAGGCTCACTTAGACCCAACTCAAGCTCACAGACTCTCATACTCAATACAACTCATAGTGGAGTAGGGTATTATGCTCCGGCGGCCCGAACCACTCTAAATCCTTGTGTTCTCGTGTGTTCTTACACCTTCCAATAGACAGGCAAAACGCTTAGGCCCCCTCCTCATCTTAGGATTTAGGGTGGGTGCATTCCGCCACCCGACCGGAGAATTCCTCTCCGACAGTATCAAACCTCAAGTTATATTCATCATGTGTTAAAAGACATAAAAGTAGAAAAATCATGGTTTTAATCCTTCATATCAGATTTTTTTTCTTTTTTTGCATATCATGGCATATGATCAGTTAGAACTTGAATTTGATATATTGATAGAATAAATAATAAAGTATATTTATAAAATGTAAGAATTTTTTATAACCTTTAGTAGTTTGATTGTACACCAGTTTTGCGTCCAGTTTATTCAGAGAAAGAATGGGAAACATCAATGCCTAGAAAAAGAATCACAACATATCGATAAAAAAACACCATTCACATAAACAAAACAAATAAACACACAATACATCATAATACATTTTTTACCATAGAGGCGACTATGGTGCCTATGTAAAGATTTCTTCTAGCCACCTCTACCTTTGCACCTCTAAAATCGGTGACGAATGCTTAGCCACCTCTAAAATTAGATTTATAAAGGCGACTAGAAACAACAGTCACCTCTAAAATTACATTTTCAGAGGTAGGTAGAATTCAGAGTCATCTCTACAAACATTTTTTAATAGCCAACATAATGTCTCGATTGTCGAGTGTTGGCACAACCCCCAAACACTCTCAGCAAGCCTTGCAACCACTAGTTCAAAGAAGATATGTCATTAGTCACCGTCTACAAGCAAGTTCCACATAAATAATCAAAGATGGTATGATTCAACTACCACATATAAAATAAATTCAAGTTAATTCTGGCCACTACTTCAACATGATGCAACCATACTTGATGTTGTACATGCAAGAAGAACAACCAACATAACCATTATCACTCCATTTCTTATGAAAGGCTTTCTTGTCTCTTTAGAACTTACTCGTTGTCTTGAAATCTTGAATGAACTGGTTGTACAACTTGCCAAACCTCCTATCCACTTAGTGCTGCATCTTATTTCAGTTATTAACGAAGAGGTCGTTCATGTCATCTATAGATATCATGTGCCTCCAACAGATGTCGCGCATGGTCCCCTTCATCGAAACCCTCCTCTTTGAAACCATCAAAACTACCATCTTCATATTTCTTGGTTTTCTCCTTAGAATTCCAGTGCAGCATATGGAGTTCTCTATTGGACATGTTTAAACCATCTCAATAGATGTTGAATAAGTTTTGCTTAAATTGGTGTTACCTCTATCCTATTGTTGACACCTTTTTAGGGCGCCAATCACTCAACACGAACCAGCGGCGATGCTCTCTGCACAGGGGCGGACGGTCCGCGGCCTGGCGCGAGGCTATGGTTTCCTGCCTAACGGCCGGACGGTCCGCCCTAGGGCCGGACAGTCCGCGTGTGCGCAGGGGCGGCGGAAGATCGTCGGTGGCGCCTGGATCTCGCTCCCGGGAGGGACCCCGTCGAGGAGGAGAGATCCTAGGAGTTGTCTAGGCTCAGGCAGGCCGACCTAAACTCCTCTAATCGACATAGAGTCGAAGAGAAGCGGAGAATTTGGGGGATTGAGAGGCTAAACTAGAACTAGACTAGAACTACTCCTAATTGTACAAGAAATAAATGCGAGATAGAAGTATTATTGATTCGATTGATGATTACAAATCAGTTGTATACCTCTCTATTTGTAGAGGAGGGGGCTAGACCCTTTACAAACTAATTTCTGAGCTAATTCCGTGAATCTAGCTAACAACCGTAGCACAAAACTCGGAACCCTAAACTGCTCTACGCACGCGTGGACCGTCCGGCCCATAGGCGCGGACCATCCGGCCTCAGGGCCGGACCGTCCGCCAGCTCACTTTAGTGCTGAACATATGTCCCCTGCCTTTTGGTGGAGCTGAGCGAACCAAAAGCAACTAACTCGATGTGATCACATCGGTTTTATTAGGCATTTTGTCACTTACTAGGATGGTACGCAGTGGCCTTGGTATCGATGGTTGACTCAACGGACGTGACCCCTTTAGCTTTGATCAAACTGTCAGTCCCAACACCGTCGAGCGTCATACTGATCCTGACCAATTCGTCACCTTGCTTTTCCTAATTTTCTAAGTGTTCTGGCGTAGCTCCATAGTCGACCAGGTCTTCTTCTTGCAGGTCATCTTCCTCCATGGGTGTCGGTACATCGTTGGAGGTGTCTTGGTGTAATGCGGATGGTTCGGCCTCAGGGGTCGGACGGTCCACGTCCTATGCAGATGATCTGGCCTTTATAGCCGGACTGTCTACCATACCTGCAGAGAGTTGCACAGTTGTTGTTTTATTTTCTATCTTTGTGGCCGTTTGATTTTTCTCAACGGCCTTTGGTCTCCACCTCTTTTGTGGTGGCGGATACTACAGATGCGTGTCATTGAATATTTTTTCCGCCTCCTTTTCCTGATTCTCCTTTGCTCTGAGGCACTGTAATTTTCGCTTTTGTGATCGTGTCAATCCCGATGGGCACCATCGGGGCATGGAGTATTTTGGATCAGCTGTTTTGTTGACAGTCGTACCTTCTTTTTTCGTTTGTGTTGGCCGATTCACCCAAAATCATCGGCCCTTCGTTATTTTGTTGTACGACGACATCTGTCGTTCCTATTTTAATGATGTCCCCTTTTATCGTACTGTTGGAGGTTGTAGCTGTATGCCCCCCTGCCGGATTAGTCAGCCTTTGGGGCCGAGTTGTTCGGCAATCTTGCTGGGCCTGTGCTCGTGGACCAGATTGAGGGGCTCTCAATAGGTCTTGTACCGGAGGCGTCAATCTGTCAAAAATAGGTGATTGAGGTGCCCCCCAGGTGGGGTATTGTAGTATCCCGAATGGATATGGTGGCGCGCCCCACATCTGATTCGGGATATATGGTAGCGGTGGTATGTATGTATAATGACATGTCATGGGTGTATGTGGAGGTGGAGGTGTCCACGCAGGTACGTAAGGTCTTAATTGAACATTATGACCTCCCGTCCTTTCCGATTGGTGTGGTGGTCCAATCGGCCTAACCTGCTGTCGCACCTAGGTGGGTAAGTGAGGTCGCCTTGGTGGCCAGTCGCTGGGGCCGGCCTTCTTTTTCACATATTTAGACAATAATTGATCAAAGGTCGGGCTGGATTTTACCAACCGACCAGTTGCCTTGAACGTGTTAGTTTTCCACGTACCTATTTCTGGTCGTCGTGGTTTGAAGGTACGTGGTCGTCGTGGCTCTTCGACGCTGCCGGACCGTCCGCTGGAATGCTCCGGACTGTCCGGTGATGTTACGGACCGTCCGCGCCTGGGCACCAGACCGTCCGTGATGCGTAGTATGGGTTCTCGCGCATGTCCCCTTGTCTGCGCTTGCCCTCTAGTGCCGGAGTTTGTGATGGTCACCTTCAGTGTCTCCCCTCCATCAGGAGTCTTCTCGGCCACTACTTTCCTGCAAGAATTTTTGTTGTTTCCATCGGTCTCCCGTGCGTTGCCGATGATGACTTCTTTGTCTTTGCCTTTATCGGCTGTGCTGGGCCAAATTAGGACCTTTTGCCATTGAAGTTGATCACATTCATTGGGAAGGGCTCCATGTCCTCCTGAAATTTCAATCGTCCTTCGTTAATGGCCGATTGGATTTGTCGTCGAAACACATTACAATTGTTAGTGGCATGGGAAAATGAGTTGTGCCACTTGCAATATGCACGACGCTTTAGTTCGTCGGCGGGTGGGACGGTATAATCGATCTTAATGTTACCATTTTTTAGTAATTCATCGAATATCTTATCACATTTGCCGACATTAAATGTAAACTTAATCTCCTCCTGTCGTTTCTTTTGAACTGACTGCAAGGAGGAGCAAGTCGAAGATTTGGCCTGTTCGAGCCAAACTATTTCGGTAGTGTAAACTTCCTTTGGTTCATCGTCCAAACTACTTTGATTATGTTCTACTATATGGACATTATGATGAACTATTTTGACTAGTTCTTTGCTTCGGCTTTCACAAGCCAAAGCTTTCTGATGTAATTGCGCTAGCGTAAAGAACTGGATGTCTTCTAATTTCTCTTTTAAATAATAGCGCAATCCATCAAAGGCTATCCCCGCCAGTTGTTTATCTGTTAAATGAATTTGAAAACATCAGTTTCTCGTATCCCAGAATCTCCGGATGTAATCATTAACCGATTCATCCTTTCCTTGTTGTAGGGCCACTAAGTCTACTAAATCTAGCTTATAATCGCCAGAGAAGAAATATTCATGAAATTTTTGTTCTAAGTCTCCCCATGACAAAATGGAATTAGGAGGGAGCGTGGCATACCATGTGAATGCAGTCCCTATTAAAGACAATGAAAATAAACGCACACGGAATGCTTCGGTGTCGGCCAATTCTCCTAATTGTGCTAAGAACTGGTCTATATGCTCACGCGTGCTCTTTCCTTGGTCACCCGAAAACTTTGCGAATTCGGGTATTCTAGTCCCCTGTGGGTATGGGAGACAGTCAAAATGGCTACCATAAGGTCTCCGATATGATTGTCCCCCGGGGACTATACTAACTCCGAGCTTATCTCGGAACGCCCCAGCTATTTCCTCTCTTACTATATCGATGACAGCCGGTGGGAGACCACCGGCTCTTTGGTCCAATATGGGTGAGGTTGTTTGGATGTTGGTATGTTGTTTTCCTCCCCATTGTTTTAGGTTTCGCGGCGCGTTAATACATGCCCTATGAGGCTCATAGGACTGGCCATTCCTTTCTGGCCTTCTGGAGGCCGGAAAGTACTCACTCTCATAGGTTTGGTAGGTTATATTATGGTGCTGGTGTGTCGCATGGTGAGATGGGGAGTTTAGCTGGGACAGATACGGAGTTGGATATCCATCCTCCTCAAAAACTCTGTGCCGGACCGTCCGGTTAAATACGCAGACCGTCCGGCTCTATGCGCGGACTGTCCGGCCATGTGACCGGACCGTCCGATATTATATTCGGACTGTCTGGCGCCATATGCAGATGGTCCGAATGGGTTATCTAGGGTTTGCACGGCATGTGGCGGCTTGGGTGCAGGTCTCGGTAATTCGCTTCTAAAAATGGGATCGGCCGTCGCTGGCCCGGACGGTCCACGCTCACGTGCGGACGGTCCGGACATGCGCAAATCGGCAAATTTATCGCCGATATGCGTGGGAGACTGTCGTTGCCCAAGGTATATGTCTATCGGCATCCCATAAAGGGGTTGTGACTGGTCGTGACAACCTGTAGCCGATGAATTACGTGTGTATTCTCTCAATTCAACCTCATGCGAAGGAAGATTTGCCATAGTAGACTTATCAAGCGCACACACTAGCCTTTTATGATCATTTTGTATATCCCCTACGATACGTTGCAACTGCTCTCGCTGTTCGTCTATGTAAGCTTTAAGAGATTGGAGTTCGTTTGTGCTACTTACATTGGGGGTAATCGTAGTAGGTCGGAGCGAAGCCAGATCTGTCGCCCGTTGCCGAACGACTTTATTATTCCTGTCCACCTTGAAGTCGGCCAGGAACTTCGCCTTTGCTTCTTGGATCAGCTGCTCCTGGCGCTCCTCAAACAGGAGTTGTTCTTCAGCCGGCAAGGTTTCCCATGTCGGCGTGATGATATTGCTGGTGGAAACTTCAGAGCTATCTTTTGAACCGGCCATTGAGGGCCAATTTGATAAGTCTATATGTGTTGTCCCCAGCGGAGTCGCCAAAAAGTGTGTTGACACCTTTTTAGGGCGCCAATCACTCAACACGAACCAGCGGCGGTGCTCTCTGTACAGGGGCCGGACGGTCCGCGGCCTGGCGCGAGGCTAGGGCTTCCTGCCTGACGGCCAAATGGTCCGCGCGTGCGCAGGGGCGGCGGAAGATCGCCGACGACGCCTGGATCTCGCTCCCGGGAGGGACCCCGTCGGGGAGGAGAGATCCTAGGAGTTGTCTAGGCTCGGGCAGGCCGACCTAGACTTCTCTAATCGACATAGAGTCGAAGAGAATCGGGGAATTTGGGGATTGAGAGGCTAAACTAGAACTAGACTAGAACTACTCCTAATTGTACAGGAAATAAATGCGAGATAGAAGTATTATTGATTCGATTGATGATTACAAATCGGCTGTATACCTCTCTATTTATAGAGGAGGGGCTGGACCCTTTACAAACTAATTTCCGAGCTAATTTCGTGAATCTAGCTAACAACCGTAGCACAAAACTCGGAACCCTAAACTGTTCTGCGCACGCGCGGACCGTCCGACCCACAGGCGCGGACCATCCGGACCGCGGACCATCCGGCCTCAGGGCCGGGCCGTCCGCCAGCTCACTTTAGTGCTGAACACCTATCATATATATCATCATCCCAGATTCGATCCCTTCTCGTATGGCCACTGATGTAACACTACATATGTATCGCTGTAACACTTAAAATATTCATAGAAGATGTGGAGGAAACAAACACATAACACACACTTGGACCTTGTGTTTTTTTTTTCTCTCTCTCTCCAAAAGATGTCCGCTAAACATTGTTTCAATCTCTCACCAAAACAAATAAGAAGTATGCCACTTAAAATTACTATCTAGCCATAGGGGTATATGAAGAGCAAAATTTTCTTTATATTCCACACGATTATAATTAGGAGAAATAAAACATAAAGAAAGAAAGTTCTCGTGATAGAAAAAAAAATCTCTAATTATTTAGAACATTCTGAGCATGTGATGATTCATCTGTGAGATGTGTGGAGGAAACAAACTACAAACACATAACATCTACTTGGACCTTTCTCTCCACCGACGCGCATAAAACTATTGCTGTTCCTTGTTCGTGCACCGGAAGAAATAATAAAAAGTTCATAAAAAATCAGATACTGGCGCACAA
This sequence comes from Zea luxurians, assembly GCA_029449295.1. Taxonomy (NCBI): domain Eukaryota; kingdom Viridiplantae; phylum Streptophyta; class Magnoliopsida; order Poales; family Poaceae; genus Zea; species Zea luxurians. The sequence continues at coordinate 52,978,023 of JAOPSE010000017.1, forward strand.
GCTCGTGCTCGACGCCCGTCTCGGTGGTGTCCGGAAGATTTCTGCGCTACCATCAGTGGTGTATGGGATCTGCATGCCATCCTCATCCCTTTGACTTTTGACATTGTGAAACTGACGAGAGCTTATGATTATTGATCATCAACATCTTTGATTACTAGTGCGATTTGAGTGTTCACCGACAAGATGTACTCCCACTCAGTTGGCTCGCAATATTGCAATTGAAAGGTCGTCGTCCTCGATGGATCGGCGCCGCACCGATCGCCAACGACGACCCTCACGTGACGCGAATCACGCGACCGATCGAGAGGCTGCTTCAGAAGTCAGAACTGACGCCGCACCGGATCGAGTCAGCTATTGGCCGCGGCAGCGACGAAAGGTAGATGCAGCAGCAGTGATCTGAACTGAACGAAGCCAAGCCTGGCAAGCCACCAAAAGCTGCACCCGCACGCATGCTCATGCTCCCGTGCGGAACAGTTCTGATCGGAGGCGGGCCCGCGCGCGAGATGTAACTGTTTCGTCGTAGCCGCATGCGATGCAGCTTCGCTCTGGGATCTGTGATGAGTTGGACACTCGTGCGTGGAAAGCGCTTGTAAAGAAAATTTGGTAGGAATATGCTTGCACGTGGCTAACCACGTCACACATTGTCTAACTTTAGTTGTTCGAATTGAAAAAACTAACTTTAGAGAGAAAAGTTAGATAAAGTATAATAAGTTAGACAGCAAACCAAACCAGCTCGAAAAGCCTATTATTCTGAAACTTAGACAGAAAAGTTAGACCCTAGTGGTACTCGTCTAGGTGGAAAACCTGATATCCAAACTCTAAACCCGAATGATCCGAACTTCGAACCTAGATTACTTGAACCCGAATTACCCATACACAATAGCAGGTAGCAAGTGTAGAAACTCAATTTTACTTCAGGGTTTCGGGTACTATATCCTGGTACCAGAATTAGAGGGAAAACACGAAATATATAGAAAGCAGCTCAATAACGATTAGCCCCGTTTGTTTCGTTGAAATTAAATTCCATTTTAATAATTATAATTTAGACAAAACTAATTAATTTCATATATTTATATATATAATATATTTGTATATTATCTTAAATCATATGATAGTTATATACTGCATTTATGTTATAACGAAGCAAGTAGAAGAGTACGTTATAAGTTGTACATCGGAAAAATAGCATGTAGATCTATAGAATCAATTTTCATCTCCCATCCCATGAATTTGAGATAGACTTATATAATAACTTTGAAAAATGGTGGAATGTCACATTCTAAAAAAAATAGTCTATTCTAATAATAAGATTTTAATTCATCAAAATAAAATGAAACAAATGAGGCCTTAACGAATTAGCCCAGCCCAATATTTCACGCTAACCTAGCCAACCTCTGTTCTCCGGTTCTCCCCCTCCGTCTGGAGCCTAGCTCAATAACGAAATCAGTGCTGGCTCACTGCGTCGTACTCGTACCTGCGCCTATGGCTCCCGATCCGGCCCACTTCTAAACAGTGTTTAGTTTGGAGCCAGTTGGAATAGAACGGTCAGTCAGCAGATTTTCGGAGCTAAATAGTTCAGTATTTAAGCACAATTTTTCATTTTTTAGAATCATTCTATTCCATATGTAATCAATCCAAACAACAACAAATAAGGAACAGAACAAATAAGGAACAGAACGGCTCTATAACACCATACTCCGGAACCAAACACTACCTAAGTAATGTTTAAGGGGCTTTTGAGATAAGAGGCCAGGATTGGAAACTCTTGTAAACGTCACTTGTGTAAAACATGTCTCAGTAAACAAGTTTTTCCGTTTTCATCCGTTGAAGCATTGCCACACATTGCTCAGACAGCATTTGCATGCACACAAGTCAAGCACAAACAGTAATTAAATCCATATATATACTAAGTTGTACAATAAAAAAACAATAGTTTTACCATCAATCTGTCCTCCATGCAATATAGCAAAAGCCTTTTTGCTCAAGGTAGGTTGAGTTATTCTCAGGCTGCGCCACAGAACCATCGATGAAAGTACCCAGCATCGTTACGCGCTCAAAACGAAGCACCCACACACAAATGCTACCGGTAGACGGCCAATGCGCTGATGCCCTCACTGGCCCCTGCACAGAGCAAATAATTTCCCAATGAATAAAGAGTCTGGTTCACGAACAATTAAGGCACACACCAGTAGCATATTTCTACTGACACGATTGTGTGCAGCATAAGACCGTATTAGTTTGCTGATGAAGCAAAATTAGTAAATAAAGGGGTGTATGAATGCACTAGACCTAATAGTTAGTTCGCTAAAAAATTGCTAGCGAAATTAGCTAGCTAACTACTCCCTCCGTTCATTTTTATTTGTCACGTTTTAGTTCAAAATTGAACTATGAGGCGACAAATATTCGAGAACGGAAGTAGTATTAACTATTAAACAGCAACTTAGATACAAATTGTATTGGCATATCACCAACGGTGACTATTTGTGCGACATTATCAGACACGTAAATGATGGATCACAATGTGGCAACATGGTCATAACTAATCAAAGATGAGATTACAACCACACAAGTCAGAGCTAAGGTAAAATGCTACTGTATCACATTATACATAAATACTATAATGCAACTATTCTTCTGTGCAATGGTTCCCTTGTAAATTACAAGCCCATTTTCATGATTATAAAAAAACAAAAAGGGGAAATTTTGGATGTTATTCTACATTTCAGTGGGGGCCCTTTTTAGCAGTGCTTGGATTTGTCAGCTATTTGCAAATGGTCAATTCATAAAGAACGTTCTAGCAGGTTAGACTAAAAAACAATTCCAAAATTGAGTAAATTTCAGAACCCACACCCCACCCCCCAAAAAAATCACCTGATCACAGTGTCTAAAAACTCATGGCAACTATATTTTGTTGTCACATGGTTTGATAAAATCCGCTCTTAACAAATTCTGAACTGCACTGATAGCACAATGCTACCCACAATTTCCATTTTTCAACGGATATACGATGGACCGTTCCCTCCTCCTCCCTCCTCCCGCCCCTTCCCCTCCCGCCCCTTCCCCTGCCCTCCCCGGCGGCGAGTCCCCTGCCCTTCCCGACGCCATCCTTCCCCACCCATCTCTGGCGGCCGCCGTGCAGCCGGCAGTGCCCTACTCCACCAGCCGCACGTCGTCCCTTACCCCAAGGACGACGGCCACCCTCCAGGCGTCGGGACGTCTTCATCTTCACCAGGATCTCGTTCGCGCGACCCACTCTTCTGGTCGCGGCAAGGCTCTCAGGTGGAGAGACTCCAGCCCTTCGTCGGATTCGTTGGATGTTGGGAGCCCTTCTTCGTTCAAGGATGTCCTGCTCGCGGGAACGGTCTCGGCCTCAGTCTCGGTGACGTCTGGGGACAAAGGTTCCCATGACGCCCAGGCTAGGACCTTGCAGGCCTCCGTGCAGAATTCCTCTGGTGATGGTGGACGGTTCGTCCGTCGGTCTTCCCCACTGCGCCCTTTGGTTCAGCCCATGCGTCAGAAGCCCTTGGTGGATCGTGATGGTTTCACACTCGTGGAGAGTCGCCGCACACAGAAGCAGAGGCGCCGCCTGGAGAGGTCGTTTGGTATCCAAGCTCTGGAGACCTTTAAAGGACGGAGCTTCAAGTGCCTCTCACCTCACCACCGGGTTGCCCTCTGTCGTTCCATCATCTGTTGCCTCCTTTGCCATACACCTGGGCATACATCCTATGCTTGTCCGCGTCGCCACCCGCCTTACCGACAGCAACCTTCCTTTCCCCCGGTCTGCTCGCGCATGGCTGGACGTCTGCGTGCTCCTGTTCATCGGCTGCCTCCTGTCCATGCGGCGCAGTGCTCTGTTGAAGATGCAGAGGGGCCACTCCCAGATGAGGGTCGTAGTAGAAGGCATCGCCTGGAGTCCGACATTGCTGTTGACGCCGGTGATGGTGTCTGCACAGAGGAGCCACATATTGCTCCTACTCGGATCATCCCATGGTCTCCAAGTTTCAACCAGAGGGCTGAAGTGCTTGATCGTGCCATTGTTCTCAATGTAACTGTGGCCATTAATGAAGCAGTTGAGGAAGCTATTTTGGCCAGCTTTGCGCGGAGGCTGGAGCTTGTACATGACTCACTGTCTATGTGTCGACTGGGTCCTGCAAGTTTTCTTCTTATCCTTCCAAGTTTAGAAATGGCGGACCGTGCCTATGATGAGGGCAGAATTGTGAATTTGTCTCCCACAACTAAAATCCATGTTATGCGATGGAGCAGAATCCTTAACTCATCTGCGGCGGCGTCTCTGCCTTTTCAAGTTGAGATTGAAGTGTCTGGCATCCCTGCCCATGCTTGGGAGTTGGAAACTGTGCAAGCTCTCCTCAATGAGTGGTGCTGGATTGCTGATCTTCACCCAGTTTGTGAGCGACAGCGTGAGGTGTTCAAGGTTAACGCCTGGTGTTCCAGCCCGAGCTCCATTCCCAGGGAGTTTAAGCTTGAAATTGTTGATCCGGTCACGACCGATGGTGGAATGCTGCGCCGTTCATTAGTCTACCCTATCCGGGTGTCGGTGAAGGTCCTTGATCGATCGAACATGTTGCAGTCCCTCCAGCCGTCACCTCCTCCGGCGGAGGACGATCCCGATCAGGGCAGGCGGCGGAGGCGGCGGAGGCGGCGTCGATCTAGGAGGTCGTTCTTTGGTATTAATGCTCCCGGAAATAGTTCGACGACAGCGGTCTTGCCTTGGGTGTCGGTTCATCAGCGACTTGGGCCGCGCGTGCAGGCCTTTGTGAAGGAAGGAGTCAAGGTGCCTCGCCTGCCGGTCCATAAACGGCTAGGCCCCCTGGGGATATTCAACGCTGAGAAAGGTGCAACCAAGAAGATGAAGCGAGCTTGGATTCCCAAGAGGAAGTTGAAGTCATCTGTGTCTGTTTGGATTCCTAAGACATCGTCTGCTCTTGTGTCTCCACTCCCGGTTGCGGTTGATGATGCATTTTTGGAAGCTACTTGTTCTACTGTCGTTACTGAAGATACTTTGGCTGGCTCTCCCCCGATAGTCTTATGTCAAGAGGTTATTCCAGTGGATGGTGGAACTTGTTCGGAAGCTGCTATTATTTCTGATGCTCCATCCCGGATTCCCATGGTTGAATCTGAATTGCAGGACGTTAATGTCTTCTCCGAGGGAGTGGGTCTTCCCATGGTTGAATCTGAATTGCAGAACATTCACCTTATGGAGTCTTCCTTATCAAGTAAGCATCTTATGTCGCCAAGTCTGTTAGTTTATTCCAGGAAAAGACATCAAAAGCTACAACTGATTGACGGTATTGATGAGAATGGCAATGTCGGGGCTGCAGCAGATGCTATAATTTCTCCAGCTTAGGCGACTGGTTTGGCTGCTGATGGGACAGATCACGTTGGTCAGGGCCCAGTCATTATCGGGGATGTGGCAGATGTTATGGTGTCTCCAGCCACGGCAATAACTTTTACACATTCTGATCCTAATTTGAGTTTGGTTGAGCCTACTGCGGCTGTGGCAGACATTCTGATGTCTCCAGCTGGGGTGGTTCCCAGTCTTCTTTCTTCCCATTCTGGCGAGCAGGAGGCTTCCCAGACTATGCAGAGAGAAGAGTTCATTAAATCTGTTACTCGGCAACCTTCTAAATTGCTTCCTGCTCCTCCAGTCATCTTGAAGAAGGACAACATATTGCCCTCCAGATCGGTACCACGACGCAGCCGCAGAGTTGCTGGAGTAGGCGTTGAATTTAATGCCTCTGATCTTGACACACGTGCTACCAAGAAAATCATGAAGGCAGTTGGTATAATTGTTGATAATGTAGGAATTGACCAGATGGCTCAAGAGGAGTATGCTGATCTTTTCAAGACATCTTTGTCTGATATTCATGTAAATGCCCTTGCAGCCTTGTTTGGCTGGCAGCTTCCTGACCACTTGTAGGGTCTGGGATTGGATCTGCTTTGTTTTTCCATTGGTTGTTCTCATCGCCCTTGTGTCAATGAATCCGGAACGTGTTCTGATATGGAATGTAAGAGGATTAAATTCCTCGGCTAGGCAAGACTCAGTCCGTTCTTTAGTTGCTTCCTCAAAAATTGATATCATTTGCTTACAAGAAACTAAATTGGATGCCATTACCAGAGGGGTCCTCCTATCAGCCTTAGGCTCTGAGTTTCTTAATTTTATCGAGCTACCTGCTGTTGGCGCCAGTGGTGGGATTTTGGTGGCTTGGAAACAGGATGTGGTTGTCACAGGCACGCAGTATATCCGGAATAATAGCGTCTCAGTACAGTTTCTCAATGGAAATGGGAGCCCCTGGTGGCTTACTTGTGTTTATGGACCCCAGGGAAATAATGATAAAATCCTATTCCTGCAGGAGCTCAGAAATCTGAGGGGGCTGTGTCTTGGACCATGGATGATTGCTGGTGATTTTAATTTGATCTATAAAGCTGAAGATAAGAATACCCCACACTTCAACCGGGGTATGATGGGAATATTTCGCAATCTGATCAACGACCTTGCTCTGAGTGAGCTCCCTTTGAATGGTAGAAAATTCACATGGTCCAATCAGCAGGCTAATCCTACCTTAGTGAAGTTGGACAGGGTTTTATGTACCTTGGATTGGGAGGAAATGTTTCCGAATTCTCTGCTTAGAAGTCTGGCCTCCAATGACTCTGATCATTGTCCCCTTCTTTTGGGTTTGAGGGATAACATTTCGGGTAGGCGCAGGTTCCATTTTGAAGCTTTTTGGCCCAAGATTGATGGTTTTTTGGAGGTTGTTTCGTTGGCATGGCATTCTGTCCCAGTTTCGAATTGTCCTTTTTCCACTTTGAATCTTAAGTTGAAGGCTGCTGCTAAAGGGCTGCATGAATGGAGTGCTAAAAAAGTTGGAAATATTTCGTCCACTTTGGCTCTGGCCCGAGTGTTGTTGCATCACTTGGAAGTTGCCCAAGACTCTCGCCTGTTGTCTCCAGCTTAGTTGTGGTTTAAAGTAAATCTTAAGAAACATTCTCTGGCCCTTGCTTCCCTCCAAAGAACTATTGCTAGGTTGAGGTCCAGAATTGGGTGGTTGCGTGAGGGGGACGCCAACACTAAACTGTTTCATATGCATTCCAGATTTCGAAAGAAGAAAAATTTTGTCACAAAACTGGTGTCCAATGGAGCAGTCCTCTCTAGTCATGATGACAAGGCCAATCTGGTTGATGATTTTTATGGCAGGCTACTGGGGCTCTGCAGTGATAGAGAGCATACTATATCCTTGGAAAATTTGGGGATTCCAAACTTTGATCTGTCAGCCTTGGATGCTCCATTCTCAGAAAAGGAAGTGTGGGATACAATCTGCCTTATTCCCTTAGACAAGGCTCCCGGTCCGGATGGTTTCACGGGGAGATTTTATAAGGTTTGCTGGGATATTATCAAGGCTGATGTTATGGCTGCGTTTTCGGCTGTTGGATGCAGGAGATTCATTAATTTTCATGTTCTAAACACTGCATATATCACCCTCGTCCCAAAGTTTGAAGGGGCTGATCAAGTAAAGGACTTCAGACCTTAAGTTTAGTTCACAGCTTCGCAAAACTGCTCACTAAACTCCTTGCTAATCGTCTGGCGGGCAGATTACACACTATGGTGTCCCCTAATCAAAGTGCCTTTATTAAAGGTCGCTTCATTCAGGATAATCTTATGTTAGTGCAACAGACTACTCGCTTTCTCCATCAACATAAGCTTTCTCGAATCCTCCTGAAGTTAGATATCTCAAAGGCATTTGATTCAGTTGCTTGGCCTTTCCTCCTCGAAGTTCTGCAACATTTGGGTTTTGGTCAGATATTGAGGGACATTATTAGTGGTTTGTTATGGACCTCTTCATCCCAGGTGTTACTTAACGGACTGCCTGGACAGACTATTATTCACCGACGTGGTCTTAGACAAGGCGATCATTTGTCCCCTTTTATGTTCATCTTGGTCATGGATATTTTGGTATTCTTATTTAACCGAGCTGAACAGGTTGGGCTGCTGTAGCCCCTTGCCCCACGGATTTTGCAGCACCGAATTTCGTTATACGCTGATGATGTGGTGATATTTCTTCGTCCGACTGCTTTGGATATCAATATTACTTTGGATATTCTTCACCACTTTGGAGAGGCTTCCGACTTATGTACTAATGTCCAGAAGAGCAGCGTATATCCCATTAGATGTGATGATCAAGACCTTGCTGTGCTTCATGACTTGCTACCTTGCGAGGTGGCTGATTTTCCGTGTCGGTACTTGGGTCTACCGCTAGCTATTAAAAAGGTCACTAGAGATCAGATTCAGCCCATCATTGATAAGATTGCAAATAAACTTGCTGGTTGGAAGGCTGATTTATTGACTTAATCTAGTCATAAAATCCACGTCCAGTATGTTCTCACAGGGATGGTCATTTATCTTGCTATGGTTGTGGATCTTCCAGCTTGGGCGCTCAATGCTATTGACAAGATTCATCGTGGGTTTTTATGGAGAGGACGGAAAGATGCAAGAGGTGGACACTGTCATGTGGCCTGGGGGACTGTTTGCAGGCCTATTGAGTTGGGTGGCCTTGGTATTTCGAGCTTAAAAGAGCTTGCTTGGTCACTTAGAATGCGTTGGTTATGGTTGGCAAAAACTGATCCAACTCGCCCTTGGACTTATATTTCCATCCAAGTTCCTAAGAAAGTAAAAGATTTCTTCTCAATGGCTATGCAAACTGATATTGGTAATGGTGCTTCTACGTTTTTTTGGACAAATAGATGGCTGTCGGGACATAGAATTGCAGATTTGACTCCACGGTTATTTAGAACTATTCCTAGGCAAAGGGCTAATCGGAGAACAGTATTGGACACTCTTTCCAATCACAGCTGGATTTCGGATATTCAGGGGGGGGCTTTCAGTGGGTGTTATCAACGAGTATCTCCTCCTGTGGGATTTATTAGATTTGGTTCAGCTAAGGCCTCATGTTGAAGACAAGCATTTCTTTCGCCTTGCTGCCAATGAAAAATATTCTTCCAAGGAAGCTTATAGGGGTTTCTTTATTGGGTCAATTGAGTTTGAGCCTTTTCATATAATATGGAAGACTTGGGCTCCTCCGAAATCTAAGTTTTTCATGTGGTTGGTCGCTCACAAGGTGTGGACAGCTGATAGGTTGCAAAGAAGAGGTATGGATCATCCGGAGAGATGTCCATTATGTGATCAGGATCAGGAAACCTTAAATAATATGCTGCTGGGCTGCGTTTTTGCTAGAGAATTTTGGTTCAAGCTGCTTCTTCTTGTAAATCTACAACACTTGGCCCATCAGTCCCGTGAAGGGGTTTTTATGGATTGGTGGCAAGACTTGAGCACCAAGATTCCTGGGATTGCAAGAAATGGTCTTAACTCTCTTGTCATTCTTGGTGTTTGGACCCTTTGGAAACATCGCAATGGCTGTGTTTTTGACAATAAGAGTCCTAGTGTTGCTGTTGCTATTAGAAGTGTTGGTTTGGAGATTGATCTTTAGGTTATGGCTGGTGCAAAGAAGCTGTCCTTGCTTACTGCCCCCATCCCAGGTCTCCCTGTTAGCTAGATAGTTGTAGTGCTGTTTTTGTAGCAGTGTTTTTGTCATGGGTGGTTTCATTTATGCTTGTTATTGGCCGCCGTAGGGAGGCCTTATATGTATCTTGGGGTCCTATTGGACCTTTCTCTCCTTCTTAATATATTTTCGCGCAGCTCTCTTGCGCTTTCGAGAAAAAATTTCCATTTTTCAACTAGCCAACATATATAACAGGTTGACATTGAGGGCCAGTGACAATTGGATGAAATTTTGTAGCGTGGGTTTTTGACAAACAACAAAGCAATAAAGCCTGATGTTACATACCATAAAACAAACTTTTGACGTTTTCTACAAGAACAACCACACAGCCTGTCTCAGAAATTTACTCTATAATAATTGATGAATAATTATAGGGGCAATGATGGCCATGAATGAATACAAAACCGTTGATACAGCCATCATATCAACAAAATTTATTTTTGGGCGAATCCCAGTTAAGGGCTAGTTTGGCAACCCCATTTTCCCAAGGAAAATTAGTTCATTTTTCATTGGGAAAATAGAAATCCCTTGGAAAAATAGAGTTGTCAAACTAGCCATAAAAGCAATCAATCATCAAGCATCAGAGAAAATCATTAATTCACTATGTCATGCATCAACAGAGTAACAAAGGTATTTGTCAATTCATATATGAGTTTTTCCACGTAGCACAGTTAATGCTGGAAATTGGTTCCAATAATAATTTTCTAGCACTGGCACCAACTTATATTGATCCTTGTAAAGATTTAAGATGGTTTATAACAAGATATTCCTATCGTATTTTATTGGCACATACTTCTTAAAATATGGAAAAATAAATAGTGAGCTAGTGGCTGCCTGTCAGAACTCATATAGTATATGAGCAATGCAATCTGCAAGGTAATATGGGCTATATATGCTGAAAATACATGTCATCAGGAAATGCAATATTTTACATAAATGTATTGATGCACCAAGAAAGTTCATTAACACATGCATCTACATTCACTGCTCACTAGACAGATTCAGTGACAAAAAGACAGAGAAGTCTTTAGAAATAAAATAACACTTCTCATTGGATAGCTCTAATACTGTCTGAAAAGGGGACAACTCTCTTAATCAATGTGACATGTGTGGAGTTAATTTTGGTTCAAGTAATGTATGACTTATGAATTACTTTTTGACATTCCAGTTACCTTCTTATGTTCAGTAGAGTCAGCAAAATATTAAATTCACTATTGCATCATACACTCAGGGTCGTAGATTACCTATTTATTCACTGCTGATTGTGAACACATAAAATTTGTAAACCCCTGCTCTGAGGGCAGCATGTGTGCAGTCACTCTACTATTTCTAAAAAAATCACATCATTAAGGCGTTTTTTGACAGACAAAAAAGAGATTACCTAGAACTTTGCTAATGGAGCTCAAATTCTAGCGACTATAAGCTAGTAAAAAGGGATTAAAAATAAAACCTAAATCAGCTAGATATAATAACAAAGGTTAATAAAAAAGATGGAATGCCAAACTTTGCAACAAATATGATAGAGGCAATATCAAATTAGTGACACAAACTCCGCCTATGTTGTCTCAACATAGCAGTCACAAGCCCTGTTAAAGGGATAGTGTTGTGATATGCTTGGCCAGCCAACGTTAAAACCTACTCATTCTAGGGCGTAACCCAATCCGCAAGTCCACTCAATTCCACTAAGCGTGGCAAATAAGACTCGGCCAGACATTTTTTCGAGCACTTGGCGATCACATTAGAACACATTCCAATTCGTCACCGCAATCCACTAAATATCTGATTAACAAGTCAGCCAGCAAGAGATGGCAAGCACAAGCGGTGCGTTAACAGGTACAGTAGTGGTGATGGGAGGGTGGCCCTGACCTGATCTTCTTGATGAGGATCTCGCGGAGCTTCTTGCCGAGCTCCTGGGAACGGACGCGCTGCATAAGCCTCTTACGTGCGAGCACGCGCTTCTCCGAGTCCTTGACGTGGTGATGGGTGCGCGCCCGGATGAGGCGCTCCATGCCGCTGGACCGCATCTTGCGCTCCATGATCGACAGCGCCCGCTCCAGATTCCCGTCCCTCACCTGCACCACGATGCCCCGAGCTTGCTGCACCTGCCCGCGGTGCCCTGCCTCCGTCGCCGACGGCCGCGCAGCCGCAGCCGCGAGCCCACGCGCCGCCCGTGCCACCGCCTGCATATTTCTCTTTCGTCTCCTCCCGCCGCCACCGCACACACTCGATGGAACGTCGGATTCGGGATGTTGGGTCCGGCCGTCCAGGTACTATCGTGACCATTCGTTTTTATTTCGGTAGTTTTATAGGGCTACGTGAGAACCAATTTGCTATATAATCCGTGAGTCCCAAAATATAATTTGTGAGAACCAATTATATATTCATTAATTAATATATGAAAACAGTTTGGATGTAATATATGAAAACAGTTTGGATGTATATCTATATTTATAACACTTGAATGAATGTGGATGAAAAACGTAAGTTAGAAAAGAACAATATTTTAGGATGGAAGTAATAGTTTGTAGGGCAAAATAGCAAACCAGAGCCGAACAAATTTTGTTTAACCCTGATTTTTGTGCTTGTTGCCATGTCGCTGTTTCGGAAACCTCAATTAGTAATTTACATGTTTTATGTGTCCGACCTAGATAGCGTGTAAGAGAAACAAAGATTTTATACTATTTCGGGCAAAGAGTTTCCCTACATCCAGTTAGACACCTTGCGTACTCTACACTAATGTCTGTAAAAGGGGTACAAACTTGATTGAGTGAGCTCGATATTCTAGACTACTCCCCGTTGAGGTGGTCACAAAGACCGGGTCTCTTTCAACCATTTCCCTCTCTCAAACGGTCACCTAGACCGAGTGAGCTTTTTCCTTCAATCAAATGGGTCACTAAGACCACTACAAGGACCACCACAACTTGGTGTCTCTTGTTTTGATTACAAGTTGCTTGAGAACAAGAATGGAGGAAGAAGAAAAGCGATCCAAGCGCAAGAGCTCAAAGAACACGGCAAAAACTCTCTCTCACTAGTCACTATTTGATTGGAGTGATATTTGGACTTGAGAGAGGATTTGATCTCTTGTTTGTGTCTTGGAGTGAAGTCTAGAGCTCTTGTATTGAATGCAATGGCTGAAAATTTGAATGTCTTGAAGTGTGGTGGTTGGGGGGTATTTATAGCCCCAACCACCAAAGTGGCCGTTGGGGAAGGCTGTCTGCGAAGGGCGCACCGGACAGTCCGGTGCGCCAGCCACGTCACTCAACCGTTAGGGTTCGACCGTTGGGGCTCTGACTTGTGGGGCCACCGGACAGTCACTGTTCACTGTCCGGTCCGCCTTCTGGCGCCTGCTCTGTCTTCTGCGCGCACAGTCGCGCACTGTAGCGTTTCACTGTTCATTTGTAGACGACCGTTAGCGCTGTAGCTGTTACTCCCGCTGGTACACCGGACAGTCCGGTGCTATACCGGACAGTCCGGTGAATTATAGCGGAGAGCGGCTCCCAGAAACCCGAAGGTGGCAAGTTCGGAGTGAGTCTCCCTGGTGCACCGGACACTGTCCGGTGGCACACCGGACAGTCCGGTGCGCCAGACCAGGGCTGCCTTCGGTTGCTTGCTCCTTTTCTTTTTGAACCCTTTCTTTTAACTTTGTATTGGTTTGTTGTGAACCTTTGGCACCTGTGGAACATATATTCTAGAGCAAACTAGTTAGTCCAATTATTTGTGTTGGGCAATTCAACCACCAAAATTATATAGGAAAAGGTTTGACCCTATTTCCCTTTTAATCTCCCCGTTTTTGGTGATTGATGCCAACACAAACCAAAGCAAATGTATAAGTGCAGAATTGAACTAGTTTACATAAGATAAGTGCAAAGGTTGCTTGGAATTGAAACAAATATATTATTTCTACTAGATATGCATGAATTATTTCCTTCTTATTTAACATTTTGGACCACGCTTGCACCACTAGTTTTGTTTTTGCAAATTCTTTGTAAAATTCTTTTCAAAATCCTTTTGCAAATAGTCAAAGGTATATGAATAAGATTTTGAGAAGCATTCCCGAGATTTGAAATTTTCTCCCCCTGTTTCAAATGCTTTTCCTTTGACTTAAACAAAACTCCCCCTCGATGAAATTCTCCTCTTAGTATTCAAGAGGGTTTTAGGTACCAATTTTTGAAGGTGGTTATATCAAGTTGAAATATATCAAAAATTCAATACCAATTGAAAACTTCTTTTAAAAACTTTTTGAAATTGGTGGTGGTGCGTCCTTTTGCTTTGGGCTAATACTTTCTCCCCTTTGGTATGAATCGCCAAAAACGGATACTTGTGAGTGAAATATAAGCCCTTTTTACTTTCTCCCCAATGGCAAACAAATAAATATGAGTGAAGATTATACATCATGGAGAACTTGTGGAATACCGGCAAAGAGAAATTAATACCGATGGAGTTGAGTGGAAGCTGAAAGGGAAATAGGGTCAAACCTTTTCCTACATAAATTTTGGTGGTTGAATTGCCCAACACGAATTATTGGACTAACTAGTTTGCTCTAGAATATATAAGTTTTACAGGTGACAAAGGTTCACAACAAACCAATAAAGAGACCAAGAAATGATTCAAACAAAGAGAGCAAGAGACAGCCGAAGTGTGCCCTGGTTTGGCGCACCGGACTGTCCGGTGTGCCACCGGACAGTGTCCGATGCATCAGGGAATGTAACATCCCAAAAATCCCACCTAAGGTTTGAAGCCCTAACCTCCTAATTTCCCCCCCTTATTTTACCTTTCTCCCTTAACCTTACCCTTAGAACCCCTTCTCATGTGCATACACTTGAAATAATTAGAGCACCTCACATATACTATGGTTCTCACTCAAGATCACTTAGGAAATACTTTTGTTCTCCAAAGAAAAAGAATCAAAAAGAAACAAAAATAGAAAAAAAGGAGAAGAAAGGAATTAGAATTAGAAAAAGAAAAAGAAAAACTCCCCCCCCCTCCCTCGGCTGGGCTGAATTCCGGCCCAACCCGCCCACGCGCCCGCGCTTTCCCCCTCTCTCCCCGGCCCAGGCGGCCCAACCCGTGCGCGGCTCCCTCCCGCTGACACCCGGGCCCCGCCCGTCAGCGCCTCATCCCCCTCCCTCTCGCGCCGCTTCCTCTCGCTGGCAGCCAGGGCCCACTTGTCAGTTTCATCCCCCTCGCCCATCCCTCACCGGCGCATCCGCCGCTGAGCGCCCCCTCGCCTCGTCGCCTCGCCATTAATGCTCGCCAGCCTCCGCGACAACCCCGCCACTGTGCTTGAGCTGACCCCTCACCCCCCTGCCCGAGCCATCGCATCGGCGTTAGCGCCATTCCCGCCATCATGGCGAGCTCGCCGGTGCTCGCCGTCTCCCCCATCCCCCTCTCTCCCCCGAGCACCTATAAAAGGACCCACCCGAGCCCCGACTTCACCACGCAGCTCCGGCCACCCCCGCTGCCCTCTTCTCCGAGCCGTTCAAGCTAGCGCCGCCGTGCTCCCTTCATCGCTCCGGTGAGCTCCCCTCTCCCTCTCTAGCAATCCTCTGTCCAATTAAGCTATGCCAAGAGCTCCGCCACACTCTCACGGTCACGAGACGCCACTTCTCCCACTCTATTGTGGCCGACAACCTCACCGGCGGCATCTCCGCCGCGGGCACCCGCCACCGTGCCGCGGACCGGCCGCCATAGGCCCCCGCAGGCGAAATTCGCCCCACCCCCGTGACCCCCATCAACATCCCATGCTCCGCCACCGTTTCCCCACCGCAAAACCGGACCGACGGTGGAGAACCGCCGTGGGGCTCGCCGCCGACCGGACCCCGGTCGAGCTCCCGCCCCTCCCTCCGTGCCGTTAACGCCGTCTGTTCCCCCCCTCTCTCTCTGGCGTGCGGGCCCGCGCTGCAGCGCCGTTCCCCCGCCGTCGCCCCGCGCGGCTGGGCCAAGTGGGCCGAAAGCGCGCCCACACGCGCGCGCTTGCGCCTTCTGGGCCGAAATCCCCCCCCCCCGGCCCAGCTGGCTGGAAAATCCTTTCTCTTTTTCTTTTCCCTTTTCTTTTTCCCATTTTCACATATATATTTAGATGCTAATATTTTATGCACCAAAAATAGTCTAAATAAATTATAGGGCACAAAAATAATAAGGTATAAGAATTTGCACACCCCACTAAAGTCACTATGTTTGATGTACTGTTATTATCTGTGTTTGATTAGCGGAAGAGGGATCCGATCCTTCGGAACTCTTAGCTCCAGAAGAAGGGAAAGAACCCGACCCCTCCGAGATAAACCTCTTGTGCCAGGAAAGCTTCGATGAAGGCAAGTCCATCCTTCCCTTGATGCATTATTTACCTATTTCTCTCTACCACTGCCTAAGCCTGGATTATTGGATGGGAATCGATTTGCATGGTGAGCATGAGAGAGCCCGCATTAACTATTACCTTTGATTAAAAGATATGGGATAAGAAAAAGGGTGCAAGTAACATGTTTTTCCAAAAAGTGTGCGATGAAGGGTATTCACACTCATCACCGGGTGAGTAGGATGATCAGGGACTCCCTGGTTTAGGGGAGGGCCTAAGGTGATGGCTCAGCTGGTTTAGGCGTGAGCGGAAGGATCGTCCTCTCGTATAAGGACCGGTTTGTCATCTTTCATTGCATGTACTCACAAAAAGTACAACCACTCGAGGCTGTGTGGGCAGCCACTCGATCTGAACTCGTACGATCCAACCCTAGGGTTATGAAGGCTGGGGAGCACCGGGAGGATAAGGAGGGGGAATGATTTGTCCGGTTTGGACATGGCGGTGGCCTGACTCCTTCTGGTATAACCGTTAAGGTTAGGACGTGCAAGGAAGGAAAGAGTTTCGGATTCGGGTCTCATTGGCCATGAGATCGCAGAGCCGGACTAGTGGGTAAAGTGTACCCCTCTGCGCAGAGTCTAAACCTATTCGAATAGTCCGTGTCCACTGGTATGGATGAGTCTGGTATGATATGGCAATTAGTGTTTCTACTACAACCGGGAACAGGGAAATGTGTGTGTGTGTTCTGGAAAGAAAGTAGTGCCACGAGAGCAGGAAGCTCAGTGGTGGTCAAGCAAGAGTTATTTCTATTGTCTGGGGAAAACCTTAAACAACGAGTTATGCATTTCTCTGAAAAAGTAGGAGTGACTCCAACTCCACCTTATGAAGCATGTACATTATAGGTCACTTTCTCTTTACGGGAGCCAGGTGGGCTTGCGGAATACCTAGTGTATTCACCCAGATTTATTTATGTTTTTCAGCAGCTGAAGACTTATTTACTTCTATGCTTGATTGATGGGGCCGTGTCTTCACCCAGTTCTGCCTGTGGCCTGGGCTATATTTATCTTCCACTGCCTTTATGATTTTTGGCTCACTCTCGAGCTTGTATCCCCCAGTATTGTAATAACATTATTCAGACTCTGTAACTATTTGAAGTAATGAATGTGGTTACTAGCCTCCTGGGATTAGTAATTGTATCACATTTGAGTCCCAAAGGATCGGGGCGCTTCAGGTGGTATCAAAGCCTATAGGACTGGCCGTAGAAAGCAGCCCTGACCTTAAAAGTTGCCTTAACAAGAAAACACCTCTTACCCCCAAGAAACAAACTCTCTCCTTTCCCCGATATTAACAGACCCTTCTTTTCTCCTACCAGATGGAAGACTCCTGGGTTATTAGGACATCCTATTGCTCAGGGGAGGAAGGATTCCCTCACCTCTTACGAAGTTGCGCGCTACGCATGGGGATCCGCAAGAAGCCCAAATATGTCTGGAAGGAATACAGCGAAAATGGAATGGAGAAATGCTCTATGGCAGTTTACCTGGGAGAAAGCCGAAGCTACCCAAACCACCCACCCTTCCAAGTCAACTCCACCGGGCACCGATTTCCAGACACTTGCCAGAGTGTTGCCCGAAAAGCCCTTAAACGGCTATGCCAAAACTACAACCGAGAAATCCCTGAGACCCCCCTTCAATATTTTCCACCCAGCAACAAAAATACCCCCACCTGGAGGAAAAGACTCCAGGCTCTGTCAGGAGGAGACCCCATAGAAGATGACCCCACCATCGTCTACATGGCCAGATACCTCCACACCCTCGACAACCACTACGACTATCTCTCCTCCCACTGCACCCGCCTAAACTCCCGGGTGGAAAGCCTAGAGCAGCAAGTCCAAGAGCTTAAGAAGGAGAAGGCATCTCTCCAGGAGTGTCTCAACATAGCAGAAGGCGAGGAGGCCAACACCCGTGAGCCTATCGAACCTTAGAGATGGAATATGACAAGAAGCTAAAGAAGCTCGCTCCCAAGAAGAAAATCCAGAAGAAGACCACCAACCAAGGGTGCCAGACGGAGAAGAAGAAGAAGAAGACCCCTCCAGCCCCACCTCCCCCCAGGATAGATGATTGGTCCGACGCCGAGGATATATCCCTAGCAAGCCTTGATGATCTTCTCAAGGAATTTGGGGATACCTTAGAGAAGGAGTTCGGTAGTACCTCGGGGAACGCTCTCGTGTAGTTCCACCTGTAGTAGTCTTATGCTTGTAATGTGCTGGTGTAATGAATAAAATAACTTGGTTGAAAACAATTTGCATGTGCATAATAGTGACTCTCTTCCCTGGCAGATGGCTTCGGATAGAACCACGCCTACCGCCTCCGGGATTGGAGCAGGGTTTCCCCTGAGAGTTGAAGGGGAAGCCGTTAGAGAGGAAAGCGAAACCCACCTCCCCGCACCTCCACCACTACCCTTAGACCTAGCCCAAGTTCTAGCCAATCAAACCCGACTCATCGAGGTCCTCACTCGAAATCTGGAAAATCAACGGCCGAATGGTGGAAGACCACAAGACAGAATGGGGGATTTCCTGAGACTCAAACCTCCCACGTTCGCCGGATCAAGTAACCCCCTCGATGCAGACGATTGGATGCGCACGATCAAAAGAAAGCTGGAAGCCATTGGTTGCCCGGAAAATCAACGTGTTCAACTGGCTGCCCACCAACTGTCCGGGATGGCCTTAGCCTGGTGGGATACCTTCAACGTCACCATCAGAGATGCTACCTGGGCGGAATTTGAAGCAGACTTCCGGGAGCACCATGTGCCCCAAGGGCTCGTTCAGCTTAAGGAGGATGAGTTCCGAGAACTGACTCAGGACGGAAGATCTGTCAGCGAATATGTGCACAAGTTCACAGAGTTAGCCCGCTACGCGCCAGATGATGTCAGTACCGAGGGCAAGAAGATGGCCTGTTTCCTGAAGGGACTCAGGCAAGAACTCAAGACAATTCTGGCTAGCCAAGACTTCCTCAGTTTCTCTCACCTTTCCAACAAGGCCATGCAAGTTGAAAGGGCAAAGGAGGAAGAAAAAGGGCATCTCAAAAGGAAGTTCCAAGTTCTCCGGGCTCAGCAGCAAGATCGGCATCAGAAGACTCGATCCTTTGGATTTCCACCCAAGGGACCAAGTTTCAGTAGACCAACTTGAGAGCACCTAGAGGGGGGTGAATAGGTGTCGGGGACCATAATTAGGGGTACCCTCAAGACGCCTAATTCTCAGCTGGTAACCCCCATCAGCATAAAGCTGCAGAGGCCTGATGGGTTTGATTAAGTCAGGGATCAGTCCATACGAGTGACTCGATCACGCCACGCCCGAGCCTAGCCTCGGGCGAGGGCAGCCGACCCTAAGATGACTCTGTCTCGCCTGAGGCCTCCTCTTTCACGGCAGACGCATCTCCGGCTCGCCCGAGGCCCCGCCTTCGATAAGAAGAAACCCTGACTAAATCACCACGCCAACCGACCAAATCACTGGGGCGTTTAACGCAAAAGGTAAGACCGACGGGCGACCAGACTTCGCCAGAGGTGCCATAGGAGGCTCCGCCCGACCCAGGGCTCGGACTCGGGCTAAGGCCCCGGAAGACGGCGAACTCCGCTCCGCCCGACCCAGGGCTCGGACTCGGGCTAAGGCCCCGGAAGACGGCGAACTCCGCTCCGCCCGACCCAGGGCTCGGACTCGGGCTAAGGCCCCAGAAGACGGCGAACTCCGCTCCGCCCGACCCAGGGCTCGGACTCGGGCTAAGGCCCCGGAAGACGGCGAACTCCGCTCCGCCCGACCCAGGGCTCGGACTCGGGCTAAGGCCCCGGAAGACGACGAACTCCGCCTCGCCCGACCCAGGGCTCGGACTCCGCCTCGGCCTCTGCCGAACGATCTCCGCCTCACCCGACCCAGGGCTCGGGCTCTGCCTCTGTCTTGCAGGACGGACTCGACCTCGGCTTCGGAGGAGCCTCCACGACGCCCGACCTAGGACACGAGACCGCCACGTCAACAGGAAGCGTCATCATCACCCTGCCCTGAGCCGACTTGGGTTGCAGAGAACAAGACCGGCGTCCCATCTGGCCAGCTACGCCAGATAGGCAAATGATGGCGCCCCGCTAGACCATGACGACGGCGGCTTCCAGCTCCCTTACGAAAGCAGGAGGACGTCAGCAAGGGCCCAGCCACTCCGACAGCTGTCCCTCCGTCCGGCTCCGTTACTCCTCCAACAGCCACGACGCCACACCAACAGGGTGCCAAGATCTCTCCGGCTGCCACCTTGGCATGTACTAGGGCGCTAGCTCTCCCTCGCTAGACACGTAGCACCTTGCTACATCCCCATCTTGTACACCTGGATCCTCTCCTTACGACTATAAAAGGAAGGACCAGGGCCTTCTTAGAGAAGGTTGGCCTCGCGGGGACGAAGGGCAGGGGCAGGCGCTCTCTCGGGGCCGCTCGCTCCCCTCACCTCGCGCGGACGCTTGTAACCCCCTACTGCAAGCGCACCCGACCTGGGCGCGGGACGAACACGAAGGCCGCGGGAATTCTCCGACTCCCTCACGACCCGGCTCCGGCCACCGACCTCTCTCTGTTCCCCCCTTCGCGCTCGCCCACGCGCTCGACCCATCTGGGCTGGGGCACGCGGCACTCTCACTCGTCGGCTCGGGGACCCCCCGGTCTCGGAACGCCGACAGTTGGCGCGCCAGGTAGGGGCCTGCTGCGTGTTGACGTTCGATTTCCCGTCAAGCTCCAGATGGGCAGTCTCCAACAACCTCTTCAACCCGGGACGGTGCTCCGTTTCGGGAACCTCGAGTTCATGTCTCTCGACGGCAACTACGACATGATACTCCTTCCACCGCCGCGCGACAGCGACATTGGTGGCGGACAGCCTGCCCGCCGGCGGCGGAATCGACGGCGTCTTTCCCGCGTGGGGGAAGGACAACTTTCGAGCTCGCCCCATCCTCTCCCTCGCCATCGGAGGAGGAGGAGGCGGGGCAACCAGGGCCGAGCGGGAGGCCGCGCTCCGACGGCTGTCGAGCAAATCGACATCCCCGGCGCCCCGACGGAGGACACGCCAAGCGTCGCCCTCGCGTTCGAGGCGAAGGCGAGTGCCAACCCCCCGCAACACGTCGACCCCGAGCAGATGGACGACGCCAGCACGCTCACGGAGGGCCTGCAGGACGTCGCCCTCGTACCCAAGACGACGGCGCGGTCAGCCCCCGACGTGACTTCGTCGCTCCTCGTCGACAAAAAGGTACCGACTGCTCCCCATCTTTCGTCATTTCGACTCGACCTCAGCCCGCCTGGCGACCTCGCTTTGGCGGGCGCTCACATTGAGGCGAGTGCAACCTCTCTGGGGTTTCGTGTGCGGTCGCCTTGGGACCGATTGACGGGTGTCTCGACCTACGGACCCTCTGGGTCCGAGGAAGATGACGACCCCAGCATCTGCTGGGATTTCTCCGGATCTGGCAACCCCAGTGCCATGCGGGACTTCATGACCGCATGTGACTACTGCCTCTCCGACTGTTCCGACGGCAGCCGCAGCCTTGGCGACAAGGACTGCGGCCCGAGCCGCGAGTGTTTCCACATCGAGCTAGGGGATCCCTCCGGAGGCGGCTGTCTCGGCATGCCGGAGGATGGTGATCCCCCTAGGCCAGCGCCTCGCGCTGACATCCCGCGGGAGCTAGCTGTGGTCCCCGTTCCGGCGGGGGGTCACGACCCACAGCTCGAGCAAGTCCGCGGGGCGCAGGCCGGGCTCGATGAGGGAGCAGGAGCGCTCGAGGCAATCCGCCAGAACATCGGACAGGTATGGGCGGGCCAGCCTCTAGCCGGAGGAATACGTCACCTGCCCCAAGGTCTCTAGCACCGCATCGCCAACGATGCCAGGGACAGACCGCCACCCGCGTCCGGCGGAACCGGTCAGGACCTGGCCGCTGCAGCGATGCTCCTCCGCGCGATGCCGGAGTCATCAACCACCGAGGGTCGGCGAATCCAGGGAGAACTCAAGCATCTCCTGGAAGGCGCTGCGGCCCGGCGGGCCGAGAGCTCTGCCTCCCGAAGGCAGGGATACCCCTCGGAACCTCGTGCCGCGACTTCCCGACTCACGCGGGAAGCCTCGGTCTACACCGGGCGCACGCGCAACACCGCGCCTGCGGCCCCGGGCCACCTCGGCGACGAGCACCCTCATCGCGACCGTCGGGCACGCCTCGACGAAAGGGTGCGCCGAGGCTATCACCCCAGGCGTGGGGGACGCTACGACAGCGGGGAGGATCGGAGTCCCTCGCCCGAACCACCCGGTCCGCAGGTCTTTAGCCGAGCCATTCGGCGGGCGCCGTTTCCGCTCCGATTCCGACCCCCGACTACTATCACGAAGTACTCGGGGGAAACGAGACCGGAGTTGTGGCTTGCGGACTACCGCCTGGCCTGTCAACTGGGTGGGACGGACGATGACAACCTCATCATCCGAAACCTCCCCCTGTTTCTCTCCGACACCGCTCGTGCCTGGTTGGAGCACCTGCCTCCGGGGCAGATTTCCAACTGGGAAGATCTGGTCCAGGCTTTCGCCGGCAACTTCCAGGGCACGTACGTGCGCCCCGGGAATTCCTGGGACCTCCGAAGCTGTCGGCAACTGCCAGGAGAGTCTCTCCGAGACTACATCCGGCGGTTCTCGAAGCAGCGCACCGAGCTGCCCAACATCACCGACTCCGATGTCATCGGCGCGTTCCTCGCCGGCACCACCTGCCGTGACCTGGTGAGCAAGTTGGGTCGCAAGACCCCCACCAGGGCGAGCGAGCTGATGGACATCGCCACCAAGTTCGCCTCCGGCCAGGAGGCGGTAGAGGCCATCTTCCGAAAGGACAAGCAGCCCCAGGGCCGCCCGTCGGAAGATGCTCCCGAGGCGTTTGCTCCGCGCGGCGCCAAGAAGAAAGGCAGGAGGAAGTCGCAAGCGAAACGCGACGTTCCCGATGCAGACCTTGTCGCCGCCGCCGAGCACAAGAACCCTCGGAAGCCCCCCGGAGGTGCTAACCTCTTCGACAAGGCACTCAAGGAGACGTGCCCCTATCATCAGGGGCCTGTCAAGCACACCCTCGAGGAATGCGTCATGCTTCGGCGCCACTTCCACAGGGCCGGGCCACCCGCGGAGGGTGGCAGGGCTCACGACGACGGCAAGAAGGAAGATCGCCAAGCAGGAGAGTTCCCAGAGGTCCGCGAGTGCTTCATGATCTACGGAGGGCATGCGGCGAATGCCTCGGCTCGGCATCGTAAGCAAGAGCGTCGGGAGGTCTGCTCGGTGAAGGTGGTGGCGCCAGTCTATCTAGACTGGTCCGACAAGCCCATCACCTTCGACCGGGACGACCACCCCGACCACGTGCCGAGCCCGGGGAAGTACCCGCTCGTCGTCGACCCCGTCATCGGCGACGTCAGGCTCACCAAGGTCTTGATGGATGGGGGCAGCTGCCTCAACATCATCTACGCCGAGACCCTCAGGCTCCTGCGCGTCGACCTGTCATCCGTCCGAGCAGGCGCTGCGCCCTCCCACGGGATCATTCCCGGGAAGCGCGTCCAGCCCCTCGGACAGCTCGACCTCCCTGTCTGCTTCGGAACGCCCTCCAACTTCCGAAGGGAGACTTTGACGTTCGAGGTGGTCGGGTTCCGAGGGACCTACCACGCAGTGTTGGGAAGGCCATGCTACGCGAAGTTCATGGCCATCCCCAACTACACCTACCTGAAGCTCAAGATGCCGGGCCCCAACGGGGTCATCACCGTCGGCCCCACGTACAAGCACGCATTCGAATGCGATGTGGAGTGCGTGGAGTACGCCGAGGCCCTCGCCGAGTCCGAGGCTCTCATTGCCGACCTAGAAAGCCTCTCCCGAGAGGTGCCGGACGTGAAGCGGCATGCCGGCAACTTCGAGCCAGCGGAGACGGTTAAGGCCGTCCCTCTCGACCCCAGTGGCGACACCTCCAAGCAGATTCGGATCGGATCCGGGCTCGACCCCAAATAGGAAGCAGTGCTCGTCGACTTTCTCCGTGCAAACGCCGACGTCTTTGCGTGGAGTCCCTCGGACATGCCCGGCATACCGAGGGAAGTCGCCGAGCACTCGCTGGATATTCGGGCCGGAACCCGACCGGTCAGGCAGCCTCTGCGCCGATTCGACGAGGAAAGGCGCAGGGTGATAGGCGAGGAGATCCACAAGTTGATGGCAGCAGGGTTCATTAAAGAGGTATTCCATCCCGAATGGCTTGCCAACCCTGTACTTGTGAGGAAAAAAGGGGGGAAGTGGCGGATGTGTGTAGACTACACTGGTCTCAACAAAGCGTGTCCGAAGGTCCCCTACCCTCTACCTCGCATCGATCAAATCGTGGACTCCACTGCAGGGTGCGAAACTCTGTCTTTCCTCGATGCCTACTCAGGGTATCATCAAATCAAGATGAAAGAGTCCGACCAGCTCGCGACTTCTTTCATCACGCCCTTCGGCATGTACTGTTATGTCACAATGCCGTTCAGTTTGAGGAACGCGGGTGCAACCTACCAGCGGTGCATGAACCATGTGTTCGGCGAACACATCGGTCGCACGGTCGAGGCCTACGTCGACGACATCGTAGTCAAGACGAGGAAAGCCTCCAACCTTCTCTCCGACCTCGAACTGACATTCCGGTGTCTCAAGGCGAAGGGCGTCAAGCTCAATCCCGAGAAGTGCGTCTTCGGGGTGCCCCGGGGCATGCTTTTGGGATTCATCGTCTTCGAGCGTGGCATCGAAGCCAACCCGGAGAAGATCGCGGCCATCACAAGCATGGGGCCCATCAAGGACTTAAAAGGCGTACAGAGGGTCATGGGATGCCTCGCGGCCTTGAGCCGTTTCATCTCGCGCCTCGGCGAAAGAGGCCTGCCCCTGTACCGCCTCTTAAGGAAGGCCGAGTGCTTCACTTGGACTCCCGAGGCCGAGGAAGCCCTCGGGAACCTGAAGGCGCTCCTCACCCAGGCGCCCGTCTTGGTACCCCCAGCTGATGGAGAAACCCTCTTGGTCTACATCGCCGCAACCACTCAGGTGGTCAGCGCCGCGATCGTGGTCGAAAGGCAGGAAGAGGGGCATGCTTTGCCCATTCAGAGGCCAGTTTACTTCGTCAGCGAAGTGCTGTCCGAGACCAAGATCCGCTACCCACAAGTACAGAAGCTGCTATACGCAGTGATCCTGACGAGGCGAAAGCTGCGACATTACTTCGAGTCCCATCCGGTGACTGTGGTGTCATCCTTCCCCCTGGGGGAGATCATCCAGTGCCGAGAAGCCTCGGGGCGGATCGCGAAGTGGGCGGTGGAAATCATGGGCGAGGCAATCTCGTTCGCCCCTCGGAAGGCCATCAAGTCCCAGGTACTGGCGGATTTCGTAGCCGAATGGGTCGATACCCAGTTGCCGACGGCTCCGATCCAACCAGAGCTCTGGACCATGTTTTTCGACGGGTCGCTGATGAAGACGGGAGCTGGCGCGGGCCTGCTTTTCGTCTCGCCCCTTGGGAAACACCTGCGCTACGTGCTCCGCCTCCATTTCCCGGCGTCCAACAATGTGGCTGAGTATGAGGCTCTGATCAACGGATTGCGAATCGCCATCGAGCTAGGGGTCCGACGCCTCGATGCACGCGGCGACTCGCAGCTCGTCATCGACCAAGTCATGAAGAACTCCCTCTGCCGCGACCCGAAGATGGAGGCCTACTGTGAGGAGGTTCGACGCCTGGAAGACAAGTTCTACGGGCTCGAGCTTAACCACATCGCCCGGCGCTACAACGAGACTGCGGACGAGCTGGCGAAGATAGCCTCGGGGCGAACGACGGTTCCCCCGGACGTCTTCTCCCGGGATCTGCACCAACCCTCCGTCAAGATAGGCGACGCGCCCGAGCCCGAGGCACCCTCGGCCTCGTCCGAGGTGACCTCGGCCCAGCCCGAGCCATCCTCGGCTCAACCCGAGGAACCCTCGGAGCCCGAGGGCGAAGCGCTGCGCATCGAGGAGGAGCAGAACGGGGTCGTGCCAGATCAAGACTGGCAGACCCCATACCTGCAATGTCTCCACCGAGGAGAACTGCCCCTCGACCGAGCCGAGGCTCGGCGGGTAGCGCGACGCGCCAAATCGTTCGTCTTGCTGGGCGATGAGAAGGAGCTCTACTACCGAAGCCCCTCGGGCATCCTCCAGCGATGTATCTCCATCGCCGAAGGTCAGGAACTCCTGCGGGAAATACACTCGGGGGCTTGCGGTCATCATGCAGCACCTCGAACCCTCGTCGGGAACGCTTTCCGCCAAGGCTTCTACTGGCCAACGGCGGTGGCTGACGCCACTAGAATTGTCCGCGCCTGCGAAGGGTGCCAATTCTATGCGAAGCAGACCCACCTGCCCGCTCAGGCTCTGCAGACGATACCCATCACCTGGCCCTTCGCTGTGTGGGGTCTGGACCTCGTCGGCCCTCTGCAGAAGGCGCCCGGGGGCTACACGCACCTGCTGGTCGCCATCGACAAATTCTCCAAGTGGATCGAGGTCCGACCCCTGAACAGCATCAGGTCCGAGCAGGCGGTGGCATTCTTCACCAACATCATCCATCGCTTCGGGGTCCCGAACTCCATCATCACCGACAATGGCACCCAGTTCACCGGCAAAAAATTCTTGGATTTTTGCGAGGATCACAACATCCGGGTGGACTGGGCCGCCGTAGCTCATCCCATGTCGAATGGGCAAGTAGAGCGTGCCAATGGCATGATCCTACAGGGGCTCAAGCCTCGGATCTACAACAACCTCAACAAGTTCGGCAAGCGGTGGATGAAGGAACTCCCCTCGGTGGTCTGGAGCCTGAGGACGACGCCAAGCCGAGCCACGGGTTTCACGCCGTTCTTCCTGGTCTACGGGGCCGAAGCCGTCCTGCCCGCGGACCTGGAATACGGCTCCCCGAGGACGAGGGCCTACAACGAAGAAAGCAACCAAGCTAGCCGAGAAGACTCGCTGGACCAGCTGGACGAGGCTCGGGATAGGGCCTTACTACACTCGGCACGGTATCAGCAGTCCCTGCGACGCTACCACGCCCGAGGGGTCCGACCCCGAGACCTCCAGGTGGGCGACCTGGTGCTTCGGCTGCGGCAAGACGCCCGAGGGAGGCACAAGCTCACGCCCCCCTGGGAGGGGCCGTTCATCATCGCCAAAGTTCTGAAGCCCGGAACGTACAAGCTGGCCAACAGTCAAGGCGAGGTCTACGGCAACGCTTGGAACATCCAACAGCTACGTCGTTTCTACCCTTGAGATATTTCCAAGTTGTTCATATACCTCGCACCCACGCAAAGTTTAGTCAACAAGGAAGGGTCGGCCTCGCCTCGGTAAAGCCCGACCCTCCCTCGGGGGCTAAAAGGGGGGAAACCACCTCTGCGTCAAAATTTTCCTCGAACAAAAAATCTCTTTCACCAGAACATCTTTCGTGCTTTTTGACTACTTCGAAAAGTGGGTCCTGGAAACGATGGGGTACACGTAAGCAGTCAAGGCTGACCGAGCCGAGGGACTCCTACGCCTCCGGGATACGGATACCTCACTCATCACCTTCTGCGATAAGTAACTCGCGCTCGGATAAGGCGAATCCGCGGATCGAACGAGTCTTTACGTACGGAAGCTCTTCTGTCGAAGCGATTCTTCGAGCCTTCTCGATTAAGTCAGTGACAGGGCCTCATGAACGGGTAAAGGTACGCGTAAGCGGCAAGGCCGACCGAGCCGAGGGACTCCCACGCCTCCGGGATACGGATACCTCACTCATCGCCTTCCGCGAGAAGCAACTCTTGCTCGCACTAACATCCCTGCTACCGACAAAAAGTCCAGATACTCGAAACAAGAGGAAAAGAGACGCAGCTTTATAACGCAGCAAGGGTGTGTGTTCTGGCCTCGACGGCCGCACAAGGCCCACGCTACAAGACGATTTGACCCTGCAGGCTCGGATCATGACGCTGGAAGAGGGCGATGACACCCTCGGCATCGACAGCGCCTTCAGCAAGGCCCGACCTAGCCTCGGACGGCGACGCGGTCCGAGGGCCTCTGCTCCGAAGGACGACGTCATCACCACGCTCGAGCAATCTCTGCCAGAGACTTCTCTGAGAACCCGGCCCGAGCGGACGGCTCGGCCGGCCACCTCCGGGGCCTCGGCCGACCGCCTTCCGAGGGCGCCTGCTCGGTCCGAAGCCTCGGCTGATCAACTCCGACGACGATCCTGCCAACGGACAACCTGGCTAGGCTCCGGCCAACCAGGTTTCATTTTCGAGCCAACTCCGCCTCTGCTCATGCTGATATCGCTACCCCCGGCCTCGGCTCGTCGAAGAGCGGCCGAGGGGTTTCTTTAACTAAGCTAGAGGAGCCTCGGACAACAGGTCCGACCGAGCCGAGGGATTCCTACGCCTCCGGGATACGGATACCTCACTCGTCACCTTGACACGGGGCAACTCACGCTTGGTGAAGCGGTTCAGACAATCAGCAGACGAGTCTTAGTGCTCGAAAATGAGGGAAAAACACGGCTCCGCGCCGTAATTACATACATGTTCAGGCCCCGAAAGCCGAAATGAACAAAAAACCCGGCACTCGAAGTGCCGTTATAGACGGAACTCCGGTCCCCCCCCCCCCGCAGGTACGAACAACCCCACTCGATAGGGGCGGGCCTGCGGGGCAGCGGAAAAACTCTCACCCCCCGAGGACGAGAGCCGGCCATTCAGGCCGGGAGACGGAGACCCAGGGCTACTGACGGAGTTGGCAATCTCGTCGGTAGAGAAGCCACTTTCGTCCGCCGACGCCTCGGGACCCGCCACTTCCGACATGGCTGGAGGAAGTCTCCGTGATGCTGGAGGATGCCGTTCTCCCCCAGGCGCACGGGGAAGAAGAGGGCAACCGACCCACACGGAGACAGCTCCCTGACTCGCCTCGTCCTCCCTCTTGGCCGGGTGATGAAAATCCTTGAGGCTGAGGGAGGGGCAGGGGCCGCAGCCTGGCTCGCTTTCCCCCACCATCAAGCCGGAGGTCGCCCTCTTGGGTGACCGCCGGTGGAGGGGTGCAGCTGGGCTGCATGATGAAAATCCTTGAAGCCAAACGATGGCTGAAAGGTACCAACTCCCACGGAGTTGCGTTCCTCCGGCGATGGAGCGAAAAGACGGCGGTTCCCCCCATCCGGGGCCTCGGAAGATGGAGAGACACAATGCATAGGGGAGGAAGGAAACATGGTCACCTCACGAAGGGGGTCGCCCTCTTTTTAAAGGCAACTCCCCCTGCTTGCACCCTCAACCGTCACGGGCTGAATCTTCTCCAACACGCCTCCAAAGCCCTCCCCTGCGGCGCGGGGGCTGGGGCCCGCCTGTCATGCAGACCGGCTCTAAGCAGAAGAAGCCGAACCGCCGCGCACGACGCACGCAACCACCCAGCGGTTACAAGTAACCCTAAACTTTTGCCCGGACCAGCGGGCGAAAGGGGCAGGCGGCCATGCAGGCGGCATGCAACCGCGCCAAGTGGACGCGCCTCTCCGACTCCTGATAAGCCAGCGCGACGGCTCAAGCCCACGCGTTGTGCAAACGGGCGCGCCGGGTGCTGCATGCGAGCCGCTGTGCCACTCGCTCCACCACCGCACCTCCTCGATTGCGGAACCAATACCGCGATTCGAGGCGACCCAGCCCGCGACCCAGCAGCGCCAGCCTGGCACAGCGGTCAAAAGCGGTCAAAAATGGGCCGGCAGTAATGACGGTGGCAGGCGCGCGAGAGCAGCGGTCACGCCATCTGCCAAGCTCATGTCCCATCCGGAGGCAGCAAGAGAACCCCCTCTCACGGCGTGAAGACGACGCGCCCGTGACCCGTACCTCGAACGGCTCGCGCACGCGCAACGGCAACCTCGCCAACTACTCACCCCGGCGCATTAACTCCGCGGCTCGACGGACAGCGCTACGGGCGGGAGCGGCTGGTGACGTTTCACCTTCGCCAAAACAACCGCGCCGAAAAAGGTACGCCACGACGTTCAATTTCGAATCCTTTTTCCCTTTTCCTTCTTTCTCTATCTCTTGCAACAGGGACCGAGAAGGGGGATAACCCCAAAGGGATCCTTCCCCGTGAAGGAACTAGGCTCCGAGCCTCCCTACTGATCAGGGGTTCGAAGGCTGGCCCCCCGAAGGGTTCAACAGCCGCCTCAGATCGCGTGGGCCCGATACCCACTACTGGTCAGGGGTTCGAAGGTCGGCCCCCGAAAGGTCCCACGACCGCCTCAGGCTACTCGGGCTCCGTGCCCCCTACTGATCAGGGGTTCGAAGGCTGGCCTGTCGAAGGGTTCACAGTCGCCTCAGACGCCGAGCGAGGGATGACCAGGGGTACGTTCGATACATAACCAAGGCTCGGGCTGCGCTCCCGAGGTACCCTAGGACATTTCCGAGACCAGCGGGAACGACTCTGTAACGGAATCCCATCGGAGGGAGGCAACGAGCCCTCGGACCCCGTCGCTAGGGGACCGGGTCCGGCAGATCACCCGCAGGTACTTTTGGGCGTGCCTCCGGGCCCCTAGCCGACCCCCAACGAACGGGGCACGGACGTCCACTCGGATTACCCGATTGCAGCTCACCGGAGACACCATGTTCGGTGCCCATCGAGGGTAACATGGCGCACTCCCCCCCTCCTCCTTGCGGAAAGGCGACGTAGGGGCGTATATAAAAAAGCCGAGTCTGTCCCTGATCGTCCTCTCACTCCGTGCAGAGGCTCGGGGGCTGCTCTCGCAAAACCGGCTCCGGCCAAACCGTTGACAGCGTCAACATACCAGCCCGAGAACTTGGGCCCCGACAGTGCACCTGGGTTACGCCCTGCTCGCATGAGGGAACCGCCAGACCAGCCGAGGCATTACGCAAGGCATTAAGACCTCGAAGGAGTGAAACCACTCCTCCGAGGCCTCGGGGGCTACACCCGGCGGGTGCGCTCGCGCGCACCCACCGGAACAAAGTACCACCGAGAAAGGCTGGTCCCCTTGCAAAAAAGTGCGACGCAAGCCTCCAAGCGAGTGTTAACACTCTCTTCGAGGCTCGGGGGCTACTGTCGGGGACCATAATTAGGGGTACCCTCAAGACGCCTAATTCTCAGCTGGTAACCCCCATCAGCATAAAGCTGCAGAGGCCTGATGGGTTTGATTAAGTCAGGGATCAGTCCATACGAGTGACTCGATCACGCCACGCCCGAGCCTAGCCTCGGGCGAGGGCAGCCGACCCTAAGATGACTCCGTCTCGCCTGAGGCCTCCTCTTTCACGGCAGACGCATCTCCGGCTCGCCCGAGGCCCCGCCTTCGATAAGAAGAAACCCTGACTAAATCACCACGCCAACCGACCAAATCACTGGGGCGTTTAACGCAAAAGGTAAGACCGACGGGCGACCAGACTTCGCCAGAGGTGCCATAGGAGGCTCTGCCCGACCCAGGGCTCGGACTCGGGCTAAGGCCCCGGAAGACGGCGAACTCCGCTCCGCCCGACCCAGGGCTCGGACTCGGGCTAAGGCCCCGGAAGACGGTGAACTCCGCTCCGCCCGACCCAGGGCTCGGACTCGGGCTAAGGCCCCGGAAGACGGCGAACTCCGCTCCGCCCGACCCAGGGCTCGGACTCGGGCTAAGGCCCCGGAAGACGGCGAACTCCGCTCCGCCCGACCCAGGGCTCGGACTCGGGCTAAGGCCCCGGAAGACGACGAACTCCGCCTCGCCCGACCCAGGGCTCGGACTCCGCCTCGGCCTCTGCCGAACGATCTCCGCCTCACCCGACCCAGGGCTCGGGCTCTG
This sequence comes from Zea luxurians, assembly GCA_029449295.1. Classification (NCBI taxonomy): domain Eukaryota; kingdom Viridiplantae; phylum Streptophyta; class Magnoliopsida; order Poales; family Poaceae; genus Zea; species Zea luxurians. Next base: position 53,009,682 of record JAOPSE010000017.1, read on the forward strand.
CCTCTGTCTTGCAGGACGGACTCGACCTCGGCTTCGGAGGAGCCTCCACGACGCCCGACCTAGGACACGAGACCGCCACGTCAACAGGAAGCGTCATCATCACCCTGCCTTGAGCCGACTTGGGTTGCAGAGAACAAGACCGGCGTCCCATCTGGCCAGCTACGCCAGATAGGCAAATGATGGCGCCCCGCTAGACCATGACGACGGCGGCTTCCAGCTCCCTTACGAAAGCAGGAGGACGTCAGCAAGGGCCCAGCCACTCCGACAGCTGTCCCTCCGTCCGGCTCCGTTACTCCTCCAACAGCCACGACGCCACACCAACAGGGTGCCAAGATCTCTCCGGCTGCCACCTTGGCATGTACTAGGGCGCTAGCTCTCCCTCGCTAGACACGTAGCACCTTGCTACATCCCCATCTTGTACACCTGGATCCTCTCCTTACGACTATAAAAGGAAGGACCAGGGCCTTCTTAGAGAAGGTTGGCCTCGCGGGGACGAAGGGCAGGGGCAGGCGCTCTCTCGGGGCCGCTCGCTCCCCTCACCTCGCGCGGACGCTTGTAACCCCCTACTGCAAGCGCACCCGACCTGGGCGCGGGACGAACACGAAGGCCGCGGGAATTCTCCGACTCCCTCACGACCCGGCTCCGGCCACCGACCTCTCTCTGTTCCCCCCTTCGCGCTCGCCCACGCGCTCGACCCATCTGGGCTGGGGCACGCGGCACTCTCACTCGTCGGCTCGGGGACCCCCCGGTCTCGGAACGCCGACAATAGGTGATCCTGTAGCACTTCAAAACTTAAGCCACAAAACTTGGTTAATTGTTAGCACAATAATTGCCAAGTGGCTATAGAGGAATCCTCAACAAAACACAATAACCAACAAAGATCAATCACAGAGATGGCACAGTGGTTATCCCGTGGTTCGGCCAAGACCAACGCTTGTCTACTCCACGTTGTGGCGTCCCAACGGACGAGAGTTGCAATCAACCCCTCTCAAGCGGTCCAAAGACCCACTTGAATACCACGGTGTTTTGCTTGCTTTATCTCAATTCCGTTTGCGAGGAATCTCCACAACTTGGAGCCTCTCGCCCTTACACTTGAAATTCACAAAGAACACGGAGCAAGGGAGGGATTAGCGACGCACACAAGACACAAGAATCAGAGTGTCAACACGCACACAAGTCGCAACAAGAGTGTTGGAGCGAAGGCAGAAACGCCACCCTTCGCCCGAAGTCTCCACCGCTTAGCCCCTGCCCTGACAGGCAAAGCAGGCAGGGACACCCTTCGCTTGATCGACACCAAGGACAACATGGAGACCCTTCGCTCGATTCGGCACCAGACGAAGGCCTGCAGCAACGCCTCCCCACGGCGCGGCCTCGGTCAGCTCCGAGGCCCACATGAGGTCGGGCCCATTGTAACGGGCCCTGCGTGGCCGCGGTTGTGTTACGGGCCTAATTTGTAAAGGCGTACTTGTAATTACAGCTTGTAACCCCGCTTTATGGGAATATTCTGGGGATAAACTAGGTACCTGAGGGCACATGCGTCCTTAACGCAAGGCGCCGTGCACTCGGATACCTATAAATACCCCCGCACAGTGCCCGTGAGAGGCCAGATTAACAGAGCTTTTGCCATCACGCGCGAGTGCCCTGTTGCCATCTCCATTTACTCGTGTTGGATCTCCTGGCTGTCGAGAGACAGTTCCAACATTTGGCGCCCACCGTTCGTGCTACGAGACAACCACCCGCGATGGCACCCAAGAGAGCTAACCCGAAGGCTGACGAGGCTGCGAAGGCAGCACTGCTCGCCGCAAGGAAGGGCAAGGCCCTCGCCCTCACCCAATCCACCCACCAAGAGGCCACTGAAGACGACACCCTCCGCACCTGCGACCCTGAGGGACAACCCTCAGGCCTCGCACCTCCCTCAGACACCACTCCACCGGAGGGCGCGGATCTCGCCGAGGACGGTGAGGTCCTCGGCATCTCAGCAGAAGAACAGCTACAGCTGCGCGCCCTGCGCCTCAAGAACCGCAACCTCCAGAGGCAGAAGGAGATACTGGAGGCCAAGCGCCAGCGTGTGTCCGCACTCGCCAAAGTGCGGCAGATGATCCGCGACGAAGAGCACAAGGCCCAGGAACTCGAGCGGGAGATCGCGCTGATGCAGCGCGAAGGCCACCCCGGCTCGCAGCACGAGTCATCCCTCCAGCACCGCGCACGAAACGAAGACACGCGCGAAGGCCACCCCGGCCTGCAGCATGAGCCACCCCTGCAACACCGCACGCAACCGGAGGACCCGCGTTTCCCCCAGCGCGACTTCACTTTCCCGCACGCCGCGCCATTCCAAGGGGTCAATTATCTCGATGAGCGAAGTCCCCTGGCGCCTCACCTGCAAGTGACGCCCTGGCCAGCTAACTTCCGGGCTGGGACCTACCCCAAGTACAACGGCAGCACCGACCCGGCTCAATACATAATGAGTTACCAGGTCGCCGTCGCATCGTCCGGGGGGGACGACGCCACAATGGCGAAGTCCTTCATCATCGCCCTCGAGGGCCCCGCACTCACCTGGTTCACCAGGCTGCCTCCGCTGTCCATCGATTCCTGGAGAAGTCTCCGGGACAAGTTCCTCCTCAACTTCCAAGGGTACCGCCCGGACACCGACGCCCTGGCCGAGCTCTCGCTCTGCAAGCAGCTAGAGAAGGAGACCCTGAGGGAATATTACCGCAAATTCCTCACACTCAAGTCACAGCTACCCTCAGTCGATGACCAGATTGCCATCCACTATGCTATCAGTGGTCTTCGCGCTGGCGTCCTTTACAGCCACTGCATCAGAGATCCGCCGAAGAACCTCCAAGAGCTGTACCAGCTGTTTGAAAAGTATGCCAGATCCGAGGAGCTCCACCAGCGCAAGATTGAGTCCCAGCGGAAGCCAAAAGACGCTCCACAGTCCAGCCACACGTGGACAAGAACTCCGCAACCAGACTCCGGTCGAGATGGCCGCGGTCAGCCGCAAGTGCACAACATTGCCAACCAGCAGCCGGCCGCCGACCCCCTTCGGCGCCAGGAATATCCCCCCCAGGGCCGCAAAAGTGAAACTCGCGGCAGGGGCCGAGGGCGTGCGCAGCCACCCCCTCCACCGCGCCGATTTTACTGCCTTTTTCATGGCGAAGACTGCGCCCACCCAACCAAAGACTGCCCCGAAGTGAAGGCCACCAGAGACAGAATGGCGAGGGCGCAGCCAGCCGACAACCCCAGAATTGTCGCGCATAACTACCAGCCACCCCCTCCACCTTATATCCACGCTCCCGCCCCGCATCCGCCGCACCACGCTTACCAACATCATCAGGAAGTACAAATTGTACATCCTCCGCCTCCACCACCACACCAGCAACAACAAAACATCCCCAACGCCCCAAAGCAGGAGGACTTCGCCGATCAACCTTATCGCGGAGTCATTCATATGATAACTGGGGGGTCCAGCACCGACTTCGACACCAAGCGGCAGAAGCGGGACCACTACCGCAGCGTAAACCATGTAGCCGTCACGGGCCCAGTTGTACAGACAAAGTGGTCCCACGTACCGCTCACCTTCGACGCACGGGACGTCGATTTGCGCAGCGCCCCCCACTGCGATGCCATGGTCATCAATTGCAGCGTGGCAGGCTGGGACCTACACAAGGTCCTCGTTGACAACGGCAGCCAGGCAGACATCATCTTCCTCCACGCCTTCGATCGCATGGGCATCAGCCACAGCCTGCTTAAGCCTTCGGACAACCCGTTGTATGGCTTCGGCGGCAAAGGCACCTTCCCCGTCGGCAAAATAGAGTTGCCCCTCTCCTTCGGTGTAGCACCCAATGCCCGAAGTGAGCAAGTGACTTTTGACATTGTGGATATGGTATACCCATACAACGCCATCATGGGCCGGGGCTCCATCAATAAGTTTGAAGCTGCCATCCACGGACTGTATTTGTGCATGAAGATACCAGGCCCGCTAGGCGTAATTACGGTCTTCGGTAACCAGCAGACAGCGCGCAACATGAGCGAGACTTCGTGCCGGGTCAGAGGAACGTGCACTGTCTCACGACACAGTGCGAGGTCCCTGCGCCCGCCAGCCCAACTGACAAGCAGCACGAAAAGGCTCAGTTGCAGAGTCAGGATGGGACCAAGACTGTCCCCCTCGATCAGGCCACGCCCAAGTAGACAGTCACTATCAGCGAAGACCTTACTTCGCATGAAGAAGAGAAGCTCCTCTGCTGCCTGGCCAAGAATAAAGATGTCTTCGCCTGGTCCGCCCTCGACCTGGTCGAAGTCAGCCGATCCATAATGGCGCAAAAGACTTCGCCTGGGGGCCGCGTCTTCGCCCTTGTAATTCGCAAAAACAATCTTGCACCGGCCCGCACTTTTTTCCTCTCGGGGGGTGAGGTTTTTAACGAGGCGGAGCCATGTAATATGTGCGTAAGAAATCCCCCGCAAAAAGACATGCGTCGAAAAAGACCGCGATGACGGTCTTCGACATTCGACCACCACGAGGTCACCGCGAGGCTAAGCGTTAGCTACCCTCGCGTGCGACAAATCCGCGCAAAAGTCGCCTACGGGTGCAGCCGGATTAGCACAACAAGTGCGAAAAAAAATCTAAGTCTATCGCGAAGACTATCCGCGCAAAAGTCGCCTAAGGGTGCAGCCGGATTAGCACAACAAGTGCGAAAAAAAATCTAAGTCTATCGCGAAGACTATCCGCGCAAAAGTCGCCTAAGGGTGCAGCCGGATTAGCACAACAAGTGCGAAAAAAAATCTAAGTCTATCGCGAAGACTATCCGCGCAAAAGTCGCCTAAGGGTGCAGCCGGATTAGCACAACAAGTGCGAAAAAAAATCTAAGTCTATCGCGAAGACTATCCGCGCAAAAGTCGCCTAAGGGTGCAGCCGGATTAGCACAACAAGTGCGAAAAAAAATCTAAGTCTATCGCGAAGACTATCCGCGCAAAAGTCGCCTAAGGGTGCAGCCGGATTAGCACAACAAGTGCGAAAAAAAAATCTAAGTCTATCGCGAAGACTATCCGCGCAAAAGTCGCCTAAGGGTGCAGCCGGATTAGCACAACAAGTGCGAAAAAAAAATCTAAGTCTATCGCGAAGACTATCCGCGCAAAAGTCGCCTAAGGGTGCAGCCGGATTAGCACAACAAGTGCGAAAAAAAAAATCTAAGTCTATCGCGAAGACTATCCGCGCAAAAGTCGCCTAAGGGTGCAGCCGGATTAGCACAACAAGTGCGAAAAAAAATCTAAGTCTATCGCGAAGACTATCCGCGCAAAAGTCGCCTAAGGGTGCAGCCGGATTAGCACAACAAGTGCGAAAAAAATCTAAGTCTATCGCGAAGACTATCCGCGCAAAAGTCGCCTAAGGGTGCAGCCGGATTAGCACAACAAGTGCGAAAAAAAATCTAAGTCTATCGCGAAGACTATCCGTGCAGAAGTCGCCTAAGGGTGCAGCCGGGAAAAAATCTAAGTCTGTCGCGAAGACTATCTGTGCCGAAGACACTTAAGGGTACACCTGGACTAGCACAACAACGGCCGAAACGACAACATCGAAACATTCACGCCAAGACCAATTATAATCAAGCAAGCACAGCGCAGCCGAACGAATCAGTTAGTACAAAACGCCTTCACACACATGCACGCGAGGGCACACAATTCCACCACACAAGCCTCCACATACACAAGCGAGGGCACCACACTCTACATCGGCTCAACCTTAGGAATAATTCCCATCTCCCTATAATTAAATAACATTATCCTGAGCTCCTCACCCGCAAAAAGCCTTCGCAGTTCCCCTTCACCCACACTCTCGGCGGTCGGCAGAGACAACAGTTCCTGCCGACCAGCCCCACTCACACGAAGCAGAGCCCGCTCCTCCGCGCTAAACCTACGTTTTGCAACCGCCCTTCGTCGACGGCGCCCGGCGCTAGGGCCTGGCACGTCCGACGCGTCCGCGGCGTGTGGCGAGGCCTCCACCGCAGCCACGTCCAAGGCCGCAAAATAATCCAAATTCTCCTCCGACGACTCCTCAGTCCACTCAACCGAGCTCCCGGAGTCAGCAAAGTCAAAAAACTCAGATGCAGACCCACTATATTGATTACCACCCTCCGCGGTCGAGGCCGCCAAAAACTCTGTAGCAGCGGTTGCGTACGCAGGCCCAAAATCTTGAACCTGCGCAGCAACCAAAGTTCAGTACAACATCCAAAATTCCCTAACCCTAAACAACCACTACGCCACCTGCGAGGGCCCTGATGCTGCGGGTGCCTCCGCCGTTGTCTCCGCCGCCACTTCCGCCATTGTTTCCACCGCCTCCGCCGTCGGATCTGCGACGGTCGGCGCAGCTGCCGCGAGGGCATCGGGAGCGCCTTCGGCCACCGTCAGGGGCAGGTCTTCAGCTGCCGCAGCAGATGTGGGGGCGCCTGGTGCGTTTTCCGCGGTCTCCGGGGCCGCCTCCGGGTCGGGCAGGGCGTCGTTCAGGGCTCCGAAATCGTCCACCCGCTCGCCTCGCTCCGCCTAAAACAAAACATACAAAAAGTCAGCAAGCACACGCACAGACCACATCCAGCAAACGCCGAGCAAACAACGTTACCTGAGCCCTCGCAGCCTCGGCCCGCTCCCTGACCACTTCACCACCATACAGACCCCACATCCGGTCATAGAGGGCGCCGGCGGACTCCTTCACCACGGGGTCTTCGACCTTATAGATGTCTCGCCCAAAATCTTCATCTGCCTGGTCGAAGGCCTCATAGTGCCGGCACCCTTCGCGAGAGAGTGCGTTCATCGCCCCCTCGCAGGTGACCAGGGAGGCGAACGACATTAACCCCCCAGGACAGTGGGGAGCTCCTGCAGCTCCTCTTGCACCCATTCCAAACAGCGAAGTCCGGCCTCTCGCTCCGGCACCACGAAGTCACCGGTCCGCGCACCCAGCTCGCGATATGTGGCCATAAGCTGTGTGCGCGTCCGTTCGGCCTCCGTTCGCACCGCGGCTTCGGCCCCCTTCGCGCGGCTCTCCAGAGCGGTGAGCCGCCCCCGCAGGTCTTCGGCGAGATCCTTGGCAAGATTGGCCTCCGCCCGTGCCAGCCTAGCCTCCGCCTGCGCGGCCTGCTCCTTGGCGATGGCCTCGTTGGTTTCCCTCCTCTCCCCCGCCAGCTGGCGCCGGAGGTCAGCCTTTTCCTCCTCCAGGGCGGCCACCTTGTCCGCCAGTTTACGACACTTGCTGTCGGAGGCAGACTTCTCACGGACAGCGTCAGCATGTTGGGTCCGAAGTCTCTCGACTTCGGCAGATAAGGCTGCCGTAAGTGCCCCCGACGCAGTACGGCTGGTGAAGTCAGCCACCTGCAGAGCACACGTAAGGCCATCGCCACCAAAAAAAAAAAAAAACTCGGCGGACCTGACTCAGCGCCTCCGTCGCCTGACTCAGCGCCTCCGTCACTCCTTTCAGCCGGCGGGTCGCCGCGCCAGCCTCGTCTCTGACCAACGCGAGGGCCGACACCTCGTCTCCGGCGCCAAGGGTCCCGCCCCTCGCCTTCGACGACAGCGCAGCCGTCGCGATTGCCCCGGCAGGCACAGCTATAGCAAGCCGGCCTTCGTCCACACTAATGTCGGTGCCGAAGTCGGCAACGCGTTTGCCCGGTGGCGGCAACGTTCGGGCCGCCTTCGAAGCCTCCGCCACCCCGCTGGCCGGCGGCACCACCTTCGTCAGCTTGGAGACTCCGGCGCCCGCCGTTGTCTCCGGCGCCTTGCTGGGTGCAGAGGCGCCCGCCTTCGCCGCCAGCGGCGGCTTGCCTCCGCTGGAGGCCGCAGCCTTCGCCGTTCCCCGCTGCCTTTTCGGCCGGGGATCGTGAATCCTGACGGTCGCCTGGCGTTTTTGCGCCGCCCCTTGGCGATCCTTGTCCATCACTGCCCACACAACAGCACCGATATTTCGCCCGTAAGGAAAAACCCTCCACCGACGAACCATACGAGATATAAAACAGTCTTCCTCAGCCGCGCAGGGGACAGGAACATTTCTAGGCCAACAGCCCCCGGTAACCCTCAGCATCCGAGCCGAAGACTCCCGGAGCTCGGGCGAAGACATCCTCTCCCCCGGGGCCGCACACGTCCTCATTAACTCCCTAGCAAAACTATCAGACACCCCGATTCCTCCCATCGCAGTACCTAATTTTCTCTTTTTTGAGGAGGGGGCGGCCGTCAGCGCAGGGTCGCCTCCAGTCTCCACCGCCGGCTTCTTCCCACGGTGGTCCGCTTCGTCTTGACCAGGGTAGCCGTCGTACGGCAACTGATTTAATTCGAAGACCCTGTTCAAACGTTCATTTGACCCGCGAATATCAAAGCTGCGCTGGCCTTCCGTCCTCGCCACGTACCGCCCCACGAGCCGCACCGCCAAGTCCTCCGCATCACGCACAAAGGCGGCCGGGTCATGGTTTCGCAAATTCAGTGCAAAGGCAGGACTTCGCACCACCCTTCCTCCGTGAAAGGGCATCTGGCGAGGGCACACTTCGCCCAACGCCCAGCCGTGCGCCAAGGGCCAGACCCCGTACGCCACAAACTCTTCAACTAAATCACGACCACTGCTCTGGCCGGCGGCGCATCGAAGGGCCCCTTCGTCTGCATCCTCTTCTGCCACTTCAAAAGGCGGATACGCAGAGTAATAGTGAGAGCACATCTCAGACACGGGCAGTCCTTCATGGCCTTCGACAGTAGCCTCAGCAACGTAAAACCAAAATTCATTCCAATTGCCCCACTTGTTGCGGGCGCACGGAACCAACTCCACTACTGGCATTGTGGTCTTGCCGGTCTTCGGCGTGAATGTGCACGACCCAAACTGGGCAACTCCGTCCTCAATCACCCTCTTCTGCCAATGCAAGCAGTAATTCTTCGCAAAAACTTCAACCGACGGCTGCCCGCCGTACGAAGTCGTCGCCCAGACATACTTCGCCAGCGCCACCACGGCGTTCGGTGTCAGCTGATGAATTTGAACGTTGAATCTACGCAGGACTTCGCCAACAAACCGGTGCGCAGGCAAGCGGAGACCGGCGACGAAGAACGCCTCGAAGACAACCAACTCACCCTCCGGCTCGGGGACTTCCTCCGTCCTCGGAGCACGAGCGACTCCGCCGCCAAAGTAGCCCAAGCGCTGCATTTCTTCGACGCGGGCCGACGTCATCCGTGACACACCAAAATCAACAGAGTCGCCGGCGCGCAGCTCCTCCACCATCACGCTACTCAACGTCTCCTCAGACGAGGCGGCGGCCGGCGGCGTGGCGTCGGCGGAAGAAGAAGAGGATGGCATTGCTACGTACCGTCGGCGGCGGCGGGCGGTCTGCTTCACTCGAGCCAGATCTCCGACGAGCAAAGCGAGCAGTAGAAGAAGAGGAGCAGAAAGACGGCGGGCGGCTAGGGTTTTCACGGAGCGTGGAAGGCAAAGTGCAAACAGCGCCGCCCCCCGCCCCCCTTTATAGGCAGGGCGCGGCTCCTCGGGAAACTCGCAATCCCACAGGGCGCGACGCTTCGGAAAACCCGCAGTCCAACAGTACGATGTCCATCAACGGTCACATCAAAAACCCCCGCGGAACCACTTCGAGCGAGGGCAGCGTCTCCGCCATCTAGCGACGTCTTCGGCACCAGGTGACTTTGTCGAACTGGTCCCTCGGAGGGCAAATGTTGGAGCGAAGGCAGAAACGCCACCCTTCACCCGAAGTCTCCACCGCTTAGCCCCTGCCCTGACAGGCAAAGCAGGCAGGGACACCCTTCGCTTGATCGACACCAAGGACAACATGGAGACCCTTCGCTCGATTCGGCACCAGACGAAGGCCTGCGGCAACGCCTCCCCACGGCGCGGCCTCGGTCAGCTCCGAGGCCCACATGAGGTCGGGCCCATTGTAACGGGCCCTGCGTGGCCGCGGTTGTGTTACGGGCCTAATTTGTAAAGGCGTACTTGTAATTACAGCTTGTAACCCCGCTTTATGGGAATATTCTGGGGATAAACTAGGTACCTGAGGGCACATGCGTCCTTAACGCAAGGCGCCGTGCACTCGGATACCTATAAATACCCCCGCACAGTGCCCGTGAGAGGCCAGATTAACAGAGCTTTTGCCATCACGCGCGAGTGCCCTGTTGCCATCTCCATTTACTCGTGTTGGATCTCCTGGCTGTCGAGAGACAGTTCCAACAAAGAGCTCGCAACACAACTCAATGAGTTCACAACTCCACTAGAGCTCTATATGCTATCACAATGAAACGAATGCGCGAAATCGATGTCTTGGTGCTTAGAAATGATTAGGAGATGCTTGGTGTGCTCCTCCATGCGCCTAGGGGTCCCTTTTATAGCCCCAAGGCAGCTAGGAGCCGTTGGGAGCAATCTGGGAAGGCAATTCTTGCCTTCTGTCGTCTGGCGCACCGGACAGTCCGGTGCACACCGGACATGTCCGGTGCCCGATTTCTTTCCATAAACAGCGCAGTCGAGCGTTGGCAGCCTGGGAGCCGTTGGTGCACTTGACATGTCCGGTGCACACCGGACAGTCCGGTGCCATCTTCTAGCCGTTGGCTCGGCCACGTGTCCCGCGCAGATTGCGTGGCCGACCGTTGGCCCGGCCGACCGTTGGCTCACCGGACAGTCCGGTGCACACCGGACAGTCTGGTGATTTTTAGCCGTATGCCATTGATGGTTTCCCGAGAGCGACGAGTTCGCTTGTGAGCGGCCCACCGGACAGTCCGGTGCACACCGGACAGTCCGGTGAATTTTAGCCGTACACCACCGTCGAAGTCCCGAGAGCAGCCACTTTGCCCAAGCCAGCCTGGCGCACCGGACACTGTCCGGTGCACCACCGGACAGTCCGGTGCACCCAGACTGGGCAGACTTTGGCTGCTCGAGCCATCTCTTCTCCAACTCGATTTTTTCTGTTTCCAGCACTTAGACACAATACATTAGTCCATAAAACAATGTACTAAGTTTGAGAAACATACCTTTATCCTTGATTTGTACTTTGTCCACCATTTTACAATTAGGCACCTGTGTTGGGCACTAAATCACCAAAACACTTAGAAATGGCCCAAGGGCACATTTCCCTTTCAATCTCCCCCTTTTTGGTGATTTATGCCAACACAACATAAAGCAAGTAGAACAAGTACAAAATCAAATAAGAAATCAAAATTGTTTTGATTCAATTTTGACATATATGGATCACTCTATGCCACCACTTGGTTTGTTTTTGCAAATCAAACTCAAATTCCTATCTCTAAGTCAAGGCCACTTGTAGAGACATAAAGAGAGGTTTTCCAAAGAAATTTGATCAAGGATTTCAAAAACTCCCCCTTTTTCCCATAATCAACACTTCTCCCCCCAAGAGGCCAACTTTTGACATAAGAGACAATAAAAGAGTTTTGACAAACCAAAAGCTCTAATCTACTATTTTCAAAATTTCTCAAGTGGTAGCTGATCCATTTATTGCTTTAGCCTTTATTTTCTCCCCCTTTGGCATCAAGCACCAAAACGGGATCAATCTTGGCCCTTTAACCCCATTGCCTCACCAAAATCTTCAAATAAGAACACAAAGGCAATAAGAGTATGAAGATGAACTTGGAAAAGTTACTCTTTTCATCGGAGTGCAGTGGAAGTCTTGCATGGTCCAAGTCCACCTTTTCCCTTTCAATTTTCCTTGGAGACTAAAACAACGAAACTCAAGTACATGGTTAGTCTCAAAGGGTCAAGTTGTAGCACAGCTCCCCCTAAATATGTGCATTACTTGCAAACAGGACTTGTGAGGTCCAGGGAGTGTTTGTACAACTTGAGCACCACAATAAGCAACAAAATGCAGAATGAACATGATCAAAGGCATAAACACATGTATGCTACATTTCAATCCAAGTTCCGCGAATCTAAGATATTGAGCTCACTACGCAGCCTGCAAAAGGTCTTCTCATCTAGAGGCTTGGTAAAGATATCGGCTAGCTGGTTCTCGGTGCTAACATGAAACACTTCGATATCTCCCTTTTGCTGGTGGTCTCTCAAAAAGTGATGCCGGATGTCAATGTGCTTTGTGCGGCTGTGCTCAACAGGATTTTCCGCTATTCGGATAGCACTCTTATTATCACATAGGAGTGGGACTTTGCTCAGAATGTAGCCAAAGTCCCGGAGGGTTTGCCTCATCCAAAGTAGTTGCGCACAACACTGTCCCGCAGCAACGTACTCGGCCTCAGCGGTGGATAGGGCAACGGAGGTTTGTTTCTTAGAGTTCCATGACACCAGGGACCTTCCTAAGAATTGGCATGTCCCCGATGTACTCTTCCTATCGACCTTACATCCAGCATAGTCGGAATTTGAGTACCCAATCAAGTCAAAGTTAGACCCCTTTGGATACCAGATCCCGAAGCAAGGCGTAGCGACTAAATATCGAAGAATTCGCTTCACAACCACTAAGTGACACTCCTTAGGATCGGATTGAAATCTAGCACACATGCATACGCTAAGCATAATATCCGGTCTACTAGCACATAAATAAAGCAAAGAACCTATCATGGACTGGTATGCTTTTTGATCAACGGACTTACCACCTTTGTTGAGGTCGGTGTGTCCGTCAGTTCCCATCGGCGTCTTTGCGGGCTTGGCGTCCTTCATCCCAAACCGCTTTAGCAAGTCTTGCGTGTACTTCGTTTGGGAGATGAAAGTGCCGTCCTTGAGTTGCTTCACTTGAAACCCAAGGAAATAGTTCAACTCGCCCATCATCGACATCTCGAATTTCTGCGTCATCACCCTGCTAAACTCTTCACAAGACTTTTGATTAGTAGAACCAAATATTATGTCATCGACATAAATTTGGCATACAAAAATATCACCATCGCAAGTCTTAGTAAAAAGAGTTGGATCGGCTTTCCCAACCTTGAAAGCATTAGCAATTAAAAAGTCTCTAAGGCATTCATACCATGCTCTTGGGGCTTGCTTAAGTCCATAGAGCGCCTTAGAGAGCTTACACACGTGGTCGGGATACCGTTCATCCTCAAAGCCAGGGGGTTGCTCCACGTACACCTCCTCCTTGATCGGCCCGTTGAGGAAAGCGCTCTTCACATCCATTTGGTACAACCTGAAGGAATGGTGAGCGGCATATGCTAGCAAGATACGAATTGATTCTAGCCTAGCCACGAGAGCAAAAGTCTCCTTAAAGTCCAAACCTGCGACTTGGGCATAACCTTTTGCCACAAGCCGAGCCTTGTTCCTTGTCACCACCCCGTGCTCGTCCTGTTTGTTGCGGAACACCCACTTGGTTCCCACAACATTTTGCTTGGGGCGAGGCACCAGTGTCCAAACTTCATTGCGCTTGAAATTGTTGAGTTCCTCTTGCATGGCCAACACCCAGTCCAGATCTAGCAAGGCCTCTTCTACCCTGAAAAGCTCAATAGAAGAGACAAAAGAGTAATGCTCACAAAAATTAACCAATCTTGAACGAGTAGTTACTCCCTTGCTAATATCACCCAATATCTGGTCGACGGGATGATCCCTTTGAATCGTCGCTCGAACTTGGGTTGGAGGTGCCTGAGGTGCTTCTTCCTCTTCAATTTGAACAGCCTGTGCTCCCCCTTGATCATGCGCCTCCACTTGAGGTACCTATTCATCATCTTGGGTTGGGGGGTGCACCATAGTTGAGGAAGACGGTTGATTTTGCTCCAGTTGTTCCTGAGGCCGTACATCTCCAATCGCCATGGTGCGTATCGCGGCCGTTGGAACATCTTCTTCATCTACATCATCAAGATCAACAACTTGCTCTCTTGGAGAGCCATTAGTCTCATCAAATACAACGTCGCTAGAGACTTCAACCAAACCCGATGATTTGTTGAAGACCCTATACGCCTTTGTATTTGAATCATAACCTAATAAAAACCCTTCTACGGCTTTGGGAGCAAATTTGGAATTCCTACCCTTCTTAACTAGAATGTAGCATTTACTCCCAAATACACGAAAGTACGATACATTGGGTTTGTTACCAGTCAGCAGCTCATATGAAGTCTTCTTGAGGAGGCGGTGAAGGTAGACCCTGTTGATGGCGTGGCAAGCCGTGTTCACGGCTTCCGACCAAAAGCACTCGGGGGTCTTGAACTCTCCAAGCATAGTCCTCGCCATATCTATGAGCGTCCTGTTCTTCCTCTCTACCACACCATTTTGCTGAGGTGTGTAGGGAGCGGAGAACTCGTGCTTGATCCCTTCCTCCTCAAGGAACTCCTCCACTTGAAGGTTCTTGAATTCAGACCCGTTGTCGCTCCTTATCTTCTTCACCTTGAGCTCAAACTCATTTTGAGCTCTCCTTACGAAGCGCTTGAGGGTCCCTTGGGTTTCAGACTTATCCTGCAAAAAGAACACCCAAGTGAAGCGGGAAAAGTCATCAACAATAACTAGACCATACTTACTTCCTCCTATGCTCAGATAGGCGACAGGTCCGAAGAGGTCCATATGCAGCAGCTCCAGAGATCTTGATGTTGTCATCACATTTTTGGTGTGATGAGAGCCTCCCACCTGTTTCCCTGCTTGACAAGCTGCACAAGGTCTATCTTTTTCGAAATGAACATTGGTTAGACCTATCACGTGTTCTCCCTTTAGAAGCTTGTGAAGGTTCTTCATCCCCACATGTGCTAAGCGGCGATGCCACAACCAGCCCATGCAAGTCTTAGCCATTAAGCATGCATCTAGACCGGCCTCTTCTTTTGCAAAATCAACTAAGTAAAGTTTGCCGTCTAGTACACCCTTAAAAGCTAGTGAACCATCACATCTTCTAAAGATAGAGACATCTACATTTGTAAATAAACAGTTATATCCCATATTGCATAATTGACTAACAGATAGCAAATTATATCCAAGAGACTCTACTAAAAACACATTAGATATAGAGTGCTCATTTGAGATTGCAATTTTACCTAACCCTTTTACCTTGCCTTGATTCCCATCACCGAATATTATTGAATCTTGGGAATCTTTGTTTTTGACGTAGGAGGTGAACATCTTCTTCTCCCCCGTCATATGGTTTGTGCATCCGCTGTCGATAATCCAGCTTGAACCCCCGGATGCATAAACCTGCAAGGCAAATTTAGGCTTGGGTCTTAGGTACCCAACTCATGTTGGGTCCTACAAGGTTAGCACAAATATCCTTAGGGACCCAGATGCAAGTTTTGTCTCCCTTGCATCTTGCCCCTAATTTTCTAGCAACTATCTTCCTATCCTTTCTACAAATAGCAAAAGAAGCATTTAAAGCATGATATATTATAGAAGGTTCATTTACTTTCCTAGGAACATTAACAACATTTCTCCTAGGCATATTATGAACAATATTTCTCCTACCAACATTTCTATCATGCACATAAGAAGAACTAGAAGCAAACATGGCATGAGAATCAAAGGCATTATATGCATTACAACTCCTATAAGCATTTCTAGACTGTCTCCTATCATGGTACATAAAGGCATGGTTCTTTTGCACACTACTAGCCATAGGGGCCTTCCCTTTCTCCTTGGCAGAGATGGGAGCCTTATGGCTTGTCAAGTTCTTGGCTTCTCTCTTGTAGCCAAGTCCATCCTTAATTGAGGGGTGTCTACCAATCGTATAGGCATCCCTTGCAAATTTTAGTTTGTCAAATTCATTCTTGCTAGTCTTAAGTTGGGCATTAAGACCAGCTAATTCCTCATTTAATTTGGAAATTGAAACTAAATGATCACTACAAGCATCAATGTCAAAATCTTTACACCTATTACAAGTTTCAACAATTTCTACACAAGAATTAGATTTACTAGCTACTTCTAGTTTGGCATTTAAATCATTATTAACACTTTTTAAAGTAGCAATGGTTTCATGACAAGAAGATAATTCACTAGAGAGCATTTCATTCCTTTTAATTTCAAGAGCAAGAGATTTTTGTGCACTAACAAATTTATCATGCTCCTCATATAAAAGATCCTCTTGTTTTTCTAGTAATCTATTCTTGTCATTCAAAGCATCAATCAACTCATTAATCTTATCAATTTTAGATCTATCTAATCCCTTGAATAAGCATGAGTAATCTATCTCATCATCATCACTAGACTCATCCTCACTCGAAGAAGCATAAGTACTAGTATCATGAGTGCTTACTTTCTTCTCTCTTGCCATGAGGCAAGTGTGACGCTCGTTGGGGAAGAGGGATGACTTGTTGAAGGCGGTGGCGGCGAGTCCTTCATTGTCGGAGTCGGAGGAGGAGCAATCCGAATCCCACTCCTTTCCGATATGTGCCTCGCCCTTGGCCTTCTTGTAATGCTTCTTCTTCTCCCTCTTGTTCCCTTGGTCCTGATCACTATCATTGTCGGGACAGTTAGCAATAAAATGACCAAGCTTACCGCATTTGAAGCATGAGCGCTTCCCCTTGGCTTTGGTCTTGCTTGGCTGTCCCTTGCGACCCTTAAGCGCCGTCTTGAATCTTTTGATGATAAGGGCCATCTCTTCATCATTAAATCTGGCCGCCTCAATTTGTGCCACCTTGCTAGGTAGCGCCTCCTTGCTTCTTGTTGCTTTGAGAGCAAGAGGTTGTGGCTCGTTGATTGGTCCATTCAAGGCGTCGTCCACGTACCTCGCCTCCTTGATCATCATTCGCCCGCTGACGAATTTTCCTAGGACTTCCTCGGGCGACATTTTGGTGTACCTGGGATTCTCACGAATATTATTCACCAAATGAGGATCAAGAACGGTAAAGGACCTTAGCATCAGTCGGACGACGTCGTGGTCCGTCCATCGCGTGCTTCCGTAGCTCCTTATCTTGTTGATAAGGGTCTTGAGCCGGTTGTATGTTTGAGTTGGCTCCTCGCCCCTTATCATCGCGAACCTTCCAAGCTCGCCCTCCATCAACTCCATTTTGGTGAGCAAGGTGACGTCGTTCCCCTCATGAGAGATCTTGAGGGTGTCCCAGATCTGCTTGGCGTTGTCCAGGCCGCTCACCTTGTGATACTCGTCCCTGCACAAAGAGGCTAGCAACACAGTAGTAGCTTGTGCATTCTTATGAATCTGTTCATTAATAAACACAGGGCTATCTGAGCTATCAAATTTCATTCCACTTTCCACAATCTCCCAAATGCTTGGATGGAGAGAAAACAGGTGAGTACGCATTTTGTGGCTCCAAAACCTGTAGTCCTCTCCATCAAAGTGAGGGGGCTTGCCAAGTGGAATGGGGAGCAATTGGGCATTTGAGCTATGCGGAATGCGCGAATAATCGAAAGAAAAGTTTGAGTTAACCGTCTTTCGTTTGTCGTAGTCGTCGTTGTCCTTTTGGGAGGAGGAAGATTTGTCGCTGTCGTAGTAGACAATTTCCTTGATGCGCCTTGTCTTCTTCTTCCTCCCGTCTTTTCTTTTGTGGCCCGAGCCTGAGTCGGTGGGCCTGTCATCATTGGGCTCGTTGACGAAGGACTCCTTCTCCTTGTCGTTGATCACCATCCCTTGCCCTTAGGATCCATCTCTTCTGGCGGTTAGTCCCTTTCTTGAAGAGAGCGGCTCCGATACCAATTGAGAGCACCTAGAGGGGGGGTGAATAGGTGATCCTGTAGCACTTCAAAACTTAAGCCACAAAACTTGGTTAATTGTTAGCACAATAATTGCCAAGTGGCTATAGAGGAATCCTCAACAAAACACAATAACCAACAAAGATCAATCACAGAGATGGCACAATGGTTATCCCGTGGTTCGGCCAAGACCAACGCTTGCCTACTCCACGTTGTGGCGTCCCAACGGACGAGGGTTGCAATCAACCCCTCTCAAGCGGTCCAAAGACCCACTTGAATACCACGGTGTTTTGCTTGCTTTATCTCAATCTTGTTTGCGAGGAATCTCCACAACTTGGAGCCTCTCGCCCTTACACTTGAAATTCACAAAGAACACGGAGCAAGGGAGGGATTAGCGACGCACACAAGACACAATAATCAGAGTGTCAACACGCACACAAGTCGCAACAAGAGCTCGCAACACAACTCAATGAGTTCACAACTCCACTAGAGCTCTATATGTTATCACAATGAAACGAATGCGCGAAATCGATGTCTTGGTGCTTAGAAATGATTAGGAGATGCTTGGTGTGCTCCTCCATGCGCCTAGGGGTCCCTTTTATAGCCCCAAGGCAGCTAGGAGCCGTTGGGAGCAATCTGGGAAGGCAATTCTTGCCTTCTGTCGTCTGGCGCACCGGACAGTCCGGTGCACACCGGACATGTCCGGTGCCCGATTTCTTTCCATAAACAGCGCAGTCGACCGTTGGCAGCCTGGGAGCCGTTGGTGCACTTGACATGTCCGGTGCACACCGGACAGTCCGGTGCCATCTTCTAGCCGTTGGCTCACCGGACAGTCCGGTGCACACCGGACAGTCCGGTGATTTTTAGCCGTACGCCGTTGATGGTTTCCCGAGAGCGACGAGTTCACCTATGAGCGGCCCACCGGACAGTCCGGTGCACACCGGACAGTCCGGTGAATTTTATCCATACACCGCCGTCGAAGTCCCGAGAGCAGCCACTTTGCCCAAGCCAGCCTGGCACACCGGACACTGTCCGGTGCACCACCGGACAGTCCGGTGCACCCAGACTGGGCAGACTTTGGCTGCTCGAGCCATCTCTTCTCCAACTCGATTTTTTCTGTTTCCAGCACTTAGACACAATACATTAGTCCATAAAACAATGTACTAAGTTTGAGAAACATACCTTTATCCTTGATTTGTACTTTGTCCACCATTTTACAATTAGGCACCTGTGTTGGGCACTAAATCACCAAAACACTTAGAAATGGCCCAAGGGCACATTTCCCTTTCACAACTGGACCCACCCCGTCACGATTCAGCCAGCAGAGTCAGAGCTCTTTCCATGCCCCCTCAGTTGCAAGTAACCAACCCCCGACAAATGCATGTTGGCACGGCGATGATCCCAGTCATTTCAAGAACAACTGTCCGCAGCTGAAGCCATAAGGACACGCCTACTCCAACTCGGTGAATGGCCCCAGGAATTCCTCGGTATCCGCCCCCAAGGCGCCCTCCTCCGTCAGCCAGCAAAACAAGACCCCGTACCAAGGAAGGGCACGAGTGAATCACGTCGATGCCCAGGAGGCTCAACAAGCTCCAGGAGTGGTACTCGGTGAGTTCCTTGTTGAATTTACTCCTGCTACTGTACTTTTTGATTTTGGAACATCCCACTCTTTCATAGCCACTAGTTTTGTGGAAAAGCATGGCATTCCTTCTGCTCCTCTAGAGATTCCCTTGGTCACCCGAACCCCAGGGTCAGACCTTCTATGCCAACTCAAATGCTCCCAAGTCAGAATCCTTTTAAGTGGGGTAGTCTTCTTGGCAGACTTAACCGTCTTGCCATCCAAAGGAATTGATGTGATCCTAGGGATGGATTGGTTAACTAAACACAAAGGCATCATCAGATAAGCAGACAGAAAGAGTCAACAAAGTCCTCGAAGATCTATTAAGAGCATGTGTGCTAGCATTTGATAGAAGTTGGGAATCCAGTCTACCCTACGCAGAGTTCTCATACAACAATAGCTATCAGGCCAGCATCAAGATGTCGCCATTCGAAGCACTGTATGGACGGAAATGCCAGACCCCTCTCATGTGGTCCAACGTAGGGGAAAAAGCGTTGGAAGGACCTACCTTTGTCAAAGAGGCAGAAGAGAAAGTTGCACTGATCCGCAGAAGGTTACTTGAAGCTCAGAGTCGGCAGAAGAGTTATGCAGACAACAGGCGGAGGGAACTCCGATTTGAGGAAGGAGACTTCGTGAAAGTCGCCTAGAGGGGGGGTGAATAGGGCGAAACTGAAAATCACAAAAATAATCACAACTACAAGCCGGGTTAGCGTTAGAAATATAGTAGAGTCCGCGAGAGAGGGTGCAAAACAAATCGCAAGCAAATAATGAAGTGAGACACGCGGATTTGTTTTACCGAGGTTCGGTTTTCTCAAACCTACTCCCCGTTGAGGAGGCCACAAAGGCCGGGTCTCTTTCAACCCTTCCCTCTCTCAAACGGTCCCTCGGACCGAGTGAGCTTCTCTTTCTCAAATCACTTGGGAATCAAACTTCCCGCAAGGACCACCACACAATTGGTGTCTCTTGCCTCAATTACAAGTGAGTGTTTGATCACAAGAAAGAATGCCAAAGAAAAAGAAGCGATCCAAGCGCAAGAGCTCAAATGAACACAACAAATCACTCTCTCTAGTCACTAGGGCTTTGTGTGGAGTTGGGAGAGGATTTGATCTCTTTTGGTGTGCTTTGCAATGAATGCTAGCTCTTGTATAGTGGTTGGAAGTTAGAAAACTTGGATGCAATGAATGGTGGGGTGGTTGGGGTATTTATAGCCCCAACCACCAAACTTGACCGTTGGTGGAGGCTGTCTGTCGATGGCGCACCGGACAGTCCGGTGCACACCGGACATGTCCGGTGCCCCCGCCACGTCATCAATGCCGTTGGATTCTGACCGTTGGAGCTTCTGACTTCTGGGCCCGCCTGGATGTCCGGTGCACACCGGACATCACCTGTTCATTGTCCGGTGCACCGGTATGGGCGCGCCTGACTTCTGCGCGCGCAGAGCGCGCATTAAATGCGCCGCAGGTAGCCGTTGGCGCCGAAATAGCCATTGCTCCGTGGTTACACCGGACAGTCCGGTGCACACCGGACATGTCCGGTGAATTATAGCGGAGCGGCTGCTGCGCGATCCCGAGGCTGGCGAGTTCCGGAGGCCGCGCTTCCTGGGAGCACCGGACACTGTCCGGTATACACCGGACAGTCCGGTGAATTATAGCGAAGCGGCCTGAGAAATTCCCGAAGGTGGCGAGTTTGAGTTGGAGTCCTCTGGTGCACCGGACACTGTCCGGTGTACACCGGACAGTCCGGTGCCTCCAGACCAGAGGTGCCTTCGGTTGCCTCTTTGCTCCTTTGTTGAATCCAAAACTTGATCTTTTTATTGGCTGAGTGTGAACCTTTTGCACCTGTATAACTTATACACTAGAGCAAACTAGTTAGTCCAATATTTGTGTTGGGCAATTCAACCACCAAAATTATTTAGGGACTAGGTGTAAGCCTAATTCCCTTTCAATCTCCCCCTTTTTGGTGATTGATGCCAACACAAACCAAAGCAAATATAGAAGTGCATAGTTGAACTAGTTTGCATAATGTAAGTGCAAAGGATGCTTGGAATTAAGCCAATATAAATGCTTACAAGATGCGCATGGATTGTTTTCTTTGTTTTTGACATATTGGACCAAATTCATACCACAAGTTTTGTTTTTGCAAACTCTTTTGTAAATTCTTTTCAAAGTCCTTTTGCAAGATAGTCAAAGGTAAGTGAATAGGATTTTGCAAAGCATTTTCAAGTTTTTAAAATTTTCTTCCTTTGTTCCAAATGCTTTTCCTTTGACTAAACAAAACTCCCCCTCAAATAAAGTCTCCTCTTAGTGTTCAAGAGGGTTTTAAGATATCAAATTTGAAAAATACTACTTACTCCCCCTTTAGAACAAAGAGATACCAAATTTGAAATTTACCAATTGAAAATCATTAATTTTAAAATTAGTTTTGTGGTGCGTTCCTTTTGCTTTGGGCTCATATTTTCTCCCCCTTTGGCATGAATCGCCAAAAACAGAAATATTAGAGCCTATAGAAGTACTTTCTCCTCCTTTGGTCATAAAATAAATGAGTGAAGATTATACCAAAGATGGAGAGTGATGCGGAGCGACGGCGAAGGATGAGTAGTAGAGTGGAGTGGAAGCCTTGTCTTCGCCGAAGACTCCAATTCCCTTTCAATATACCTATGACTTGGTTTGGAATACACTTGAAAACACATTAGTCATAGCATATATAAAAGAGATATGATCAAAGGTATACATGTGAGCTATGTGTGCAAGTTTAGCAAAAGAAATTCCTAGAATCTAGAATATTAAGCTCATGCCTAAGTCTGGTAAAAGATTGTTCATCAAGCGGCTTGGTAAAGATATCGGCTAATTGATCTTTAGTGTTAATGTATAAAATCTCGATATCCCCCTTTTGTTGGTGATCCCGAAGAAAGTGATACCGAATGGCTATGTGTTTAGTGCGGCTATGCTCAACGGGATTATCCGCCATGCGGATTGCACTCTCATTATCACATAGAAGAGGAACTTTGGTTAATTTGTAACCGTAGTCCCGCAGGGTTTGCCTCATCCAAAGCAATTGCGCGCAACAGTGGCCTGCGGCAATATACTCGGCTTCGGCGGTAGAAAGAGCGACCGAATTTTGCTTCTTTGAAGCCCATGACACCAAGGATCTTCCCAAGAACTGGCAAGTCCCCGATGTGCTCTTCCTATTAATCTTACACCCTGCCCAATCGGCATCCGAATAACCAATCAAATCAAAAGTGGATCCCCGAGGGTACCAAAGCCCAAACTTAGGAGTATAAGCCAAATATCTCAAGATTCGTTTTACGGCCGTAAGGTGTGATTCCTTAGGGTCGGCTTGGAATCTTGCACACATGCATACGGAAAGCATAATGTCCGGTCGAGATGCACATAAATAAAGCAATGAACCAATCATCGACCGGTATACCTTTTGATCAACGGACTTACCTCCCGTGTCGAGGTCGAGATGCCCATTTGTTCCCATGGGAGTCTTGATGGGCTTGGCATCCTTCATTCCAAACTTGCTTAGAATGTCTTGAGTATACTTTGTTTGGCAAATGAATGTGCCCTCTTGGAGTTGTTTGACTTGAAATCCTAGAAAATACTTCAACTCCCCCATCATAGACATCTCGAATTTTTGAGTCATGATCCTACTAAATTCTTCACATGTAGATTTGTTAGTAGACCCAAATATAATATCATCAACGTAAATTTGGCATACGAACAAATCATTGTCAAGAGTTTTAGTGAATAAAGTAGGATCGGCTTTGCCGACTTTGAAGCCATTTGCAATAAGGAAATCTCTAAGGCATTCATACCATGCTCTTGGGGCTTGCTTGAGCCCATAAAGCGCCTTAGAGAGCCTATAAACATGGTTAGGGTACTCACTGTCTTCAAAGCCGGGAGGTTGCTCAACATAGACCTCCTCTTTGATTGGTCCATTGAGGAAGGCACTCTTCACGTCCATTTGATAAAGCTTGAAGCCATGGTAAGTAGCATAGGCCAATAATATGCGAATTGACTCAAGCCTAGCTACGGGTGCATAGGTTTCACCAAAATCCAAACCTTCGACTTGTGAATACCCCTTGGCCACGAGTCGAGCTTTGTTCCTTGTCACCACACCATGCTCGTCTTGCTTGTTGCGGAAGACCCACTTGGTTCCTACAACATTTTGATTAGGACGTGGAACTAAGTGCCATACCTCATTCCTTGTGAAATTGTTGAGCTCCTCTTGCATCGCCATCACCCAATCCGAATCTTGAAGTGCTTCCTCTACCCTGTGTGGCTCAATAGAGGAAACAAAAGAGTAATGTTCACAAAAATGTGCAACACGAGATCGAGTAGTTACCCCCTTATGAATGTCGCCGAGTATGGTGTCGACGGGGTGATCTCGTTGTATTGCTTGGTGGACTCTTGGGTGTGGCGGTCTTGGTTGTTCATCCTCCTTGTCTTCATCATTTGTATCTCCCCCTTGATCGTTGCCGTCATCTTGAAGGGGCTCATCTCTTTGATCTTCTCCTTCATCAACTTGAGCCTCGTCCTCATTTTGAGTTGGTGGAGATACTTGCATGGAGGAGGATGGTTGATCTTGTGCATGTGGAGGCTCTTCGGATTCCTTAGGACACACATCCCCAATGGACATGTTCCTTAGCGCTATGCATGGAGCCTGTTCTTCACCTATCTCATCAAGATCAACTTGCTCTACTTGAGAGCCGTTAGTTTCATCAAACACAACGTCACAAGAAACTTCAACAAGTCCCGAGGACTTGTTAAAGACTCTATATGCCCTTGTGTTTGAGTCATATCCTAGTAAAAAGCCTTCTACAGTTTTAGGAGCAAATTTAGATTTTCTACCTCTTTTAACAAGTATAAAACATTTGCTACCAAAAACTCTAAAATATGAAATATTTGGCTTTTTACCGGTTAGGAGTTCATAGGATGTCTTCTTGAGGATTCGGTGAAGATATAACCGGTTGATGGCGTAGCAAGCGGTGTTGACTGCTTCGGCCCAAAACCGATCCGGTGTCTTGTACTCATCAAGCATGGTTCTTGCCATGTCCAATAGAGTTCGATTCTTCCTCTCCACTACACCATTTTGTTGTGGAGTGTAGGGAGAAGAGAACTCATGCTTGATGCCCTCCTCCTCAAGGAAGCCTTCAATCTGTGAGTTCTTGAACTCCGTCCCATTGTCGCTTCTAATTTTCTTGATCCTTAAGCCGAACTCATTTTGAGCCCGTCTCAAGAATCCCTTTAAGGTCTCTTGGGTATGAGATTTGTCCTGCAAAAAGAACACCCAAGTGAAGCGAGAATAATCATCCACAATAACTAGACAGTACTTACTCCCGCCGATGCTTATGTAAGCGATCGGGCCGAATAGGTCCATGTGTAGGAGCTCCAGTGGCCTGTCACTAGTCATGATGTTCTTGTGTGGATGACGAGTGCCAACTTGCTTCCCGGCTTGGCATGCGCTACAAATCCTGTCTTTCTCAAAATGAACATTTGTTAGTCCTAAAATGTGCTCTCCCTTTAGAAGCTTATGAAGATTCTTCATTCCAACATGGGCTAGTCGGCGGTGCCAGAGCCAACCCAAGTTAGTCTTAGCAACCAAGCAAGTGTCGAGTTCAGCTCTATCAAAATCTACCAAGTATAGCTGACCCTCTAACACTCCCTTAAATGCTATTGAATCATCACTTCTTCTAAAGACAGTAACACCAGTATCAGTAAATAGACAGTTGTAGCCCATTTGACATAATTGGGATACGGAAAGCAAATTGTAATCTAAAGAATCTACAAGAAAAACATTGGAAATAGTATGGTCAGGTGATATAGCAATTTTACCCAAACCTTTGACCAAACCTTGATTTCCATCCCCGAATGTGATAGCTCGTTGGGGATCTTGGTTTTTCTCATAAGAGGAGAACATCTTTTTCTCCCCTGTCATGTGGTTTGTGCACCCGCTGTCGAGTATCCAACTTGAGCCCCCGGATGCATAAACCTACAAAACAATTTTAGTTCTTGACTTTAGGTACCCAAATGGTTTTGGGTCCTTTGGCATTAGAAACAAGAACTTTGGGTACCCAAACACAAGTCTTGGAGCCCCTGTGTTTGCCCCCAACAATTTTGGCAACTACCTTGCCGGATTTGTTAGTTAAAACATATGATGCATCAAAAGTTTTGAATGAAATAGCATGATCATTTGATGCATTAGGAATTTTCTTTCTAGGCAACTTAGCACGGGTTGGTTGCCTAGAACTAGATGTCTCACCCTTATACATAAAAGCATGGTTAGGGCCAGAGTGAGACTTCCTAGAATGAATCTTCTTGATTTTGCTCTCGGGATAACCGACAGGGTACAAAATGTAACCCTCGTTATCCTGAGGCATGGGAGCCTTGCCCTTAACAAAGTTAGACAAGTTCTTAGGAGGGGCATTAAGTTTGACATTGTCTCCCCCTTGGAAGCCAATGCCATCCTTGATGCCAGGGCGTCTCCCATTATAGAGCATACTTCTAGCAAATTTAAACTTTTCATTTTCCAAGTTATGCTCGGCAATTTTTGCGTCTAATAATGCTATATGATCATTTTGTTGTTTAATTAAAGCCATGTGATCATGAATAGCATTGATGTCAATATCTCTACATCTAGTACAAATAGAAACATGCTCAACATTAGAAGTAGAGGGTTTGCAAGATTTTAGTTCTACAACCTTAGCATGCAACATATCATTCTTAGTTCTAAGGTCAGAAATTGTAATATTGCAAACATCTAATTCTTTAGCCTTAGCAATTAATTTCTCATTCTCATTTCTAAGGCTAGCAATAGAAACATTCAACTCATCAATCCTAGCAAGCAAATCATCATTTCTAAGATTGGGAATTGAATCAATACAAGCATGAGAATCAACCTTAGCAATTAATTTGGCATTTTCATTTCTAAAGTTGGCAATAGTGTCATGGCAGGTGCTTAGCTCACTAGATAATTTGTTACATTTTTCTACCCCTAGAGCATAAGCATTTTTAACCTTAACATGTTTCTTATTTTCCTTGATTAGGAAGTCCTCTTGGGAGTCCAAGAGATCATCCTTTTCATGGATGGCACTAATTAGCTCATTTAATTTTTCCTTTTGTCCCATGTTAAGGTTGGCAAAAAGGATACGCAAATTATCTTCCTCACCACTAGCATTATCATCACTAGAAGATTCATATTTGGTGGAGGAGTTAGATTTAACCTTCTTCCTTTTGCCGTCCTTTGCCATGAGGCACTTGTGGCCGACGTTGGGGAAGAGGAGTCCCTTGGTGACGGCGATGTTGGCGGCGTCCTCGTCGGAGGAGGACTCGGTGGAGCTCTCGTCGGAGTCCCATTCCCGGCAAACATGGGCATCGCCGCCCTTCTTCTTGTAGTATTTCTTCTTTTCTCTCCTCTTTCCCTTCTTGTCGTCGCCCCTGTCACTGTCACTAGACATAGGACATTTTGCAATAAAATGACCGGGCTTACCACACTTGTAGCAAACCTTCTTAGAACGGGATTTGTAATCCTTCCCCTTCCGTTGCTTGAGGATTTGCCGAAAGCTTTTGATGATTAAGGCCATCTCCTCATTGTCGAGCTTGGAGGCGTCAATTGGTTGTCTACTTGGTGTAGACTCCTCCTTCTTCTCCTCCATTGCCTTGAAGGCCACCGGTTGCGCCTCGGATGTGGAAGGTTCGTCAAGCTCGTTGATCTTCTTTGAGCCCTTAATCATGCATTCAAAGCTCACGAAATTCTCGATAACTTCCTCGGGGGTCATTAGTGGATATCTAGGATTACCACGAATTAATTGAACTTGAGTAGGGTTAAGGAAAATAAGAGCTCTTAAAATAACCTTAACCACCTCGTGGTCATCCCATTTTTTGCTCCCGAGGTTGCGCACTTGGTTCACCAAGGTCTTGAGCCGATTGTACATATCTTGTGGCTCCTCCCCTTGGCGAAGACGGAAGCGACCGAGCTCCCCCTCGATCGTTTCCCGCTTGGTGATCTTGGTGAGTTCATCACCCTCGTGCGCGGTCTTGAGTAGGTCCCAAATCTCCTTTGCATTCTTCAACCCTTGTACTTTGTTGTATTCCTCCTTGCTTAGAGAGGCGAGGAGAATGGTTGTGGCTTGGGAGTTGAAGTGCTCGATTTGGGCCACTTCGTCCGTGTCATAATCCTCATCCCCTATTGATGGTACCTGTGCTCCAAACTCAACAACATTCCATATACTTTTGTGGAGTGAGGTTAGATGAAATTTCATTAAATCACTCCACCTAGCATAATCTTCGCCGTCAAAAGTTGGCGGTTTGCCTAATGGAACGGAAAGTAATGGAGTATGTCTAGATGTACGGGGATAGTTTAAGGGGATCTTACTAAACTTCTTGCGCTCTTGGCGCTTAGAAGTTACGGACGGTGCATCGGAGTCGGAGGTGGATGTTGATGAAGTGTCGGTCTCGTAGTAGACCACCTTCCTCATCCTCTTGTGCTTGTCGCCTTTCCGATGCGACTTGTGAGAAGAAGATTTTTCCTTCTTCTCATTTTGGTGAGAAGAGGAAGATCTTTTCTCCTTTCGTTTGGAGGAGCCCTTCTTCTTCTCCCTCTTCTTGGTGCGGGACTCTTCCGATGAAGTGCTCCCTTGGCTTGTAGTGAGCTTGTCGCCGGTCTCCATCTCCCTCTTG
Source organism: Zea luxurians (assembly GCA_029449295.1). Taxonomy (NCBI): domain Eukaryota; kingdom Viridiplantae; phylum Streptophyta; class Magnoliopsida; order Poales; family Poaceae; genus Zea; species Zea luxurians. The sequence goes on from JAOPSE010000017.1 coordinate 53,037,502, forward strand.
GTGTGATCTCCCGACATCACTTCGAGCGGTTAGGCTCTAATGAAGCACCGGGCTCTGATACCAATTGAAAGTCGCCTAGAGGGGGGGGTGAATAGGGCGAAACTGAAAATCACAAAAATAATCACAACTACAAGCCGGGTTAGCGTTAGAAATATAGTAGAGTCCGCGAGAGAGGGTGCAAAACAAATCGCAAGCAAATAATAAAGTGAGACACGCGGATTTGTTTTACCGAGGTTCGGTTTTCTCAAACCTACTCCCCGTTGAGGAGGCCACAAAGGCCGGGTCTCTTTCAACCCTTCCCTCTCTCAAACGGTCCCTCGGACCGAGTGAGCTTCTCTTTCTCAAATCACTTAGGAATCAAACTTCCCGCAAGGACCACCACACAATTGGTGTCTCTTGCCTCAATTACAAGTGAGTGTTTGATCACAAGAAAGAATGCCAAAGAAAAAGAAGCGATCCAAGCGCAAGAGCTCAAATGAACACAACAAATCACTCTCTCTAGTCACTAGGGCTTTGTGTGGAGTTGGGAGAGGATTTGATCTCTTTTGGTGTGCTTTGCAATGAATGCTAGCTCTTGTATAGTGGTTGGAAGTTAGAAAACTTGGATGCAATGAATGGTGGGGTGGTTGGGGTATTTATAGCACCAACCACCAAACTTGACCGTTGGTGGAGGCTGTCTGTCGATGGCGCACCGGACAGTCCGGTGCACACCAGACATGTCCGGTGCCCCCGCCACGTCATCAATGCCGTTGGATTCTGACCGTTGGAGCTTCTGACTTCTGGGCCCGCCTGGATGTCCGGTGCACACCGGACATCACCTGTTCATTGTCCGGTGCACCGGTATGGGCGCGCCTGACTTCTGCGCGCGCAGAGCGCGCATTAAATGCGCCGCAGGTAGCCGTTGGCGCCGAAATAGCCGTTGCTCCGTGGTTACACCGGACAGTCCGGTGCACACCGGACATGTCCGGTGAATTATAGCGGAGCGGCTGCTGCGCGATCCCGAGGCTGGCGAGTTCCGGAGGCCGCGCTTCCTGGGAGCACCGGACACTGTCCGGTGTACACCGGACAGTCCGGTGAATTATAGCGAAGCGGCCTGAGAAATTCCCGAAGGTGGCGAGTTTGAGTTGGAGTCCTCTGGTGCACCGGACACTGTCCGGTGTACACCGGACAGTCCGGTGCCTCCAGACCAGAGGTGCCTTCGGTTGCCTCTTTGCTCCTTTGTTGAATCCAAAACTTGATCTTTTTATTGGCTGAGTGTGAACCTTTTGCACCTGTATAACTTATACACTAGAGCAAACTAGTTAGTCCAATATTTGTGTTGGGCAATTCAACCACCAAAATTATTTAGGGACTAGGTGTAAGCCTAATTCCCTTTCACTTCGTCTACCTCAAGGTTTCTCCAATGCATGGTGTCAGGAGGTTCCAAGTAAAAGGAAAGCTAGCACCGCGATTCATAGGTCCCTATCCCATCATTGGCAGGGTAGGACCTGCAGCATACCGTCTGGAATTACCGGAATCCATGTCCGACATCCACAATGTGTTTCACGTATCCCAGCTCCGCAAATGCCTGCAAGCACCAGAAAGTCACCTCGAAGAAGAGACAGTGCAGATTCAGAAAGACCTTCAGTACCGTGAAAAGCCAGTGAAGATTCTTGATTCAGCAGTCAGAAAGACCCGCACCTCAGAGGTGAAGCTCTGTAAAGTTCAGTGGAGCAGAGAAGGAGAAGAGGAAGCTACCTGGGAGAGTGAGGACTTCTTGAGGAGGGAATACCCTTATCTTTTCTCAAATCTAGTCTGAATCTTGAGGGTGAGATTCCTTTAAGTGGGGTAGGTTTGTAACATCCCAAAAATCCCACCTAAGGTTTGAAGCCCTAACCTCCTAATTTCCCCCCTTATTTTACCTTTCTCTCTTAACCTTACCCTTAGAACCCCTTCTCATGTGCATACACTTGAAATAATTAGAGCACCTCACATATACTATGGTTCTCACTCAAGATCACTTAGGAAATACTTTTGTTCTCCAAAGAAAAAGAATCAAAAAGAAACAAAAATAGAAAAAAGGAGAAGAAAGGAATTAGAATTAGAAGAAGAAAAAGAAAAAGAAAAACTCCCCCCTCCCTCGGCTGGGCCAAATTCCGGCCCAACCCGCCCATGCGCCCGCGCTTTCCCCCTCTCTCCCCGGCCCAGGCGGCCCAACCCGCGCGCGGCTCCCTCCCGCTGACACCCGGGCCCCGCCCGTCAGCGCCTCATCCCCCTCCCTCTCGCGCTGCTTCCTCTCGCTGGCAGCCAGGGCCCACTTGTCAGTTTCATCCCCCTCGCCCATCCCTCACCGGCGCATCCGCCGCTGAGCGCCCCCTCGCCTCGTCGCCTCGCCATTAATGCTCGCCAACCTCCGCGACAACCCCGCCACTGTGCTTGAGCCGACCCCTCACCCCCCCGCCTGCCCGAGCCATCGCATCGGCGTTAGCGCCATTCCCGCCATCATGGCGAGCTCACCGGTGCTCGCCATCTCCCCCATCCCCCTCTCTCCCCCGAGCGCCTATAAAAGGACCTGCCCGAGCCCCGACTTCACCACGCAGCTCCGGCCACCCCCGCTGCCCTCTTCTCCGAGCCGTTCAAGCTAGCGCCGTCGTGCTCCCTTCATCGCTCCGGTGAGCTCCCCTCTCCCTCTCTAGCAATCCTCTGTCCAATTAAGCTATGCCAAGAGCTCCACCACACTCTCACGGTCACGAGACGCCACTTCTCCCACTCTATTGTGGCCGGCAACCTCACCGGCGGCATCTCCGCCGCGGGCACCCGCCACCGTGCCACGGACCGGCCGCCATAGGCCCCCGCAGGCGAAATTCGCCCCACCCCCGTGACCCCCATCAACCTCCCATGCTCCGCCACCGTTTCCCCACCGCAAAACCGGACCGACGGCGGAGAACCGCCGCGGGGCTCGCCGCCGACCGGACCCCGGTCGAGCTCCCGCCCCTCCCTCCGTGCCGTTAACGCCGTCCGTTCCCCCCTCTCTCTGGTGTGCGGGCCCGCGCCGCAGCACCGTTCCCCCGCCGTCGCCCCGCGCGGCTGGGCCAAGTAGGCCGAAAGCGCGCCCGCCCGCGCGCGCTTGCGCCTTCTGGGCCGAAATCCCCCCCCCCAGCCCAGCTGGCTGGAAAATCCTTTCTCTTTTTCTTTTCCCTTTTCTTTTTCCCATTTTCACATATATATTTAGATGCTAATATTTTATGCACCAAAAATAGTCTAAATAAATTATAGGGCACAAAAATAATAAGGTATAAGAATTTGCACACCCCACTAAAGTCACTATGTTTGATGTACTGTTATTATCTGTGTTTGATTAGCGGAAGAGGGATCCGATCCTCCGGAACTCTTAGCTCCAGAAGAAGGGCAAGAACCCGACCCCTCCGAGATAAACCTCTTGTGCCAGGAAAGCTTCGATGGAGGCAAGTCCATCCTTCCCTTGATGCATTATTTACCTATTTCTCTCTACCACTGTCTAAGCCTGGATTATTGGATGGGAATCGATTTGCATGGTGAGCATGAGAGAGCCCGCATTAACTATTACCTTTGATTAAAAGATATGGGATAAGAAAAAGGGTGCAAGTAACATGTTTTTCCAAAAAGTGTGCGATGAAGGGTATTCACCCTCATCACCGGGTGAGTAGGATGATCAGGGACTCCCTGGTTTAGGGGAGGGCCTAAGGTGATGGCTCAACTGGTTTAGGCGTGAGCGGAAGGATCGTCCTCTCGTATGAGGACCGGTTTGTCATCTTTCATTGCCTGTACTCACAAAAAGTACAACCACTCGAGGCTGTGTGGGCAGCCACTTTATCTGAACTCGTATGATCCAACCCCAGGGTTATGAAGGCTGGGGAGCACCGGGAGGATAAGGAGGGGGAATGATTTGTCCGGTTTGGACATGGCGGTGGCCTGACTCCTTCCGGTATAACCGTTAAGGTTAGGACGTGCAAGGAAGGAAAGAGTTTCGGATTCGGGTCTCATTGGCCATGAGATCGCAGAGCCGGACTAGTGGGTAAAGTGTACCCCTCTGCGCAGAGTCTAAACCTATTCGAATAGTCCGTGTCCACTGGTATGGACGAGTCTGGTATGGTATGACAATTAGTGTTTCTACTACAACCGGGAACAGGGAAATGTGTGTGTGTGTTCTAGAAAGAAAGTAGTGCCACGGGAGCAGGAAGCTCAGTCGTGGTCAAGCAAGAGTTATTTCTATTGTCTGGGGAAAACCTTAAACAACAAGTTATGCCTTTCTCTGAAAAAGTATGAGTGACTCCAACTCCACCTTATGAAGCATGTACATTATAGGTCACTTTCTCTTTACGGGAGCCGGGTGGGCTTGCGGAATACCTAGTGTATTCACCCAGATTTATTTATGTTTTTCAGCAGCTGAAGACTTATTTACTGCTATGCTTGATTGATGGGGCTGTGTCTTCACCCAGTTCTGCCTGTGGCCTGGGCTATATTTATCTTCCACTGCGCTTTATGATTTTTGGCTCACTCTCGAGCTTGTATCCCCCGGTATTGTAATAACATTATTCAGACTCTGTAACTATTTGAAGTAATGAATGTGGTTACTAGCCTCCTGGGATTAGTAATTGTATCACATTTGAGTCCCAAAGGATCGGGGCGCTTCAGGGAACTCAGCTCCAAACTCCTCACCTTCGGGAATTCTGGGAGCCGCTCCGCTATAATTCACTGGACTGTTCGGTGGGGCACCGGACAGTGTCTGGTGGTGCACCGAACTGTCCGGTGTGCCAGCGGAGCAACGGCTACTTCACGCCAACGGTCGTCTGCAGAACGCATTCAATGCGCTACAGTGCGCGGCAGAGTCAGAGCAAAGCCAGAAGGCGCACCGGACAGTCTACAGGACCTGTCCGGTGCACCACCGGACTGTCCGGTGGCCCAGATGTCAGAAGCTCAAATGGTCAGAATCCAATGGCCTGGTGACGTGGCTGGCGCACCGGACTGTCCGGTGCGCCATGCGACAGACAGCCTTCCAACGACCACTTTTGGTGGTTTGGGCTATAAATACCCCAACCACCCCACATTCATTGTATCCAAGTTTTCAGACTTCCAACCCCTTACAAGAGCTATAGCATTCAATACAAGACACACCAAAGAGATCTAATCCTCTTCCAAGTCCAAAGATCATTCTAATCAAATAGTGACTAGTGAGAGAGTGACTTGTGTTCATTGAAGCTCTTGCGCTTGGATTGCTTTTCTTTCTCATTCTTTCTTGTGATCAACTCAATTATAACCGAGGCAAGAGCCACCAATTGTGTGGTGGTCCTTGCGGGGACTTAGTGTCCCATTTGATTGAGAAGAGAAGCTCACTCGGTCTAAGTGACCGTTTGAGAGAGGGAAAGGGTTGAAAGAGACCCGGTCTTTGTGACCACCTCAACGGCGAGTAGGTTTGCAAGAACTGAACCTCGGTAAAACAAATCACCGTGTCACACTCTTCATTTGCTTGTGATTTGTTTTCCCTCTCTTTTCGGACTCGTTCATATTTCTAACGCTAACCCCGTCTTGTAGTTGTGCTTAAGTTTGTAAATTTCAGCTTCGCCCTATTCACCCCCCTCTAGGCGACTTTCAATTGGTATCAGAGTCCGGTGCTTCATTAGAGCTTAACCGCTCGAAGTGATGTCGGGAGATCACCCCAAGAAAGAGATGGGGACCGGCGAGAAGCCCACCACAAGCCACGGGAAGGCTCCATCGGGAGAGTCCCGCAACAAGAAGAAGGAGGAATCACCTTCTCATAAGTCGCATCGGAGTGGGGATAAGAAAAAGAAGATGAAGAAGGTGGTCTACTACGAGACCGACTCTTCGTCACCATCCACCTTTGGCTCCGACACGCCGTCCATCACTTCTAAGCGCCAAGAGCGCAAGAAGTATAGTAAGATCCCCCTAAACTACTCTTGCATTTCTAAACATACTCCCTTACTTTTCGTTCCATTAGGCAAACCACCCGTTTTTTAGGGTGAAGATTATTCTATGTGGAGTGCTAGAATGAAAGGTCATCTAACCTCACTCCACAAAAGCATATGGGATGTTGTTGAGTTTGGAGTACAGGTACCACAGGTGGGGGATAGAGACTATGACTCGGATGAGGCCGAACAAATCCGGCACTTCAACTCCCAAGCAACAACTATACTCCTCGCCTCTTTAAGTCGAGAGGAGTATAACAAAGTTCATGGGTTGGAGTCCGCCAAAGAGATTTGGGACGTACTCAAAACAGCGCACGAAGGAGATGAGGTGACCAAGATCACCAAGCGGGAGATGATCGAGGGGGAGCTCGGTCGCTTCATGCTTCACCAAGGGGAGGATCCGCAAGCCATGTACAACCGCTTGAAGACCTTGGTGAACCAAGTGCGCAACCGCGGGAGCACCAAATGGGATGACCATGAAATGGTCAAGGTTATTCTTAGATCCCTCGTTTTTCTTAACCCTACACAAGTTCAATTAATTCGAGGTGATCCTAGATACACGCTAATGTCTCCCGAGGAAGTAATAGGTAAATTTGTGAGCTTTGAACTAATGATCAAAGGCTCCAAAAGGATCATCGAGCAAGGCGCATCCTCCTCCGTGCCCGAAGCACAACCCGTTGCATTCAAAGCAACGGAGGAGAAGAAAGAAGATTCTACTCCAAGTAGAATCCCCATCGATGCCTCCAAGCTCGACAACGAGGAAATGGCGCTCATCATCAAGAGCTTCCGCCAAATCCTCAAGCAAAGGAGGGGGAAGGACTACAAGCCCCGCTCCAAGAAAGTGTGCTACAAGTGTGGTAAGCCCGGTCATTTTATTGCAAAATGTCCAGTATCAAGTGATAGTGACAGGGGCAACGACAAGAAGGGGAGAAGAAAGGAGAAGAAGATATATTACAAGAAGAAGGGCGGCGATGCCCATGTTTGCCGGGAGTGGGACTCCGACGAGAGCTCCACCGACTCCTCCTCCGATGAGGACGCCGCCAACATCGCCGTCACCAAGGGACTTCTCTTTCCCAATGTCGGCCACAAGTGCCTCATGGCCAAGGACGGCAAAAAGAAGAAAGTTAAATCTAAATCCTCAACTAAATATGCAACATCTAACGATGAGGCTAATTCTAGTGATGATGAGGATGACTTGTTTACTCTTTTTGCCAACTTAAACATGCAACAAAAAGAAAAATTAAATGAATTGATTAGCACTATTCATGATAAGGATGAACTCTTGGATAGCCAAGAGGACTTCCTAATTAAGGAAAATAAGAAGCATGTTAAGGTTAAAAATGCTTATGCTCTAGAAGTAGAAAAATGTGAAAAATTATCTAGTGAGCTAAGCACTTGCCATGATGTTATTGCCAACCTTAGAAATGAGAATGCTAGATTAATTGCTAAGGTTGATTCAAATGTATGTAATGATTCAATTTCCAATCTTAGAAATGATCATGCTAGTTCAATAGCTAAGATTGAAAAATTAAATGCCTCTCTTGCTAGCCTTAAAAATGAGAATGAAAAATTAATTGCTAAGGCTAAGGAATTAGATGTTTGCAATGCTTCTATTTCCAATCTTAGAGATGAAAATGATATTTTACATGCTAAGATTGTTGAATTTACTTCTTGCAAACCCTCTACATCTACTGTTGAGCATGTTACTATTTGCACTAGATGTAGAGACATTAATATTGATGCTATTCATGATCACCTAGCTTTAATTAAGAAACAAAATGATCACATAGCTCAACTTAATGCTAAGATTAATGAGCATGACTTAGAAAATGAAAAATTTAAATTTGCTAGAAGCATGCTCTATAGTGGGAGACGCCCTGGCATTAAGGATGGCATCGGATTCCAATAGGGAGACAATGTCAAACTTAATGCCCCTCCTAAAAGATTGTCTAACTTTGTTAAGGGCAAGGCTCCCATGCCTCAGGATAATGAGGGTTACATTGTGTACCCTGTCGGTTATCCCGAGCACAAGATTAGGAGAATCCACTCTAGGAAGTCTCACTCTGGCCCTAATCATGCTTTTATGTATAAGAGTGAGGCATCTAGCTCTAGGCAATCCACCCATGCTAAAATGCCTAAAAAGAAAACTCCTGTTGCATCAAATGTTCATAACATCTCATTTAAGACTTTTGATGCTTCTTATGTTTTGACTAACAAATCTGGCAAAGTAGTTGCCAAATATGTTGGGGGCAAACACAAGGGCTCCAAGACTTGTGTTTGGGTACCCAAAGTTCTTGTATTTAATGTCAAAGGACCCAAAACTGTTTGGGCACCTAAAATCAAGAACTAAATTTGTTTTGTAGGTTTATGCATCCGGGGGCTCAAGTTGGATCATCGATAGCGGGTGCACAAACCACATGACTGGGGAGAAGAAAATGTTCTCCTCCTACGAGAAAAATCAAGATCCCCAAAGAGCCATCACATTCGGGGATGGAAATCAAGGTTTGGTCAAAGGATTGGGTAAAATTGCTATATCACCTGACCATTCCATTTCCAATGTTTTTCTTGTAGATTCATTAGATTACAATTTGCTTTTCGTTTCTCAATTATGTAAAATGGGCTACAACTGTCTCTTTACTGATATAGGTGTCACTGTCTTTAGAAGAAGTGATGATTCAGTGGCATTCAAGGGAGTGTTGGAGGGTCAGCTATACTTAGTTGATTTCAATAGAGCTGAACTCGACACTTGCTTGATTGCTAAGACTAACATGGGCTAGCTCTGGCATCGCCGACTAGCACATGTTGGGATGAAGAATCTTCATAAGCTTCTAAAGGGAGAACACATTTTAGGACTAACCAATGTTCATTTTGAGAAAGACAGGATTTGTAGCGCATGTCAAGCAGGGAAGCAAGTTGGTGTTCATCATCCACACAAGAACATTATGACGACCGACAGGCCACTCGAGCTACTCCACATGGACCTATTCGGCCCGATAGCTTACATAAGCATCGGCGGGAGTAAGTACTGTCTAGTTATTATGGATGACTATTCTCGCTTCACTTGGGTGTTCTTTTTGCAGGAAAAATCTCAAACCCAAGAGACCTTAAAGGGTTTCATGAGACGGGCTCAAAATGAGTTCGGCTTAAGGATCAAGAAAATTAGAAGCGACAATGGGACAGAGTTCAAGAACTCACAAATCGAAGGCTTCCTTGAGGAGGAGGGCATCAAGCATGAGTTCTCTTCTCCCTACACGCCACAACAAAATGGTGTAGTGGAGAGGAAAAATAGAACTCTATTGGACATGGCAAGGACCATGCTTGATGAGTACAAGACATCGGATCGGTTTTGGGCCGAGGCGGTCAACACCGCTTGCTACGCCATCAACCGGTTATATCTTCACCGAATCCTCAAGAAGACATCTTATGAACTCCTCACCGGTAAAAAGCCCAATGTTTCATATTTTAGAGTCTTTGGTAGCAAATGCTTTATTCTTATTAAGAGAGGTAGAAAATCTAAATTTGCTCCTAAGGCTGTAGAAGGCTTTTTACTAGGATATGATTCAAACACAAGGGCATATAGAGTCTTTAACAAGTCCACTGGGCTAGTTGAAGTTTCTTGTGACATTGTGTTTGATGAGACTAACGGATCTCAAGTAGAGCAAGTTGATCCTGATGAGCTAGATGATGAAGAGGCTCCGTGCGTCGCACTAAGGAACATGTCCATTGGGGATGTGTGTCCTAAGGAATCCGAAGAGTCTCCCCAAGCACAAGATCAACCATCTTCCTCAATGCAAGCATCTCCACCAACTCAAGATGAGGATCAAGCTCAAGAGGATGAAAATGAAGATCAAGAAGATGAGCCACCTCAAGAAGAGGGCAATAATCAAGGGGGAGATGCTAATGATCAAGACAAGGAAGATTATGAGGGTCCAAGACCGCCTCACCCAAGAGTCCACCAAGCAATACAACGAGATCACCCCGTGAACACCATCCTCGGCGATATTCATAAGGGGGTAACCACTCGATCTCGTGTTGCTCATTTTTGTGAACATTACTCCTTTGTGTCTTCTATTGAGCCATACAGGGTAGAAGATGCATTAAGGGATTCGGATTGGGTGTTGGCAATGCAAGAGGAGCTCAACAACTTCATGAGGAATGAGGTATGGCATTTAATTCCATGTCCTAACCAAAATGTTGTAGGATCCAAATGGGCCTTCCGCAACAAACAAGATGAGCATGGTGTGGTCATAAGGAACAAAGCACGACTTGTGGCCAAGGGGTATTCACAAGTTGAAGGTTTGGATTCTGGAGAAACTTATGCACCTGTAGCTAGGATTGAATCAATTCGTATATTACTTGCCTATGCTACTTACCATGGCTTCAAGCTTTACCAAATGGACGTGAAGAGTGCCTTCCTCAATGGACCAATCAAGGAAGAGGTCTATGTTGAGCAACCTCCCGGCTTTGAAGATAGTGAGTATCCTAACTATGTATATAAGCTCTCTAAGGCGCTTTATGGGCTCAAGCAAGCCCCAAGAGCATGGTATGAATGCCTAAGAGACTTTCTTATCACTAATAACTTCAAGGTCAGAAAAGCCGATCCTACTCTATTCACTAAAACTATTGCAAATGATTTGTTTGTATGCCAAATTTATGTTGATGATATCATATTTGGGTCTACTAACAAATCTACATGTGAAGAGTTTAGTAGGATCATGATTCAAAAATTCGAGATGTCAATGATGGGGGAGTTGAAGTACTTCTTAGGATTTCAAGTGAAGCAACTCCAAGAGGGCACCTTCATCAGCCAAACGAAGTACATTCAAGATATACTCACTAAGTTTGAGATGAAGGATGCCAAGCCCATCAAGACACCCATGGGAACCAATGGGAATCTCGACCTCGACACGGGAGGTAATCCGTAGATCAAAAGGTATACCGGTCGATGATAGGATCTTTACTCTATTTATGTGCATCTCGACCGGATATTATGCTTTCCGTATGCATGTGTGCAAGATTCCAAGCCGATCCTAAGGAAGTTCACCTTAGGGCCGTGAAACGAATCTTGAGATATTTAGTTTATACGCCTAAGTCTGGACTTTGGTACCCCAAGGGATCCACATTTGATTTATTTGGTTATTCCGATGCTGATTGGGCGGGTTGTAAACTTGATAGAAAGAGCACATCGGGAACTTGTCAGTTCTTGGGAAGATCCCTGGTGTCTTGGGCTTCAAAGAAGCAAAATTCGGTCGCCCTTTCTACCGCCGAAGCCGAGTATATTGCCGCAGGCCATTGTTGCGCGCAATTGCTTTGGATGAGGCAAACCCTTAGGGACTATGGCTACAAATTTAGCAAAGTCCCTCTCCTATGTGATAATGAGAGTGCAATCCGCATGGCGGAAAATCCCGTTGAGCATAGCCGCACTAAACACATAGCCATTTGGTATCACTTTTTGAGGGATCACCAACAAAAGGGGGATATCGAGATTTCATATGTTAGCACCAAAGAACAATTAGCCGATATCTTTACCAAACCACTAGATGAGCAAACTTTTACCAAACTTAGGCATGAGCTAAATATTCTTGATTCTAGGAATTTTTATTGATCTCTTGCACATATAGCTTATTCGTATACCTTTGATCATGTCTCTTTCATGTGCTATGACTAATGTGGTGTTTCAAGTATATTTCATGCTAAGTCATAGATTGAAAGGGAAATGGAGTTCTTCAGCGAAGACAAGGCTTCCATTCCACTCCATCGAATTACTCATCCTTCGCCGTCGCTCCACTCTCCAATTTGGTATAATCTTCACTCCGTTATTTGTTTACCTTTGGGGAGAAGCTACAAAGAGGGCTCTCAAATGTCTCCGTTTTTGGCGATTCATGCTGTTGGGGGCCTTCGTCCTCCGAAGATCCTCAAAAACATGATTTGACAATGTTTTCCAAGTGGATTATGTGAACAGGTATCTTCGGACTCAGAATTATGAACATGAAGTACGGTCAGGACGAAGCCTGAACCAGACGAAGGGGGATTAAAATGGAGGACGGGCTGATTACCAAGCTCCACGAAGGATGGTGCACAGCCGAAGCTGTGCGCAGGGAAGCTTCGTCGCGATAGCAGAGAGGGGAACCGACTTAAAGATGAAAAGACTACTTGGGCCTTGACAGATTTCCATAAGTCATTGGCAAATGTAATGGACATGAATGTAATTTTACGTGGGCTGCGTCCCGCGTCTATAAATAGATGAACAGTACTCCCGTACTGTTCACGCTGACTTGGCATTTTGCTTTTGCGTCACCCTTGTACTTTTGTCTTCCTGCAATCCGAAGGTACACTCGTAATTTGAAGTCATTTCTATTGTTATACGATAATAAAATAGAAATGACATGATAATAAAGTTTAAATGTTTATATTACTTTTAATGTTGTTCATGAGTCCTTCGTCATAATTTATCGCACTTACGAAGGTATATTATTTGTGACCTTCGTCCGAAGCACATTATATCCTGAAGGGAAATAATGTTCCGAAGGACGAAGGACCTTATCATTTAACACTTTTTATGTTGCCTTGTTCTCAATCCGAAGCATTTGAGAACAAGTCCCCAACATTGGCGCCCACCTCCGGTGAACTCACTTCCACTTCGAGTTTTTCGAACACCTTCGGAAGCTATAGACCCTCGCTATGGCGCCGAAGAAAGCTTCAGCGACTGGAGCTGCAGCACTACAACCGCTGGACCCCAACCAGGAGACCGTCTCTCTTCGGGAGGCCCGAAGCCAGAAGAGGAAGGCCGTCAGCCCGACGCTTCAGGAGGATGAACTAGACCAAGAGATCAGGGATATGGAGATGCTTCATCAACAGGTGCAGGGGAAAAAGGAAAAGATGGCCAGGCTAGCTGAGCTGCAAAGGCAGATAGACGAAGCTTCTGAAGAAGTCCGTCATCTTACCCACGATGAGCAGAACCGAAGGCCTCAACAAAAAGACCTTCGTCAGGAGGGCTTCTTCAACGAAGATGACTGGTATGACAATTTCCATCATGGAAATTTTGTTTTCGATGATGCTTCTCCTCTGTCCGCTGAGCTGCAGGCTACACCTTGGCCTCCGTCCTATAAGCCACCCCAGCTTCCCATGTTTGATGGCCATTCAGACCCGAAGCAGTTCTTGATGAGTTACGAAGCAACAGTGTCTTCGTATGGTGGCAATGCTGCAGTCATGGCAAAGTCTTTCGTTATGGCCGTCAGGAGTGTTGCTCAGACCTGGTATTCCTCCCTTCGACCAGGAACGATCACTTCATGGCAAAAGCTGAAGGATATGTTATTGACCAGCTTTCAAGGATTTCAGACGAAGCCGGTCACTGCTCAAGCCTTGTTCCAGTGCACTCAGGATCATGAAGAATACCTTCAGGCGTATGTCAGAAGGTTCTTGCGTTTGAGGGCGCAAGCACCAACGGTGCCCAATGAAATTGTCATCGAAGCCATGATCAAGGGGCTTCGTCCTGGACCTGCAGCTCAATACTTTGCTAGGAAGCCTCCTCAGACTCTGGAGAAGCTGCTCCAAAAGATGGACGAGTACATTCGTGCCGACAATGACTTTCGCCAAAGAAGGGAGGAGGCTTTTAGATTTTCTGAAATGACCAGGGGCTTCGGAGGAAGATTTTATCCGAGGCATGTCAGGTCCATCCACAACTCCACTCAAAATGATGATAAGGGGAGTCAGCAGAACAGACTGCAGAGCTCCTCACAGGCTTCGGCGCAACAACAAACTTTCTTCCGGCCACCAGCTCCAAGAGGCAGAGGCGCCAGGGGCTTCGGCGGAAGATTTGGAGATCAACCAAGGAGGGTATTTTGCTTATTCTATGGTGAAAACAAGGGCCATACCACCAGGATGTGCCATGTTACCATCCAGAAACAAAAGGAGCTAGCAGAAGCTGCAGTGCAACAGGGTCAGCCGAAGCAGGTCATGCATACTGCTTCGTACCATCAGCCTTACATCCCGGAATACGTGGGCAACCACCTTGCAGTTTTCGTAGCTTCGGCGAGTCAACCTCAAGCTTCATGGCAACAGCCCCCGCCCCCACCTCCGCTGCAACAAGGCCAACAGCCAGAAGGGAGCCAATATGTTCCGCACCAAAGGGATCTCAGAGAGCAATCTGAAGCTCGCACAGTCAATAGTACTGTGCCGGAGTCGAAGCACATTTATTGACAAATGTCCTACTTTGATAGCAGTCTTTTCCGTTTAGTTCTATTTTCTGTGTAATAAAGAACATTTCAGTTTTCATGTAATAGTTTCGTGGTTGGTTATCAGGAAAACCTATCTTCTCCACAGGCTTAAGTTGCTGAAGCTTAAAAATTTGCGGTAACAAGGAGGACCTTCGAATTATTAAAAATCCTTCGAAGCAACAAAAAGTCGTTCTAAGGAACGCAGAGTAAGTTGCCGAAGTTACAAAAAGCCGTTCCAAAGGGAGCGCAGTGTAAGTTTTTTGCTCCAAAGACGTTCCTAAGGGAATGCAGAGCATATAGCAAAAAGTCAACGCTGATACCGCCTAAAGTAAAAGGCGAAGAAGCTCCAAAGACGTTCCTAAGGGAATGCAGAGCTTACAGCGAAAAGTCAACGCTGATACCGCCTAAGTAAAAGGCGAAGAAGCTCCAAAGACGTTCCTAAGGGAATGCAGAGCTTACAAATATATTTTGTGTGTATCTTCGGAACAAATGTCATTTGCATAACATAACATCATCACATCATTTTGCATAGCATAAGCATCATACATCATGTTGCATATGGCAAAAGAAGGGGACACAGTATCAACCTTCGAAAGGACGCTTTGAGAAAGCGAAAATTGTGTAAAGTCACGAGGGAATACAATGATAATCTTCGGAATACAGCTTCGGAGAATGTTTTCACAAAGCATGGACGTGCTTCATCAGAGTAATATCGAAATTGCACAGCTTTGGAGAATGTCTTCTTCACGAAGCATGAAAAGAAGGGAAGGTGTTTTTTCGCCGAAGGCTCAAAAATGGTATGTATGTAGAATTTCATGCATCGTAAAGAATTGAATAATGAAAAGAGACTTGTATATTACATTCAAATGTACAAAATATTACATAGATCACACTTCAAATGTTTTTTCTAATAACACTTAGTCTTCTCTTAATACTACTTCGGCAGCCTCATTTAGAAGTTGTTCAACAACTTTATCCATGATAGCTTCGGCCATTTGTTTGATTTCGTCATCCTCTTTTGTGTGAGGGTCAACAGACGATCCAGCAGGTTCTGAGGGAAGAGAATATTTTTGCATTACTATTACAAACCGCGAGCAAAGTTTGAAATAAAAATTACAACACAATAAGAGCGACTAATTAATACCTATTTGCCCTTCGGCAACTTCTGTCACTTTCCTAGCATCATGGATGCCTTTTTCACTCCTTTGAATAATTTCTTGCGCCATTTCTCGGCCGCTGTTGTCCCAGACATCAGTAAAGAATTTGCCACCAACCATGCTTGCTTCGGCCGAGGGGTCTTTGATGTCTTCGGAGGATAAGGCAGCTTCGGACTGAGCTAAAGATTTTACATGTTCACAACCTTTCTTCTCCAAGACAGTAGCAACTCCCCTGGCGCCCGAAAAAGCGCAGATGTCACCGCGGCTACTCAGGATTTCCTCGAAGGCCTCTGCTTCGTGACTGATCCATTCTATTGGACCTTCGGGATTGCCTCTTGAGAAATTCTCTTCACTGGAAAATGCGCCCACGTTGGCGAAGCTGGTTTTAATTTTCTTTACGCATTCCATGGATTTTTCGTAGCATTTTTTCTTAGAAGACCGAAGCTCTTCCACGGTTGCTTCCAAATGATCAGCCCATTGGTCGCTGCATTCCCGTCTTGTTTCTTCAAGTATGCGTTCTTCTTTCGCCTGGGCCAATTGCTTCTGAAGATCTTTAATTTCGCGTCTCTGAGCTTCGGCCTGAACCTCTGCAGCAGCTTCATCCTTTTTTATTTTCTCTACTAATGTAAGCAGAATTTTATCTTTTTCTAGAGCTTCGTTTCTCAGTTTAATAACTTCTGAACGTAAATTGTTGAACGCAATTTCATAACTCTCATCTTCGGCACTCTTTTGTGCTCTTAATGCGTTGCTTAGGATTAAGCCCTATACGAAAAAGAATCCATATAAGAATAAAAGAATGAATTATGTATTAAAAAAAAATTTCAAGCATCTAATTCCCATACCTTCAGGCTATTGTACGCAAGACTGTCCGCGAGATCCTCCTTTGTCATAGCACATAATCCAGCTTCGAGCTTCGGGAACCCCATACTTCTAGCCATCTCTCGGCAGACAGATAGTTCTTTATTATCAGGAAGGCAGTACAGGAAGTCATCTTTATTTGTCCCATTAAACACTACTGCCCCCTTCGGATATTTTAGCTCTCTGGCATAGTAGTTGGCTTCGTAAGTCTCTTCTTCAGATAATTTCTTCCCCGAAGCATGTCGTACGATGTAATCGCATATGCTGGAAGGAGCTTCGGGGGCGGCAGTGTCAATTTCTTCAACCAAATTTAGTTCTGATATTTTTGTTTCCAAAGATTGTTCCTTGGTGGGCTCTGAAGGCCCAGCTTCAGCTTCAGGTTGTTGTTTCGAAGCTTCAGCAACTACAGCTTCGGTAGACACTTCAGCAACTTCAATAGTCTTCTTTGGAGTTGTGCTTGAAGACTTAATTGTCTCCAAAACATCTAGCACGTTCACCATTCTTTTTCTTTTCGGGGTCACCGACGGGCCCTTTTGATTTTTTATTGTTTCGACATTTGCTGGAGGACTTAAGATTTCCGATATTTTTGGCTCTTCAATCTTCGATTTCTCTGCTTTTTCTGCTGAAGGCGCTTCAGTCTTTTCTTCCATCTTCGGCACTGGAGCTGGTTCTGTAGCTTCAGAGGCCAAAGAGACTTCACCAATAAATTCTGGCACTGTGGCCGGCTCAATAAAACGCGCTCGGTGAGTGAGCACCTTTATCTTTTTCCTTTGCGGCGCTGGCTCGCTAGTGGCACTCGTGGTAGCTTCTGTCGCAGGAGAAGTATTTTTTCTTTTGCGACCCGACACCGGATAGTGATAGTCAGGGTAGACAAACCCGACTGCGTCAAATACCCGGTTGAGCCTTTTCTTCTTTCGGCCTCCGAAGGCTGCTGATAACGCAGTGTTCTCGGCCTTCGAGTACACCCCAAGCAGTTCGTCACTTAATGTTTCAATGTTTTTCAACCAGTCGTCATCAGGTTCAACAAATTTATCCCCGTATTTGAATGTGTATTTCAGTCTGACCAGTCCGCCTTCGTCGGACTCTTTGATGGTCTCCTTCGGCATTTCCCACTTTCCTGCAAGTGGCCACACCCTGAAGGCAATATGTTCTTGAATCAAGTCCCTTGTCCCAATAAAAGAGCAGACTACGCCGAAGGCTCTTTGGCATTCCTCGGCTGCTTCATCCATTTCAACCTTCGGCCTTCGAAGTCCGAAGCGTTGCCAGATGGGTCGCATAATGATACTCTTGACATCTTCTTGCGCTGTTAAGTCATTCTTTACATAGAACCATTCAGTCATCCAGGCTCCGGGCCACCTCTTCCGAAAGGTCGGCACAGGGCGGCTTGACCCGGAGCGGGCACCGAAGCTGTAACACCCAAAGTTGTTGTGATATTGTTCTTTCCCCCAGGGCTTCGTCTCATATAACAACTCATGAATGTTGCAAAAGCTTTTAGCATTTGGTTCTAAACCTTGGCTTCTCGCAGCCCAGACAAACATCCCCATTCTTATGATAGCTTCGGGAGTAATTTGATGAAGGTAGACTTGAAATGTCTTCAGGACTTCAACAACAAAGTTGCTTAGGGGGAATCGAAGCCCAGCCTTCAGAAAGCTTCAGAAGATTACGACTTCATCTTCTTCAGGGGTGGGAGAAGTCTTTTCTCCAGCATCAACCCTCACAATAGATATATCTCGAAAATACCTCCCCCTCATATTATCAATGTGATTCTGCTTAATAGTGGTTTTCCCGAAAACCGTGTGACTTGGCCGCCATGGTCGATCTTCGGACTCTTCCCCACCACTTTCTACATCATAACTGTCGCTGTCACCAGTATCTTCGGACAAACCTTCAAGAATCTCCTTGGTGATTTTCTCCGTATTGGTCTCCGCCATCGCTATAAGGAACCCCAAGTTCTTCTCTTCGTCGAGACTCAGCTTCGTCTCAGCAGGGATCTTCTTACCTTCAGACATCTTCGGAAACGCTAAAAAACTGTTTTCAAGTCCGAAGCTTCAAAATCAAAAAGATCAGCAAATCTTAGTGCAAGAGCTAAAAATTTAGTGGGCCGAAGCAGATGGCAAGTGTGCGTACCAAATAAGTTTGCGGTATGATCTTATTTATACCCCTAGGGCGTTGAAAATTGAAAGACCCCGCTTGTCAGTGAGTGTTGCTATTCTAGCAAAGGGAAGGTGTTTTTTCGGACCTTCGGCTCAAGGCCTTCGTCCATATCGCAATCTGAATTTATCATTAGCAAATTAATATTGCGAGGGGCTACTGTTGGGGGCCTTCGTCCTCCGAAGGTCCTCAAAAACATGATTTGACAATGTTTTCCAAGTGGATTATGTGAACAGGTATCTTCGGACTCAGAATTATGAACATGAAGTACGGTCAGGACAAAGCCTGAACCAGACGAAGGGGGATTAAAATGGAGGACGGGCTGATTACCAAGCTCCACGAAGGATGGTGCACAGCCGAAGCTGTGCGCAGGGAAGCTTCGTCGCGATAGCAGAGAGGGGAACCGACTTAAAGATGAAAAGACTACTTGGGCCTTGACAGATTTCCATAAGTCATTGGCAAATGTAATGGACATGAATGTAATTTTACGTGGGCTGCGTCCCGCGTCTATAAATAGATGAACAGTACTCCCGTACTGTTCACGCTGACTTGGCATTTTGCTTTTGCGTCACCCTTGTACTTTTGTCTTCCTGCAATCCGAAGGTACACTCGTAATTTGAAGTCATTTCTATTGTTATACGATAATAAAATAGAAATGACATGATAATAAAGTTTAAATGTTTATATTACTTTTAATGTTGTTCATGAGTCCTTCGTCATAATTTATCGCACTTACGAAGGTATATTATTTGTGACCTTCGTCCGAAGCACATTATATCCTGAAGGGAAATAATGTTCCGAAGGACGAAGGACCTTATCATTTAACACTTTTTATGTTGCCTTGTTCTCAATCCGAAGCATTTGAGAACAAGTCCCCAACACATGCCAAAGGGGGAGAAATATTAAGCCCAAAGCAAAAGGACCGCACCACCACCAGTTTTTAAAAGAAGTTTTTATTTGGAATAAAATGTTGATCATACTTCAAAATTGGTATAACTAAAACCCTCTTGAACACTAAGAGGAGGATTTCATTAAGGGGGAGTTTTAGTTAAAGTCAAAGGAAAAGCATTTGAAACAAGGGGAGAAAATTTCAAATCTTGAAAATGCTTCTTTCACTCTTACTCATACACCTTTGACTATTTGCAAAATGTTTTTGAAACTAATTTCACAAAGAATTTGCAAAAACAAAACTCGTGGTGCAAGCGTGGTCCAAAATGTTAAAATGAGAAGAAAATCATCTATGCATATCTTAAGGAAATTATATATTGGTTTCACTCCAAGCAACCTTTGCACTTACATTATGCATACTAGTTCAATTCTGCATTTTTAGATTTGGTTTGGTTTGTGTTGGCATCAATCACCAAAAAGGGGGAGATTGAAAGGGAAATAGGGTCAAACCTTTTCCTACATGAATTTTGGTGGTTGAATTGCCCAACACGAATTATTGGACTAACTAGTTTGCTCTAGAATATATAAGTTTTACAGGTGACAAAGGTTCACAACAAACCAATAAAGAGACCAAGAAAGGATTCAAACAAAGGGAGCAAGAGACAGCCGAAGTGTGCCCTGGTTTGGCGCACCGGACTGTCCGGTGTGCCACCGGACAGTGTACGGTGAACCACCGGACAGTGTCCGGTGCATCAGGGAACTCAGCACCAAACTCCTCACCTTCGGGAATTCTGGGAGCCGCTCTGCTATAATTCACCGGACTGTCCGGTGGGGCACCGGACAGTGTCCGGTGTGCCAGCGGAGCAACGGCTACTTCGCGCCAACGGTCGTCTGCAGAACGCATTCAATGCGCTACAGTGCGCGGCAGAGTCAGAGCAGAGCCAGAAGGCGCACCGGACGGTCTACAGGACCTGTCCGGTGCACCACCGGACTGTCCGGTGGCCCAGATGTCAGAAGCTCCAACGGTTAGAATCCAACGGCCTGGTGACGTGGCTGGCGCACCGGACTGTCCGGTGCGCTATGCGACAGACAGCCTTCCAACGGCCACTTTTGGTGGTTGGGGCTATAAATACCCCAACCACCCCACATTCATTGTATCCAAGTTTTCAGACTTCCAACCCCTTACAAGAGCTATAGCATTCAATACAATACACACCAAAGAGATCAAATCCTCTCCCGAGTCCAAAGATCATTCCAATCAAACAGTGACTAGTGAGAGAGTGACTTGTGTTCATTTAAGCTCTTGCGCTTGGATTGCTTTTCTTTCTCATTCTTTCTTGTGATCAACTCAATTGTAACCGAGGCAAGAGACACCAATTGTGTGGTGGTCCTTGCGGGGACTTAGTGTCTCATTTGATTGAGAAGAGAAGCTCACTCGGTCTAAGTGACCGTTTGAGAGAGGGAAAGGGTTGAAAGAGACCCGGTCTTTGTGACCACCTCAACGGGGAGTAGGTTTGCAAGAACCGAACCTCAGTAAAACAAATCACCATGACACACTCTTCATTTGCTTGTGATTTGTTTTCTCTCTCTTTTCGGACTCGTTCATATTTCTAACGCTAACCCCGGCTTGTAGTTGTGCTTAAGTTTGTAAATTTCAGTTCCGCCCTATTCACCCCCCCTCTAGGCGACTTTCAGAAGCGTCGTCTTTGCCGAATACTCCAATTTCCCTTTCAATTCTATGACTAAGCATAAGAGTATACTTGAAAACACATTAGCCATAGACAAAAAAGAGATATGATCAAAGGTATATAAAAGAGCTATGTGTGCAAAATATCAATCAAAATTCCTAGAATCTAGAATGTTTAGCTCATGCCTAAGTTTGGTAAAGGTTTTCTCATCTAATGGCTTGGTAAAGATATCGGCTAATTGTTCTTTGGTGCTAACATAAGAAATCTTGATATCCCCCCTTTGTTGGTGATCCCTCAAAAAATGATACCAAATGGCTATGTGCTTAGTGCGACTGTGTTCAACGGGATTATCCACCATGCGGATTGCACTCTCATTATCACATAGGAGAGGGACTTTGCTAAATTTGTAGCCATAGTCCCTAAGGGTTTGCCTCATCCAAAGCAATTGCGCGCAACAATGGCCTGCGGCAATGTACTCGGCTTCGGCTGTTGAAAGAGCTACTGAGTTTTGTTTCTTTGAAGCCCAAGACACCAGGGATCTTCCAAAGAACTAACAAGTCCCTGATGTGCTCTTTCTATCAATTTTACACCCTGCCCAATCAGCATCTGAATATCCTATTAAATCAAAAGTGGATCCCTTGGGGTACCAAAGATCAAACTTAGGTGTATGAACTAAATATCTCAAGATTCGTTTCACGGGCCTAAGGTGAACTTCCTTAGGATCGGCTTGGAATCTTGCACACATGCATACGGAAAGCATAATATCCGGTCGAGATGCACATAAATAGAGTAAAGAACCTATCATCGATCGGTATACCTTTTGATCTACGAATTTACCTCCCATGTCGAGGTCGAGATGCCCATTGGTTCACATGGGTGTCTTGATGGGCTTGGCATCCTTCATCCCAAACTTGGTGAGTATGTCTTGAATGTACTTCACTTGGCTAATGAAGGTGCCCTCTTGGAGTTGCTTGACTTGAAATCCTAGGAAATACTTCAACTCCCCCATCATAGACATCTCGAATTTTTGAACCATGATCCTACTAAACTCTTCACATGTAGATTTGTTAGTAGACCCAAATATGATATCATCAACATAAATTTGGCATACAAACAAATCATTTGCAATAGCTCTAGTGAATAGAGTAGGATCGGCTTTACCGACTTCAAAGCCATTAGTGATAAGGAAGTCTCGAAGGCATTCATACCATGCTCTTGGGGCTTGCTTGAGCCCATAAAGCGCCTTAGAGAGTTTATACACATGGTTAGGGTACTCACTATCTTCAAAGCCGGGAGGTTGCTCAACATAGCCCTCTTCCTTGATTGGTCCGTTGAGGAAGGCACTCTTCACATCCATTTGATAAAGCTTGAATCCATGGTAAGTAGCATAGGCAAGTAATATACGAATTGACTCAAGCCTAGCTACGGGTGCATAAGTTTCACCGAAATCCAAACCTTCGACTTGTGAATAACCCTTGGCCACAATCCGTGCTTTGTTCCTTATTACCACACCATGCTCATCTTGCTTGTTGTGTAATACCCACTTGGTACCTACAACATTTTGGTTAGGACGTGGAACTAAATGCCATACCTCATTCCTCGTGAAGTTGTTGAGTTCCTCTTGCATTGCCAACACCCAATCTGAATCTCTCAATGTGTCTTCCACCCTGTATGGCTCAATAGAAGACAATAAAGAGTAATGCTCACAAAAATATGCGACTCGAGATCGAGTGGTTACCCCCTTATGAATATCACCGAGGACGGTGTTCATGGGGAGATCTCTTTGAATCGCTTGGTGGACTCTTGGGTGTGGCGGTCTTTGATCTTGTTCATCTTCCTTGTCTTGATTATTGTCATCTCCCCCTTGATCAATGTCCTCCTCTTGAGGTGTCTCATCCTCTTGATCATCATTTTCATCATCTTGAGCTTGATCCTCATCTTGGGTTGGTGGAGATGCTTGTGTGGAAGATGATGGTTGATCTTGTGCTTGTGGAGGCTCTTTGGATTCCTTAGGACACACATCCCCAATGGACATGTTCCTTAGCACGACGCATGGAGCCTCTTCATCATCTAGCTCATCAAGATCAACTTGCTCTACTTGAGAGTCGTTAGTCTCACCAAACACAATGTCACAAGAAACTTCAACTAGTCCAGTGGACTTGTTAAAGACTCTATATGCCCTTGTGTTTGAGTCATAACCAAGTAAAAAGCCTTCTACAACCTTAGGAGCAAATTTAGATTTTCTACCTCTTTTAATAAGAATAAAGCATTTGCTACCAAAGACTCTAAAATATGAAACATTGGGCTTTTTACCGGTGAGGAGTTCATATGATGTCTTCTTGAGGATTCGGTGAAGGTAGAGACGGTTGATGGCATAGCAAGCGGTGTTGATTGCTTCCGCCCAAAACCGGTCCGAAGTCTTGTACTCATCAAGCATGGTTCTCGCCATGTCAAGTAGAGTTCTATTCTTCCTCTCCACTACACCATTTTGTTGTGGTGTGTAGGGAGAAGAGAACTCATGCTTGATGCCCTCCTCCTCAAGGAAGCCTTCAATTTGAGAGTTCTTGAACTCCGTCCCATTGTCGCTTCTAATCTTTTTGATCCTTAAGCCGAACTCATTTTGAGCTCGTTTCAAGAATCCCTTTAAGGTCTCTTGGGTTTGAGATTTATCCTGCAAAAAGAACACCCAAGTGAAGCGAGAATAATCATCCACAATAACTAGACAGTACTTACTCCCGCCGATGCTTATATAATCTATAGGGCCGAACAGATCCATGTGGAGTAGCTCGAGCGGCCTGCCCGTTGTCATGATGTTTTTGTGTGGATGATGGGCACCAACTTGCTTCCCTGCTTGACATGCGCTACAAACTATGTCTTTCTCAAAATGAACATTTGTTAGTCCCAAAATGTGTTCTCCCTTTAGAAGCTTGTGAAGATTCTTCATCCCAACGTGGGCTAGTCGGCGATGCCAGAGCCAACCCATGTTAGTCTTAGCAATTAAGCAAGTATCGAGTTCAGCTCTATTGAAACCAACTAAGTATAGCTGACCCTCTAATACTCCCTTAAATGCTATTGAATCATCACTCCTTCTAAAGACAGTAACACATATATCCATAAAAAGACAATTGTAGCCCATTTTGGATAATTGAGAAACAGAAAGCAAGTTGTAATCTAAAGAATCTACAAGAAAAACATTGGAAATAGAATGGTCAGGTGATATAGCAATTTTACCAAGTCCTTTGACCAAACCTTGATTTCCATCCCCGAATGTGATAGCTCTTTAGGGATCATCATTTTTCTCGTAGGAGGAGAACATCCTTTTCTCCACAGTCATGTGGTTTATGCACCCGCTATCAATGATCCAACTTGAGCCCCCGGATGCATAAACCTACAAAACCAATTTAGGCCTTGTTCTTAGGTACCCAGACGGTCTTGGGTCCTTTGACATTAGAAACAAGCACCTTGGGTACCCAAACACAAGTCTTGGATCCCTTGTGTTTGCCCCCAGTATATTTGGCAACTTCCTTGCCTAATTTGTTAGTTAAAACATAGGAAGCATCAAAAGTCTTAAATGAAATGATAGGTTCATTTGATGCAGTAGGAGATTTCTTTTTAGGCAATTTAACATGAGTGGATTGCCTATAACTAGATGCCTCACTCTTATACATAAAAGCATGATGAGAGCCAGAGTAAGACTTCCTAGAATGAATTCTCCTAATCTTGTGCTCGGGATAACCAGCAGGGTATAAAATGTAACCCTCATTATCCTTAGCCATGGGAGCCTTGCCCTTAACAAAGTTAGACAATTTCTTAGGGGCATTAAGCTTGACATTGTCTCCCTGTTGGAAGCCAATGCCATCCATAATGCAGGGCGTCTCCCATTATAGAGCATACTTCTAGCAAATTTAAATTTTTCATTTTCTAAGTCATGCTAATTTATTTTGGCACTAAGTTGAGCTATGTGATCATTTTGTTGTTTAATTAAAGCTAGGTGATCATGGATAGCATCAACATTAATATCTCTACATCTAGTACAAATAGTAACATGATCAACACTAGATGTAGAGGGTTTGCATTCATTTAATTCATCAATCTTAGCATGTAACATGGCATTCTCATTTCTAAGGTTGGAAATAGAAACATTACAAACATGTAACTCCTTAGCCTTAGCAAGTAATTTTTCATTCTCAATCTTAAGGCTAGAAAGTGATTCATTCAACTTGTCAATTTTAGCAATCAAACTAGCATTATCATTTTTAAGTTTGACAAGAGAATCATCACAAACATTCAACTTGTCGGAGAAGGGAAAGAGGAAAGAAAAGAAGAGGTACTACAAGAAGAAGGGCGGTGATGCCCATGTTTGCCGCGAGTGGGACTCCGACGAGAGCTCCACCGACTCCTCCTCCGACGAGGACGCCGCCAACATCGCCGTCAACAAAGGCCTCCTCTTCCCCAACATCGGCCACAAGTGCCTCATGGCAAAGGACGACAAGAAAAAGAAGGTAAAATCAAGATCCTCCACTAAGTATGCAACATCTAGTGATGAGGCTAGCTCTAGTGATGATGAGGATGATTTGCTCACCCTATTTGCCAACTTAAACATGCAACAAAAGGAAAAATTGAATGAATTGATTAGTGCTATTCATGATAAGGATGAACTCTTGGATAGCCAAGAGGACTTCCTAATTAAAGAAAACAAAAAGCATGTTAAAGTTAAAAATGCTTATGCTCACGAGATAGAGAAGTGTGAAAAATTAACTAGTGAGCTAAGCACTTAGCCATGACGTTATTTCCAACCTTAGAAATGAGAATGTCAATTTAATTGCTAAGGTTGAGAAGCTAAATGTTTATGATGATTCACTTGTTAGTCTTAGAGATGATAATGCTAGTTTAATTGCTAGGATTGACAAGTTGAATGAATCTCTTGCTAGCCTTAAACTTGAGAACGAGAAATTAATTGCTAAGGCTAAAAATTTGAATGTTTGCAATGATGTTATTACCAATCTTAGAGATGAAAATGTTATGTTACATGCTAAGATTGATGAATTAAATGTTTGCAAACCCTCTACTTCTACTGTCGAGCATGTTTCTATTTGCACTAGATGTAGAGATGTTAATGTAGATACTATTCATGATCACCTTGCTATAATTAAACAACAAAGTAATCACATAGCTACTTTAACTGCTAAAATCAATGAGCATGAACTAGAAAAAGAAAAATTTAAATTTGCTCGTAGTATGCTCTATAGTGGGAGACGCCCTGGCATTAAGGATGGCATTGGCTTCCAACAGGGAGACAATGTCAAGCTTAATGCCCCTCCTAAAAGATTGTCTAACTTTGTTAAGGGCAAAGCTCCCATGGCTCAGGATAATGAGGGTTATATTTTGTACCCTGCCGGTTATCCCGAGCACAAAATTAGGAGAATTCACTCTAGGAAGTCTCACTCTGGCTCTCATCATGCTTTTATTTATAAGAGTGAGGCATCTAGTTCTAGGCAATCAACCCGTGCTAAATTGCCTAAAAGGAAAACTCCTGTTGCATCAAATGAACCTAACATTTCATTTAAGACATTTGATGCCTCATATGTGCTTACTAACAAATCAGGCAAAGTAGTTGCCAAATATGTTGGGGCCAAACACAAGGGCTCCAAGACTTGTGTTTGGGTACCCAAAGTTCTTGTATCTAATGTCAAAGGACCCAAAACTGTTTGGGTACCTAAAATCAAGAACTAAATCTGTTTTGTAGGTTTATGCATCCGGGGGCTCAAGTTGGATCATTGATAGTGGATGCACAAACCACATGACTGGGGAGAAGAAAATGTTCTCCTCCTACGAGAAAACCAAGATCCCCAAAGAGCTATCACATTCGGGGATGGAAATCAAGGTTTGGTCAAAGGATTGGGTAAAATTGCTATATCACCTGACCACTCTATTTCCAATGTTTTTCTTGTAGATTCTTTAGATTACAATTTGCTTTCCATTTCTCAATTGTGTAAAATGGGCTACAACTGTCTTTTTACTGATATAGGTGTCACTGTCTTTAGAAGAAGTGATGATTCAATAGCATTTAAGGGAGTGTTGGAGGGTCAGCTATACTTAGTTGATTTCAATAGAGCTGAACTCGACACTTGCTTAATTGCTAAGACTAACATGGGTTGGCTATGGCATCGCCGACTAGCCCACGTTGGGATGAAGAATCTTCACAAGCTTCTAAAGGGAGAACACATTTTAGGACTAACCAATGTTCATTTTGAGAAAGACAAAATTTGTAGCGCATGCCAAGCAGGGAAGCAAGTTGGTGTTCATCATCCACACAAGAACATCATGACGACCGACAGGCCACTTGAGCTACTCCACATGGACCTATTCGGCCCGATAGCCTACATAAGCATCGGCAGGAGTAAGTATTGTCTTGTAATTGTGGATGACTATTCTCGCTTCACTTGTGTGTTCTTTTTGCAGGAGAAATCTCAAACCCAAGAGACCTTAAAGGGATTCTTGAGACGAGCTCAAAATGAGTTCGGCTTAAGGATCAAGAAGATTAGAAGCGACAATGGGACGGAGTTCAATAACTCACAAATCGAAGGCTTTTCTTGAGGAGGAGGGCATCAAGCATGAGTTCTCTTCTCCCTACACGCCGCAACAAAATGGTGTAGTGGAGAGGAAGAATAGAACTCTATTGGACATGGCAAGAACCATGCTTGATGAATACAAGACTTCGGATCGGTTTTGGGCCGAGGCGGACAACACCGCTTGCTACGCCATCAACCGGTTATATCTTCACCGAATCCTCAAGAAAACATCATATGAACTCGTCACCGGTAAAAAGCCAAATGTTTCATATTTTAGAGTCTTTGGTAGCAAATGCTTTATTCTTGTTAAAAGAGGTAGAAAATCTAAATTTGCTCCTAAGGTTGTAGAAGGCTTTTTACTAGGATATGACTCAAACACAAGGGCATATAGAGTCTTTAACAAGTCCACTGGACTAGTTGAAGTTTCTTGTGACATTGTGTTTGATGAGACTAACGGCTCTCAAGTAGAGCAAGTTGATCTTGATGAGCTAGATGATGAAGAGGCTCTGTGCGTCGCGCTAAGGAACATGTCCATTGGGGATGTGTGTCCTAAGGAATCCGAAGAGCCTCCACATGCACAAGATCAACCATCTTCCTCAATGCAAGCATCTCCACCAACTCAAGATGAGGATCAAACTCAAGATGATGAAAATAACGATCAAGAAGATGAGCCACCTCAAGAGGAGGACAATGATCAAGGGGGAGATGACCATAATCAAGACAAGCAAGATGATGAGGGTCCAAGACCGCCTCACCCAAGAGTCCACCAAGCAATACAACGAGACCACCCCGTGAACACCATCCTCGACGATATTCATAAGGGGGTAACCACTCGATCTCGTGTTGCTCATTTTTGTGAACATTACTCCTTTGTGTCTTCTATTGAGCCATACAGGGTAGAAGATGCATTAAGGGATTCGGATTGGGTGTTGGCAATGCAAGAGGAGCTCAACAACTTCACGAGGAATGAGGTATGGCATTTAGTTCCACGTCCTAACCAAAATGTTGTAGGAACCAAGTGGGTCTTCCGCAACAAGCAAGATGAGCATGGTGTGGTGATAAGGAATAAAGCACGACTTGTGGCCAAGGGGTATTCACAAGTCGAAGGTTTGGATTTTGGAGAAACTTATGCACCTGTAGCTAGGCTTGAGTCAATTCGTATATTACTTGCCTATGCTACTTACCATGGCTTCAAGCTTTATCAAATGGACGTGAAGAGTGCCTTCCTCAATGGACCAATCAAGGAAGAGGTCTATGTTGAGCAACCTCCCGGCTTTGAAGATAGTGAGTATCCTAACCATGTCTATAAACTCTATAAGACGCTTTATGGGCTCAAGCAAGCCCCAAGAGCATGGTATGAATGCCTAAGAGACTTTCTTATCGCTAATGGCTTCAAGGTCGGAAAAGTCGATCCTACTCTATTCACTAGGACTATTGCAAATGATTTGTTTGTATGCCAAATTTATGTTGATGATATCATATTTGGGTCTACTAACAAATCTACATGTGAAGAGTTTAGTAGGATCATGATTCAAAAATTTGAGATGTCTATAATGGGCGAGTTGAAGTATTTCTTAGGATTTCAAGTGAAGCAACTCCAAGAGGGCACCTTCATTAGTCAAATGAAGTACATTCAAGACATACTCACCAAGTTTGAAATGAAGGATGCCAAGCCCATCAAGACACCCATGGGAACCAATGGGCATCTCGACCTCGACACAGGAGGTAAATCCGTAGATCAAAAGGTATACCAGTCGATGATAGGTTCTTTACTCTATTTATGTGCATCTCGACCGGATATTATGCTTTCCGTATGCATGTGTGCAAGATTCCAAGCCGATCCTAAGGAAGTTCACCTTAGGGCCGTGAAACGAATCTTGAGATATTTAGTTCATACTCCTAAGTTTGGTCTTTGGTACCCTAGGGGATCCACATTTGATTTAATTGGTTATTCTGATGCTGATTGGGCGGGTTGTAAACTTGATAGAAAGAGCACATCAGGGTCTTGTCAGTTCTTGGGAAGATCCCTGGTGTCTTGGGCTTCAAAGAAGCAAAATTCGGTCGCTCTTTCTACCGCCGAAGCCGAGTATATTGCCACAGGCCATTGTTGCGCGCAATTGCTTTGGATGAGGCAAACCCTTAGGGACTATGGCTACAAATTTAGCAAAGTCCCTCTTCTATGTGATAATGAGAGTGCAATCCGCATGGCGGAAAATCCCGTTGAGCACAGCCGCACTAAGCACATAGCCATTCGGTATCACTTTTTGAGGGATCACCAACAAAAGGGGGATATCGAGATTTCATATGTTAGCACCAAAGAACAATTAGCCGATATCTTTACCAAACCACTAGATGAGCAAACTTTTACCAAACTTAGGCATGAGCTAAACATTCTTGATTCGAGGAATTTTTATTGATCTCTTGCACATATGGCTCATTTATATACCTTTGATCATGTCTCTTTCATGTGCTATTACTAATGTGGTTTTCAAGTGTATTTCATGATAAGTCATAGATTGAAAGGGAAAAATGGAGTTCTTCGGCGAAGACAAGGCTTCCACTCCACTCCATCGAATTACTCATCCTTCGCTGTCGCTCCACATCACTCTCCAATTTGGTATAATCTTCACTCATTTATTATTTTTGCCAAAGGAGAGAAAGTAACAGGGCTCTCAAATGTCTCCGTTTTTGGCAATTCATGCCAAAGGGGGAGAAATATTAAGCCCAAAGCAAAAGGACCGCACCACCACCAAATTTTCAAAATTTTTAAAGAAGTTTTCATTTGGTTTTAAATCTTGATATATTTCAAAATTGGTATAACTAAAACCCTCTTGAACACTAAGAGGAGAATTACATTGAGGGGGGAGTTTTAGTTAAGTCAAAGGAAAAGCATTTGAAACAGGGGGAGAAAATTTCAAATCTTGAAAATGCTTCTTTCACTCTTATTCATATACCTTTGACTATTTGAAAAAGATTTTTGAAAAGAATTTCACAAAAAATTTGCAAAAACAAAACTCGTGGTGCAAGCGTGGTCCAAAATGTTAAAATAAGAAGAAAACCATCCATGCATATCTAGAGAAAATTATATATTGTTTTAATTCCAAGCAACCTTTGCACTTACATTATGCAAACTAGTTCAATTTTGTACTTTATATTTGCTTTGGTTTGTGTTGGCATCAATCACCAAAAAGGGGGAGATTGAAAGGGATATAGGCTTACACCTTTTCCTAAATAATTTTGGTGGTTGAATTGCTCAACACAAACAATTGGACTAACTAGTTTGCTCTAGATTATAAGTTCTACAGGTGCCAAAGGTTCAACATAAACCAATACAAAGTCAAAGAAAGGTTTCAAATTATAGGAGCAAAGTTCAACCGAAGGCAGCCCTGGTCTGGCGCACCGGACTGTCCGGTGTGCCACCGGACAGTGTCCGGTGCACCAGGGAGGAACAACTCGAACTTGCCAGCTTCGGGAATTTGGGGAGCCGCTCCGCTATAATTCACCGGACTGTCCGGTGTGCCAGCGGAGCAACGGCTACTTCACGCCAACGGTGGTCTGCCAGGAGCATGAAATGCGCGCCTGCGCGCGCAGAGGTCAGAGCAGCTCCAGAAGGCGCACCGGACAGTGAACAGGACCTGTCCGGTGCACCACCGTACTTTCCGGTGGCCCCACTTGTCAGAGCTCCAACGGTCGAACCCTAACGGCCTGGTGATGTGGCTGGCGCACCGGACAGTGTCCGGTGGCGCACCGGACTGTCCGGTGCGCCATGCGACAGAAGCCTTCACCAATGGCCATATTGGTGGTTGGGGCTATAAATACCCCCCAACCACCACTCTTCAAGACATCCAAGCATTCACAACATCTCATTCAATACAAGAGTAATACACAACACTCCAAGACACAAATCAAAGCCTCCGATCGAATCAAAGACCCCAATTCAACTCTAGATCTTTAGGACTTGTGAGAAGATCGGATTGTGTTCTTTTGTTGTTCTTGTTGCTTGGTTGGCTTTTCTTCTCCCCCATTTCTTGTTCCGTAACACTTGTAATCAAAGCAAGAGACACCAAGTTGTGGTGGTCCTTGTAGTGGACTTAGTGTCCCATTTGATTGAGAAGAGAAGCTCACTCGGTCTAGGTGACCGTTTGAGAGAGGGAAAGGGTTGAAAGAGACCTGGTCTTTGTGACCATATCAACGAGGAGTAGGTTTGCAATAACCGAACCTCGGTAAAACAAATCATCGTGTTATTCGCCTTATTTGCTTGTGATTTGTTTTCCACCCTCTCTTTCGGACTCATTTATATTTCTAACGCTAACCCCGGCTTGTAGTTGTGCTTAAAGTTTGTAAATTTCAGATTTGCCTATTCACCCCCCTCTAGGCGACTTTCAGTGGGTGAACACACAAGAACACGCAAGAGTTTAGAGTGGTTCGGGTCGCCGGGGCGTAATACCCTACTCCACTGTGTGTTGTATTGCTTGAGAGCTTGAGGAATGTCCGAACTTGTGAGTGTCTAAGTGGATCTGTGCGTGTGTGTCTCCCCCTCCTTTGCAACGTTGCATGCCTCCCCTTTTATAGCTAAGGGGGGCATGTACAAGGGTACTGAGCCCCGACACGTGGGCCCAGGAACATAATAGATATAGTACTTGTAACTACTGATGTTTGCTGCTGGGGCAATCTTCTTGCGCCCTGACATCTGAGATCTGCGTAGCCTTGGCGTGCAGGGAAAGCTTCTCGTATAAGGGATGATGAGCACAATGCACCGCGCAGCACAGGCGCACTGTTTGACAACAAACTGGACAGGTGCGCCGCCTGTAGGGTAGCCCTGGCGTCGCCTGCCAGCGGAGTGGACAAGACGTAATAAATGCTGAGGGGGCACATCGCCTGTCAGCAGGGTGGACAGGCGGCGCGTCCTCTCCGTAATAAATGCGGAGACTACGCTGCATAGTGGTCTTACGTCAGGCTCCGCCCGCTGACTTACGTCACGGGCAACAGGCCTCGTGGCTGCATCGGGTCTCCGCCCGGGCGGGGAGCGCAAGCGCATAGGATAAGGCCTAGACACGTGTCAGCACCGGACCCCCGCTTATGCCAGGGTGTCCTCTGTCCCGGGACCTTGCTGTGGCCCGGACCTTACTCGGAGGGTTCTGGTCCCCATCCAAGGGACCCGGCATGCTTACTTGGGAGTCCTAGGTCGTGCGTACAGGGGTCCGGTGCTTCTTTGCGGAGGTCCGGTCCAACTGATGCATCCTGGGGTGTTTCGTCTTTTCTTGCCACGTGGTGCCCCTTGAGCCGCCCACATGGTGGGGTCGGGTGCTGTTCACCATGTGGCTAGAGAACGTCGTACGGTCTTCACATCTCTGTACTGTAGTAGGGGGTACCCCTGATTTAGGGTACCGACAGTGGCCCCCGGGCCCGCCTCAGGGGTGAATACGAGCCTGCAGGTGGGGCCAAAGTCTGAATGGTGACTGCCATGCTGCTTCGGCTCGCCCGCTATTGCCTCGTGACTTCCGTATTTGACTGTTTCACTGGGCCGTGCGCATGGCGCCTCGATACTGCCGCATTAGCTTTGAAAATTTAACTTCCCCGTCTTCTGCGACTGTCCCGAGGAGGCACGGCATTGTTGCGAGCAGCGGTTTGACTCCTCTACACCCAGGGACCAGCGCATGAGGTGGATGGCTCGCGGGTCCGCCCCCCTGCGTCAGAGACTGGGTTGTTGCTTTAGGTGGAGACGGAGAGGCGTGCCACCGCAGGCGATGGCGTGCTCCTCACGCGGCGGTCCATCTTCTCCGTGCGCAGGAAACAACACGCCAGGTGTCTGATATGCAGCCCTGGCCCCCGTGCCTGAGGTTGGACCGTTGGACGCGGCAAAGATGAAGCGGCACACCTTCCGCGGGGCGGTATCACACTCCTTGCGCGGCGATTCGCATCCTTCACCCCAGCAAGCCAGCTGTAAGTCATGTAGGGTCGGGCCCCCATGCCATAGGCTGGATACCCTGGTGCGCATTGGGGGAGACCCGCCCGTGACGCTTCGGGGCGTGAGCGGGGGAATCTGCCTTTAAAAAGGGGCTGATCCCCCAGGCAGTAGTCATGCCTCGCTTCTCTTCCATTCACCGCGCCCTTCTGCCTTCTAGGCCTCTGGATGGAGCGCGTCGGCATTCGGTGGAAGGATCCTCACCAGCGCCTTCCTCCTCGGTGATCTCACCGCCAGGGAGCTCGCGCTCCTCATTTTCTGCGCGATGGTGCTACCGATCTCGTCTTCTTCGTGCTATTGTTGGAGGAACACGGCCTCATGGGAGCTGGCGCTTTTCTGCCATCGCTCAGCTTCAAGGATTTTCATCATGCAGCCCGGCTGCGGTCTCCCACCGGTGGTCATCTAGAAGGATGACCACCAGCCTTGTGGTGGAGAGAAGCGAGCCGGGCTACGGCCTCCCCCCTGCCCTCAGCTTCAAGGATGTTCATCAGCCTTGTGGGGGGGAGAGCGAGCCGGGTTGTGGTCCCACCCTTCGCTAGGGCTGGCGGCTCCCTTCTTCCTCCAACATTCGGGGGAAAGGGAGCCCACCAGTCTCACGAGGGAGGCCAACTTCAGCTACGCAGAGCCGGTCGGGCTGCGGAACCGACAGCAGCCGCGTGCCTGGCTCCTTGGCCTGGGTGGCTTTGGTGCCACCTCCACACGGGCGATGGTCGCGCCGTGCGCAGGTCCACCGCATCCACAGCGTCCCCTGTGCCGCCGGCCACACTGCACCGACGGTGCCCGGGGGCTGTACAAGGCGTTGTACGCCGTGGAGGTGGTGGCCACGTTCTTGGATGGTCTTGTCCTCACCCCCGTAGGGGGACAGGGGCGAGGGCCTCTTTGCCGCGGCGCCCGCGCTATGGTGGCCACCATCGCTGGCAAGCCATCGACGCATAGGTGGTTGCTGCCGCTGGTGAGGCTGCCCGGTGCAGAGGTGGTTGCCTCTGCTGGCGAGACCACCAGCGCCACCTGCCGCCGAGCCTTCAGCTCTTTGGCTTTAATGGCCTCGTTGTTGCCCCCGTATGAGGACGAGAGCAAGGACCTCTCCGCAATGGCACATGCATTGAGGTGGCCATTGCTACTGGCAAGTCATCCTGGAGGGTTCCGCAAGGACGGTGGTTGCCTGCTTCCGGCGCGATCCTGCTAGTGTCGAGTAGTCCATTCATGCAGAGTAGAGATGGAACTAGGGTTCTGCTTGAAGGCGGATGTAATAACTTTTGCTTTCTGTAAGGTACTTTTGAGTACTATTCATCAAGCAGTGTTAGCACTTATCTGTATACCACTTGCCCCTGTGTGTGTGTGGTGTTACCGACTCCTCCCTGGTACCTATGTGGACCTCCTGGGATGTAGGCTCGACGTGTCGAGGCTGGATACCAACATGCCTAGGAATGAGTTGGCAATGGCCCCCAGGAGGTAGCCTCGACTGGGACCTGGACCTATACACAGCTTCGGCTAGGGAGCGTTAGTAGTACACTCATAGGACCCATCGTCTGACATTAGCCATCCTTTGATTCATGCTCGGGACCTGCAGGGTCTAGTATGGGAAGCCAAGTTGTGTGTCCGGATCCCTTGGACGGTGGCTCCAAGTACTAGGGCACCTGCCGCAGAGTGGTGGAGTGTGCAGGCTCACGGTACAAGACTAGGCTAAGCGGCTACACGGCTCCGGACCACCCCAGGAGGCAAGTGTCCGTTCTCTAGAGCCGGACCCCTAGGTTGTCGGACCCACAGGACTATAGGTCCAAATACTTGGGTGCCTGTCACGGAGTGGTGGAGTGTGCAGGCTTTTGGGTACGGAACCAGGCTAAGCGGCCACACAGGCTCCAGACCACCCCATGGAACGGGCTCCCGTTCTTTAGAACCGGCCCCCAGGCTGTCGGACCTCTCTGCTTTTGCAGGGGGGGTCCTAAACTGCAAGCCTGGCTTATTCAATTCAGATGTCACTATGTCAGACGGGATAGGAACTATATGAGTGGGTTAGATAAAAATAAAAACCAGAAACTGCTGGGTAAGACCATGGGGCAGTAGGAAAAATTATCATAGAAGCGCATCTGAGGGGGTAAATTTTCCTTTCATAACTTTGTCATGCCTGAGTGTAGACCAACAGGCCAGGCTTATGAGGGCGGACCTCACCGGGCTGGTGTACACGTATGCATTATCTAGCTAAAAAAGGAGAAAAACTCGACCCCTCGGACTTGCTCCTATGGATAGAACTTACAGAGATGCTCCAGGGTTAGGAAGAGGTACTCCTTCAGTTGTAGCAAGATGGTTACTTTCGGGTCGACGCGTTCCCGACACCTTGAAGGGCTCTTCCCGGCTAGGGGGGAGTTTGTGGAGCTCTTCTAGGTTTGGTACTTGCCGTAGGACCAGGTCCTGACCCTAGGTTTCCATCTGCATCTGATGATGGAGTCCCACGTCCTGATGCTGCAGCTGCTTCTGCATGGGCTCAGAAGGCTGGACCCATGGTGGGTCCAGTGGGGTTTCCGGGGGAAGACAGGCTTCGGCCCCGTAGACCGGGGAGCGCGGAGTCCCCCTGGTGGTCCGTCTAATTGTCGCCAGAGGAGTGGGAGTCTCCGGTGAAGACATCCTTTAGGTCTCCCTCGGGTGACTGATACCCGAGGTCCTGTTCGGCCGCAGCCACCTCGCCGTCGTCAATCCTTTCCTTGCCAGGTCAGCGACGAGGTGGGGAGCCATCCTTTGAAGACTGCTCACGCCGCTCGCTGACACGTTTCGCGAGGTTGATGATCTCGCGACACTCCGCAGCACTGTGGCGACCGTTGGGGTGCACAGGGCATGAGCCGCTGTTACCCTTCTGTGGCTGCGGGCGTTTG
Source organism: Zea luxurians (assembly GCA_029449295.1). Lineage (NCBI taxonomy): Eukaryota > Viridiplantae > Streptophyta > Magnoliopsida > Poales > Poaceae > Zea > Zea luxurians. The sequence continues at coordinate 53,073,806 of JAOPSE010000017.1, forward strand.
TTGCGATCGCCCTGGCCCCCAGTCGCAGCTACGACAACCAGGGCGGTAGAATGCGGCCTTTCATAGCTGTGCCCCTTCTTTTTCTTTTTATCGTCCCGGGGGACGGTACCTGAGCCACCCGTCTGGGTAGCCCCGGTTTGCGGGGCTGAGTGCCATGCACGGCCCACAGCGGCCCTAGCGCACTTGTCGGCCAGAGCAAAGAGTGTGGAGATTGTGTCCACATCATGTGTGGCCAGCTTCTCCAACATTTTATCATCACGCACTCCCTGTCGGAAGGCCGTGATGATGGAAGCATCGAAAATACGAGGTATAGTACCTCGTACCCTGGTGAAGCGGGAGATAAACGCCCGGAGGCTCTCTCCGGGCTCCTGCCTCACTGCGTGGAGGTGGGCTTCCACGTCGTGTTATTGGTAAGCGCTGGCGAAGTTCGCTGTGAACTACACGCAGAGCTCTTCCCAGGAGTAGATCGATCCTGGGGCAAGGTTCATGAGCCAAGTCCGGGCCGACCCAGACAAGGCAACATGGAAGTATGTCGCCATCACAACGGTGTTTCCTCCTGCTGCTGCGATAGCGGTGACATACACCTACAAAAACTCCGACGGATTCGTCGTACTGTCGTACTTTTCTGGCAGGTGTGGTTGGAACTTGGATGGCTAGGACACCGTGCGGAGATGATCCGCGAGAGCGGCGCAGCCCATGCCGGCCAAGGGGACACCTGCCCGGGACTGGGCACCTCCTAGGGTTTGCGGCGCCACCCCAGCGAAGTCTTGGTCGAGGTTGCGACCCTCGATGTTTTGCCAGCGCTCACGCGCCCTCTCTAAAGAGACCCGGGCATCCTCTCCCGCACGCCTGTGGTTGAGCTCTGCCCGGAGGTTGTCGGTCTGTGCACCCCTCACTGTGGGTGAGTGTACAGACACCATCGCCTCGCGTTGGCGCCGGGATGACCGAGGCCTGGACCTGGTCGAGGTAGAATGCGCCATGCCGAGCAGCCGGTCGACGTCGTCACGCTACTGCTTCATGGCCCCCGGTGAGGCCGTGGAGCTAGGGGGTGGCGTAGCAGCTCTCGGGCCGCAGACAACGCCGTAGGCGCTGCCCTTGACGGAGTCTGAGATGCTTGTGCAGCTGTATGCTGCCGCGTAGTGTGCACAACAGCAGTGCCATGCACCGGGCGATTGGAAACTGGTGGCATGGAAGAAATAGCTTCGTCCTCCACCAGGAAATCCATCGAAGTCTCGGCGCGGTGCTCAACGATTTGCACCATCATGCTGAGCGAGGAAAACAAGCAAAAACCTAATGCCAAGGCCCCTACCTGGCGCGCCAAATGTCAGAGAGGAAATCTCTGGCCGGGTGGCGAAATGCACCCGTCCTAAATCCTAAGATGAGGAGGGGCCTAAGCGTTTTGCGTGTTTGCTAAATCGGTGGGTGAACACACAAGAACACGCAAGGGTTTAGAGTGGTTCGGGCCGCCGGGGCGTAATACCCTACTCCACTGTGTGTTGTATTGCTTGAGAGCTTGAGGAATGTCCGAACTTGTGAGTGTCTAAGTGGATCTGTGCGTGTGTGTCTCCCCCCTTTGCAACGTTGCATGCCTCCCCTTTTATAGCTAAGGGGGGGCATGTACAAGGGTACTGAGCCCCGACACGTGGGCCCAGAAACATAACAGATATAGTACTTGTAACTACTGATGTTTGCTGCTGGGGCAATCTTCTTGCGCCCTGACATCCGAGATCTGCGTAGCCTTGGCGTGCAGGGAAAGCTTCTCGTATAAGGGATGATGAGCACAGTGCACCACGCAGCACAGGCGCACTGTTTGACAACGAACTGCATAGGTGCGCCGCCTGCAAGGTAGCCCTAGCGCCGCTTGCCAGCGGAGTGGACAGGACGCAATAAATGCTGAGGGGGCACATCGCCTGTCAGCATGGTGGACAGGCGGCGCGTCCTCTCCGTAATAAATGCGGAGACCACGCTGCATAGTGGCCTTACGTCAGGCTCCGCCCGCTGGCTTACGTCACGGGCAACAGGCCTCGTGGCTGCATCGGGTCTCCGCCCGGGCGGGGAGCGCAAGCGCATAGGATAAGGCCTAGACACGTGTCAGCACCGGACCCCCACTTATGCCAGGGTGTCCTCTGTCCCGGGACCTTGCTGTGGCCCGGACCTTACTCAGAGGGTTCTGGTCCCCATCCACGGGACCCGGCATGCTTACTTGGGAGTCCTAGGGCGTGCGTATAGGGGTCAGGTGCTTCTTTGCGGAGGTCCGGTCCAACTGATGCATCCTGGGGTGTTTCGTCTTTTCTTGCCACGTGGTGCCCCTTGAGCCGCCCACATGGTGGGGTCGGGTGTTGTTCACTGTGTGGCTAGAGAATGCCGTACGGTCTTCACATCTCTGTACTGTAGTAGGGGGTACCCTTGATTCAGGGTACCGGCAAGTGGTATTGTTAAGTCATGTCTTATCATATAGTTCGTCCTTTGAGTCATGGGGGTGGTCGTGGCGTTGTCGGTCTATACCTAGTCGATGCGTCCTTAGTGAATGGTCAATCAACTTGTCTCGAGTGCTAGAGTTTGCATGCCTGGTTTTCATATGTCATGTTCTGCCATTTGGTCTACTTTTATGTTAGGGCATGTTCCAGGGAGTGACTACCGATACTCCCCTATTTAATCTAGGGAGTCGGCGCACTCCCAACCCCTAGCCCCTAGGTCGGGCGAGGCGATCGCCTCAGGACTTCTTACTGTATCCCAACCCCAAGAGGTCGAGATTGGGCGAGACAGAGCTACGTGATCAGTTTCAACCTTTATGAATTTGTTTAATCATCATGTAGCTTTAGGGCTCATATGTAACCCATATTACTCATTCTCAGGGCTCTTTTGTATTGCAGGATTTTTTCGCGTTTTTATTGTGAAAATGAACCGATTCCTATGAAATTCCTAGATGATTCCTCTGCGATTCCTGCATTCCAAAGGAGCCCTCAACGGTGCTAAACTCGCGAAACCGTTGCTATAGGTTTTTTAGGCTCAACCACCAAAGCATCACAAATAGCATAATCAAAACACATCTCCCACACGTCTTGGACATGTGTCTTGGTAGTACTCGACCATGTCGGCGACACGATGTGCTCCACCATATCCTCATGCTTGATAGTATCCCTAGGTTTTAGCAACCACAACTAGTCACTAGAATTCTCTAGTCCCTCAATTAAGTCTTAATGTTCACCATTCATCGCTCCTGGTCCATGGTACTAACATGCATGACAGTCATCTTCACCGTCGACCACCGCATTCACAAACCAAGAGACATGTTACATACACTCACACCCTGGTTAATCCACCTGACTCAACCTAAAACATTACTCGTTTATTAATCACCCATCATAAGCTCAGATCATAAGAACACATATCAAATTTGTGTTTGTATAACCAGTGTCTAGATGAAATGCACAGATTCATGCCATCTAAATTTACCCTTGAGGGCACAGTACCGGATCAATGAATTCTTATTCGACCATCACTAACTTACAAACAAGGATTAACTAGCAAAGTGTTCGTATGTTGCTACAATTTTCATTTATGCACATGGTTCAAATTTCAATTTATGCAAAATTTTAACTTTTTATCATTTAAATGTGAGACACGACGACGGTGGAAACTGTAGAACCCTGAAAACTAGTGCACATATGTTGTGATGGTACACAATCATATTTTACGCCGAGCAGCAATGCAATAGGTGAGAACCTAGAAAGTCAGTATGGTGGACCATCTCTAAAAAATATACAAATAAATTTAATATCATAGTGAACATATAGTCTAAAACTATATATTAAACCGGTAAACAAATATTATACTTTATTTTAGCCAAAAGACAGAGAAAAGTATGATTTAAAAAGAAGCAGACCCCTTTTTATAGCTTGCTCTCTTCTTCAGTTAGTGGGATGATACTATGTAGGAGCGCTATGTTGAGTGTAGTCTCCTGTCGTGTTGGATTTGGATGATTTCTCACGACTCATATGTGGGATAACGATCCACAGTGTAGTCTCCTGTCGTGTTGGATTTGAACCGCTCTGTCGTGTTGGTTTGAGTTGGTTTTTCGCGATCTATCTGTGAGTTGGCTCACTGCGAGAAGTGAGGAGAAAGAACCAGATATGCGTTTCACGCGTGACATATGATGACAACTGGTGTTTTATATAGTAGAAATATAATACCCCGTTTTAGCTCTTAATTTTATGTCTATATTCAAATATATATATATATATATATATAACAAGTATTGTATCAACCTATTAACTAACTAAAATAAATTTTAATTTAGAACGGAGGAGTAGAAAACAGATCGAAGAATTCTGAAAATTGAGGATCAAGTCTGTTACCATCTACGAAAGCATGTTTTGATCTCTAAAAATAGAAACACTCTGGTAAAATGATAAACCTGGATTATACATTACCACTCAACGAAAACCTACCGTCTGAAGATTTTTATTATGTCAAAATAATAATCACTATGAAAATAATATCCGAATATCGCCCATTTTAGTAATATAAACTATAGGTCCTACAATCATATTCATAAGTTGTCTTGGATATTTAGCTACGGAATATTTAGATGTATAATTTTTTAGATACGTAGTGAAAAAACAAAACGACCTAAAACTTCGAACGAAAAAAGTATACTATTTATTACTCTTTCTGTCTTAAGATAAGAAGAATTGGGAGTTTTAAATTTCTATCAAAATATAAGATATTCACATACATGCTTACTATTAATTTATATTACTAACTAGATTAGATTAGGTGTGGTTAATATATGTTGTTTATCATTGGTTTCTAGAGACTAATTTTTAGTCTATCTATTTTTTAATTTTAGTTCATAAATTATTAAATATTATTAATATATATTACTAACTAAATGTGGTTAATATGTATTGTTTATTATAGTTATCGATGAAAGATGTTTGGTTTTTAAGGACTAATTTTTAGTCTTTGTTTTTTATTTTAGTTTCTAAATTATTAAATACCAAAACAATTTAGAAACTAAACTAGAATAAAATATAGTGACTAAAAACTAGTAGTACCTAAACCCAAGTATTTGGTCTAGAATCCAAATTTACGAGGATGATATCTGAATGGGCCTACCGGTCTGAACCAGACAAAGCCCAATTAGACTGCTTTGGTTTCTTCTCAACACGTTTAATGATGTAGAAACATATTTAATTCTGCATGTATTAATATATTATATTTATAAATACTTTGGTGATCAGAGACCATGGAGGGATTATAGAGAATTGAGGGAGAAATAAACTAATTTCCTCCTCAATCCTCTTCAATCTTCCGTGATCTCTGTTCACCGAATCAGTCCGTGTATAATAAATTCTTTTAGTTCTCTTTTGTTTAGAAAATCGTCCCTACTGTACTTTTACACTTCGTGCGAGCGCCCCCGTCCCGCCGCTTACAGAAGCTTATACAACCTTCGAGAATCGAGATGCGATGCTCCAGCCACAGCTTTCACGCGGCATCCCGCCAGTGAGCAGTGAGCTCTATAAAATCCACCTCCTTTCCCTTATCTCTTCCTCAACCTCTAGCCATTTCCCAGGGTTAATTGCAAAAGCCAAAATCCGGTCGCCCGCTCACTCCAATCCACGTTCTTCATTCCTCTCCCTCCATAGGGTTTTGTGAACTCTCCTGTTTGGGCACCACCGTCGGCCCATGGCGACCACGACCTTCCCCACCTCGACCCCATTCTTTGCGGCCCATCACGGCCCCCGCCGGAGCCGACCCTCCATCTCCGCCGCGGTCTACAGCCGCAGTCGCCGGTGGCGCCCGCTGCGGGTGGCGTGCGAGAAGGTGGTAGGCATCGACCTGGGGACCACAAATTCCGCGGTGGCAGCTATGGAGGGCGGCAAGCCCACGATCGTTACCAACGCCGAGGGGGCGCGGACCACGCCCTCGGTGGTGGCGTACACCAAGTCCGGCGACCGCCTCGTTGGCCAGATCGCCAAGCGCCAGGCCGTCGTCAACCCGGAGAACACCTTCTTCTCCGTGAAGCGCTTCATCGGCCGCAAGATGAACGAGGTAGACGAGGAGTCCAAGCAGGTCTCGTATCGCGTCATCAGGGATGACAACGGCAACGTCAAGCTCGATTGCCCGGCGATTGGCAAGCAGTTCGCAGCTGAGGAGATTTCCGCACAGGTTTAACACTAACTTCGAATGTATCTCCATTTCTCCAGTACCACTGTTACTCTGTTTTTTGGATTCCGACAGTATACAGCTAATCAGCTATCTCAACAGATTTGGTACAGTTACCAGTGGATAATTTGCCTTATAATTTAGCGAACCTGTGTGGTACTAGAATTATTTTGCAGCATTTACTTTTAAAGGATCGATGCTCCTAGATCAATGACCATCTGTTAGTCGTAATTATCATAAAATTTAAATTATTGTTATGGTTAATTAGTTTTCTTTCTGTTGGTTGCTCGATGGGAGCCCAATATTTTGCCTTAGCTTTTCTGTATGTCTTAAATTCAAAACATGTTTGATGCCTTGATGGTTGTTTTATCAATTAAGTGGTTGAATCTCACAAGTTCTGTCACACAGTTCTGTGCATTTCTGTTTCTATGACCTAATATTTATATGCTTTGCGCTGCATGTCATCCATATTTGTTATATTAATTTTGTTGGTGATAGGAATTGAAACAGATATGAGTACATACTGTTTCTGATCCAGGTTGCTGTACATTTTATATCTTGTAGGTGCTGAGAAAGCTGGTGGATGATGCATCAAAGTTTTTGAATGATAAAGTCACAAAGGCAGTGATCACAGTCCCTGCTTACTTCAACGATTCACAAAGGACAGCAACCAAAGATGCTGGCCGCATTGCTGGGCTGGAGGTTCTGCGTATTATAAATGAGCCCACCGCAGCATCACTAGCATATGGTTTTGAGAAAAAGAACAATGAAACAATTCTGGTTTTTGACCTCGGAGGTGGCACATTTGATGTTTCAGGTATCTGTCCTGTTTGGTGTTTCTGTGAATACCTACTTCTCAGAGTTTTTTAGACTTAAGTTATTCCTGCATGATTAGCTCTCCACAGCCACCTGTATGTTCACAATTATCACACAATTTATAATCTATAATTTTAGGTAGCTTTATAGAATGTTGCAGTACATACCCCTATAGGAGGTTTAACTTTAACGGATACTGAACCTTTTATCTGGAAAGATTTGGGCTACAATCTTTTTGAGTACCTATAGTTGTGATGTGTCTAAATCATGGTTCTGAAAAATCTTAACTGGAAGTTAAGGCAGGATATACTGCTTTTAGCTAGTGAATGATTTATGCATGACTTTCTTAACATAGATCTAATAGGCCCATAGCAAATTGAAATATTTAAATGCAACGGCAAGAGATTTGGCATTGAAGGTGCCATTAAAAGCAACAGAAAATGAAGGGAAATAGTGAATTGTTATGCAAACACAGCAAGTTGGGGGTCATGTTATAGTACTATGTTATGCTCATATGTAGCCGTGTAATCCCATTTGGAACATGGAAGTCTAAAGGGAAGACTGGGCTTTATGAAAAATGGTGGTGGTGGAATTCATAAGGATGAAGAACTGTAATATGAGAGAGGTATGATCGGGTGGTTCATACAGAATTACATGAGAATCTTGGTGGACAAAAGAATCTCGAATAAGATCCTACACAAATCCCTAATGAACCCTAAAATCGAAAAGGTTTCAAGTGCCATGAAAGTTTGAACCATATTATCATGCTCCACATTTTTTTTCTAATTCCCCTGACTTGTTGAGAGGTGTTTTAAATGAAATTTTTGGTTCCTCTTGGGTCATATCTTTCCCTTGATATTGTCAGTTCTTGAAGTCGGTGATGGTGTTTTTGAGGTGCTGTCTACATCAGGTGACACTCACCTAGGTGGTGATGACTTTGACAAGGTTAGTCATGGGTTATGTTTTTTCAACAGCAAATGCATTTTCATTTCTTTTTACTGCAATTCTGAAGGTTTATTTATTTTCTTTCTCTCCACGTATCTTGTGGGACACAAAAAATCTTACTTCCTTCACTGTTGTAATCTATTGACAATCCATCAATAGGGCATTGGCAACTGCATGTTCTACTTTTTCTTATAAAAAACCTGCATATGTATGGCATGAACCTTAGAGAACCGTGATAGCTAATTATGTCTGCAAAAGTATCCATTTTTTATATGTTATTCAACCATACACACAAAAAGTTTAGACTCCGACAATGTGTGGATCAAGACATCAAATGTAGTTTCTGGATTGAGTAATTTAGTTAAGCTCCAGGGTGTTTATTGATGTTGACACAGTGTGTTCTTGATTTTTTGGTACTGTACATGTTAATATGTTATTTATGTTAGTTCTTCTGGGAGGTCATCAGCACTTAACAATGCAGTGTGCCAAGGTGTAAGTTATGCACCAAGTATTTTAGGCTCCTCCTTTTCAATGAGGTTATATACACTAGTTATTACGATTTTTAGAATTCAGTATTTTTAGAATATATTAAATTTGGTGTGGGGTAGAAAAGATAAGCAAGACTACATATTCTGGGATTGATAGTGCAATATACTTTGAACTTGATTTGGTAGTTTTCTTTCCTGTAGAACTGTAATCATAATTCATAAGTAGTACAGTAATCTTGAATGGTTGCTGTGGATGTGATAACTCGAAGCTTCTGCAGAACTTGTGTCTTTCTAATGCCATATATGCTTTCGCTTTCAGAGAATTGTTGATTGGCTCGCTGGAAATTTCAAGAATGATGAGGGTATTGACTTGCTAAAAGATAAGCAAGCTCTCCAGCGATTGACAGAAGCGGCTGAGAAGGCAAAGATGGAGCTGTCATCTTTGACCCAAACAAACATAAGGTTTTTTTTTCTCAGCATTAACATCCGTAAAGTGTGTTTTTTGCTTGTTCAGTTCTAATTTTTTATTTGTCCCTTCAGCTTGCCTTTTATTACAGCTACTGCGGATGGCCCCAAGCATATTGAGACTACTCTTACCAGGGCTAAATTTGAAGAGCTATGCTCAGATCTCCTTGACAGGTATATAATTATGGCCCATGATAGGTCAAATGAAAGATTATAGATGTACATATCTTTGTATGCTTCTGACAGCTACTAGCATTTGGTTAAATATTGGCCGTTTGAATTGAAGATATAACTTGTTGCTGATATATAATTTTTGTCAAATTGTCATTCAGGTTGAGGACCCCTGTGGACAATGCCCTTAGAGATGCGAAGTTGCAGTTCAAAGATATTGATGAGGTTATTCTTGTTGGTGGCTCAACTAGAATACCAGCCGTTCAGGAGCTTGTCAAGAAAATGACAGGAAAGGACCCCAATGTGACAGTCAACCCTGATGAGGTTGTTGCACTTGGAGCAGCTGTGCAGGTCAGTTCACAAGGAACACTTGTTTGGTTAACTAACTTATGTTTGGAAGTATGCTACCAAACATTTCACAGCACTATATTGAGAATGGCATTCTCGCAAAATTCTGTCCGAACCATATAATACTATTAGAATATTATACTGTCCTTGTTGACAGATTTTGGAGATGATCAATGTCCTAATGTATATGTTCTATCTTGGAGTTGCTCCTACATTGCATTATGGAATGTTTTTTCTGAGTGCCATTTTTTTTTACTACAGGCTGGAGTTTTGTCTGGTGATGTTAGCGACATTGTCCTTCTTGATGTGACCCCATTGTCCCTTGGTTTGGAGACACTGGGTGGTGTTATGACCAAGATTATCCCACGGAATACAACCTTGCCTACCTCAAAGTCGGAAGTTTTCTCAACAGCTGCTGATGGCCAGACTAGTGTGGAGATCAATGTTCTCCAAGGAGAAAGGGAGTTCGTGAGAGACAACAAGTCTCTTGGTAGCTTCCGGCTTGATGGAATCCCTCCTGCCCCACGTGGTGTTCCGCAGATCGAAGTCAAGTTTGATATTGATGCTAACGGTATCCTTTCTGTCACTGCTGTGGACAAGGGTACAGGGAAGAAGCAGGATATTACAATTACTGGTGCCAGCACTCTGCCAAAGGACGAGGTATGTTTCCAGCAAGTGAATGTACTGTCATGTTCTTAAGCGACGTTTCTGAATGATTGGACTTGTATCAAACGAAAACCGTCTAGGTGGAGAGGATGGTTGACGAAGCTGAGAAGTTTGCAAAGGAGGATAAGGAGAAGAGAGATGCCATTGACACCAAGAACCAAGCCGAGTCGGTCATCTACCAGACCGAGAAACAACTGAAGGAACTAGGGGACAAGGTCCCAGGCGACGTCAAGGGGAAGGTCGAGTCGAAGCTGCAAGAGCTCAAGGATGCTGTTGCTGGTGGCTCCACACAGACGATGAAGGACGCCATTGGTGCATTGAACCAGGAAGTCATGCAGATTGGGCAGTCCCTCTACAGCCAGCAGGGTGCCCCAGGCGCCGGACCTGGTCCAGCTGATGCTTCTGCTGGTTCAGCGGCGGGCACTTCTGAGAAGCCAGGTGACGATGGCGATGTAATTGACGCAGATTTCACTGACAGCAAATGAGTGGCATGCTAGGTTTAGATGAGGCTGTTCGCTGGGGATGTTTTGCCGCGAGGGAGAGATTTGTTTTGTAGGATGTGGGTGTACTTTTTGGTAGATTTGCACCTTTGTTCCCCTTTGGAGTTCGGGAAAGCTCGGGTTTTAACTGTCAAATGAATGTACATAGGCCTATTTTTCTTTTGTGCCTTCGACCGTTCGACGTTCGACCTAGTTGGTGTTTGTTTCAACACTTTTTGTCAGAACCCGGTTTGTGAGACTCGTTTGGATGAAAATGAATATAAAATTAGTCGAGTCTCTGAGATTTTTAAATGAAAACTACAAATTTTTTAAATGAAAACTACAAATTGTATGTATAAAAACTACAGCAAACTAAATCTGTAATTTTAATATAAAATGTCTACAATAAAAACAAAAACAGATAACTACATTTTATAGATGCGTCGTCATCATGTGATGACACATATGACGTGGTTGACAAAAACTAGAGGAGCGAGGAGGGCGCGATTATGGAGGGCACGTGTGGCGGAACCACCCGAATTATTCCAGTTTAAGTGCCTAAGTCACGCCTCAGGGGCCGTAACACATTTAAATCGGAATAACTCGTCAGTCCCTCAGATCTAGTCTGATGGAGCCACTTAACCAGGATCAAATTCCACAATCTCACTCGAAGGTGAGTCACAGAAGAAATACAATAAAACAGGAAACCTCAAATTAAGTGCTGAATTATTACATAAATCGGAGTTTTTGAGTAGCAAATAAGAGTTCACAAAATAAAGTGCAGCGGATAATCGATGTCGTCGGTATCGAGGAATTGGGCAAGGCCTAGCCCACTACTCCTCGTGCTCCTCTCCTACCGGAGCAACATCCCACTCGACCGTCCAACCCGGTGGCAGGGTGGTAGGCCAAGTCACACCATCAACCATTTCCTGAATGGTACCTGCAAAAATTATGCCACAAGTAAGGCTGAGTATACTAATACTTAGCTAGACTTACCCGGTGTGAGGAATCTACTCCTCTACCTCTAGACTATGCAGCTGTTTGGCTGAGGGGTTTGGTTTGCCAAAAGCACTAGCTGTTTCTAAAATCAACTTTTAGCTTTTCAAATTCTATCATCATTAACTTAGCTAGGTTTACTTCTTCTAAGCATACATGGTAACAAGCATTTAGTTCAATCAACAAGTTATCTCATGTAACCTCATTTCACTTCTTACTCGATGCAGTACAAGGGGTCAAGCAGTCTCATTAGCTGCGAGAAGCAGACGATTCGAATCGAGTTTTTAACCTTGCAAGGGAAACCTAAACACACGGCATATCAGGGTACTCTGACCCCACACATGACAACCGTCCCCATCGATTCCTCGTTCGCGTCCAGGCCTCACCACCTTGGCATACAATACTCCACTGACCCCGGCTGCCGCCGTGCAGTGACCGCACTTATACCCACCATAGCTAGCATGGGAGACCCAGTCTCAGGTCGCATGAGGGATAAAGTCCGCGCCCGGCTTCACTTAGGTACTAGGTTTACCGGTTACCATATTTCCCGGCATGTGCTTAGTACGTTCAAAAGCTTGACTCAGGTATCCACACAATAATCCTTAATTCTTTTTCCCGTCTCATGGACAAGGCATCCTCCCTGGATCCAAGTCCATAGACCAACATATATCCCGTTATCAAGATGAATACAATCAATTCCTGACCTCGCGCGAGTGCTAGAAAAATCACTCGACTTCTACCGAGATCCTGATTAGCAAAGCAGCTACTCGACCTAGCATACTAGTATTCATCTCAAAAAGGAATCCTAAGTTCATGCAGCTAGAGGTTTCAAGCAACTCCTACACTTAAGTGCACATTACAAACCTACAAACATTAAGTGTAGTAAAATAGCATATATAAACGGTTATGCATATAACCGGGGCTTGCCTTCAATTGCTGGGGCTGCGGGGAGATCCTCAATAGCAGCCTCTGAAGCCTGCTCCTGGTCCTCCTCTTGGACAGGTCCTTGCTCGGGGATGAGCACGTACTCTCCGTCGGCAAGATTACAATCTAATGAATGCAATGCGTAAGATACATGCGTGATATGATATGTACTTTTAGAAATTACAACTTTTGACGATGTATGACCTACTTGAGTTAAACAAGGTTAGCTTTACCTATGTAATACCCTTGGGTGGTATACTTGGTAAATTATGTTAAACTTAGCTAAGGCAAGTGGTAGGGGGGTTTCACTGAATTCTTTTTAAGTCTTAGTGAGAGTTAATAAGTATTCAAGGTAGGCTTATTAGAGTGAGGTTTATGTTTTCTTTCCTTTTCTTTTATTCTCTTAAATGTTTTGGGAGTAGGTTTGAACTACAAGTTGCTTTTATAAAATTCCAAAAATTCTGTAAAAATTACAGTGGCTTGGCACTGGGGTATGTTTCTTTGTTTCAAAATTTGGGGATCAGAAAGTGAATAGTTTTCTCTGGCCAAAATTATTAAATTCTAGGGCAGAAGGGATGCTTTGAACTACAACTATTATTTAACAGTGGGTAATTCTCTAAAACTTATTTTTGCTAGCTTTTAGGTGTTATAACATGACTTGATACAAATTTCTAGCCATTAATACCTTTTAGTTATTTTTTATGGTTTTCTCAAGTTTCTAGCCACATTGGTGCTTTCTACTACCATTATATTTGAAAAATATCAAACAACAGAGTTCTTATTTTTCTTAGTTATTGTTTTGTGCAAGAGCAATCATTCTGAAGTTTGGTATCTTTTTGCTTAAGGGAAGGGGTGGTATGCATTATTTGAATTAAGTGACCTTTCTCATAATTTATCAACAATAGGTAAGAGTTTACTCCTTTTTCATGGGTTTGTATTTTTCTCTGGTGGTTTATCTTATTATGGACTTAGTCAATTTTTGGTTGCCCATTATCACATTATTAGGGGTGGTTTATGATTTATTTGAAAAATGCCTCATTATCATTTTATATTTATTCCCCTTACTTAAAAGGTTGGGCTGAGGTGTTCATCATTTTTGTAGTAGGGCTCTAGTGGTTATAAGTCCACTGGATTTTTATTATCCATATTGGGTATAGTTTGAAATTTTAATAATTGATTTTTAGTTCAAATAAGGCTAAATAAAGCATTCTAATTTAAAGTTGGTCTGAACTAATGGTCTCTTCATTTTTCCTAGGTTCCTTGCTACTCAAGCAAACTAGGAAAAATAATTTTACTCACTGTTCATTAATTTCTAATGCCTTTCTGGTTTTTCCTAAGTTTTGGGCAGAATAGTTTTAAATGAATAACTACATCATATTTTCCAATACTGGGGTTCCTGCTGTTTTTAAACAATGTCTAAATGAGGTTTGAACATCTACAAATTTTCTCAAGTTCAGTACAGAAGAAAAACTAATTTTCCTTAATTAAACTAGGTTTGGTAGGTTTCTGTTTTTAATTCTAAACTCTAAAATTTAGAACAGAAAGTATAGGGTTTATCATTTTTAAATGATAGTTCATAATATTCAGGAGCTAACAAAATTAGTTTGACAACTTTTTATGAAGGATTCATCAAGTTATGGATTTTACAAGTTCTCTGGTTATTTAAAAAGGTTAATCAGAATTGATTAAATGGAAATCCACTTTGCACTGGGGTCCCTGGCGGATATTCTAAGTTTTCTTCGCGGATTAGTCCTTAGGCTACTATTCACATGAGTCGCTGACGTTACAGAAAACCCCTCGGGTTCTTCACCTCCTAACCCGAGGTCCTTCTTCTAAGTTAAACAGTAACCGCGGCGGAAGAAAGGGCGGAGGGGCTTACCGGTGGCGAGATGGCTCCGGTAAAGTGGTCGAGGACGTAGGGGAGGTCTCGGGGATCACAACGAGGTGTGGGTCGCCGTCGGGGATGGCCGGAGTCGGTCGGTCCACGCGCGCAGGCGGGGATGCTCGTCGGCGGCGGGGAGTCCGGCCTGGTCACGGCGGAATAGATCAATTGGATGGGTCAGAGAGGTTCACGGGGTGCCAGAGAAGATATGGGAGCAAGGAATTGGACGGAGACTCACTGGTTAGCTCGGTCCACGCGCGGTGACGGAAGACCGAAGTCCGGTGAGGTCGATCTCGGGCCTCCGGTGAAGTCCGGCCTGGTCCGAGGGCTTAGCGAGCTTCACGGGCTACTGGCGAAGCTAGCCGAAGCACTAGCTTGACTCGGGGGTGGCTGGAGTGGGCTGGCCACGGTGGCCGAAGCTCTGGCGGCAATGGCGGGCGGAATTGAGCTCACCGGAGCTAAGGGAAGGTGGCCGGCTGGCGCTGATGAGTGCGGGGTGAAGTGAGGCGCGCCTGGGGAGGCTTTATAGGCACGGCGCGGTGCACGGGCGGTCGTGGACCGGCGAGCGCGCGCGGGCGTGCACTGGAAGGCGCGGGTGCGCGAACAGGCGTGAACCGGAGGTGTCAGCCACGGTCGAACACGTGTGCCCGATGCTTTTGCCCGAGTTCAAGCGCTGATTGGGAGCAAATCTTCGCGAATTTGGGCAAGATCGCTATGAAGGATTTGTTCACCTGACCAAACTTTGTCTTTTATGTGTGGACGTCGCGCGGTTTTAGGCTAGGGACAGGGAGTTGTAGCGTCACCAAGGTGCCAGTGTCAGAATGTCTGGTCCCGAGGTCAAACCGCACCAAAACCGTGTCAAATGAATTTGGTTTGAGTTCAAACTTTTCCAGGACGTGTTCAAGGGAATTTGGCACAACTTTGATATTTGGATCTCCTGGCTTTGAGTTTCGAAAAACAGAGAACACAGTTGATCTTTGGAAAGGGGTCTGAATTTCAGAAATTCAGAAATCTGAATTTCTCCAAGAGTTCATAGTTCAAGGGCTGATTTGGGGATTTATTTGAATTATTTTGGCTAAGCTTTCTCAACCTTTCTTGTTGCTTATTAAATATACTTTAATTTTTATAATTGGCTCAAGTCATAATTTTAAAATTTTTCATACCCTTCTCCTTATTTTCTTAAATTTGCTCATGGGGCTTATTTAGGGTTTTTATTAGGGTTACACATTCTTACCTCTTTAAAAGACCCATTTGTTTTGATCATGATACTTTTAAGCATATGCTTGGAGAATTCTTTATTCCTAAGATAATTTGATGCTCATGCTTGCTTTGGTTCACATAAAATGATGGTTCTTGGTTTGACACTTTTGAGAGAAACCCTAGGTGACACTAGGGTGTCACAGCACGATTATGGAGGGCACGTGCGAGCGTGGAGTGGCGGGCGACGAGGAGAGGAGGAAGGAGGGGTCAGGAGTGGAGACCGGACGAAGGCTCGCGAGCGCACGATTCAGTCTCATGGTTGTGGCGCTTGACCTCATACTCTATGGAGGATAGCACCACTTTGGCATGTCACGCGACCTAGTGGCAGAGGAGGTGCGACTCTCGCCTTCGCCTTGCGTCGTCGCCGACTCGGCCTCATCGTCTAGCTCATGGTCCACATTGCCTATCTTTGTCGCAGCTGAGGAGCAACATGATCAGGAGGGGGCGGGGACAAACAACCACCTAGGTGATCGTGGAGGGGATGGAGAGGTTTGGACTGCGGTTTGATTACGAAGGAGTATAATTGTTTTTTTTTGCAAAAGTGTTGACGCACGATGATGGTGAAAACCGATACTTTATAGTAGAAAATCTCAAATGTTGCTATGGTTTCTATTTATACCTGAATATAGAGTATGAAACATAAAGATATGTGTTTTCTGTTGGCTAGGTGGGTATAAATGTAGGTTTATAACCAACAATAATGGCTTAAATCTTCATTTATACATTATTTTAGCTTTTTACCATTTAAATATGGGGGAGCAGGACGGCGGTGAAAATATGGAATCATGAAACTAGTGCTTTACTCCACCCGTCCCAATATATAAGGTGTACCTACCTCTGGCTCAAAGACTAAGTCATACATTTAATTCTCTTTATATTGTTGCATCGATGTATGTATGCTAAGAGAGAGAGCACACGTTATATTATGGGATAAGAATAAGAAGTGGTTACACCTTATAAACTAGAACGGATGGAGTATATGGCATAGAAATCTCATAATCTCATATGACTTCATTCTATGATTGGGTAGCAGATGAGGTGATTATTGACCATGGCGCGAAGGTGCCGTGTCTGTTTGGAGCAGGTGTAAGACCATTACCAGCAACTTGCGTGTTGTGAATGCTAAAAAAGCCTTCTTTCCGCAATAGGCTAACCATGGGTCGTGTCCCGCGCGAACGCGGCTTCCAATAACTCCCGCCTCTGAGTACAGAAACTTAGTCTAAACTTCCTGTGGTCATTGGAATTGATGGGTCACGATGGAAGCATACGACAATTTCTGCCACATAGACCACACTACCCTACTTTTATGCATCAACGTCTGGTTGATGTTGGATACATGTACAATGCCACCTCATCATTTAAATCACGTGTCTGCATCCTCTTTGGGTACCTACCTGATAAAGCCTTACATACGGTTGCCACGGTAATGGCACGAAGTATGATGACGTCGATGATTATTAGGAGTTAGGACGGCGTCGGGTGGGCGGCCTTCCTGTTGTGGTAGGGCTTAGGGGGTGTTGTTTCGTGACTAAAGTTTAGCATGTGTCATATTCAACATTTGAATGCCAATTACGAGTATTAAATATAGTCTAATCACAAAACTAATTACACGGATAAAGACTAAATGACAAGATAAATTTATCAAGCCTAATTAATCCATAATTAGTGAATGTTTATCGTAGCCGAAAGGGAAATTGATCTAAAAGTCATTCATATATTTTTTGGTGTTTGATGATCATTACAACCTTATAGACTAATTGGTTTGCTAAGTGTATGGTTGCATGGTCAAAAGATTGAATCAGAAGACCAAGTTTAGATAATCATCAAGACTTATAGAAAAAGAGTATATGAAGTAAGAAATGTTTGAGAGACCATTTAAACACTTAGATGAGTTTTATTATATGATAATAGTGGTATAATGCTAATATATTGTTTCTATGGGTACATGGGTATAGATAGTACTGACATGTATCCAAATAAAATTGATCATTGGATTTAAGTGTATAAGAGAGGTGGGAGTTATTTAGCGATCTGAACTGTTGATTTTGAGAATATATTATGTGTGAATGTAATTTATTTGATAAATTCAAGAAAAAATATGGGTGCGAGGATAATTTGGTTAGGTAGGATTTGCAAAGTTTAAACTAATGACTTATATAAGTACTAGGTGAGTGCCCATGCGTTGCAACGGGGACTTATGTATTATATGTCTCCGTTGCAACGCACGGCATATACCTAGTTGAGTTGAAGTTGTTAGTTATATCCGTAACCATACTTCGACTGTTTAGCATATAAATAACATAGACATACCCGATGTGTTACCCAGTAATGCCGCTCCCTCATCTCGATAAGGAAAGGGAATGTTGGAGGAGCTTTCCTCTCCAGAATACTTTTCTGACTCCGTCGAGCATGAGCCTCATCGTCTCCAAGCGTAACAGTTTCTACACCTCCAATCTGTTTTCCAGAAGATGAGAAATTTCACTGAACTGCTGTGAATAATATTACTTTTAAGCTTAACCACTTCTTTCAGTAAATGTTTAACACATGGACTCTCTAATTAGGTATAGATGCAAGACATTTTACATGAGAGCTGTCATGCTATTATATCGACAGCTACTCTTCTCAATAAGCAAAAGTAACAAAAGAAGTTCAGATATCCTTGTAGAATATAACACTTTTTCATCTCAATGACCCATTTTTAACCAATGTTTAGACTATGCAGGTATAGTGGATTTTTCATTTTGTTTATCTGCGAAATTGTGATAATGTCATAACGATAGCATTACCAAGTCAGATAAGGTTGGGTTCTTAATGATGTTTGCAAGTCGTTCTCCATGGGCAGTGCCAATAAGCATAACACCCCTTTCTGCAATTGATCGACAAGCTTGTGCTTCTGCTTCAGTTCCGATCTCATCTACAATAACCACCTCAGGCATATGGTTTTCAACTGCTTCAATCATCACCCTATGCTGCATTGATGGTTCAGGTACTTGCATCCTTCTTGCTCCACCAATCGCAGCATGAGGAACATCCCCATCCCCACCAATCTCATTACTTGTATCCACAATTACCTGCCCTAAACATCAGTACCAAAAGAATATATATAAGATACAAGAAATACATTGAACTGAAAATAGAAAGGTATAAGAAAGTAGCATTGTTTAACATACCACTCTTTTCTGAAATTCATCTGCTAAAACACGCGCAATCTCACGCATAACAGTAGTCTTGCCGACCCCAGGCCTGATTGAAGAAAAGGAAAAATATTGAAGAACAGATAAACTTTTGAAAATGTATTTGAAAAACAAAGTGGAAACGGAATGCTCAACTCCTGTTTCCCTATTATCACATACCTATTCCTGAATAGAACTTTTCCATATAGTCTATATTAATATAACACTTAGCTAGCAGCTTATGTATATAAAGTACCATTTGAAAAAGATATATGAATGATGGAATCGATATTGTAAAATTCAAAGAACAAGGGTAGGTACCTTCCCA
The DNA here is from genome assembly GCA_029449295.1 of Zea luxurians. Lineage (NCBI taxonomy): Eukaryota > Viridiplantae > Streptophyta > Magnoliopsida > Poales > Poaceae > Zea > Zea luxurians. The sequence goes on from JAOPSE010000017.1 coordinate 53,092,918, forward strand.
AAAATAGGATACTTTCTTTGTAATTTAGGAGATCACGGACCATGTCAACATGCCCAGTAACAGCTCGGCCGACTCGACAGGTCAAACCAACAACCATTCCTTTCCTACTCCTTATAGCAGATATCCTATGTAAAGTACCTTCAATTCCTGCACGGTTGTCACCTCCAAACTCTCCTACAGCCTTCTGAGCATCCTCCAACTCTTTTTGTGAGATCTATGATATAAAAGATCCATAGAGCATGAAATTACAGTTGCAGTTTTGCATCTACTCACAACATTATGTGGTGCACTCATCAAGAAAAATGGGCTTACTATGGTTATGAAGTATAAACATTTGTAAAGATCCATGAGCAGAAAGAAATTAGCAGCCAACCAGCAGAAGACTTGAGACTAACATAATTTTTAATTTTACACTATGGACAATACGATGAGACTAACCACACCACAATGTAATCATCTCTGATCCGTCTGTATCGGTACCTTTTCTTTTCAAGGTAATTTCAGTTCCACAATATTGATAAGGAAAGTATGTACAATCACTGCAAATATAATATTACACATTGACTGATGGTTGTCACATACCTCACTGTCCCGTAGATATTGGCCACTGGAGTCACCAAGGAATCGTGCCTCTGGTCGTCTTCCCAAATCCAGAATGACCTAATTGATGACTCATTACTCATTAGTTGGAATCACATATGCATCCACGACATTTAAGATGAATTTCTGAGTAGACGAGGCTTGTAATGGTTGAAGCCTTGAAGGAGTCAGATACATCTATCTCACCTCCAGAAGTTGGTCCTTTCTAGGCTCATTCTGTAGATTATCTCGCAAATCTCTCAGGAGAATCTGCAAAAGAAAGATTAATACCTATTATCAATCGATCTATTAGTATAAAACGCCAAAAACTATTAGCCCAAAGCACAAATCTGATAAATGCTAGTTTAGTCATCAATACAAGTAGCAATTGATATTGAAATGGCGTCATTTCAACTGATACATGGTTTTTAGAGATGCTGTTTTTAGAGATACTTGTATTCTGGACAATGCATGCAAGGCTCAAGGAGACATGAAAATTTGCATCTTGGTATACTTGTAGTTGTAGCTCCAGAAGCAGAGATAGTCACATTAACTACAATGCAGTTATCTAATAACAGGTAGCACATGATTCTGCTTGCAAAATCTGACCATCTAGAAGAAATGCCAGATAGGATCTCAGCAAAGGAAGTGTCAAATTCTCCATCAAGCTATCTTAGCTTTCAGTGTTACCATTTGCCCATATAAACCAATAAGCTTTGGTTTTCAGGGCTCAGGGATATCCACACAAACAGTGTTGTGGAAGTATCATAGAATAAATATTAATGAATTATACTTGGATTGAAATAGTTCATAGTTCTGACCTTAGTATATTAAGTGTAAACCATACACAAGCAGTGATAAAAAATGGGTGCTCTCAGGATCGAGATAAAATATGACACCCTTTTACCAGAATAGACAACTCAAATTCACCATAATCTATTGTGACGTTATTTGCATAAAACTAAGGGTTAGAAACCTTAGCACAAGAATCAAACTCAGTTTTAAAATTCTAGTGAGAAAATGTAGAAACAGAAACAAACTGTAGTAGAATTCCTAAATGTATCGGAACTTACTTTTATTCAATGGCTGCAGTAAACTATGTTGGTATTGTTCGTCACTTAGAAATGTTCTTGAGTAATCCAGACAAGGAACCACAGTGTGTTGATTTGTACTCACACTGCTCACAACATGTCTGAAGTAACTGAATATACTTCAGGCTCCATCCACGGAGACGCTTACCTGTGAAGTGATCAGACACAGTGATTAATATATGATACCCAACAGTACCATGGTAAGCATGGTGCCCTTAATATAGCGTGCACCACATTATTTTCTCAACTGGAGCTGAATCTGAAAATTTTGGCCATTGTTTTTAAAACTGTCCAAAGTAGGGTTCAAATGGTTGATATCTTGTGCATTGAAATAAACAAGCAGTGGTACACAGTAACTAATAGTAATCCCTCACCTCAACATGTCGTGGCAGGCGGGCCACAGCATATGGTTTATGTATAACAACAGAAGCTGGTGTGTCTGACCAAATAATTCTGCCGTCTTGAATAAGTTTACCATTTTGATCAACGAATACCCCAATGTTATCCTAAATAAACATACAGTACTATAAAGAACTAACTGAAACTAAATAAGAAAACAAGAATCCTTCAAGAAGCTAGTTAAGTGTTGGGAATCTCAATGGCTTCAAAAGAGATTCATATAAAAACTATTTCATTCAATATCATAGTTTGCACTGATATATTGGAAAACATTATCAATATCACACAAATTAGTTACAGACAAATGTGTCGACAACTGTTCACTAATCAGCTAATCCTTTTTAGCGATATCGACAAGTCTTTGTTGTATGTTTGCAGGGATGGCATATCGGCACGAATTGTCCTCATAACTTAAAAGATCAATCACAAAGTTTCTTCGAAGAGTCTTTGCATCCTACAGACAAAGAGATAAGAGAACAAAATATATTATATTGTAGAACGAGATAGCTAGAATGTAAGTTTTGAACATAAAACAAACGTACTACACTCACCCCAACAAATTTCAGTCGTCTGTCATTCCCCCACATGGCCATAGCTTGTAGAACGAGGTAGCTGGTATTAAACCTATAGAATAATATTTGGGCAACTATGTTTTATACAATGATTATCATAGAAAAAATTTAAACTGCTGAGAAGGTGGTACGAAGAAAATACCCTCTTAAGTCAATTGGAACACCAGTCTGAATTGTATGTTCCCACTTAAAGATATCCTCCGCCCATCCAGAACGTTTCTTGCTGTAAGCAATCTTATATTTTTTTGAGGCCATGATAATCGCTTCCGCGAACCTCTTGTATGGCATGTGTTTACACCAATCTTGAGTCGGTGTAAAATCGATAAAAGTCACATGCTTTTTAACATGATCTATTACGAAAAGGGCGTGACATCCATTGAATTTCCATGGCATGAGAACCTGCAAAATATCAGTCATTAGGATCCTACAACAGAAGTGTCCTTTATAAATACATTCGAAATGAACACATACTTACATATCTACAACCCGTGATATAATAATTCATTGATGGCCAACAATCTAGTGTTTTGGCCAACTCTTCTGTTGTAGGATCCTGATGGTACTTTGGAAGTTTACCAAAACCAACCATTCTCTGGACAGTATATATACATGTACACATGATGATTAGATGTAGATACTATATATTAATACATTAATGATTGGAAACAAACTTACCCAAAAACGCATGTCCATATAATGCTTTCTATTATTTATGATTTCTTCTTTCAGTTTACGTGACTCTTTATTGGCAAGCAGCCGAACAGCCATATCAAAACATCTTAGAATCATATCTTGAGTTGTCGTTAATATGTTTTGCAGGTCTTTGACAGATATTTCTATCTTAAAAGGATTGAAACTTCGCACCCATGTTCTCCTGTAATGTAGCATGACGAAACTCTATATCAAGAATCTAAGTAGTCGATATACATAAAATAAATAAATCAATGAGCACTTACTCTAGTGTCGTATCGTCTTCTATTGCCATGATATAATCACATAAAACATCTATTGAATCGGCTTTGGTCACTGGCATGTCCTTTGTGGAAAGACCAACCATTAAAAAGTCATTGGTGCAACCATCGTTAGAGACTTTTACAGGAGCTCTTTTATCCCAATCATCAACAAACCACCTTTGCAAGTCTGCTTGAGTAATAGGGCCTTCCTCATCTTCAAACACTACTTCGCTATCATCAAGCACGTGGAGTAGTTTCCTCTTATTAGAATCTATTGGGTTTTCTAATATCTCAACATCAGATGGGCTTCCAGAGTCAACTTCTTTTTCATTTTTGTATAACAGACACCCCCTTCTCTTATTCAGGTCTGAAGATAGTAATATAGCAGCCATTTTTTCCCTAAAGTGTGACATGTCATCCTACAAATAAGAAACAATTATTTAGCATTATATATGTAACACCGACTGTAGATGTCCATATATGTCATAGTAGTAATAATATACCTGGGTAAAACTGTCAGACAGTTCATCCCCTGTCCAGTATTCGATATAGTTCAAAAGAAAGAGGCCACATGAAGAGCTACAATATACATTAATACCAACATAAACATTAGTATGAATGAAGAAATTGGTAAAGAAGATCTTAGGACGTACCTATCAGTCTGCTTTGCATATCCCATGTCTATTTCTCTGAGCGGCCAAGAAGCAACTTGGAGGTCTGGCCACCTGTGGTCTTTTAACTCCTTACGTTGAGATATCATATCTATTTGTCTTTGCAGTCCTTTAATCTTTATATATGGTAAAATAAAATTAGAGATTGGGATAAGTTAATATTGAATTCATAATTGTTTAGTTTGTGCATACTCACAGAGTCAGTGAGGTCTTTGCGGTCTTGTGAAGTACCAAGTGAATCGAGCACTTGTATCTCCATATTTCTTGCATGGATCACAGCAAGATACCAATGCGTCTCTCGGATGTTTATCGGAATAAACACCTACAAAACAATTATAAATACTTGCATAAGAATAAAATACATATAAACACTAACTGTTTAGATTGCAAACTCATATGTACCATGTCATGGTCTAGGTAAAGTAACACCCTTCGTTCAGCGCTACATATGTGTGTCATGTCTTTAATTGGATATAGCTCCTCTGTTTTAATTTCAAGATCACCATCTCGCTTCAGGAAATTGAACTGGAAAGCATTTTCTATGTGAACGCGACCTCCAGATCGGCACTTTAGATGCTTTTGAGCTTTTATCAAATTTATGTAACAGTCTATAACCTGCAAGTGTGTAAGTTGTGGTTAAAAATACCAGGATGAGTAAAAAAACTTATACATAACAACGTCGCCAAATATAAAAACTAAGCATGCATTACCTCGTCACCTAAATATGCGCTCGGCTGAAATAAACACTCCATCCACTTCCTTTCAACAAAGGCAATCATCAATAAGAACGACTTCTACCCTTGGTTCACAAGGGATTTCCTTGATAAAATTGATGAGAGCAAGATCACCTTGCGTGCAAATATAGTCTAGGAGCAACCAGTCATGAGATAAAACTAAAATTAGTTATTACAAAAAATACAAATTGATCCATACAGAACTATGAAAATTTTAATACCTTCTCGAACTATTGCGGTTGCCACCGATTTTTTTGGCTTGTTATGAGACAAGCCTACAAATAGAGATTCCATTCTCGCGGGACAAAAATCTACATTCATAACAAATTGTTAGATGCATAAAAATTATTATTGCTAATTTCACAAATGATCCAAAACTCAACAATACTTTAAGATAGTATGCATGCTCTAATAATACACAAACATGTGCGTCTCTAATAAAAACAATTGTAGCATGCAAACATGACTTGATAATACACCAGACCAATCAAACATAAGACAAACATCATCCTATTAGTTTGTTAGCTGAACATGCAACTCTTACCATGGGTCTAATTTGTTAGGACCTCTTTGTAGACGATGTTCTTGGTATATGTCCCACAATCTACGGTGGGGGTTTTCTTTACACCCTTCCTTGACTTTTTCTTCCCATCGACAGCTGGGATGACAAGAATCTTTATGTTCGATCGGGCTGTCGCTCTAGATAGAGCAACATATAGTTGGCCATGAGAGAACACTGGTTCAGGCAAGTATACACCAACATTGGGAATAGTCTGACCCTGTGCTTTGTTAACCGTCATTGCAAAGCTAAGCCGTTCAGGAAACTGCTTTCTTTTGAACTGGAAAGGGAACATCTCTTCATCGGAGGGACACAACGGTATACGCGGTAGGAAAATTCGTTTTCCAACGTGTTGACCCAGTACAATCTCTGCGTCAATGCTATTTCTTTGGAAGCCACGAACGACCAGCCTGGTGCCATTGCAAAGTCCATTTGCAGGGTCTATATTCCGGAGCAATATAACAGGACATCCAATCTTGAGCTTCAAAACATGAGGTGGTAGCCCATTAGGCGTCAATGTGTTTAGGAACTCGGGTGGGTAGTAGTTGTGGGGATCATCCATGGCGCTATCGAAACTATGATACACCATATGCTCCCCTTGAAAACGATCAATCATCTTAACATTTATCATATCAACCCAGTCGTTCCGTGTTGACAGTATCGCCCTTGAAGTGATGTAGGTGGAATCAGACATATTTTCGTTGAGATTTGGGAAAGCAAAGTCTATTAGGTTGTCAAGATCGTTGTCACTCCCACTGTAAGGCACACACACATCATCAGGAAGACGAATGTCGCTGTCACTATTTGTTTCCTCAGTTCCACCGCCTACGCGCAGCAAAAACTCCGCAAACCAAGGGTCGTTTTTTGCTCTCATGTTGCTAACAAGCTTTAAGTGGGACATGGACTCCCATAGGTAAGACATCCGTAGCGAAGACGCGACCACTTGAGCCCTTGACCCTTTATGAACAACAGGCAAGACCTGTCTGAAATCTCCACCGAAGATAATGGTTTTACCACCAAATGGCAGTGCGGGGCGACCCATTATATCGCGCATGCTATTGTCCAGTGCCTCCACGACTTGTCTCTTAGTCATAGAAGCCTCGTCCCAGATAATGAGAGATGCTTTCCGTAGCAACTCTGCTGTTCCACTCTGCTTCGTGAAGCTACATACAGCGCCATCGTCAATAGTGAGTGGTATCTTAAAGCGTGAATGGGCGGTTCTTCCTCCAGGCATTATGGAAGCCGCAACACCAGATGTAGCTGTTGCCACTGCAATCTTGCCCTGGTTGCGTAGCGTCGCGAGCAGCATTCTGTATAGATAAGTCTTCCCGGTGCCATCAGGTCCATCCACAAAGAACAATCCGCCCTGATCGGTGTCAACGGCAGACATAATCTTATCATAGGCGGCCCTCTGTTCCTCGTTAAGAGAGTCTTTAAGAGCCACATCTCCCGCTGTCGGTTGGATACTTTCCTCCTCGTAAACCTCCCTAGCAGTACCAATAGCATCGTCATACGCGTCGATCATAGGAGGTAGAGGGAATGTCTTTATGTCCTTTCCCATTGACTGCAGCATGTTCCTAATGTCAATCAATACCATCTGCTTAACATGAGTTTTGTTCTGACTCCTGTGTTGGTAGTCCTCGGACATAGAATCCTTGTGTTTCTGCCAGAGTAGAGACACATCGCTTGGCTCACAGTACACCAGTATTGTGGCAAAAAGCCGTCGCAGCGCCGATGGCATCTGGAAAAGAGCACGTTCAGTGAGACACTCATCCAGTGTGTTGTCCGACTCAAGCAGTCCCCTTCTCTCTGCTGCCTCACGAAAAGTCGGTAGGGTGACACCATCAACTGTCCTTAGATCCACATAGGAGGCGGCGCCAGTCACGTGGTTTAGGAGAACACGAAGATAGTAGCGCTCCCCCTCGGCCGGATGAGCAGAGACTATCCTATCGACTTGTCCACCTGTATCTCGTTTCCTCCGTTGCCATACTTTGCCCTTACCACTCTGCCAAGTGTACCACTCAGGGAAGTCACGATATAGGATGCTACGAGCCTCCTCGTGTAGCCTATTAGCCTCAAAATATGCTGTGAGCATCGACCTATCAACACCTGGACGGTTGACGACTCGCTCGACCATTTGCCGCTCGTGAAACGCCACCATGTGCATGTTTGGAAGATGGAGTTGCAGCTGCATCACAGGTGGAGATATCTGACTAAGCTCAAAGCCGTATATCCTCCATAAGGCTTCTGGAGGAGTCACCCACCTTGCATCTCTATACTGCTTGATCTCATCAACATCATCGTCTGCCTTGCTCGCATCTCTCATAACAACAGACGCACGATCATGGCCTTTGTATATGTAGTTGAACAGGTATTTAACAGCCTTGATGCTCCCACATGCCTCGACATTGATGTGACAGTTGAAGAGACGAAGGAGGTATGGGTTATAAGGGACAACCCATCTATTGTCCAGTTCGCACCCTCGGACCTTTTCTTTACGTTCATCGTCACGACGTCTGTAAATAGGGTATGAATCCTTCCCTTGCAAGGTTGTGTCACTGAAAGGTCGAGGGTAATGATTCTTGCACGATTTACGACCCTTAGTGCAAGGGCAGTTAGGGTTTAGCGTCCCACACGGGCCATGCATCATATGCTTGATAACCATCTTTCATAGTTCAGGGTACTTGTTGCTTGGGATCTCGGCTGAGATCAAAAGGTCATACTGTTCAGGACATGTGAGCTTGTACTTCCTCTGCATTATGAGTAGAAAATGGGCATGTGGCAAACCCCGTTTCTGAAACTCCACGACATAGACGTAGGCTCAGACCTTACCAAGAATATCTTGTTTAGTCAGCCTATGTTTTAACTCTTGTAGCTTCGCATGAAAGACACGCACTACAAGATCCGAACGATCTTGCGGTGTCTGCCCAGGGAGAAGCTCCCTCCTTATCTCATCCCAGTTAGGGTTACATGTCATGGTAAGAAATATGTCTGGTTTACCAAACTTCCGCACCAGAGCCATAGCATCCATATACCGACGTCTCATGTCACGAGGACCGCCAATAAACGACGTCGACAGCACAGTTCGCTTGCCAACCTTCTCTCCTCTAATATCTCCATCTAGCATGCTATCCACCAAGCCCTGGTACAGGTCTGCCCTTAACCGATCCTGATTCTTGCGTATGTAATCTAAACGAGAGTTCTCAATCTTTATGTACGTGTCGACCGCGAACTGCTGAAAAAGCCGCTTTCCATGAAGTATTGGATTGAATACCCCGGGGCGAATCTGGAATTTGTAGCAGTAGTAGTCACGTACAGACACACATAAATGGCTAGGAGATTCTGCATACGCAAGGATTATAAAGTGAGTGATGATGAAAAGATAGTTAATAATGCGCAAATATATCAATTTATAAACAAACAACTAACCCGCATCTTCATCATTTGCATTACTTGCCCTATGTGTCGCACGGTATGCATCCACTTCGTCCATGGATACTCCAACGTTTGGGATATTTGCGTGCCAGCCAAGTTCGCCTCTAGGGAAGAACAATGGATATGATAGTGCATCGTAGCATCCATGGTATGAGCGGATGCAGTGGCTTGAACTGTCCTTCCCATGGAGCATAACACTCTTGCTGAACTAGCCTCGCCCTTCGCTCCCTTCGATCCAGACAGCGGCCACCTCCGAAGTGAGAGGTGTGTTATATGTCTTCTGGTTCAACGTCTGGTCTAGGTTCAACGCGATACGATAGTCATCAAGGTTCTCAACGTGACCCATGGTCCTAAGGTGCTCGGAGTACGGGTTTCCACGTAGTATGTCGACTATCTGTCGAATAACCTCTTTGTCTTTCTGTTGATGCTCTTCGCGACACTTACGGTACCGATGCTCGAGAGTGGGATCATCATCATAAAAGTAAAGCTCAAGGTGTTTATGCTCTGCCCCACCGTCCCTACCAAATGACTTGATATTGTGATACATCATGCCCTGTGCTTGGAACGTGTATATACCAGAATCCCTTACATTAGTTGTCATACTATCGAGGCAACAATATAGGGAAGTGAAAGAGAAATGGCCATTAAAAAACCTAATGTTATCACGAAAGTGCCTAGCATCAGAGTCTGCACTATCCCACAACCTCTTGAGTTGGGGAGGGGTCTCTAGTGGGGCTAGCTCAACCTTCCCACCACGACAACAAAAACCAGGTGTCTCATACTCAAACTTCTTCGTGGTGCAATAACCGCAGTTGGGAACAGTCTTTAGCATATGTGTTTCTTCAGGGATGTTGTTGTACACCTTGTCGTACGGGTCAGGAACATCAGTGGCAGTCGATTCATCTTGACTACCATCGACCTCTATATCCTCATCGGTATCCTCATCTGATATTTTTTTGGAAACAATGAGTAAGACATATGTATTTATATAAGCATTGGTATCATACAAAGATTGAAATTAGTACATTGCCCAGCGAATAGGTATCCCTCGTTCTCATCAGTGTCGTCTTCAAATACGACACCGTCATCGTCATCAACTGGAACGTGAAAATACAGCCACATAAAATACATGTGCATTCGTGATAACAGGGTGGGGGAAATATGTAGCCCGAATAAAGATTATTAACAATTACCATTGGAAATGACCCTTGGCTTCGACTGGGTATGATCAACCCCACTTCCTTGTTCGGTCATACTTACACTCTCATTGTTGTTGATCTTTGCAGTCATATGGGGTTGTGTCCAATCATCCCCTTCCCCAGCGTCATTGATGGTATCATCAGTCGCAGTAGCCATGTTCCTTGAAATGGATGCTTCAAATTGCCGGTTTCGACGGGCTAAGATAGCTTGTCTTTCACCACGTGGCACATGTTGTTTACGTCTTAGTGGTCTAGTAGACATATGCAGTGAATTGGCATCCTCAGTCTGTGTTGAAGCTGGCAGGAACGGGTTACTGGCGATTTCAGGGATAACCCAGTCGCAGGGGGTAACTGCGGATCCATCAGGTTCAATTGCATCTGTTGTAGGGTGTACAACCTCAGGGGTATATGTTGGGGACTCCATGGCGATGGACTCATGACTCAATGTGTCAGCCAACAGTGCTCTACGTTTTCGTATGTACTCTATCTTTGACCCTTTCCGCTTTGGTGTACTATTGTACAACCTAAGGCGTTCACGCCTTAACTCCCTCTCGGCGGGAGTTAAGTTTTTGTACCGCTCTCTAAAGTAGGCGGCCTTTTCCAAATTATGGTTAGACGTGTTACCAACCGTTTCATGCACACCGCCTGGAATAAGGCATGTATACGTTAAACCGCCTGAAGTCAGCTGTTTTGCAAATTTAGTTAAGTGAACAGTCATGTACCTGGTGTCAGAAGGTCTCTCGTTGTGAAAACATCGTTTGCCTTGAATGTCTCATTCCTATGCAACCAATCGCTATCATCATCTTGATTCACATTTAAATTTTCGTCTCCATCTAAAAACAATGAACACATTACTTTCTAAGTGTAGGTTTATGCACAGAAAATTAATTTAAATTTGACGTGTTTCATCACCTCCTGACACAGTGGACATCATATGGTGTCCCTTGTTTTGTTGTCGCGCCTCACGTCGCTTCTTATTCAACTCGTTCCTTTGGTCTACTGACATTTTTGCACGTCGTTCTCTATGCCTTTGCCTTTCTCGTTCGATAAAATTATTGGTCGGTGAAGTGTTATTATTTGGAACTGCCAAATAAACAGTGGCAAAATGACTTTCATGGCTACAAAATGATTTCCATGGCTACAACAAATTGCGACTGGTATACCCACAATACCTTGTGTTGCAAAGTTTGTGAAATCAATTGTGCTACAACCATCTGAAAGACTAACTGTGAAACACAATGAAAACCAAAAAATAAGATTAATAGATATTCACTAATCCACAAGAGGATCTGTTAAAATAATTGTTACAATGATCATATACCTGAACCAAGATGGATTACTTCACGACGCTTTCTACTTTTATCGTTTTTTTGTTCAACGGTCATCGCGGCATATCTTTCCCTTTCCCTTTGCCTCTTACGTTCCTTAGCATCAACATTTGGTCCAAGCGATTTCGATCCATTTTCATCAGCTACAATATAACCTTGTGTATTAGCGTTCCCCTACATACTACGATATAAACGTTAATCGACACAAGTGTAATTACCTTTACCTATAGTAATGGTGTTTGAGATGTTTGTCAATGGTGTGCGACCATCACTAAGTTCCATCTGATATGTTTCTGTTGGTTCTCCGTTCTCCATAAAGACCCCTATTATGGATAGTGGAATGGCTTAGTTAAGTTTTCACACATTTACTCTGTGTACAACCACAATTAAGTTCAATATATCTCTACTACACATTAAGGACACAGCGAGGGCGTCCACCAAGCATCACCGTGCCCCCGCCAATAATCATTCCTTCATCATGTTTGCAAACTGATAACTTCCACAAAAGGAAACTAATTATACACCATGATTATGATGTATTGGATGTTGTAAGTGAAAATCCAGATGACTGTTCTATTTCAGATGATTCTGAGATGGATTTAGGGGATGCTTATGCAGACAAATTTTGCTAATAACATGTTTGAGGTGTACGGGTGTGTAGCAGAAAAGAACAAAAAAAAGTTGTGTTAAGTTTGTTATGAAAACAAAGTTCAGCAATAATTGTTTGTGACATCAAGTTCATGATATAATTGTACACTATACTCTAGCTGCTGACATCTATGGAGTTCCAAGTAACACTTGAGGAGTCCGCGGATCCTAGGCGCACTCGATGTTCTAGGATTTTGATTCGAGGTCATTTGTTTGTGAGCTGTGGTGATATCCGTTCCGTTATAGGGACATGGTCAAATACAACCATGTAGGTGAAAATTTTAAACTCCCTCATAGGGTATCAATTTATTCAAACTATACCCTATATATTATGCAGAAAAAGCTAAACAGGTAAACATTGACAAAGAAATGGAAACATACTGTTTCAGCAGTCCAAAAATATGAGTAGTTTCGTAACTTACTTTTTAAATGTTTCAGCACTTAACTCTCGTTGCTTGTTTGCTTGTGAAAACAAACAGACGGACTCTGCAAAAAACAAACAGACGTGCCTGTTTGGTTGCTCTTATTTGAAGCAACAATGTTGCGTATTGCTTTCTAGCTATTGTTGTTGTTGATGTCCTATGTTTGCATCTGACGGTGCCCACTCACCATTGACACAGTACAGTTCTGCATACCAATGTTCTTTGTGCTGCTGAAATACTTTCTGATGTTGGTGATTTTGCTGTGTACACTACATACGTGCAGATTGAGTGGTGGTCAGTATTTCAGCAGAAGAATTCCCACTTAAAGGGTTGTGATGACATGCAGAAGAATTCTCAGATCAGTGAAACTAATGTATTCTCTACAAATAATATGTCAGATGTTACTGATCAGTTTTACCATGGAGCTAAAGGATCCAAGGCTCTGCCAGACATTCGTCAAGATGGTCTAAATCTTGACAGATATTCTGGGAATACCAAAGGAAGGTGTCTTGATCTAGGCGCATTCAAAGCAATTAGTCAAAAATGGTGTCATCGGGAACCTAGCGTTTCTACTTGGAGTAAGGTCCAGGGTGTTAATTCGTCTGGTATGCTGACATATATGCATAAAATTGAAGGAGAAATTTTTACGCTTTCTGATGACAAGAAAATGGAAACAAATAGCATTGATCCACTTGCATTTCAGATAAATTTGGATAGTGTAGTATGTGATTCTGGTTTAGGCAGTGCAATGGCGCCAGAAGGTGGTGGATTCATGCATTCCCACTTATGTGCATTCCCACTTAATGGGTGAAGTCCATGACATGCGTCGCGCCGTCGACAGCAGACAGCTCAGTACTCAGGTTGAGGCCTCACACCTTTCTGCAAAAAGGCACATAAGGTGCTCCACCTTGTCAGAATTTTCACGGAGTCCGGAACTGGCGATGTCAAGTACCACCTGGGTACCTCCTATGATCGCCCAACTCGAGGCGGCAACAGGATCCATTTGCCCTTGGTCGCCAATCCCAGCCATCTGGAAGCTGTTGATCCTGTTGTCATTGGCAAGACGCGTGCTAAGCAGTTCTACTCCAATGATGCTGACAGGAAAAAGAACATGGGTATTCTGATCCACGAAGATGGCAGCTTTGCTGGCCAGGGTGTGGTTTATGAGACACTCCATCTAAGTGCCCTCCCAAACTACACTACTCGTGGAACCATTCATATTGTTGTCAATAACCAAGTTGCCTTTATGATTGATCCAAGAGCTGACAGGTCCTCCCAGTACTGCTTGAACCAAAATGAGGATTCTTGAGCTGACAGGCCTTTACGATGTGGTGGTTGATCTGATTTGCTACCGCCGTTTCGGGCATAACGAAATTGATGAACCTTCCTTCACACAACCAAAAATGTATCAGGTAACCCTATCACTGCTGGTTTACTATTAGCAACAAGTAAGTTTGCTTATGGATCTACCAAATCCCTTCTCTGTCATTTCACAGTGAGACATTTTTTTGGGGGGCTTATGTTATGTATTACTCCTTTCGCAGTTCACTTTCAGAGTTTGATGTTATTGGGTTTGAATTGGGTTAATAAAATTGAGATGAAGCAAAGTAGCAGCTCAGTTGATCCAAAAACAGATGTCTTGGACATGGTTAGCAGAAGGGTTGATTTTGAAGAAAAGGAGAGGCAGAAGAGCAGTAAGGGTTGAAAGAAAAGCTGAAGTCATGGCCTGTACCTGAAGTGCGCATAGTATACACGAGGAGAAACCACAAGCAACACAAGAAGGAACTGGGAGATGAAGTAACTGGTGCTACTCCAGGAACAGATATGCCTGATAGATATGGCTGTTTGAACCAAGTATGTCCTGATGCAGGCTCTAACAAAATTCCTGATCCTGATGCAGATTTCTACAGTGTTCCTGATGCAGATTTTTCCAGTTTTGGTGATCATTCTGAAAGTTCATTTCAAACTGATCAAGCATGGGAAGAGATGATGTGTTTTTTACACCAAGTGCCATTCTATGTCCTTACTGGAGACTGTTTGAATTATCTAAATATGTGTAAACCATACAGATTATTACGGGAATTCAATTATTCGCACAACATATTTATTAATCAATTGCACGGTCAAAAAAATCACAAAATATCTCTTATTAAACCCATGTCATAGGTATTACAAACAAAATTCATAGACATACAAGTTTGCCTCATGTTGCTTTTGGTTGATCAATAGCAGTACGACACGTATTCTATCTTTATTGAATCTCTCTATGCCTAAACATAGTCCCAATTATTGCTCATTGCGAATTTGTAGAATCTATCTACGCCTTTGTTCTTCAAGAAATGTAACAGCAAACTGACGGTTGTTCCGCGCCACCAAAGCTTTTTGAATTGCTGCAATGAATGGCACAATTAATCACATCTACACGAAGTTCATGATTTAATGAGAACAATCATGATTTAAATGTAACTAATTATTAAGAATATACTTACGTCCAAAATAGTGGGTGTTGTGATGGAACGGATTGAAGTGTATTGCGGTATGATCCGAAGACTCGAGGAACTCTAGAATTAAACATTTAAATCTCTGTTACGAATCATTATAAAGCAAAACTTAGTGACAGATGTGTTTGCAAGGCGTAAAGACATGTTGTACCTTGTCTTCTGAACCGCCTAAACATAGTCCCAATTATTATGCCATAATCCTCCTTAGCCAATGCCCAACGGAGTGCATTTTTGTTTAGTAGGTCACCCCAAACTTTAATGATATGTAAAGACCCCTACGACATTCATCTTGGTAAGAATTGGTTAGTAATATATATAGAGTTGACATATACAATTAATGGAATATACCTAGCATCCATTATAACAATCTTTCTGAAAGGGCCCCACATTGTGCGATGAATTGTATCCATGTGGACTACAATAGCCATAATGTCTACATAAATAACAATTTATAAATGGATTAATACTAAATTTTGTGTAAACGATATTTTAATAATATTAAGAGATCGATATATTCTTACCGACTAAAGTCCTGTTTGGCAACTCGGCAATATCAGCAAGGTTCAAGAATATTTGTTTTGGGAATGGCGCCATTTGAATTGGAAAAGTGTATGGCTCCACGATAGCTTGTTGGTTGAGACACAATTCCATGGGACCATTTAGATGACGAAAATTAAATTCACCCGGATGAAGACTAAACATTACATTATGCATCTTGTAAACATGCTTTTCATGGAGCAAATTGTCGAAATGTTTGACTGTCTCATACATATATGTTATGGCCTCGATCTTGGCTCCCTAATAGTATTTCAGTAGGAGAAGAGGCGATGGTATGAAGAACATTGGCAGATTCTCAGATAAAGCATTAAAGCATTAAAGCATTAAAGGGAGCCTATGTGAAACTTAAAGAATTGTTGGCTTACATTGATGTCAGATAAAACAAAATGTTGTCTGTCACGAAATCGTGGTTCAATCGGGAATTTAACTTCTACCCGAGCGACAATACTGTATTTCCGCGGTAGCCCATAAAAATCTTCATCACGGTAGTCGATTAGTCGTCGAACAACCTGAAGCTATATTAAATATACGACTAAATAACTATCATAACTTTGATAGAGAAATTTTATGTTTAAATGGAATACGACTAAATAAGCTATAATTAACTTACATAGGCATTCCTTTATGGCGGTCCGTTGCGGCTCTTTCCCGGTTCAATACGACCGGTTCCATCAAAACCTTGTAGCATTTAACATAATTTAAAATTTAAATTTAAATGGGGTTAGAGGGGTTAGAGGGGCATGGTTTCACATCAGCTTTCAAATTTGGCTTTAACCTTATATCTGTATGGGGTTAGAGGGGCATGGTTTCACAGAATTCTGCTACACATTTAAATGCTGCTACACATTTGATGATTTCATGTGATTTGGAAAATGGACAATTCTGCTACACATAAATTATGCTACACATTTCAAAACGAAACTGTTTCAGATAAGATATTGACAGGACATGGATTGTATGAAGAGGTATTTTTGTCGAAGAGGTACCATAATGGGCTCACTTGCTTAATAGTATGAAATACATTGGCATGGTCTTGTTTAACCGGTATTCACCCCATGTTTGCACATGTAATTAATTAACAGTACTGTGTTATGAAGATGTGCACTGCATCATTTAGTCAAGGGCCATAAGGCCTTTGAATGTACAGAGATAATGTCTAATACCTCCCCACTATCAATTTATCTAAAAAAATTAGCATCAACGGTTATATACCGGAAGAATGCATATAAACTTTATACCCCATTACAAACCACCAATACATACAAGCATCCATGGCACTAACACCATAGTTTGTTAGGAAACCAAAGTGGTACGGGCAGGCTAAGAATAACATAAATGGGTTTTATGTGAATCAATTGTCATGTGGCATGTGTTAGATTATTCACCCCATGTTTGCACATGTAATTAATTAATAGTACTGCGTTATGAAGATGTGCACTGCATCATGTAGTCTGGGGCCATAAGGCCTTTGAATCTACAGAGATAATGTCTAAAATACCTCCCAACTATCAAATTATCTAACAAAATTAGCATCAACGGTTATATACCGGAAGAATGCATATAAACTTTATACCCCATTACAAACCACCAATACACACAAGCATCCATGGCACTAACACCATAGTTTGTTAGGAAACCAAAGTGGTACGGGCAGGCTAAGAATAACATAAATGGGTTTTATGTGAATCAATTGTCATGTGGCATGTGTTATGCAGATCGAAAAAATGAAACCAAAGTGGTATGGGCAGGCTAAGAATAACATAAATGGTGTGGGCATGAACTCTGTACATAACAATACATGATAAAAAAAATAACACCTTAAGGAGTGAAATCATCAAATTAACAAATCAAGCAAAAGGGGATACAGAGGTTTAGTAAGGCTAACCAAGGGTTGTGCAGAGCCGCAACACGTCCAAGTTCGATGTTGGCGTTGCCGTCGAAGTGAAGAATAACCTTGCACAAACCACATGAAGAAGCAAATTGTTTCAGCTGCATGGATTGGAACTGAAACTGGATGCACAGTTTCTGATGCACAACTTTGTTATTGAACAGCAAGCACAGTTACTACTGCAGAACTTTGTTAAGTGTTTGAAAATGGAGTATATCAAAGCACTCATAATCCGATTTCTGCCTTCAGCTTATTGTTACGCTGTTTGGATTCGATCCTACTGTTTCGGAATTTTAATTTGCGCATTGTCAGCAGAGGAAACCTTTGTTTTTACCAAGAGTGCATCAGCATTTTATCTACTGCATATCTGCATTGCCCCTGAAGTTCTAACATGCATATCCGCACCCTCAAGATGACCCTTTATCAGACAGCTATAATCATCAGAGTCTGCACAAATTAGATTCAAGCCATCTAATCCTAGCTAGAATAGAAAAGGGATTACAGATTCGCACCCAAACAAACTGCCGAAACCATCAGCAGCCCACGCCCCGGGTAATTTCAATTTTCAGAATAAGTTGAAAATGGAGCACATAGCATCAGACGCCCAGGAAACAGCTAGGGGAGCAGAAAACACACCTATTCAGAAAACGCACAGGATCTGCAGCTTATTGTTACGCCCAGGATCAAGAACAAATGGGGAGCCCAAATAACTGTGCTTGCTGTTCAACTGGTCGCCCTATTCAGAAAACACAACTATTGAGGAAACAGCTAGGGGAGCAGCAAAATCAATAATTCAGAGAACACACCTATTCAGAAAACGCCCAGGATCTGCAGCAACTCAATATTTGGACTCCCCATTTGTTCTTGTAGGTGGGCAGAGGTTGCCGAGGTCAATGCGGCATCGTCGATGGAAGGTGAGCGACAAGAATGGCGGGGATCGCGGAGCAGAGGTGTAGAACAGCAATGATGGCGGCCGCGCACATCCTCCCCACGCCCTCAACACGTGTGCCATCGATTATGGTAGGCGCGATTAAGGGTGGAAGCAGGGAGGCGACGCGAGGATGGAAGGAGCGGATGCTCGGATCCGCGCGACTGCGGGATACGTGTCGGTGTTTAGGGTCCGACCGCACACCCGGGGTTGCCCCTCAAGGTGTTTTAGGAGTAGGACGGTGTCGACAACTGTAGCAAAATGGTTCGTGCCGATCGCACGAGGGACAGTGGACAAGGTTTACAGGTTCGGGCCGCTTAGAGATGCGTAACACCCTACGTCCTGAAGAGTATGCTTGGTGGAGGTGATTACAAGAGAGCTCTCTGGATCGAGAATACAGAGAGTTGATGTGGGTGACTAAGTAATGGGTCGATCGTTCTGAAGGGGTGCCCCCTAGGCCTTATATACTCGACCGTGGGCAGTACACGTGATGAGATAACAACGAATGGCTAAAAGATAGTGAACCTCTCGAGATTATCCTCTACGTAACTCTCGCCGACTTATCCTCACGTGGCTCCGTTGCATGGAGGCCTCGACGCGGGAAAGTCGGGTCTCTGTTGCGGCCAATGGCTTGGCGCTATGGGCCGTCCGGGTTTGCACCAATCTGGCCCCATGTCGCCCTGCGTTGCTGGCCGTCTTTCCCCAAGTCCACGAAAGAATAACCTTACGATTCATTGGGCCCTTGGGCCTTTCGTGAGGTCCTTTACTCTTTTGGTGGACCCGGGGGATATCTATCCCCCACAAGCCCCCGATCTTTGGGTTAATTTAGAGATAATCAACCCGAAGATCCCAGGTCCAGCTTGTAGGTGATTTGAAGAAAGATGACTCCTCGCTGTTTTCTCCTGCTTTGATCACTTGTTGACCAGAACCTAGCTTTGTGCCTGTGCCTTAGAGATCGGCATTCCTGTTTGTTGGACTCTGAACCTTATTGGGTGCACCGGAGGTGCACCCAATGGGTGTAGCCCCCGAGCTTCGAGTAGATTTTAGAAAATAATCTACTCGAAGGTCTTCATTAGAAATTACTCCCATTTGTGTTTCCTTATTCCAGTTGAGGATTGGCTTCTTAATCTTGTTTCATGCTCTTTAGAAATTGATGCTATCCTGGCTTAGAGTGACAATCCATGGGGTGCACCGGAGGTGCACCCAATGGGTGTAGCCCCTGACCTTCAAGTGAATTTTTTGAGGATAATTCGCTTGAAGGTCTTCTTTTTGTGTCCTTTTGTTGAAGAATACTCTTTCTGCTTATAAAAAAGTTGGTATGATGTCATCCGAGCTATGTCATCAATATTATGCTTCAGAGGTCAGCATGTGTTTTGTCTTTTGCGACTGAATTTGCAATCCTTCCATATCTTGCTGGGTAGCATAGTGTATTTGCTCTGCGACTGATTGGACGTTCGATGGACGTTCTCTGTCTAGTCTTCAGGTCATGTCTGTCGACCGTATTTTGCACTCTGCTGACTATATTTGGCTTCCCTTTAACTCTTGTTGATATCTCATTTTTGTCTTGAGGCATTCACTGCATGCTCTGCACAGATGTGACCATTTTGAAAAATATACTGACAATTCCTGGGCGTCCCCCCCCAATGGGTGTGAGCAAGGAACGGCTTGGTACGCTGAGTGTTTTAACCGGCTGCTTCTGAGTTGTAATGTGATGGGACGGCAAGTGTAATCATATCCTTTGCGCTGTTGACTGGAGTCCCAATGGGTGTAGTGCTGCATGAAACGGCGTCCGCCGCCTGACGTGTCTTCAGATGGGTTGGGGTGCTTATTGAATGCTTTGCGACTGTTCAGTGACCACTGTTGGAGGTGAGCGGTTGCCTTCTTTTCCTATAAATAGTGCCTTTGCCAGCCTGATTTTTTCACATCTCTCGCTGTTCTCCCTTGCCTGCTTTCTTTCTTCTATCTGCGTTTCCACCATGGGCAAGAAACGCAAGCGCGAACCAACTCCTTCGTCTGAAGAGTTTGGTGACTCGGAGTTTTCAGAGGAGGAGTTCTCCTCTGAATCCGAGGGGTCTCCGGCTCCCATCCCCCTGCGTGAGTCGTCTGACGACTCAGACGACTCCCAGGGGCTCGCGGCGGAGGTCTGGTCGTATATCCGGGCCGTCGAGCGCTCCGGGCTCGAGGGCTCGGATGAGTCCGAGTGCTCCTCGGAGGAGGAGGACTCGGACGACGACGGCGAGGGCGGGGACGACGACGACGACGACGACGATGGCGGCGACGACGACGACGACGACGACGACGACGACGACGACGACGGCGGCGGCTGCACCAGGGGCGGCGGCGACAGGGGTGGCACCAAGAGCGGCGGCGGCGGGGGCGGCACCAAGAGCGGCGGCGGCGGCAGGAGCAAGGCCAGTGGCTAGATGCCACTGGTCTTTCTAAATATTAGTATAGATTAGAAGTAGTATAGTTAGATAATGTAGTATTATTAGTAATGTAAAGTAGTATATTGTAGAGTAGTAGTAGCAGTAAAGTGTAGTTTAGTAGTAGAAATAGGGAAGTATCAACTCATAATGAGTTGATTTGTAAATGTTATCACTTCCCTTGAATGAAGAACAAGTTTGGCTTCCTTTTGATGAATCGTTTCGTTTGACTATGAATCTGAGTCTTTTGAGTCCGTAAACGAACAGCTTGATCGTTATGCTGATGTTTCCGAGCAATGTTGCAGTCTGTATCAGTGTTTTCAGAAGAAATGCTGAGTGATCGGAAATCGCCATCGACATTTTAGAAGTAATGCTGAGTAGTTGAACTCCAGATCATCGTTCTAGAGGCAACGCCGAGTTACTAAGTAGTGATTTTGGCATTTTAGAGACAATGCTGAGCAATTAGACTCGAGGTCAGCGTTTTAGAGGCAACGCCGAGTGATTGAATAGTGACGTCGGCGTTTTAGAGGCAGCGCCGAGTTATTGAATTCGAGATCAGCGTTTTAGAGGCAACGCCGAGTTGGTGAAGGTCAACGTCGGCATTTTAGAAGTAACGCCGAGTGACTAAACTCGAGATCAGCGTTTTAGAGGCAACGCCAAGTTGGTGAAGGTCAACGTCGGCATTTTAGAAGTAATGCCGAGTGACTAAACTCGAGATCAGCGTTTTAGAGACAACGCCGAGTTGGTGAAGGTCAACGTCGGCATTTTAGAAGTAATGCCGAGTGACTAAACTCGAGATCAGCGTTTTAGAGGCAACGCCGAGTGACTGAATAGTGACGTCGGCATTTTAGAGGCAACGCCGAGTTATTGAGCTCGAGGTCAGCGTTTTAGAGGCAACGCCGAGTTATTTCGAGGGTTAGCGCCCGAGTAAGGAGAGGGCCCACCAGTTTTCTGGGAAATAACTGCCGAATGACTACGTGGCACGCTGGGATTTCGGAAATAACCGCCGAGTGATGACTGGACACTTTTTGAAACGGTGTCTGGTCCGAGAATATCCCATAAGAGTCGCACTTTTAGCCGCCTTTGCTTTCCGCGCCCTAGTTTTTGCATTCCTGCTTCCAAATCTCTTCTGCGCTTGCCTCCAATTTGCCTGCTGGTGAAATCGAGATGGCTCCCAAGAGGAAAGTTGCGAGTTCTTCTGCTGTGGTGATTCCCCCAATTGATCCCAACAGCCAGTTGCCTTTCGCAGGTAACCACATGTCCAACATCTCTGAAACTGAACTCCTCCACCTCGTATCCATCGGGGTTCTTCCTCCGCGGGAACTCTGTTCTTGGCGGATTTGCCATGGAACTACGGTTCCGACGGAGGATACCCACGAGTCTGTGGTTTACACTCCCTTTCTTCTCCGTGGCCTTGGCCTTCCTATTTCTCCCTTTTTCCGTGGTCTTCTTGATTTCTACCACATCAACTTAACCCATCTGAACCCTAATTCAATTCTGCAAATTTCTATCTTTGTCCACTTATGTGAGGCCTTTCTTGGCGTGCTGCCGCATTTTGGCCTGTGGAAACACTTGTATCACTGTCGCCCTGGGATGGCCGGGGGACAGCATCAGTTGGTTGGAGGTGCCAGCTTGGAGATGCGCCGGGGGCGGAAAACTGAGTATCTTGAGATCCCCCTTAAGGACAGCATTAAGGGATGGCGCCTGGAATGGTTTATAGTAGATAATTATGGAAATTCTCTCCCCCCCCGGTCAGGAAGACAACCAGATGTTCGCACCCCGAGCTGGACCGAGTCTCCCACAGACGAAGAGGTGGCTGAGGCCAGTGTGCTGTTAGCTGAAGTTGGGCTATTGAAAGAGAGGGGCTTAACCGCTGAAGCTATAGTCGCTGACTTTGTCTTCAAAAACATTCAGCCGCTGAAGGATAGGGTCCACCCAGCTTATCTGTATCAAGGGCTAGCTGACCCAACTCGAGTTACCAATAGAAGGATCCCTTCTGCAGATTTGGTGAGCCGACTGGAGATGATTCTCAGAGGTAAAGTATCCAATGTTGGTGCTCCGGTGGCGTATTCAGCCTGGAATCTGCCTCCTGCTAAGGCCTTCACTCGTTTCGTGTCAAATCCACCTTCAACTGATGGCAATTTGGGTCTTAGAGCGCGGCCCTCTGATGAGGAGGTTAATGTTTTGGTTGCTTCACTTGGGAAAATCCCTGATGATGAAAGACAAACCCGTTTTGAGGTGCCTTTGGATCCTACTGATGCTGAAATAAATGCTGTGCTTGACATGTTGGCCGAGGATTCTTCTGACGCCATCCCTACTGAGACATTGGCAGTGGCACCTCTCCCAGAGGTCGGTATAGTCTTGGATGTCCAGAGACCTGTCCGTGCTCGCTCGAAGCGTCCCCGCCGAATCAATCAGACTGATCTTTCTGTTGATGATCAGAAAAAGAAGAAGAGACGTATTCGGCGAATATCTAGTTTGAATCAGAGTGCTGGTCCCTCGGCTCCTGCTGATGAGGGGGTTCTTGCATCTGAATTTGCCGATGCCGATCCCAATGGGTGTGGTCCATCTGTTGCTGAACCCAATGGGTGTGGTCCATCTGTTGCTGAACCCAATGGGTGTGGTGCCGGTGTTGCTGATGAAGATGATGAAGAGGAAGAAGATGAGGTTCCTTTGATTCGAAAGAACAGTCGGCAATTTCTCGCCAGTGGGGAAAGTAGCGGAGTTCCTTCTCCTGCTTTATCTGCTCTTGTTGGTCTGCAGAACATGTCCTTGGCCGACTTTGATCAAACTCTGGAAGATATGGTCCCAGAGGACTTGCTATCAGGGCCAGTGGATGATGACGCGACGGAAACTTGTGGTGCTGTGCCGAACGCTGGGTTGAGGTCATCCCGTGCCTCATCAACCTTAGAGCACGATCTTGAGGGACGGGATGTCAACTTGGATTGTCCCGATTCAATGGACATAGCCGAGGGCCCATCAACCTTGGAGATGGTTACTGCTGAAAGTTTGGACCCCCAGGATGGTGTCGACACATGTCCAGCCCCCGAGGGTGTCGTCGGGGATGACATAGCTCAGGCGAAGGGTGCAAGCCACTGCCCAGCCCCCGAGGGTGTTGCCGGGGGTAACCCGGCTCAAGTGGGCAGTGCCGACCATGGCCCAGTCCCCGGGGGTGCCCAAACAGGGTCTCCCTCCGGCACTTCCATGAACGTTCACGCTGGGTCACCTCCACACTCTGGTTGCATGGTGGTGGCCCAAACTTCAGACCGGGGTGTCGCTTTAGAGGGCAGCGTCCCCGTTGATCGAGTATCCGGCTCTGCTGAAGGAGATGAACTGATTCCCACCGTTCCATTGCATGCTGCTTCGGGTGATGACCCTGCGCCTGGTTATCATCTGATTTCTCCTGACTTGGGGATCCCCTCGTTCTTCTCCAACCTCCAGGTACTGTGTTGTCTCTTAGCTTGATTTTTACATTGCCTGAACTCTTGCCATTACGCTCATCTGCTCTTCTCATCAGACTTTGGTGGACGGGATGACCAGCCAGCTGAAATTGCATGGTGCTCCTGTTCCAGAAGTGGCTTCATCTTTCCCGTGTTGGAATCCGGTGTTACTTCGTCGTCGTGTATCCGAGTTGGAGGCGATTAACGCTGGTTAGTGCCTTTTTTCTTTTCTTCGCGTTAGTTGTGGACTGCTTGACCTTCTGACCTTGTTTTGTCTGATTACCTCTTACTAGGAATGACTCGGCAGACTGCACTTCTTGAGGAGAAGCATTCTCAGGATCGAGCTGAACTGACTCAGCGATGCATTGATCTTGAGGAAAAGTATTCTCAAAGTCAGATCGAACTGAGTCAGGTTTCTGCTGCCTTGGATGATGCCAATGCGTTGAGTTCTTCTCTACATGCCCAGCTTGACTCTGAAAAGGTGATATATGAAACTGCACTTTTTTCTTGCCGTGCTCCTATTGTTTGCCTGGTTTTCTGAAAGAACTGATTTGCGCTTGCAGGAGGAAAAACGCATCCTTGCCGCTTCTCGAGACAACCTTGATAGGTTGTATCGAGATTCTAGCAATTCGTTGACTATTTTGGAGAGGAGTCATCGCTTTTCCATGGAGGAGTTGAACAATCTTCGCTATAAGCTGCAGGAGTCCTTGGATGATGTGATTCGCCTTCGGGAGCTGATATCGGCTAAAGACGTTGTCATCAAGAACCTGCGTGCTTCCAAGAAATCCGTTGCTCAAGAGCTAGAGGCTGCTCAGTCGGCTGTTAAGTCTGCTGAAGAGACTTCCAATACTCTGAGAGCCCAACGCGATAGGGCCATGGACAAGGCCATTCGAGCGGGACGAATTCTGATGAGGAGGCCTGGCGTAGTTGTTCCTGAGGATATAAGGGCCGACGTGAACGCCGCCCCTGACTCCTCGAGTCGTCCTTCTTCGTCAACTGCTCCTGGAAAAGACATTGCAAAATAGAGAGAACATTTCGCGTGCTCCAGACGCGCAGCTTGCATGATTGAATATTTGTCAGAGAACACCAGTTTATTTGAATGTCATAGTTATTCTATCATTGTATCAAGATTTTTTAGTTTAATGAGTTCGGTAGTAATGATGTATGACGACTATGAATTTTGTATGTGGGATATGGAGATCATCCCCTGAATTAAGTAAGCGAGAGCATGTTGTATTGGTTTTAAGCAAGCGCCAATTAGAGTTGATTGCTTCATTAGCTGGGCATAGTGGTCACCCCGAGTTAAGTAAGCATGAGCATGTTGCGCCGCCTTAAGTCGTTGCCGACTTAAGCCGATTGCTCCGTTAGCAGGGCATAGTGGTCACCCCGAGTTAAGTAAGCGTGAGCATGTTGCACCGCCTTAAGTCATTGCCGACTTAAGCCGATTGCTCCGTTAGCAGGGCATAGTGGTCACCCCGAGTTAAGTAAGCGTGAGCATGTTGCACCGCCTTAAGTCACTGCCGACTTAAGCCGATTGCTCCGTTAGCAGGGCATAGTGGTCACCCCGAGTTAAGTAAGCGTGAGCATGTTGCACCGCCTTAAGTCATTGCCGACTTAAGCCGATTGCTCCGTTAGCAGGGCATAGTGGTCACCCCGAGTTAAGTAAGCATGCAAGTCAACCGTAAACAAATTGAGTATCCTTGAAACCCTTTCTTTATTGATGACATGTTTCCACTTTACAGAGTACATCATTGTTATCCCAGCAGTTTTGAGGTACGGCTAAGGATAAAACTTCCTCAGGTGTTCTACGTTCCAAGAGTTCCCGACTTCCGTGCCATCCATCTGAGTGAGGCGATATGATCCGGGCCGAGTGACTTCTGCCACTATGAAAGGTCCTTCCCATAAGGGTGATAACTTGTGTCGTCCTTCTCCCGTTAGAATTCGGCGAAGGACGAGCTCCCCTACTGAAAAAGATCGTTGCCGCACAGCCTTGTCGTGATAGCGCCTTAAAGTCTGCTGGTATCTTGCTGACTGGATTACCGCATTTAACCGTTCTTCCTCGAGTACGTCTATGTCCTCCAGCCTGGTGGTTTCAGCTTCTGCTATGCTTTCAAAAATCAACCTTGGCGCCCCAAACTTGAGATCAGCAGGCAGCACTGCCTCCGACCCATAGACCATGAAGAAAGGAGTGTTTCCATGCAAAGCTCGGCTGGGTTGGGTTCTTAAGCTCCAAACAACATAAGGCAGTTCTCTGATCCACTTTCCTGCGAATTTTTCGTTCTTATCAAAAATCTTTTTTCTGAGTGCATCCAATATCATTCCGTTGGCTCGCTCAACTTGCCCGTTGGCTCTTGGATGGGCTACAGATGCATACTTGATCTGAATACTCTTTTGTTCGCAGAAGTCAAAGAATTCTGAACTTGTGAAGTTGGATCCTAAATCAGTTATGATGCTGTTTGGTATCCCGAATCTGAATATTATATCTTGTATGAATTCCACAGCCTTGGCAGAGGTTAAGGAGGCAATGGGCTTGAATTCTATCCATTTAGTGAACTTGTCAATTGCTACCAACACATGAGTATATCCCCCTTGAGCTTTCTTGAAAGGTCCAATCATATCCAGCCCCCAGCATGCAAAAGGCCACGTTACTGGTATGGTCTGCAGCTGCTGTGCTGGCAGGTGTTGTTGCTTCGACAAGTATTGGCAGGCTTCGCACCTCTGAACTAACTCGGCTGCATCATTCTTTGCCGTTGGCCAATAGAATCCTGATCTGAAGACCTTTCCGACCAATGTTCTGGAGGCTGCATGTATTCCACATTGCCCAGCATGGACTTCTTCCAGGAGTTGTTTTCCAGTGGATGGGAGAATGCACTTCATGAAGACGCCTGACGCACCCCTTCTGTATAATGTTTCCCCAATGAGTGTATAATGAGCCGACTGTCTTGCAATGCGCTCCGCCGAGTTCTTATCATCTGGTTCTTCTTCATTCTTTATATACTTAATGATTGGCTTTCTCCAGTCATCGGGATCTGACTCGGGTTGATCTATGATGTTGCATTCTTCCATTTGACCCGACGAGATACTTGGCTGCAGAATTTCTTGCACAAAAACCCCGGGCGGGACCTGAGCTCGACTGGATCCTAGCTTGGACAGTACATCGGCTGCCGCGTTCCGATCTCTCTCCACATGATGAAACTCTAGACCCTCGAATTTATCCTCTAGCTTTCGAACGGCAGTGCAATACCTTCCCATCGAATCGTTTGAGCAATCCCACTCCTTATTTATCTGGCTGATAACTACCAGAGAATCCCCGTATACCATTAATCTTTTGACGCCCAATGATATGGCAATGTTCAATCCATGGATCAACGCTTCATACTCGGCTGCATTGTTGGAGGCCGGGAATAGCAACTGGAGGGCGTACTTGAGGTGTTCGCCTCCTGGTGCAGTGAAAAGAATCCCCGCTCCTGCTCCCTGCAGCTTGAGTGAGCCATCGAAATACATTCGCCATACCTCTGCAGTCTCTGGGTTGTCTGGTACTTGTTGTTCAGTCCACTCTGATACAAAATCAACCAGTGCTTGGGTTTTGATGGCAGTACGAGGCCGAAACTCGATGTCATGAGATCCCAGCTCACAAGCCCACTTGGCTATTCGACCGATGGCTTCCTTGTTGTGAAGAATATCCCCTATTGGAAAACTCGTGACTACTATGACTTTGTGGTCGTCAAAGTAGTGGCGCAGCTTGCGGGCAGTTAGAAGTACTGCATACAATAGCTTCTGAACTTGAGAATACTTTTTCTTTGAGGGGCCGAGGACTTCACTGATGAAATACACAGGATGTTGCACTGGATAGGCGTGCCCTTCTTCTGCTCGCTCGACTACTAACGCGGTGCTTACCACGTGAGTCGTGCAAGAGATGTACAGTAGCAAATCTTCAGCTGGTTGAGTCGATGTAGCTCGCCGAGGTGGTTTCAGTACTGGCGGTGTTGTCAAGAATTTTTTCAGAGCATCTAGAGCTTCTTGTGCTTCTAAAGTCCATTGAAACTTATCCACCTTCTTGAGTAACTTATAAAACGGCAAACCTTTTTCTCCCAGCCTGGATATAAATCTGCTTAAAGCTGCCATGCATCCGGTAAGTCGCTGAACCTTCTTCTGCGATCGAGGTGCTTCCATCTTCATGATAGCTTCAATCTTATCTGGGTTAGCTTCAATTCCTCGGTTGCTGACGATAAATCCGAGCAACTTTCCGGCTGGTACCCCAAAAACGCACTTCTCGGGATTAAGCTTCCATCTATACCGCCTCAGGCTGTTGAAAACCAGTTGCAAATCTTCAATGAAGTCCTTTGAGTCCTGTGTTTTGATCACCACGTCATCCACATAAGCCTCCACACGCTTGCCCCAGTGATCGGCTAAGCATGTTTGGATAGCTCTCTGGTAAGTCGCTCCAGCGTTCTTGAGGCCAAACGGCATGGAGGTATAACAGAAAGCACCAAATGGAGTAATGAACGCCGTTTTTTCTTCATCTTCCTTTGCCAGACTGATCTGATGATACCCGGAATAGCAATCCAAGAAAGACAACATAGAACATCCAGCGGTGGAGTCCACCACCTGATCTATCCTTGGGAGCCCGAAGGGATCCTTTGGACAGTGTTTGTTGAGATCAGTATAATCAACGCACATGCGCCAGTCCACTTTATTCTTTTTGAGTACAAGAACAGGATTGGCTAACCACTCAGGATGTAATACTTCTCTAATGAATCCAGCCGCGACCAAGCGAGCTAACTCGGCGCGAATGGCTTCCCTCTTGTCAGGTGTGAAGCGACGT
This sequence comes from Zea luxurians, assembly GCA_029449295.1. Classification (NCBI taxonomy): domain Eukaryota; kingdom Viridiplantae; phylum Streptophyta; class Magnoliopsida; order Poales; family Poaceae; genus Zea; species Zea luxurians. The sequence continues at coordinate 53,122,071 of JAOPSE010000017.1, forward strand.
AATTTCTGCCGAATCGGCCTCGCCTGGGGAAAAACCTTTAGTTTGTGCTCGGCCAGCTCTCTCGGGACTCCCGGCATATCCGCAGGTTGCCATGCGAATACGTCTCGGTTATCTTGCAGAAACTGGACGAGCGCGCTTTCCTATTTGTCACTCAAACTGGAGCTGATGATGGCTGTCTTACGCTCATCAGCGAACCCCAGATTGATTCTCTTGGTCTCTTCAGTCGGCCGCATAGAGGTCGCGGTCTGAGCTTCATTCGCCGGTATTGCGAGGTCTTCTTCAGGCTTAGAGTTCGCCATTGCTGAGGGAGCGCTCGACGGCTTGGCGGTGAGGGCTGCTTGAATAGCCACTCGGAAACATTCTGCGGCGCCTTGGAGGTCGGCGCGCACAGTTATGATCCCTTGTGGCCCCGGCATTTTCAGTATCATGTATGTGTAATGCGGGATGGCCATGAATTTGGCCAACCCTGGCCTCCCGACGATGGCGTTGTACCCGCAGTCGAAGTTCGCCACTTCAAACCTCAGGAACTCGGTTCTGTAGTTTTCCGGAGTTCCAAAGGTGACCGGCATGTAGATGTGGCCCAGCGGGTACTCCCCTTCAGTCGGCACGATGCCGAAGAAAGGAGTGTCTGACTCGTGGAGCTCTTTGAGATGAACTCCCAAGCTTTGGAGTGTCCGGGGGAAGGTGATGTTGATGCTGCTCCCCCCGTCCACTAACACCTTTTTCACCCGGCTCTCTCGGATCACCGGATCGACGAGAAGCGGGTATCTGCCCGGGCGGTCGAAGTTGAGCCATTGATCCGCCCGAGTGAAGGTGATCGGGTGCTCCGACCATCGGTATGGGGCGGGAGGACCGATGGTCGCCACCAGTATCTGGCGATCATTGAGCTTTTGCTGTCTTCTACTCTCCTGTGACCCGTGTCCGCCGAAGATGACGTTGACCTCCCTGTCAATGCGCGGGAAAGCCCCTCCTCCCCCTCCCTCCTCCTGCCGATGGGGTTGTCGTGGTTCATCTGGTCCTCCCCTCGGCGGAGGAGGAGGTAGAGGTTGGAAGGGTCGACCGTGTCCGACGGAGTGCTTGAAGTCCCGGCAGTTACGAAGAGTGTGGCGCATGTCCTTGTGGTACGGGCACTGGGCGTCGAGGATGTCGTCCAGTGTGCGTTCGCCTCCACGAGGTCCTCCCCGAGCGCGGGCGGCGGGTGGCCCGGCGGCGTGTACTTCTTCACGTGGCCGCTTCTCCCATCGCTTGTCAGGTTGCTGGTTCGCGTCGCGTCGTTGTGCTGCCGGTGCGGGCTTCGTTCCTCCGATGAGGTCCTGGGCTCGCTCGTCGGCGGTGATGTAGAGGTCGGCTTCCCGGAACAGTTCCTCCGAGGTGGTCGGCGCCCTTTGTAGTATGGCTCGGACAAAAGCCGAGTCATTGGATCCTCGGTAGAAGTCCTCGATCACGGCCGCCTCCGTGACATCGGGGATGCGATTCCTCATGGTTTGAAACCTCTTGAGGTATGATCGGAGAGTCTCGTCCCCCCGGCGCTTGATAGATTTGAGGTCCCACGGCTGCGCCGGCTTGTCGGAGAGGGACTGGAAGTTGGCAGTGAAACGCCGACTGAAGTCTCCCCAGACGTCGATGCAGTGTCGGGGTAGATGTCGTAGCCATTGCAGCGCGTCTTGTCCAAGGACAATGGGCAAGTACGCGGTCATCACGTCCTCGGATGCTCCGGCGGCTCGAGCAGCGGTGGTGTAGACGGCTAGCCAACCCCATGGATCCTGCTTAGGTTCATACTTGTCAACATTGGATACCTTGAAATTGGGAGGCCACTGGATGGCCCTAAGGCGCGGAGTGAGGGCGGACACTCCGCACGTGTCCTCTTGTCGTCGGGGTCGATGCCTGTCCCGGGGAGGGGAGTTGTGGTTGTGATTCCTCGACCGTCCCCGGGAGGTTCCGCCAGTCGAAGCCGTCGCCGACTCAGTCCTGGTAGCTTGGCTCTGAGTCGGGGCACCATGATCCCTGTCGTACTCCTCTCGCCGACGAATTTCGTTCTCATGCCGCCGTTCCCGCGAAGCGTTGATGGAGCTCCGCGCGTCTCGGCGACTGTTGATGGCGTGTCGTAGATCGTTTGGCGGGTGAGCAAGCGGTAGAAGATGGTTGGCCGCCTGGGTGAACAGTCGCCGGTAGCCGTCGGCGTCAGGAGTGCGAGGAAGTCCTTCCGCTATCCGAGCCAGCACCCCTCCGACCTCGCTCGGCGTGTTCATGGCTCGGGCGAAGTCGGGGTTCAGATTACGCCCGAAGAGTGGATTCTCGCGACGTTGCCTTGTATCCTGCTCAGCCTGCTCCTGAGCTCGTCGGCGATCACGTCGTCGGGAGTTCCTTCGCTCTCTGAAGACGCGTTCCTCCGGGGTTTCTCCTACCTCCGAGACCTCGTCTCGCGAGACAGGTTGTTCCAGATTTCGCTCTCCGGCTGCGTGATGTCGTCGAACATTCCTGCGCCGGTTCCTCCGTCGACGGGACTCTCGCTGAGGCGGTTCCTCCCCGGGTACAGTCGGCTCGTCGTCGGAGATGGCGGGCGATTCCGCCCTTCCGATGAAGAGGACGTCGGGGTAGAACGGCGCTGTCGTCGTGGTGATTTTCTTCCGGGGAGCTAGAGGTCGTGCTTCTCCGATATTTCCGGAGTTTGTTGAGGAAGACTCCTTTTTTGGCGGATCCGCAATACGGTGCAGAATTCCTTCTTCGTCCGCTACGAACGAGATTGTTCCGAAGCAGAACATAGATCCGGGGCGCAGGGTGATCTTGTTGTAGAAGGAGATGGCCATTGAGCTAGCTTGGATTGTCAACACACCCCCTACCTGGCGCGCCAGCTGTCGGTGTTTAGGGTCCGACCGCACACCCGGGGTTGCCCCTCAAGGTGTTTTAGGAGTAGGACGGTGTCGACAACTGTAGCAAAATGGTTCGTGCCGATCGCACGAGGGACAGTGGACAAGGTTTACAGGTTCGGGCCGCTTAGAGATGCGTAACACCCTACGTCCTGAAGAGTATGCTTGGTGGAGGTGATTACAAGAGAGCTCTCTGGATCGAGAATACAGAGAGTTGATGTGGGTGACTAAGTAATGGGTCGATCGTTCTGAAGGGGTGCCCCCTAGGCCTTATATACTCGACCGTGGGCAGTACACGTGATGAGATAACAACGAATGGCTAAAAGATAGTGAACCTCTCGAGATTATCCTCTACGTAACTCTCGCCGACTTATCCTCACGTGGCTCCGTTGCATGGAGGCCTCGACGCGGGAAAGTCGGGTCTCTGTTGCGGCCAATGGCTTGGCGCTATGGGCCGTCCGGGTTTGCACCAATCTGGCCCCATGTCGCCCTGCGTTGCTGGCCGTCTTTCCCCAAGTCCACGAAAGAATAACCTTACGATTCATTGGGCCCTTGGGCCTTTCGTGAGGTCCTTTACTCTTTTGGTGGACCCGGGGGATATCTATCCCCCACAATACGCGCGTGGGCATGGGGCAGCAGCGGGAAGGCGCGATTAAGGGTGGAAGGAGGGAGGCGACGCGAGGATGGAAGGAGCCGGTGCTCGGATCCGCGCGACCGCGGGATACGCGCGTGGGCATGGGGCAGCAGCGGGAAGGCGCGATTAAGGGTGGAAGGAGGGAGGCGACGCGAGGATGGAAGGAGCCGGTGCTCGGATCCGCGCGACCGCAGGATACGCGCGTGGGCATGGGGCAACAGCGGGATTTCTGCTAGGAGACGTGAGGATGGAATGAGCGGGTGCTCGGATCCGTGCGGCTGCGAGAGCCGGCGAGGATGGAAGGAGCGGGGAGGCGGGAGCCGGCGAGGATGGAAGGAGCGGGGAGATGCGTCGCGGGGCGGCTGGGACGGCTGCGGGCGTACGCGGCATGCGGGATGCTTGCGCGGCAGAACGTGCGCCATCCCGTTGGACGCCTACACTCCATACATAATAGTAGTAGAGATAGTACTGCGTTATGAAGATGTGCACTGCATCATGTAGTCTGGGGCCATAAGGCCTTTGAATCTACATAGATAATGTCTAAAATACCTCCCAACTATCAAATTATCTAACAAAATTAGCATCAACGGTTATATACCAGAAGAATGCATATAAACTTTATACCCCATTACAAACCACCAATACACACAAGCATCCATGGCATTAACACCATAGTTTGTTAGGAAACCAAAGTGGTACGGGCAGGCTAAGAATAACATAAATGGGTTTTATGTGAATCAATTGTCATGTGGCATGTGTTATGCAGATCGAAAAAATGAAACCAAAGTGGTATGGGCAGGCTAAGAATAACATAAATGGTGTGGGCATGAACTCTGTACATAACAATACATGATAAGAAAAATAACACCTTAAGGAGCGAAATCATCAAATTAACAAATCAAGCAAAAGGGGATACAGAGGTTTAGTAAGGCTAACCAAGGGTTGTGCAGAGCCGCAACACGTCCAAGTTCGATGTTGGCGTTGCCGTCGAAGTGAAGAATAACCTTGCACAAACCACATGAAGAAGCAAATTGTTTCAGCTGCATGGATTGGAACTGAAACTGGATGCACAGTTTCTGATGCACAACTTTGTTATTGAACAGCAAGCACAGTTACTACTGCAGAACTTTGTTAAGTGTTTGAAAATGGAGTATATCAAAGCACTCATAATCCGATTTCTGCCTTCAGCTTATTGTTACGCTGTTTGGATTCGATCCTACTGTTTTGGAATTTTAATTTGCGCATTGTCAGCAAAGGAAACCTTTGTTTTTACCAAGAGTGCATCAGCATTTTATCTACTGCATATCTGCATTGCCCCTGAAGTTCTAACATGCATATCCGCACCCTCAAGATGACCCTTTATCAGACAGCTATAATCATCAGAGTCTGCACAAATTAGATTCAAGCCATCTAATCCTAGCTAGAATAGAAAAGGGATTACAGATTCGCACCCAAACAAACTGCCGAAACCATCAGCAGCCCATGCCCCGGGCAATTTCAATTTTCAGAATAAGTTGAAAATGGAGCACATAGCATCAGACGCCCAGGAAACAGCTAGGGGAGCAGAAAACGCACCTATTCAGAAAACGCACAGGATCTGCAGCTTATTGTTATGCCCAGGATCAAGAACAAATGGGGAGCCCAAATAACTGTGCTTGCTGTTCAACTGGTCGCCCTATTCAGAAAACACAACTATTGAGGAAACAGCTAGGGGAGCAGCAAAATCAATAATTCAGATAACACACCTATTCAGAAAACGCCCAGGATCTGCAGCAACTCAATATTTGGGCTCCCCATTTGTTCTTGTAGGTGGGCAGAGGTTGCCGAGGTCAATGCGGCATCGTCGATGGAAGGTGAGCGACAAGAATGGCGGGGATCGCGGAGCAGAGGGGTAGAACAGCAATGATGGCGGCCGCGCACATCCTCCCCACGCCCTCAACACGTGTGCCATCGATTATGGTAGGCGCGATTAAGGGTGGAAGTAGGGAGGCGACGCGAGGATGGAAGGAGCGGGTGCTCGGATCCGCGCGACTGCGGGATACGCGCGTGGGCATGGGGCAACAACGGGAAGGCGTGATTAAGGGTGGAAGGAGGGAGGCGACGCGAGGATGGAAGGAGCCGGTGCTCGGATCCGCGCGACCGCGAGATACACGCGTGGGCATGGGGCAGCAGCGGGAAGGCGCGATTAAGGGTGGAAGGAGGGAGGCGACGCGAGGATGGAAGGAGCCGGTGCTCGGATCCGCGCGACCGCGGGATACGCGCGTGGGCATGGGGCAGCAGCGGGATTTCTGCTAGGAGACGTGAGGATGGAATGAGCGGGTGCTCGGATCCGCGCGGCTGCGGGAGCCGGCGAGGATGGAAGGAGCGGGGAGGCGGGAGCCGGCGAGGATGGAAGGAGCGGGGAGGATGCGTCGCGGGGCGGCTGGGATGGCTGCGGGCGTACGTGGCATGCGGGATGCTTGCGCGGCAGAACGTGCGCCATCCCGTTGGACGCCTACACTCCATACATAATATAGTACTAGGTATATGCCCGTGCGTTGCTACGGAATCAATATGATGAAATACATTATATGAAAACACTAATTGTTGTTCTATTCTTTTGTTAGCATCGCTAAAAGTGGATGTTTACATACCTTAAAAGATACAATATGACATAATTTGAATAGTATGACAGAAGATTCAATCATATACTTGAGTAATACTTATTATTGCACTATCCAGACTCCAGAGTCACATAATTTCTCACATACACACAAGTAACACACAGATATTATGACACACCACAGGCAACAACCTAAACATCACTCTTCACTCAAGAATTGTAGCCATCTTGATCATCATAGTACTTGAACCACATCATGATCCCTCCATATTTCCCTGAGTTATTGATCAATGGAAGCACCTAAGACTTGATGTCATCAGCGAGTATAAAACCACTCCCAGCTGCCTGAGGCGAAGATAGGAGGCCAAGAAAGATCTGATTCACAAAAATTGATAGCCACTGCTTCCATGAATCAGCAAGACCAGCTGTTGTGATTTTTTGTTGGGTATTATAAATTAAATCACTTACGTGACTTATATCTTCGCACATTATTCAATCAGACCAGATAGGATAGCTGTGACAAGCCATATGTCATCCTTTGGCATTTCTAGACTTCCAATAAGAGTGACCTGAAAGGAAACATCATTCAGATAGATGAAGATAAAATATAAGCAGCATGTTTAATAACGAAAGCATCAATGACATACCAAACCAATCACAACAAAAATTAGAAAGCTGAAACAAAGAACAACATCACAAGTTCACCCAAACCACAGGGTCACTTTTGGGTCAAACAATTAGCAAAGACCGAAGAGAGTGGGAGTCATATCATGAAGCAAAGAAAAATGGTGAAATGGTTTGGTGCAAAATATAACTACCATAGGACTGAAACATACTGCACAACCTTTAAATTTCTATCATGATATATTATTTGGAGTACACTTGAACACAACAAATTCAATAATATAATCATGGGGCTACTGATAACTACTGAAATTAGGAATAATCACAATGGGAGGTTATACGCCAAACACACAAAAAATCCATTCAGGAGCACACAGGGTTAAGTGTGAGACAGAGACACAAACCTCTCGACCACCACCAATATCTATTTTCCCAACTTTGCTCCCACATGGCGTCACACGCTTGACAGTAAAAAAACAGGAAGATTGTAAACATCGAACAATTCTTAATAATAAATATATAACATTGACCCTGAAAAATAGGAAACATCAGTGACTTCTATATGTACACAGACCACAACTTTTGCAAGAAACCAGCATCTAGTTAAACAGCTGCAGAATGTTTCTAGCGAGCACACCTGATTGTGATTCCATTATCCCAGTCATAAAAGCTGAGATATCCAATAGACATGCATAAAACATCTAAGCAATAGTTTAGACAAACAACGACTTAGGGGTAAAACATTACGCTTATGAACATCTACAAGTCTGTGAAGTGAGGCAAGCTATCTTCAGGTTCTCTAAAACAGGTGTGGCATGGCATAAGGCTATGAGGTGGTTATTTGCACAACTGAACACAAAATCTATGAACACGCTAACAAAGTAACAATAGCATGCATCCAGAATATGAGCTTGAAGAACCTATGTTGTATGATTAACCACACATGCGAGCACTAAAAACTACTCTATATACAACTTAGCATCCAGAAAAGAAGTCTGAAAAATCAAAATTCTGTTCATTGAAAAGAAATCACAAGACAGTTTCAAATCCTAAAGAGAACACACCTGGTGCGTAAAAGCTAAGCATTATGTTGGCATGGTACCTGCATGATCAAGGTGCAATCAATATGAGTATCCTTGAGCATGGTACATTCTTGACTATTAATTGAGAATTTGGGAGATAAGCATCAGCCACATCCTTAATAGAAGTAAAACACTTCTTGTATATAAAGAGAGAAGCCAATGTTAATGCTTAGCACAAGTAGTGTCAAGTGTAAATGATCGTGTTCTGTGTTAATTCATTCTTTAACAGTCCCTTGTCATCAAGGACATATATCTATAGCATTACATTTCAAGACAATAGAAGCAGTGTTGGGTGACCAAAGTAATTATACATCCATCACACTCATGATAGAAGAAATGCTATGGTGTAATCAGCATAAGTAAACAGGACAAATGGTTCAGCATGGAGAATGAGGATCTACATATTAACAACAGTTTATCTCGGCGTTATGAAATAGAAGAAAGTAGAAATCATGTTATAATTTATTTTTCTGGCTCAAGAGACCGATGGCTACACCAAGATAAAGAGAATTTGTGTTGACTCGAGTCAAATGAGTGAGAACACTTGGAAAAAATCAAATAAATTAAAACAGTTAACCAGCTAAAATGCCTTAGTAGATTCAGTCAAAGAGGAATCTAGAGTTTGTTTTATAAGAAATGTTCATTTCTAAAAATACCAAAGCATCAAGAAATCTTTAGAAACTAATAGATTGTTCATCAGGCACATGTTGATTTCCATGCAGAGACAGAAACTTACGCGATGACAAGGTTGGCAAGTCTCCCTAAGGTTGGCAAGTCTCCCTAAGCTCTACGACAACCCCGAGTTGCTCTAGAACATGCCAGCCATTAACATGGACACCAATGGAGCCACCATATACTCTCAGTCTTTGACTTCTCCAACACAAGGCTCGCAATTCCTTTCCTGCAGGATGTTAACCAATCAGCAATAGAACATTTTTGTTGTTGACATGGCAACAAAGTACTTCAGAAATCAAAACCGAACCTAAGGTTTGCCATCCTAATTTGTCTATTTCAGCAAGGGACTATATGTGACAGGTGGTGGGCGCGCCTGCACGCCTATGCACAGGCATCTTATACGCACATATAGAAGCAACCATACAGGCAACCCTGAGAAATGATTTCACATCGTTTGATAGCATCCTTATTCCCTTTATTTTGGCTAGAACTAATCCCAACCTAGAGCATAGCACAGACGCATACAAAATCAATCGGCTTACCTCTCCTCCTAACGGAGTAGCCTCTGATCCTTCGCTTTGATGGAGATACAGTGGAAGGCCTGAACACAAAAAAGGAGAGGTTAGGCGAGGAGGATCTGAGCGACCATCACGGGGAAGGAACAAGGCAAGGATTGCGTAGATCTGGTCATTATATTCCAACATCCTCCATCGATTGACTGGCATACGACCAAAATCAACAAGTGGATCTCGCCAGATAAAGATCTGGTGCGTTGCGTGTAGACTCACCTGAGACGAAAGGGAGGAGGGAGGTCGCCGGAGGGGAACGATTCCTTGGCCCGAGGAGATCTTGTAGGCCCCTGTCCGCCCTGAGCCCATAGAGGCAGGCAAAGACCCCGAATACGGCGGCGGACAGCAAACAACAAAACGGATTCATTGTAGCAATGAACATATTCAACTGGAACCTACCGTTGCAAATTCAGCACAGCCATGGCTGAAACCTTTTAAGTAGAAAGGAGTAGCTTCTGATAGACACCAGACTATGAAGCCGAATGGAGACAAATTAGGATAAACAACAAAATATGAAGAGCTTAACGTATTCTTAGTTTAGAAGTGCTAAATAAATTAAGACAATGCCAAGCATGCATATACCTGAGAGAGTAAAGATTAGAGGAGATATGACACTTGTGGTCTCGAGCTTATTCCAGTGATGCACCCTTGGACCATTTCCTTGATTAAAACTTAAATAATGCAAAACTTCATTTGCGTTCATATATATTAGGAAGTTGCTTGTGATTCATCCATGTTCATATATATTAGGAAAAGCAAAAACAGATTGGCATAATACCTTTCGTGTTCCGCAGCAGCTACATCTCCCACCGGTTCCGCGGCAGCTTTATTCCCGGGATCGACAGCTTCAACATTGCCTTGCAATAGTGGGGGAAAGTATAAGGATGACCAACAACAACAAACAAGATTAGAGTACAGAAGAATACATATGGGACATTTTGTAGAGCAACAAGGCATTAGGTAGAGTTCATATTACACACCTCTCATTGTCTCCCTTGTTCTTTTGGAGAAAATTCATCAAGCACGAACAACACATAAATTCCAATGCGAACCATAAACCACAATGATCATACGTTAATTCAATACTAAAGCAACAAATTAAAAAGAACCCAAATTCGCTGCAAGCTGTGAAACTCTAACTTTGAAACGCCTGGGGTTTCCTGCACAAATAAATAGTAATATAAGATAAATAAAGGCACTATATCGGATCATACGACACAACTTAATTTATTAGTTTAGTTTTTTTCAGAGGTACTGCTTTATGGAAAAGCTTAAAGATGATCTTATTAAACCCAAGGATCATCGACAACATATTCAGTTTTTTTTCAGAGGTGCTGCTTTATATACAGGCAGCTCCACACTGAATCAGCAACAAAGCACATCACTTTAAACAAACTTGTATGACTAAGCGCATTGAATTAATTGAATCAGAGATCAGATATTTAGATATCAGACCAACAGAATCCAAAGTGCACATCCAGTTACTTTATGTTCCCGAAAATGGGCATAAAGGAGTGCAATGCAGGTGAAGTACTTGCATAGTAGAACTATGTTCAATACTAATGGCAAACGTCAAACTTAAAATAAGATCAAATCCATCGGATTCTGATATGATACAGTCAACTAATTCATCTTGTGTACTACAACCTACCACATAAACACCACTTAGTAGACACCCTTTTTTCTTTAATCTAGGGAACTGAACAACCAACTTATAAGCAAAAGATCAAAGCAATGCCATTTCATTGATTGTCAAACATATCCTGTAAAATCACTTATTTGGTGCAAGCGTGCAACCAAACTATTAAGAGCATCCAATCTAGATCCAACCATTAAGCATACCTTTTCCAATATATGCAATGGTATGTTTTGAATTGTCGAACACCACATCCACTTGAGTTTGTGTCCATAGCATGAATGTTCTCCAGGGAGCAGCGACCAACAAATCAAAACAACATAAGGTAACTGGATGTGGTGATGATTTTTGGGACAAGAAAATAGATTAATTTGCGGAATAATATATAAAGAAGCTCGATGAGACGACTTAAATATCAATGGTATTGAAGAAATTGTAGGCGATAAATGGACAATCCTCACCCTCACCCTACCCCTACTCTGATCCAAGCATATCCCCTGACACCGAGGAGGGCACCATGATCCATGTAGTAGCCTCCTAGCCAGCTTTGACGATGGCGCAGCTACATCTCCCACCGGTTCCGCAGCAGCTTTATTCCCGGGATCGACAGCTTCAACATTGCCTTGCAATAGTGGGGGAAAGTATAAGGATGACCAACAACAACAAACAAGATTAGAGTACAGAAGAATACATATGGGACATTTTGTAGAGCAACAAGGCATTAGGTAGAGTTCATATTACACACCTCTCATTGTCTCCCTTGTTCCTTTGGAGAAAATTCATCAAGCACGAACAACACATAAATTCCAATGTGAACCATAAACCACAATGATCATACGTTAATTCAATACTAAAGCAACAAATTAAAAAGAACCCAAATTCGCTGCAAGCTGTGAAACTCTAACTTTGAAACGTCTGGGGTTTCCTGCACAAATAAATAGTAATATAAGATAAATAAAGGCACCATATCGGATCATACGACACAACTTAATTTATTAGTTCAGTTTTTTTCAGAGGTGCTGCTTTATGGAAAAGCTTAAAGATGATCTTATTAAACCCAAGGATCATCGACAACATATTCAGCACTCTAGTGGCAGTCGACATTAGGGAAAATGGGAAAAGTGCCTACAGAAGATAGTCAAAATAGCAGCTAATAACAGTAAAAAATGGAACTCTAGACACTAAATCCTGGTTGATGCTTGGAATGGGGACTGTCGGCCAGGCTACTTGAATGCTTGATCAACCCCAGGCGTTGGAAATTGTACTCCAAAGAATCTGCAAACTCAAATTTGGCAAGAGTTTTTGACCCGAGGGAGTATATCTAAAATGTGTATAAAATTATGGTACAAATTCACACTTCAACTAATTATACCAGTTCTTGTAAAGAAAAATTCTATACATTTAATTACATTTCTGTTTTATTCCTAATGCATACGGAAGATTAAGAATTTCAGTTGCAAACTCTGGTGCAATCCATGTTTTTATAAGGCAACAATACATTCTGTATACAAATATAATGGAGCACAAATATATTCTGTAGGCACTCACCTAGTAAGGAAACGACGCGGTCGATGCAATGGGCGCAGACGCAGCACTACCGCGAGCGGGTGGCGCGTACCACGAGCGCGAGCAGGAGGAGACCGTAGAGGCACCAGTGCGGCTGACGGACCCGCAGAGCGTGAGGAGGCCTGTCTCCCGCGGCAAAACGCCTACTTTGACATCTGCCGAGGTGAAACGCGTAGCGGATCAGGAGGTGGAAGTGGAGACGCCGAACATGGACTCCGACGTGGACAGTGTCGAGCGGCGGAGTAGCCGATGGAGCGAGGACGATGGAGATCGGAGTAGGAGCAATTCCCCCACGATGAAGCAGCCATTTGGCCACCGCGGAGCACGGGTCCTCCGCTCTGCGTACCCGTGTGAGAGAGGTATTTCCCTCGTCAAGAATCAAACCGTGGAAATAGTATGCGGCAGCCTGAGATAAACATGTAAAATAGATGTCATACAGTAGAAATGCTTAAAAGATTAAACATTAGAGAATTACATCGTCTGGAGAAAATTTAGCCTGTTTTATTTAGACAAGAATTTACAGCTTAAAAAGAACGATAACTTAAGATCAGGGCACTACCATCCAACTGCCAGCGCCGAACTGAAATAAACAGCTAGATATTTTCTAGGACCACTTAAATAAACAGCTAGATATCTTCTAGGACCACTTAACATTTCAACCATGGACCCAATAGAGTTCAAAGAGAAACAATTGAATTGCATCATTATGACAACATCCAACAGGTAGGAAGTTAGCTGATATTTTTTCTATGAAATATAAAACCCAATTCTAACATAAAAACATACTGCAAGGTGGGTGAGATTTGCATGAAGTAGAGATGATGTTGCCAAATGCCAAAACTGTCCTCTATCAATCAGACTGTTGATCTTTCATTGCAAATGATGGTCATAACTGTATTAGATTAACGAAATTAACAGCGCATACCTGAAATAGAAATTCCAACCAAGGCACAAACCTTGGCTCCCCACATAAGAAGCTTTCCTTGTGATGCTACCTGAGCGACATAAGCGCTTCGTTGAGAGCAAAAGGAAGGGTGTTAAACAACAAATGTACCATAGGATTGGAGCTACTATCACAAACTCAAATTGTCCACCGACTTACAGGACATTAAGAGCAAGAAGGACATTAGTCTAGAGCCTCTTCTTGGAATTGATTCCACGAGGCTGTCTGGACAACAACTTCTCGTTACTGATGTATGTACCCCCTGACCCATTCCCACTGAATAGAGCAGAGCTGCAAACATAAGGTGCAGAGAACACATAAACCAAAAGCTACCCATTTTCGTCAAGGCATCAAGATGTTGCACCTCCTAGAGTAGCAAGGTTCACTTGACATTAAGTATTTGATCGAGCACACACACACAAAAATCTCCATCCAATCAACAATGACCGTGAGAGCTCAGTCAACAACAGACTAAAGCCTGTTTGGTTGGGAACAGACTAAGTAAACGCTATCATGGTATGCATCCCAAGTTACAACCAAATGAAAGGCGAGGCGAGGCGAGGCACGGTACCGGTGAGCAGAGGAGGCCGGCGAAGCGGTGACGGAGAGCGCGGCCGACTTGCGCGCCTGCGAAGGCTGCAACGACGGTCGGCCTCCAATAGCCGCTGTCTCCGCCACCATCGCTGTCGCTGCTGCGGCAAGAGGAGTAGCCGGGTGGGGCGGGGCAGGCCACGGGAAGGAGAAGGGGAGCAACAGCCACGAAGCCATGGGCACCACCGCCGCCTGTGTGCGTGCGTCTAGGGAGCTGGGTGGGGGCGTGGGCTGGGGACGGGTATCGCGCGACATGCTGGGGATCCAAGCGCACGCTCCTCCTCCTCGCCACCGCTGCACGAGCGACGCAGATCGGTCAAGCCAGTCACCCGCTGGTTGGCGCGGCGCGGCGGAGGCGACAGGGTAAGGAGATTAGCTTGCGGGGGGGAGAGTACAGGTACCGGGGGCGACGGATCTGGGCTTGGCGGAGGCGACGGCGCCAACGGCGTGCAGAGCAGAGGAGACAGCAGCCGCCATTGGTCTTGTCGAGGAGTGGAGATGGGCTGGGCAGCACAACCACGAGGGGAGGTGGGATGGACAAAAGTGACGACGAGGTGTGTGCAGCACGGGTGGGAGGCGAAATCGCTGGAGGGGAAGGGACAGGAGAGCGGATGCGGGGGTGTGTGTGCGACGCGGGGGTGGCGGGATGACCGGAGGGGATGGGCGAGGGAGGGGCGGTGATGATGCGGCGCCCGTGGCGGCGGACGAGAGCGGGGGCAGAGGCACCGCGAGCGAATGTGTGGTTCGGTGGCGGCACGGTGAAGGCTGTGGATCCCCCTGGCCGCGGGCATCGCAGGGACGGGGACGGGGCAGGCATCGACGCACGGGGTGGTTGCGCAGGCCGATGATGGCGGGCGGTGATAGATAGTGCGATGATGGTGGGGCGGCGATGAAGGTTCCTGGAATTGCGCGGCTGAGAGCGAGGCAAGGGGAGGATGTCGGAGGCAGGCAGAACCGTGCGCCAGGCCAATGTGGACGCCTACGGTACCTTCTTAAGAGTAGTAGAGATATAAGTATAAATCCGACAATAGAAATTCACCGTTCCATGTCCGCTGGGCCGTTAGTTATTTTCCGCTCTGTCCCTCAGCCGCAACGGCCGCCGGTCGTCGTCGGCCACGTCGCGCGGTCTACGGCATCCCCAGCCCGCAGCCTCACAACCTGATCGATCCTCCCCTGCCACCCACACGCACACGCACACGCACACGCACACGCACTTCTCAGAAAAATCCCTGCTCTCACCGCCGTCTCCTCCTCCCCTCCTCCGCATCCGCATCACATTCCGTTTCCATTCGCGCGGCCCCCGCCGCCGTCATGGCCGCCGCCTCCCTCCTCGAGGCCACTCGCTTCCTCTCCACCCCGCACCCACGCTCGCGCTCCCGCCCGGCCGCGGCCTACACCCCCACCTCCTCGGGACCCCTCGCCTCTCCACTCTCCGCGTCCACCTCCACCGTCCCGCTCCTCTCGGCGCGCAGGAGCCGGCGAGGCCTGGCGCGCTCCTGGTCGTCTACGCGCTCAGGAGGTCCGTGCTCGACTCCCTCGCGGCGCTCAAGCGGCCCGCGCTCGCGCTCCTCCTGGCCGGTGTGCTGCTCGCCGCGGCATCGGCGGGCGGGCCGCACGCGGCGGCGCTGGCCGCCTCGGGCGGGCGCGTCGGCGGGTCGGCCTTCTCCTCGCGCTCCTCCTCGCCTCGATCCTACGGGTACAGCGCGCCGGCTCCCAGGGGCGGGTACACGGCCGCTCCCTTCTACTCTCCTTCGCCCTTCGTATCCGTCGGCCCAGCCCTCGGCATCGGCTTTGGGGGATCGGGGTTCCTCGTGACCCTCATGGGTTTCGCGGCTTTCCTCTACCTGGCCGGGTTCCTGTCCGACTCGTCCGGCGCTACCAGTGTGCTCACAGAGACGGAGAAGACCACCGTCCTCAAGCTACAGGTAGGTTTTGGCTGTTGCTTTGGTGGATACATTCACATTTGCACGGATCAGGTGCCATATCCACTTCATCGGTTAGCGGAAAATAGTACTAGTGCATATGTAAACTGCTGCTACATTGCCTATTTTCCTTGTAACATACTTCCTGATCTGCCACACCATTTCGACATGCTTGGTTTAAGCCATTGCTTAAATAGCATTGCAACCGAGGCCGGCCTTGTGGTTAGTACACCGGATATGTTGCCTAGAATCCATATCAGTGACTGTTTGGATGTGAATAGCTCATTTGTCGCATGTATATTTTAGCTGGCAGGAGTATATTTATATATTTAAGATTAAGATAAGTAATTAGTGCTTGGTATTATATGCTTTTCAAATCATGATGTACACGATGTACCTAGATGTACAAAAATAAGGCATGCATGCTTCTATTAATTTCATTGTTAGTACTTAGTAGTATGTATCCAATTTAAGTAACAAGGTATATGCATCCACTTAAAACATTATAATAAGTTAACATTGTTGGTAGGTTGGCTTGCTGGGCATGGCACGATCATTTCAGAAGGAGCTTGATCAAATAGCTGAGAAAGCAGATACATCTACCCCAGCTGGGTTGAGCTATGTGTTGACAGGTAAAACAGAAAACATACATGCTGCTTGATTTTACTGCTTCAGGGTTGTGGTGATGTAGTTGGCACTGTTCACTTCACATTTAAGCCGCTGCTGCTCCTGGCTTCCTACTGCTGCTGCCTCTGCTGGTTGGCTGCTACAGCTGCAGCCGCAATGCCAGCTTGCCATGAACTAGTATGGGTCACACACCACGTCACAACAAAAAAGGGCAAAACTGAACTTGGAACATGTGGTTGTTGAGGATAATCATCAAGATGTTGCTTTTAGTTGAAGTAATGTACATAATGTTGGCCTTCTGTTCTGATACGTTAGGCTCCTTTCATTTTTTTCATCGGGTAGTGTCACCCTTATTGCTGGTATTTTTTTATCGAATGCACAGGAAAACTGCCCATCCTACATAATTATAGAGAAGAAAGAGGTCTTACAAAAGGTCAACTTGCCAGGCAAGTTGGCCAACCCCCCCCCCCCCCCCCCCCCCCAAAAAAAAGTGTGTGTGTGTGGGGGGGGGGGGGAGAACTACACAGCAGAGATAAAACTGGACCCTACTACATTCAGGGCCCTAGGTAAGCCTAAACTCTCAGGTCCAGCCATACCCCAACACACCAATTCATCTATAAAATTTCGTTGCAATCTGCCTATGGAAGGAGCTACCCCATCAAAGACCAACCTATTACCGTGAAGCCATAATCACCAAACCCCCATAATGACGATACTGTTGAGTGTTGAGCCCCTTTTCCTATCTTTGTGCACCCGATTACACACTTGTCTCCACCACTCAGAGAAAGAGAATTCATCATTAGCAGAAGTGAGGTGACCAAGGCCAAAGGGGGATAAAATACTGTGCCCAAACTGATGGGCAAAGATGCACATATTCAATAGGTGATGGATCATTTCCTGTTCTTGATCACATAGGGGGCAAACTTCTGGCCGAGATGGCAATGGGTAAAAACCCGCTGGGTATTACTTGCCCAAACTCATACCCGCGAAAAAAATATACGCCCGCTAAAAAACCCATACCCATGACGGGTATAAAATTTTGCCCAAACCCATACCCATGCGGGTTTCGGGTACCCAACGGGTTTCCCATACCCACTAACATCAACATAAAAAATAATTCATCATGTAAATGACAATCAATACATTAATAAGCTAGCATAAAAGGAACAAGTGATAACTAATTTTAGCCTAAAATTTGTTACATAAAATTTATTTCAGTTAAAACATATTCAATTAATAATATTATGAGACATTTATAAGGAATATTGATTTTAAGGCGGGTTTTAAAAACCCACGGGTTTGCGGGTATGGGTAGTGGAAGAACAAACCCATGCTCACGTATCCGTTGGGTTTCCATTTGAACCCATTAACAAACCCATGAGTAGAGAAATTGACCCAAACCCATACCCTAATAGAGCAAAAACCCACCGGGTTTCGGGTAGCGGGTACCCATTGCCATCTCTACTTCTGGGTGTGGCAACCCTCTCTTTTCTAATATGTCAACAGTCCAACATTTATTTTTCATAGCCAACCAAAGGAAAAAAATTGCATTGTGGAGGAGCCCAAGTCTTCCAAAGCCTCTTCCATGGCTCAAAAGTGATGGATCCAGCGAAAAGGAACCTATAACATGACTTGGAATAGAATTGCCCTGAGGCTTCATGCCTCCACACATGTGGATCAGCCTCATGAGTTAACTCTACCGCCCCCAAAGTATCCCATAATGATAAATATTGTTGTAACCCAGCCACAGCCAGTGAAACGGAGTCATAATATCACTGACCCACTGCCAATTTTGAAGAGCCTGAGCCACAGTTCTAGAAGATAGAGTCCTCTTGCCAACCTTAGAAAAAACTTCAGGGGCAATGTTCCTGATACCAGCCCACTTAACCATCTACCAGATCAGAATAATGTGTTGGCCCCATTCCCAACAATAGAAAACACAGAATTCGCAAAGAGGTCCTTGTTGCTGTATAGGAAGTTTCAGCCCATGCCAAGGATCACTTCCATACTTTGTTGGACACAATTTCTATCTGTGATATTCCATCGCGCTGCTGCTGCTTTGTTTTTACAATCTCTATTTTGGGCTAGAATGTATGTTACCTGATACAAAATAATAATCTTGATTATATTTCTAGTATTGTTTTAAATTGTAATTACATTATGCACCATAATTTCCTTGGAAATAAACTGTATAGATGTATTGTTTCTGTAAGGCTTATGACCATTCTGCTATCGCATTGAAATCATGCTGATTATTTAGTTGTTATGCTGTTCTTTTCTATAGAGACAACATTGGCATTACTTCGGCATCCGGACTGTTGTATCTCAGCTTACTCATCGGTAAGCCCACATTTTGCTTTCTTTAGCTTATTTAACATATTGCCATTTGTTTCTTGTTTCCATCTAAATGTAACTCTTCGACTTGTCCTACAATGTAATGTTATGCACAACTCCTAGAAAAATGCAAAGCGACCTTTTCATTTACATTCCCATTTCACCAGCGATGAAGTGATCATAAACTCCTTTTAGGTTGTAAGTCATATCACTACTTCATGCTTGAGCATCTTATCATGTGTTTAGTGAAGGTTTGGGACTCAACAAATTTCTCACTTTGCTGCCTATTAATATGTTTATTGTTCTAAAAAGGTGGATGTGAAACGAAGCATTGATGATGGTGAGAAACGTTTCAATCAGCTTTCAATTGAGGAGAGGGGCAAGTTTGATGAAGAGACACTTGTGAATGTGAACAGCATCAAGAGGAATAAAGGAGGCAGCCAAAGATCAAGTGGTTTTAGCAACGAGTACATTGTGGTATGTAGCAGATGGCACCAGGCTTGTAAAATTGTAACTTATGTGCATGCAAATGCAATGAATATATTTTTGCTGATAGAGTCTAGATGCCGATTGTGATTCAAGAATTAATATTGTCTTTAAAAACGCTGCTTTACAAACTCGTATTCCAATTCCAGTAGAGGGGGCAGGGGGTATGATTTCCGTCGTGTATACTGTGTAGGTTTGTGTGATTGAATATTTCTGATTACCAGTTTTGCTAGTATCACTAGCACAGCAGTGACCACATGATATCTAAGCCTTTTAATTTCGTATTTGCAGATAACCATATTGGTTGCTGCTGAGGGAGTACATAAGGTGCCGGTTATAAATAGCAGCACTGACTTAAAGACAGCTCTACAAAAGATGGGTGCCATACCATCGAGAAAAATACTGGTATTTCTTGCTAGTTTCTTTTGTCTCTTGTTATATCATGAAGTTTATTCTAGTCCTACCATCCCTACCCAGGAGTCAGGAGTCATTCCATGTTGCGGGCCTGTCTGAACGCATGATTATAGAAACATAAGAATTGGAAAAACAAAGGAATAGTACATTTTGAATCCTGTGGATTGAGAAAACACACGAAAGTAAGATTGAACGTTTGGATGAAGCACACTGAAAACGTAGGATTTTGATGAGAGTGTGCGAACACAAGGTTGACTTGTCCCTTGTAGTTCGGGTTGATGATGAGTGATTGTCAACGGGTAGCACTCTGGGGTAGTCAGTGGACTGACCAGAGTGTGAGATTATGCTTGTGCAACCATGTTGGTCGACTTGTGGTGTGCAGGTGTGGAGCACAGGAACGGTGGTCGATGGCTGAGGTGAAGGTCATGTGGGCTCGTGCTGATGGACCGGGAGCGGTGAAGGGCGAGTGCTGGGTCTTGACTGACGAATCAGAGCAGTCAGGTGACCAACCGTGGTGGCTGACACCTGGGACACGCACTTGTGCGAGGACGTGGTGGAGTGGACCGTGTTACCGGCGTGGTCGAGGACTAGCGGGACACGCGTCTGATCGTGGAGGACGTGCACGAGGTGCGGTGCTCATGACAGGTTTGGTGGTTTGGGCCTCAAAACCACTCAGCGCTACAGATGCCTGGTTTTGCTGAGTTTGGGCCTCAAAACTCGGCGGTGGCGGTTCCGGAGGGAACTGGTGGTGGCACATGGCGTGATCGTGGAGGGTGCGTCAAGGCGAAGCAACTCCATGTGAAGGACGTGACCGTCGGATCAAAAACCTAGGAGTTGGTCCATTTCGCCCCCGGTGGAGTAGATAGGCTCTATGTAAATAGGGGTACTTTAGTAAATGAGAATAACCCTCTATAAATAGAAGGGGAGGGCTGGTTGGTTCAGCATCCCTTGGCTACCATTTATTTTGAGAATTCATTCTAGAGCTCCTAGTTTTCTCTCTAGGTAGACACCAGTTGAGCCGAGGGTTTCGCAGTGATTTTGTACTTCGACTGTGTTCTTGATTTTAAAGCTTAATCAAAGGAAGGGTCGCCGGTCCGGCCCACAGTGTTCATTGGCTTCAAATCTCAGTTTTGTACCCTTGCTGAAATTTCTGAAGTTTTATAGTTTTGGTTTCTCCTTTTCCCATTCTTGTGTTGTTGGTGAAAACTCATTGATTCCCTTGAGAGGATTTGGTTTGGAGATTGATTGGTGGTGAGTTGCACTCCTCGGACCACTGCATACACCTAGTTGTTGTAGATTTTGGTCGAGATTTGAGAAAAACTCAGTTTGAACTCGTTCTAGAAAACCCCAACAAAACCCCAATTTCTGCTGTACTTTTAAATCTGCGGGTGAGTCACAAGTCGGATTAAGCTCAAATTTTGGGGAGATCTTGGAAACATATTTACTCAGGTGTGTGTAAAATTTCATATCAATCGGAGTTCATTTAGTTCAGTTTTGAACTCAAGAACAGAATTTCGTACTGCTGAAAACAGCACCTGTTGACAATACTGTATTGGACCGTTTTTGAGTTTTTGGTGTCCGATTTGCGATCCGTTTGCTTTGCTGATCTCATGTGAGTATTAAGAACATTTTGTAATCATGAGATCACTCATGTGTTTATGGTTTGAGCACTTGCTTCATCTCAATTGAAGCAAAGTGCTAATTTTCAGTGTTTAGAGACATAAATCCGATTGGCTCCCATTCACCCCCCTCTGGTCGCCTTACCGGTCCTACAATTGGTATCAAAGCAGGTTAAGGATTTCCCTTTCCTAATTGGTTCGAAATCCACGTAGGCGACATGGAACGAGGTGTTGGAAAACCTCCGTTCTTCGATGGGACCAATTACCCATACTGGAAGATTCGCATGTCTGCGTATCTTCAGAGCATCAGTTACCGGGTTTGGGAAATTTGCCTCGATGCGATTTTCGATGCTACAAGTGACCGGATCACTCCAATTCAAATGGAGTTCCATGATTCGAACAACAAAGCTCGAAACGCTTTGTTCTCGTGTCTCTCGCTTGGTGAGTTTGAGCGAGTTGGACATCTGACTACGGCTCATCAGATCTAGTCTACCCTCGAGAGATTCCATGAGGGCAACGATCATGTGAAGACCAGACTGTTTGAGACGTACAGGCGAGAGTACGAGAACTTCACACAGTTGGCTGGAGAGACCATTGATTCCATGTTCTCTAGGTTCCAGTCAATTGTGAACAAGATGTGTGCCAACAAGGCACAACTACCCTATAGTGATCATGAGAGAGCGCTGAAATTACTACATGTTCTAGATCAGAGGGTTTGGGAGGTGAAGGTCTCGGCGATCATCGAGTCGCCCAACTACGAGACTCTCACCGTGGACGAGCTCTTCAGCAAGCTCAAGTCCACAGAGATTGACCACCAGACTCGGGCCAAGATTGAGAACCCTAGTGCACCCACCATGGCCCTGGTCTCTTGTCACACCCGGTTCCAGGGGGTAGAACCGAGCGCATACCATATGTGTGCCAGGATCCATTTCCACACATATGTTGACGTCACAAGTGTAATATATCAAAAGACAATGCAATAAAGGCGTAAAAAGAGTATAAAACTTTATTACATCATCTGAGACATAGTGTCTTAAACATGTATCACATCAAAGTAGAGCGGAAATAAACAACTGGGCAATCTTCCACAGGAAGTTGACCGGCGCATCGTTAGACTTAGAATTCTTCGTCGATAAATTCTCCATCAAAATCTCCAGCATCACCCTCTGATCAAAATATTAGCAAGGGTGAGCTCACTTATGGTCGGGGCTCAGCAAGTGGGGGAAAAATTAATGCAGGTATAACAAGGTGAGGCTAAGGTTGAGCAGTAAGCATTTTAGTTGGTCAACATTTTATTATCAACACCTGCCTTACTAACAAGAGTGAATCCCAAATATCCCAATTAAACAAAGGAATATGAATATAACAAAAACACTTAAGTGAAACCACTTAAGCAAACTATGGGCAGATCATCGGATCTCAGTTTATGTCCATCTTTAAGTTCAATTATCATGTGAGGAGTCCAGGTCGCTCATAACCGGGAGCACGGCTGATATATCAGTTTTACACTCTGCAGAGGTGGTACAACTTTACCCACAAGCCATGTATCCCATCTAGCCCGGGTTGATCGGACCCTTAGACACTGCCAAGGTGAATGGCTAGGGATCCATTATGAGGTTTTCACAAAACACACTTAATACAAAGCAACCCGCTAAGGTTTCTAAGACGATGGTGGTGGCCCCCTGGGTGAAGTACCTTAGCCAAGAATACGACCCCATGTTAACGTGGGCTGCCAGCACCTACCGCTCCCCCTCTTGCCCATCTTTCAGGTAAGGTTGCTAGGCACTAAGCATGTAGAGCTAATTACCAAAGCCAGAGCCATGATAGCACTCGTGGTTGCACTGTTATCCTGGGTGGTCACTCCATGTTCCAATTAATTTGTAATAAAGTTATTTTTAACCATCGGGTTAATGTCATAATTGCCAATTAAATCTTTGGAACATTAAAATCAATTAGTGAGTGACATTAAGAAATTATTAGGTTGAGCGGTAGCATAAATCTTGCACAGCTTAATTATTTTCCCCAGGTTAAACAAGGAATACAGGTAGTAAATCTAGGAAATCCTTAATTAGGTGAAACCCATCAAATTATGCAGTATATCAAAAGCAAACATTATTAAATGCAATGACTGGGTACAAAAGAGTATGCAGAGGGAGAATCCACTTGCCTTGCACAAAATCGTCCTGCGTGTCGTCTTTAAACGTATTTGGGTCCTCTACCACACAATCAGTTTCTAATAGCGTCGCACATCGTACATACAAAAGAAAACATTCACCAATAAATAAACATACACCATTACATAGGTGAAGCATACATCATACAATAAAACATACATTTAAACAAATCACATTTATAAGAAGGAATGCAAAACATGATTTGTATCTATCCTATAAATCTTAACCATATCAACGATCAATTTATTTGCTATGACTAACTACTTTGTTTCATTATCTTACTAGAAAACTTGTATGACAATTCGACTATGGATATGCACACTATATAAATTCATTTAAAATCATAGATACAACTTTAACCCAAATTCTAGGGAATCTAGTTTATTTACTAAATAATTATCTCTATCGTAAAACACGGGTCACATTCTAGTTTTAGTCTTTCTAAAAGGAAATTATATCAATTGTTAAAATATTATTTATAAATCACATAACCATAGTATTAAAGAACTAACTTAAACCACAATTTTTATCCCTACTATTTAGATTACGTTGGACTATATTGTTTCAACGTCAATAAAATATTTACTATTTCTTAGCGAATAACCAATATAATTATATTGCGCATGAGCGTGCGAGTCTTGTCTATAAGTCAGAATCATAATGTAAGCAACGGTGAACGCATACTTATTTATCTATTAATACTAATAAATAAATCAATACATTTTCTAACTCAAATTAGTTAGTGTAGCAAGAATGAATTTAATAATATTAATATTCTAACAATTTACATAAACTACTAATTGAATATTTTCTAACACAAGCGAGGTTATTTGACATAAACTAGTACTCTAAAAATTTTAAGTTCTAAATCTGTGAACATGTTTATTTGACTAGCAAAAACCTATTTTGCCATCTACCAATGATATTTTCTTCTTTCTATATAAAAAAAATATGCTAATAAAATAATTAGATAATTCGTCTAAAATCCTATATTAATCAAATGACATGAGTTCTATACCATTTTCTAATCCATCAATTATGCACCTATAATTCTCCAAGTAGTTTCTAAAATTTATTGTGACCAAATTTAACTACAAAAATTCCTATCTAGCATTTTTATCGCCAAAGTGACTACTAAATGTTGTCATATTTCTCTAATCCAAAATTCAACGCCACGACTAACATGACATAACACGGTGCTAATAATCGTATGAATCTACCAAACAATTCCATAACGCTCACATACACATAAATCGAAACCACATGTGTTCATATTACAACAAACAAAATATACAACTCATGAATCGAATCAAAAAGCTCTTTATAAAATACATGAAATAAATCTGGGTCGTCATCAACCTCGGGTTCGTGCGTGTGACGGGGACGGATCGGCGG
The DNA here is from genome assembly GCA_029449295.1 of Zea luxurians. Classification (NCBI taxonomy): domain Eukaryota; kingdom Viridiplantae; phylum Streptophyta; class Magnoliopsida; order Poales; family Poaceae; genus Zea; species Zea luxurians. The sequence goes on from JAOPSE010000017.1 coordinate 53,146,831, forward strand.
AGAGCGGGGCTCGACTACGGACAGCTAGAACGCGACTCCGGCGATCTCCGGCGACGAACGGCACACGCTGGCGACGAACGGCACGCTCCGGCGACGAACGATGGCAACGGCACTAGCGATGAGCGAGGAGCACTAGAGAGAGAGACAAATTCGAGTAGGAAGAAATGGGGAGGCTCTGCTGTCCCTTTTATAGAGAGAGGGAGGGGAGAAGAGAAGTCTGCCAGGGAGAGGGAGAGGCGTCGGTGGTCCATCAATGGCCATCACAGAGACAGTTTCTTCTCGGCATCAATTGTTTGAGGAATGGGAGAAGAGTAACAGATGAAATCAAGCACTAATAACAACGGTCGTCGGTTGCAAACGCGGCGTCGATTCGGTGTCTCGCGCCGACTCGGCTTCGGACTCGGGTCGCGCGTCGCGCGGACAGCCGTCGGCTTGCTCGGCTCGGTGTCCCGCGCGCAGGCTGGAGGCAGAGGACGCCGCGTCGCGCTCGCGCGGGCGCTGCAGGCTCGGCCAGGGCGTCGCGCGGCAGAGGCGGCTGGGGGAGCGCGGCTCGCAGGGCGCCTGAGCGGCTGCTCGGCTCGGTCGGGTGAGGAGAGAAGAGAGAAGGAGCAGAGGAGAGAGGAGGGAGAGAGTGAATGGGAGAGAGAGAGAGTAGCGAGAGAGAGAGAGATGTGAGGGAGAGAAAAGTGGGAGGCGGCGGCGCTGGGGCTCTGCCCTGGCAGCGCGCGCGCACGCTGAAATTTTTTTAGGGTTTGGGGCATGGGCCCCAAGTGGGCCGGTAGGTTTAGTTTTTTTTTTTAATTCCGAAACGCTTATTTAAAGAGCTCAAAAAATTATAAAAATTCACCAAAAATGTTTATAAACAAAATACTCATTTTTAGACTAATAATTATTATTTTTCTTAATTATTGTTTAACTACTAAGGTTTTTTTTTAAAAGGAAATTAACAACAATCATCCGATAATCAATCAAGTGCATGCAAAGAAAACGATGCAAATGAACAATTAAACACTAAAAATTTTATTACCCTAATTAATATAATAACCAAATTTATTATTTTAATTGATGGTTTTTATGGTGTTACAAACCTACCCCTCTAAAAAAGAATCTCGTCCTCGAGATTAAGAAACTTCCGAGAATAACCGGGGAAATTCTGCTCTGAGTTCATCTTCTCTTTCCCAAGTGGCCTCATCTTCCGAATGATGACTCCACTGGACTTTGCACATGTTAATGACTTTACTCCGCGTAATTCTGCGAGATGTTTCCAGAATTCTGATCGGGTACTCCGAATAGGTCAAATCCTCATTAACATTCAGTTCTTCCATGGGTAACTGTTCCTCGGGTACTCTCAAGCACTTCTTGAGTTGTGATACGTGGAATACGTCATGCACATCGGATAATCTATCGGGTAGCTCTAACTGGTAGGCTACTTCACCTTTTCTTTCCAAAATCTTGAATGGGCCAATATAGCGAGGTGATAATTTTCCTTTAACCTTGAACCTTTTCATTCCTCTCATCGGTGAAACTTTAAGGTAGACAAAGTCTCCTACTTCAAACATCAATTCTCTTCTTCTATTATCAGCATAGCTCTTCTGTCTTGACTGTGCTGTCTTCAAATTTTCTCTGATAATTTGTACTTGCTTTTCCGCCTCTTGGAGAATTTCTGGACCAAATACTTGACTTTCTCCAGTCTGATTCCAATAAAGGGGTGTTCTACACTTTCGTCCATATAGTGCTTCAAACGGTGCCATTTTGAGACTTGCTTGATAACTGTTGTTATATGAAAATTCTGCATAAGGCAAACTTTTATCCCAGCTTCTACCATGCTTTAGAGCGCAAGCTCTTAGCATATCTTCTAACACTTGGTTTGTTCTTTCCGTTTGCCCATCCGTTTGAGGATGATAAGCTGAACTAAAATTTAGCTTGGTATCCATGGACTCATGAAGTCTTTTCCAAAAGCGCGAGGTAAATTGGGTTCCTCGATCTGATACGATCTTCTTCGGTACTCCATGCAGACAAACAATCCTTGACATGTATAATTCTGCTAACTGGGCTCCTGAGTAAGTTGTCTTCACAGGTATAAAATGTGCCACTTTGGTTAACCTGTCTACTATGACCCATATTGAATCATAGCCATCTCGAGTACGGGGTAGTCCAACTATGAAATCCATACTGATTTCTTCCCATTTCCATTCCGGTACCTTGAGAGGTTGTAGCAATCCTGCTGGTCTTTGGTGTTCAGCTTTAACTCGCTGACACACGTCACATAATGCAACATGAGTAGCAACATCTCTTTTCAAACCATACCACCAATACTTTTCCTTAAGATCCTGGTACATCTTTGTACTTCCAGGGTGAATAGAGTAAGCTGAATCATGAGCTTCTCTCAAAATAAGTTGGCGTAAGTGCTCGATTTCCGGTACACAGATTCTCTTCTTAAACCATATTGTGCCTTGTTCATCTTCCGTGAAATCTGGGGCTTTACCCAAACTAATCAAAGATTTAATTTCCTTAATCTTCTCATCAGACTCCTGTCCTTTACGGATCTCTTCTTCCAAAGTAGATTCGACTTCCATCACCGTTGCTTCTACATTATTGAGAAATCCAAGGTTGAGTCGTTCCATTTCCCAGCACAATTCCTGTGACATCAAATGAGTAGTGATGTTGTTCACTTGACCCTTACGGCTCAAAGCATCAGCTACTACATTTGCCTTTCCGGGGTGATATTGTATTTCCAAATCATAATCTTTAATCAACTCAAGCCATCTTCTCTGTCTGAGGTTGAGTTCCTTCTGCGTGAATATATATTTCAGGCTCTTATGATCCGTGAAGATTTTGCACTTGTTTCCAATCATATAGTGCCTCCAAATCTTCAAAGCATGCACCACGGCAGCTAATTCCAAATCATGTGTAGGATAATTTTTCTCATGCTTTCTCAACTGTCTTGAAGCATAAGCAATCACCTTTCCTTCTTGCATTAGCACACATCCAAGTCCAAGGTGTGATGCATCGCAATACACATCAAATCCCTTGTGGATGTCTGGCATTACCAGTATTGGTGCAGTGGTTAACCTCTTCTTGAGTTCCTCAAAACAATTCTGACAAGCTTCATCCCATTTGAACTCTTTGCCTTTCTCCAGTAGAGAGGTAAGAGGCTTCACTAATTTGGAAAAACCTTCAATAAATCTTCTATAGTAGCCTGCTAATCCAAGAAAACTCCTGATCTTGGACGCATCTGTGGGTTGCTTCCAATTTAGTATTTCACTTATCTTTCCTGGGTCCACTTTAATTCCACCATCGGTAACAATATGCCCTAAGAAAGCAACTTCTTTCAACCAAAAATCACACTTCGAGAATTTTGCGTACAGTTGGTTGTCACGAAGCTTTTGTAGGACTAGCCTTAGATGATCTTCGTGTGTTTCTTCATTCGGAGAATATATCAGTATGTCGTCAATGAATACGACCACAAACTGATCCAGATATTCCATGAATACTTTATTCATCAAGTTCATAAAGTATGCTGGTGCATTAGTCAGTCCAAATGACATGACCAAAAACTCATATAATCCATATCTCGTCGTGAAGGCTGTCTTCGGTACATCTTCTGCTCGGATTTTTAACTGATGATATCCTGATCTCAGATCTATCTTCGAGAATATCTTAGCTCCCTTCATTTGATCGAATAAATCTTCAATCCGAGGTAGTGGGTATTTATTCTTGATGGTTACTTCATTCAAACTTCTATAATCAACGCACATTCTTCTCGAACCATCCTTCTTGTTCACAAACAGCACTGGGGCTCCCCAAGGGGATGAACTTGGGCGAATAAAACCTTTTTCTAGTAATTCTTCTATTTGTTTCTTCAGTTCTACTAAATCTTTGCCATCCATTCTATAAGGTCTTCTCGAGATAGGTGCGGTTCCGGGTACTAATTCAATAGAAAACTCTATATCACGGTCAGGTGGCATACCTGGTAATTCTTCCGGAAATACGTCTGGGTATTCGCACACTACTTTGATATTTTCCAAGGGCTTTTCTTCCAAGTGATTGATCACTGTCTTCCCTTTTTCATCTGTTGACTTGTCTATGTTGACTTGGATTCTTTCACCTTGAGGACTTGTCAACGTAATTGTTCCGTTGGCACACCGTATCACTCCATCACAACTTTTCAACCAGTTGCATCCAAGAATCACATCAATACCGTTGGATCCTAGGACCACTGGGTCGACTGTAAAATCTATTCCTTGAATCTTGATATTAACATGAGGGCATGAGTGTGTAGCCTTCATGTCACCTCCCGGTGAACTAATGTGTAATATCCTCTTCAGAGGGTACTTAGGTATGTTATGTTTTTCCACAAATGACTCAGTTATAAATGAATGTGATGCTCCAGAGTCAAATAAAACTGATGCAGGTATGGAGTTAACAAGGAACATACCATACACAATGTCGGCATCCTCAGGCACTGATTCCGCAGTGACGTGATTGACCCTTCCTCGGCTCTGGCTCTGCGGAGTCTTGTTCTGAGCAGATCCACGAGCGGGGGTGCTCTGGTCATTCCTCTGAGTGTTGCTCCTTTGAGGTGTTTGCTGGTTGCGCCTTGGGCAATTGTTAGCATAATGGCCTAGTTCACCGCACTTGAAACAGCCGTTGGGTTGGACAGGTGCGTTGTTTCTGGCCTGAGTGTTGTTGGTGCCACCCTGACGGTTCTGTGAATTTCCACCAGACCTCTGGTTGGTCTGGGGGTTGCTCCTTTGTTGATTCTGATTCTGGTTGTTTCTCTGGCCTTGCTGTCCAGAGCGTTGCACTTGATAATTATTTCCACCCTGATTTCCAGAGCGGAACTGCGAACCTTGAGCATTATTCGGACGAGTGTTCCTGCTTGACTGACCCTGGAACTTCCTTTTATGGTCAGATAATTCCTTCCTTTTGCTATCAAGGCCAATTGCCTTGTTCAGGAGTGTCTGGAAGTTGGGAAAGGTGTGACTCTGAAGTTGATAGTTCAGAGGTCCAATCAGCCCTTCCAGAAAACGCTCTTGGCGTTTCTCATCAGTGTCCACTTTCTCAGGGGCATAACGTGAAAGCTGAGTGAAGCGATCACGATACTCACTGACAGACATATTCCCTTGAGTAAGGGAAAGGAACTCCTTCTTCTTCAGCTTCATGATTCCCGAAGGAATGTGGTGAGCGCGGAAGTTCACTTGGAACTCCTGCCAGGTTATTGTGTCAGCATTGGGATGTGCCGCTGTGAAGGCATCCCACCAATCGGACGCAGCTCCCTCGAGTCTTCCCGAGGCGTACAAGACCTTCTCCCGGTCGTTGCACTGAGTGATGTCCAACTTCTTTCCGATAACCTTAAGCCAGTCATCGGCATCCAAAGGATCAACCGCATGAGAGAAAGTTGGCGGGTGATGACTCATGAAGTCCCGGTGTTTATCTCTAGCCGGGGGTGCATATTGCTGCTGCTGGGGTTGCTGATTCTGTTGGTTCTGTTGCAATTGTTGAACCGCAGCAGTGAGTCCTTGCAGAATCTGCATTTGCGCGGCGATGAACTGCTCCATGTTGGGATTAGGTGGTGGCGGTGGTGGTGGTGCTTGTTGTCCACGCTGGTTCCGGTTGTTAGGTCCTTGCCGTTGGTTCACCATCTGATTTGTTAGGAAGTGAAGTCCTTAGAAAAGTGAGGAGTAGAAAAGATTCAAGAGGGAAAATAGCTTAAGTTTTACAAATTTTATATGTTCTTATGGCCATCATTCCATAAGACCATAGCACTCAAACAAAGATCCAAATCAAACATTTCAATCAATCACCATCACATGGTTGATATTTATTAATATGATAACATAGAGAGAGTATCATCGTCTAACGCGAAGTATAACTTATTACATCATGACTCAAAACTCCTAAAGCAGCCTAGTGACTGATCCGGCCTCTCCGTAGCGCAGCCTCTTGCGGGGAGGAGACAACGCCACGGCGGGAACATGAGCTTCTGGCGGATTCAGTCCCTGCAGTTGGGCTTCCAGGGCTGCAATCCTGGCGTGGGCGTTCTCCAGCTCCAAGTGCACACTGTAGAGGTCCAGAGTGGCACTGTCCAGGTCGGTGTTGAGACCGGCCACTACACCAGCTAGGGTGTTGAGGCGATCCTCACCAGGTTCACCTGGGACAATGTTGGTCTGGCTTTCTCCACGCAGGCGCTGAGGGAGATGCCTGAACCTTGTGTTCTGCAGCTGCTGCCGGTAGGTGTGGCTAAGCGACCACAGGGTCCGACGGGCAGCGTCGCTGACAGAGGCAGCGTAGGTAGACAGCGGTATCAGGGACTCGTGAGCAGACAGAGTCCTGAATCCCCTGTCACCTGCATCCATCACCCTGACATGGATGCGAGTGATGTAATAGCAAGCCCGGGGAGGCTCGCTCACTCGCCTCGTCTCGTACAGGGGGCGGACGTAGGCTCCTAGCTCGTGCAGCACTGCCTGCAGCAGGTTGGGGAAGTGCCCTGTTTCGAACATTGATGTATAATGTTCGACAACTGGACCAATCCCCATGAAGTGGTCCTCCTGGGTGTAGTCAGCTTCCTCGTGGACGTGTTCGTCCTCTCCATCGTCGTCGTCGTCGTCATCCTCGTCGTCGCCGTCTCCGGAGTCATCGGGGTCGTCGCCTCCAGGTGCAGGTGCTTGGAAGGCTGGTGCCGGCGATGCTGACGTCGATGACGCAGCCGCGAAGGCCAGGGACTCGGCCAACGGGGTGGGGGTCGGCAGCTGCTCCTCCGAGCTGTCCTCCAGGTTGATGACGTTCTCCACTCGGACGGGAGGGAGGTTCGCTGGAGCATCCTCGACTACCACTGGGTAGGCCGGGATCTGCCGGGGCTGAGGGGCGTAGCTGGTGTTGACGCGAGTGGTTTGAAGAGTGCGAACCATCTACAAGAGAAGAGTCAACTTAGTTGAATTTCAAAGAGGTAAGACTGATAAAGGAATTTATAGGAATGAAATTAGCAAGTTTTGAACAACTAGGCTTTCCATTTCTAACTAATCTAACGACCTAGGGTCAGCATAGCTTTGATACCACTTCTGTCACACCCGGTTCCAGGGGGTAGAACCGAGCGCATACCATATGTGTGCCAGGATCCATTTCCACACATATGTTGACGTCACAAGTGTAATATATCAAAAGACAATGCAATAAAGGCGTAAAAAGAGTATAAAACTTTATTACATCATCTGAGACATAGTGTCTTAAACATGTATCACATCAAAGTAGAGCGGAAATAAACAACTAGGCAATCTTCCACAGGAAGTTGACCGGCGCATCGTTAGACTTAGAATTCTTCGTCGATAAATTCTCCATCAAAATCTCCAGCATCACCCTCTGATCAAAATATTAGCAAGGGTGAGCTCACTTATGGTCGGGGCTCAGCAAGTGGGGGAAAAATTAATGCAGGTATAACAAGGTGAGGCTAAGGTTGAGCAGTAAGCATTTTAGTTGGTCAACATTTTATTATCAACACCTGCCTTACTAACAAGAGTGAATCCCAAATATCCCAATTAAACAAAGGAATATGAATATAACAAAAACACTTAAGTGAAACCACTTAAGCAAACTATGGGCAGATCATCGGATCTCAGTTTATGTCCATCTTTAAGTTCAATTATCATGTGAGGAGTCCAGGTCGCTCATAACCGGGAGCACGGCTGATATATCAGTTTTACACTCTGCAGAGGTGGTACAACTTTACCCACAAGCCATGTATCCCATCTAGCCCGGGTTGATCGGACCCTTAGACACTGCCAAGGTGAATGGCTAGGGATCCATTATGAGGTTTTCACAAAACACACTTAATACAAAGCAACCCGCTAAGGTTTCTAAGACGATGGTGGTGGCCCCCTGGGTGAAGTACCTTAGCCAAGAATACGACCCCATGTTAACGTGGGCTGCCAGCACCTACCGCTCCCCCTCTTGCCCATCTTTCAGGTAAGGTTGCTAGGCACTAAGCATGTAGAGCTAATTACCAAAGCCAGAGCCATGATAGCACTCGTGGTTGCACTGTTATCCTGGGTGGTCACTCCATGTTCCAATTAATTTGTAATAAAGTTATTTTTAACCATCGGGTTAATGTCATAATTGCCAATTAAATCTTTGGAACATTAAAATCAATTAGTGAGTGACATTAAGAAATTATTAGGTTGAGCGGTAGCATAAATCTTGCACAGCTTAATTATTTTCCCCAGGTTAAACAAGGAATACAGGTAGTAAATCTAGGAAATCCTTAATTAGGTGAAACCCATCAAATTATGCAGTATATCAAAAGCAAACATTATTAAATGCAATGACTGGGTACAAAAGAGTATGCAGAGGGAGAATCCACTTGCCTTGCACAAAATCGTCCTGCGTGTCGTCTTCAAACGTATTTGGGTCCTCTACCACACAATCAGTTTCTAATAGCGTCGCACATCGTACATACAAAAGAAAACATTTACCAATAAATAAACATACACCATTACATAGGTGAAGCATACATCATACAATAAAACATACATTTAAACAAATCACATTTATAAGAAGGAATGCGAAACATGATTTGTATCTATCCTATAAATCTTAACCATATCAACGATCAATTTATTTGCTATGACTAACTACTTTGTTTCATTATCTTACTAGAAAACTTGTATGACAATTCGACTATGGATATGCACACTATATAAATTCATTTAAAATCATAGATACAACTTTAACCCAAATTCTAGGGAATCTAGTTTATTTACTAAATAATTATCTCTATCGTAAAACACGGGTCACATTCTAGTTTTAGTCTTTCTAAAAGGAAATTATATCAATTGTTAAAATATTATTTATAAATCACATAACCATAGTATTAAAGAACTAACTTAAACCACAATTTTTATCCCTACTATTTAGATTACGTTGGACTATATTGTTTCAACGTCAATAAAATATTTACTATTTCTTAGCGAATAACCAATATAATTATATTGCGCATGAGCGTGCGAGTCTTGTCTATAAGTCAGAATCATAATGTAAGCAACGGTGAACGCATACTTATTTATCTATTAATACTAATAAATAAATCAATACATTTTCTAACTCAAATTAGTTAGTGTAGCAAGAATGAATTTAATAATATTAATATTCTAACAATTTACATAAACTACTAATTGAATATTTTCTAACACAAGCGAGGTTATTTGACATAAACTAGTACTCTAAAAATTTTAAGTTCTAAATCTGTGAACATGTTTATTTGACTAGCAAAAACCTATTTTGCCATCTACCAATGATATTTTCTCCTTTCTATATAAAAAAAAATATGCTAATAAAATAATTAGATAATTCGTCTAAAATCCTATATTAATCAAATGACATGAGTTCTATACCATTTTCTAATCCATCAATTATGCACCTATAATTCTCCAAGTAGTTTCTAAAATTTATTGTGACCAAATTTAACTACAAAAATTCCTATCTAGCATTTTTATCGCCAAAGTGACTACTAAATGTTGTCATATTTCTCTAATCCAAAATTCAACGCCACGACTAACATGACATAACACGGTGCTAATAATCGCATGAATCTACCAAACAATTCCATAACGCTCACATACACATAAATCGAAACCACATGTGTTCATATTACAACAAACAAAATATACAACTCATGAATCGAATCAAAAAGCTCTTTATAAAATACATGAAATAAATCTGGGTCGTCATCAACCTCGGGTTCGTGCGTGTGACGGGGACGGATCGGCGGAGAGCGGGGCTCGACTACGGACAGCTAGAACGCGACTCCGGCGATCTCCGGCGACGAACGGCACACGCTGGCGACGAACGGCACGCTCCGGCGACGAACGATGGCAACGGCACTAGCGATGAGCGAGGAGCACTAGAGAGAGAGACAAATTCGAGTAGGAAGAAATGGGGAGGCTCTGCTGTCCCTTTTATAGAGAGAGGGAGGGGAGAAGAGAAGTCTGCCAGGGAGAGGGAGAGGCGTCGGTGGTCCATCAATGGCCATCACAGAGACAGTTTCTTCTCGGCATCAATTGTTTGAGGAATGGGAGAAGAGTAACAGATGAAATCAAGCACTAATAACAACGGTCGTCGGTTGCAAACGCGGCGTCGATTCGGTGTCTCGCGCCGACTCGGCTTCGGACTCGGGTCGCGCGTCGCGCGGACAGCCGTCGGCTTGCTCGGCTCGGTGTCCCGCGCGCAGGCTGGAGGCAGAGGACGCCGCGTCGCGCTCGCGCGGGCGCTGCAGGCTCGGCCAGGGCGTCGCGCGGCAGAGGCGGCTGGGGGAGCGCGGCTCGCAGGGCGCCTGAGCGGCTGCTCGGCTCGGTCGGGTGAGGAGAGAAGAGAGAAGGAGCAGAGGAGAGAGGAGGGAGAGAGTGAATGGGAGAGAGAGAGAGTAGCGAGAGAGAGAGATGTGAGGGAGAGAAAAGTGGGAGGCGGCGGCGCTGGGGCTCTGCCCTGGCAGCGCGCGCGCACGCTGAAATTTTTTTAGGGTTTGGGGCATGGGCCCCAAGTGGGCCGGTAGGTTTAGTTTTTTTTTTTAATTCCGAAACGCTTATTTAAAGAGCTCAAAAAATTATAAAAATTCACCAAAAATGTTTATAAACAAAATACTCATTTTTAGACTAATAATTATTATTTTTCTTAATTATTGTTTAACTACTAAGGTTTTTTTTAAAAGGAAATTAACAACAATCATCCGATAATCAATCAAGTGCATGCAAAGAAAACGATGCAAATGAACAATTAAACACTAAAAATTTTATTACCCTAATTAATATAATAACCAAATTTATTATTTTAATTGATGGTTTTTATGGTGTTACATCTCTGGAGGTGGTTCTGCTTCTAACTCCTCACCTGCTATGTTTGCTCTATCCTCTTTGTTGTCTATTACAGAGGAGCAGGTGGAGAGCCTTGGGGACGAGGAGCTGGCACTTGTGGCCAGCCGATTCACGCATGTCACACCCGGTTTTAGAAGGTAAACCGAATGCTAACCATGTACGTGCCAGGATCAGTTATTCACGTACACAGCAGTTACATAACATGGACATCATCACACAGTGCTCAAAATAGTATTAAAAGGGGAAATAATAGTCGATTACATCATGCATCTGAGGCGTCCATATAGTCCTTACAGTAAATCAAAGTGCGAACACGAAACGTAGATAAACGCAGCCTTCACAGGCAGCCGACTGGGGGTTGCCGCTAACCCACACCTAGAACTCGTCGTAGTCTTGGAACTCCTGGAAGTCTCCTTCCACAACTTCATCTTCTCCTGAGCAGTGGTTGCAATGCTAACAACCTGGGGGGGTTTGGTGTGTAGAGCAAGAGTGAGTACACATCAACATACTCAGCAAGTATCCTGTTTGGCTGTAGTGGACTAGCTTTATGTGGGGGTAAGTCAAGCAGTTGCTTTTAGTTGGTCAGTTTATTATTTACTAGTAGAAAGCCAGGTTTTAGCATTAACCCAAGTTATTAACCCAAAGTACCCTTTCCAAACGGAAAGAATACCAATTACCATTACCATAAGCATAATCATAACCATCCTCATTGTCATCTGTAAACCAAAATGTCTCTGATCAAGTACCACTAATCACTGGAGCTCCCTTGGCCGCTCATAACCGCGAGCACGGCTGATATATCAGTTTTCAAACACTCTGCAGAGGTTGTGCACTTTACCCACAAGCCGTGATTCCCTCTTGCCTCGGGCCGATTAAACCCTTAAACACTACCAAGGTGAATAGGCAGGGTCTCACTACGTAGCCTTTACAAAGATTTCCCCGGGGCTGTAGCCGCCCGTTAGGTTTCCTAAATGTACCGCACTCCTCCCCAAGGGACAAATCAACCTTGGCAGAGCGAGCCGCATACACCGAGCCCCATTGACGGCACAACGGCTAAGCGAACTACACCCCGGTTCCTCTAATTATTCAGCTAAGGGCGTCCCACTCCACCCTCATGGTTGCACTGTTTTCCCGGGCGGTCATCCATAGAACAGGTCCTTACGGAGAGGCACTCGAGAAACCGCTCGAGCCTCCTTGAAGACCACAAGTACAACATCATAATAAGAGAAGGGAAAACAGCGTATCATATATAATCTCATCATGTTCATTGATTAGAGTTTGAGCAATAGCATGAAGCTAAACAGTAATAATCCGACCCAAATAGGTAAACAAGGACATGGATAACAAAAGCTAGTCAATCCTTAGGTATAAATGTGTAATGCGGGAGGTGAATTAAAGAATGAATAGGACAGAGATAGGTCAAAGGACACTTGCCTCCACCAACCGACTGCTGCTCAGGGGCTTCTCCTGCGAGTTCCTCGGGCTCTTCAACCGGATCGTTCTCTATGCGATTGCAAGCACACATACATTCATCCATTCAAATTAGGAAACAAACAGTACACCATACAAGAGAACAAAATAAAGTAAATATGGATAAAGTATGACATTCGATATCACATTCGTTAAGGTTAGAAAGAAACGGGGAAAGGTCTCGCAGGGGTTAAAGCTTATGCACTAATGATTAGTTAAATTATGCGCTCTAGTTCCAATTGGTTCTAACAAAAGAATTAGTTATATGCACTAACGGAAACCTAGCCCCTTTTTAGTTGATCAACCTTAAGCGAAATGAACAATTGACTATATGAATTGACTAACGTAACGGAATTCTAAATTAAGTTTCCTATTTCATTAACATGAACGATGATTAGCTTGCCCAGAATAAAATAAATAACAATAATAAAATAAAATAAAATAAAATAAATAAAAAAAGGGGCGGTTGAACCGGCCAGGGGCAGGGGCGGGGGCGGCCAAGCCGGCGGTGGGCGGCCGAGCTGGCGGGGGGGGGGGGGGGGGGGTCGAGCTAGGGCAGGGGGCGGCCGAGCTGGGCGCGCAGGGGCGGCTGGGCAGGGGCGGTCAAACCGGCGGGGGGGGGGGGGGGGGGGGCTGGGCCGGCCGAGGCGGCGGCCGGGCCGGCAGCCGAACCGGCGGCCGAGCCGGGGCGGGCGGGCGGCCGGACCGGGGGCGCGGGGGCGGCCGAGCGGCGGTGGCCGAGCCGGGCGGGGGAGGGGAGGGGGAGATGGGAGAGGGAGGAGAGGGGGAGGGGGACCTCACCGGGGACGGGGACGGGGCGGCCGAGCGGCGGTGAGCAGGGGCGGCGGCTAGGGCAGGGGCGGCGGCTGGGGTGGGGGAGAGGGAGAATGGGAGGGAGAGAGAGAGATTTGGGGGGAAAGGGAGGGGCGGCTGGGCCAGCTGGGCCCAAAGGGGGCGCGGGGGGGCGGCTGGGTCGGCCGGGGCGGCCCACGGCGCGGGAGAGAGAAAAAGGGAGGAGAGAGAGAAGGAAGGAAAAAAAAAGAAAAAGAAAAAAAGGTTTTTTCCTTTTCGAAATCCGTTTTTCCTGGATGAATGCACTTACATTTTTAAGCAATCGAAAGAATGCATGGTTCGGCATGATGCATAAAACAACATAAAGTATTTTAAGGTTTTGCTTTATGCGGGAATTCCAAGCCGAACCCCGCTATAATTTTGGAAAAGATCAAGGTCTAGCGAGGGAAAAGGAAAAAAAAGAAAGGGTAACGCCCGAATTTAGCGAGTGAAGAAAAGAAAAATTCAACTCCAAAATTCGGGGCGTTACAAACCTATCCCCCTTAAAAGAATCTCGCCCTCAAGATTCAGGGTTGGCTAGCAAAGAGCTCTGGGTACTTGGCCATCAGATCATCTTCACGCTCCCAGGTTGCTTCTTCCTCAGGGTGATGATTTCATCTGACCTTGCACATTCGGGTGGTCTTCCTTCGGGTGACTCTGTCTGCAACCTCAAGGATCTGCACTGGCTTCTCAACGTAGGTCAAGTCCTCCTGGACTTCAAGACCTTCCACTGGCAACTGCTCTTCTGGCACACGCAAGCACTTCTTCAACTGAGACACATGAAAGACATCATGCACAACGGACAAATTCTCTGGCAGACTGAGCTGATAGGCCACTTCTCCACGCCTTGAGAGGATTTGGTATGGACCAATGTAGCGGGGTGCTAACTTGCCTTTGACTCCGAACCTCTTGACTCCTCTGATCGGTGACACTTTCAGATAGACAAAGTCTCCGACTTCGAAACTCAGCTCTCTTCTTCTTGTGTCTGCATAGCTTCGCTGCCTTGATTGCGCTATCTTAAGATTCTCTCGGACCATCTTGATGTTCTCTTCGGCTTCAAGCAAAATGTCTGGCCCGAACACTTGCTTTTCCCCAGGCTGATCCCATTGCAACGGAGTTCTACAACTCCTCCCATAGAGCGCTTGAAATGGTGACATCTTCAAACTGGCCTGGTAACTGTTGTTATAAGAAAACTCTGCATAAGGCAATCGCTTATCCCATCCGGACTGATCTTGCAGCGCACAGGCTCTCAACATATCTTCGAGAATTTGATTGGTCCTTTCAGTCTGGCCATCTGTCTGCGGATGATAAGCTGAACTGAAATTCAGATGTGTGCCCAAGGCTTCATGCAACTGCTGCCAGAAATGAGAGGTGAACTGCGTTCCTCTGTCTGACACTATCTTCTTTGGCACACCATGAAGACAAACGATCCGAGACATATACAACTCTGCCAATACGACACTGCTGTAGTTGGTCTTGACTGGTATGAAGTGGGCTGACTTGGTCAAACGGTCCACTACTACCCAAATGGAATCGTAGCCGGCTCGAGTGCGAGGCAATCCGACTATGAAATCCATACCGATTTCATCCCATTTCCACTGAGGAATTTGCAACGGTTGCAACAATCCAGCTGGTCTCTGGTGCTCTGCCTTAATTCTTCGACAACTATCGCACATAGCCACATGCTCTGCGATTTCCCTCTTCATTCCGTACCACCAGAATTTCTTTTTCAGATCCTGATACATCTTCTCACTACCAGGGTGAATCGAATAGGCTGTCTCATGAGCTTCCTTAAGGATCAACTCCCGAATGGACTGGACATTGGGAACACACAAGCGGTCTTTGAACCATATCACGCCTTCTGCATCTTCTCGAAAATCTTTGCCTCTGCCATCTAGAATCAGTCACCGGATCTCACTGATCTTCTCATCATTCTTCTGCGCTTCTTTGATTTCCCGCTCCAAGGTAGGTTCCAACTCAACTGTGACTCCTCGCGAATTGTTCAGAAACCCGAGACTCAACCTGTCAAACTCCTTGGCCAACTCATAAGGCATCGGACGAGCGACCATCAGATTGACTTGACTCTTCCTGCTCAAAGCATCTGCCACTACGTTTGCTTTGCCTGGATGGTAATGGATCTCCAACTCATAGTCTTTGATCAACTCTAACCATCTTCGCTGTCTCATATTCAATTCTGACTGAGTGAATATGTACTTCAGACTCTTGTGGTCTGTGTAAACATCGCATTTTTGTCCATACAGATAGTGCCTCCATGTCTTCAGTGCGTGAACCATTGCTGCCAACTCTAGGTCATGGATTGGGTAATTCTTCTCATGAACCTTCAGCTGTCGGGACGAGTAAGCCACAACTCTTCCCTCTTGCATCAACACGCATCCCAAACCTGTGTAACAAGCATCACAGTACACAGAGAAGGGCTTGTGCACATCAGGCAAGACTAGGACAGGCGCTGTTGTCAACTTCTCTTTCAGCGCTTCAAAGGCCTCTTGACATTTCTGGGTCCACTTGAACTCAACCTTGTTGCCTAGCAACGCTGTCATTGGTTTCGCAATCTTCGAAAACCCTTCAATGAATCGCCGATAATATCCGGCCATTCCAATGAAGCTCTTGATTCCTCGAGCATCCGTTGGCACTTTCCAGTTCAGAATGTCTGCCACTTTCTTCGGATCCACAGCCAATCCTTCTTTGTTGATTATGTGACCCAAGAACAGGACTTCACTGATCCAGAACTCACACTTGCTCAACTTTGCATACAACTGGTGCTCTCGCAATCTCGGCAATACCATCCTCAAATGATCTGCATGTTTTTCTTCGCTTTGAGAATAAACCAGAATGTCATCAATGAATACCACCACAAACTTATCAAGGTAATCCATGAATACACTGTTCATCAAGTTCATGAAAAACGCTGGTGCATTGGTCAAACCAAAAGACATCACTGTGAACTCATATAACCCATACTTGGTAGTGAATGCCGTCTTCGGAATGTCCGAAGGTCGGATCCTGAGCTGATGATAACCTGACCTCAGATCAATCTTGGAGAACACACTGGCTCCTCTCAACTGGTCGAACAGATCTTCTATTCTGGGCAAAGGGTACTTATTCTTGATCGTGACCTCATTCAAAGCTCGATAATCGATACACAACCTTTTGGTGCCATCTTTCTTTTCCACGAACAAGACAGGGGCGGCCCAAGGCGAGGTGCTTGGCCGGATGTAACCTTTCTCTGACAGCTCATCAATCTGCTTCTTAAGCTCAACCAACTCTGGTCCGGATATTCTGTAAGCTCTCTTAAAGATAGGGGCGGTTCCAGGAAGAAGCTCTATGGCAAACTCAACTTTCCGCTCTGGTGGCATACCCGGTAAATCCTTTGGAAACACGTCTAGAAATTCAGACACAACCTTGATACTCTCAATTGGGTCTGCTTCACTGCTATCGACAGCCATCTGATAACAACTTCCTCTCTTCAGCTCAGGCGGGACTAACTCGGTCACCACTTCCTCTCCTAGTGGGGACACCAACTTGATTGTCCTTTTATCACAACTGATAACTGCCTGATACTTATCTAGCCAATTCATCCCTAGGATGACATCTATTCCCTGAGTACCCATTACTATAAGGTTAGCGGGAAACGCTATCCCCCTTATTTCCACGCTTACATTCAAACAGATGCTATCAGCTCGAATTCTACCACCGGCTGAGTCAATTTGAATGGGGGTTGACATGGTAGTAATTGGAAGATTATGTGCTTCTACTCACGATGCAGTAATGAAAGAATGCGTTGCTCCAGTATCAAATAACACTTCTGCAATATGGGAGTCGACTGGGAACATACCTACTATCATGCCGGGGTCTCCTGAACTGCTTCAGCCTCCAAGTGGTTCAGTCTCCCATGATTATAGCGTGGTTGAGAGCGGTTGCCTGCTCCAGGCTGAGACACGTTCTGCTTTGCTGGGGCATTGGGGCCTGACTTCTACTGGGCTGCCTTCTTCGGGCATTGCATCACCTAGTGGCCTTGCTCTCCACAGTGGAAACATGCTCTGTTTCCAACCTGAGCTGGTGCTGCCTGACTGTTCTGCTGGTTTGCTGGGGCAGGAAGACGAGGTGTCTGCTGATTCTGCCTCTAAAACTGACCTCCTGACTGATTGCTCTGACGGTTCTGGTACTGATGCTGAGGATACTGCCTTTGGAACTGCTGATGCTGCTGAGGTGGACGCTGGTTCTGCCTGAACTGCTGAGGTTGATTGCCTGAGAAACAAGGACGGCTGCTGCTTCCAGGCTGAGGTCCACTGATCTTGCGCTTACGATCCTCCATCTCCTTACGCTTCCTTTCTGTCATGATTGCTTTGTCAATCAGGTGCTGAAATGTCGGGAAGGTATGATTCATCAGTTGGTACTGAAGAGGGTCAACCAAGCCTCTCAAGAAACGGTACTGTCGCTTGGCGTCGGTGTTGACATCCTCAGGAGCATAGCGAGACAATTGCAGAAACCTGTCTCGATACTCACTGACAGATGATGACCCTTGCTTAAGGGCCAGGAACTCCTCCTTCTTCACTGTCATCAGACCTGCAGGCACATGGTACTGACGAAAGCTACCTCTGAACTCTTCCCAGGTGATGGCATCGGGGTTGGCATGGGTGGCGAGATAAGACTCCCACCATGATTGGGCTGCTCCTCTCAACAGACGGGGACCATATAAGACTTTCTCCCTGTCATCACACTGAGCGGTATGCAACTCCCGCTCCACAGTGCGCAGCCAATCTTCAGCATCCATGGGGTCAGAAGAGTGAGCGAACGTTGGGGGATGACCTCTCATGAATTCAGCACGCTTATCTCTAGGCATCTGAGGCATCTGAGGCTGGGGTGGTGCTTGCTGCTGTTGTTGCTGCTGCTGCTGCTGAATGGCGGCCAGAGTCTGACCGATGGCTTGAACCGCTTGAGTCTGCATCAGAAACATCTACTCGATCGACATCGAGGGCGGGGGTGGCAGGTGCTGCTGCTGGGGCACCTCATCCTACGGAGCGGCTCGCTCCTGCTGAGCACGCCTTCCTCCTCTGCGCCTGTTCTCTGACATCTGCAGAATGCAACCACACATCAGAACTGATCTGGCAAATCTTGCAGCATAAGAAAAGAGTATAGAATTCTCCAACAGCACTGAACAGATGAGCATCTTCACTGATCTCCAACACAGACCACACAGCTTCTCAGATAAAGAGGAAAGTGGAATAAAAGGTTTCCCAACTATATAACTAACTCCATTAACATAATATGTAAACCAAAATGCAGGGGATACCCACACTCTGGTGACAGTCATTACAAAAATCCAAACCAAACATAGTTCATCATGACAAACATAGATGCACAGGATATAGCAAACTATCCTGTCTAACTAAGACTAACTAAAAGCGGGACTAACGCTAAGACTGTAACTTCTACGTATATACTTTGTATTAATTACAAGATCCAACTCTAACGATCTATGGTTCTAGATTTATCTTGGTCGTGCAGTCGGGATTGCCATAAGACTGGAGTCCACGCCGAGGTGAGCGGTACGGGTGCTGAGTCCCAACGGGAGCGGGAGAACCATCATCCAAGTGACGACGTTCCGCGCGCTCAGCCCGCAGCAGGGCGATCTCAGCACGAGCCCTACTCAGCTCGTCTAGTGCATGGTCCAGCTCCGTGTTTAGCACGGCGGCTAGGTTGACTGTGCTGCTCAACCTAGGATTGTCCTCACCAGCAGGTGAAACAATCACGCCTCCTGTGGTGCCAGATGGACGGCGGGGGTAATACTTCAGGTCGAGACCGTCAGCTACCCCACCGAGAACCGAGCAGTAGTGCGAAAGCGCACGCCATGCAGCATCCTGCATGGCTGCCTCAGCTGAGTCCCGCTCAGAGATAGAATAGTGCTCTGAGCAAGCCTCTGCGCCCTGGAGACTGTTCTCCGGACGGCGCACCAAACAGGTCGCCTCCCAGCGGTCCGGGTAGACCCCGCGACTATGCTGGTAGACCACACAGCGATACTCGATGGACCAAGTACGCCGGTCAAGTGCCTGACGTAGCAGGGTGTCGAGCGCGTCGTGGAAGTGACACCCGCGAGCAGCGTCGCGAGTGATGGGTCGAGCAACCCATCCTTCCGGCTCATGGTCAGCAGGGAAGTCAGTGTCGTGGCTCGGGCTATCGTCGCCATCTCCATCGTCTGGGTCTCCTCCAGCAGCTACTCCAGAGGCTGGGGCGCCCAGTGGTGGTGCAGGGGGCGCCTCCAGGGGAAGCACAGGGGAGCAGCTCCTCACGGACTCTATCTCCTGCTGGAGCGAGAAAGAAGAGCCCTGCTGCTCCTGTCATCGACGTTCCTGCTCCTCATGCAGGCGGTGGTGCAGTCTCTCCAAGTGGCTGGACTGTCCGGCCACGGGACGGCGCAGCGGACGCTCCGCAAGGCGGGAGGGTAAGAAGGGGATGACGGACTTTCGTGCAGTGTGTCTAAGACGAGCCATCTACAAAAGACACCGCAAGCAAAAGAGCGAGAACAGAATTAATATGACCAGCAAATAATGAATCATAAATAAATGAAGGATTAGAATAAAACATAATTTTCAGCAAGGTATAATATATAGTAGAACATAGGTTTGGTCAGTATGACCAACTTTTGAAGGGGTACCAAAGTCAAGGCAGTGACAGAGGTCTATAATCCTTAGAACGACCATTCTACTCTAGGTTAGCGGTCCTACAGTCAGCACGGCTTTGATACCAGCTATGTCACACCCGGTTTTAGAAGGTAAACCGAATGCGAACCATGTACGTGTCAGGATCAGTTATTCACGTACACAGCAGTTACATAACATGGACATCATCACACAGTGCTCAAAATAGTATTAAAAGGGGAAATAATAGTCGATTACATCATGCATCTGAGGCGTCCATATAGTCCTTACAGTAAAACAAAGTGCGAACACGAAACGTAGATAAACGCAGCCTTCACAGGCAGCCGACTGGGGGTTGCCGCTAACCCACACCTAGAACTCGTCGTAGTCTTGGAACTCCTGGAAGTCTCCTTCCACAGCTTCATCTTCTCCTGAGCAGTGGTTGCAATGCTGACAACCTGGGGGGGTTTGGTGTGTAGAGCAAGAGTGAGTACACATCAACATACTCAGCAAGTATCCTGTTTGGCTGTAGTGGACTAGCTTTATGTGGGGGTAAGTCAAGCAGTTGCTTTTAGTTGGTCAGTTTATTATTTACTAGTAGAAAGCCAGGTTTTAGCATTAACCCAAGTTATTAACCCAAAGTACCCTTTCCAAACGGAAAGAATACCACTTACCATTACCATAAGCATAATCATAACCATCCTCATTGTCATCTGTAAACCAAAATGTCTCTGATCAAGTACCACTAATCACTGGAGCTCCCTTGGCCGCTCATAACCGCGAGCACGGCTGATATATCAGTTTTCAAACACTCTGCAGAGGTTGTGCACTTTACCCACAAGCCGTGATTCCCTCTTGCCTCGGGCCGATCAAACCCTTAAACACTACCAAGGTGAATAGGCAGGGTCTCACTACGTAGCCTTTACAAAGATTTACCCGGGGCTGTAGCCGCCCGTTAGGTTTCCTAAATGTACCGCACTCCTCCCCAAGGGACAAATCAACCTTGGCAGAGCGAGCCGCATACACCGAGCCCCATTGACGGCACAACGGCTAAGCAAACTACACCCCGGTTCCTCTAATTATTCAGCTAAGGGCGTCCCACTCCACCCTCATGGTTGCACTGTTTTCCCGGGCGATCATCCATAGAACAGGTCCTTACGGAGAGGCACTCGAGAAACCGCTCGAGCCCCCTTGAAGACCACAAGTACAACATCATAATAAGAGAAGGGAAAACAGCGTATCATATATAATCTTATCATGTTCATTGATTAGAGTTTGAGCAATAGCATGAAGCTAAACAGTAATAATCCGACCCAAATAGGTAAACAAGGACATGGATAACAAAAGCTAGTCAATCCTTAGGTATAAATGTGTAATGCGGGAGGTGAATTAAAGAATGAATAGGACAGAGATAGGTCAAAGGACACTTGCCTCCACCAACCGACTGCTGCTCAGGGGCTTCTCCTGCGAGTTCCTCGGGCTCTTCAACCGGATCGTTCTCTATGCGATTGCAAGCACACATACATTCATCCATTCAAATTAGGAAACAAACAGTACACCATACAAGAGAACAAAATAAAGTAAATATGGATAAAGTATGACATTCGATATCACATTTGTTAAGGTTAGAAAGAAACGGGGAAAGGTCTCGCAGGGGTTAAAGCTTATGCACTAATGATTAGTTAAATTATGCGCTCTAGTTCCAATTGGTTCTAACAAAAGAATTAGTTATATGCACTAACGGAAACCTAGCCCCTTTTTAGTTGATCAACCTTAAGCGAAATGAACAATTGACTATATGAATTGACTAACGTAACGGAATTCTAAATTAAGTTTCCTATTTCATTAACATGAACGATGATTAGCTTGCCCAGAATAAAATAAATAACAATAATAAAAGAAAATAAAATAAAATAAAATAAATAAAAAAGGGGCGGTTGAACCGGCCAGGGGCAGGGGCGGGGGCGGCCAAGCCGGCGGCGGGTGGCCGAGCTGGCGGGGGGGGGTCGAGCTAGGGCAGGGGGCGGCCGAGCTGGGCGCGCAGGGGCGGTCGAACCGGCGGGGGGGGCTGGGCCGGCCGAGGCGGCGGCCGGGCCGGCAGCCGAACTGGCGGCCGAGCCGGGGCGGGCGGGCGGTGAAAGGGAATTAGGCTTACACCTAGTCCCTAATTAATTTTGGTGGTTGAATTGCCCAACACAAATAAATGGACTAACTAGTTTGTTCTAGTGTATAAGTTATACAGGTGCCAAAGGTTCACACTTAGCCAATAAAAAGATCAAGTATTGGGTTCGACAAAAGAGCAAAGGGACAACCGAAGGCACCTCTGGTCTGGCGCACCGGACTGTCCGGTGTGCCACCGGACATGTCCGGTGCACCAGAGGACTCCGAACTCAAACTCGTCACCTTCGGGAAAATACAGGGGCAACTCCACTATAATTCACCGGACTGTCCGGTGTACACCGGACAGTGTCCGGTGCTCCAACGAAGAGCGGCCTCAGGAACTCGCCAGCCTCGGGAATTCACTTCAGCTGCTCCGCTATAATTCACCGGACTGTCCGGTGTACACCGGACTGTCCGGTGTAACTACGGGGCAACGGCTACTTCGCGCCAACGGTCACCTGCAAACGCATTTAATGCGCGCCAGAAGCGCGCAGTCGTCAGGCACGCGGGAGCAGGCGCACCGGACACTCTACAGTTCATGTCCGGTGCGCCACCGGACATCAAGGCGGGCCCAGTGTCAGAGCTCCAACGGTCGAAACCCCTTCGGCCGGGTGACGTGGCTGTCGCACCGGACATGTCCGGTCTGCACCGGACTGTCCGGTGCACCATCAAACAGACAGCCTTCACCAACGGCTAGATTTTGGTTGGTGGCTATAAATACCACCCCAACCGGCCACTTCAAGGTGTGGGAGCCCAAGCAACATTCCAAGTCATCTAGTTGACATACTCAAGCCCTCCCAACCACATATATTCATTGATCCATCCTATACACAAGATTTAGACCACTACAACCAACACAAGTGCCACAAAAGAGAGAGCAACCAAAAGAGAGCTACTCATTTGAGTTTAGCACTAGTGCCTTGTGAGATTCATCGAGAGATAGTGTGTGCTTCATCTTTATGTTCATTTGCGCGTGGAGTTTTGACTCCCATTGAACTTCCTCCAAAGTTTTGGAGGCTTGTAAAAGCTAGCAAGAGACACCAAAGTGTGTGGTGGTCCTTGCGGGATCGAGAGTGATCCTTGAGAAGAAGAAGAGCTCGCCAATCCTTGTGTGATCGGGGGAGAGAGGGAAAGGGTTGAAAAAGACCCGTCCTTAAGTGGACTCCTCAACGGGGACTAGGCCTTCGAGGGCCGAACCTCGGTAAAACAAATCACCCTTGTCCATTGTGTTTATTGCTTGTGATTTGTTTATTTTCCCTTGCCATAAGTTTTCTTGCTCCATTATTTGCTAATATCATTTGGTGTTGCTTCAAGTTAAATTCCCATTTAGTGAAGCAACACGTTGCAAGAAAGAACTTGTCCTAGTGCTCTTCTCATCTAAGGCTTCTTGCGTTGTTCTATAACTTATTAGTTGTATTGATTTATCACTCCCGCATTATTTAGCTATTCTCTCTTCAAGCAAGAACTTAGTTTATATACTCCTATATTTGTATATCTTGTTCTAACCACTAATCAAGGGATCTAGTTGGGGGATAAAGTTTTAATTTTCAGGTTTCGCCTATTCACCCCCCTCTAGGCGACTTTCAATTGGTATCAAAGCTAGGCACTTCATCTTGAGTCTAACAACTCGAAGTGATGGCTCGTAAAAGATCCCAAAAGAACAAGAAGACTCCTCCATCGAACGTAACTCAAAAAGAGGTAACTCTTGAAATATTATTTGATGATTGTTCCAATTATGACTCATGGTCTACTAGTGTGATAAATGCTTTTAGAACCATAGATCCTCGATTAGAACAAATTATAGACAAGAGTATTTTTCCCTCTAATTTCAATGGAAAAATTAATTCCGAGGAGGATCAAAGATGTTATCGCTTAAACTATCTAGCTTTTGACATCTTAACTAATTCTCTTAGCAAAAAAGATTATCATGCCTTCATATCAAACTATGACGAATCCGTCCATGATGCGCATGATATTTGGACTAGAATTAGAAGCAAATTTGATGAGTCCAAACATGATAGTTCATTTTGTGTCTCTACTTCCTTTGGTATTTGTGATACTAACCCTTGCAAGGAAGAAGAAGAGAATGAACGATGGAGACCAAACGATGAATCCACCTCTCCAAAAGGTTTGTCTTCCCATTTCGATTCCCACATGTGTTGTGTGGCTAATGCAAATGATAGCGGAAGGACAAATGAGGATGATGAGGAAGAAAGAAGCTTCTTGCATCTCTACGCTCGCCTAAGCCAAGAAGATAAGGCGGTCATGCTCAAACTTCTAGAAAGAGCGAGAGAGCAAAGCGAAGCTCGTCAAAGGTTAGAAGATGTTCTCTCCATGAAAATGCTACACTTTGATGAGTTGACTAAAGAACATGAGGAGCTAAAGTGCTCTCATGTTGATTTGGTCCAAAGGTATGAAACTGTTGCAATTGAGCAAGATAACGCTTTACATTGTATCGCTCAATTAGTAAATAGGAATACATTGCTTAAGGACCAAGTAGAAAAGCTAAAAGTTGAAAATCTAGCTTTTCAAGAAAAATTTGATATGCTTCTATGTTCTCATGAAAATCTTATGGATGATCATATCATATTAAACATTGCTCATGAGGTTGTGATAGAAAACTTAAAATCCCAACAACCTCACTCGTGCACATGTATTCAAATTGATACTATATTACCATGTGCTAATGCTTGTTGTTTGTCGACAAGCAAATCTTCCTTTGAGCTAGAATTTGCAGGAACAAATGATGATTCATATCAAAAGCTCAAAGAAGAAAATGAGAGGCTAAAGAAGAGCTTGACACAACTAAAAGGGAAATGCATTGCCCAACCTTCTCAAGATAACCGTGATCACATGGTGAAGAAGCTTGAGACGGGAACAACCGTGGCATGCACTACATCCCTTGAAGAAAATGTCAAGGATTTGAGGATTGCCAAGAGGAAGAAACAAAAGATGAAATTCAACACCTCCTCCAAAAGCCTCAACCACGCCTCCACAAAAGGTAACATCCAAGGTAATGATCAAGCCACACTTCACATTAAGAGGTGTAGTGAATGCTTTGAAGAGGGGCACTTGATTAGGTCATGTCCCTACATTAAAAATGGCTTGATTATTAACAAGGATGATAGACTTTGTTTTAAATGCTCCAAGAAGGGACACTTGCTTAGATCTTGTCCCCATTTAAAACAAAAAGGCATAGGGTTAGAAAAGAAAGTCTTTACTAACCATGTAGCAAGCAACAAACAAGGAAAGAAGAAAGCTTCAAAACTTGAAAAACGCCTTTGCTACACATGCCGTAAGAAGGGACATCAATGCAGGGATTGTCCCATTGGTAACAATCCTACTCCTAACTTTTCAATTGATTCTCATGTAACTAGGCAACCCAAAATTGCAACTTGTGCTAGAAAGGTAATGAGTTTACCTAGTGCTAACACAAAGGACTTTTGGGTTCCTAGATCTTTGTTGACTAACCATGATGGACCCATCAAGCGATGGGTACCAAAATATGATTGACAAGCTTTGCAGGAGAAGGAGATGATATGAAGCCTTGGGATGTTTGAGAGAGTCCATTCAATTCTTATTAACTCAAACTATCAATCTTCAATGATCTATATACATGATTGACCCAAGGTTATTTTTCAAATTGCTATGTCTTAAACTCATATCATCTCGAGGAAGATATTATATGTTGTAGGAAGTGAAAAGGTATCATCAAGGCCTACAACATGGAGGAAAGCCAAAGGATGGTAACACTTATCTTTTAAGTGCAAGTATTTAAAATATCATTTCTTATGTGTCCTGTGTAGTCACATAGAAAAATTGAAGCACTCTAAATATCTTTAAATTGATATTACCATTCTTTGAAGAATTTCCTCTCATATGGTAGATTGCACATTCATCATTTCTATACTATGGCAATTTACATGCTCTAATTTATTGCAAATTTATCATGGCATATTCTTCCTCTAATTATCTTGTTATTGCCATGATTCTAGATATAGAGAGATATTTCATGTTCTTAAAAGAATAAGGTGTCACGTAAGGAATTCAAATCCTTAGGACACTTGTAAAAGGAAAACTCTCTCTATAACTAGAATAGTGAGACTAATGATTTTTATCTAAGTAACCCAAGTAGTCTCACTTGTAGAGAATAAGTTTCTCTTTGGAAGCGTGTAATCTAACATGAAAAGAAAAATCAATCCAATGTTTTATGATGTATTTTTACTTGCTCAAATTGGATATGATTCTTTCACACTTATCGCTTTCCAAATCATGAATTAGATTTATTCCTTAATCTTAAAGGATTATTTATGCTTGTTTTATGAGTTAAAAATGAGCATAACATCATCTATGGGTAATATAGTTCATGCTATGAAGTTTCCATGTTTTAGTAATCTAGCTTTTCATTCCTTATCAAAAATGGTTACAAAAATGGAAACTAGTGCTTGTGTTACTAACAAAGTATCTCTTAAGCCTACTCTTGAATATCTTCAAAAGGGAGAGTGCACAAGCCTCATGGGTTGTTCCTCACCCAAAAGAAGAAAGGTAAAAGCAAAGGTATGGGAACTCATCCTTTTAATTAAGTTTGGTTCCCATCTCAATGGGTATTTAATCTAATTCATGCCTTTGCTATATCCATTCTTATATTGATCTGTTTTATGTAATCATTAATAAAGTTCAATATAAAGAAGTAAATTCCTATGAGTGATCAAATTGTTAAATAGTGCATGTTCCTCTTTTCAAGTAAAAGTGCACTAATGTTAAGGATTTTACTTCATGTCTGTGTGACTTATGGATGATGAATTATGTTTATTTCCTATCTAAAAGAAATCATCCATCATTGTATACTCCCTTGTATTACTAACATCCTTCTTGAGTATTTTCAATAAGTTTGAAAGGAAAAAGAAGCCACTGCAAAGGGAGGACTCTCAAATGAAAGAGAAGGACATCAAGAGCAACAACACCTACTTGGATAATAAGGTCTACAAAACAATCAATGGTGTGGTTGTGAGTTTTCTAAATCCTTTCATAATGAGAATGCTAGGCTTAAGTTGTTTATTGCAAAATTTATGAGCCTTGATCAAGATGTATAAGGCTTCTCCCTATTTGTCTTTAAAGAAAATACATCCATGCATATATTTAGGGGAAGTCTATTCTTATATCTTGATTTTGTTGAGACTATTGCTTTATCTCAGTAATTTCATATAGTCTCTTGCATGAGAATAAGTTTCTCATGAAATTTGCTACTATTTTTTTTGTCTTTCACTCTAAAGTAGCATATTTGCTGGATTCTCCTACTCTAAGCTTAATTGATAATCTAATGCGTATGTTGTTCTTTTGATCACATATGTTATTTGTTTGATCATTGAATAACTTCAATCAACAATCATGCTTCTTAGTGCCGTATATACTTCGATATCTCTTGATATGCACTAAGTTAAAAGGAGAATTCATGATACATTTATGCAA
Organism: Zea luxurians; assembly: GCA_029449295.1. Classification (NCBI taxonomy): domain Eukaryota; kingdom Viridiplantae; phylum Streptophyta; class Magnoliopsida; order Poales; family Poaceae; genus Zea; species Zea luxurians. The sequence goes on from JAOPSE010000017.1 coordinate 53,174,279, forward strand.
CTTGTGATCCATTTGATATATGCTAACAATAAACTTGAAAAGATCACTAGTTGTAGAACTCTCTCTTGTGCAAAATATTTTCATATATTGTCATTGAGTATAGGTCTTAAGCATCTAAAGACTAAGGACAAAGCACAATGAAGAGAGCGTCCCTATGTAGAGGTACAAAAAGGTAAAACTATCTCCTTTCATTTAAACTTGTACCTAAATCCTCCTTTTCTATACATTCTTTGCATATCTTGTATAAAAGGAAGAGAAAGCATGTCCATGTATTATCCCTGCTTCATACCTAGTTTAATTTCCCAAAATTCATTCCTGCTTTAGTGCATCTCTGGAAAAACTAGATGAAGTACTTTTATTGTCAAAGAGCTTAAAGCTTAACCTTGTAACGAGGATAAGTTGTCTTTGTTTCAAAGGTGGATGGTCCTTAAGTCTCTTTGAAATCCTTAAGGGAAAATGCTTAAATTGTTTATAACATGCTTTCATAAGTGCATAAATTGTCATGAGCATCACACTTATACTATGACACAATGCACTTCATAATCTGTATGATATAGATATGTTCTCATTAACCTAATTATGTGCAATTGGCATTTAAGGCCAAAATATGTGTTCCTCTCCATGCACATACTTAGGGGGAGCAATCTATGTTATATAGAACTATGATCATGCTTAATTTGATATATCCTCTTGATCATATCTTTTTTATATGCTATGACTAATGTGTTTTCAAGTGAATTTCAAACCAAGTCATAGGTACATTGAAAGGGAATTGGAGTCTTCGGCGAAGACAAAGCTTCCACTCTACTCTATCGATATTATCTACCCTTCGCCATCACTCCACAATGTCTCTCCATCTTTGGTATAATCTTCACTCATATGTTTTATTTGCCAAAGGGGAGAAAATAGTTAGGAAAAGGGCTTATATCTCACTCAAAGTATCCGTTTTTGGCGATTCATGCCAAAGGGGGAGAAAGTATGAGCCCAAAGCAAAAGGACCGCACCACCATCCTAATTTTACATATTAATGATTTTCAATTGGTAAATTTCAAATTGGTATCTCTTTGTGTTTTAAAGGGGGAGAAAGTAGTATTCTCAAAACTGATATCTTAAAACCCTCTTGAACACTAAAGAGGAGAATTTATTTGAGGGGGAATTTTGTTTAGTCAAAGGAAAAGCATTTGGAACAAAGGAAGAAAATTTCAAAACTTGAAAATGCATTGCAAAATCTTATTCATTTACCTTTGACTATCTTGCAAAAGGACTTTGAAAAGAATTTACAAAAGAGTTTGCAAAAACAAAACTTGTGGTGCAAGCGTGGTCCAAAATGTTAAAAATGAAGAAACAATCCATACATATCTTGTAAGTATCTATATTGGCTCAATTTCAAGCAACCTTTGCACTTACATTATGCAAACTAGTTCATTTATGCACTTTTATATTTGCTTTGGTTTGTGTTGGCATCAAACACCAAAAAGGGGGAGATTGAAAGGGAATTAGGCTTACACCTAGTCCCTAATTAATTTTGGTGGTTGAATTGTCCAACACAAATAAATGGACTAACTAGTTTGCTCTAGTGTATAAGTTATACAGGTGCCAAAGGTTCACACTTAGCCAATAAAAAGATCAAGTATTGGGTTCGACAAAAGAGCAAAGGGACAACCGAAGGCACCTCTGGTCTGGCGCACCGGACTGTCCGGTGTGCCACCGGACATGTCCGGTGCACCAGAGGACTCCGAACTCAAACTCGTCACCTTCGGGAAAATACAGGGGCAACTCCACTATAATTCACCGGACTGTCCGGTGTACACCGGACAGTGTCCGGTGCTCCAACGAAGAGCGGCCTCAGGAACTCGCCAGCCTCGGGAATTCACTTCAGCTGCTCCGCTATAATTCACCGGACTGTCCGGTGTACACCGGACTGTCCGGTGTAACTACGGGGCAACGGCTACTTCGCGCCAACGGTCACCTGCAAACGCATTTAATGCGCGCCAGAAGCGCGCAGTCGTCAGGCACGCGGGAGCAGGCGCACCGGACACTCTACAGTTCATGTCCGGTGCGCCACCGGACATCAAGGCGGGCCCAGTGTCAGAGCTCCAACGGTCGAAACCCCTTCGGCCGGGTGACGTGGCTGTCGCACCGGACATGTCCGGTGTGCACCGGACTGTCCGGTGCACCATCGAACAGACAGCCTTCACCAACGGCTAGATTTTGGTTGGTGGCTATAAATACCACCCCAACCGGCCACTTCAAGGTGTGGGAGCCCAAGCAACATTCCAAGTCATCTAGTTGACATACTCAAGCCCTCCCAACCACATATATTCATTGATCCATCCTATACACAAGATTTAGACCACTACAACCAACACAAGTGCCACAAAAGAGAGAGCAACCAAAAGAGAGCTACTCATTTGAGTTTAGCACTAGTGCCTTGTGAGATTCATCGAGAGATAGTTTGTGCTTCATCTTTGTGTTCATTTGCGCGTGGAGTTTTGACTCCCATTGAACTTCCTCCAAAGTTTTGGAGGCTTGTAAAAGCTAGCAAGAGACACCAAAGTGTGTGGTGGTCCTTGCGGGATCGAGAGTGATCCTTGAGAAGAAGAAGAGCTCGCCGATCCTTGTGTGATCGGGGGAGAGAGGGAAAGGGTTGAAAAAGACCCGTCCTTAAGTGGACTCCTCAACGGGGACTAGGCCTTCGAGGGCCGAACCTCGGTAAAACAAATCACCCTTGTCCATTGTGTTTATTGCTTGTGATTTGTTTATTTTCCCTTGCCATAAGTTTTCTTGCTCCATTATTTACTAATATCATTTGGTGTTGCTTCAAGTTAAATTCCCATTTAGTGAAGCAACACGTTGCAAGAAAGAACTTGTCCTAGTGCTCTTCTCATCTAAGGCTTCTTGCGTTGTTCTATAACTTATTAGTTATATTGATTTATCACTCCCGCATTATTTAGCTATTCTCTCTTCAAGCAAGAACTTAGTTTATATACTCCTATATTTGTATATCTTGTTCTAACCACTAATCAAGGGATCTAGTTGGGGGATAAAGTTTTAATTTTCAGGTTTCGCCTATTCACCCCCCCTCTAGGCGACTTTCAGGCGGCCGGACCGGGGGCGCGGGGGCGGCCGAGCGGCGGTGGCCGAGCCGGGCGGGGGAGGGGAGGGGGAGATGGGAGAGGGAGGAGAGTGGGAGGGGGACCTCACCGGGGACGGGGCGGCCGAGCGGCGGTGAGCAGGGGCGGCGGCTAGGGCAGGGGCGGCGGCTGGGGTGGGGGAGAGGGAGAATGGGAGGGAGAGAGAGAGATTTGGGGGGAAAAGGGAGGGGTGGCTGGGCCAGCTGGGCCCAAAGGGGGCGCGGGGGGGCGGCTGGGCCGGCCAGGGGCGGCTGGGTCGGCCGGGGCGGCCCACGGCGCGGGAGAGAGAAAAAGGGAGGAGAGAGAGAAGGAAGGAAAAAAAAGAAAAAGAAAAAAAAAGGTTTTCTCCTTTTCGAAATCCGTTTTTCCTGGATGAATGCACTTACATTTTTAAGCAATCGAAAGAATGCATGGTTCGGCATGATGCATCAAACAACATAAAGTATTTTAAGGTTTTGCTTTATGCGGGAATTCCAAACCGAACCCCGCTATAATTTTGGAAAAGATCAAGGTCTAGCGAGGGAAAAGGAAAAAAAAGAAAGGGTAACGCCCGAATTTAGCGAGTGAAGAAAAGAAAAAATTCAACTCCAAAATTCGGGGCGTTGCAACGCGGTTCCACAACAACCGTATGAGCCGGCGGCGTGGCGGGTCCAAGGAAGGATGCTACAACTGTGGCGATCCCGACCACTTCGTGGCCAGCTGCCCCAAGAAGGGCAAATCAGAGTCTGGCCCGCGCGACCATCACTCTGGTTGGCGCAAGGGCAAGTACTCCTCCGGCAAGTACAAGTCCAAGGGAGGATTCAACAAGGAGGCGCTCAAGAAGAAGTACCTTCAGAAGGCAAAGATCAAGGAGCGTGTGTCACACCCGGTTTTTAGAAGGCAAACCGAATGCGAACCATGTACGTGCCAGGATCAGTTATTCACGTACACAGCAGTTACATAACATGGACATCATCACACAGTGCTCAAATAGTATTAAAAGGGGAAATAATAGTCGATTACATCATACGTCTGAGACGTCCATATAGTTCTTACAATAAATCAAAGTGCGGAAAAGAAACGTAGATAACGCGGCCTTCACAGGCAGCCGACTGGGGGTTGCCGCTAACCCACGCCTAGAACTCGTCGTAGTCTTGGAACTCCTGGAAGTCTCCTTCCACAGCTTCATCTTCTCCTGAGCAGTGGTTGCAATGCTGACAACCTGGGGGGGTTTGGTGTGTAGAGCAAGGGTGAGTACACATCAACATACTCAGCAAGCATCCCGTTTGGCTGTAGTGGTCTAGCTTTATGTGGGGATAAGTCAAGCAGTTGCTTTTAGTTGGTCAGGTTATTACTTACTAGTAGAGAGCCAGGTTTTAACATTAACCCAAGTTATTAGCCCAATGTATCCTTTCCAAACGGAAAGAATACCACTTACCAATACCATAATCATAATCAGAACCATCAATCTCATTGCCACCTGTACCAAAGTATCTCTGATCAAGTATCACTAATCTCTGGAGCTCCCTTGGCCGCTCATAACCGCGAGCACGGCTGATATATCAGTTTCATAACACTCTGCAGAGGTTGTGCACTTTACCCACAAGCCGTGATTCCCTTTCTGCCCGGAGAGAGCGACTCCCCATTGACCACTACCTAGGTGGTCCAGCAGGGCATCACTACGTAGCCTTTACAAAGATTCCCCGAGGCTGTAGCCGCCCGTTAGGTTTCCTAAATGTACCGCACTCCTCCCCAAGGGACAAATCAACCTTGGCAGAGCGAGCCGCATACACCGAGCCCCATTGACGGCACAACGGCTAAGCGGACTACACCCCGGTTCCTCCAATTATTCAGCTAAGGGCGTCCCATTCCACCCTCATGGTTGCACTGTTTTCCCGGGCGGTCATCCATTGAACAGGTCCTTACGGAGAGGCACTCGAGAAACCGCTCGAGTCCCCTTAAATGCCACAAGTATGATCATAAATAAGAAGGGGAAAACAGCGTATCATAGATAATCACATCATGTTCATTGATTAGAGTTGAGCATTAGCATCAGACTAAGCAGTAATAATCCGACCCAAATAGGTAAACAAGGACACGAATAACAAAAGCTAGTCAATCCTTAGGTATAAATGTGTAATGCGGGAGGTGAATTAAAGAATGAATAGGACAGAGATAGGTCAAAGGACACTTGCCTCCACCAACCGACTGCTGCTCAGGGGCTTCTCCTGCGAATTCCTCGGGCTCTTCGACCGGATCGTTCTCTATGCGAGCGCAAACATACATACATCCACATATTTTAATACAAAAGAACAATACACCATACAAGGGAACAGGTAAAACGAATATGCATCAAGTATGACATTTGACATCGCATTTGTTATGGTTAGAAAGAAACGGGAAAGATCTCGCAGGGGGGGGTTAAATCTTATGCACTAATGATTAATTACAATTGGTTCTTAACAAAAGAATTCTGTTATATATATACTAATGGAAACCTAATCATTTTTAGTTGATCAACATTGCACGGGTTAAACAATTAACTACGTGAATCAATAGCATAACGGAATTTTAAATTAAACTTCCTATTTTCCATAGCATGAACAATGATCATTCTACCTAAAATAAAGTAATTATGATCACATAAAGTAAATAAAATAAAATAAAAAAATAAAAAAACAGAGGGGGGGGCGGTTGAACCGGCCCTAGGGCGGTTGAACCGGCCCTAGGCGGGGCGGCCGAGCTGGGGCGGGCGCGCGGGGGAGGGCGGCCGAGCTGGGGCCGGGGCGGCTGAGCCGCTGAGCCGGCCGGTTGAACCGGCGGCCAGGCGGGCGCGGGGGGGTCGGGCTGGGCGGCCGAGCGGGCGGCCAGCGGCCGGCTGGGCCGAGCAGGGGGCGGGCCAGGGCACGGCTGGGCGCGGCCGGGCGGCGCGGCAGCGGCCGGCCAGCGGCCACGGCGGGGCTGGGGGGGTGGCCGGCGCGGCCAGGGGCGGCCAGGCCTTGGCCGGGCAGGGAGGGGGAGAGGAGAGGAGAGGGGAGGGAGGAGAGGGAGGAGGGGGAGGGGGCTCACCGGCGGGGGTGGCCGACGGCGAGGGGCGGCCGGCGGCAGGGGGCGGCGCGGCGGCCTAGGGCAGGGGTTAGGGCGGCGGCGGCTTAGGGAGAGAGAGAGAAAATGAGAGGGAGAGGGAGAGGGTTAAGGGAAAAAGGGAGAGAGGGGGGGGCGGCTGGGCCTTGCCAAGGCCCAAGAGGGGGGCGCGCAGGGGCTTGGGCTGGCCGGGGTCGGCCCACGGCGCGGGAGAGAGAGAAAAAAAAGGAGAGAGAGAAAGAAGAAGAAAGAAAGAAAAGGTTTTTCCGCTTATTCTCGAAATCCGATCTTTCCACATGAATGCATTTGCACTTTCAAAGCAATCAAAAAAATGCAAGGTTCGGCATGGTGCATCAAACAACACAAAGTATTTTTAGAGTTTTCTTACACGGGAAATCCAAACCGAGTCCCGCTAAAACTTTGGAAAAGGTCAAGGTCTAGCGAGGGGAAAAGAAAAAGGAAAAGGTAACGCCCGAATTTTGGCAAGTAAAGAAAAGAAAAAATTCAACTGCAAAATTCGGGGCGTTACAAACCTATCCCCCTTAAAAGAATCTCGCCCTCGAGATTCAGGGCTGGCTAGCAAAGAGCTCTGGGTACTTAGCCATCAAATCATCTTCACGCTCCCAGGTTGCTTCTTCCTCAGAGTGGTGACTCCATCTGACTTTGCACATTCTGATGGTCTTCCTTCGGGTGACTCTGTCTGCAACCTCAAGAATCTGAGCTGGCTTCTCAACATAGGTCAAGTCCTCCTGGACTTCCAGACCTTCCACTGGCAACTGCTCTTCTGGCACACGCAAGCACTTCTTCAACTGAGACACATGAAAGACATCATGCACAGCGGACAAATTCTCTGGCAAACTGAGCTGATAAGCCACTTCTCCACGCTTTGAGAGGATCTGGTACGGACCAATGTAGCGGGGTGCTAGCTTGCCTTTGATTCCGAACCTTCTGACTCCTCTGATCGGTGACACCTTCAGATAGACAAAGTCTCCGACTTCAAAACTCAGCTCTCTTCTTCTTGTGTCTGCATAGCTTCGCTGCCTCGATTGCGCTATCTTCAGATTCTCTCGGACCATCTTGATGTTCTCTTCGGCTTCAAGCAAAATATCTGGCCCAAACACTTGCTTCTCTCCAGGCTGATCCCATTGCAACGGAGTTCTGCAACTCCTTCCATAAAGCGCTTGAAATGGTGACATCTTCAAACTGGCCTGGTAACTGTTGTTATAGGAAAACTCTGCATAACGCAATCGCTTATCCCATCCGGACTGATCTTGCAACGCACAGGCTCTCAACATATCTTCAAGAATTTGATTGGTTCTTTCGGTCTGGCCATCTGTCTGCGGATGATAAGCTGAACTGAAATTCAGATGTGTGCCCAAGGCTTCATGCAACTGCTGCCAGAAATGAGAGGTGAACTGCGTCCCTCTGTCTGACACTATCTTCTTTGGCACACCATGAAGACAAACGATCCGAGACATATACAGCTCTGCCAATACTGCACTGCTGTAGGTGGTCTTGACAGGTATGAAGTGGGCTGACTTGGTCAAGCGGTCCACAACTACCCAAATAGAATCGTAGCCGGCTCGAGTGCGAGGCAATCCGACTATGAAATCCATACCGATTTCATCCCATTTCCACTGAGGGATCTGCAACGGTTGCAACAATCCAGCAGGTCTCTGGTGTTCGGCCTTGATTCTTCGACAATTATCGCACATAGCCACATGCTCTGCGATTTCCCTCTTCATTCCGTACCACCAGAATTTCTTCTTCAGATCCTGATACATCTTCTCACTGCCAGGGTGAATCGAATAAGCTGTCTCATGAGCTTCCTTGAGAATCAACTCCCGAATGGACTGGACATTGGGAACACACAAGCGGTCTTTGAACCATATCACGCCTTCTGCATCTTCTCGAAAATCTTTGCCTCTACCATCTAGAATCAGTCGCCGAATCTCACTGATCTTCTCATCATTCTTCTGCGCTTCTTTGATTTCGCGCTCCAAGGTAGGTTCCAACTCAACTGTGACTCCTCGCGAATTGTTCAGAAATCCGAGACTCAACCTGTCAAACTCCTTGGCCAACTCATAAGGCATCGGACGAGCGACCATCAGATTGACTTGACTCTTTCTGCTCAAAGCATCTGCCACTACGTTCGCTTTGCCTGGATGGTAATGAATCTCCAACTCATAGTCTTTGATCAACTCTAACCATCTTCGCTGCCTCATGTTCAATTCTGACTGAGTGAATATGTACTTCAGACTCTTGTGGTCTGTGTAAACATCGCATTTCTGTCCATACAAATAGTGCCTCCATGTCTTCAGTGCGTGAACCACTGCTGCCAACTCTAGATCATGGATTGGGTAATTCTTCTCATGAACCTTCAGCTGTCGGGACGAGTAAGCCACAACTCTTCCCTCTTGCATCAACACGCATCCCAAACCTGTGTAACAAGCATCACAGTACACAGAGAAGGGCTTGTGCACATCAGGCAAGACTAGGACAGGCGCTGTTGTCAACTTCTCTTTCAGCGCTTCGAAGGCCTCTTGACATTTCTGGGTCCACTTGAACTCAACCTTGTTGCCTAGCAACGCTGTCATTGGTTTCGCAATCTTCGAAAACCCTTCAATGAATCGCCGATAATATCCGGCCATTCCAATGAAGCTCTTGATTCCTCGAGCATCCGTTGGCGCTTTCCAGTTCAGAATGTCTGCCACTTTCTTCGGATCCACAGCCAATCCTTCCTTGTTGATTATGTGACCCAAGAACAGGACTTCACTGATCCAGAACTCACACTTGCTCAACTTTGCATACAACTGGTGCTCTCGCAATCTCTGCAATACCATCCTCAAATGATCTGCATGCTCTTCTTCACTTTGAGAATAAATCAGAATGTCATCAATGAATACCACCACAAACTTATCAAGATAATCCATGAATACACTGTTCATCAAATTCATAAAGAACGCTGGTGCATTGGTCAAACCAAAAGACATCACTGTGAACTCATACAAACCATACTTGGTAATAAATGCCGTCTTCGGAATGTCCGAAGGTCGGATCCTGAGCTGATGATAACCTGACCTCAGATCGATCTTGGAGAACACACTGGCTCCTCTCAACTGGTCAAACAGATCTTCTATTCTGGGCAAGGGATACTTGTTCTTGATCGTGACTTCATTCAAAGCTCGATAATCGATACACATCCTCTTGGTGCCATCTTTCTTCTCCACAAACAGGACAGGGGCGGCCCAAGGCGAGGTGCTTGGCCGGATGTAACCTTTCTCTGACAGCTCATCAATCTGCTTCTTAAGCTCAACCAATTCTGGTCCAGATATTCTGTAAGCTCTCTTAAAGATAGGGGCGGTTCCAGGAAGAAGCTCTATGGCAAACTCAACTTTCCGCTCTGGTGGCATACCTGGTAAATCCTTTGGAAACACATCTGGGAACTCAGACACAACCTTGATACTCTCAATTGGGTCTGCTTCACTGCTATCGACAGCCATCTGATAACAACTTCCTTTCTTTGGCTCAGGCGGGACTAACTCGGTCACCACTTCCTCTCCTAGTGGGGACACCAACTTGATTGTCCTCTTATCACAACTGATAACTGCCTGATACTTATCTAGCCAATTCATCCCTAGGATGACATCTATTCCCTGAGTACCCATTACTATAAGGTTAGCGGGAAACGCTATCCCCCTTATTTTCACACTTACATTCAAACAGATGCTATCAGGTCGAATTCTACCACCAGCTGAGTCAATTTGAATGGGGGTTGACATGGCAGTAATTGGAAGATTATGTGCTTCTACCCATGATGCAGTAATAAAAGAATGCGTTGCTCCAGTATCAAATAATACTTCTGCAATATGGGAGTCAACTGGGAACATACCTACTGTCATGCCGGGGGTCTCCTGAACTGCTTCAGCCTCCAAGTGATTCAATCTTCCATGATTATAGCGCTGCTGAGGGCGGTTGCCTGATCCAGGCTGGGACACATTCTGCTTTGCTGGGGCATTGGGGCCTGACTGCTGCTGGGCTGCCTTCTTCGGACATTGCATCACCCAATGGCCTTGCTCTCCACAGTGGAAACATGCTCTGTTTCCAACCTGAGCTGGTGCTGCCTGATTGCTCTGCTGAGTTGCGGGGGCAGGAAGACGAGGTGTCTGCTGATTCTGCCTCTGAAACTGGCCTCCTGATTGATTGCTCTGACGGTTCTGGTACTGATGCTGAGGATACTGCCTTTGGAACTGCTGATACTGCTGACGCTGCTGATGCTGCTGAGGTGGACGCTGGTTCTGCCTGAACTGCTGAGGTTGATTGCCTGAAAAACGAGGACGGCTGCTGCTTCCAGGCTGGGGTCCACTGATCTTGCGCTTACGATCTTCCATCTCCTTACGCTTCCTTTCTGTCATGATTGCTCTGTCAATCAGGTGCTGGAATGTCGGGAAGGTATGATTCATCAGCTGATACTGCAGAGGGTCAACCAAGCCTCTCAAGAAACGGTACTGTCGCTTGGCGTCAGTGTTGACATCTTCAGGAGCATAGCGAGACAACTGCAGAAACCTGTCTCGATACTCACTGACAGATGATGACCCTTGCTTAAGGGCCAGGAACTCCTCCTTCTTCACTGTCATCAGACCTGCAGGCACATGGTACTGACGAAAGCTACCTCTGAACTCTTCCCAAGTGATGGCATCGGGGTTGGCATGGGTGGCGAGGTAAGACTCCCACCATGATTGGGCTGCTCCTCTCAACAGACGGGGACCATACAAGACTTTCTCCCTGTCGTCGCACTGAGCGGTATGCAACTCCCGCTCCACAGTGCGCAGCCAATCTTCAGCATCCATAGGGTCAGAGGAGTGAGCGAACGTTGGGGGATGACCTCTCATGAATTCAGTACGCTTGTCTCTAGGCATCTGGGGCATCTGAGGCTGGGGTGGTGCTTGCTGCTGATGCTGCTGCTGCTGCTGCTGAATGGCGGCCAGAGTCTGACCGATGGCCTGAACTGCCTGAGTCTGCATCAGAAACATCTGCTCGATCGACATCGGGGGCGGGGGCGGCAGGTGCTGCTGCTGGGGCACCTCATCCTGCGGAGCGGCTTGCTCCTGCTGAGCACGCCTTCCTCCTCTGCGCCTGTTCTCTGACATCTGCAGAACGCAACCATACATCAGAACTGATCTGGCAAATCTTGCAGCATAAGAAAAGAGTATAGAATTCTCCAACAGCACTGAACAGATGAGCATCTTCACTGATCTCCAACACAGACCACACAGCTTCTCAGATAAAGAGGAAAGTAGAATAAAGGTTTTCCCAACTATACATCTAACTCCATTAACATAATAGGTAAACCAAAATGCAGGGGATACCCACACTCTGGTGACAATCATTACAAAGATCCAAACCAAACATAGTTCATCATGACAAACATAAATGCACAGGATATAGCAAACTACCCTGTCTAACTAAGACTAACTAAGACCGAGACTAACGCTAAGACTGAAGCTTCTATGTATATATATTCTGTATTAATTACAAGATCCAACTCTAACGATCTATGGTTCTAGATTGATCTTGGTCTTGCAGTCGGGATTGCCATAAGACTGGCGTCCACGCCGAGGTGAGCGGTACGGGTGCTGAGTCCCAACGGGAGCGGGGGAACCATCATCCAAGTGACGACGTTCCGCGCGCTCAGCCCGCAGCAGGGCGATCTCAGCACGAGCCCTACTCAGCTCGTCTAATGCATGGTCCAGCTCCGTGTTTAGCACGGCGGCTAGGTTGACTGTGCTGCTCAACCTAGGATTGTCCTCACCAGCAGGTGAAACAATCACGCCTCCTGTGCTGCCAGATGGACGGCGGGGGTAATACTTCAGGTCGAGACCGTCAGCTACCCCACCGAGAACCGAGCAGTAGTGCGAAAGCGCACGCCGTGCAGCATCCTGCATGGCTGCCTCAGCTGAGTCCCGCTCAGAGATAGAATAGTGCTCTGAGCAGGCCTCCGCGCCCTGGAGACTGTTCTCCGGACGGCGCACCAAACAGGTCGCCTCCCAGCGGTCCGGGTAGACCCCGCGACTATGCTGGTAGACCACACAGCGATACTCGATGGACCAAGTACGCCGGTCAAGTGCCCGACGTAGCAGGGTGTCGAGCGCGTCGTGGAAGTGACACCCGCGAGCAGCGTCGCGAGTGATGGGTCGAGCAACCCATCCTTCCGGCTCATGGCTAGAGAGGTCGAGGTCGGTGTCGTGGCTCGAGCTGTCGTCGCCACCTCCGTCGTCTGGGTCTCCTCCAGCAGCTACTCCAGAAGCTGGGACGCCCAGTGGTGGTGCAGGGGGCGCCTCCAGGGGAAGCACAGGGGAGCAGCTCCTCACAGACTCTATCTCCTGCTGGAGCGAGAAAGAAGAGCCCTGCTGCTCCTGTCGTCGACGTTCCTGCTCCTCATGCAGGCGGTGGTGCAGTCTCTCCAAGTGGCTGGACTGTCCGGCCACGGGACGGCGAAGCGGACGCTCAGCAAGGCGGGAGGGTAAGAAGGGGATGACGGACTTTCGTGCAGTGTGTCTAAGACGAGCCATCTACAAAAGACATCGCAAGCAAAAGGGTGAGAACAGAATTAATATGACCAGCAAATAATGAACCATAAATAAGTGAAGGATCAGAATAATAATGAATCATAAATAAATGAAGGATCAGAATAAAACAAAATTTTCAGCAAGGTATAATATATAGTAGAACATAGATTTGGTCAGTAGGACCAACTTTTGAAGGGATACCAAAGTCAAGGCAGGGACAGAGGTCTATAGTCCTTAGAACGGCCATTCTACTCTAGGTTAGCGGTCCTACAGTCAGCACGGCTTTGATACCACTTATGTCACACCCGGTTTTTAGAAGGCAAACCGAATGCGAACCATGTACGTGCCAGGATCAGTTATTCACGTACACAGCAGTTACATAACATGGACATCATCACACAGTGCTCAAATAGTATTAAAAGGGGAAATAATAGTCGATTACATCATACGTCTGAGACGTCCATATAGTTCTTACAATAAATCAAAGTGCGGAAAAGAAACGTAGATAACGCGGCCTTCACAGGCAGCCGACTGGGGGTTGCCGCTAACCCACGCCTAGAACTCGTCGTAGTCTTGGAACTCCTGGAAGTCTCCTTCCACAGCTTCATCTTCTCCTGAGCAGTGGTTGCAATGCTGACAACCTGGGGGGGTTTGGTGTGTAGAGCAAGGGTGAGTACACATCAACATACTCAGCAAGCATCCCGTTTGGCTGTAGTGGTCTAGCTTTATGTGGGGATAAGTCAAGCAGTTGCTTTTAGTTGGTCAGGTTATTACTTACTAGTAGAGAGCCAGGTTTTAACATTAACCCAAGTTATTAGCCCAATGTATCCTTTCCAAACGGAAAGAATACCACTTACCAATACCATAATCATAATCAGAACCATCAATCTCATTGCCACCTGTACCAAAGTATCTCTGATCAAGTATCACTAATCTCTGGAGCTCCCTTGGCCGCTCATAACCGCGAGCACGGCTGATATATCAGTTTCATAACACTCTGCAGAGGTTGTGCACTTTACCCACAAGCCGTGATTCCCTTTCTGCCCGGAGAGAGCGACTCCCCATTGACCACTACCTAGGTGGTCCAGCAGGGCATCACTACGTAGCCTTTACAAAGATTCCCCGAGGCTGTAGCCGCCCGTTAGGTTTCCTAAATGTACCGCACTCCTCCCCAAGGGACAAATCAACCTTGGCAGAGCGAGCCGCATACACCGAGCCCCATTGACGGCACAACGGCTAAGCGGACTACACCCCGGTTCCTCCAATTATTCAGCTAAGGGCGTCCCATTCCACCCTCATGGTTGCACTGTTTTCCCGGGCGGTCATCCATTGAACAGGTCCTTACGGAGAGGCACTCGAGAAACCGCTCGAGTCCCCTTAAATGCCACAAGTATGATCATAAATAAGAAGGGGAAAACAGCGTATCATAGATAATCACATCATGTTCATTGATTAGAGTTGAGCATTAGCATCAGACTAAGCAGTAATAATCCGACCCAAATAGGTAAACAAGGACACGAATAACAAAAGCTAGTCAATCCTTAGGTATAAATGTGTAATGCGGGAGGTGAATTAAAGAATGAATAGGACAGAGATAGGTCAAAGGACACTTGCCTCCACCAACCGACTGCTGCTCAGGGGCTTCTCCTGCGAATTCCTCGGGCTCTTCGACCGGATCGTTCTCTATGCGAGCGCAAACATACATACATCCACATATTTTAATACAAAAGAACAATACACCATACAAGGGAACAGGTAAAACGAATATGCATCAAGTATGACATTTGACATCGCATTTGTTATGGTTAGAAAGAAACGGGAAAGATCTCGCAGGGGGGGGGGGTTAAATCTTATGCACTAATGATTAATTACAATTGGTTCTTAACAAAAGAATTCTGTTATATATATACTAATGGAAACCTAATCATTTTTAGTTGATCAACATTGCACGGGTTAAACAATTAACTACGTGAATCAATAGCATAACGGAATTTTAAATTAAACTTCCTATTTTCCATAGCATGAACAATGATCATTCTACCTAAAATAAAGTAATTATGATCACAGAAAGTAAATAAAATAAAATAAAAAAATAAAAAAAAACAGAGGGGGGGGGCGGTTGAACCGGCCCTAGGGCGGTTGAACCGGCCCTAGGCGGGGCGGCCGAGCTGGGGCGGGCGCGCGGGGGAGGGCGGCCGAGCTGGGGCCGGGGCGGCTGAGCCGCTGAGCCGGCCGGTTGAACCGGCGGCCAGGCGGGCGCGGGGGGGTCGGGCTGGGCGGCCGAGCGGGCGGCCAGCGGCCGGCTAGGGCGGCCAGCGGCCGGCTGGGCCGAGCAGGGGGCGGGCCAGGGCGCGGCTGGGCGCGGCCAGGCCTTGGCCGGGCAGGGAGGGGGAGAGGAGAGGAGAGGGGAGGGAGGAGAGGGAGGAGGGGGAGGGGGAGGGGGCTCACCGGCGGGGGTGGCCGACGGCGAGGGGCGGCCGGCGGCAGGGGGCGGCGCGGCGGCCTAGGGCAGGGGTTAGGGCGGCGGCGGCTTAGGGAGAGAGAGAGAAAATGAGAGGGAGAGGGAGAGGGTTAAGGGAAAAAGGGAGAGAGGGGGGGGCGGCTGGGCCTTGCCAAGGCCCAAGAGGGGGGCGCGCAGGGGCTTGGGCCGGCCGGGGTCGGCCCACGGCGCGGGAGAGAGAGAAAAAAAGGAGAGAGAGAAAGAAGAAGAAAGAAAGAAAAGGTTTTTCCGCTTATTCTCGAAATCCGATCTTTCCACATGAATGCATTTGCACTTTCAAAGCAATCAAAAAAATGCAAGGTTCGGCATGGTGCATCAAACAACACAAAGTATTTTTAGAGTTTTCTTACACGGGAAATCCAAACCGAGTCCCGCTAAAACTTTGGAAAAGGTCAAGGTCTAGCGAGGGGAAAAGAAAAAGGAAAAGGTAACGCCCGAATTTTGGCGAGTAAAGAAAAGAAAAAATTCAACTGCAAAATTCGGGGCGTTACAGCGTGCCTTCCTCGCCTCCCTCAGCGACCTCGACCACGACTCCGACGATGTTATATCTTCCTCGAGCGACGAGGAGACTGAGAGGCGGATCGAGGACAAGCTGAACGGGCTGTGCTTCATCGCCGACACCGCAGGAGGCTTCTGCACCATGGCACTTGGTGAGGACGCGGTCGGCACCAGCGACGACAAAAACATCGGCGACGACACTACTTCTGAGGTACTACCTTCCGCCGATGATCTCGCCGCTGAGATAGAAGAGCTGAACGCTGCTTTGGCTAGTCAGGATAAGTTGCTTAGGCAGGCTGCTCGTGAGAGGAGAGAGTTTAGATCCAAGTACGAGAGCACGCTTAGGGAACTTGAGTCTGCTAGAGCTTCAGTTGAAGTGTCTGATGAGACTGAATGTGATGAGTGCGCTCTACACATGTCAAACATCACCACTTTGCAGACCAAGTACTCCACCTTGCTAGATGAGCGCGACGAGTTGAGATCTAGGTCTATCATATTGGGTGCGTGTACCGTTTGTCCTGGCTTACAGTTTGAGCTAGCAGAGAGAGACGCTAGGATAGCTTTGCTTGAGAAGGCTAGCCCAGTGAGTGCCCCTGCACCTGCGCAGTGTGCACTTTGTGAGGGTTTGCAATTTGCCCTTGAGTCCTGCAGACACGACAAGACAAGAATCGAGGAAGAAAACACATACCTTCGATCTATCTTGAGTTGGGTGTCGTGCAGTGAGCCCCAGTTGGGCATGATGGTCAGTCAGTTCAAGAGGGGAAACCTTCACCCAGTTAGGCTTTGCTACTAAGAATGGGAGTGTCGCTTGCTTTGGAAAGGTCGGTGAGTGCAGTGGTTTGACACCTTTAGAGAAACCTTCACCCACTCCCAAGCTTATCAAAACCACCTCTGCTAAGCCTGTCACCCCTGTGAGAGATGGTGTGATTGATGAACCTATGAGAGATCCTCCTCAGAAACAAGTGTGGCTTCCAAAACCTAACCATCTTAGGAACACACTTGACACCTTTCCCGACATCTCTAGTGATCCCCTTCCTAGAGCCCCTCAGTCATCCGAAAAGAAAGCCCTCTTCCACAAACAAAATCCACCCAGGAGAGAGGTGAGGTACCATTGTGAATATTGTGAGAGGGATGGGCATCTAGCTTCTTTTTGCTTTAGGAGGAAGAGAGATGAGCGGCGGGTTTCTGAGTCGAGCAGGAAGGACATGAACCATCCTTCTCATGGTGTTCATGTTCAGCCTGTTCAGAGACGTCCTGAGAGGCCTAAAGGTGTTTTGCCTCTTGCCTCTAGGTCTCAGGCAGTTAGACCACGTGGTGGTCGTGCCCGATGGGATGCTGGTCATGTATCATATGGCCAAGGACCATGTGACAGAGGTTTTGGCTCATACTTCCCCAGTGGACCACAATTTTCTTCTTGTGGTGATCGCTTCCCTTCGGGACCGGGGATGTTTGGTGTTTTCCCTAACACTTTTCAGGGGCAAATGCCGCAACACTGGTATTCTTCACAGTTTACTTACCCCAGTGTTGTGCCATTTGCTCACCCCGTGTCTTACTATTGATGCAGGACGGAGGCCTGGAGAACACGTGGCTCATGGATTCCGGTTGTTCGCGCCACATGACCGGAAACTCAAAATGGTTCTCCAGCCTCGACCCCGTGATTGGTAAGGAATACATCACATTCAGGGATAAGTCAAGAGGTAAGGTTGTTTCTCGTGGCACCATTCGGGTGAACGAGAGCTTTATTCTCAAGGATGTTGCTTTGGTCTTGAATCTGCATTTCAATCTGCTTTCAGTTTCGCAACTCCTTGAGGATGACTATGAAGTGCGCTTTAAAAAGGGCTTGTCTCGGGTTTTGGATGCCCGTGGGGATCTTATTTGCCAGATTTCCCCTTTTGGTCGAGTTTTCAGTGCTGATTTTTCACATTCTTCTGGCCCTTCTCGATGTTTGTTGGCAGGATCTTCTTCTTCTCTTTGGAAGTGGCATAGGAGGCTAGGTCACTTGAGCTTTGATCTTTTGTGTCGTTTGAGCTCACTTGACCTCATCCAAGGATTGCCTAAATTAAAATTTGAGAAAGATCTTGTCTGTCACCCTTGTCGTCATGGCAAAATGATTGCCGCTTCCCATTCCCCGGTCACCAAGGTGATGACCTCGCATCCTGGTGAATTGCTTCATATGGACACTGTTGGTCCAGCCAGGGTTTGCTCTTTTGGAGGGAAGTGGTATGTGCTTGTGGTTGTCGACGACTTCTCTCGCTACTCTTGGGTGTTCTTTATGACGGCGAAGGATGAGACTTTTACTCATGCTCTGAAAGTTGCCTAGAGGGGGGGTGAATAGGCAAGTTAAAACTTTTTCAACAAAAACTAGAAGCAAACTGGGTAAAACTGAATTGATCTCGAAATTCACCCAGTTAACTTTGGAAATGAGATGTTCTAGTTGATCCACAGGGTTCAAAGTAGTAGATCTGAGAAGGGCACTTCTCAAAATCCACACACCAAAAAGATATAAACAAATCTTTCACTGAATGGTGAGAGAACGAAGAACACAAACAAACACAATGAGCAAGAACACAAGAGACACAAGATTTATCCCGAGGTTCGGTCACACCACCAAGGTGCCCTACTTCCTCGTTGAGGCGCCCACAAAGAGCCGGGTCTCTTTCAACCCTAATCCTCCCTTTGCCGACCACAAAGGTCAAGCTCACACACTAATCTTTGCTCAAACGAGCGGGTAATACAAACTTTCTTGTGGTCTTCCACAAGATTTGGAGACTCACAAGAGACACCTAGTCGTCTAGGAGCTAGAAGCTCCAAGAGTAATGAATCCACAAAGAACTCAATGTAGTACCAAAGCTCGAATCAAGAAGAAGAGCAAGAGAGATTTAGAGATGAAGCACAAAACCGCAGCTCTCAAGCTCACTCAAAGATTTCTCTCCAAAGATTTGAAATGGGAGAGGCAAGAGATGTGTGAGAGAGAGAGGGAGGTGTTTCTTGGGTTAGAAATGGAGTTCAAATCATGCTCCCTGCTGTGGGGTGAGAGGTAGGAGTGAGTATATATAGTTGGAGCTCAAAACTAGTCGTTTGGGCAGATTTTTCTGCCTGAGACCGGTTGAACCGCCCCCTAGGGCGGTTGAACCGCCCCTGGCAGACCTGGCAGCCTGTCTGCCAGTCTGACTGGCAGACTGACGCGCAGACTGACCGCAGACTGGTCAAAGTTGACCAACACCGGTTGAACCGCCCAGGGGGCGGTTGAACCGCCCCTGACAGCTCCTGGCGACCTGTTTGCCAGTCTGACTGGCAGACTGCAGATCAGAGGTCAGAGGAGTCAGAGACCAGCTGAACTGCCCCTCAGGACCAGTTCAACCGGTCTTGACCAGTGAGTTTAGGAGAGAAAACCCCAGCTCAACTGCCCGGAGGCAAGTTCAGCTGGTGTATGGTCAAAGAGGTTCACAGCTGAAGTTGAGTTCAGCTGAAGTTGAGAAAGCTCAACTCAGCTGAAGTCCAGCTCAGCTGAAAAACTCATCTGCAGCTGAAGAAGCTCAACTCAGCTGAAGTTCAGCTCAGCTGAAAAGCTCAGCTGCAGTTGAAGAAGTTCAGCTGCTTTTCAGCAAGAACACTCTAGGTTTCTCAAACCTAACCATGGTCAACCATAGAACGTTAAAGAGATTTTTGCTTTTCAAAAATAGCTTTTGAATAGAGAGGTTTGAGCTTTGGCAAACACCAACCTTCTTTTTGGATCTGTGGGGGAAGGATATCCCCCGGGTCCACTAAAAGAGTAAAGGACCTCACGGAAGGCCCAAGGGCCCAATAAATCATAAGGTTATTCTTTCGTGGGCCTGGGGAAAGACAACCAGCAACGCAGGGCGACATGAGGCCGGATTGGTGCAAACCCGGACAGCCCATAGCGTCGAGCCATTGGCCGCAACAAAGATCGACTTTCCCGCGTCGGGGCCTCCATGCAACGAAGCCACGTGAGGATAAGTCGGCGAGGGTTACGTAAAGGATAATCTCGAGAGGTTCACTATCTTTTAGCCACTTGTTGTTATCTTATCCATGTGTACTGCCCCACGGTCGAGTATATAAGGCCTAGGGGGCACCCCTTCAGAACGATCGACCCATTACTTAGCCACCCACATCAACTCTCTGTATTCTCGATCCAGAGAGCTCTCTTGTAACCATATCCACCAAGCATACTCATCAGGACGTAGGGTGTTACGCAACACTAAGCGGCCCGAACCTGTAAATCTTGTCCACTGTCCCTCGTGCGATCTGCACGAACCATTCTGCTACAGTTGTCGACACCTTCCTACTCCTAAAACACCTTGAGGGGCAACCCCGGGTGTGCGGTCGGACCCTAAACACCGACAGCTGGCGCGCCAGGTAGGGGGTGTGTCGACAATCCAAGCTAGCTCAATGGCCATCTCCTTCTACAGCAAGATCGCCCTACGCCCCGGATCTATGTTCCGCTTCGGAACAATCTCGTTCGTAGCAGATGAAGAAGGAACTCTGCACCGTATCGCGGATCCGCCGGAAAAGGAGTCTTCCTCAACAAACTCCGAAAATACCGGAGAGGTGCAACCTCCGGCCTCCCGAAAGAAGATCACCGCGACGGCAACACCGTTCTACCCCGACGTCCTCTTCGTCGGAAGGGCGGAATCGCCCACCATCTCCGACGACGAGCCGACTGTACCCGGGGAGGAACCGCCTCAGCGAGAGTCCCGTCGACGAAGAAACCGGCGCAGGAATGTTCGACGACATCACGCGGCCGGAGAGCGGAATCCGGAACAACCTGTCTCACGAGACGAGGTCTCGGAGGTAGGAGAAACCCCGGAAGAACGCGTCTTCAGAGAGCGAAGGAACTCCCGACGACGTGATCGCCGACGAGCTCAGGAACAGGCTGAGCATGATGCAAGGCAACGTCGAGAGAATCCACTCTTCGGGTGCAATCTGAACCCCGATTTCGCCCGAGCCATGAACACGCTGAGCGAAGTCGGAGGGGTGCTGGCTCGGATAGCGGAAGGACTTCCTCGGACTCCTGACGCCGACGGCTACCGACGACTGTTCACCCAGGCGGCCAACCATCTTCTACCGCTTGCTCACCCGCCGAACGATCTACGACACGCCATCAACAGTCGCCGGGACGCGCGGAGCTCCATCAACGCTTCGCGGGAACGGCGGCATGAGAACGAAATTCGTCGTCGAGAGGAGTACGACAGGGATCATGGTGCCCCGACTCAGAGCCAAGCCACCAGGACTGAGTCGGCGACGGCTTCAACTGGCGGAACCTCCCGGGAACGGTCGAGGAATCACAACCACAACTCCCCTCCCCGGGACAGACATCGACCCCGGCGACAGGAGGACACGTGCGGAGTGTCCGCCCTTACTCCGCGCCTCAGGGCCATCCAATGGCCTCCCAATTTCAAGGTATCCAATGTTGACAAGTATGAACCTAAGCAGGATCCATGGGGTTGGCTAGCCGTCTACACCACCGCTGCTCGAGCTGCCGGAGCATCCGAAGACGTGATGACCGCATACTTGCCCATTGTCCTTGGACAAGACGCGCTGCAATGGCTACGACATCTACCCCGACACTGCATCGACGCCTGGGGAGACTTCAGTCGGCGTTTCACCGCCAACTTCCAGTCCCTCTCCGACAAGCCGGCGCAGCCGTGGGACCTTAAATCTATCAAGCGCCGAGGGGACGAAACTCTCCGATCGTACCTCAAGAGGTTTCAAACCATGAGGAATCGAATCCCCGATGTCACGGAAGCGGCCGTGATCGAGGACTTCTACCGAGGATCTAATGATTCGGTTTTCGTCCGAGCCATACTACAAAGGGCGCCGACCACCTCGGAGGAGCTGTTCCGGGAAGCCGACCTCTACATCACCGCCGACGAGCGAGCCCAGGATCTCATCGGAGGAGCGAAGCCCGCACCGGCAGCACCACGACGCGACACGAACCAGCAACCCGACAAGCGGTGGGAGAAGAGGCCACGCGAGGAAGTGCACACCGCCGGCGGACCACCTGCTTCTCGCGCTCGAGGAGGACCTCGTGGAGGCGAGCGTACGCTGGACGACATCCTCGACGCCCAGTGCCCGTACCACAAGGACATGCGCCACACTCTTCGTAATTGCCGAGACTTCAAGCACTCCGTCGGACACGGCCGACCCTTCCAACCTTTACCTCCTCCTCCGCCGAGGGGAGGACCAGATGAACCACGACAACCCCATAGGCAGGAGGAGGGAGGAGGAGGAGGAGCTTTCCCGCGCGTTGACAGGGAGGTCAACGTCATCTTCGGCGGACACGGATCGCAGGAGAGCAGAAGACAGCAAAAGCTCAATGATCGCCAGATACTGGTGGCGACCATCGGCCCTCCCGCCCCATACCGATGGTCGGAACACCCGATCACCTTCACTCGGGCGGATCAATGGCTCAACTTCGACCACCCGGGCAAGTACCCGCTTCTCGTCGATCCGGTGATCCGAGAGAGCCGGGTGAAAAAGGTGTTAGTGGACGGGGGGAGCAGCATCAACATCACCTTCCCCCGGACACTCCAGAGCTTGGGAGTTCATCTCAAAGAGCTCCACGAGTCGGACACTCCTTTCTTCGGCATCGTGCCGACGGAAGGGGAATACCCGCTGGGCCACATCTACATGCCGGTCACCTTTGGAACTCCGGAGAACTATAGAACCGAGTTCCTGAGGTTTGAAGTGGCGAACTTCGACTGCGGGTACAACGCCATCATCGGGAGGCCAGGTTTGGCCAAGTTCATGGCCATTCCGCATTATACATACATGATACTGAAGATGCCAGGGCCACAAGGGATCATAACTGTGCGAGCCGACCTCCAAGGCGCCGCAGAATGTTTCCGAGTGGCTATTCAAGCAGCCCTCACCGCCAAGCCATCGACAGCTCCCTTCGCAATGGCGAACTCTAAGCCTGAGGAGGACCTCGCAATACCAGCAAATGAAGCTCAGACCGCGACCTCCATGCGGCCGACTGAAGAAACCAAGAGAATCAACCTGGGGTTTGCTGATGAGCGCAAGACGGCCATCATCAGCTCCAGTTTGGATGACAAATAGGAAAGCGCGCTCGTCCGGTTTCTGCAAGATAACCGAGATGTATTCGCATGGCAACCTGCGGATATGCCGGGAGTCCCGAGAGAACTGGCCGAGCACAAACTGAAGGTTTTTCCCCAGGCGAGGCCGATTCGGCAGAAATTACGTCGTTTCACGCCTGATAAGAGGGAAGCCATTCGCGCCGAGCTAGCTCGCTTGGTCGCGGCTGGATTCATTAGAGAAGTATTACATCCTGAGTGGTTAGCCAATCCTGTTCTTGTACTCAAAAAGAATAAAGTGGACTGGCGCATGTGTGTTGATTATACCGATCTCAACAAACACTGTCCGAAGGATCCCTTCGGGCTCCCAAGGATAGATCAGGTGGTGGACTCCACCGCTGGGTGTTCTATGCTGTCTTTCTTGGATTGCTATTCCGGGTATCATCAGATCAGTCTGGCAAAGGAAGATGAAGAAAAAACGGCATTCATTACTCCGTTTGGCGCTTTCTGTTATACCTCCATGCCGTTCGGCCTCAAAAACGCTGGAGCGACTTACCAGAGAGCTATTCAAACATGCTTAGCCGATCACTGGGGCAAGCGTGTGGAGGCTTATGTGGATGACGTGGTGATCAAAACACAGGACTCAAAAGACTTCATTGAAGATTTGCAACTGGTTTTCAACAGCCTGAGGCGGTATAGATGGAAGCTTAATCCCGAGAAATGTGTTTTTGGGGTACCAGCCGGAAAGTTGCTCGGATTTATTGTCAGCCACCGGGGAATTGAAGCTAATCCAGATAAAATTGAGGCTATCATGAAGATGGAAGCACCTCGATCGCAGAAGAAGGTTCAACGACTTACTGGATGCATGGCAGCTTTAAGCAGATTTATATCCAGACTGGGAGAAAAAGGTTTGCCGTTTTACAAGTTACTCAAGAAGGTGGATAAATTCCAATGGACTTCAGAAGCACAAGAAGCTCTGGATGCTCTGAAAAAATTCTTGACAACACCACCAGTGCTGAAACCACCTCGGCGAGCTACGTCAACTCAACCAGTTGAAGATTTGCTATTGTACATCTCTTGCACGACTCACGTGGTGAGCACCGCGTTGGTAGTCGAACGAGTAGAAGAAGGGCATGCCTACCCAGTACAACATCCTGTCTACTTCATCAGTGAGGTCCTCGGCCCCTCAAAGAAAAAGTATCCTCAAGTTCAGAAACTATTGTATGCAGTACTTCTAACTGCCCGCAAGCTGCGTCACTACTTTGACGACCACAAAGTCATAGTAGTCACAAGTTTTCCAATAGGGGATATTCTTCACAACAAGGAAGCCATCGGTCGAATAGCCAAGTGGGCCTGCGAGCTGGGATCTCATGACATCGAGTTTCGGCCTCGCACTGCAATCAAAACCCAAGCACTGGTTGATTTCGTATCAGAGTGGACTGAACAACAAGTACCAGACAACCCGGAGACTGCAGAAGTATGGCGAATGTATTTTGATGGCTCACTCAAGCTGCAGGGAGCAGGAGCGGGGATTCTTTTCACTGCACCAGGAGGCGAACACCTCAAGTACGCCCTCCAGCTGCTATTCCCGGCCTCCAACAATGCAGCCGAGTATGAAGCTTTGATCCATGGATTGAACATTGCCATATCACTGGGCGTCAAAAGATTAATGGTATATGGGGATTCTCTGGTAGTCATCAGCCAGATAAATAAGGAGTGGGATTGCTCAAACGATTCGATGGGAAGATACTGCACTGCCGTCCGAAAACTGGAGGATAAATTCGAGGGTCTAGAATTTCATCATGTGGAGAGAGATCGGAACGCGGCAGCCGATGCACTGTCCAAGCTAGGATCCAGTCGAGCTCAGGTTCCACCCGGGGTTTTTGTGCAAGAAATTCTGCAGCCAAGTATCTCATTGGGTCAAATGGAAGAATGCAACATCATAGATCAACCCGAGTCAGATCCCGATGACTGGAGAAAGCCAATCATTAAGTACATAAGGGATGAAGAAGAACCAGATGATAAGAACTCGGCAGAGCGCATTGCAAGACAATCAGCTCACTATACACTTATTGGGGAAACATTATACAGAAGGGGTGCATCAGGTGTCTTCATGAAGTGCATTCTCCCATCCACTGGAAAGCAACTCTTAGAAGAGGTCCACGCTGGACAATGTGGGATACATGCAGCCTCCAGAACACTAGTTGGGAAGGTCTTCAGGTCAGGATTCTATTGGCCAACAGCAAAGAATGATGCAGCCGAGTTAGTTCAGAGGTGCGAAGCCTGCCAATACTTGTCAAAACAACAACACCTGCCAGCACAGCAGCTGCAGACCATACCAGTGACCTGGCCTTTTGCATGCTGGGGGCTGGATATGATTGGACCTTTCAAGAAAGCTCAAGGGGGATATACTCATGTGTTGGTAGCAATTGACAAGTTCACTAAATGGATAGAATTCAAGCCCATTGCCTCCTTAACTTCTGCTAAGGCCGTGGAATTCATACAAGACATAATATTCAGATTCGGGATACCAAATAACATCATAACTGATTTAGGATCCAATTTCACGAGTTCAGAATTCTTTGACTTCTGCGAGCAAAAAAGCATTCAGATCAAGTATGCATCTGTAGCCCATCCAAGAGCCAACGGGCAAGTTGAGCGAGCCAACGGGATGATATTGGATGCACTCAGAAAAAAAATTTTCGATAAGAACGAAAAATTCGCAGGAAAGTGGATAAGGGAATTACCCTATGTTGTTTGGAGCCTAAGAACCCAACCCAGCCGAGCTTTGCATGGAAACACTCCTTTCTTCATGGTCTATGGGTCGGAGGCAGTGCTGCCTGCTGATCTCAAGTTTGGGGCGCCAAGGCTGATTTTTGAAAGCATAGCAGAAGCTGAGACCACCAGGCTAGAGGACATAGACGTACTCGAAGAAGAACGGCTAAGCGCAGTAATCCAGTCAGCAAGATACCAGCAGACTCTAAGGCGCTATCACGACAAGGCTGTGCGGCAACGATCCTTTTCAGTAGGGGAGCTCGTCCTTCGCCGAATTCTAACGGGAGAAGGACGACACAAGTTATCACCCTTATGGGAAGGACCCTTCATAGTAGCAGAAGTCACTCGGCCTGGATCATATCGCCTCACTCAGATGGATGGCACGGAAGTCGGGAACTCTTGGAACATAGAACACCTGAGAAAGTTTTATCCTTAGCCGTACCTCAAAACTGCTGGGATAACAATGATGTACTCTGTAAAGTGGAAATATGTCATCAATAAAGAAAAGGTTTCAAGGATACTCAATTTATTTACGACTGACTTGCATTCTTACTTGACTCGGGGTGACCACTATGCCCTGCTAACGGAGCAATCGACTTAAGTCGGCAACAACTTAAGGCGGTGCGACATGCTCACGCTTACTTAACTCGGGGTGACCACTATGCCCTGCTAACGGAGCAATCGACTTAAGTCGGCAACGACTTAAGGCGGTGCGACATGCTCACGCTTACTTAACTCGGGGTGACCACTATGCCCTGCTAACGGAGCAATCGACTTAAGTCGGCAACGACTTAAGGCAGTGCGACATGCTCACGCTTACCTAACTCAGGGTGACCACTATGCCCTGCTAATGGAGCAATCGACTTGAGTCGGCAACGACTCAAGGCGGTGTGACATGCTCACGCTTTACTTAACCCAGGGCGACCACTATGCCCAGCTAACGAAGCAATCAACTCCAGTTGGCGTCTACTTAAGACCAATGCAACATGCTCTGGCCTATTTAATTCAGGGGATGATTTCCATATCCCACAGACAAAATTCATAGTCATCATGCAAACTCATTAACTAAAAAATTCTGATACAATAAGTGAGTAATTATGTTGTTCAAATAAACCGGTGTCCTCTAACAAATGTTCAATCATGCAAGCTGCGCGCTCGGAGCACGCGAAATGTTTTCTCTATTTTGCAATGTCTTTTCCAGGAGCAGTCGACGAAGAAGGACGACTCGAGGAGTCAGGAGCAGCGTTCACGTCAGCCCTTATATCTTCAGGAACGACTACGCCAGGCCTCCTCATCAGAATTCGTCCCGCCCGAATGGCCTTATCCATGGCCCTATCGCGTTGGGCTCTCAGAGTATTGGAAGTCTCTTCAGCAACCTTGACAGCCAACTGGGCAGCCTCTAGCTCCTGGGTAACGGATTTCTTGGAAGCACGCAGATTCTTGATGACAACGTCTTTAGCCGATATCAACTCCCGAAGGCGAATCACATCATCCAAGGACTCCTGCAGCTTGTAGCGAAGATTGTTCAGCTCCTCCATGGAAAAGCGATGACTCCTCTCCAGAATAGTCAGCGAGTTGCTAGAATCTCGATACAACCTATCAAGATTGTCACGAGAAGCAGCAAGGATGCGTTTTTCTTCCTGCAAGCACAAATCAGTTCCTTCAGAAAACCAGGCAGACAATAGGAGTATAGCAAGTCAAAAGCGCAGTTTCGTATTTCACCTTTTCAGAGTCTAGCTGAGCATGCAAGGAAGAACTCAACGCGTTGGCATCATCTAAAGCGGCAGAGACTTGACTCAGCTCAATTTGACCTTGAGAATACTTTTCCTCAAGATCAGTGCATCGCCGAGACAGTTCAGCCCGATCTTGAGAATGTTTCTCCTCAAGTATTGTAATCTGTCGAGTCATTCCTAGCGAAGGATAACCAAACAAAGCGAGGTCAGAAGGTAAAACAGTCCACAACAAGCACGAAGAAAAGAAAAAGGGGCACTAACCAGCGTTAGTCGCCTCCAACTCGGATACACGGCGATGAAGAGACACCGGATTCCAACACGAAAAGGATGAAGCTACTTCCGGGATAGGAGCGCCATGCAATTTCAGCTGGCTGGTCATCCCATCCATCAAAACCTGATGAGAAGAGCAGATGAGCATAATGGCAAGAGTTCATGTAAAAGTCAAGCTAAGAAACAGCACAGTACCTGGAGGTTGGAGAAGAACGAAGGGATCCCCAAGTCAGGAGAAATCAGATGATAACCCGGCGCAAGGTCATCACCCGAAGCAGCATGCAATGGAACAGTGGGAATCAGTTCATCTCCTTCAACAGAGCCGGATACTCGATCAACGGGGATGCTGCCCTCCAAAGCGACGCCCCGGTCTGAAGTTTGGGCCACCACCATGCAGCCAGAGTGTGGAGGTGACCCAGCGTGAACGTCCATGGAAGCGCCGGAGGGAGACCCTGTTTGGGCACCCTCAGGGACTGGGCCATAGTTGGCACTGCCCACTTGAGCCGGGTTATCCCCGGCAACACCCTCGGGGGCTGGGCAGTAGCTTGTGCTCTTCGCCCGGGTTAAGTCGTCCCCGACGACACCCTCGGGGGCTGGACATGTATCAACACCATCCCTGGGGTCCAAACTTTCAGCAATAACCATCTCTAAGGTTGATGGGCCCTCGGCTACTTCCATGGAATCAGGACAATCCAGGTTAACATCCCGTCCCTCAAGATCGCGCTCTAAGGTTGATGAGGCACGGGATGACCTCAACCCAGCGTCCGGCACGGCATCACGAGCTTCTGTCACATCATCATCCACTGGCCCTGATAGCAAGTCCTCTGGGACCATATCCTCCAGAGTTTGATCAAAGTCGGCCAGGGATATGTTTTGCAGACCAACAAGAGCAGACAAAGCCGGAGAAGGAACCCCACTACTTTCCCCACTGGCGAGGAATTGCCGACTGTTCTTCCGAGTCAGAGGAACCTCATCCTCTTCCTCTTCGTCGTCTTCACCAGCAACACTGGCAACACACCCATTGGGTTCAGCAACAGATGGACCACACTCATTGGGATCAGCAACAGATGGACCACACCCATTGGGTTCAGCAACAGTCATACCACACCCATTGGGATCAGCATCAGCAAATTCAGGCGCAGGAACCTCCTCATCAGCAGGAACCGAGGGACCAGCACCCTGATCCAAACTAGATACTCGCCGAATACGTCTCTTCTTCTTTTTCTGCTCATCAGCAGAAAGATCAGTCTGACTGGTTCGGCGGGGACGCTTCGAGCGAGCACGGACAGGTCTCTGAACATCCAAGATTATACCGACCTCTGGGAGAGGTGCCACTGCCAATGACTCAGCAGGAATAGTGTCAGAAGAATCTTCAGCCAACATGTCAAGCACGGCATTTATTTCAGCATCAGTAGGATCCAAAGGCACCTCGAAATGGATTTGTCGTTCATCATCAGGGATTTTCCCAAGTGAAGCAACCAAAGCACTAACCTCCTCGTCAGAAGGCCGCGTTCTAAGGCCCAAACTGCCATCAGTCGCAGGTGGGTTTGACACGAAGCGAGTGAAGGCCTTAGCAGGGGGCAGATTCCAGGCTGAATACGCCACCGGAGCACCAACATTGGATACTTTGCCTCTGAGAATCATCTCCAGTCGGCTCACCAAATCTGCAGATGGGATCCTTCTATTGGTAACTCGAGTTGGGTCGGCTAGCCCTTGATACAGATAAGCCGGGTGGACCCTGTCTTTCAGTGGCTAAATGTTTTTGAAAACGAAGTCAGCAACTATAGCTTCAGCAGTTAAACCCCTCTCTTTCAATAGCCCAACTTCAGCTAGCAGCACACTGGCCTCAGCCACCTCTTCGTCTGTAGGAGACTCGGTCCAGCTCGGGGTGCGAACATCTGGCTGTCTTCCTGACCGGGGGGGAGAGAATTTCCATAGTTATCAACTATAAACCATTCTAGGCGCCATCCCTTAATGCTGTCTTTAAGGGGGATCTCAAGATACTCAGTTTTCCGTCCCCGGCGCATCTCCAAGCTGGCACCTCCAACCAACTGATGCTGTCCCCCGGCCATCCCAGGGCGACAATGATACAGGTGTTTCCACAAGCCAAAATGCGGCAGCACGCCAAGAAAGGCCTCACATAAGTGGACGAAGATAGAAATTTGCAGAATTGAGTTAGGGTTCAGATGGGTTAAGTTGATGTGGTAGAAATCAAGAAGACCACGGAAAAAGGGAGAAATAGGAAGGCCAAGGCCGCGGAGAAGAAAGGGAGCGTAAACCACAGACTCGTGGGTATCCTCCGTCGGGACCGTAGTTCCGTGGCAAATCCGCCAAGAACAGAGTTCCCGTGGAGGAAGAACCCCGATAGACACGAGGTGGAGGAGTTCGGTTTCAGAGATGATAGAGATGTGGTTACCTGCGAAAGGCAACTGACTGTTGGGATCAATTGGGGGAATCACCACAGCGGAAGAACTCGCGACTTTCCTCTTGGGAGCCATCTCGATTTCACCAGCGAGCAAATTGGAGGCAAGCGCAGAGAGGATTTGGAAGCAGGAATGCAAGAACTAGGGCGCGGAAAGCAAAGGCGGCTAAAAGTGCAACTCTTATGGGATATTCTCGGACCAGATACCGTTTCAAAAAGTGCCCAGTCATCACTCGGCAGTTATTTCCAAAATCCCAGCATGCCACGTGGTCATTCGGCAGTTTTTTCCCAAAAAACTGGTGGGCCCTCTCCTTACTCGGGTGCTAATCCTCGAAATAACTCGGTGTTGCCTCTAAAATGCCGACGTCACTATTCAGTCACTCGGCGTTGCCTCTAAAACGCTGATCTTGAGTTCAATCGTTCGGCATTACTTCTAAAATGCCAACGTTGACCCTTAATCACTCGGCGTTGCCTCTAAAACGCTGATCTCGAGTTCAATAACTCGGCGCTGCCTCTAAAGTGCCGACATCACTATTCAGTCACTCGGTGTTGCCTCTAAAACGCTGATCTTGAGTTCAATCGCTCGGCATTACTTCTAAAATGCCAACGTTGACCCTCAATCACTCGGCGTTGCCTCTAAAACGCTGATCTCGAGTTCAATAACTCGGCGCTGCCTCTAAAATGCCGACGTCACTATTCAGTCACTCGGTGTTGCCTCTAAAACACTGACCTCGGGTTCAACTGTTCGGTATTACTTCTAGAAATGCCAACATTGACCCTCAATCACTCGGCGTTGCCTCTAAAACGCTGACCTTGAGTTAAATTGTTCGACATTGCCTCTAAAATGCCGAAGTCACTACTTAATCACTCGGCGTTGCCTCTAAAACGCTTACCTCGAGTCTAATTGCTCGGCATTGCCTCTAAAATGCCGAAGTCACTACTTAGTCACTCGGCGTCGCTTCTAAAACGATGATCTGGAGTTCAACTACTCGGCATTACTTCTAAAAACATTGATACAGACTGCAATATTGCTCGGAAGCATCAGTATAATGATCAAGCTGTTCGTCTATGGCCTCAAAAGACTCAGATTCACAGTCAAACGAAACGATTCATCAAAAGGAAACCAAACTTGTTCTTCATTCAAGGGAAGTGGCAACATTTACAAATCAACTCATTATGAGTTGATACTTCCCTATTTCTACTACTATACTACACTCTACTGCTACTACTACTACTACACTACATTATACTACTTTACATTACTAATACTACTACATTATTTTACTATACTACTTCTAATCTATACTAATATTTGTAAACCAGTGGCATTTAGCCACTGGCCTTGTTGCCACCCCTGCTGCCGCCGCCGCCGCTCCTGCCGCCGCTGCCGCCCCTGCCGCCGCTGCTCTTGGTGCCGCCCCTGCCGCCGCCGCTTCTGGTGCTGCCCCTGCTGCTGCCGTTGCCTCCGCCACTGCCGCTGCCGTCGTCGTCGTCATCGTCGCCGTCGTCGTCGTCGTCGTCGTCGTTGTCCTCGCCCTCGCCGCCGCCGTCCGAGTCCTCCTCGTCCGAGGAGTACTCGGACTCATCCGAGCCCTCGAGCCCGGAGCGCTCGACGGCCCGGATGTAGGACCAGACCTCCGCGGCTAACCCCTAGGAGTCGTCCGAGTCATCGGACGACGCCGGGGGAGAGACGGGGGCCGGGGACCTCTCGGACTCGGAGGAGAACTCCTCCTCCGAGTACTCCGAGTCGCCGAAGTCCTCCGATGGAGGAGTCGGCTCGCGCTTGCGTTTCTTTCCCATGGAGGCAAGCAGAAAAGAAGAGAAGGAAGCAGTAAGGAATAGCGAAGGGATGTGAAGAAACCAGAGGAACAACAGCGTTATTTATAGAAGAGAAAGGCAACCGCTCACCTCCAACCGCGGTCACTGAACAGTCGCTAAGCATTCAATATACAACTCCACCCGTCCAAAGACACGTCAGGCGGCGGACGCCGTTTCATGCAGCACTACACCCATTGGGACTCCAGTCAACAGCACAAAGGATATGATTACACTCGCCGTCCCATCACATTACAACTCAGAAGCAGCCGGTTAAAACACTCAGCGTACCAAGCCGTCCCTTGCCCACACCCATTGGGGGGGGACGCCCAGGAATTGTCAGTATATTTTTCAAAATGGTCACATCTGTGCAGAGCATGCAGTGAATGCCTCAAGACAAAAATGAGATATCAACAAGAGTTAAAGGGAAGCCAAGTATAGCCAGCAGAGTGCAAAATACGGTCGACAGACATGACTTGAAGACTAGACAGGGAACGTCCATCGAATGTCCAATCGAGTGCAGAGCAAATACACTATGCTACCTAGCAAGATACGGAAGGATTGCAAATTCAGCTGCAAAAGACAAAACATATGCTGACCTCTGAAGCATAATATTGATGACATAGCACGGATGACATCATGCCAACTTTTTTATAAGCAGAAAGAGTAATTTTCAGCAAGAGGACACAAAAAGAAGACCTTCAAGCGAATTATCCTCAAAAAATCCACTTGAAGGTCGGGGGCTACACCCATTGGGTGCACCTTCGGTGCACCCCATGGATTGTCATTCTAAGCCAGGATAGCACCAATTTCTAAGGGCATGGGACAAGATTAAGAAGCCAATCCTCAACTGGAATAAAGGAACACAAATGGAAGTAATCTCTGATGAAGACCTTCGAGTAGATTATTTTCTAAAATCTACTCGAAGCTCGGGGGCTACACCCATTGGGTGCACCTCCGGTGCACCCAATGAGGTTCAGAATCCTACAAACAGGAATGCCGATCTCTAAGGCACAGGCACAAAGCTAGGTTTTGGTCAACGAATGATCGAAGCAGGAGAGAACAGCAAGGAGTCATCTTTCTTCAAATCACCTACAAGCTGGACCTGAGATCTTCGGGTTGATTACTTCTAAATTAACCCAAAGATCGGGGGCTTGTGGGGGAAGGATATCCCCCGGGTCCACTAAAAGAGTAAAGGACCTCACGGAAGGCCCAAGGGCCCAATAAATCATAAGGTTATTCTTTCGTGGGCCTGGGGAAAGACAACCAGCAACGCAGGGCGACATGAGGCCGGATTGGTGCAAACCCGGACAGCCCATAGCGTCGAGCCATTGGCCGCAACAAAGATCCGACTTTCCCGCGTCGGGGCCTCCATGCAACGAAGCCACGTGAGGATAAGTCGGCGAGGGTTACGTAAAGGATAATCTCGAGAGGTTCACTATCTTTTAGCCACTTGTTGTTATCTTATCCATGTGTACTGCCCCACGGTCGAGTATATAAGGCCTAGGGGGCACCCCTTCAGAACGATCGACCCATTACTTAGCCACCCACATCAACTCTCTGTATTCTCGATCCAGAGAGCTCTCTTGTAACCATATCCACCAAGCATACTCATCAGGACGTAGGGTGTTACGCAACACTAAGCGGCCCGAACCTGTAAATCTTGTCCACTGTCCCTCGTGCGATCTGCACGAACCATTCTGCTACAGTTGTCGACACCTTCCTACTCCTAAAACACCTTGAGGGGCAACCCCGGGTGTGCGGTCGGACCCTAAACACCGACAGGATCCCCCTTTATAGTACGACGATTCCTATACTCAAGTTAAATAAATAAAATATAATGAAGTAAACTCCTTGAGTCATTGGTGTCTCATGTGTGATTTCTCCATGGCATTGCTTCATAAGGATCACAAACATCTTTGTCTCACCTTTTGAAGCAAACTTAAATCAAACCCTGTGACTTGTACCATATCACCTTATATGAGTTCAAATCATGGCTTCAAGTCACCTTACTGATGCATCAACATGTTATAACTCTTCATAGCTGATTAGTTCATCGACTTAGTGCAAGTACTCTCTTCTTCACCTTAGCCATGGTACCTCGGTCTACAAGCCGTCGCTTGGCCTTCACCTTTGCTTAGTTCCTCGAAGCCCTTTCCTTGCTATCTTCACCCTATCAAGCCATTCTTGAGTCACATCATATTGAGCATCCATTGAGAGAATCATTTCTTCAATATTGTGAACCTTGCTTGAATGTCTTCTAGATATAACTGTCAAGGTCAATCAAGCTCTAGTTTGATTCTCATAGAAGCATATATGGACTGACAGTAATATGGTCAAGCCAATTCACGATTCCTCATATCTTATTCACTTTGGCTTGACCAATCCTCTTAATCACTTCAACCTCTATTATGATCATATTTATGCATAGTGATTTCTAAGGACATGTCCATATATTCAAACCAATATAGAGACCATATTATATCCATTTGCATTGTCTCACTGGTTATATAACCTCGTGTTGAACCTTTGTTCACTGATCATTATACACTATTCAAGTATGTTCATCATACTGAATTTCCTGTTCAACACTTAGCAAACTCGTTAGACCTTTAAATGTGTTGTTATCCAAATCACCAAAACTCACAAAAGGGATGAATGCACTTTCAATCTCCCCCTTTTTGGTGATTGATGACAACACATTTAAAGCTTACATAAGATTTGATAAATAAGATTTTAAATCCTATGATATAGTTTCCTCCCCCTAAATATGTGCATTTCAGAAAATAACACTTTTGTACTCAATTGCCAAAAGCACATATTTAGGTCAAAGTATGGAGACAACTTATATCATACTATTCATGCAGTGCAGTGTGTCATAAAATAAACGTGATGCTCATGACATAGTATGCACTCATCAACTTTCTACATCTTATGTTTTTCTTATGATTCCCCTTTTTTGTTAATTATTTCTCCCCTTCTTAAAAGTATTCTAACACTTAGTTACATAAAACTAAAGGTAAGCTTTAATGCAAAATTTCTCCCCCTTTGTCAAAAATCTCCAAAAAGGATACTAAGAATATAAAGGGTAGAAATTATGATTAAGCAAGATGTTAACACACTATCATGAAGAGGGTCCTTAGATGGCACAAAGGTAATGGATAAGTGTCATAAATGATGTACCTTTGCATTTTACCTTTGCAAGGGGTTTTCAGACTTGTGTTGGATTTAGAATTCATTTGCAAGCTCTTGTTGGCATAGTTGTGACATAGGTCCAAGATATCAAATGAATATAGTCATACTAATTGAAAGATAAATCTTGATACCTGGCGTCTAGATGTCACCTAGCATTTTCTTATCACAACAAGAGGCAACATGAAAATTGCACAAGTATGGATTATGCAACTAGTGATCATGTATGAAAAATATCAATTGAAAAATACCAATTGATACAATTTGATAGATAAATAGATCACTAATAGCATATTACACTAAGTTCTCCTCAAGTTTTAGTGCACACATATATATGAATTCAATTGATACCTGTTGAGAGTACTTATTTGCAACTTAAAGTACCATTGGCATACAAGGAGTATCAATTGAACATAATCATGCAACATAAGGAACATGTGCACTATTTAATCAATTGAGTTCTAGACAGGAGAATTTATAAGCTATGCTACTTCAGACATTTGCAATCCAAAAGGATGTGATACATATTTACCAATTTTAGATGACATTGGAGTAGCATATACAAGAGAAACTCATTCTCTTATGAAATGTATAGAAGATACATTTATTGGAGCAAAGAATCTTTGATACCCATCAAGTTTTGCAGTGGAAGCGATTGTCTTTGCTTGAAGATTCCTTTCTAATTTGAGACTACACACATAGTAGACTTGAAAATGAAGTTAGTCTCAAAGATTCAAATTATAGACCATTCTCCCCCTAAATGTATGCATACAAGTGATGAATACTTGTTTAGCTTATGCACTTGGACTTGTGAGGCTAGGGGATTAAGTTCTACAATTTGAACCTTGGTACAAATAAAGTATGAAAATATGAAATTGCACCAATTTAAGGAATTACTCATAATCAAACGGTATACTAATAGACATGATATGCAATATTTTAAGCCAAGATTCAAGTGCAACCTTATGATGTGACTTAAGATATTGCATATACATGCATACACTAACTTGTAAGAGCCTAGATATACAAATGTAATACAATAGTTCATGGAGTGACACACCTTTGTTCTATGCCACATGGTCTCCATTATAATCATGAATTTCCATTTTAGCTTTTGATAGGCTTGACATTTCAAAGAGAAACTTATCCTATTCAAACGATCAAGAGAAATTCATTTTCATTTCTATGGAACCATTCATCCTCATTTGATGTTATCCAAGGTGCGAGACTACACAACATGAACTTGAAAGAAATCATTAGTCTAACAAGATATAGGCTAAACTCTCCCTCAATTTGTGCATGCAAGAGTACACAAAGTTCACTTATGCACATTAACAATGTGAGGTTAAAGGAGATGTTTGTACTATATCTTGGCTTAACATAACATGCTTTATATAGATGATGAAAATTAAACCAATTGAAGATTTAAGAACTGAAAGTATATCAATTGAAATCCTGAAGGGTAAAGCATGCTAATATGAACTTCAAACCTCATAATGAAGGATATCATATAAATATGTCACTACATCTTCATTATTTGGTTGACAAAAAATAATAACTCCCTTCTTGAGTCGCTGTGATCTCTTTTCTCTTTACGATTTTATCCAACCAAGTGATCTTGAACTTCTTTCATCTTTTCTTGATTCGATCATACTTGATATGAGACCTATTGAAACTCAATGATTGAAAGAACCAAGACGCTTATATTTGTAGATTTTGAATTCATCTTCAAAGAACTTGGGAGGACCTTGTTGAAACACTTAGAAAAGAGAGCATTAAAAACACAAGAGAGAGTTTCACAAATGATGATCCTTATATGTGCATGGCAAATGAATCATCATTATTGAAACCCAAAAGGATAGACTAAATTCCTTTAAATTAGTGCACACATATAGTTGATGTCAAAGTTATATGCACTATTGAACATTTTATATTGCAAGGAATTTAACCTATACTATGGTACATCCCACTAAGGATAGAATACTAAAACAACTGAAGGAGATGAAGTTTTCATACCTTGGCCTCTTATCAACTTCATCTTACTTTAGTTGAATTGTATCCTTTAAGCTTGTGATTTATCCAATTTTAAAACAGGCACCATCTCTTAACATAGATTTTCTATGGATAAACTCAACACAAGAGAAGACATTAGTAGCACAAGCACTAGTTTCTTATTTAGCAACCCTTTATATGTGGAAGGCAAGCGAGTTGCTAAAATAGAGAAACCTCATAATATGGACTAAATTTCCCTTGATCCCTCATGCACAATATATTTTGAATGACATGGATAATATGCATGGTTATTCAATGAAGTCTAAAAGGGCTGACTTAATCCATATTATGGTAAGTGTCTAATATAGAAGAATCAAATCCAAATTAACTAGATAGAGAATACGTCACATAATTTTGGATTGTTGTCCATATGATAATATTCATTCATCTTCCAATTGGACCTTTATTTTATAGTCAACAACTGATGTATATCCTCAAGTGCTTCTTTTCCCTTAGTGGCTACACAAGTCACAAAAGAGATAAGATTTGAAAATAATATGCACTTGAGATTCAGTTGTTACCACCCTTGCTACTATCTCTAAATATGATTTATACATTCATTATTGAGCACCCAACTTGATCCACTGAAGGAGTGATCCTGCAAAACAAGTTTAAGCTTCATATATTGGTACCCAATTTGAATTGGGTCCTTTGAGATTAGTAGTAAGAGCATTGAGTACCCACACAATCCTTATTGTGGCCTTTCTCTTTGTGTAGGCACCCACATATACTTGACAACCATCTTACATGGTTTCAAGTCAATATTTAATCACATAGATAAAAGCTAGAGTTAAGAATATGAGCCTTTTCTCCTTTTCTTTATACATCATTGTGTTGCCTTCTTGATGATGAACCTAGCTTGACCTTGGGTGCACCTAGCTTATCAAGGTTAGTCGCATAAGCATTCATATCATAAAGACAAGTTATGCATGGAATTTACAACTTAGTGATCCAATTCAAAGTGAAGCATATGGATACCGACTGAAGTAGATTTCTAAGATATCAACATAAGGGTTTCCAAAATTTAGAGAGTATGGATCACTAATTGTACCTTTTACAGTTTAAAATCATATCCATGTTAGTGCATATGTATATCATAAATATCAACAAAAAGGATTCTTATGCACTTTTAGATTTAATGATAAGGAAATTTTAAACTGCCTCAGGAGTAGCTATTTAGAAACCAAAGATTACAATCCATATGAATGAGATACAAATTTACCATTATGGATTGAGTTAGTATAGCTTACTAAAGAGAAACTTATTCTCTAAGACACAAGATATATAATGTTCTCCCATTAGATATGTGCATCAAGTATTTGAATGACTTGCCACATGCACTTTCAATTCAGTTAAGAGTCTCATGAGGAGTACATTACATATCATGGTCAAGGCATGACAAATTTGCAATGAATTAACTTATGCCTAAGAATACTTACCACCATATAGAATGTACCATTTGTTGTATCAATTGAAAGGTCTTACTATATGAGATGGTGTCATCTAAGTATTCTTCTTTTCTTCATTTGTGGAGACTTCCTTCTTTAGCTTGTTATCTCTTTTCCTTTTAAAACTACTCGAAAAGCACTTTGAAAAGAGGTATTAGTAATACAATGAAGTATTTAATGAATGATGATATTTGTATATGAATGGCAAATAAATCATCATTTATGAGGCATAAAGGCATAAATTAAATTCCTTTTAAGTTAACGCACATGGATGAGTGAATTAACAATATGCACCAATTTACAAATTTAATCCAAAAGGAATTTAACCTTCATATTGACATTCCTTTCCATAGAATATATTATTACAAATTGAAATAATGACACTTGAAAGGAACTACCGTTGATCAACAACCAATTAAAGCAATTTGTTCCATACCTTTGCCTTGAGCATTCCTAATCTTTCTTTTGGGTGAAGATTAACCTTTAATGCTTGTGATTTTATCAAATGAAGGAGCACAATCTCTACTTATGAATTTCCATGAAATGGCTTAAAAAAGATTGTATTAGTAACACAAGCAATAGTTTCCTATTTAGAAACCTCTAGTATATGAATGACAAGAAGGTTACTAAAATAAGGAAACCTCATGATATGAACTAAATTGCCCTTACAAGCATCATGCATAACACCAAAATTAAACAAGGTGAACAAAGCATGATTATTTAATTAAGTTTACATGGCAAGTTTAATTCATAGCATGATGAGTGATTAATTTAGAAGACTCAAAACCAATTTAAACAAGAATGAATACTTCACATAGTATTGGTTCGATCTTCTTTGAATGTTGAATGGCACACTCCATTTGGGAAACACATTCTCATGTTGTGAGACTACATAAACACTTAGATAGAAACATTAGTCTCACAACTCTAGTCATATAGAGAATTCCCCTTTTGGTAAGTGCTTTAAGAATTTGAATTTCTTACTTAGCACTCTATTCATTTAAGAACATGGGATAATCCTCTTTATGTCTAGGTCATGGCAATAATACGATAATAAATTTGAAATATGCCACAAGATACATACAACCAATTTAAAGCATGTAGATTGTCACAATATAAAAATATAAACTTGCAATCTACCATCTGATTGGAACTTTTCCAAGACAAGGTAAAATATTTTAAGTTCATTCTCAAGTGCTTCATTTTTCCTATGTGGCTACAAAAGACACAAAGGAATATACTAATTAAAAGCAATGTGCACTTAAGATTTAATTGTTACCATCCTTTGGATATCACTTAGTTGTAGGCCTTTTGCTTGATTCCCACAAAGGTTAATCTTTATTCCCTACAACACAAGTTCTTGCTAGAGATGAATATGAAGTTAGTGATATAACAACTCAATTCATCTTTGGGTCGATCTTAAAGGATAGACAATGTAAGATTGATAGCTTGAGATAAGAATTGAGTTAAACCGCTCAAGCACCCCAAAGCTTCATATCATCTCTGGGTACCTGCAAAACTTATTAAGTACATTTTGGTACCCATTTTTGGATGGGTCCACCAAGGTTAGCTAATAAGTACTTAGGCACCCAAATGGCCTTTGTGCTAGTTTTAGGTGAACTAATTACCTTTCTAGCACAAGTGTCATTTTTGGGTCTCCTAAGCGAATATGAATGAATTGACATGGTAGGCTTAGGATACTTACTCATTGGACAATCCTTGCAAAGGTGTCCCTTTCTTCGGCAAGTGTAGCAAATATGATTTTTAATTTTGCAAGACTCCTTCTTGCCTTGCTTCTTGTTTGCTACATGGTTAGTGAGCCTCTTTCTTTCCAAAGTTAAGCCACTATCTTTTATGTAGGGACATGACTTAATCTCATGTCCCTTCTCATGACATTGATAACACTTTCTAGTGCATCTTCTCTTATTTGGAAAAGTGGCTTGTTTGTTACCTTGTGTGGAGCATGTGGAGGTGTGGTTGAGGCACTTGTCATGAGCTTTGGCTTTCTTCTCTTGATGTTTGCTCATGCCTTTCTTGGGGAACTTAGCATTCTTTTGAAGCGGGTTTGTGCATGCTACGGTTGTCCCCTTCTCAAGCTTCTTCACCATGTTATCACGGTTATCGTGAGAAGGTTGAGCATGACACTTTCCCTTCAAAAGAGTTAAGCTCCTTCTTAGCCTTCCAACTTCTTCCTTGAGCTCTTTATTTTCTTGTGTGATAGAAATATCACTAATTCCTGAAATTTCTAGCTCAATGGAAGATTGGCTTGCTTGATAACAACAATTGTTAGCACATGGTAATATAGTTTCAATTTCAACACATGTGCACATGTGAGGTTGGTATGATTTCAAATTAGTTAACACAACCTCATGAGCCATTTCTAACATGATATGTGAATCCATAAATTTATTATGAGAGCATACAAGCATATCATGTTTTTTCTTGCAAAGCTAGATTTTCAATGTTTAGCTTTTCTACCATGTTCTTGAGCATAACATTTTTATTTTCTAATTTAGCAATATATGATGAATGATTAATAGCTTTAATTTGCTCAATTGAAATGTCTTCATACCTTTGGACCAAATCATCATGAGAGCACTTTAGCTTCTCATGCTCTTTGGTCAACTTCTCTAAGTCTTCAATTTTTCTGATGAGGAAGTCTTCTTGCTTATGAAGCATTTCTTTTTGTTCTTCCGCTCTTTTCATGAGTTTGAGCAAGCTCATCCGATGTTTCTTGCTTAGCTGAGCGAAGAATTGTTGAAGATCGTCCTCATCTTCACTATCACTTTCTTGCTCCTCCTCATCCTCACTTTCGCTTTCACTGTCACTCCCATTAGCAATAAAGCACATATGAGAAGTGGATTTGAAAGACGCACCTTGTGAAGAGGTGGATTCGTCGTTTGGTCTCCATCGATCATTTTCTTCTTCAATTTTGTTCTTTGCCTCATCTTCCTTCATTTTGAGGAACATCCTTTCGACGATTCTCATGGCAAGATCTATTGCCCTAGGATCAACATCTGCAACAAAAGATGAAGTCGAGGCAACCTCAACTTTTTCAAGCTTAGAAGCACTTTCGTTTCTTAATCCCCCCGACATGATCTTTTCCTCACGTGGTTAAGCGTTATAACGAGGATTAGGCTCCGATACCAATTGAAAGTTGCCTAGAGGGGGGTGAATAGGCAAGTTAAAACTTTTTCAACAAAAACTAGAAGCAAACTGGGTAAAACTGAATTGATCTCGAAATTCACCTAGTTAACTTTGGAAATGAGATGTTCTAGTTGATCCACAGGGTTCAAAGTAGTAGATCTGAGAAGGGCACTTCTCAAAATCCGCACACCAAAAAGATATAAACAAATCTTTCACGGAATGGTGAGAGAACGAAGAACACAAACAAACACAATGAGCAAGAACACAAGAGACACAAGATTTATCCCGAGGTTCGGTCACACCACCAAGGTGCCCTACTTCCACGTTGAGGCGCCCACAAAGAGCCGGGTCTCTTTCAACCCTAATCCTCCCTTTGCCGACCACAAAGGTCAAGCTCACACACTAATCTTTGCTCAAACGAGCGGGTAATACAAACTTTCTTGTGGTCTTCCACAAGATTTGGAGACTCACAAGAGACACCTAGTCGTCTAGGAGCTAGAAGCTCCAAGAGTAATGAATCCACAAAGAACTCAATGTAGTACCAAAGCTCGAATCAAGAAGTGAAAGGGAATTAGGCTTACACCTAGTCCCTAAATAATTTTGGTGGTTGAATTGCCCAACACAAATATTGGACTAACTAGTTTGCTCTAGTGTATAAGTTATACAGGTGCAAAAGGTTCACACTCAGCCAATAAAAAGATCAAGTTTTGGATTCGACAAAGGAGCAAAGAGGCAACCGAAGGCACCTCTGGTCTGGAGGCACCGGACTGTCCGGTGTACACCGGACAGTGTCCGGTGCACCAGAGGACTCCAACTCAAACTCGCCACCTTCGGTAATTTCTCAGACCGCTCCGCTATAATTCACCGGACTGTCCGGTGTACACCGGACAGTGTCCGGTGCTCCAAGGAAGCGCGGCCTCCGGAACTCGCCAGCCTCGGGATCGCGCAGCAGCCACTCCGCTATAATTCACCGGACATGTCCGGTGTGCACCGGACTGTCCGGTGTAACCACGGAGCAACGGCTATTTCGGCGCCAACGGCTACCTGCGGCGCATTTAATGCGCGGTCTGCGCGCGCAGAAGTCAGGCGCGCCCATACCGGCACACCGGACAATGAACAGGTGATGTCCGGTGTGCACCGGACATCCAGGCGGGCCCAGAAGTCAGAAGCTCCAACGGTCAGAATCCAACGGCATTGATGACGTGGCGGGGGCACCGGACATGTCCGGTGTGCACCGGACTGTCCGGTGCACCATCGACAGACAGCCTCCACCAACGGTCAAGTTTGGTGGTTGGGGCTATAAATACCCCAACCACCCCACCATTCATTGCATCCAAGTTTTCCAACTTCCAACCACTATACAAGAGCTAGCATTCATTGCAAAGCACACCAAAAGAGATCAAATCCTCTCCCAACTCCACACAAAGCCCTAGTGACTAGTGAGAGTGATTTGTAGTGTTCATTTGAGCTCTTGCGCTTGGATCGCTTCTTTTTCTTTGGCATTCTTTCTTGTGATCAAACACTCTCTTGTAATTGAGGCAAGAGACACCAATTGTGTGGTGGTCCTTGCGGGAAGTTTGATTCCCAAGTGGTTTGAGAAAGAGAAGCTCACTCGGTCTGAGGGACCGTTTGAGAGAGGGAAGGGTTGAAAGAGACCCGGCCTTTGTGGCCTCCTCAACGGGGAGTAGGTTTGAGAGAACCGAACCTCGGTAAAACAAATCCGCGTGTCTCACTTCATTATTCGCTTGCGATTTGTTTTTGCGCCCTCTCTCGCGGACTCTATTATATTTCTAATGCTAACCCGGCTTGTAGTTGTGATTATTTTTGTGATTTTCAGTTTCGCCCTATTCACCCCCCCCCCCTCTAGGCGACTTTCAATTGGTATCGGAGCCCGGTGCTTCATTAGAGCCTAACCGCTCGAAGTGATGTCGGGAGATCACACCAAGAGGGAGATGGAGACCGGCGACAAGCCCACTACAAGCCAAGGGAGCACTTCATCGGAAGAGTCCCGCACCAAGAGAAGGGAGAAGAAGAAGGACTCCTCCAAACGGAAGGAGAAAAGATCTTCCTCTTCTCACCACAAAGAGAAGAAGGAAAAATCTTCTTCTCACAAGTCGCATCGGAAAGGCGACAAGCACAAGAGGATGAGGAAGGTGGTCTACTACGAGACCGACACTTCATCGACATCCACCTCCGACTCCGATGCACCGTCCGTAACTTCTAAGCGCCAAGAGCGCAAGAAGTTTAGTAAGATCCCCTTACACTATCCCTGTACATCTAAACATACTCTATTACTTTCCGTTCCATTAGGCAAACCGCCAACTTTTGATGGCGAAGATTATGCTAGGTGGAGTGATTTAATGAAATTTCATCTAACCTCACTCCACAAAAGTATATGGAATGTTGTTGAGTTTGGAGCACAGGTACCATCAATAGGGGATGAGGATTATGATACGGACGAAGTGGCCCAGATCGAGCACTTCAACTCCCAAGCCACAACCATTCTCCTCGCCTCTCTAAGCAAGGAGGAATACAACAAAGTGCAAGGGTTGAAGAATGCAAAGGAGATTTGGGACCTACTCAAGACGGCGCACGAGGGTGATGAACTCACCAAGATCACCAAGCGGGAAACGATCGAGGGGGAGCTCGGTCGCTTCCGTCTTCGCCAAGGGGAGGAGCCACAAGACATGTACAATCGGCTCAAGACCTTGGTGAACCAAGTGCGCAACCTCGGGAGCAAAAAATGGGATGACCACAAGGTGGTTAAGGTTATTTTAAGAGCACTTATTTTCCTTAACCCCACTCAAGTTCAATTAATTCGTGGTAATCCTAGATATCCACTAATGACCCCCGAGGAAGTTATCGGGAATTTTGTGAGCTTTGAATGCATGATTAAAGGCTCAAAGAAGATCAACGAGCTTGACGAACCTTCCACATCCGAGGCGCAACCGGTGGCCTTCAAGGCAACGGAGGAGAAGAAGGAGGAGTCTACACCAAGTAGACAACCAATTGACGCCTCCAAGCTCGACAATGAGGAGATGGCTTTAATCATCAAAAGCTTTCGCCAAATCCTCAAGCAACGGAGGGGGAAGGACTACAAACCCCGCTCCAAGAAAGTGTGCTACAAATGTGGTAAGCCCGGTCATTTTATTGCAAAATGTCCTA
Source organism: Zea luxurians (assembly GCA_029449295.1). Lineage (NCBI taxonomy): Eukaryota > Viridiplantae > Streptophyta > Magnoliopsida > Poales > Poaceae > Zea > Zea luxurians. Next base: position 53,219,117 of record JAOPSE010000017.1, read on the forward strand.
TGTCTAGTGACAGTGACAGGGGCGACGACAAGAAGGGAAAGAGGAGAGAAAAGAAGAAGTACTACAAGAAGAAGGGCGGCGATGCCCATGTTTGCCGGGAGTGGAACTCCGACGAGAGCTCCACCGACTCCTCCGACGACGACGAGGACGCCGCCAACATCGCCGTCACCAAAGGCCTTCTCTTCCCCAACGTCGGCCACAAGTGTCTCATGGCCAAGGACGGCAAAAAGAAGGTAAAATCAAGGTCCTCCACTAAATATGAAACATCTAGTGATGAGGATGATGATAAAAATGAGGAGGATAACTTGCGCATTCTTTTTGCTAACCTCAACATGCAACAAAAAGAAAAATTAAATGAATTGATTAGTGCTATACATGAGAAGGATGATCTCTTGGATTCTCAAGAAGAATTCCTTATTAAAGAAAATAAGAAGCATGTTAAGGTCAAGAATGCTTATGCTCTAGAAATTGAAAAATGTGAGAAATTAACTAGTGAGCAAAGCACATGCCATGACACTATTGCCAACCTTAGAAATGAAAATGCTAGATTAATTGCTAAGGTTGATTCACATGTTTGCAATGTTTCAACTTCCAATTCTAAAGATGATAATATTGATTTACTTGCTAGAATTGATGAGTTGAATGAGTCTCTTGCTAGCCTTAAGATTGAGAATGAAAAATTGCTTGCTAAGGCTAAGAATTTTGATGTTTGCAATGCCACTATTTCCGACCTTAGAACTAAAAATGATTTATTACATGCTAAGGTTATTGAACTAAAATCTTGCAAACCCTCTACATCTAATGTTGAGCATGTTTCTATTTGTACTAGATGTAGAGATGTTGATATCAATGCTATTCATGATCACATGGCTTTAATTAAACAACAAAATGATCATATAGCATTATTAGACGCTAAAATTGCCGAGCATAACTTAGAAAATGAAAAGTTTAAATTTGCTAGAAGTATGCTCTATAATGGGAGACGCCCTGGCATCAAGGATGACATTGGCTTCCAAAGGGGAGACAATGTCAAACTTAATGCCCCTCCAAAGAATTTATCTAACTTTGTCAAGGGCAAGGCTCCCATGCCTCAGGATAACGAGGGTTACATTTTGTACCCTGCCGGCTATCCTGAGAGCAAAATTAGGAGAACTCATTCTAGGAAGTCTCACTCTGGCCCTAATCATGCTTTTATGTATAAGGGTGAGACATCTAGTTCTAGGCAACCAACCCGTGCCAAGTTGCCTAGAAAGAAAACTCCTAATGCATCAAATGATCATGCTATTTCATTTAAAACTTTTGATGCTTCTTATGTGCTCACTAGCAAATCCGGCAAGGTAGTTGCCAAGATTGTTGGGGGCAAACACAAGGGCTCCAAGACTTGTGTTTGGGTACCCAAAGTTCTTGTTTCTAATGCCAAAGGACCCAAAACCGTTTGGGTACCTAAAGTCAAGAACTAAAATTGTTTTGTAGGTTTATGCATCCGGGGGCTCAAGTTGGATACTCGACAGCGGGTGCACAAACCACATGACAGGGGAGAAAAAGATGTTCTCCTCATATGAGAAAAACCAAGATCCCCAACGAGCTATCACATTCGGGGATGGAAATCAAGGTTTGGTCAAAGGACTGGGTAAAATTGCTATATCACCTGACCATACTATTTCCAATGTTTTTCTTGTAGAATCTCTAGATTACAATTTGCTTTCCGTATCCCAATTATGTCAAATGGGCTACAACTGTCTATTTACTGATACAGGTGTTACTGTCTTTAGAAGAAGTGATGATTCAATAGCATTTAAGGGAGTGTTAGAGGGTCAGCTATACTTGGTAGATTTTGATAGAGCTGAACTCGACACTTGCTTGGTTGCTAAGACTAACTTGGGTTGGCTCTGGCACCGCCGACTAGCCCATGTTGGAATGAAGAATCTTCACAAGCTTCTAAAGGGAGAACACATTTTAGGACTAACCAATGTTCATTTTGAGAAAGACAGGATTTGTAGCGCATGCCAAGCCGGGAAGCAAATTGGCACTCATCATCCACACAAGAACATCATGACTAGTGACAGGCCACTGGAGCTCCTACACATGGACCTATTCGGCCCGATCGCTTACATAAGCATCGGCGGGAGTAAGTACTGTCTAGTTATTGTGGATGATTATTCTTGCTTCACTTGGGTGTTCTTTTTGCAGGACAAATCTCATACCCAAGAAACCTTAAATGGATTCTTGAGACGGGCTCAAAATGAGTTCGCCTTAAGGATCAAGAAAATTAGAAGCGACAATGGGACGGAGTTCAAGAACCATCAAATTGAAGGCTTCCTTGAGGAGGAGGGCATCAAGCATGAGTTCTCTTCTCCCTACACTCCACAGCAAAATGGTGTAGTGGAGAGGAAGAATCGAACTCTATTGGACATGGCAAGAACCATGCTTGATGAGTACAAGACACCGGATCGGTTTTGGGCCGAAGCGGTCAACACTGCTTGCTACGCCATCAACCGGTTATATCTTCACCGAATCCTCAAGAAGACATCCTATGAACTCCTAACCGGTAAAAAGCCAAATATTTCATATTTTAGAGTTTTTGGTAGCAAATGTTTTATACTTGTTAAAAGAGGTAGAAAATCTAAATTTGCTCCTAAAACTGTAGAAGGCTTTTTACTAGGATATGACTCAAACACAAGGGCATATAGAGTCTTTAACAAGTCCTCAGGACTTGTTGAAGTTTCTTGTGACGTTGTGTTTGATGAGACTAACGGCTCTCAAGTAGAGCAAGTTGATCTTGATGAAATAGGTGAAGAACAGGCTCCATGCATAGCGCTAAGGAACATGTCCATTGGGGATGTGTGTCCTAAGGAATCCGAAGAGCCTCCACATGCACAAGATCAACCATCCTCCTCCATGCAAGCATCTCCACCAACTCAAATTGAGGATGAGGCTCAAGATGTTGAACAAGAAGATCAAGAAGATGAGCCACCTCAAAATGACGGCAACGATCAAGGGGGAGATGCAAATGATGAAGACAAGGAGGATGAACAACCAAGGCCACCACACCCAAGAGTCCACCAAGCAATACAACGAGATCACCCCGTCGACACCATCCTCGGCGACATTCATAAGGGGGTAACTACTCGATCTCGTGTTGCACATTTTTGTGAACATTACTCTTTTGTTTCCTCTATTGAGCCACATAGGGTAGAGGAAGCACTTCAAGATTCGGATTGGGTGATGGCGATGCAAGAGGAGCTCAACAATTTCACAAGGAATGAGGTATGGCATTTAGTTCCACGTCCTAATCAAAATGTTGTAGGAACCAAGTGGGTCTTCCGCAACAAGCAAGACGAGCATGGTGTGGTGACAAGGAACAAAGCTCGACTCGTGGCCAAGGGGTATTCACAAGTCGAAGGTTTGGATTTTGGTGAAACCTATGCACCCGTAGCTAGGCTTGAGTCAATTCGCATATTATTGGCCTATGCTACTTACCATGGCTTCAAGCTTTATCAAATGGACGTGAAGAGTGCCTTCCTCAATGGACCAATCAAGGAGGAGGTCTATGTTGAGCAACCTCCCGGCTTTGAAGACAGTGAGTACCCTAACCATGTTTATAGGCTCTCTAAGGCGCTTTATGGGCTCAAGCAAGCCCCAAGAGCATGGTATGAATGCCTTAGAGATTTCCTTATTGCAAATGGCTTCAAAGTCGGCAAAGCCGATCCTACTTTATTCACCAAAACACTTGATAATGATTTGTTTGTATGCCAAATTTATGTTGATGATATTATATTTGGGTCTACTAACAAATCTACATGTGAAGAATTTAGTAGGATCATGACACAGAAATTCGAGATGTCTATGATGGGGGAGTTGAAGTATTTTCTAGGATTCCAAGTCAAGCAACTCCAAGAGGGCACTTTCATTTGCCAAACAAAGTATACTCAAGACATTCTAAGCAAGTTTGGAATGAAGGATGCCAAACCCATCAAGACTCCCATGGGAACAAATGGGCATCTCGACCTCAACACGGGAGGTAAGTCCGTGGATCAAAAGGTATACCGGTCGATGATTGGTTCATTGCTTTATTTATGTGCATCTCGACCGGACATTATGCTTTCCATTTGCATGTGTGCAAGATTCCAAGCCGACCCTAAGGAATCACACCTTACGGCCGTAAAACGAATCTTGAGATATTTGGCTTATACTCCTAAGTTTGGGCTTTGGTACCCTCGGGGATCCACTTTTGATTTGATTGGTTATTCGGATGCCGATTGGGCAGGGTGTAAGATTAATAGGAAGAGCACATCGGGGACTTGCCAGTTCTTGGGAAGATCCTTGGTGTCATGGGCTTCAAAGAAGCAAAATTCGGTCGCTCTTTCTACCGCCGAAGCCGAGTATATTGCCGCAGGCCACTGTTGCGCGCAATTGCTTTGGATGAGGCAAACCCTGCGGGACTACGATTACAAATTAACCAAAGTTCCTCTTCTATGTGATAATGAGAGTGCAATCCGCATGGCGGATAATCCCGTTGAGCATAGCCGCACTAAACACATAGCCATTCGGTATCATTTTCTTCGGGATCACCAACAAAAGGGGGATATCGAGATTTCATACATTAACACTAAAGATCAATTAGTCGATATCTTTACCAAGCCACTTGATGAACAATCCTTTACCAGACTTAGGCATGAGCTTAATATTCTTGATTCTAGGAATTTCTTTTGCTAAACTTGCACACATAGCTCATAAATATACCTTTGATCATGTCTCTTTTATACATGCTATGACTAATGTGTTTTCAAGTATATCTCAAACCAAGTCATAGGTATATTGAAAGGGAATTGGAGTCTTCGGCGAAGACAAAGGCTTCCACTCCACTCTACTACTCATCCTTCGCCGTCACTCCGAGCATCTCTCCAACTTTGGTATAATCTTCACTTGTTTATTTTATGACCAAAGGAGGAGAAAGTATTTCGTTGGGCTCTAATAATTTCGTTTTTGGCGATTCATGCCAAAGGGGGAGAAAATATGAGCCCAAAGCAAAAGTACCGCACCACCACCCTAATTTTAAAATTGATGATTTTCATTTGGTAAATTTCAAAATTGGTATCTCTTTGTGTTCTAAAGGGGGAGTAAGTAGTATTTTCAAATTTGATGTCTTAAAACCCTCTTGAACACTAAGAGGAGACTTTATTTGAGGGGGAGTTTTGTTTAGTCAAAGAGAAAGCATTTGGAACAAAGGAAGAAAATTTCAAAACTTGAAAATGCTTTGCAAAATCTCATTCATTTATCTTTGACTTTCTTGCAAAAAGACTTTGAAAAGAATTTACAAAAGAATTTGCAAAAACAAAACTTTTGGTGCAAGTATGGTCCAATATGTCAAAAACAAAGAAAAATATCCATGCGCATCATGTAAGCATTTATATTGGCTCAATTCCAAGCAACCTTTGCACTTACATTATGCAAACTAGTTCAAGTATGCACCTCTATATTTGCTTTGGTTTGTGTTGGCATCAATCACCAAAAAGGGGGAGATTGAAAGGGAATTAGGCTTACACCTAGTCCCTAAATAATTTTGGTGGTTGAATTGCCCAACACAAATATTGGACTAACTAGTTTGCTCTAGTGTATAAGTTATACAGGTGCAAAAGGTTCACACTCAGCCAATAAAAAGATCAAGTTTTGGATTTGACAAAGGAGCAAAGAGGCAACCGAAGGCACCTCTGGTCTGGAGGCACCGAACTGTCCGGTGTACACCGGACAGTGTCCGGTGCACCAGAGGACTCCAACTCAAACTCGCCACCTTCGGGAATTTCTCAGACCGCTCCGCTATAATTCACCGGACTGTCCGGTGTACACCGGACAGCGTCCGGTGCTCCAAGGAAGCGCGGCCTCCGGAACTTGCCAGCCTCGGGATCGCGCAGCAGCCACTCCGCTATAATTCACCGGACATGTCCGGTGTGCACCGGACTGTCCGGTGTAACCACGGAGCAACGGCTATTTCGGCGCCAACGGCTACCTGCGGCGCATTTAATGCGCGGTCTGCGCGCGCAGAAGTCAGGCGCGCCCATACCGGCACACCGGACAATGAACAGGTGATGTCCGGTGTGCACCGGACATCCAAGCGGGCCCAGAAGTCAGAAGCTCCAACGGTCAGAATCCAACGGCATTGATGACGTGGCGGGGGCACCGGACATGTCCGGTGCACCATCGACAGACAGCCTCCACCAACGGTCAAGTTTGGTGGTTGGGGCTATAAATACCCCAACCACCCCACCATTCATTGCATCCAAGTTTTCCAACTTCCAACCACTATACAAGAGCTAGCATTCATTGCAAAGCACACCAAAAGAGATCAAATCCTCTCCCAACTCCACACAAAGCCCTAGTGACTAGTGAGAGTGATTTGTAGTGTTCATTTGAGCTCTTGCGCTTGGATCGCTTCTTTTTCTTTGGCATTCTTTCTTGTGATCAAACACTCTCTTGTAATTGAGGCAAGAGACACCAATTGTGTGGTGGTCCTTGCGGGAAGTTTGATTCCCAAGTGATTTGAGAAAGAGAAGCTCACTCGGTCCGAGGGACCGTTTGAGAGAGGGAAGGGTTGAAAGAGACCTGGCCTTTGTGGCCTCCACAACGGGGAGTAGGTTTGAGAGAACCGAACCTCGGTAAAACAAATCCGCGTGTCTCACTTCATTATTCGCTTGCGATTTGTTTTTGCGCCCTCTCTCGCGGACTCTATTATATTTCTAACGCTAACCCGGCTTGTAGTTGTGATTATTTTTGTGATTTTCAGTTTCGCCCTATTCACCCCCCTCTAGGCGACTTTCAAGAAGAAGAGCAAGAGAGATTTAGAGATGAAGCACAAAACCGCAGCTCTCAAGCTCACTCAAAGATTTCTCTCCAAAGATTTGAAATGGGAGAGGCAAGAGATGTGTGAGAGAGAGAGGGAGGTGTTTCTTGGGTTAGAAATGGAGTTCAAATCGTGCTCCCTGCTGTGGAGTGAGAGGTAGGAGTGAGTATATAGTTGGAGCTCAAAACTAGTCGTTTGGGCAGATTTTTCTGCCTGAGACCGGTTGAACCGCCCCCTAGGGCGGTTGAACCGCCCCAGGCAGACCTGGCAGCCTGTCTGCCAGTCTGACTGGCAGACTGACGCGCAGACTGACCGCAGACTGGTCAAAGTTGACCAACACCGGTTGAACCGCCCAAGGGGGCGGTTGAACCGCCCCTGACAGCTCCTGGCGACCTGTTTGCCAGTCTGACTGGCAGACTGCAGATCAGAGGTCAGAGGAGTCAGAGACCAGCTGAACTGCCCCTCAGGACCAGTTCAACCGGTCTTGACCAGTGAGTTTAGGAGAGAAAACCCCAGCTCAACTGCCCGGAGGCAAGTTCAGCTGGTGTATGGTCAAAGAGGTTCACAGCTGAAGTTGAGTTCAGCTGAAGTTGAGAAAGCTCAACTCAGCTGAAGTCCAGCTCAGCTGAAAAGCTCAGCTGCAGCTGAAGAAGCTCAACTCAGCTGAAGTTCAGCTCAGCTGAAAAGCTCAGCTGCAGTTGAAGAAGTTCAGCTGCTTTTCAGCAAGAACACTCTAGGTTTCTCAAACCTAACCATGGTCAACCATAGAACGTTAAAGAGATTTTTGCTTTTCAAAAATAGCTTTTGAATAGAGAGGTTTGAGCTTTGGCAAACACCAACCTTCTTTTTGGATCCCCCTTTATAGTACGACGATTCCTATACTCAAGTTAAATAAATAAAATATAATGAAGTAAACTCCTTGAGTCATTGGTGTCTCATGTGTGATTTCTCCATGGCATTGCTTCATAAGGATCACAAACATCTTTGTCTCACCTTTTGAAGCAAACTTAAATCAAACCCTGTGACTTGTACCATATCACCTTATATGAGTTCAAATCATGGCTTCAAGTCACCTTACTGATGCATCAACATGTTATAACTCTTCATAGCTGATTAGTTCATCGACTTAGTGCAAGTACTCTCTTCTTCACCTTAGCCATGGTACCTCGGTCTACAAGCCGTCGCTTGGCCTTCACCTTTGCTTAGTTCCTCGAAGCCCTTTCCTTGCTATCTTCACCCTATCAAGCCATTCTTGAGTCACATCATATTGAGCATCCATTGAGAGAATCATTTCTTCAATATTGTGAACCTTGCTTGAATGTCTTCTAGATATAACTGTCAAGATCAATCAAGCTCTAGTTTGATTCTCATAGAAGCATATATGGACTGACAGTAATATGGTCAAGCCAATTCATGATTCCTCATATCTTATTCACTTTGGCTTGACCAATCCTCTTAATCACTTCAACCTCTATTATGATCATATTTATGCATAGTGATTTCTAAGGACATGTCCATATATTCAAACCAATATAGAGACCATATTATATCCATTTGCATTGTCTCACTGGTTATATAACCTCGTGTTGAACCTTTGTTCACTGATCATTATACACTATTCAAGTATGTTCATCATACTGAATTTCCTGTTCAACACTTAGCAAACTCGTTAGACCTTTAAATGTGTTGTTATCCAAATCACCAAAACTCACAAAAGGGATGAATGCACTTTCATGCTCGAGATTTGATTCTTCGTTTGCAAAATGAGTTTCCTAAAAATGCCATGAGAGCTATACGCAGTGACAATGGCACAGAATTCAAAAATACTCAATTTGCAACCTTTTGTGCTTCTTTGGGACTCGAGCATCAGTTTTCCTCTCCGTATGTGCCCCAACAGAATGGTATTGTTGAACGCAAAAATCGGACCCTTGTTGAGATGGCTAGGACGATGCTTGATGAGCATAGGACTCCTAGGCGTTTTTGGGCCGAAGCCATCAACACTGCTTGCCATGTGTCCAATCGCATCTTTCTTCGGGCTTTTCTGAACAAAACTTCTTATGAGCTGCGATTTGGACGGCCACCCAAGGTCAGTCATTTCAGGGTATTTGGCTGCAGATGCTTTGTGCTAAAACAGGGTAATCTGGACAAGTTTGAGTCCAGGTCTTCTGATGGGGTTTTTCTAGGTTATGCATTACATTCTCGTGCTTATCGTGTTCTTAACCTAGAGACTAACCGCATTATGGAGACTTGTGAGGTTACATTCGATGAGACTGCACCTTGTCCATCCCCTGTCTTTGAGCCTGCAGGTCCAGATCAGATGGGACAGACCATCTTTATGGAGGAGGAGCACGACGACGCCGATTGGGTTGCTCTCGAGCCAACTCCACCGGCCGCCCCAGTCGAGCCTGCTTCCACTACTACAGCTGACGAACCTAACCCCACTCCTTCCACCACTTGGGGTCCGCTTGAGCCAGCTCCTGCTGAGACTGGAGGAGTTGAAGCTGCTGTTGAGGGGGAGGCCACTTCCTCAAGGGAGGCTCCACAGCATATTCAACGCCGTCACCCACCTCAGTAAATGATCGGGGAGCTTCATGAGCGAGTCACTCGCTCTAGGTCACATCACATTTCTCATTTTGCCCACTCAGCTTTTGTTGCTACTTTTGAGCCCCGAGATGTTGGACATGCTTTATCTGATCCTAACTGGGTCAATGCTATGCATGAGGAGCTTGAAAATTTTGAAAGAAATTAGGTTTGGGTTTTGGTGCCACCTCCTTCTAACTGCCATCCCATCGGTACAAAATGGGTTTTCAAAAACAAACAAAGTGAGGATGGTTTGGTAGTTAGAAACAAGGCGAGGTTGGTTGCCCAAGGGTATTGCCAAAAAGAGGGAATTCATTATGAGGAGACCTTTGCCCCTGTTGCCCGTTTAGAGGCCATTAGGATCCTTTTAGCCTTTGCTGCTTCAAAGGGTTTTAAGCTTTTTCAAATGGATGTCAAAAGTGCCTTTTTAAATGGGTATATAGAGGAAGAGGTATATGTTAGGCAGCCCCCTGGTTTTGAGAGTTACAAGTTTCCAAACCACGTTTTTAAACTCCAAAAAGCTTTGTATGGTTTGAAACAAGCCCCTAGAGCCTGGTATGAGCGTTTGAAATCTTTTCTACTTTCCAAGGGTTTTAAAATGGGCTCTGTGGACAAAACTCTTTTTCTCCTCAAGCATAATAATGACACCCTTTTAGTCCAGATTTACGTGGATGATATCATCTTTGGTGGTTCTTCTAATGCTCTTGTGTCTAGATTTTCAGATCTTATGAGCAGGGAATTTGAGATGAGCATGATGGGCGAGCTGAATTTCTTTCTTGGGTTGCAAATCAAGCAGACTCAAGACGGGACCTTTGTACATCAAGGCAAGTATACAAAGGATGTCCTGAAGAAGTTTGACATGGGCGAGGGCAAGCCTCTTTCGACGCCCATGTCCATCTCGACGACACTTGACACTGATGAGGATTGCGAACCCGTGGACCAGAAGGAGTACAGGAGCATGATTGGCTCTCTCCTGTACTTGACTGCGACGAGGCCGGACATACACTTCGCAGTATGTTTGTGCGCTCGTTTCCAGGCTTCCCCACGCACATCTCACAGAATGGCTGTGAAACGGATTATGAGGTACCTACGTTTCACTGCCGAGTTTGGTTTATGGTACTCCTCATCGTCCGTTCTGTCCTTGTGCGGTTATTCTGATGCTGATTTTGCGGGTTGCCTTTTGGAGCGCAAGTCTACTTCTGGGACTTGTCAGTTTTTGGGTACTTCGTTGGTTTCATGGTCTTCTCGAAAACAGTCTAGTGTTGCCCTGTCTACCACAGAGGCCGAGTATATTGCTGCTGCTAGCTGTTGTTCGCAGTTACTTTGGATGATGGCTACCTTACGGGACTTTGACTTGGATTTTCATCATGTGCCTTTGCTTTGTGATAGCATGAGTGCCATAAGTGTTGCCAAGAATCCTGTGCTACATTCGAGGACCAAACACATTGATGTTCGCTTTCACTTTCTTCGTGATCATTATGAGAAAGGCGACATCGAATTGCGCTATATTGATACCACTCGCCAACTTGCAGACATTTTGACCAAACCCCTTGATCAAAAAACTTTTGTTCATTTGCGAGGGGAATTTGGTGTTTGTTTCCCTTTTTGATTAGAGGACTCCCTTTTGTCTTTTCTTCTTATTTTCTGCTTTCATTTTTTTGTTATATCTGCATGTCATATTGAGCTTCACTTGTATAACTGCTAGAATGTGATTCTGTTCCTAGTAGTATGTTCTTTGTGTACGTGATAATGCTATGGCTAGGGATGGCAATGGGTACCCGAAACCCGAAACCCGATGGGTTTTTACCCTATTAGGGTACGGGTTTGGGTCAATTTTCATACCCATGGGTTTGTTAATGGGCATAAATGTATACCCGGCGGGTTCATGGGTACGGGTTTGTTCCTATAGTACCCAAACCCGTGAACCCGTGGGTTTTTTAAACCCGACCAAACCTAGTGCATATTGTCATTTTATTTTATAAACGAACAACAAAATTGTTATCTACCTATTTACTTCCTAATTTTTATCAAATAGTGAATGTATAAGTAGTTGGTGATAGTATTGCTTGCTTGCTATTATAGTTATTACTAGCGTTATATATGTGGTGGATGTATAACTTAGTGCAAGGTAACTTGATTATACAACTTATTATTTGTATTTAATTCTCTCTACTAATATTTTTATACCAAATCATGAACTCGTTGTTCATTACATAAATTTTGGACCATGATCTCATTAATCATTACGATACTTATTGATTATGAAAAGAATAAACATATTAGAGATAAAAACCCGCGGGTAACCCGTGGGTACCCGCAAACCCGATGGGTATGGGTTTGGGCAAAATTTCAAACCCGTCATGGGTACGGGTTTTTTAATGGGTGTAAATATTTTTCACGGGTACGGGTTTGGGATAGCAAAACCCGGCGGGTTTGTACCCGTTGCCATCTCTAGCTATGGCATGCTTAGGCTCTTTTTGCTCATATTGATACAATATTGTTGAGCTAAGTTGTTTTCATAATTGTAAACTTGACTATTACTTGCTCAATCTAAAATTGTTCACCATTAAGAGTGGCACCTAGCATATGTAGGATGTGTTGAAATCCTTTTTGCTATTACTAGTATGCTAGGTGGCTATGTCTCATGCCTTGAGTCATTCACTTGTCTTGATTTATTCATATCATGCTAAAGATTCAAAATCAAGATAAATGATAATTTGAAAGATCGAGATGGGTTTGTATTTGTCACCACATCGTTGTATCGAGACTGCTTCCATTTGCACTTTTGAATGAACTTGAGCAGCGTAGTGGATGATCGAAATCGGTGTTTTTAGCTTCTGATTGCTTGTTTGCATAGGCTACACCCGGTTGAAAAGTCAGACAAAGACAATGCTTACAACCTCTCGCACTCACATGCTTTTCAATGAAATTTGGAATCCGCTGCAAAATCTGATAAATCTTGAAAATTTCAAATGGTATCTATTTTAGATATGTTTGTAGCATGATGAGTGATCACTGTTTGGGGTAGTTCACCTTGTTCACTTGTGACTGACACTTAGTTGATTTCCTGCTTACTATATGCTTAGTGTTGTCTTTGTGGTGAACATCTCTTTGACACGCTTAAAACTGAATCAAAATACTTACACTTCACATATCTTGTGCATATGCCCAGTTTGAGCATCTACTAGCACGTGCATTTATTGCTGCACACTTAGCACAACACCACTTACAGCATTTTTTACACTCTGGCTGGTATACTCCTGACGCTCATGCATTCATACTCTTTGTTGCATTTCTGTATTTTTTTCTCAAGGGAGGTTCTCTTGTCAAGGGGGAGTTTTTCTTTCTACCCATGTCCGTGCTTGATGAGTTCACTTGTCAACAAGGGGGAGAGATTTTGAGAATTTTGTTTTCCAGGCTTCCTCTCATTCAAGAGGGCTAGACATGTTATTTGGAGCTATTGCTAGTTGTGTCGAGCCATTTGCCTCTTTCTGGAGGAACTAGCTTTGATTTTAGCTTTTGTGCTGATCTTATGCTCTGAATTGGTTTTTTTATGCTCTGATAAAGCCTTGTGTGCTCCGATGAGATTTTGGCTTCTGGCTAGTGGTGTTGAACCCTGCTTTTGCCTCTTATTGAGGGCTAGCCTTTTCTTGCTTAGGTGTTGAGTCGTTGCCCATTTCTTTGGAGACAAAGTTTTGCTTACTCTAAATGACTTGTCTGGCTTTTATTTGGCTTATGGTCATTTGAGTGAGTTTCTCTTTTTCTTCCGCTTTCTGTTTAAATATGCTCAAATGGTGGTGTTGACAATGCACTCATCAAGGGGGAGATTGCGAACACAAGGTTGACTTATCCCTTGTAGTTCGGGTTGATGATGAGTGATTGTCAACGGGTAGCACTCTGGGGTAGTCAGTGGACTGACCAGAGTGTGAGATTATGCTTGTGCAACCATGTTGGTCGACTTGTGGTGTGCAGGTGTGGAGCACAGGAACGGTGGTCGATGGCTGAGGTGAAGGTCATGCGGGCTCGTGCTAATGGACCGGGAGCGGTGAAGGGCGAGTGCTGGGCCTTGACTGACGAATCAGAGCAGTCAGGTGACCAACCGTGGTGGCTGACACCTGGGACACGCACTTGTGTGAGGACGTGGTGGAGTGGACCGTGTTACCGGCGTGGTCGAGGACTAGCGGGACACGCGTCTGATCGTGGAGGACGTGCACGAGGTGCGGTGCTCATGACAGGTTTGGTGGTTTGGGCCTCAAAACCACTCAGCGCTACGGATGCCTGGTTTTGCTGAGTTTGGGCCTCAAAACTCGGCGGTGGCGGTTCCGGAGGGAACTGGTGGTGGCACGTGGCGTGATCGTGGATGGTGCGTCAAGGCGAAGCAACTTCGTGTGAAGGACGTGGCCGTCGGATCAAAAACCTAGGAGTTGGTCCATTTCGCCCCCGGTGGAGTGGATAGGCTCTATGTAAATAGGGGTACTTTAGGAAATGAGAATAACCCTCTATAAATAGAAGGGGAGGGCTGGTTGGTTCAGCATCCCTTGGCTGCCATTTATTTTGAGAATTCATTCTAGAGCTCCTAGTTTTCTCTCTAGGTAGACACCAGTTGAGCCGAGGGTTTCACAGTGATTTTATACTTCGACTGTGTTCTTGATTTTAAAGCTTAATCAAAGGAAGGGTCGCCGGTCGGGCCCACAGTGTTCATTGGCTTCAAATCTTAGTTTTGTACCCTTGCTGAAATTTCTGAAGTTTTATAGTTTTGGTTTCTCCTTTTCCCATTCTTGTGTTGTTGGTGAAAACCCATTGATTCCTTTGAGAGGATTTGGTTTGGGGATTGATTGGTGGTGAGTTGCACTCCTCGGACCACTGCATACACCTAGTTGTTGCAGATTTTGGTCAAGATTTGAGAAAAACTCAGTTTGAACTCGTTCTAGAAAACCCCAACAAAACCCTAATTTCTGCTGTACTTTTAAATCTGCGGGTGAGTCACAAGTCGGATTAAGCTCAAATTTTGGGGAGATCTTGGAAACATATTTGCTCAGGTGTGTGTAAAATTTCATATCAATCGGAGTTTGTTTAGTTCAGTTTTGAACTCAAGAACAGAATTTCGTACTGCTGAAAACAGCACCTGTTGACAATACTGTATTGGACCGTTTTTGAGTTTTTGGTGTCCGATTTGCGATCCGTTTGCTTTGCTGATCTCATGTGAGTATTAAGAACATTTTGTAATCATGAGATCACTCATGTGTTTATGGTTTGAGCACTTGCTTCATTTCAATTGAAGCAAAGTGCTAATTTTCAGTGTTTAGAGACATAAATCCGATTGGCTCCCATTCACCCCCCTCTGGTCGCCTTACCGGTCCTACAGAGTGACACAAAGGAAACTTTCCATGAGATTCAACTTCTTGATAAAATTCCATTAAAACAAGCCATTCCATAGGAATATGATAGGAATCCAATCCTCTGTCCCAAAAGGGTTTATGGGAAAATTTTCTATGTAGGATTTGAACCCTGTAGAATTCTTACAATTTTCTTTTGTTCCAAAGGGGCCCTGATTGTATGGGAGTAAAATAATTTTAACTGATAGCAACCTGGTTGTTATCAACATCTACAATTCTATAAAATGGTACTCCCTTCGTTCCATTTTATAATTTGTTTGATTTTTTCATCCCAAGTTTGACTGGCAAGTCTTATTCAAAAAGATTCATAATTATTATTAATTTGTACTGTGATATTGTTTAGCACATAATATACTTTAAGTATGTCTTTGAATTTTCCATTTTTCACAAAAAATAATAATAAACAAGACGAGCTGGTCAAACTTGGTACAAAAAAGTCGAACAAATTATAAATTGGGACGGAGGGAGTATTTGCTCCAAAATTTGATCCAGCCTGGTCCAAAAACAGTTCCGTAGTTGATTTCTGTTGTGTGAGGCTGTCAAATCTAGTCAGTAATTTAAATTTGCAGCAAATCAATGTTATGTTGTAGTGACATACCGACATTTAATAAGGAACATCTTGATAGATTTTCTTGAGGCGACAGTAACACATTGCTAGATTGCAAATCATTTAGTCCAAGTAAGGTGTAGTAACTTAGAGATGAAACCAGCAAGAGCCTCACAAATTCACTCTAAAAGTAAAGGGAAAATGAAAACAAGAACAAAAAAAGGGAAAAAAGGAACAAACGAACCAACCTCTTCGTTCGCTTGCGACAGCCGGCACTTTGCCAAGCTCATTATCGAGGAGGACAGTGTGCCGCCGTTGCTGAAGCTGCTCAAGGATGGCACATTGGCACCGACAGGGTCAGGAGGGCCGCCTACTACGACGGCTGTGCCTTGCACGTGCCCGTGCTGCCGGCTACAGCGACCCCACCCACCCTTGGGCTCTCTCCACCTAGGGGTGGTAATGGATCGCGATTCAAATGCTTCTTCACAAAATGTTAAGGTCTTAAATAAATTTTAGTTCAAAAATAAATAGAAATAGAGCTCGATCCGAATTCGATCCTTAAACCTTATAGTATTAGTGTAAAACTTAGAGCCTATTGTCACCCCTACTCTCACCCCTCCCTCTGTGGTGGACTTCATGTGAACCAAGTGCTTAATGAAATGCCACTGTAGGGGTAACTCTACCACATGTTATTCTAAGGTGATTACTCCCCTGCAAACAAACAGAATCCCTATCTAGCCTAGAAACAAATACAGCAAGTTGCATCTACTGAACCGTACTTTTTTCACCCTGACCGACGCTGGGCTCATACGCCCGAGCCAAAAAAAAAACATCCAGGCAAACAGGCAGTCTCCATCTTGCAAACCTACTTCCTTATAAAATTCAGGTTGTCTGCATTTTGTTCTTCATATGCTACAACCTACAATAGCGATGCCTGATGTTTGTTAATCTTCTTTACAGGCAGTCGAGGTCCTATGGACTCCACAAAATGAGAATGACACTTTGTCAGAGCGAGAGCTCCTTGAAGATTACCCGCTCTTAAGGCCTCTGTAGAAAGAAGCTGTTGTAGACTCAGTTTTGGCGGTTTTCTTATTAACTATAGAACAGATCTTGTGTTTGTATAAAAGTGTACAATTTGTAATTGACGTCACTGTTAGCCTTCATATCAGAACATTTAGCGCACCGCAGTGCAAGTCTGCGATTGTCTGCCGGTAGTCTTGGTCACTGTTCCTGACACAATAACACAAAATTGTAAATAGATTGTTCTGAAAAGAACACGAGAGGCTGCATCTGTGCGTGTACCCATTCTGCCATGCATATCTTAAATAAAATATTTGATGAAATATTGCGTGTCAGTTCCAACTCCAGGACGCAGTAGAATACCGTTCGTGAGATCACTGTGTGGCAGACTGGCAGCCACCTTTTTTTGTTCTGTGGTCTGCTGCTAGTTGCCAGATTGACACAAGCTACTTTCTGACCCAAATGGTATATTATTGACATTGTGACAAGCAACTCAACTCGTAAATATATACTTGTACCGTTTCTGACCTTATCTAACACGCCAATGATGCACACCTGAACGCCGAATCGCAACGCATTCCCTTAAACAAAGTCCTTAATGAATCAATCGTCTACGTGTTGCAATGGCAGGATCAATTCCTGTTGAAGTAGGAACCGCATCTACCGCAGCAGCATCTACCAGCTCGTTCAATTTCCATCGCAGATCGCTCCTATAAAGCCCACACAGGCCAAGGCAAAAGGCAGCCGCAGCATATTCAACTGCAAAAAAAAAAAAAATGCAATCTCAACAAAGATATAACAGGAGAATAGATTCCTAAAAATCTATATATTCCTAGTTTAATTCAGAATCACCTCCAACCTAAGATTTTTTTTTAATTCAGAATCATCTCTTATGCATACCTCATATCTTCTAAAATTCTATTATTCATGTTACAAAATTATGTTATCCATGTTATAAGCTATCATCTATAGTTGTTCTAACCAAAATACCTATATTAATTTTGGCAAGCTAGGTGGTGGGCGACAGGCCGACAGCAGTAGCGAGCAGTGACACTGCGCGTCGGCGCCGGTGAGCCAAACGGCGCGTCAGCGCCCAGCGCCTCGTTGTGCTGCTCGCAACGTTGGTGTAGTACACTCTTTTGAAGGAAAAGAATGCGTACGCGGCGCGGTGTTGGCAAAGGTTTCAGCAGTGCGTTGTATATGCTGCGCACCGTTGGACGTTGGCACAGATTTTATGTTCATTTCAGTGATCAGAAATGGTGCACAGCACTGTCAAGCGCCACACACTCCGTGTCAACTTGTACTCGGCGAAGACATGAATTAGTGCAGAAACAGAATTACATGTCTGGGCTAAAATTGATAAAAAAAACAGTTGTGGGACCCCCACCAGTATCCATTTGATTACATAGTAGCCTCGCTGAGAAACAAACAACTAACACAAACAAGTTTCATGCCTCAGGCGGCAACCGTAGCTGCAGCTTCAGCAGGTGCACTTTCGGCTTCAGCAGGTGCACTTTCGCCCACAAGTTCGCGCCTCGCGTACTCCCTGGCCCCGTCCTTGTCGACGATCTTGATCACGAAGTTCTGGGGCGCCACAACCAGCCGCAGCCGGATCTCCTTAATGCACTTGTCAACGAGATCTACCGCTTCCTCAACGGTCATGTCCGGGCGGTACAGCTTGTCCATCAGAGACAGGCAGAAATACGATCCATACCCAAAAGCGCCCTTGTCGATCTTGTGCAAGGTCGCAATGTAGTCGATGTAGTACAGCGAGGCGCCAACATCCTTATCGTAACCACCGAGAATAACATTGACCATGTATGGATTCTGACAAGGTAAAAATCAGACGTGTGTCAGGGGAGAGGAACATATACTCCGGTGTACTATTATTTGTCGTTTAGGGCAACGACAGTCTCCAAAATATAGCTTTGACCAATGATTTTTGTTAAAATACAAATAAACTCTTATGCTTCATTTGGGTGTTAGAATTTAGTAGCAAGGAATTGAATCGATGTTGAATACCAAATCACTGAAGATATTGAAATGGGCTCCAAATCAAATTCTATTGTTTGGATGGACAAGAAACTGGCATGTAAAATCATAGGGAAGTATGCAATTCCAATGTATGTTTGGCTAGACAAAGCTTGGAATTCCAAGCCATCAAGAGTACATAACACTGTTGAACTGCTGCACGATGGGAAAAAGGTTGGACAATTCCACCCAAAACCCAGGGCACGACCTCTGAATCGTGTGTGGCAGGCTACAAAAATGAATACCGTGTGGAATTGGCTCAGCTGTTTCCCTATTGCAGTTCTATGACAACCAAACAGCCATATTTACTTCAGCCGATACAGATTCCTAGATTCTGAGGGCCAATTCATACATCCAAACAGGGTGTTAGTATATTAATACTTTTATAAATATACTTTTTAAGACAAATCGGTGCATATAAATATTAGGTTTCAAAACTAAATAACAGGTATTTATAGTCAAAATTTTATAAGTTTGATTTAAACCTTGTCCAAAACGACAAATAATAGGACACCAGAGAGAGTATTAAATAAAGCCTCAATAAAGAGGATAGTCAATACATATATAGCGGACACAATGAAGAAAAAGGTGATAATATCAATGAAAGCGCTCTCAGGAAAATATCAAAACAAACAATCATTGTTTAATATTTGTCACGGTTCTTCATGTGAATGGGATCACAAATGGTGGCACATATGCAGCAAATTCATGGCCGCAGAAAGCATTAAAAGCAAAAAAGTGGAATTCTTGAAATGAAAACAGCCCAATGCTCCCCCAAAGTACAATTGCAATTAGAGACTGATGCAATTCAAGGACAGGGACATGATGCAACAACGCTCCACAAATATTTACCTAAAAATAATATTAGTAGCCAAGACTATTATCACAACCCCATCAATTTCATATTCATATATCACGTAAAATCTATAATTTCATCTGTATACATAGTGAAATATAATTGTCAATTGATCAAGTAAAAAAACAAGGTACCATAATATACTGTACAGTTGCAATTAAACCGAAGAAATGATTTGACAAAAAAAATACAAACACAAAAACCATAACTTTCTTTCTGAATGGAACCATAATAAACAGTGCTGCCCATTGCAACGATCAATCAGAAATCAGAGTGAATCTACTTATACATGAATTACTGTTGCGGTGGTGCGTATAGGAGCTCCATGAACAGGAACCTGCTGCTAGAAAACTGAAAGCATGCTGAACGCATAGCATACACAGTAGTAGCGAGATTATTCCACCTATGAATTTATGTTTTACCTTGACTTACCTTAGAGTTACTTGGGTAAGTGCGTAAGGCCACATGATAAATTATGATATATACCAAATAAATGCAGACACCACACACCAAAGATAGGATAGGATGTAAATACACACCAAAGGGAATATATGTAGTACCAAGATAACTAAACACCAAGGAATAGACGAAATATAAGATAAATATGATTTCCACAGCCTAAGAAGTTTGTAACTAGTCCACATTTTGAATACAGGAAGCTTCACCACACAAATTTGTCCAAACTAGAGCAAATACTGAACATCATGCAGCTAATTGATTCTAGGAGCAAATCTCATATGCAAACACCAGGGGTTGGTCTTAAACTACACATACAGAGACATTAAAAATAAAACTTGCTCTGTAATCACCATCAACTACAAAATGGACAAACCAAACCATGCAATAATATCCATTCAATCGAAACTTGAACACCCACATCGGCTTTACACCTGACTGCACCTAACCCTAATCCACCCCAAACCAAACTCTAGAGCGCC
Organism: Zea luxurians; assembly: GCA_029449295.1. Lineage (NCBI taxonomy): Eukaryota > Viridiplantae > Streptophyta > Magnoliopsida > Poales > Poaceae > Zea > Zea luxurians. The sequence continues at coordinate 53,239,323 of JAOPSE010000017.1, forward strand.
AATTCCCCTTTAAAAGCTCGACCTTTTTGCACGGCAAGCCCAGTAACGCAAAGAGAGAAGCAAGATTGATTTGGATTGGTACCTTACGAAGGGCTGTGGCGAGCTCGCCGCGTGTGAAGTTGGCGGCAGCGGCGGTTGACAGCGGGATGGTGTTGCGGAACTGGTACAGGTGGAGGTTCTTCTGTATGAACTCCGTAAACTGCACCCTGCGCCAACAGAAACGCCTCCAATCAGAACTCACAGAAACCCAGGCAGATCGGGATCAGATCGCGCAACACACATAAAAAAACCCTAGAAAGGCGAACATGGAATCGATGGCCAGCCGTCGAACGAACGGATCGGCGAGGGCGGAAAACCTACCGGTCACCAGGCTCCCCTGAAGCGCCCAACAGCTTGTGCGAGTCGAGGACCATTACTTTGTCCTCGTCGGTCTTGTGGACGAGGATACTCTGCACGGCGGAGGTGTCGGCCGCCACCACCGCGAAGTCGCGGCCAACCACGCCTAAAACGCACTCCATTGGCAGTGGACTGGAATCCTTGATTGTGCTCCGATGCTGCGCGAGGAGAAAGAGTTCACCGAGTTCGTCTTGGGTTACAAGAAAGTGGAAAGAAGAGATGCGTTCGGACTTTTTTCTGGGCCTGGACTCCTGGCAGCTCTGTTTGCGGTGTTGGTTGTAGGGGGACTTTAATATTGGATGGTTGAATAATTATTAAGGGTATTAAATAATAAATATGTATAATTATAAAATTAATTATATAGTTGAAAATAAAACTGCGAGATAAATCTATTAAGTCTAAGTAATTAATGATTAACAAGTTTTTACTGTACATAAATCATGAACTAATTAGATTTAGTAGTTCGTATGTATCCTTTAGGGTTTGTTTGGGAACATCTAATTTTAAAAAGATGGTTCATACAAACTAGAGTGATTAGGACATACCATTTTATGTTCCGGTTTATAGAAACTGTATTTCCAGTTTTTTTTTTAAAAAAAAGCTACTCTCCACCAGCTAAAATCGGTTTTTTATTACATCATGTCTTTGTTGGTTTCATAGAATTTACATCTATTGCCACCATTTTTTGAATAGAGGAAGAGTATGCTAGTATTGAATAAAGGAAGAGTATGCTAGTAATTGTATATCAAAAAATAGAAACTAGTGTCGTGGTTTGAAAACCGGTGAACCATAAGTTTTGTGTTCGGTGGGAATGCTAGCGCGGACTCACTTTGAATAGTGAATTGCTTAGACTCAAACGAGGAATTTGGGACACATAGGGTTACACTGGTTCGGGACAGAGCCCTAGTCCAGTGTAGTGCTAATTGTGGTATTGCAACGGAGCGTGTTACAACTTATGTGCATATCTGCGTGAGAGGAAGAGGGTCCTTCCCTTTTATATCTTAAGGGTCCTTTGTTCGTTGTGGTGGGTCTCCTCCTGATCATATGAAGTAGGGCTCCTGGATATGACGCCGCCTGTTATACCCGTCTGTGCGATGGGTTCGTGGCTGACGTCCCTTTGCTGATGCGTGGTGGTCCCATGGTTCAGCCTCGGAGCTCGACGACAGGGCACGATTCTCTTCTGCTATCGTGGGCCCCATGTTGTCCATCCGCGTCTATGGATTCGTTCATTCGATATGGCACCCTGTCTTGTTGTTTCCGCCATATCGACTACCGTAGAGGCTCCGGTGCTAAGGTCGTTCCTGATAGGAGAGTTGTGTCTGTATCTTATCACCTGGCCGCGTCTATGGATTCGTTCATTCGATATGGCACCCTGTCTTGTTGTTTCCGCCATATCGACTACCGTAGAGGCTCCGGTGCTAAGGTCGTTCCTGATAGGAGAGTTGTGTCTGTATCTTATCACCTGGGCTCTTAGCGTCACACATTGTTGTGGTCAATGTATGCTTGTGGCTGTGGTTCAACACTTAGACTTGCTCGGTGGGGGACTTGGGCACTGTTTGGCACAACTGCTGCTTGTTGAAAAAGCAGCTTATTTGATAAGCTGGTGAAAAGCAGTTTCTGCTTGTTGTCTGCTTTTAGTTCATTCTGAGAAGCAGCTGAACTGATAAGCTGCTGGAGAACCTGTCTGTTTGGCATAACTTCTGCTTAAATTTGTGAAGAAGCTGAAAGTAAGCTGTGCTAAACAGGGCCTTGGTCACTTGCTCCACCTCGCGGACTTGCTCAGCGAGGAACTTGGTCGGATGGAGTATGGACTGTTCTTAGGGAGTTTTATGGGCTTTCTTTAAACACCCGTTCCTAGGTGTCTCACAACTAGTTTCTTAGAAACCTAGTTCCAAACATCTACACTCAACTTTTTTTCCATAAAACAATTTATACAATGATGATAAAAAAAATGTTTTTAAAAATAGGTGTGCTTCCAAACATGCCGTTCGTATATGTTTAATTAGTTGTGTATAAAAAAATATAAATTGGTTTCTTAGAATCTGAGTTCCATACACCTCCAACAATTTTATCTCTCCATAAACTAGTGAAATTGAGGATAGAAAATGTTTTTTAATGGTATGCTTTTAAACAGACCATTAATTCATATCTATATAATTAATTTTATAATTAGACTATATTTAACTAGCATCCAAACAATAATGTGAGGAAGCAAACGGGCTTTGCCATCTCTAAATATAAGCTTTTCTATAATGCTTGCGTTCTAACGGTTTCGCTTTTATGCTCTTTTCAAATCATACACTTCCGCTAGAATTCATTTTTGGTGTTTTACAAAAATAAAAAATGATTTTAATTCATGAAAAGTTTTAATTTACCCCTGCTTCACGCGCACTTGTTCCGCTCCGACCTCTCCTCTAGTGTCGTCGCTGCTAAGGGCAAAAAAAATATAATATGTACAAAAGGTTAAAAAACTTATTTAAATGTCTAAGCACCTGCTTGCTTACTGAAAGCAGGTCTTCGTAAACAACCATGTGGCAACACAAGCCTTTGCATACTATCTTCACGATGCATTTAAAAAAGCCTTATAATAATGTCGGATACCATAATTAGGGGTACCTCTAACACTCCTAATCACGGCTGGTAAACACCCTCTGACCAACTGACGGGCGCGGTTCAAGTCAAGGCTTCGTCTACCCAAGGGACGCGACCTCGCCCGAACCCAGCCTCGGGCTGGAGCAGTAGTCCCAGACGAGTTCACGCCTCGCCCGAGGGCCTCCTTAGGCAGCGGGCACCTCCTCGGCTCTCCCGAAGCCCGGCTCGGGCAGACTTCGTTGTGAAGCAACCTTGGCCAGACCGCCTCACCAACCGACCGCTTCGCAGGCGCATTCAATGTAGGGGACGCCTGACACCGTATCCTAACACACGCGCCTCAGTCGGCCAGGCCGAAGTGACCGCAGTCACTTCGCCCCTCTCTTTTACTGTCCGATATGACGGGAAAACAGCGCCGCCCGCCCCACTCCGACTGCCGTGCCAACCACCCAGGCGAAGCTGACAACAAGTCACAATTGAAAGCATCTAGGCCCCTGGTTGGTTTTAGTGATTAATGACAACGTAATGTTATATGTGACTAACGTGTGTTTTGCACAGACAAATGGTAAGTTAGGTCGCATTACAGGTAGAAGTACTACATCGGTGAAAACAATCCCGGAGATAAGAACTCGAAGCGACGGCTAAAACGACGAAACAAAAGGTGAAGGACTACGGAGTCCGAGTGTCAAGGAGATGTGGACACTCGTGATTTAGTTAGGTCTTTTATTCTCTTTTAGTCGTACTATAAAGAGGAGTTGTCGATGAGTAGTTTGACCAAGAGAGTTCTAGTGTAGTGTTGGTGCACATTCACACTCACATACAGTGCTAGGTGTCACTCTAGAACTCACTCACAAGTTAGAACGAAAACCGATTTGAAAATCAGCTAAAAACAAGAAATAGGGTTTCTAGCCTTGGAGCACCGGACTGTCCGGTGCGCACCGGACTGTCTGGTGCACCCTCTGCCAGGTGGGGCCAAGGTGGCCCTGGGGAAGAGTTTGTTCCCCCCAGAAACCCAAGAGCGCCTGTTCCAGAAACGAATTTTAGTGGCGCACCGGACAGTGCACCGGACTGTCCGGTGTGCACCGGACAGTGCCTGTTCACTGTCCGGTGTGCCATCAGCCAACGGCTATCTGTCAGAACTAGCCGTTGGAAACGACCGTTGGCGCACCGTTGGCGCACCGGACTGTCCGGTGCGCCCATGCGCAGAAAAGTTCTGGAAATGGCTAGTTGGTGGGTGAGGGCTATTTATACCCCCTCCACCCACCATATTCAATGTCTTGCTGCCCACATTAATTCCAGCACATTGCTAGAGCATTGCAAGCACCAAAAGCCTAGTGAGGAGATTAGAGAATCTTAATCCCGCATTTGTTCCTCATTAGCGCTAGCGAGAGCCACCTAGAGCACACACCACTTGCATTAGGCTTCTCTTGGTCAAGCGAAAGTCTACGGCTTGTTACTCTTGGTGATCGGCATCACCTAGACGGCTTGGTGGCGTTGGGAGCTCGGTGATCACCGTGAAGATCTTGTTGGTGACCCGACTCAAGTTTGTAAGCGGTCTCGAGGGATCCACCGCGCCGGAGTGGCAAAGGATCATCTCGTAGTGAGCACTTGGTTCTTGCGAGGACCAAGGGGGAGCGATACCCTTGCGCGAGTGCTCCAACGAGGACTAGTGGAGAGTGCCGACTCTTCGATACCTCGGGAAAAATTGGAGGAGTCTTCTAAACCTTGCTTTACATTCCGCACTTAATTCAAGCACTTTACATTGTGTGTTTGTTTAGCAAGTAATTGAAGTATTGTCTTAGCATTGTTGTATTTCTAGTATTATTTCCTTAGTGCTAGTTGTTGGGGTGAAGTTGGGCTCTTGCTTAGCTCTTGCTTAGGTTTTAATTAGTGTTGATTTTTAGAAAATCCCAATTCACCCCCCCCCCCTCTTGGGCATCGTGATCCTTTCAATTGGTATCAAAGCCTTGTTGCTCTTAGATTAGCTTAACCGCTAGAGTTACGATGTCCGGTGGGGATGGACCTCCTCCCGTTTTTGATGGTGAGGATTTTCCATATTGGAAAATTCGTATGGAAGCATATTTAGAGGCTATAGATATTGGGGTCTACAAAGCCGCCACACAAGGATTCCCCCAACCTAGAGATCCCACAAATCTTGTAGGTGATGAGTTTAATTATGAGAAATGGAATGCTAAGGCCAAAACACCCTTTTTAGAGGCCTTTGCAAAGATGTGTTCAATAGAGTTAGAAATCATAAAAATGCTCATGATTTGTGGATGGACATTTGTGCTCTACATGAAGGAACTAGGAGTGAGCGTGAGGAGAGATATCACATTGCTATGAGAAAGTTGAATTCTTTTGAAATGCTTGCTAATAAAAATGCCAATGCTATGTACTCACGTCTCAATATTCTTGTAGAGGAAGTAAATGGATTGGGGCTTACTCAAATCTCACAACCGGATGTTGTGAGGAAGATTCTCAGTGTCCTCCCAATAGACAAATATGGACACATTGTCACTGTACTACATCAAATGGATCTTTCAGTTACCACACCTACACAGATATTGGGAAAGATCAATGCTCATGAAATGTACATGCACATCAATGACAAAGATGAGTCATCTTCCAAGAGAAAGGATTTGGTTCTTAAAGCAAATCAAGGAAGAAAAGGAAAATCCAAAGTACAAATTGAGGAAGAATCCTCAAGTGATGATGACCTTGATGCTAACATTGCCTTGATGGTGAGGAAGACCACCAAGATATTAAAGAAGCTCAACAGAGAAGGCATCAAATTTGATTCAAGAAAGAAGAAATTCTTTTCTAGCAAAAGAAAGCCCATTTTTGAGATGGACTGCTACAACTGTGGAGAGCTTGGTCATCTTGCTCATCAATGTACCAAACCCAAGAAGAATAAGTTCAAGGGCAAGAAAGAAGATGACAGCGATGATGAGAAAAATGAAAAGAAATTCTTCAAGAGAAAGGATGGGAAGCAAAAAAGGTTCCACAAAAAGAAAAATGGAAAGGCATATATTGTTGGTGACTGGCTCACTGACATTGAGTCATCAAGTGGATCTTCTTCAAGTGAAGAGGAGAATGATGAAAAGGTTGCCACCATCGCCGGGGACTTCTCTTCACCACCACCATCGCCATCATCGACTTCTCACCTATGCCTCATGGCTAGAGGTGAACAGAAGGTACAAAATGATATTGATATTACTGATGATAGTGATAGTGATAATGATGAGGAATTTGCTTCACCTTCATATGATGAACTAGCTGACTTGCTTAAAGAATATACTCAAATCATTAGGAAGTCAAAAGCAAAATGTGATAGGTTGAAAAATGAAAATGAATCGTTAAATGCCAAATATGACATAGTTATGAAAGCTGGTGATGAACTGAAAGAAGAGAACAAAACTATGTCATCAACTGTAAATGAGCTCACAACCTCCCTAAAAGATGCTAAGAATAAATGTGACAAGTTAAATGAAGCTAATAGGGAGTTGCAAGATAGATTAGTAAAAATCAAGGAAGATTATACTAAGATTAAATTTGATCATGATAATCTTCCTGTTGAGAATGAACTTTTATCTTGCAAAACACATGAGGCTATTAACCCTGTTGTTAAGATTGATGTAGCAACCTCATGTGATGATTTGAGTCAAGGAGAGCAAACTAGTCTACATGATGAATTGACTGAAAAAGTTGAAGTCTTGACTTTAGACAACCAAAAATTGAAGAGATACCTAGCTGATGCAACTACTAGAGGAAAGGTTGCCATTGAGAACAATGATTTCAACAAAGAGTTGGCAGTGGATAATGAAAAGCTTAAAATGAGGTCAAGAAACTTAAGAGTGAAAATGAACATCTTGCAACAAGTGTGCAAAAGTTCAACAAGGGTCAATACCTCCAAAATGAGTTGCTTATGAACACTGTCATGAAAAACAACAAGAGTGGTATTGGATACAATGCTTTTGTGCAAAAGAAAGCTACCACTCAATACAAGCCAAAGCAGACTCACAAGCCCATCAAATGCTTTGAATGTGGAAAAGAAGGTCACTTTGCCCACAACTGCAAAGCCAAACCACCAACTCCCTTGCCTAAGCACTCAAGACCATTTGCTTTCAATGCTCATTATGTTCTAAGAAAAGTAGCAAATGGAAAGGTCAAAGTTACATTCCTAGGTCCACCAAGCAAGAGTAGACCTAGACAAATTTGGGTTACAAAGTCCTTGATTGAGAGAGTCACTGGTCCTATGCAATATAGGGCCCTCAAAACTCAAGCTTGATTTGTCTGTGGATGTAGGTGAACTACAAGACCGGTGGGAGCCATTGGGTTATTGATAGTGGATGCACACAACATATGACAGGCAACCCACGGATGTTCACCTTACTTGATGATAATGTTGATGGACAAGACAAAATCACATTTGGAGACAATTCAAAAGGGAAAGTGCAAGGACTTGGCAAGGTGGCAATTTCAAATGATTTATCAATTTCAAATGTTCTCTTGGTTGTACCTTTGAGCTTCAATTTGTTATCAGTGGGTCAACTCTGTGATCTTGGACTTCAATGCTTATTCACTCTAACAGAGGTTATTGTATCAAAAATGGATGATGAATCAATGGTGTTCAAAGGATTTAGATACAACAATCTCTACTTAGTGGATTTCACTTCAGAAGATGCAGACTTATGAACTTGCCTCTTCACCAAAGCTTCACTTGGATGGCTTTGGAATAGGAGGCTTGCACATGTTGGGATGAGCACACTCAAGAAGGTATTAAAGAAGGACATGGTTAGAGGATTAAAGGATGTGGTGTTTGAAAAGGACAAGCCTTGTAGTGCATGTCAAGCTGGGAAGCAAGTTGCTAATACACATCCTACTAAAGCTTTCATGTCAACATCAAGGCCACTGGAACTACTTCATATGGATTTATTTGGACCTACAAATTATGTAAGTGTTGGTGGCAACCTCTACTGTCTGGTGATTGTTGATGATTTCTCAAGATACACTTGGGTGTTCTTTCTTCATGACAAATCTGAAGTTGCATCTATATTCAAGAAGTTTGCCAAGAAAGCTCAAAATGAATTTGATTGCAAGATCAAAAAGATTAGAAGTGATAATGGCAAAGAATTTGACAACACCAACATTCATGAGTATTGTGATGAAATTGGGATCAAGCACGAAGTTTCTGCAACATATACACCTCAACAAAATGGAGTTGTTGAAAGGAAAAACAGGACCTTGATCACGCTTGCAAGAACAATGATTGATGAGTACAACACACCGGAGAGGTTTTGGGCCGAAGCTGTCAACACTGCATGTTATGCATCAAATAGGCTATTTCCTCACCGGCTACTTGCGAAGACTCCCTATGAACTGTTAAATAGGAAAAAGCCAGACGTCTCCTTCTTCCGGGTGTTTGGATGCAAATGCTACATCTACAAGAAACGCCATCACCTAGGGAAGTTTCAAAGACGTTGTGATATTGGTTTTCTTTTGGGTTATTCATTAAAGTCCAAAGCATATCGAGTATTCAATCATGCCACTAGCGTGGTAGAAGAAACATATGATGTGAAATTTTATGAGACTAATGGCTCCCAAGGAGCACTTGAGAATTTTGATGATGTAGGTGATGAGCCACTTAGGGAAGCAATAAAGAACATGCCAATTGGAGCTATCAAACCAAAAGAAGATGAAGAAGAGGTGCAAAACATTGACAGGCCTTCTTCATCAAATGTACCACAAGATGATGAAAAAGATGAGAGGCATGCAAATGAAGATACATTTGTCTCTCATGAACAAGCAAGGGTACAAGTCGAAGATGTTGATGCTCCAGAATCTTCTTCCCAAGTGGTCAACAGGAGGAATTCATCACTACTTCAAGCTCATCCTCAAAACCAAATCATTGGGAGTCCTTCACAAGGGGTTATTACTCGATCTCATAGACATGCTTCTTTTATTGAATATCACTCCTTTGTTTCTTATGTTGAGCCTACTTGTATAGATGAGGCGCTACAGGATCCAGACTGGGTGAATGCCATGCATGAAGAACTTAACAACTTCACCCGTAACCAAGTTTGGACCCTGGAGAAGCCCCCAAAAGATGCAAGAATCATTGGAACAAAGTGGGTGTTCAGAAACAAACAAGATGATCAAGGTGTGATTGTAAGAAACAAGGCAAGACTTGTTGCAAAAGGATTCTCTCAAGTTGAAGGCTTAGATTTTGGAGAGACCTTTGCACCGGTTGCTCGACTGGAAGCCATCCGTATCCTACTTGCATATGCATCATGCTATGATATAAAACTTTATCAAATGGATGTAAAAAGTACATTTTTAAATGACTTCATAAATGAACTTGTATATGTTGAGCAACCACCTGGATTTGAAGACCCTAGATATCCTAACCATGCTTACAGGTTATCCAAGGCGCTATATGGACTAAAGCAAGCTCCAAGGGCTTGGTATGAGCGTCTTCGCGACTTCCTCATCGAAAAGGGCTTCAAGATCGGGACCGTCGACACAACTCTATTCACAAAGAAACATAACGGTGATATTTTTATTTGTCAAGTATATGTTGATGATATAATCTTTGGCTCGACAAATGACTATGATTGCAAGGAATTTGGCGAGTTGATGTCGAAGGAGTTCGAGATGTCAATGATTGGTGAGCTGACGTACTTCCTCGGCTTTCAAGTCAAGCAAATGAAAGATGGTAACTTTCTCTCACAAGAGAAGTATACCAAAGACTTGTTGAAAAGGTTCAACATGGAGAAGTGCAAACCAATCAAGACACCTATGCCAACAAATGGACATCTCGACCTAGATGAGGGAGGTAACCCGGTTAATCAAACTCTCTACCGTTCTATGATTGGTAGTTTATTGTACCTTACCGCATCTAGGCCCGATATCATGTTTAGTGTCTGCATGTGTGCTAGATTTCAATCTAATCCTAAGAAAGCTCATCTTCGCGCTGTTAAAAGAATTCTTAGGTATCTCAGGCACACCACAAGCGTTGGTTTGTGGTATCCCAAAGGAGCTACTTTTGATTTAATTGGCTATTCCGATTCGGATTATGCCAGTTGCAAAATTGATAGGAAAAGTACTTCTGGGGGATGCCATCTGCTTGGTAGATCACTAGTTTCATGGACATCCAAAAAGCAAAATAGTGTTGCCTTGTCAACTGCCGAAGCAGAATATATTGCCGCGGGTGCTTGTTGCACACAAATTTTATATATGAAACAAACTCTTCTAGAATATGGCGTAGTTCTAGAAAAGGTACCTTTGTTGTGTGATAATGAGAGTGCTGTTAAAATTGCTAATAATCCTGTACAACACTCTCGCACCAAGCACATTGATATCCGTCATCACTTCCTTAGAGATCATGTTGCTAAAGGAGATATCATTTTAGAAGGAGTGAGGTCGGAAGATCAATTAGCGGATATTTTCACTAAGCCACTTGATAAGACCCGCTTTTGCATGTTGAGGAATGAACTAAATATTCTTGATCTCAGAAATTTTATGTAAGATGTCAAATGGTGTTGTCAAGTTTGCATTGCATGTTTAAATTTCTTGTATTGCATCTAGGGCTTGTCTAACCTAGTTGAGATAACCGCCAACAAATCGAGTGAAAAAGCTTAACTCGGATCAAACTTGACAAGTCTTAGTTTTAAGCTTTTAGCACTTGAATTCTTACTTTTTATGCAATTGTTGGTTCTTGAAATATGCATGAGGTACTGCACTTAGGGGGAGTATTCAAAACTCAAATCACTCATGAAAACCCCTAGTGCAAGGCCAAAATGCAAATTTCACCATTTGCCTATTTTCTCTAAAAATTATCTAGCCTATGGCAAAATATTTTGAAAATTATGAGAAAATATATGAGGGTGCCAATACCTGTCCCGACAAGTGTTATTTTGTGTGATTATAAGTTGGGATTTGGTTTGGTTGGAAATTAGATAGAAAAATTCAAAAATTTCAAATCTTCCCTCTGTCTGGGCTCACTGGACAGTCCGGTGTGCATCGGACACTGCACTGTGCAATGTCCGGTGCACCGGCAGCCGCGTGCTTCAAATCCTTTTTCCTGTGCGCCGTCCGATGGTTCACCGGACAGCTACTGTGCGCTGTCCGGTGTGCACCGGACAGGCACTGTAGACTATCCGGTGCGCCCATATCGTGTTTTAAAAAATCGGCCTCCAGCCTGAGCTGAGCCAGAGGCCTTTCATTCTGTGTTCTCTGCCTCTCCTCAGCTCCCCTGGCGATCACCCCCTCCCTCTGCTCACCGGCGGTGATCGACGGCGTCGTGCTCCCGTGACCCTCTCCTGCGTAGGATCCTCTGCCTCCTCTTCTCTGGTGCGCACCTCCCTTCACTATCTCTCTCCATTTTTCTGGATAGTGAACACCCTTTCCACCCTTTTGTGCCCAACTCAATTTCCTATCCAATTTTGTAAATCCATGTGGTGAGAAATGTTGCTCTGTGCCCATTGTGTATCCCTGCAGGTTTCTAGCTCCTTAGGGAGGGTTTCACAGCCTTAACTAGCCATTTCTCCAAAACCCTAAATCCTCGCACACCACATGCTCGGTAAAATGCCCAAACCAGCCAAAAATACTCCGATTGAACCCAAATTTTTCAGACACCTTCACAACACCCCCAGTAACATACTCACCAAATTTCACGCCCATCCAATATTCCAGGCTTTAATTTCACCAAATTCCCCGTTTCGAGCGATCGTTTCCGAGCCGAGTGCCTAAATTCCATTTTCTTTGCCTAAATTCAAACCAAGCACACACTTCACTCATATTTACCCATATAAACCTATTCATGAAGTATCGGCTCAATTTCAAATCATTTCATGCCTCAATTCGAATTCCAAACCTCCTATGACACTATTTCTCGTTCAAACGTCGCTTTCGTGTCGTTTGACCTCTCGATCGCCAAGACTCTTGTTTTCTGTGCCATAATTCTGTGTGTATGTATTTATTCACATTTAATATTCTTATGACTACGTGACTAATACGTGCTCACCTCTTCTGTCATTTCAGTGACCTTGCCTGCCCATGAGCCGTCTCCTGTCCTGCCTGGATTTCCACCTCTCGTGTGAGCTTTCCAGGTAGACATTTCCTCTTTTGATATTCTATCGGCTATTATCGACTTGTGCTTAGCTTCTCTCTCTCATTTGCAATCGTCAGGTCAGGATGCCACGCACGAAGAATGTGTCGGCGCCAGGGGGAGGCGATGATGAGGATCCTCGTCGCCCCTTCAGGCAGGTCAAGGGCAAGACCGTATACTTGGAGCAGCAGGAAGGCCGCAAGAAGCGGCGTATGGACAGAGCAGCCCGAGCAGCGGCAGCAGCGGCAGTAGCAGCCGCTGAGCAGGCCGAGCTAGAAGATCAGCCCCAGACTCCTTCAGATCAGATTGCGTACCGTGTTCCTCGCCTCGCCTCCCGGCCTCGCTCCTCCACTCACACCACTGCTTCCACTCCACCACCCACTTTGCCTGCTCCTGTCACCCCTGTTGCGCCATCCACCACCTCCACTACACCAGCTTCCACTGCTCCTTCTCCCGCTCCCGTTTCTGCTCCACCTATCCCACCTGCTCGATTCCGGGAGCGCGATGAGACTGAGGTGCGACCTCTGGCTGTAGATCCCAGGTTGTTTGACCTTCAGCTTGCTACAGCGGCACGGGTACGTAGGTTCAGATACGTACCCGTGGAGTCTTGGTTACCGGCTCAGAGGGACCCTGCTGCAGTTGACCTTTTCAGCACCAGGATTCAGGAATCCTTCTTCAGGGCACAGATGTCTGCACAGATTGCTCTGCGAGTGCACCGGCTTTTGGACCTTCCCGCTTTTCTACTAGCCGCCGGTGCTGACTCTGAGGTGCACCTCTCATATCTGCCTGGCCTTCTGACTCTTTTATCTACCAGCGGTAGGTATGTTGAGGAATGGGTCCGAGTTTTCTACGCGTCTGTATGGATAGACCCTGATCACCATTGGATGAGGTTTCGTTTTGAGCGAGAGGATGTCACTATCCATGCCAGCCAGATTCGCCAGCTCTTTGGATTTCACGAGTCATCGACTCGTCTTCACAGCTTATGCTATGGCACCTCTGACCCTCCTCATCGCCCTCACGGCGGTGTCGCTCCAGGTACAGCTCACGTCGCGGCTCTGTTCCGACCGCCCTTCTCAGATGGGTTGCGACGCTCTCCGGCAGATTTCACTACAGCAGCAAAGTTCCTATTTCAGCTTATGAGACGGACTCTTCTACCGCGGATGGGATACAGGGAGGCTACCACACATATCCAGCTCTGGCTCCTTGGTGCCCTGGTCTCTCACTCCGAGTTTGACGTTGTGGATTTCCTTATTTGTGAGATCGAGGACACCGTTTTGGATGGTTTGCGTGCCCGTCGACAGCTGTCGTATGCTCACTACATATGTCACATCTTTGCTCAGTTGATTCGGCCTCCACAGTTCCAGGGCACACTTGAGGCCTCACGCCTTGTCTTTGGGTCCTACCATCCAACACCTGAGGCTCCTGTGCTAGCTTCTGCTCCAGTTTTTGACACTCAGGCTGAGGATACTGCACTTCATCAGTTTGAGGCTCAGGACACAACAGTTGATGATGATGATGATGATGATGATTTTGGGATTCCGCCTCCGCCTTCTATGCCTCCACGCTCACATGATCATGAGGCTGGGAGTTCTCGTGCTACCCCTGCTGCCCCTCCTGCCGTTGACCCTGCTTTTGCTTTGATTCTCCAGACACTTACTCAGCAGCAGGCTCACTTGGCAGCCAAGCAGACCCGCCAGGCGGCAGCCCAACAGCAGTTGTCTGAGAGGATGCTCTCGATGTTTCAGACCATACAGGACAGGCAAGATTCTCTTCAGCAACAGCTTCTTCAGGATCGAGCTGAGAGCAGGGCATTCATGACTCTTATGCTACAGCATTCTGGTATATCAATTCCCCCGGTTCAGTCAGTCCCGCCTCCCCCTCTTCAGGCTCCTGTTGTGCCAGCACTTCAGCCAGGACCCCCTGTTGGTCCTTCTTCCTCTCCGCTCCGGCCGGTCACCCTGGCTTTCACGTCACCGGTTCTCAGCTCTGTCTGCCCTCAGCCATCAGTGCCACCAGCTTCTGCTGTTACCACTACTGCTGTGGCGGTGTCTGTGACCACTTCTTCGGCTCCGGCAGCTCCAGCAGCGTAGCTTCCGTCCGAGTCAGTACCAGCTCCAGCTTCTACAGCAGATCCTGGATCCGAGACTGACTCTGACCCCCAGCTTGCGTTCGCTCTACTGCCTCGACCGCGACCGGATGCGCCTCCGCCGCCTCCTCCCACTTCTAATGTGTAGGTTTGGGTGCCCTTTTGGTGTTTGACGCCAAAGGGGGAGAGATATGAGTTGTGAGAGCTAGGGGAGTTAGGGAGTTAGTAGAGAGTCATTTTGATGTAATATATGTGCGTGTTACTCTCTGTACTAGCTTCACTTTTGTATGGTGCTTTTGACTCACAAACTCTATATATACTCTCGATGCTTATGTTGACTGTGTGTGTATTATGTTTTCACCTTATATGTTATCACCAGTCTTTTACGTTCTTGTTCATCGATTTGATTTCACTTTTATATGAACAAGAAACTTATGATGTGTATGCGCTCATTCTTATTATTTTGGTACACACTCTTTCTGTCAAAGATTACTGAGTATAACTAACTATCTTCTCTATTGACAGAAATTTCAAATCAAACTACTCTCACAAATCTTGTAGGGTTGTCATCAATCACCAAAAAGGGGGAGATTGAAAGCATTTAGGCCCCTGGTTGGTTTTAGTGATTAATGACAACGTAATGTTATATGTGACTAACGTGTGTTTTGCAGAGACAAATGGTAAGTTAGGTCGCATTACAGATAGAAGTACTACATCGGTGAAAACAATCCCGGAGATAAGAACTCGAAGCGACGGCTAAAACGACGAAACAAAAGGTGAAGGACTACGGAGTCCGAGTGTCAAGGAGATGTGGACACTCGTGATTTAGTTAGGTCTTTTATTCTCTTTTAGCCGTACTATAAAGAGGAGTTGTCGATGAGTAGTTTGACCAAGAGAGTTCTAGTGTAGTGTTGGTGCACATTCACACTCACATACAGTGCTAGGTGTCACTCTAGAACTCACTCACAAGTTAGAACGAAAACCGATTTGAAAATCAGCTGAAAAACAAGAAATAGGGTTTCTGGCCTTGGGGCACCGGACTGTCCGGTGCACCCTCTGCCAGATGGGGCCAAGGTGGCCCTGGGGAAGAGTTTGTTCCCCCCAGAAACCCAAGAGCGCCTGTTCTAGAAACAAATTTTAGTGGCGCACCGGACAGTGCACCGGACTGTCCGGTGTGCACCGGACAGTGCCTGTTCACTGTTCAGTGTGCCATCAGCCCAACGACTATCTGTCAGAACTAGCCATTGGAAACGACCGTTGGCGCACCGGTGGCGCACCGGTGGCGCACCGGTGGCGCACCGGACTGTCCGGTGCGCCCATGCGCAGAAAAGTTCTGGAAACGGCTAGTTGGTGGGTGAGGGCTATTTATACCCCCTCCACCCACCATATTTAATGTCTTGCTGCCCACATTAATTCCAGCACATTGCTAGAGCATTGCAAGCACCAAAAGCCTAGTGAGGAGATTAGAGAATCTTAATCCTGCATTTGTTCCTCATTAGCGCTAGCGAGAGCCACCTAGAGCACACACCACTTGCATTAGGCTTCTCTTGGTCAAGCGAAAGTCTACAGCTTGTTACTCTTGGTGATCGGCATCACCTAGACGACTTGGTGGCGTTGGGAGCTCGGTGATCACCATGAAGATCTTGTTGGTGACCCGACTCAAGTTTGTAAGCGGTCTCGAGGGATCCACCACGCCGGAGTGGCAAAGGATCATCTCGTAGTGAGCACTTGGTTCTTGCGAGGACCAAGGGGGAGCGATACCCTTGTGCGGGTGCTCCAACGAGGACTAATGGAGAGTGCCGACTCTTCGATACCTCGGGAAAAATTGGAGGAGTCTTCTAAACCTTGCTTTACATTCCGCACTTAATTCAAGCACTTTACATTGTATGTTTGTTTAGCAAGTAATTGAAGTATTGTCTTAGCATTGTTGTATTTCTAGTATTATTTTCTTAGTGCTAGTTGTTGGGGTGAAGTTGGGCTCTTGCTTAGGTTTTAATTAGTGTTGATTTTTAGAAAAGCCCAATTCACCCCCCCTCTTGGGCATCGTGATGCTTTCAACAATCAACCAACGAGTTCGGTCTCGGGCGCAACAGGAAGCTCCGGCTCGCCCGACCTCAGGCTCTGGCCTCGGGAGGAGGTCTCCGCCTCGCCCGACCCCCGGACTCGGCCTCGACCTCGGTCTCGGGAGGAATCACGTCCTCGCCCGACCCCGGCCTCAGCCTCAAGAGAAGTCTCCGCCTCGCCCGACCTTGGGCACGGACCGACCGCGCCAACAGGGGATACATCATTACCTTATCCCTAGCCAGCTCAGGCTACAAGGAACAAGACCAGCGTCCCATCTGGCTTACCCTGGCGACGGGTAATGATGGCGCCACACGTGCAACCATGACGCCGGTGGCTCTCATCCCCTTACGGCAGCAAAGGAGACGTCAGCAGGATCCTTGCCGCACTGCTAGCTGTGCTCCTACAGGGCTCAGGCGCTTCTCCGACGGCCACGCTATCACGTGTACAGGGCTCAGGCTCTCCCCCGACAGCCACGTTGGCATGTACACAGGGCTTAGGCATTTCTCTGCTGGACACGTTAGCGCATAGCTACACCCCCCATTGTACGACTGGACCCTCTCCTTGCGTCTACAAAAGGGAGGTCCAGGACCATCCTAGAGGGGGGTTCGTGCGGGGGAAGGAGCGAACGAACGTGCTCCCTCTCTCTCTCTCTCCCTCTCGCGACGTGCTTGTAACCCCTACTACGAGCGGCACCCCTAGTGCAGGATAATACAACGCTTGCCCCACCTTTTGTGTTCCATCCCGCGCCAACCCATCTGGGCAAGGGAACGCAGCGACAATCTCACTCGTCGGTCAAGGGACCCCCTGGGTCCGAAACGCCGACAGTTGGCGCGCCAGGTAGAGGCCTGCTGCGTGTTAACGAACGCCTTCCCGTTGAGTTCTAGATGGGGAGTCTTTAGCAACCTCTTCAGCTCGAGACGGTGCTCTGCTTCGAGAGTCTCGAGTTCATGTCCCTCGACGGCAGCTACGACATGGTACTCCTTCCCTCGCGGCGCGACGACAACGACAGTCTTCGACTCGCCCGGCGGCAGCGAGCTCGGCGACAGCATCTCCCCGTGGCAGAAGAGGAGCACTCCGGTCGTCCCCACCACCCTCCTCACCGGAGGAGGCGGAGACGGGGCAATCATGGCCACGCAGGAGGCGGCACCTTGTCGGCTGTCGCACCAGAGCGAGTCGACGACGCCGGCACTCCCCCGGGGGACATGTCGGGCAATGTCCTGGCACCTGAGACGACGGCGGGTGTCACTTCCTCGCAATGTGTCAACCCCAAGCGGACTGATGACGCTAGCACCCTCGCAAAGGATCTGCTGGGCGTTACCCTCGTACCTGAGATGACAGTGTGCTCCGCCCACGACGTGACTTCACCACCGTCCATCGACCAAGAGGTACCATCTGTTTTCCATCCCGTACCCTTTCGATTCAGCTTCGATCCACCTAGTGACCCTGCTACGGTGAGCGCCTTCGTAAAGGCGTATCCAAACCTTCCGGGGTACCATATGTGGTCGACCTGGGACCGACTGACAGCCGTCTCAACCTTCAGGCCAGCGGGTTCCGAGGAAGAGGACGGCCCTGACTCCGGTTGGGATTTCTCTGGCCTCGGTGACCCCGGTGCCATGCGGGGCTTCATGTCCGCATGTGACCATTGTTTCTCTAGTTGTTCTGACGATGGCCACAGCCTTGACAACGAGGGTTACGACCCAGGTCGCTAATGTTTCCACGTCGATCAGGGAGATCACAACGAAGGTAACCACCTCGGTATGCCGGAGGTTGACGATCCCCCTGGGCCCGCATCTCGCGTTGACATCCCGCGGGAGCTAGCTGTGGTCCCAGTCCCTATGGGGGGTCGGGACATACAGCTCGAGCAAATCCGTGAGATGCAGGCCCGGGTCGATGGGGAAGCAGGCCGGCTTGTGCAGCTCCGACAGAACATCGAGCAGGAGTGGGCAGGCCGAACACTCGCCGGAGGAGCCTGTCATCGGGCCCAAGACGTCCAGCGTCGCATCATCGACAATGCCAGGGCAGCACTGCCCCCGGCTGTCAGCGGGTCCGGCCAGGACCTAGCTACAGCGGCGATGCTACTTCGAGCCATGCCAGAGCCATCCACCACCGAGGGACGGCGTATCCAGGGCGAACTCAAGGATCTCCTAGAAGGCGCCGCGGTTCGACGAGCCGAGAGCTCTGCCTCCCGGAGGCGAGCCGACCCCTCGGAGCACCGTGCGGTGTCCTCCTGACGCATGCGGGAAGCCTCGGTCCATCCCGAGCACACGCGGGACGAGGCGCCTACCGCCCGGGATCGCCTTGGCAACGAGCACCACCATCTCGACCGTCGAGCCCGCCTCGATGAGAAGGTGCGCCGAGGCTACCATCCTAGGCGTGGGGGACGCTGCGACAACGAGGAGGATCGGAGTCATTCGCCCGAACCACCCGGTCCACGAGTCTTCAGCCGGGCCATACGACGAGCGCCGTTCCCTGCCCGTTTCCGAGCCCCGACTACCATCACCAAGTACTCGGGGGAGACGAGGCCGAAGCTGTGGCTCGCGGACTATCGACTGGCATGCCAGTTGGGAGGGGCGGATGATGACAACCTCATCATCCGTAATCTACCCCTTTTCCTCTCCGACACCGCTGGAGCCTGGCTGGAGCATCTGCCTCCTGCGCAGATCTCCGACTGGGACGATCTAGTTAAGGCTTTCGCGGGAAACTTCCAAGGCACGTACGTGCGCCCTAGGAACTCGTGGGATCTCCGAAGCTGCCGCCGGCAGCCAGGGGAGTCCCTCCTAGAGTACATTCGGTGGTTTTCGAAGCAGCGCACCGAGCTGCCCAACGTTACCGACTCGGATGTCATCGGGGCTTTCCTTGCCGGCACCACTTGCCGAGACCTGGTGAGCAAACTGGGGCGCAAGACTCCCACCAGTGCGAGCGAACTAATGGACATCGCCACCAAGTTCGCCTCGGGTCAGAAGGTGGTCGAAGCCATCTTCCAAAAGGACAAGCAGCCTCAAGGAGAGCCGAAGAAAGATGCCCCCGAGGCGTCCGCCCAGCGGGGCACGAAGAAGAAGGCCAAGAACAAGTCGCAAGCGAAGCGCGACGCCGCCGACGCGAATCTCGTCGCTGCGGCCGAGCACAGGAACCCTCGGAAACCTCCTAGAGGGGCCGGCGTGTTCGACAAGATGCTCAAAGAGCCGTGCCCCTATCACCAGGGTCCCGTCAAGCACACCCTCGAAGAATGTGTCATGCTCCGGCACTACTTCCATAAGACCGGGCCTCCGACAGAAGATGGCAAGGGCCATGACAACAACAGGAAGAAGGGCGGCAAGGAAGAAGAGTTCCCGGAGGTCCACAACTGCTTCATGATCTACGGCGGGCAGGCGGCGAACGCCTCGGCTCGGCACCGCAAGCAGGAGCGCCGAGAGGTCTGCTTGGTGAAGGTGGCAGCGCCAGTCTACCTAGACTGGTCTGACAAGCCTATCACCTTCGACCGAGGCGACCACCCTGACTTCGTGCCGAGCCCAGGAAGGTACCCGCTCATCGTCGATCCGATCATCGGCAACGTTAGGCTCTCCAAAGTCCTCATGGACGGAGGCAGCAGCCTTAACATCATCTACGCCGAGACCTTGAAACTCTTGGGGGTTGATAGGTCCGAGGTCCGGGTCGGTGCGGCACCCTTCCACGGGATCGCGCTCGGAAAGCGAATCCTACCCCTCGGACGGATCGACTTACCCGTCTGCTTCGGGACTCCCTCCAACTTCCGAAAGGAAGCTCTTACCTTCGAGGTCATCGGGTTCCGAGGAACCTACCATGCGGTGTTGGGAAGGCCGTGCTACGCCAAGTTCATGGTCATCCCCAACTACACCTACCTCAAGCTCAAGATGCCGGGCCCAAACGGGATTATCACCGTCGGATCCACGTACCGCTACGCGTACGAATGCGACGTGGAGTGCGTGGAGTACGCTAAGGCCCTCACCGAGTCCGAGGCCCTCATCACCGACCTGGAACGCCTCTCCAAGGAGGCGCCCGATGCGAAGCGGCACGCTGGCAACTTTGAACCAGTTGAGGCGGTCAAGTCCGTCTCTCTCGACCCCAGCAACGACGCCAACAAGAAAGTCCGGATCGGCTCCGAGCTCGACCCCAAATAGGAAGCAGTGCTCGTTGACTTTCTCCGCGCAAATGCCGAAGTCTTTGCGTGGAGTCCCTCGGACATGCCCGGCATACCGATGGATGTCGTTGAGCACTCACTGGACATCAGAGCTGGAGCCCGACCCATGAAGCAAACCCTGCGCCGTTTTGACGAAGAAAAATGCAGGGCCATAGGCGAGGAGATCCACAAGCTACTCGCGGCAGGGTTCATCAAAGAGGTATTCCATCCCGAATGGTTAGCTAACCCTGTCCTTGTAAGGAAGAAGGATGGGAAATGGAGGATGTGCGTAGACTACACCAGTTTAAACAAAGCATGTCCGAAGGTTCCCTACCCTCTACCTCGCATCGATCAAATTGTGGACTCCACTGCTGGGTGTGAAACCCTATCATTCCTCGATGCCTACTTAGGCTATCACCAAATCAAGATGAAAGAGTCCGACCAACTCGTGACTTAATTTATCACACCTTTTGGCATGTACTGTTACACTACAATGCCGTTTGGTTTGAGGAATGCTGACGCCACCTACCAGAGGTGCATGAACCATGTGTTCGGACAACACATCGGCAGAACGGTCGAGGCTTACGTCGATGACATCGTTGTCAAGACGAAGAAAGCCTCTGACCTCCTCTCTGACCTTGAAACGACATTCAAGTGTCTGAGAGTGAAAGGCGTGAAACTCAATCCCGAGAAGTGTGTCTTTGGAGTCCCCCGAGGCATGCTCCTAGGGTTCATCGTCTCCGAGCGAGGCATCGAGGCCAATCCGGAGAAAATCACGGCCATCACCAACATGGGACCGATCAAAGATTTGAAATGAGTACAGAGGGTCATAGGATGCCTTGCGGCTCTGAGCCGCTTCATCTCACGCCTTGGCGAGAAAGGCTTGCCTCTGTACCGCCTCTTAAGGAAGACCGAGCGCTTCACTTGGACCCCCAAGGCCGAGGAAGCCCTCGAAAACCTTAAGGCGCTCCTTACAAATGCACCCATCCTGGTGCCCCCCGCAGCAGGAGAAGCCCTCTTGATCTACGTAGCCGCAACCACTCAGGTGGTCAGCGCCGCGATCATAGTCGAGAGACGAGAAGAAGGGCATGCACTGCTCGTCCAGAGGCTAGTCTACTTCATCAGCGAAGTGCTATCCGAGACCAAGATCCGCTACCCGCAGATCCAGAAGCTGCTCTATGTAGTGATTCTGACACGGCGAAAGTTGCGACACTACTTCGAGTCTCATCCGGTGACTGTGGTGTCATCCTTCCCCCTGGAGGAGATCATCCAGTGTCGTGAGGCCTCGGGTGGGCAGTGGAGCTCATGGGCGAAACACTATCATTCGCCCCTCGGAAGGCCATAAAATCCTAGGCCTTGGCAGACTTCCTGGCTGAGTGGACTGACACCTAATTACCAGCAACTCCATGTACTTCGATGGGTCACTCATGAAAACAGGAGCAGGCGCTGGCTTGCTCTTCGTTTCACCCCTAGGAAAGCATCTTCGCTACGTCATACTCCTCCATTTTCCGGCATCAAACAACGTGGCCGAGTATGAGGCTCTGGTTAACGGGCTGCGCATCGCCGTCGAGCTAGGGGTCCGACGCCTCGACGCTCGTGGCGACTCGTAGCTTGTCATCAACAAAGTCATGAAGAACTCCCACTGTCGCGGCCAGAGGATGGAAGCCTACTGCGACGAAGTCCGGCGCCTGGAAGACAAGCTCTACGGGCTGGAGCTCAACCACATCGCCCGACGGTACAACGAGACTACGGATGAGCTGGCAAAGATAGCCTCGGGGCGGACGACGGTTCTCCCGGACATCTTCTCCAGAGACCTACATCAACCATCCGTCAAGATCGATGACACGCCCGAGCCCGAGGTACCCTCGCCCGAGCCCGAGGTACCCTCAGCCATCGAGGAGGAGGCCTTGCCCGTCGAGGGGGAACATAATGGGGTCGCGCCAGATCCGAACTGGCACACCCCATACCTGGAATATCTCCTCCGAGGAGAGCTTCCCCTCGACGAGACCAAAGCTCGACGACTGGCTCGGCGCGCCAAGTCATTCGTCTTGCTAGGTGATGAAAAGGAGCTCTATCACCGCAGCCCCTCGGGCATCCTCCAATGATGCATATCCATCGCCCAAGGACAAAAGCTGTTGCAAGAAATACACTCGGTGGCTTGCGGCCACCATGCAGCACCTCGAGCCCTCATGGGGAATGCCTTCCGACAAGGTTTCTACTGGCCAACCGCGGTGGCCGACGCCACTAGGATTGTTCGCTCCTGCCGGGGGTGTCAATTCTACGCAAAGCAGACACGCATGCCCGCTCAGGCCCTGCAGACGATACCCATCACCTGGCCGTTTGCTATGTGGGGTCTAGACCTTGTCAGTCCCTTGCAGAAGGCACCCGGGGGCTTCTCGCACCTACTGGTCGCCATCGACAAATTCTCCAAGTGGATCGAGGTCTGACCCTTGACCAGCATCAGGTCCGAGCAGGCGGTGGCGTTCTTCACCAACATCATCCATCGATTCGGGGTCCCAAACTCCATCATCATCGACAATGGCACGCAGTTCACCGAAAAAAAGTTCCTAGACTTCTACGACGACGACCACATCCGCGTGGACTGGGCCGCCGTAGCTCACCCCATGACGAATGGGTAGGTGGAGCGTGCCGACGGTATGATTTTGCAGGGACTCAAACCAAGGATCTACAACGACCTCAACAAGTTCGGCAAGCGGTGGATGAAAGAGCTACCCTCGGTAGTCTGGAGTCTGAGGACGACGCCGAGCCGAGCCACGGGTTTCTCGCCGTTTTTTCTAGTCTATGGGGCCGAGGCCGTCCTCCCCACGGACTTAGAATATGGCTCCCCGAGGACCAGGGCGTACGACGACCGAAGCAACCAGACCAGCCGAGAGGACTCGCTGGACCAGCTCGAAGAGGCTCGAGACATTGCCTTACTACATTCGACACGGTACCAGCAGTCTCTGTGGCGCTACCATGCCCGAAGCGTTCGGCCCCGAGGCTTCCAAGTGGGAGACTTGGTGCTTCGTCTGCGACAGGACGCCCGAGGGCGCCACAAGCTCACTCCTCCCTAGGAAGGGCCCTTCATCATCGCTAAGATTTTGAAGCCCGGAACATAAAAGCTGGCCAACGACCAAGGCGAGGTCTACAGCAACGCTAGGAACATCCAACAGCTATGTCGCTTCTACCCTTAAGATGTTTTAAGTCGTTCATGTACCTCGTTTTCTTTACATACATGAAGTCTAACCGTCAAGGAAGGGTCGGCCTTGCCTCAGCAAAGCCCGACCCTCCCTCGGGGGCTAGAAGGGGGGAACCTCCTCTGCGTCAAAATTTTCCTCAGAAAAAATTTTCTACCAAAACGACCTTTCGTGCTTTCGACTTCTGTATCGATAGCGGAATCCTGAAAACGACGAGAGTACACGTAAGCGTCAAGGCTGACCGAGCCGTGGAACTCCTACGCCTCCGGGATACGGATACCTCACTCATCACCTTCCGCGAGAAGTAACTCACGCTCGGATAAGCGATCCTGCTACCAAACAAGTCCAAACACTCGGGTAGAAAACGACTTTCGTGCCTTCTCGACTGTATCAATAACGGAATCCTACGACCAAATGAGAGTGCACATAAGCGGCAAGGCCGATCGAGCCGAGGAACTCCTACGCCTCCGGGATACGGATACCTCACTCATCACCTTCCGCGAGAAGTAACTCTCGCTTAGATAAACGATTCTGCTACTGACAGACAAGTCGTGATGCTCGAAACAAGAGAAAAGAAAACGCAACTTTTTAACACGACGATAAAGTGTTTAGGCCTCGGCGGCCGCGAAAAACATGCGCATGCTACGGACAAACTGTTCCTGCAGGTTCAGGCATCGGCAGGGGGAGCAGCAGCACCCTCGGTGTTGTTTCCACCCTCGGCGGAACCTAGCCCGGCCTCGGACGGTGACCCGGGCGAAGGGACCTCCACCCAAGGGAGGACGCCAGCACCGCGCCAGCGGATGTTTTGGCCAAGCTCCAGCTGCTGCTGCCACATCTTCCTCGGCCTAGGAAGCCGCCAGCTCCCAGGTCGACGAAGTCTCTTTTCGAGCTGACTCCGCCTCTGTCCGTGCCAACACCGCTGCCTCCGGCTCCGGCTCATCGCAGAGCAGCCAAGGGTTCTAAAAAACTGAGCAAGAGAGGCCTAGAGTGGCAAGGCCGACCGAGCTGAGGGACTCCTACGCCTCCGGGATACGGATACCTCACTCGTCACCTTCCGCGAAAGGCAACTCACGCTCGGTTAAGTGGTTCGGCTAGCCAACAGGCAAGTCCCAGTGCTCGAAATGAAACACAACTTTATACTCGAATACCCAAATGTTCAGGCCTCGACAGCCACAAATAACAAACACATATACTTGGGGTAACTATGCTACATAGGCTTAGACATCGGCAGAACCCTCGGCGGTTCTCCCGGCCTATGACAAATGTATAAATCCTTGAAGCGGTTACATTTTGCTTCGGCAAAAACCCAGTATATCCCCTTACAAACGGGACTCCGGTTCCGCTCCCGTGGGTATGAACAACCTCCACACCAGGGGGCCCACGGGATAACGAACTCCAAGCGGCTCGCCGGCGACCTCTGCAGCAGCAGAGACAACGACCTCCACCTTGGGCGGCTAAACAGCAGCAGCGATGACCTCAGGACAGACGCTGCTGTGAAGAGGCCCTCACCCACGTCCCCACATGAGGGATGAGGACAAGCCGTTAAGGTCAAAGAGTCAGAGGGCGCCGTCCGTGGGATCGAACCCACTGACGCCGCGCCGGCGAACAACGGCCACCCAAAGCGCACCGACAGATCCTCACTCTCGTCCTCATCGAGGCCATCCCAGAACACGAGTACCGCCCTCGCGGCGTACGACGTGCTGGGCGACCCCCCAGCGCAGCTAACGGTGCGAGGAGGACCTGGACGTGGCCGGCCCGCGCGCGGCACGACCGCCGCCTGGATGAAGGATGAAAAGTTGCACCCTATCCAGGAAGCAGCAGTTCATCTTCCCCCACATGGCTAGAGGACGTCTCCGCAGGGTTGGAGGATGCCCTTCTCCCATGAATGCTGGGGGAAGAAAAGGGTCACCGACCCACGCAGAGGCAACCCCCACTCGGTGCGCTTTTCCGCCTCAGCCCGGATGACGAAGATCCTTGAAGCTGAGGGCGGGGCGGAGGCCGTAGCCCGGCTTGCTTCTCCCCACCAAACTAACCATTGGTGAGGGAATGCAGCCGGGCTGCACGAC
This sequence comes from Zea luxurians, assembly GCA_029449295.1. Lineage (NCBI taxonomy): Eukaryota > Viridiplantae > Streptophyta > Magnoliopsida > Poales > Poaceae > Zea > Zea luxurians. The sequence continues at coordinate 53,264,965 of JAOPSE010000017.1, forward strand.
GAAAATCCTTGAAGCCGAGCGATGGCTGAAGGGCGCCGATCTCCACGAGGCCGCGCTCCTCCAATGACAGCAAGAGCAAGGCGACGCTGGTGCACCCCATCCAGGGGCTCGGAAGGTGGAAGGGTGCAATGCATGAGGGGAGAACAAAGGCATGGCCACTGCCCGGGGGATCGATCCCCTTTTATAGGCAAACCTCCTCACTTGCACCCCTTAGCGTCACGGGCAAAGTCTCCACTGACATACTCCAGGGTTCTCCCCCCACGACACGGGGCTGGGTCCCACACGTCATACAAGCTGATCCGAAGCGCGAAGAAGGCGAACCGCCGCACGCGAGGCATGCAACCACCCCACGGTTACAGGCGCTCTCCCATCTTCGCAGAAACCGGTGGCCGAAAGGGTGGACTGCCACACGACAGGCATCCAACCGCACCGTGACTGTGCGCCCTTTCGGCTTCGACCACATTCGGTGGACCAGCGCAAAGGAAGCGGGCCCACATGTCATGTAACTGGCGCGCCAGTTACGACATGCAGAAAACTGCACTGCCACTTGCACCGAATGCTGAGCCTCCTCGACTGCGGAACCGGTGCCGCGACTCGAGGCAGCCCCGCGCATGACCCAACAGTGCGAATTCAGGGCAACGATCACGGGTCAGTTAGCCGCAGGGATAGGCACGGTGGTTGGCATGGCCCCAAAAGTGGGCCGGCAGTAATGGCAGTAGCAGACGAACGGAAGCAGCGGTCAAATCGCCCGCAGGCTCGCGTCCCCTCCTGAAGCGACGGGAGAGCTCTCTCCCACGGCGTGAAGACGACGCACCCATGTCTCGTTCCTCGAACGGCTCGTACGCACAACGAGTGCCACGTGGATCGCCCGTCCCGTCGCATTAACTCCCCGGCAGAGCAAGCGACACCTCTGGCAGGCGAGGCGGGCGTCGTTTCGCCTCCGCCATGACGACCGCGTTGAAAAAGGTGTGCCACCTTATTTAAATTCGTATCCTTCCCCTCCTCCTCTCTCTCTCTCTTGCTATAGGGACCGGGAAAGGGGATGTTGTGGAAAGGATCCTTCTCGGCGAAGGAAGCAGGCCCCGAGCCCTCCTACTGATCAGGGGTTCAAAGGTTGGCCCCTCGGAAGGGTTTCGACAGCCACCCCAGAGCACTCGGGTTTCAAGCCCATTACTGATCAGGGGTTCGAAGGCTAGCCCCTCGGAAGGGTTCGACAACCGCCCTAGAGCGCTCGGGCTCCATGCCCATTACTGATCAGGGGTTCGAAGGCTGGCCCCTCAGAAGGGTTCGACAGTCGCTCCAGAGCACGTAGAGTGAGGGATGACTCTGGGTACGTCCGATACATGGCCGAGGCTCGGGCTACGCTCCCGAGGTACCCTAGGACATTTCTGAGACCGGCAGGAACGATTTGTAACGGAATCCCACCGGAGAGAGGCATCGACGGACCCTGTCGAAGGGGTCTGGGTCCGGCGAATCACCCACAGGTACTTTTGGAGCGCGCCTCTGGGCCACCAGCTGACCCCTAATGAACGGGGCACTGACGTCCACTCGGATCACCCGTTAGCAGCTCACTGGAAACACCATGTTCGGCGCCCTCCGAGGGCAACATGGTGCTTCCCCCCTCCTCCTTGTGGAAAGGCGACGTAGGGGCGTATGATAAAAGTCATGAAAGTCCTTGATCATCCTCTCGCTCCGTGCAGAGGCTCGGGGGCTGCTCTCGCACCCGGCTACGGCCAAACTGTTGACAGCGTCAACCTACCAGCGTGATAACTCGGAACCTGACCATGCACCCGGGCTACGGCCAGGCCGCATGAGGGAACGATCAGACCGGCTGAGGCACCACGAAAAGCATTCAGACCTCAGAGGAGTCAAACCACTCCTCCGAGGCCTCGGGGGCTACACTCGTCGGGTGCGCTCGCGCGCACCCACCAGAACAAAGCAAAACCGAGAAAGGCCGACCCCCTCACCGAAAATGCGGCAAAAGCCTCCAAGCGAGTACCAACACTCCCTCGAGGCTCGGGGGCTACTGTCAGGTACCATAATTAGGGGTACCCCCAACACTCCTAATCACGGCTGGTAAACACCCTCTGACCAACTGACGGGCGCGGTTCAAGTCAAGGCTTCGTCTACCTAAGGGACGCGACCTCGCCCGAACCCAGCCTCAGACTGGAGCAGTAGTCCCAGACGAGTTCACGCCTCGTCCGAGGGCCTCCTTAGGCAGCGGGCACCTCCTCGGCTCTCCCGAAGCTCGGCTCGGGCAGTCTTCGTTGTGAAGCAACCTTGGTCGGACTGCCTCACCAACCGACCGCTTCGCAGGCGCATTCAATGCAGGGGACGCCTGACGCCGTATCCTGACACACGCGCCTCAGTCGGCCAGGCCGAAGTGACCGTAGTCACTTCGCCCCACTCTTTTACTGTCTGATATGACAGGAAAACAGTGCCGCCCGCCCCGCTCCGACTGCCGTGCCAACCACCCAGGCGAAGCTGACAACAAGTCACAATCAACCACCGAGTTCAGTCTCGGGCGCAACAGGAAGCTCCGCCTCGCCCGACCTCAGGCTCCGGCCTCGGGAGGAGGTCTCCGCCTCGCCCGACCCCCGGACTCGGCCTCGACCTCGGTCTCGGGAGGAATCGCGTCCTCGCCCGACCCCGGCCTCGACCTCAAGAGAAGTCTCCGCCTCGCCCGATCTTGGGCTCGGACCGACCGCGCCAACAGGGGATACATCATTACCCTATCCCTAGCCAGCTCAGGCTACAAGGAACAAGACCGGCGTCCCATCTAGCTTACCTCGGCGACGGGTAATGATGGTGCCTCGCGTGCAACCATGACGCCGGTGGCTCTCAGCCCCTTACGGCAGCAAGGAGACGTCAGCAAGATCCTTGCCGCACTGCCAGCTATGCTCCTACAGGGCTCAGGCGCTTCTCCGACGGCCACGCTATCACGTGTACAGGGCTCAGGCTCTCCCCCGACAGCCACGTTGGCATGTACACAGGGCTTAGGCATTTCTGTGCCGGACACGTTAGCGCATAGCTACACCCCCCATTGTACGACTGGACCCTCTCCTTGCGTCTATAAAAGGGAGGTCTAGGACCATCCTGGAGGGGGGTTCGCGCGGGGAAGGAGCAAACGAACATGCTCCCCCCTCTCTCTCTCTCTCCCTCTCGCGACGTGCTTGTAACCCCTACTACGAGCGGCACCCCTGGTGCAGGATAATACAAGGCTTGCCCCCACCTCTTGTGTTCCATCCCGTGCCAACTCATCTGGGCAGGGGCACGCAGCGACAATCTCACTCGTCGGTCAAGGGACCCCCCGGGTCCGAAACGCCGACAAATAACTACTGCTCTCTGTTCTCAAATTGAAAGACATTCGATTTCTTTTATAGATTGCGTTGTATTTGTATCTAGATACATAATAAAGTGTTTATTAAGAAACTAAACATTTATACTTCAAAATGGTGAAGATTTATATAATTATATATGAAAACAACAAAACACATGGTAATATGGTATATAGGTGTACTTCAGGGCCGGGCTAAAAGGTTCAACAGGAGACACACCATTTTTGGCCTGATCCGAGCACGACACGAAGTTTGGTGGGCTGAGTTAGGCACGTCACGATATACGGGCCGAGCTATGGGTTGAGCATCGAGCCCAATGGATAGCACGACACGACCTATGTAACTATCGGCCTCCTAAGGACCGTTGGGTGGTACATCCCATTTAGGGCATGACCCATTTAACTTGTCGACATATATAAGCAGTTCTATAACAGTTTTATAATTATGTAATGAGATGTTTGAAGTTCTATAACAGTTTTATGGTTATTGTCCTGTTCTTTAATGACAGGCTGAAGTTTTGTAAACTGTTGTTCTCAACATTTACAACAATTTTATAGTTGTTTATCTATATTTAAAGATCTATACTTATTTTTGTTCTACAGTTTTGCATGCATGCTTTAGCAGCCCAGCAGACCTAATGATTTACTGGGCTGCTGTGCTAAACAGGTCGACATGACCCGTCTAAATTTTACCGTGCTGTGCTATGAGCCGAGCATTAAGCCCGTGGGCTGGTACGTCACGGCCGGATATGTTAACCGGGTCACGCCGGGTCTGTACGTGAAGCACGAGCCCGATTTTTTTGAGCCACGGCCCAACCCGAAATGGCCCAATGTACACCTATAATATGGTATATACGTACATGACAAGTCTGCTTAGTGTCATAATGTTGATGATTGTTTAAAAAAAATCGAACACAAATCGGTTTGACTTAAAAGCAAAATTTGAATGTCACTGCTCGCAAAATCATTTCAAACTGTAGGTTTATAGCTGCGCTTAGGGCTAGTTTAGAAACTCTGTTTTTTTCGAGAAATTTTTATTTTTACAAAGAAAAATAAATTAATTTTTAAGAAAATAAAATCTCTTATTAAAATATTAGATTTTTAAACTAGTCCTTAAAGATTCGTCCTGTGAGCCACTAAGGTGTGTTTGGTTGGATGTACGTATAGAGATGGAAAAAGACGACCACAATTTATATAATGTTTGAATGACCACAATTTATATAATGTTTGAATGAGAGTCGCGTAGTAGCAAGGTGAACACCAGAATAGTTTTTAATTGTGCGTGATCTAAAAATTCGAGGAAACGATATCGCTTCTAGCTCGTTCCACCCTAACCTCAAACCAAACACATCCTAATTGCTTACCCGGGCTAGTCCACCAGAGATCGCTATCCAGTCTCCAACCGTCATCGTCAAAACAGCCAGACATCCCAAAACAGAGACAGAACTAGAAACGCTACAGAACAACCAAAAAAAAAGTCATCGGCCCAAGCCACCAATCGCGATCTCCCTTCGGCCACTCCCAACTTGTTCCACTTCCAAGTTCCAATCAACCGCTTTCAACCCCTTCCTTCCTTCCAAAGCTACGGTATCCGCACCATCATCAGCAATCCAGTGAGCCCGCCGGCCCGCCCCGCCTCGTAACCCGCCTACCCACCGCTGCTTCTGCCCGACTGCTCCCCATGGAGAGGACCACGCAACCCACCGCGGGGGCGCGGGAAAAGCTGCTCCCCACCTCCGCCGCCGCCTCCCTGCCACCCTACCTCGACCCGCACCCCGCCGACCCCTCCTCCTACGCGGTCCTCCTCGTCCCCGTCCGCCGCCGCCTGCGCCGCGGCGGCCGCTGCATCGCCCCCTGCCTCGCCGCCCTCCTCCTCGCGCTCGCGGGCTTCCTCCTCTGGCCGGCCGACCCGGACATCTCCCTCGCCCGCTTCCACCTGGGGCACGTCTCCGTCGTGGCGCGCCCCGCCGTCGCCGTCACCATATCCGCCGCGCTCAAGGTCCGCGTCCGCAACCCGGACCTCTTCGCGCTCGACTACACCCGCCTCGACGTCGCCATCGGCTACCGCGGCGCGCCGCTTGGCCTGGTAACGTCCGGCGGCGGACGGGTCCAGGCGCGCGCTGTCTCGTACGTCGACGCCAACCTGCAGCTCGACGGCATACGCGTCGTCGAGGACGCGATCTACCTGCTCAAGGACCTCGCGCGGGGATCCGTGCCCTTTGACGCCCTCGCCGAGGTCGAGGGTCACCTTCACTTCTTCTTCCTCAGTATCCCGGTCAAGGTGAAGTGTTGATTTCTTGTTTGTTAGTATATTGTTATATGCAGATCTCATGAATTGGATTACAACCTGTATCAGTGTTGATTTTCTCCTATGGTAATGCGAATTGCGAAAGCCCCATATGTCTATGGCGTAATGTTAGCAGGATACATGCTCTAAGTCTCTGATTCTTGATTCACTAAATGATATATTATTTGTTATATCTGTAAAAGAACATAACGAGACATGTCGTAAATACTTAGCATGATCAGTGACAAGTTACCTCCTGTATCTAGATATCATTTCTCTATAAGATTTTGTTTCAAGATGTAACAGTAATTTAGTATGTTGCCTCTGTAAGAATGCATGGTAATCAAACATATCCTTTGTTTGAAAATTTTCTATCTCCATGTTTATTAATCCTTGAATGAAGTGTTTGATTTACAGTAATAAATTGCAATCATTAAGGGACACCTAGTAAGAGGGAGAGTAGTGATAGATCTAATAACACATGAGAAGAAGAATACTCGTCAACATTTCACATGTTCCTTGACTCCTTGTGTCTTTAACTGTTATCATTTCCCACTTCGTGGTACCACTTCTCTACGGATTTATGGAACTACTGGTATGGAGGCTATATTGCTTTAGTATTTTTTGTTTTTCATGCCCAAATGAAGGATTTCTGTTCAAAGGAAAAGACAGTGCTAGTTAATGAATTTATCGCTTGCACTTTCCACTTAGGAACTGAGGAAAACTATTGTCTCATTGAACAAATGAAACAGTGTAGCATGGATGTTGTTTTTCCTAATCCTGCTATCTGCTAGAATAAAATATGAAGTGGTCAATCTTAGTTTGTCAAGTAAAGCCTTAGAATGACTCCAACAGAGCAGCTAAATGGACAAGCAAAGCTAAAATAGTTGCCCACGAGCTACTGTAGCAGTATAAAACACCTTCCAACAGGGCAGTCAAACGAGCCAGGCAAAAAGGATGGAAAGAGAGAGAAAAGCTACAATAGCTTGTACTGTGGCTGGCAGCTATTTCTTTTTTCTGTGTCTTAGAACATGACCCCACCATCTGCTTCATTTGTTGGACTATACTACCGCTGCCTTTTTGCTTGTGCTGTTGAAATCGTGTGCCATATGCCTGGACAGGCAAACCAGAGATGCTAGCCAAGGCTTGAACGGCTGCTCGATTTTGTATGGCCTCTGTTGGAGTTAGCCTTAAGCAATGTTGATGGATATAAGGCAAGCCAAGTTGCCTACTTGGTTTTTGCATTTGGATATAGTTGTTTTGGCATATAGTTGCAACAAGAGGACAGTTATTTTAGCCATGAAACAACAAATCTTCCTTTTTTCCTCTCTTCCAGAATATTGTTGGAGGATTAGGCATTAGAGAAGCAGGTCATATTTATAAGCCTATGTGTAATCTTATGCCATGATTAGTTTTGTTCCACTGATTACATGGAGACTGATGACCAGTGCAAAGTTTTCATTATGGAATCTCCATTGCAGTAGGCCTGGTTCTTCATTTTATTGAAAAAATTGCAGTATCCTAGAAATTAGAAAATTGTCTGTTGGAACTACTTTTCATTCTACCATTTTTGGTTTCACATGCTAGAGAAGTACTTCTATGTGTATTTGTGTTACTATATTTCTGTAAAATAGGTGGTTTATTAACATAGCTCTATTGTGATAAACTGGTAATATTGTATGACTGCAAGACTGTTCATGGTTCCATTGATGTCAAATTCCTAGGTTGGGTTGCTATTGTTACTTTATTTATTCTTGTATATTGTATTCAAATTTCTTATAAGCAAACAAATTTTTATTTACAATTTTGTGAAAGGTCCACCAGTGCCTGTAGCTCGCACAAGCTAGAGGTTTTTATTGTTGCAATAAACAAAAGATGGATGGATATTAGGCTTAAAATATTGTCCAGAAGTGAACGTTATTGGTTCTTTTTCTTGCACTGTATACTCTGTATGATCCACGTGTTGTCCTTCTGAATCCTTTAGGCTATGTTCGTTTTGCTCTCAATCTTTGTGGATTGGATAAGATTGAATTCCATGTAGATTGAAGTGTATTGGAATGGATTGAGATGTATTTTAACTTGCTATAGATTTAAACCGACTCAATAACATCCAATCCACATAGATTAATGGTGGGTTTAAATCCCAAATAAATCGAAACCTTTTATATTTTTTTTCTAATCTCATCCAATCCACATGGGATAGAAATAAGGGAACAAGGATTTAATGATTGTTCTTGGCTTCTTGCAGGGGAGAATATCTTGCGTGGTGCATGTTAATCCACACAACCAAACTATAGTACATCAGGACTGCTACCCCGAGGTTAGCAACTGCAAACTTATTTACGCTCAGAAGGTTGGCTGAACTTCTCAAGAGACTGACCTTTTCTCTCCTCGTGTCCTGTACCAGTGAAATGCTTACGCCGTGGAAGGCTGTGTGCTATCTTGCCTGGCGAATGAATCGTTTGGTTCGTTTCTAAGCTTCGCTTGGAGCCGTTGTAAAAGTAAGAAACAACTAAACTCTACTGGGTAATGTGCCTATTGTAAAGCCGTTAACACGTCATGTTAATATCAATCAGTTTCCCTACTATGAGAAAATTGACATTTCGCATTGGTTTTACGTACGGTGATGTTTGAGTTCAGTGCAGAGTCTGCGATATTTGTCACACGGAGTATATGGTTATAGTGCCATCGTACCATCGACCCACTGTTGAACGTTGATGGATAGTTCGCGTATGATTGTTCCTTTAGGCCTGTTTCGTTTTGATCCAGTCAGAACAAATTGATCCGATTTTGGCCTTGTTCGTTTACGTCGGATTGTATCCGAAATCGTTCCAGCTAATCAAAGTTTATATAAATTAGAGAAGCAATTCAGCTAGGAATCTTTCCGACCCACCAATCCGATACAAACGAACAAGGCCTTAGAATTTGGTCTAGCTGTTCGTTTTGATCTAGGCTAAGCTGTTCGTTTTGATCTAGGCTAAGAACAAATCTGTCTGATTTTGTGAACCCTTCCTCACTTCTCCACTTAGAACAAATCCAAGTGATCCACTCGATCCTGGACTAGCTTGCTTCATGGCCTAGCGGAGCCATAGGGTGTATTTGGATGGTTGTATATAGAGGATGTGTTTGGATAGATGTATATAGAGGGATGAAAGGGGTTGGCCACAATTTGTACAGTGTTTAGATGAGTCGTGTAGGAGCGAGGTAAACACCAGAGTAGTTTGGTGGTGCCGTGATTTAAAAAAAAATCGAGGGAATGATGCCTCATCCCACTTTGACCTTAAACCAAATATATCCTTATTCTCATCCTGTCGGGTACCATAATTAGGGGTACCCCCAACGCTCCTAATCATGGCTGGTAAACACCCTCAGGCTAACTGACGGGTGCGGTTCAAGCCAAGACTTCATCTACCCGAGGGACGCGATCTCACCCGAGCCCAGCCTTGGGTTGGAACAGTAGTCCCAGACAAGTTCACGCCTCGCTCGAGGGCCTCCTCAGGCAGTGGGTGCCCCCTCGGCTCTTCCGAGGCCCGACTCGGGCAGGCTTCGTTGTGAAGCAACCTTAGCCATACCGCCTCACCAACCGACCGCTTCGCAGGCGCATTAAATGCAGGGGATGCCTGACGCCGTATCCTGACACACGCGCCTCAGTCGGCCAGGCCGAAGTGACCGCAGTCACTTCGCCCCTCTTCTTTACCGTCCGATATGACAGGAAAACAGCGTCGCTCGCTCCGCTCCGACTGCCGTGTCAGCCACCCCGGCAACGACTGACAACAAGTCACGATCAACCACCGAGTTTAAGCCTCGGGCGCAACAGGAAGCTCCGCCTCGCCTGACCTCAGGCTCCGGCCTCGGGAGGAGGTCTCCGCCTCGCCCGGCCCCCGGACTCGGCCTCGACCCCGGTCTCGGGAGGAATCGCGTCCTCGCCTGACCCCGGCCTCGGCCTCAAGAGAAGTCCCCGTCTCGACCGACCCTGGGCTCGGACTGACCGCGCTAATAGGGGACACATCATTTCCCTATTCCTAGCCTGCTCAGGCTACAAGGAACAAGACCGGCGTCCCATCTGGCTTACCTCGACGACGGGTAATGATGGTGCCTCGCGTGCGCCATGACGCCGGTGGCTCTCAGCCCCTTACGACAGCAAGGAGACATCAGCAGGGTCCTCGCCGCGCTGCCAGCTGTGCTCCTACAGGACTCAGGCGCTCCTCCGGTGGCCACGCCATCACATGTACAGGGCCCAAGCTCTCCCCCAACGACCACGTTGGCATGTACACAGGGCTTAGGCACTCCATTGCCGGACACGTTAGCGCATAGCTACGCCCCCCGTTGTACGCCTGGACTCTCTCCTTGCCTCTATAAAAGGGAGATCCAGGGCCATCCTGAGGGGGGCTCGCGCGAGGGAAGCGGCGGACGGGCTCTGTGTCCCTCTCTCTCACGCGACGCGCTTGTAACCCCTACTGCGAGCGGCACCCCTGGTGCAGGATAATACAAGGCTTGTCCCACATCTTGTGTTCCATCCCACGCCAATCCATCTGGGCAGGGACACGCAGCGACAATTCACTCGTCGGTCCAGGGACCCCCGGGGTCGAAACGCCGACAGTTGGCGTGCCAGGTAGGGGCCTGAAAGTCGCCTAGAGGGGGGGTGAATAGGGTGAAACTGAAATTTACAAAATTAATCACAACTACAAGCCGGGTTAGCGTTAGAAATAATAATGAGTCCGAGAGAGAGAGGGCGCAAAACAAATTGCAAGCGAATGAAGAGTGTGACACGCGGATTTGTTTTACCGAGGTTCGGTTCTCGCAAACCTACTCCCCGTTGAGGAGGCCACAAAGGCCGGGTCTCTTTCAACCCTTACCCTCTCTCAAACGGTCCCTCGGACCGAGTGAGCTTCTCTTCTCAAATCAAAACTGGGAACAAAACTTCCCCGCAAGGACCACCACACAATTGGTGTCTCTTGCCTCGGTTATAAATGAGTTTTGATCACAAGAACAAGTGAGAAAGAAAGAAGCAATCCAAGCGCAAGAGCTCAAAAGAACACGACAAATCACTCTCGCTAATCACTAAAGCCTTGTGTGGAATTGGAGAGGATTTGATCACTTGAGTGTGTATAGATTTGAATGCCTAGCTCTTGTAAGTGGTTGAGAAGTGGAAAACTTGGATGACTTGAATGTGGGGTGGTTGGGAGTATTTATAGCCCCAACCACCAAACTAGCCGTTTGGGTGGAGGCTGTCTGTCGAATGGTGCACCGGACAGTCCGGTGCACACCGGACATGTCCGGTGCGACAGCCACGTCACCCGACCGTTAGGGTTCCGACCGTTGGAGCTCTGACACTGGGCCCGCCTGGATGACCGGTGGCGCACCGGACATGAACTGTAGGGTGTCCGGTGTGCCAGCATGGGCGTGCCTGACCTCTGCGCGCTCTGGCGCACATTCAATGCGCCTGCAGGTAGCCGTTGGCGCCGAAGTAGCCGTTACCCCGCAGTTACACCGGACAGTCCGGTGTACACCGGACATGTCCGGTGAATTATAGCGGAGCAGCCGATGCGAATTCCCGAGGCTGGCGAGTTCGGAGCCGTGCCTCCTTGGAGCACCGGACACTGTCCGGTGTACGGTGAATTATAGCGCGCCGGCCCTGAGAATTCCCGAAGGTGAAGAGTTTGAAGACGATCTCCCCTGGTGCACCGGACACTGTCCGGTGGTGCACCGGACAGTCCGGTGCGCCAGACCAGGGTGCCTTCGGTTGTCCCTTTGCTCCTTTGTTGAACCCTTTTCTTGGTCTTTTTATTGGCTTATTGTGGACCTTTGGTACCTGTAGAACTTGGGCAAACTAGTTAGTCCAATTATTTGTGTTGGGCAATTCAACCACCAAAATTAGTTTAGGAAATAGGTGTAAGCCTAATTCCCTTTCAATCTCCCCCTTTTTGGTGATTGATGCCAACACAAACCAAAGCAAGTATAGAAGTGTAAAATTGAACTAGTTTGCAAAGTGTAAGTGCAAAAGGTTACTTAGAATTGAGCCAATAAATATTACTTACTAGATATGCATGGATTGTTTCTTTATTTTTAACATTTTGGACCACGCTTGCACCACAAGTTTTGTTTTTGCAAATTCTTTTGTAAATTCTTTTCAATGTCCTTTTGCAAGATAGTCAAAGGTAAATGAATAAGATTTTGAGAAGCATTTTCAAGATTTGAAATTTTCTCCCTTTGTCTTAAAATGCTTTTCCTTGACTAAAACAAAACTCCCCCTCAAATAAATTCTCCTCTTAGTGTTCAAGAGGGTTTTAAGATATCAATTTTGAAAATACTACTTTCTCCCCCTTTAGAACACAAAGAGATACCAATTTGAAATTTACCAATTGAAAATCATCAATTTTAAAATTTATTAGGGTGGTGGTGCGGTCCTTTTGCTTTGGGCCAATACTTTCTCCCCTTTGGCATGAATCGCCAAAAACGGATACTTAGAATGAAATATAAGCCCTTCTTTAACTATTTACTCCCCTTTGGCAAATAAAACATATGAGTGAAGATTATACCAAAGACGAAGAATTGCTTGGAGCGACGGCGAAGGATAAGTGATAGAGTGCAGTGGAAGCCTTTGTCTTCGCCGAAGACTCCAATTCCCTTTCAATATACCTATGACTTGGTTTGAAATACACTTGAAAACACATTAGTCATAGCATATATAAAAGAGATATGATCAAAGGTATACTTATGAGCTATGTGTGCAAGTTTAGCAAAAGAAGTTCCTAGAATCAATAATATTGAGCTCATGCCTAAGTTTGGTAAAAGTTTGTTCATCTAGTGGCTTGGTAAAGATATCAGCTAATTGATCTTTAGTATTAATGTATGCAATCTCGATATCCCCTTTTGTTGGTGATCCCTAAGAAAATGATACCGAATGGCTATGTGTTTAGTGCGGCTATGCTCAACGGGATTATCTGCCATGCGGATTGCACTCTCATTATCACATAGAAGAGGAACTTTGGTCAATTTGTAACCATAGTCCCGCAGGGTTTGCCTCATCCAAAGCAATTGCACACAACAATGGCCTGCGGCAATATACTCGGCTTCGGCGGTAGAAAGAGCAACCGAATTTTGCTTCTTTGAAGCCCAAGACACCAAGGACCTTCCCAAGAACTGGCAAGTCCCTGATGTGCTCTTTCTATTAATCTTACACCCCGCCCAATCGGCATCCGAATAACCAATCAAATCAAATGTGGATCCCCGAGGGTACCAAAGCCCAAACTTAGGAGTATAAGCCAAATATCTCAAGATTCGTTTTACGGCCGTAAGGTGTGATTCCTTAGGGTCGGCTTGGAATCTTGCACACATGCATACGGAAAGCATAATGTCCGGTCAAGATGCACATAAATAGAGTAATGAACCAATCATCGACCGGTATACCTTTTGATCCACGGACTTACCTCCCGTGTCGAGGTCGAGATGTCCATTGGTTCCCATGGGTGTCTTGATGGGCTTGGTATCCTTCATTCCAAACTTGGTTAGAATGTCTTGAGTGTACTTCGTTTGGCTAATGAAGGTGCCCTCTTGGAGTTGCTTGACTTGGAATCCTAGAAAATACTTTAACTCCCTCATCATAGACATCTCGAATTTTTGTGTCATGATCCTACTAAATCCTTCACATGTAGATTCGTTAGTAGACCCAAATATAATATCGTCAACATAAATTTGGCATACAAACAAATCATTGTCAAGAGTTTTAGTGAATAAAGTAGGATCGGCCTTGCCGACTTTGAAGCCATTAGCTATAAGGAAATCTCTTAGGCATTCATACCACACTCTTGGGGCTTGCTTGAGCCCATAAAGCGCCTTAGAGAGCCTATAGACATGGTTAGGGTACTCACTGTCTTCAAAGCCGGGAGGTTGCTCAACATAGACCTCTTCCTTGATTGGTCCATTGAGGAAGACACTCTTCACGTCCATTTGATAAAGCTTGAAGCCATGGTAAGTAGCATAGGCTAATAATATGCGAATTTACTCAAGCCTAGCTACGGGTGCATAGGTTTCACCGAAATCCAAACCTTCGACTTGGGAGTATCCCTTGGCCACAAGTCGAGCTTTGTTCCTTGTCACCACACCATGCTCGTCTTGCTTGTTGCGGAAGACCCATTTGGTTCCTACAACATTTTGGTTAGGACGTGGAACTAAATGCCATACCTCATTCCTAGTGAAATTGTTGAGCTCCTCTTGCATCGCCATCACCCGATCCGAATCTTGAAGAGCTTCCTCTACCCTGTGTGGCTCAATAGAGGAAACAAAAGAGTAATGCTCACAAAAATGTGCAACACGAGATCGAGTGGTTACCCCCTTATGAATGTCGTCGAGGATGGTGTCGACGGGGTGATCTCGTTGGATTGCTTGGTGGACTCTTGGGTGTGGCGGCCTTGGTTCTTCATCCTCCTTGTCTTGATCATTTTCATCTCCCCCTTGATCACTGCCGTCATCTTGAGGTGGCTCATCATTTTGATTTTCTTCTTCATCAACTTGAGCCTCGTCCTCATTTTGGGTTGGTGGAGATGCTTGCGTGGAGGAGGATGGTTGATCTTGTGCATGTGGAGGCTCTTCGGATTCCTTAGGACACACATCCCCAATGGACATGTTCATTAGCGCGATGCACGGAGCCTGTTCTTCACCTATCTCATCAAGATCAACTTGCTCTACTTGAGAGCCGTTAGTCTCATCAAACACAACGTCACAAGAAACTTCAACAAGTCCTGAGGACTTGTTAAAGACTCTATATGCCCTTGTGTTTGAGTCATATCCTAGTAAAAAGCCTTCTACAGTCTTAGGAGCAAATTTAGATTTTCTACCTCTTTTAATAAGAATAAAGCATTTGCTACCAAAGACTCTAAAATATGAAATGTTGGGCTTTTTACCGGTTAGGAGTTCATAGGATGTCTTCTTGAGGATTCGGTGTAGATATAACCGGTTGATGGCGTAGCAGGCGGTGTTGACCGCCTCGGCCCAAAACCGATCCGGTGTCTTATACTCATCAAGCATGGTTCTTGCCATGTCCAATAGAGTTCGATTCTTCCTCTCCACTACACCATTTTGTTGTGGGGTGTAGGGAGAAGAGAACTCATGCTTGATGCCCTCCTCCTCATGGAAGCCTTTAATTTGAGAGTTCTTGAACTCCGTCCCGTTGTCGCTTCTAATTTTCTTGATCCTTAAGCCGAACTCATTTTGAGCCCGTCTCAAGAATCCCTTTAAGGTCTCTTGGGTATGGGATTTTTCCTGCAAAAAGAACACTCAAGTGAAGCGAGAATAATTATCCACAATAACTAGACAGTACTTACTCCCGCCGATGCTTATGTAAGCGATCGGGCCGAATAAATCCATGTGTAGGAGCTGCAGTGGCCTGTCACTTGTCATGATGTTCTTGTGTGGATGATGAGTGCCAACTTGCTTCCCGGCTTGGCATGCGCTACAAATCCTGTCTTTCTCAAAATGAACATTTGTTAGTCCTAAAATGTGCTCTCCCTTTAGAAGCTTATGAAGATTCTTCATTCCAACATGGGCTAGTCGGCGGTGCCAGAGCCAACCCATGTTAGTCTTAGCAATTAAGAAAGTGTCGAGTTCAGCTCTATCAAAATCTACCAAGTATAGCTGACCCTCCAACACTCCCTTAAATGCTATTGAATCATCACTTCTTCTAAAGACAGTAACACCTACATCAGTAAAGAGACAGTTGTAGCCCATTTGACATAATTGCGAAACGGAAAGCAAATTGTAATCTGAAGAATCTACAAGAAAAACATTGGAAATGGAATGGTCAGGAGATATAGCTATTTTACCCAAACCTTTGACCAAACCTTGGTTTCCATCCCCGAATGTGATAGCTCGTTGGGGATCTTGGTTTTTCTCGTAGGAGGAGAACATCTTCTTCTCCCCCGTCATGTGGTTTGTGCACCCGCTATCGATGATCCAACTTGAGCCCCCGGATGCATAAACCTACAAAACAAGTTTAGTTCTTGACTTTAGGTACCCAAACGGTTTTGGGTCCTTTGGCATTAGAAACAAGAACTTTGGGTACCCATACACAAGTCTTGGAGCCCTTGTGTTTTCCCCCAACAAACTTGGCAACTACCTTGCCGGATTTGTTAGTCAAAACATAAGATGCATCAAAAGTTTTAAATGAAATGCTATGATCATTTGATGCACTAGGAGTTTTCTTTCTAGGCAACTTAGCACGGGTTGGTTGCCTAGAGCTAGATGTCTCACCCTTATACATAAAAGCATGGTTAGGGCCAGAGTGAGACTTCCTAGAATGAATTCTCCTAATTTTGCTCTCAGGATAGCCGGCAGGGTACAAAATGTAGCCCTCGTTATCCTGAGGCATGGGAGCCTTGCCCTTAACAAAGTTAGACAAATTTTTAGGAGGGGCACTAAGTTTGACATTGTCTCCCCTTTGGAAGCCAATGCCATCCTTGACGCCAGGGCGTCTCTCATTATAGAGCATACTTCTAGCAAATTTAAACTTTTCATTTTCTAAGTTATGCTCGGCAATTTTAGCATCTAATTTTGCTATATGATCATTTTGTTGTTTAATTAAGACCATGTGATCATGAATAGCATCAATATCAATATCTCTACATCTAGTACAAATAGACACATGCTCAATAGTAGATGTAGAGGGTTTGCAAGAATTAAGTTCAACAATCTTAGCACGCAAAATATCATTGTTATCTCTAAGATCGGAAATTGTAACATTGCAAACATCTAATTCTTTAGCCTTAGCAATCAATTTCTCATTCTCATTTCTAAGGCTAGCAAGAGAGGTGTTTAATTCTTCAATCTTAGCAAGCAAATCATCATTATCATTTCTAAGATTGGGAGTTGAAACATCACAAACATGAGAATCAACCTTAGCAATTAATTTGGCATTTTCATTTCTAAGATTGTCAATAGTCTCATGGCAAGTGCTTAGCTCACTAGACAATTTTTCACATTTTTCAACTTGTAGAGCATAAGCATTTTTTATCTTAACATGCCTTTTGTTCTCCTTAATAAGGAAGTCCTCTTGAGAGTCCAAGAGATCATCCTTCTCATGAATAGCACTAATCAATTCATTTAATTTTTCCTTTTGTTGCATGTTTAGGTCGGCAAAAAGGGTACGCAAATTATTTTCCTCATCACTAGCATTATCATCACTAGAGGACTCATATTTAGTGAAGGATTTAGATTTAACCTTCTTCCTTTTGCCGTCCTTTGCCATGAGGCACTTGTGGCCGACGTTGGGGAAGAGAAGTCCCTTGGTGACGGCGATGTTGGCGGCGTCCTCGTCGGAGGAGGAGTCGGAGGAGCTCTCCTCGGAGTCCCACTCGCGGCACACATGGGCATCGCCGCCCCTCTTCTTGTGGTACCTCTTCTTTTCTCTTCTCTTGCCCTTCTTGTCGTCGCCCCTGTCACTGTTACTAGATAGTGGACATTTTGCTATAAAATGACCGGGCTTACCACATTTGTAGCACACTTTCTTGGAGCGGGGCTTGTAATCCTTCCCCCTCCTTTGTTTGAGGATTTGGCGGAAACTCTTGATGATGAGCGCCATTTCCTCATTGTCGAGCTTGGAGGCGTCGATGGGTTGTCTACTTGGTGTAGACTCTGTCGGTGTTTTGGGTCCGACCGCACACCCGGGGTTGCCCCCCAAGATGTTTTAGGAGTAGGAAGGTGTCAACAACTGTAGCAGAATTGTTGGGGTCGTGCTTCGGTGCGCCGAAGGTCTCACACGAAGAAGCAGCTTCGGATGGAATCGTCTCCAAGAGATGGCCGAAGGTTCCTTTTCATGGAGCTTCGGCGTTTTAAACCGACATAGAGATAGAATGACCTTTTTATTCATATAGGTCTGAGTCAATGTTGTAAGCATTTGTAAGGGGCATAATTGTAATTTGTCACAGGCTGCGACCTGTGCCTATAAATAGATGAACAGTACCTCTGTACTGTTCACGCGAACCTGTCATTTGCCTTCGCATCACACTTGTATTCCTGCCTTCCTCAGGACCGAAGGTATATTTGTCATTTATATTCGTTCGTATTAATAGAAATGGAAATGATTCTATGTTAACATTTGAATGTCCATTTTATATCTCATGGTTTATATGAATGCTTCACCCTATGTTATTATGCTTACGAAGGTGCGTCCTTCGTAACCTTCGTCCGAAATTCCTTATGTCCCGAAGGGATATAATGAAGTGGAGGACGAAGGACCTTAATATTTAACATTTTCTGTGTTGCCTTGTTCTTAACTCTTAGCATTTGAGAACAAGCCCCCAACATTGGCGCCCACCTCCGGTGAACTCACTTCCACTCTTCTGAGCTGATGGCTTCGTTCAACAATCAAGCTGGAGCTGCTTCGGCTTCGAAGCTGGTGCTCCCGATAACAGGCGGTTCTTGCTCAGAGCCGGCTAACAAGAAGCAGAAGAAAGAGGCTCAGAGAAGGGTGCAGCATGTTGGAGTACAGGGACCCTTCATCAAGTCAAAATGGTCTCATATTCCAATTACCTTCTCTCAGGAAGACCTTCAGCTTAAGGATTATCCTCACAATGATGCTATGGTTATTTCTTGCGTGATTAAAGGATTTCTGATCCACAATGTCCTAGTTGATACAGGCAGTGCAGCTGACATTATATTTGCTAAAGCCTTCAGACAAATGCAAGAGCCTGAAGACAAGATCCATGATGCTACGCACCCTCTTTGTGGCTTCGGAGGGCGGCAGATTGTGGCCCTTGGGAAGATTACCATGCCGGTAACCTTCGGATTTGTTAACAACACAAGGACTGAGCAAATTGTGTTTGACATTGTTGACATGGAGTATCCTTACAATGCTATCATTGGTCGTGGAACTCTTAATGCTTTCGAAGCAATTCTTCACCCAGCTTATCTTTGCATGAAGATACCTTCGGACCAAGGACCTATTGCTATTCATGGAAGCCAGGAAGCTGCTAGAAGGGCTGAAGGAAGCTGGACTGATTCCAAGGCAATCCATAATATAGATGGAGCTGAAGCTTGTGAACAGTACAAATTCAGGAGGGAGAAGGCAGCTTCAGCGGATCAGCCGAAGCCTATGTTATTGTGTGAAGATGTAGCAGAGCAGAAGGTGTTGTTGGGATCGCAATTATCTGAAGACCAGGAGAAAACCTTGATAAGGTTTTTATTCAATAACAAAGATGTCTTTGCATGGTCAGCTAATGATCTCTGCGGAGTAAATCGGGATGTTATTGAACATTCGCTTAATGTTGATCCATCCTTCAGACCCCGAAAGCAGAGGCTTCGGAAAATGTCTGATGATAAGGCCGAAGGGGCTCGCAATGAAGTGAAAAGACTCCTCAGTGCAGGAGTTATCAGAGAAGTGAAGTACCCAGAGTGGCTAGCCAACACTGTTATGGTAAAGAAGGCCAATGGCAGGTGGAGAATGTGTATTGATTTCACAGATCTCAACAAGGCTTGTCCGAAGGATGAATTCCCGCTGCCAAGGATAGATTCTTTAGTTGATGCAGCAGCTTCTTCGGAGCTCATGAGTCTCCTGGACTGCTACTCAGGCTATCATCAAATCTGGATGAAGAAGGAAGATGAGCCGAAGACTAGCTTCATAACCCCAAGTGGTACATATTGCTATCTTCGGATGCCTGAGGGGCTCAAGAATGCTGGAGGGAGTTTCAGCAGAATGACTGCGAAGGTTCTCCAATCTCAGATAGGCAGAAATGTGCTGACTTATGTCGATGACATTATTGTAAAAAGCACGAAGCAAGAAAATCATATTGCTGATTTGCAGGAGACATTCGCCAGCTTCAGACAGGCTGGTCTGAAGCTAAATCCAGAGAAATGCGTCTTCGGAGTGAAGAAGGGCAAATTTCTTGGATGCTTGGTTTCAACAAAGGGAATCGAAGCTAATCCAAATAAAATCGAAGCTATACTTCGAATGGAGCCACCAACCACAAGAAAGGGGGCCCAAAGATTGACAGGAAGGCTGGCATCTCTCAACAGATTTATATCCAGATCAGCAGAAAGAAACTTACCATTCTTCGAGGTGCTGAAGTCAGCCGAAGTCTTTCAATGGGGCCCAAGTCAACAAAAAGCCTTCGAAGAGCTGAAGCAATATTTAATAGATCTCACAACATTAACTCCACCAACACCAGGGGCTCCTCTGTTGTTGTATGTGGCAGCTTCGCACTCAGCGGTAAGTGCGGCGCTTGTTCAAGAAAAGTTTGATGGACAAGTCAAGAAGCAGGTCCCAGTATATTTTGTGTCTGAGGTCCTTAGTGTCTCAAAGAAAAATTATACAGAGCTGGAGAAGGTGTTGTATGCCGTTTTAATGGCATCCAGGAAGCTTCGACATTATTTTCAGGCATTCAACATTATTGTTCCCTCTTCGCAGCCGTTGAAGGACATCATGAGGAATAGAGAAGCTACTGGGCGTATTGGAAAATGGGTTGCGGAACTCAATGAATTTTACATTGATTATGTGCATAGATCCTCAATTCAGTCTCAAGCATTGGCAGATTTCATTGCCGACTGGACGCCAGGGGCTCAGGACGAGGAAGCGAATAAAGATGCCGAAGCATGGACAGTGTTTTGTGATGGCTCTTGGGGAACCTTCGGAGCAGGCGCAGCTGCTGTGTTGGTCTCTCCGTCTAAGGTTAAAACTTGTTATGCAGCAAGACTTGACTTCAGCTGCACAAATAATATCGCTGAGTACGAAGCCTTGCTCCTGGGTCTTCGGAAACTAAAGGCAATGGGGGTCAGAAGGGCGATCCTTAAAACTGATTCTCAGGTTGTTTCGGGTCATATTGACAAAAGTTGCAAGGCTAAGGACCCGAAGCTTGAAAAATACCTAGACACGGTCCGAAGGATCGAAGCTTCCTTCGAAGGATTTTCTGTTAAGAATATCCCTCGAGGACAAAATGAGCATGCTGATTTATTAGCCAAGTCTGCAGCACAGGGGCTGCCGCTACCTTCGGACGTGTTCTTCGAAACAATAAAGGCACCTTCAGTGGAGCTACTTGAAAGAGCAGTCCTTAACATTTCTCCTGTCTACAGTGAAGATTGGAGAACAGAAATAATCTCTTACCTTCAGGGAAACTTTCTATCAGATGACGAAGCTTATAATAAGAGGATAGAGGCAAGAGCTCGTCCCTATGTCATGATAGAAGGGGAGTTATACAAACATGGAGTTTGTGCCCCGCTGCTCAAGTGCTTGTCTAGGGCCGAAGGTATAGAGTTGATGAAGGAGATACATGCAGGCTTGTGCGGATCCCACATTGGATCCAGGCCGTTACTTGGAAAAGTGTTCCGCCAAGGATTTTATTGGCCGAAGGCAGCTTCGGATGCAGCGGAGTTAGTCCAAAAGTGCGAAGGTTGTCAAAAATGTGCAAGAGATCAAAAACAACCTTCGTCATTAACACAGCTGATACAACCCATCTGGCCATTGCAAAGGTGGGGCCTTGACTTGTTGGGTCCATTGCCACCGGCCCAAGGCAACCTAAAATATGTTATAGTAGCTGTGGAATATTTTTCCAAGTGGATTGAGGCGAAGCCATTAGCCACAATAACTTCGGCCACTGTCCAAAAATTTTTCTGGCAGAATATTGTCTGTCGCTTCGGAGTGCCGAAGGCTATCACTGTAGATAATGGAACACAGTTCGACTCCGAAGATTTCAGAAATTTTTGTGATCAAATTGGCACGAAGATCCATTTTGCATCAGTCAGGCATCCGGAGTCGAATGGGCTTGTTGAAAGGGCCAACGGCATCATAATGACAGGGATAATGAAGCTAATTTTTAATCAACCAAGGGGAAAATGGCCAGATCAGTTGACCAAAGTGGTGTGGAGCCACAATACCACAACATCAAGGTCTACAGGCTTTACCCCATTCAAGTTATTATTTGGAGACGAAGCAATAACTCCAGAAGAAGCTAAAGCTGGATCAATAAGAGTGGTAGCTTCGGCAGAATCAGGTGCCGAAGATACTTGCCTTGTGGAAAAAGATGCCTTAGAAGGGATCAGGCTTCAGGCCGTGGAAAATATCAACAAATACCAGGCTGAAACAATCAAATGGCGAGATAGAAAAGTCCGGCTAAAAAATATTGAGCCAGGACATTTCGTGCTTCGAAGAGTGGCCAACCCGGATACAGTGGGCAAGTTGCAACTGAAATGGGAAGGGCCTTTCTTAGTAGCATCTTCGTCAAGGCCTGGTTCGTACAGACTAAAGGACATGGATGGCAATGAAATTCCAAGATCTTGGAATGCGGATGAGCTTCGGCGGTTCTATGTATAACTTGATGTAATTTTATCTTTTCTTTTCTTTTTTATGGCACCCTTTTCCTTTCTAAAGGGGGAGAAAGGTTTTTAATGGGGCCATCATATGTAATTTTCCTTTTTAGTTTTATAAGAGCAAAATCCCCCAAAAGATGTAAATGTAAAAGCTGAGAGCGCACCATCGAGTGCCGAAACTGAAAAAGAGAAAGAAAAAGCTCCGAAGACGTCCCTAAGGGGATGCAGAGCTTACAGCGAAAAGTCAACGCTGATTCCGCCGAAAGTAAAAGGCGAAGAAGCTCCAAAGACGTTCCCAAGGGAATGCAGAGCTTATACCGTCTAAGTAAAAGACGAAGAAGCTCCAAAGTCGTCCCTAAGGGGATGCAGAGCTTACAGCGAAAAGTCAACGCTGATATTGCCTAAGTGAAAGGCGAAGAAGCTCCAAAGTCGTTCCTAAGGGAATGCAGAGCTAGTGTGTGGTTGTTTCTAAGTAATGGCTGACAATGTGGCTTCGGACATATGCTTCGGACATTCATTCGCGCATTGCATTACATCATAACATTTGCATGCATAAGCATTCATTCATAGCATCTGTGTACCAAAGTGGTTGCTTCGGCAGAAGGGAGAATTGGCTTTTTATGAATCGTTGTGTAAAAGAAAAGTTTTGGAGAAGAGGTTTTTATGATTCGTTATGCTATGTTATGTACGAAAGAGAAAAGCTTCGTTGCTCAGCTTCGTTGTATACAAAAGAGAATTGGTCTTTTATGCTTCGTTGTGTACGAAAAGAAGGGAAGGTGTTTTTTCGCCTTCGGCTCAAAATACTGATTTCGTCCACACCAAAGCGCCTCAAGCGAAGGGTAAGAATATATTACAAGGTATGTACAAGGTTCCTTGAAGACAGTCTAATTGTATTTACAAGAATTGTTACAAAAATATCCTGAGTTTTTCTATAGCATATTTCTACTGATCCTCATTAAGTTTCAGCTTCGGCAACAGCTTCGGCGACATAACTTAGGCGTCATCTTCACCTTCGTCATCCTACATAAATCAAGGAATTATAAGTAAAAATCAAGAGCAAAGGAAAAGGTAACTCCGAAGTATCATTTCTTACTGGTTCAAGATGACTTCGCGCTTCGTCTCCAGCTTTCTCCCGCCCGCCTTTTGTCCATATCATTTTTATAAATCTATTGGAGATACTTCGGGCGAGGTCAGGCATATCATCCAGGATTGATGGAGATAAGGTGAAGTTGGGCCTGTTGACAATTTTTCCGTGTTCGCAGCCGGCCTTCAGAAATGCAGCAGCGGTACCCCGAGAAGCCACCCAGGCACAGAAGTCACCATGCCCAGCTATGACTTCGTCGAGCTCGTCAATCTCCCCCTCAATATGTTCGAAGGTCTTCGGCAGATCTTCAGCTGAGGGGGTGAATTTTTCACTACTGGCTCCAACTGAGTAAAAAATCTTTCTTAGTCGTTCAATGCACTTGTTGCTAAATTTCAAGCAGTTTTCTTGAAGATTTGTCAGTAGTTTTCTCAAATCTGAATTTTGCTGAGCTTCGACTTCAAGTTTTGCAGTAAGATCTTGTTTTTCTCGTTCGAATTGCTCAGATTGGCGGAGAAGCTTCGTATTCAGTTCTGATATTTTTGCTTCAGCTTCCGCCAATAAACCTTCGGTTGCCTGGAGCTCAAAGTTCTTTTTCTCGAAAGCATCTGATTGCTCCTTTATTTTGTTTTCCAAATTTCCAATTATAACTTCATGCTTTTTATCTTCAAGATCTTGTTGCATTTGCAAGGCTTTGCTCAGCAGCATACTCTGTACGAACACAACCTTCGTTAGACATGTTTTTATTAGAAGCGACAAAAGTTAGGTGGCAAGTTGTTCACCTTGAAGTTGGAGTAAAATAAACTACCAACGACATGTTGTCGTCGGTAGCGGCTGATGTCTGACTCTAGCTTCGGAAAACCGATACTCTTTGATAGAGTACCGATTACCTTAGCACCAGTCTGGTCTCGAATGCAGCCTAGTTTTTCATCATCTACACCTCCAAATAGGAGGGCACCTGACTTGTAGCCGCAGGATTTGGCATATTCTTTAAGTTCTTCTATTTCGTCCTTTGTCAGTTTTTGCCCAATTAAATTCTGAAAGGAGTAAGCTTCGTCATCCGAAGTATCTTCGGCTATTTCTTTTCCTTTTTCAGGCACTGTGGCCATGGATTTTTCAGTAGCAGCACCGGCTTCTTCTGCATCTATGTCTTCCAAAATTTTGTTAATATCCTCAATGGTTGTTTCTAAATTAACCTCTTCGGCTGTAGCGGCTTCGCTAGCCGCGACCTCCGAAGGGGCGGCTTCGATGTTCTTGGTGCCTTCGGCAGCTGCTGTTTTCTGAACTGACGCTCTTGGAGGTGTCTTATCGATAACTTCAGTTACCGCAATGATTCTTTGCCGTTTGGGTTTGCTCATCTTCGCCTGATCCGGCTCGTCCACCTTTTGAAAAAGCTTCGTCAGTTAGAGCCCTAATGGACTTAGCTTCGTGGGCATAGGTTCAGTCATTACCTTTAAAATTTCTTCCACGTCGCTGGTAGAAGGCGGTGTGGGGGTCCTCTCTTCTTCGGATATTTTCCGTTTCGGACTCGATATTTTCCTTTTCTTCGGGATTTTCTTCTCTGCTGCTGGTTGCTCTTCATCCTTTGTCAGAATTTCAGTTACTCTTTTCCTTTTCTGGCCCTCGGCACCCTTGTTCAACTGCTCATAGTCTGGGTACTCGAAGCCCAGGGCATCGAATACTCGGTTCAGCCTTCGCTTCGGTCGGGCGCCGAAGGCCGCTGTCATTAATTGATCCTCTTTTTTGGAGTAATTTCCCAAGATTTCATTGCACATTGTCTCAACTGTGTCTAACCACTCTTTGCAGGGCTTCTTAAAGTACTTCTTGAATTTAAAGTGATAGGGCAGACGGACCAGCTCCCCCTTTTTCTTTTCTCCCTTCAGCTTCGGCATTTCCCACTCTTTTAGAGTAGGGAAGACTCTGAATGCCAAAAATTCCTGAACTAGATCCCTGGTGCCAATATGTTTTGAAATGATTTCAAATTCACCCAGAGCAGCCCAGGTGGGACCTTTTAGATCGCCGATGCGGCATCGTGGCCTCGTCTCTCCGAAGATTAACTCCAAAGGGCTTTGTACCAATTTTTCTATATCTTCGTCAACTTTCACATAGAACCACTCGGATTTCCAGCCTGCTGGCCATTTGCTTCGGTAGCTGATGACAGGACATTTTGTTGTCTTTCGGTAGGCAAAATTATAGCAACCAAAATTATCATGTAGCCCATCTTTTCTGGCCTTTGTTTGGTAGTGTAATTCGTGAACTCGGCAGAAGCTGTCAGCAAACGGTTCCACGGCTTGGCTCCGAAGGGCCCAGATATAAACATTGAGCCTAACAATGGCGTTAGGAGTCAATTGATGAAAAAAGATACCAAACCTCCTCAATATCTCTGCAATAATATTGTGCAGAGGAAATCTCAGCCCAGCCTTTAAAAAGCTTTTGAAGATAACAATCTCATCCTTCCCTGGCTTCGGGGTGGTTTCTTCTCCCCCGAAGCGGAGTAGCTTCTTCTGATCTTCATTGAAATAACCTGCTTTCACCATCTTCGAAAGATCGGCTTTTGAAACAGTTGATTTCCCAAAATCCAGGTGACTGGGCTTGCTGGGCGTAGCAATGTGGTAGTCATCTTCGGAGTCAGTCCCATCAATGTTTTCTTCTTCTTCGGCTGTTGTCGGGTTTGCTTCGGCAGCAGGCCTTTCTTCCGCGGTCACTAGACCGGAGCGCTGCATCGCTTCGGAGATGGGCACAGTGTCCGAACCTTCGGCTTCGTCTCCCTCGCGTGCAACTTTGGCAGTAGACCGCACTCTCGCCATTTAATTCAGAGTTTGGTGAAGTCAGAAACTTTTTTCTTTTTTCCTTTAATCCGAAGCTCTCCTTTCTGACGAAGCAGACGTTGAGACTGACCTTCGTTCGATTCTGAGAGCCAAGCTTCGGTTATGGTGAAAAATTTTGGCAGCAAAACAGTGCAAATAGCAATGAATGCTGTGATAACTTCACACCTACCCGCTTGTTTATATAGTACTGCAGGTAAGAAGGCGAAGCGGCAAGATTTTTACACCAGACGGGCGGTCACTTGTACTCGCTGAGCAGTGGACCGCAAAGATCAAACAGTAACTCTGCAAGGTGGGCCTGGCACGTGCTCGGAAACCGGATCGTTTCTCCGCAACGACCTCAGGGAAGGTGTTTTTTGGACCTTCGGCTTCCCGAAGCTGAAGAGGTTTTTTTTCACGGGTCAAGCTCGTTACGAAAAACGATCTAGCACCGCGAAAGGGGCTACTGTTGGGGTCGTGCTTCGGTGCGCCGAAGGTCTCACACGAAGAAGCAGCTTCGGATGGAATCGTCTCCAAGAGATGGCCGAAGGTTCCTTTTCATGGAGCTTCGGCGTTTTAAACCGACATAGAGATAGAATGACCTTTTTATTCATATAGGTCTGAGTCAATGTTGTAAGCATTTGTAAGGGGCATAATTGTAATTTGTCACAGGCTGCGACCTGTGCCTATAAATAGATGAACAGTACCTCTGTACTGTTCACGCGAACCTGTCATTTGCCTTCGCATCACACTTGTATTCCTGCCTTCCTCAGGACCGAAGGTATATTTGTCATTTATATTCGTTCGTATTAATAGAAATGGAAATGATTCTATGTTAACATTTGAATGTCCATTTTATATCTCATGGTTTATATGAATGCTTCACCCTATGTTATTATGCTTACGAAGGTGCGTCCTTCGTAACCTTCGTCCGAAATTCCTTATGTCCCGAAGGGATATAATGAAGTGGAGGACGAAGGACCTTAATATTTAACATTTTCTGTGTTGCCTTGTTCTTAACTCTTAGCATTTGAGAACAAGCCCCCAACAAGAATGGTTCGTACCGATCGCACGAGGGACGGTGGACAAGATTTACAGGTTCGGGCCGCTTAGTGATGCGTAACACCCTACGTCCTGATGAGTACGCTTGGTGGATATGGTTACAAAAGAGCTCTCTGGATCGAGAATACAGAGAGTTGGTGTGGGTGGCTAAGTAATGGGTCGATCGTTCTGAAGGGGTGCCCCCTAGGCCTTATATACTCGACCGTGGGGCAGTACACATGATAAGATAACAACAAGTGACTAAAAGATAGTGAACCTCTCGAGATTATCCTTTACGTAACCCTCGCCGACTTATCCTCACGTGACTTCGTTGCATGGAGGCCCCGACGCGGGAAAGTCGGATCTCTGTTGCGGCCAATGGCTCGACGCTATGGGCCGTCCGGGTTTGCACCAATCCGGCCTCATGTCGTTCTACGTTGCTGGTTGTCTTTCCCCAGACCCACGAAAGAATAACCTTACGATTTATTCGGCCCTTGGGCCTTTCGTAAGGTCCTTTACTCTTTTAGTGGACCCGGGGGATATCTATCCCCCACAAGCCCCCGATCTTTGGGTTAATTTAGAGGTAATCAACCCGAAGATCCCAGGTCCAGCTTGTAGGTGATTTGAAGAAAGATGACTCCTTGCTGTTCTCTCCTGCTTCGATCACTTGTTGACCAGAACCTAGCTTCAAGCCTGTGCCTTAGAGATCGGCATTCCTGTTTGTAGGATTCTGAACCTTATTGGGTGCACCGGAGGTGCACCCAATGGGTGTAGCCCCCGAGCTTCGAGTAGATTTTAGAAAATAATCTACTCGAAGGTCTTCAACAGAGATTACTTCCATTTGTGTTCCTTTATTCCAGTTGAAGATTGGCTTCTTAATCTTGTTCCATGCCCTTAGAAATTGGTGCTATCCTGGCTTGGAATGACAATCCATGGGGTGCACCGAAGGTGCACCCAATGGGTGTAGCCCCCGACCTTCAAGTGGATTTTTTGAGGATAATTCGCTTGAAGGTCTTCTTTTTGTGTCCTTTTGCTGAAGATTACTCTTTCTGCTTATAAAAAAGTTGGCATGATGTCATCCGTGCTATGTCATCAATATTATGCTTCGGAGGTCAGCATGTGTTTTGTCTTTTGCAACTGAATTTGCAATCCTTCCATATCTTGCTGAGTAGCATAGTGTATTTGCTCTGCAACTGATTGGACGTTCGATGGACGTTCTCTGTCTAGTCTTCAAGTCATGTCTGTCGACCATATTTTGCACTCTGCTGACTATACTTGGCTTCCCTTTAACTCTTGTTGATATCTCATTTTTGTCTTGAGGCATTCACTGCATGCTCTGTACAGATGTGACCATTTTGAAAAATATACTGACAATTCCTGGGCGTCCCCCCCAATGGGTGTGGGCAAGGGACGACTTGGTACGCTGAGTGTTTTAACCGGCTGCTTCTGAGTTGTAATGTGATGGGACGGCGAGTGTAATCATATCTTTTGCGCTGTTGACTGGAGTCCCAATGGGTGTAGTGCTGCATGAAACGGCGTCAGCCGCCTGACGTGTCTTTGGACGGGTGGAGGTGTATATTGAATGCTTAGCGACTGTTCAGTGACCGCGGTTGGAGGTGAGCGGTTGCCTTTCTCTTCTATAAATAACGCTGTTGTTCCTCTGGTTTCTTCACATCCCTTCGTTATTCCTTACTGCTTCCTTCTCTTCTTTTCTGCTTGCCTCCATGGGAAAGAAACGCAAGCGTGAGCCGACTCCTCCATCGGAGGACTTTGGCGACTCGGAGTACTCGGAGGAGGAGTTCTCCTCCGAGTCCGAGAGGTCCCCGGCCCCCGTCTCTCCCCCGGCGTCGTCCGATGACTCGGACGACTCCCAGGGGATAGCCGCGGAGGTCTGGTCGTACATCCGGGCCGTCGAGCGCTCCGGGCTCGAGGGCTCGGATGAGTCCGAGTACTCCTCGGAGGAGGAGGACTCGGACGGCGGCGGCGAGGGCGAGGACGACGACGACGACGACGATGGCGACGACGACGACGACGACGACGACGGCAGCGGCAGTGGCGGGGGCGGCGGCAACGGCAGCAGCAGGGGCAGCACCAAGAGCGGCGGCGGCGGGGGCGGCATCAAGAGCGGCGGCGGCGGCAGGGGCAGGGCCAGTGGCTAGATGCCACTGGTCCTTTTAAATATTAGTATAGATTAGAAGTAGTATAGTTAGATAATGTAGTAGTATTAGTAATGTAGAGTAGTATAGTGTAGCGTAGTAGTAGTAGTAGAAATAGGGAAGTATCAACTCATAATGAGTTGATTTGTAAATATTGCCACTTCCCTTGAATGAAGAACGAATTTGGTTTCCTTTTGATGAATCGTTTCGTTTGACTATGAATCTGAGTCTTTTGAGGCCATAGATGAACAACTTGATCCTTATGCTGACGCTTCCGAGCAATATTGAAGTCTGTATCAATGTTTTTAGAAGTAATGCTGGGCGATTGAAGGTCAACGTTGGCATTTTAGAAGTAATGCCGAACGATTGAATTCGAGATCAACGTTTTAGAGGCAACGCCGAGTAATTAAAGGTCGATGTTGGCATTTTAGAAGTAATGCCGAACGATTGAACTAGAAATCAGTGTTTTAGAGGTACGCCGAGTGACTGAGTAGTGACGTCGGCGTTTTAGAGGCAGCGCCGAGTTATTAAGGGTCGTTGTCGGCATTTTAGAAATAATGCCGAGCGATTGAGCTCAAGATCGATGTTTTAGAGGCAACGCCGAGTGACTGAGTAGTGACATCGGCATTTTAAAGGCAACGCCGAGTTATTGCACTCGAGATCAGCGTTTTAGAGGCGACGCCGAGTGATTGAAGGTCAACGTTGGCATTTTAGAAGTAATGCCGAACGATTGAACTCGAGATCAGCGTTTTAGAGGCAACGCCGAGTGATTGAATAGTGACGTCGGCATTTTAGAGGCAACGCCGAGTTATTGCACTCGAGATCAGCGTTTTAGAGGCAACGCCGAGTGATTGAAGGTCAACGTTGGCATTTTAGAAGTAATGCCGAACGATTGAACTCGAGATCGGCGTTTTAGAGGCAACGCCGAGTGACTGAATAGTGACGTCGGCATTTTAGAGGCAACGCCGAGTTATCTTGAGGATTAACACCCGAGTAAGGAGAGGGCCCACCAGTTTTTTGGGAAATAACTGCCGAATGACCACGTGGCCTGCTGGGATTTCGGAAATGACTGCCGAGTGATGACTGGGCACTTTTTGAAACGGTATCTGGTCCGAGAATATCCCATAAGAGTTGCACTTTTAGCCGCCTTTGCTTTCCGCGCCCTAGTTTTTGCATTCCTGCTTCCAAATCCTCTCTGCGCTTGCCTCCAATTTGCTCGCTGGTGAAATCGAGATGGATCCCAAGAGGAAAATCGCGAGTTCTTCCGCTGTGGTGATTCCCCCAATTGATCCCAACAGCCAGTTGCCTTTCGCAGGTAACCACATGTCCATCATCTCTGAAACCGAACTCCTTCACCTCGTGTCCATCGGGGTTCTTCCTCCACGGGAACTCTGTTCTTGGCGGATTTGCCACGGGACTACGGTCCCGACGGAGGATACCCACGAGTCCGTGGTTTACGCTCCCTTTCTTCTCCGCGGCCTTGGCCTTCCTATTTCTCCCTTTTTCCGTGGTCTTCTTGATTTCTACCACATCAACTTAACCCATCTGAACCCTAACTCAATTCTGCAAATTTCTATCTTCGTCCACTTATGTGAGGCCTTTCTTGGCGTGCTGCCGCATTTTGGCTTGTGGAAACACCTGTATCATTGTCGCCCTGGGATGGCCGGGGGACAACATCAGTTGGTTGGAGGTGCCAGCTTGGAGATGCGCCGGGGACGGAAAACTGAGTATCTTGAGATCCCCCTTAAAGACAGCATTAAGGGATGGCGCCTGGAATGGTTTATAGTTGATAACTATGGAAATTCTCTCCCCCCCGGTCAGGAAGACAGCCAGATGTTCGCACCCCGAGCTGGACCGAGTCTCCTACAGACGAGGAGGTGGCTGAGGCCAGTATGCTGCTAGCTGAAGTTGGGCTATTGAAAGAGAGGGGTTTAACTGCTGAAGCTATAGTTGCTGACTTCGTTTTCAAAAACATTCAGCCGCTGAAAGATAGGGTCCACCCGGCTTATCTGTATCAAGGGCTAGCCGACCCAACTCGAGTTACCAATAGAAGAATCCCTTCTGCAGATTTGGTGAGCCGACTGGAGATGATTCTCAGAGGCAAAGTATCCAATGTTGGTGCTCGGGTGGCGTATTCAGCCTGGAATCTGCCTCCTGCCAAGGCCTTCACTCGCTTCGTGTCAAGCCCACCTGCGACTGATGGCAGTTTGGGCCTTAGAACGCGGCCTTCTGACGAGGAGGTTAGTGCTTTGGTTGCCTCACTTGGGAAAATCCCTGATGATGAACGACAAATCCATTTCGAGGTGCCTTTGGATCCTACTGATGCTGAAATAAATGCCGTGCTTGACATGTTGGCTGAAGATTCTTCTGACGCTATTCCTGCTGAGTCGTTGGCAGTGGCACCTCTCCCAGAGGTCGGTATAATCTTGGATGTTCAGAGACCTGTCCGTGCTCGCTCGAGGCGTCCCCGCCGAACCAATCAGACTGATCTTTCTGTTGATGAGCAGAAAAAGAAGAAGAGACGTATTCGGCGAGTATCTAGTTTGGATCAGGGTGCTGGTCCCTCGGTTCCTGCTGATGAGGAGGTTCCTGCGCCTGAATTTGCTGATGCTGATCCCAATGGGTGTGGTATGACTGTTGCTGATCCCAATGGGCGTGTTGCCAGTGTTGCTGATGAAGACGACGAAGAGGAAGAGGATGAGGTTCCTCTGACTCGGAAGAACAGTCGGCAATTCCTCGCCAGTGGGGAAAGTAGTGGGGTTCCTTCTCCGGCTTTGTCTGCTCTTGTTGGTCTGCAAAACATATCCCTGGCCGACTTTGATCAAACTCTCGAGGATATGGTCCCAGAGGACTTGTTATCAGGGCCAGTGGATGATGATGTGACGGAAGCTTGTGGTGCTGTGCCGGACGCTGGGTTGAGGTCATCCCGTGCCTCATCAACCTTAGAGCGCGATCTTGAGGGACGGGATGTTAACTTGGATTGTCCTGATTCCATGGAAGTAGCCGAGGGCCCATCAACCTTGGAGATGGTTACTGCTGAAAGTTTGGACCCCAAGGATGGTGTTGACACATGTCCAGCCCCCGAGGGTGTCGTCGGGGATGACTTAGCCCGGGCGAAGAGTGCGAGCTACTGCCCAGCCCCCGAGGGTGTTGCCGAGGATAATCCGGCTCAAGTGGGCAGTGCCAACTATGGCCCAGTCCCCGAGGGTACCCAAACAGGGTCTCCTTCCGGCGCTTCCATGGACGTTCACGCTGGGTCACCTCCTCACTCTGGCTGCATAGTGGTGGCCCAAACTTCAGACCGGGGCGTCGCTTTGGAGGGCAGCGTCCCCGTTGATCGGGTATCCGGCTCTGTTGAAGGAGATGAACTGATTCCCACTGTTCCATTGCATGCTGCTTCGGGTGATGGCCTTGCGCCTGGTTATCATCTGATTTCTCCTGACTTGGGGATCCCTTCGTTCTTCTCCAACCTCCAGGTACTGTGCTGTTTCTTAGCTTGACTTTTACATGAACTCTTGCCATTATGCTCATCTGCTCTTCTCATCAGGTTTTGGTGGATGGGATGACCGGCCAGCTGAAATTGCATGGTGCTCCTATCCCGGAAGTAGCTTCATCCTTTTCGTGTTGGAATCCGGTGTCTCTTCATCGCCGTGTATCCGAGTTGGAGGCGACTAACGCTGGTTAGTGCCCTTTTTTCTTTTCTTCGCACTTGTTGTGGACTGTTTTACCTTCTGACCTCGCTTTGTTTGGTTGTCCTTCGCTAGGAATGACTCGACAGATTGCACTACTTGAGGAGAAACATTCTCAAGATCGGGCTGAACTGTCTCAGCGATGCACTGATCTTGAGGAAAAGTACTCTCAAGGTCAAATTGAGCTGAGTCAAGTCTCTGCCGCCTTAGATGATGCCAACGCGTTGAGTTCTTCCCTGCATGCTCAGCTAGACTCTGAAAAGGTGAAATACGAAACTGTGCTTTTGACTTGCTATACTCCTATTGTTTGCCTGGTTTTCTGAAGGAACTGATTTGTGCTTGCAGGAAGAAAAACGCATCCTTGCCGCTTCTCGTGACAATCTTGATAGGTTGTATCGAGATTCTAGCAACTCGTTGACTATTCTGGAGAGGAGTCATCGCTTTTCCATGGAGGAGTTGAACAATCTTCGCTATAAGCTGCAGGAGTCCTTGGATGATGTGATTCGCCTTCGGGAGTTGATATCGGCTAAAGACGTTGTCATCAAGAATCTGCGTGCTTCCAAGAAATCCGTCACCCAGGAGCTAGAGGCTGCCCAGTTGGCTGTCAAGGTTGCTGAAGAGACTTCCAATACTCTGAGAGCCCAACGCGATAGGGCCATGGATAAGGCCATTCGAGCGGGACGAATTCTGATGAGGAGGCCTGGCGTAGTCGTTCCTGAAGATATAAGGGCTGACGTGAACGCTGCCCCTGATTCCTCGAGTCGTCCTTCTTCGTCGACTGCTCCTGGAAAAGACATTGCAAAATAGAGAAAACATTTCGAGTGCTCCAAGCGCGCAGCTTGCATGATTGAACATTTGTTAGGGGACGCCGGTTTATTTGAATAACATAGTTATTCACTCATTGTATCAGAATTTTTTAGTTAATGAGTTTGGTAGTTATGACGCATGATGACTATGAATTTTGTCTGTGGGATATGGAAATCATCCCCTGAATTAAATAGGCGAGAGCATGTTGCGTTGGTCTTAAGTAGGCGCCAACTGGAGTTGATTGCTTCGTTAGCTGGGCATAGTGGTCGCCCTGGGTTAAGTAAAGCGTGAGCATGTTGCACCGCTTTAAGTCGTTGCCGATAACATAAGCCCAATGGGTTATATACTTTCTCAGGTGAGCATGTTGAATTTCGTTCTCATGCCGCCGTTCCCGCGAAGCATTGATGGAGCTCCGCGCGTCTCGGCGACTGTTGATGGCGTGTCGCAGATCGTTTGGCGGGTGGGCAAGCGGTAGAAGATGGTTGGCCGCCTGGGTGAACAGTCGTCGGTAGCCGTCGGCGTCTGGAGTCCGAGGAAGTCCTTCCGCTATCCGAGCCAGTACCCCTCCGACTTCGCTCGGCGTGTTCATGGCTCGGGCGAAGTCGGGGTTCAGGTTGCGCCCGAAGAGTGGGTTCTCTCGACGTTGCCTTGCATCTTGCTCAGCCTGTTCCTGAGCTCGTCGGCGATCACGTCATCGGGAGTTCCTTCGCTCTCTGAAGACGCGTTCTTCCGGGGTTTCTCCTACCTCCGAGACCTCGTCTCGCGAGACAGGTTGTTCCGGATTCCGCTCTCCGGCCGCGTGATGTCGTCGAACATTCCTGCGCCGGTTCCTTCGTCGACGGGACTCTCGCTGAGGCGGTTCCTCCCCGGGTACAGTCGGCTCGTCGTCGGAGATGGCGGGCGATTCCGCCCTTCCGATGAAGAGGACGTCAGGGTAGAACGGTGCTGCCGTCGTGGTGATCTTCTTTCGAGGAGCCGGAGGGCGGTGCTGCACTTTTCCGGTATTTTCGGAGTTTGTTGAGGAAGACTCCTTTTCCGATGGATCCGCGATACGGTGCAGAATTCCTTCTTCGTCTGCTATGAATGAGATTGTTCCGAAGCAGAACATAGATCCAGGGCGTAGGGCGATCTTGCTGTAGAAAGAGATGGCCATTGAGCTAGCTTGGATTGTCGACACACCCCCTACCTGGCGCGCCAGCTGTCGGTGTTTTGGGTCCGACCGCACACCCGGGGTTGCCCCTCAAGATGTTTTAGGAGTAGGAAGGTGTCAACAACTGTAGCAGAATGGTTCGTACCGATCGCACGAGGGACGGTGGACAAGATTTACAGGTTCGGGCCGCTTAGTGATGCGTAACACCCTACGTCCTGATGAGTACGCTTGGTGGATATGGTTACAAAAGAGCTCTCTGGATCGAGAATACAGAGAGTTGGTGTGGGTGGCTAAGTAATGGGTCGATCGTTCTGAAGGGGTGCCCCCTAGGCCTTATATACTCGACCGTGGGGCAGTACACATGATAAGATAACAACAAGTGGCTAAAAGATAGTGAACCTCTCGAGATTATCCTTTACGTAACCCTCGCCGACTTATCCTCACGTGACTTCGTTGCATGGAGGCCCCGACGCGGGAAAGTCGGATCTCTGTTGCGGCCAATGGCTCGACGCTATGGGCCGTCCGGGTTTGCACCAATCCGGCCTCATGTCGTTCTACGTTGCTGGTTGTCTTTCCCCAGGCCCACGAAAGAATAACCTTACGATTTATTGGGCCCTTGGGCCTTTCGTAAGGTCCTTTACTCTTTTAGTGGACCCGGGGGATATCTATCCCCCACAGACTCCTTCTTCTCCTCCGTCGCCTTGAATGCGACCGGTTGTGCCTCGGGTGTGGAGGAAGCGCCTTGCTCGATGATTTTCTTTGAGCCTTTAATCATTAGCTCAAAGCTCACAAATTTTCCTATAACTTCCTCGGGAGACATTAGCTTATATCTGGGATCACCTCGAATTAATTGCACTTGTGTAGGGTTAAGAAATACGAGGGATATAAGAATAACCTTGACCATCTCATGGTCATCCCATTTTTCGCTCCCGAGGTTGCGCACTTGGTTCACCAAGGTCTTCAAGCGGTTGTACATTGATTGTGGATCTTCCCCTTGGTGAAGCATGAAGCGACCGAGCTCCCCCTCGATCGTCTCCCGCTTAGTGATCTTTGTCACTTCGTCTCCCTCGTGCGCGGTCTTGAGTACGTCCCAAATTTCCTTCGCACTTTTTAGCCCTTGCACCTTATTATACTCCTCTCGACTTAGAGAGGCGAGGAGTATAGTGGTGGCTTGGGAGTTAAAGTGGTGAATTTGGGCCACCTCGTCCGAGTCGTAGTCTTCATCCCCTACGGATGGTACATGTACACCAAACTCAACAACATTCCATATGCTTGTGTGGAGTGAGGTTAGATGGTGCCTCATTTTGTCACTCCACATGTTATAATCTTCACCGTCAAAAACCGGTGGTTTGCCTAATGGAACGGAGAGTAAAGGAGTACGCTTTGAGGGATAGCGTAGGGGGATCTTACTATACTTATTGCGCTCTTGGCGCTTAGAAGTGACGGATGGTGCGTCGGAGTCGGAGGTCGATGTTGATGAAGTGTCGGTCTCGTAGTAGACCACTTTCCTCATCCTCTTGTGCTTGTCGCCTCTCCGATGCGACTTGTGGGAAGAAGATTTCTTCTCCTTCCCCTTCCCTTTGTTGGAGGAGTCCTTCTTTTTCTCCTTCCTCTTGGTACGGGACTCTTCCGATGAAGTGCTCCCGTGGCTCGTAGTGGGCTTGTCGCCGGTCTCCATCTCCCTCTTGGTGTGATCTCCCGACATCACTTCGAGCGGTTAAGCTCTAATGAAGCACCGGGCTCTGATACCAATTGAAAGTCGCCTAGAGGGGGGGAGGTGAATAGGGCGAAACTGAAATTTACAAAATTAATCACAACTACAAGCCGGGTTAGCGTTAAAAATAATAATGAGTCCGAGAGAGAGAGGTCGCAAAACAAATTGCAAGCGAATGAAGAGTGTGACACGCGGATTTGTTTTACCGAGGTTCGGTTCTCGCAAACCTACTCCCCGTTGAGGAGGCCACAAAGGCTGGGTCTCTTTCAACCCTTACCCTCTCTCAAACGGTCCCTCGGACCGAGTGAGCTTCTCTTCTCAAATCAAAACTGGGAACAAAACTTCCCGCAAGGACCACCACACAATTGGTGTCTCTTGCCTCGGTTATAAATGAGTTTTGATCACAAGAACAAGTGAGAAAGAAAGAAGCAATCCAAGCGCAAGAGCTCAAAAGAACACGACAAATCACTCTCGCTAATCACTAAAGCCTTGTGTGGAATTGGAGAGGATTTGATCACTTGAGTGTGTCTAGATTTGAATGCCTAGCTCTTGTAAGTGGTTGAGAAGTGGAAAACTTGGATGACTTGAATGTGGGGTGGTTGGGAGTATTTATAGCCCCAACCACCAAACTAGCCGTTTGGGTGGAGGCTGTCTGTTGAATGGTGCACCGGACAGTCCGGTGCACACCGGACATGTCCGGTGCGACAGCCACCTCACCCGACCGTTAGGGTTCCGACCGTTGGAGCTCTGACACTGGGCCCGCCTGGATGACCGGTGGCGCACCAGACATGAACTGTAGGATGTCCGGTGTGCCAGCATGGGCGTGCCTGACCTCTGCGCGCTCTGGCGCGCATTTAATGCGCCTGCAGGTAGCCGTTGGCGCCGAAGTAGCCGTTGCCCCGCAGTTACACCGGACAGTCCGGTGTACACCAGACATGTCCAGTGAATTATAGCGGAGCAGTCGATGCGAATTCCCGAGGCTGGCGAGTTCGGAGCCGCGCCTCCTTGGAGCACCGGACACTGTCCGGTGAATTATAGCGCGCCGGCCCTGAGAATTCCTGAAGGTGAAGAGTTTGAAGACGATCTCCCCTGGTGCACCGGACACTGTCCGGTGGTGCACCGGACAGTCCGGTGCTCCAGACCAGGGTGCCTTCGGTTGTCCCTTTGCTCCTTTGTTGAACCCTTTTCTTGGTCTTTTTATTGGCTTATTGTGGACCTTTGGTACCTGTAGAACTTATAAACTTGGGCAAACTAGTTAGTCCAATTATTTGTGTTGGGCAATTCAACCACCAAAATTAGTTTAGGAAATAGGTGTAAGTCTAATTCCCTTTCAGGGCCTACTGCGTGTTAACGAACATCTTCCCGTTGAGATCCAGATGGGGAGTCTTCAGCAACCTCTCCAGCCCGGGGCGGTGCTCCGCTTCGGGAGTCTCGAGTTCATGTCCCTCGACGGCAGCTACGACATGGTACTCCTCCCCCGCGGCGTGACGACAACGACGGTCTTCGACTCGCCCGGCGGCGGCGAGCTCTACGACAGCATCTCCCCGCGGCAGAAGAGGAGCACTCCGGTCGTCCCCGCCACCCTCCTCGATGGAGGAGGCGGAGACGAGGCAACCATGGCCACGCAGGAGGCGGCACCTTGTCAGCTGTCGCACCAGAGCGAGTCGACGACGCCGGCACTCCCCCGGGGGACATGTCGGACA
This sequence comes from Zea luxurians, assembly GCA_029449295.1. NCBI lineage: Eukaryota > Viridiplantae > Streptophyta > Magnoliopsida > Poales > Poaceae > Zea > Zea luxurians. The sequence continues at coordinate 53,303,027 of JAOPSE010000017.1, forward strand.
TTGTAATACCCGATTTGTAAAAGCATAGAAAATGATATTATTTCCCTCATATGTATTGCCTCTATTCATTTACACATGTGAACACCACATTAGAAACAACTAAATAATAAAAGACGTACCATTAATTTATGCATCATGCTGAGGTATTATTTTGTGTGCATATTATGAAAATATAAAATAATAATGTGACAAGGAATATAGTAAAAAAAAATCCAAAGTGGAATTTAAAACTTAAAAGAGATTCTAAAGTTTAGAAAAGATAAGCAAACAAATATCATGTGAATTAAAAATATAAGTAATATACATAAATATATCCCCAAATTAGAACTTGTCATGACATAATATAATTTGTGGATAAAGTTTGCCACAAAACATTTGAATTTGGATTTAGAACTAATTTGAATGGGAAAATGAAAGGAAAATAAAAACAGAAAATAAAAAGAACAGGGAAGCTGTCGCACTGGGCCAATTCGCGTAATTCGACCCATTTACCCTAACACACCCGCACGGCCCAAGTCGTCAGGCGGGCGCCGACACCTGGGGTCCATCTGTCAGTATCCTCCACGCGCGCACGCGATTCCCCTTCTCGCTGTCGAGTGGCCCGCTGCTATTCCTCTGAAACGCGCTCACACGTTGACTGACGGGTGGGTCCGTCATGTCAGCGCTTTCCTCTCCCTCGCGACCGCACGAACTCGCCGCGAGCTCCGCGTGCTTCTCGGGCGCCGTTGCAACCACTGCGTGGAACCGAGTCCTCGGGGAGATAAGTAGATCGTCCCCGGCTCCTTTTCTTCCCTCATCCACCCCCTTTTGCGCCGTCATAGGCCCGAAATCCAATTCGCCGCCGCGCTTAAACCCCGTGCGCCAAGCCGAAACCACGTCTCGTCGCTGCTCGGTCGATTGCGGTGGTCAGGAGATATCATCAGCGCGTGGCGGAAGTAGCCGCGGCATCGGGAGGATCGGAAGGTCCGCGGTGGCCGCGAAATTTCTCGCCGAAGTGGAGGAACCTTCGCAATTCCGCCCTTCATCGTGGCCTGCCCTGTCGTCATCTCCACCGCCGGTGAGTACCCTCCTGGATTGTCAGCCATACTATCCTTTACGAGAAACACTATTCAGGATAGAGAATGGAGCCCCGTAACGCCTAGTGGCCGAACTCCGGTAGGATCGCCGCCGTGGATTGGGACTCGCCGCCCAAGTCCGGTGACTGCTGGCGCGGAGTAGCGTCGGGGTCGCATGCACCGTTGATCCGGAGGTTAACGGTTCGGATTAGAAGCAGGCCATACCCTTTCACGACATTAAATCGGGGCCGTTGATCTTCGATCGGACGGCCAGAAATGGCTGATACCCTTTCGCTAAGTTCATTTTGCATAAGGGTCCCCGAGGAAATCACCAATCAACCCGCGCTCCACTCGCACTGTTGGTTGTGTTTAGGGAATTTTCTGCGCTAGCCCCTGACCTTTCCATAATTCGAGGCCCAATCCAGAGAGTATTGAAAATCAGGAATTAATATCAGAAATTAGTTTTAATGCATAAATAAATTGCAGAAACTTGTTTAATTTGTAGAAAATGCATATGAACTCCAAATTGACCCATTCCAGTTCCTAAATTTTTGTAATATTATTGTCTATCCATTTGTGCCACTGTTTTGGCATGAAAAACACATTAAAATTTATCTAGTACTTAATCTTGTATTAAATACATAAAACCTTCAGAAATTCATATCTTAAAATCTATAACTCCAAAATTAATAATTCCAGTTCCTATGATCCTATTTTAATGTCTAGATTATTACTGTGTATTTTATTTACATGTTTGGTGTGATGTTAATCTATGCTATACTATGTATGTATTGTGTTGATGCGAGTAGACGAGCAAACTTCAGAGGATTCTGAGGTTCAGCTGGTAGAGACTGCTGAGCAGGAGCTCGTGGAAGGCAAGTTGTGCCCTTGATCACTTCTTTTACCTATTCATGTTCTTATTAATCATAATGATCTGCATAGGTTAATTTTGATGGGACCCAATAGGTTGCCCTAGATTTTGACTATCTTTATACCTTGTTTCACCACTGGTTTTACTACTAAACTTTTGGGTAGTACATGCTAATGCTTTATGTGGCTTTGGGTATAGAGATATTCATCACTCATTTTTATACTTGTTATTATCTGTTTATTATTTTCTGTTCATGATAAGATCATTATGTTAATGGGAACATGGAGAACCACCCGGGAAAACAGTGCTACCACAAGGGTTTAATGGGACGCCCTTGGCTGATTAACTAGGAAAGCTAGTGGATGGCTACCTTACCCGAAAGGGGCAAGGGCAGTAGGGGAGTGGTCAGTGTAGGGAGGTCCTTGGGTTGATTTTGCTGCGATGGCGGTCAGGCGAGGGATTCCTGCACTGGAGCTTCCTATAAACTGTAGCGGGTAGTCTGAAGCTAGTGGAACTTTGTAAAGGCCTCGTAGTGGTACCCTGCCTCGTTTCCTTGGTAGAGGTGTATGGGGTCTGATCAACTCTGTGGCAAATGGGTAACACGACTTGTGGGTAAAGATGCGCAACCTCTGTAGAGTGTAAAACTGGTATACTAGCCGTGCTCATGGTCATGAGCGGCTCGGACACTCACATGATTAATTTATGGAACTTATACTTAATCTGTCATTTCTTGCATTTGGGATTATTTTGTTATTACTTTTATTTATTATTACTATGGTTTGGTATTCACTTACACTTAGTAACTGCTAATAAAATTTTGACAAACTTATAAAAGCAATGCTCAGCTTCAGCCTTTATTTCATTGATCAGCCTTACACTTCATGAACTCCCACCTTTGGTGAGTTCATGTCACATTGTTCCCCATGACTTGTTGAGCTATGAACGTATGTGAGCTCACTCTTGCTGTCTCACACCCCCCCACAGGAGAAAAGCAGGTGGTTCAGGAGGAGCCACAAGGCGAGGAGTATGATCTGATCTTGGTGGCGTTTCTCAGTTGACATTGGCGCCGACGATCCTTAGTTCGTTTTATGTTTATTCTTTTATTTTGTATTAAGTCTTCCGCTATGTAATAAATACTCTGATGTTTTATGACATTTATCTCTATACACTCTGTTATTATATATGTTGTCTTCTTTGGCGCATGTATGAGATGCACCCTGCTTTGTTCCTTAAAGCCCGGGTGTTACAGAAGTGGTATCAGAGGAAATGTTGACTATAGGACGAAACCTAGTTAGAAATGGATAAACCCTTACCTACTTACCTTATTCTGAATCCTTCTAAACTTACCTTACTCTTATTCTTTCTATACTTATCTTGATCCTGTCTCACCTTCTACTGTTCTACTCTGATCATTCTTATCTTTTCTACTCTAAGACAAGATTGATTTCACACCTTGGAATTCCTACCCTATGACATTTTTAAGAGATAGGAGGCCTAAGACCAAACCAAAACTATTTTCTATATTTAAAAATGTTGTTTTATTGTTCTGATGATAAATGTCTGATTTGCTTCTTTGATTGATTGAAATATTATATATGGGCATCTTAGCATGTACCACCATAAGGTAATGAATTAACTTTAGTAGGTGACACACTAATCTACTTAGTTAGTAAATCCCCCGCAGTGACATTCCTCGTAATTACTTCCCTTATCTACAATTCTTCCTTTCTTACCCTGTGTTTCTAACCCCGATGGGGTACCCCTATAGTGTTATAAGAGAGCACTATAGACGTGATCCTTGGTATGTCATGGTTAAGGAAGGCAAAGGCCATTATAGCATGTGGTAGAGGTACTATAGAACTCACTAGTCCTAAAGGAGAAACATTTCAAGTTAATATTGAGTAACCATCTCATCCAAGCGTGCAATGTTCTTTATACCTGAGGAGTTCGTTGGTGACAACATCCGGGTGGTTAGAGATTTTCTGGATGTCTTTCCAGAGGGGTTACCAGGGATGCCACCTGATAGAGAAGTTGAGTTGGTCATTGATCTTTTACCTGGAACTGCTCCTATTTCTAAGCGACCATACAGGATGTCTGTAGAAGAATTAAAGGAGCTTAAGAAGCAGTTAACTGAGTTACAGGAGGCTGGATACATTCGTCCGAGTTCCTCACCTTGGGGAGCACCAGTGCTGTTTGTGCAGAAGAAGGATGGTTCGCAATGGATGTGTGTGGACTATAGATCTCTTAATGATGTTACAGTGAAGAACAAGTATCTGTTACCCCGCATTGAGGATTTGTTTGATAAGATGAGAGGTGCTAGGGTATTCTCGAAGATTGATCTCCGATCGGGTTACCATCAGATGAAGATTAGACCATTAGATATTCCTAAGACGGCTTTCTCAACCCGATATGAGTTATATGAGTTCACTGTTATGTCATTTGGATTGACCAATGCACCAGCTTATTTTATGAATTTGATGAATAAGGTGTTTATGGAGTATTTGGACAGATTCGTCGTGGTGTTCATCGACGATATTCTTATCTATTCTAGGAGTGAAAGTGATCATGAAGAACATTTAAGGTTGGTACTACAGAAGCTACGAGATAATAAACTCTACGCCAAGTTTAGCAAGTGCGAGTTTTGGATTGATAAGATGCCATTCCTGGGACATATTATTTCTAATGGAGGAATAGCAGTGGATCCTGCTAAAGTCAAGGAGATAATGGAGTGGAGAGTGCCCACTACAGTTACTGAGATTCGGAGTTTCTTGGGACTCGCATGATATTATCGGAGATTTATTGAAGGTTTCTCTAAGATTGCCAAGCCTATGACCTCGCTTTTGGAGAAAGGAAGAGAATTTAAGTGGGATGAGAAATGCCAAGACAGCTTTGATCAATTAAAGAAGAGGTTGATGTCGCCGCCAGTATTGATTATGCCAGATCTACAGAAGGGATTTGACATTTATTGTGATGCATGTGGCCAAGGATTAGGATGTGTGCTCATGCAAGAAGAACATGTGATCGCCTATGCGTCTCGTCAGTTGCGGAAATATGAATTGAACTACCCCACTCATGATTTGGAACTGGTAGCGGTTGTGCACGCACTTAAGATATGGAGACACTACATTATGGGAACTAAGTGTCAAGTGTACACGGATCATAAGAGTTTGAAGTACATATTCACTCAGAAGGATCTCAACTTTAGACAACGTCGTTGGTTGGAGCTTATAAAGGATTATGATTTGGAGATTCACTACCACCCGGGCAAGGTGAATTTGGTTGCAGATGCCTTGAGTCGGAAAGAGCATGTTCACTCTGCTTTTGTTGTCCAGCTACCCGATGAATTAGCAAAAGACTTTGAGAGACTCAACTTGGGAATTGTTACACACACTGAAGGAGTTACCATTGAATTGGAACCTACCTTGGAGCAAGAGATTTGTAAAGGTCAGGTTGGAGATGCTAAAATCCAAGAGATTAAGGATCTGATTACTGAGGGAAGAGTCCCTGAATTCACGGAGGATGAGCAAGGTACTATATGGTTCAAAGATCGGATATGTGTTCCAGAGATTGATAGCCTCCGTGAGACTATATTGAAAGAAGCTCATGATTCTGATTACTCTATCCACCCTGGTAGCACTAAGATGTATCAGGATTTGAAGCAAAAGTATTGGTGGTATGGACTGAAAAGATATGTTGTTGCACATGTGGCTAAGTGTGATGTATGTCAAAGAGTCAAGGCCGAACATCAAAGACCAGCTGGACTATTGCACCCATTGAAGATACCCGAGTGGAAATGAGAAGAAATTGGTATGGATTTCATTGTTGGACTACCCCGCACTCCAGCAGGATTCGACTCTATTTGGGTGATTGTGGACAGATTGACGAAAGTAGCTCATTTCATACCTGTGAGGACTAATTACATGGGGGCCAAGCTAGCAGAATTGTATATGACTCGGATAGTTTGTCTACATGGAGTACCTAAGAAGATCGTGTCTGATCGAGGATCGCAGTTTACTTCTCGATTTTGGAAGAAGTTGCATGAGAGCTTGGATACAAAGTTGAATTTTAGTTCAGCCTACCATCCCTAGACTAATGGACAGACAGAGAGGACTAATCAAGTGCTAGAAGATATGTTAAGAGCTTGTGCCCTCAAGCATGGTGGCAGTTGGGAGAAGAGCTTACCCTATGCTGAGTTTTCTTATAATAATAGCTACCAGGCCAGTTTGAAGATGTCACCATTTGAGGCTCTATATGGCAGAAAGTGCAGGACTCCTCTGTATTGGGATCAGACGGGAGAAAGACATTTTTTTGGGCCTGAACTTATACAAGAGGCAGAAGAACAAGTTCGAATGATAAGAGAAAATTTGAGAATTGCACAATCAAGGCAGAAGAGCTATGCTGATAATAGGAGAAGACTACTGGAGTTTAAGGAGGGTGATCATGTGTATCTGAAGGTGTCACCGATCCGGGGTATGAGGAGATTTAAAGTTAAAGGAAAGTTGTCCCCTCGCTTCATTGGACCTTTCTTGATCTTAAAGCGAGTGGGAGAAGTTGCATATCAACTGGAGATACCCGCTCATCTGTCAGATGTACATGATGTATTCCATGTATTCCAACTAAAGAAGTGTCTCAGGGTACCTGAGGAGCAGCTACCGATGGAGGACCTTAGTGTTCAAGATGATCTGACTTATGCTGAGTACCCTTTCAAGATTCTGGACACTTTGACTCGAGTTACAAGAAATAAGGTGATTAAGATGTGCAAGGTACAATGGAGTCACCACGGAGAAGACGAAGCTACTTGGGAAAGAGAAGAAGAGCTTCGCATAGACTTCCCCCATCTTTTCCCTAGATCTTCTTAAATCTCGAGGACGAGATTCTTTTTAAGGTGGGTAGGATTTGTAATACCCGATTTGTAAAAGCATAGAAAATGATATTATTTCCCTCATATGTATTTCCTCTATTCATTTACACATGTGAACACCACATTAGAAACAACTAAATAATAAAAGACGTACCATTAATTTATGCATCATGCTGAGGTATTATTTTGTGTGCATATTGTGAAAATATAAAATAATAATGTGACAAGGAATATAGTAAAAAATCCAAAGTGGAATTTAAAACTTAAAAGAGATTCTAAAGTTTAGAAAAGATAAGCAAACAAATATCATGTGAATTAAAAATATAAGTAATATACATAAATATATCCCCAAATTAGAACTTGTCATGACATAATGTAATTTGTGGATAAAATTTGCCACAAAACATTTGAATTTGGATTTAGAACTAATTTGAATGGGAAAATGAAAGGAAAATAAAAACAGAAAATAAAAAGAACAGGGAAGCTGTCGCACTGGGCCAACTTCGCGCAATTCGGCCCATTTACCCTAACACACCCGCACAACCCAAGTCGTCAGGCGGGCGCCGACACCTGGGGTCCATCTGTCAGTATCCTCCACGCACGCACGTGATTCCCCTTCTCGCTGTCGAGTGGCCCGCTGCTATTCCTCTGAAACGCGCTCACACGTTGACTGACGGGTGGGTCCGTCATGTCAGCGCTTTCCTCTCCCTCGCGACCGCACGAACTCGCCGCGAGCTCCGCGTGCTTCTCGGGCGCCGTTGCAACCACTGCGTGGAACCGAGTCCTCGGGGAGATAAGTAGATCGTCCCCGGCTCCTTTTCTTCCCTCATCCACCCCCTTTTGCGCCGTCATAGGCCCGAAATCCAATTCGCCGCCGCGCTTAAACCCCGTGCGCCAAGCCGAAACCACGTCTCGTCGCTGCTCGGTCGATTGCGGTGGTCAGGAGATATCATCAGCGCGTGGCGGAAGTAGCCGCGGCATCGGGAGGATCGGAAGGTCCGCGGTGGCCGCGAAATTTCTCGCCGAAGTGGAGGAACCTTCGCAATTCCGCCCTTCATCGTGGCCTGCCCTGTCGTCATCTCCACCGCCGGTGAGTACCCTCCTGGATTGTCAGCCATACTATCCTTTACGAGAAACACTATTCAGGATAGAGAATGGAGCCCCGTAACGCCTAGTGGCCGAACTCCGGTAGGATCGCCGCCGTGGATTGGGACTCGCCGCCCAAGTCCGGTGACTGCTGGCGCGGAGTAGCGTCGGGGTCGCATGCACCGTTGATCCGGAGGTTAACGGTTCGGATTAGAAGCAGGCCATACCCTTTCACGACATTAAATCGGGGCCGTTGATCTTCGATCGGACGGCCAGAAATGGCTGATACCCTTTCGCTAAGTTCATTTTGCATAAGGGTCCCCGAGGAAATCACCAATCAACCCGCGCTCCACTCGCACTGTTGGTTGTGTTTAGGGAATTTTCTGCGCTAGCCCCTGACCTTTCCATAATTCGAGGCCCAATCCAGAGAGTATTGAAAATCAGGAATTAATATCAGAAATTAGTTTTAATGCATAAATAAATTGCAGAAACTTGTTTAATTTGTAGAAAATGCATATGAACTCCAAATTGACCCATTCCAGTTCCTAAATTTTTGTAATATTATTGTCTATCCATTTGTGCCACTGTTTTGGCATGAAAAACACATTAAAATTTATCTAGTACTTAATCTTGTATTAAATACATAAAACCTTCAGAAATTCATATCTTAAAATCTATAACTCCAAAATTAATAATTCCAGTTCCTATGATCCTATTTTAATGTCTAGATTATTACTGTGTATTTTATTTACATGTTTGGTGTGATGTTAATCTATGCTATACTATGTATGTATTGTGTTGATGCGAGTAGACGAGCAAACTTCAGAGGATTCTGAGGTTCAGCTGGTAGAGACTGCTGAGCAGGAGCTCGTGGAAGGCAAGTTGTGCCCTTGATCACTTCTTTTACCTATTCATGTTCTTATTAATCATAATGATCTGCATAGGTTAATTTTGATGGGACCCAATAGGTTGCCCTAGATTTTGACTATCTTTATACCTTGTTTCACCACTGGTTTTACTACTAAACTTTTGGGTAGTACATGCTAATGCTTTATGTGGCTTTGGGTATAGAGATATTCATCACTCATTTTTATACTTGTTATTATCTGTTTATTATTTTCTGTTCATGATAAGACCATTATGTTAATGGGAACATGGAGAACCACCCAGGAAAACAGTGCTACCACAAGGGTTTAATGGGACGCCCTTGGCTGATTAACTAGGAAAGCTAGTGGATGGCTACCTTACCCGAAAGGGGCAAGGGCAGTAGGGGAGTGGTCAGTGTAGGGAGGTCCTTGGGTTGATTTTGCTGCGATAGCGGTCAGGCGAGGGATTCCTGCACTGGAGCTTCCTATAAACTGTAGCGGGTAGTCTGAAGCTAGTGGAACTTTGTAAAGGCCTCGTAGTGGTACCCTGCCTCGCTTCCTTGGTAGAGGTGTATGAGGTCTGATCAACTCTGTGGCAAATGGGTAACACGACTTGTGGGTAAAGATGCGCAACCTCTGCAGAGTGTAAAACTGGTATACTAGCCGTGGTCACGGTGATGAGCGGCTCGGACACTCACATGATTAATTTATGGAACTTAAACTTAATCTGTCATTTCATTGCATTTGGGATTATTTTATTATTACTTTTATTTATTATTACTATGGTTTGGTATTCACTTACACTTAGTAACTGCTAATAAAATTTTGACCAACTTATAAAAGCAATGCTCAGCTTCAGCCTTTATTTCATTGATCAGCCTTACACTTCATGAACTCCCACCTTTGGTGAGTTCATGTCACATTATTCCCCACGACTTGTTGAGCTATGAACGTATGTGAGCTCACTCTTGCTGTCTCACACCCCCCACAGGAGAAGAGCAGGTGGTTCAGGAGGAGCCACAAGGCGAGGAGTATGATCTGATCTAGGTGGCGTTTCTCAGTTGACATTGGCGCCGACGATCCTTAGTTCGTTTTATGTTTATTCTTTTATTTTGTATTAAGTCTTCCGCTATGTAATAAATACTCTGATGTTTTATGACATTTATCTCTATACACTCTGTTATTATATATGTTGTCTTCTTTGGCGCATGTATGAGATGCACCCGGCTTTGTTCCTTAAAGCCCGAGTGTTACAGACATTGCCCCCGCACCTGAGGCGACGGCGGGTGTCACTTCCCCGCGACGTGTCAGCCCCAAGCGGACTGATGACGCCAGCACCCTCGCAAAGGACCTGCTGCGCGTTACCCTCGTACCTGAGATGACGGTGTGCTCCGCCTCCGACGTAACTTCACCACCGTCCATCGACCAAGAGGTACCGTCTGTTTTCCATCCCATACCTTTTTGGTTCAGTTTCGATCCACCTAGCGACCCCGCTATGGTGAGCGCCTTCGTAAAGGCGTATCCAAACCTTCCGGGGTACCACATGTGGTCGACCTGGACCGACTGACAGCCGTCTCAACCTTCGGACCGGCGGGTTTTGAGGAAGAGGACGACCCCGACTCCGGTTGGGATTTCTCTGCCCTCAATGACCCCGGTGCCACGCAGGGCTTCATGTCCGCATGTGACCACTGCCTCTCCGGTTGTTCTGATGATGGCCATGACCTTGACGACGAGGGTTACGGCCCAAGTCGAGAATGTTTCCACGTCGATCTGGGAGATCACAACGAAGGCAACCACCTTGGTATGCCAGAGGTTGACGATCCCCCTAGGCCCTCGTCTCGCGTTGACATCCCGCGGGAGCTAGCTATGGTCCCAGTCCCTGCGGGGGGTCAGGACATACAGCTCGAGCAAATTCGTGAGATGCAGGCCCGGGTCGACGGGGAAGCAGGCCGGCTTGTACAGCTCCGACAGAACATCGAACAGGAGTGGGCAGGCCGATCACTCGCCGGAGAAGCCTGTCGTCGGGCCCAAGACATCCGGCGCCGCATCGTCGACAATGCCAGGACGGCGCTGCCCCCGGCCGTCAGCGGGTCCGGCTAGGACCTAGCTGCAGCGGCGGTGCTGCTTCGAGCCATGCCGGAGCCATCCACCACCGAGGGACGGCGTATCCAGGGCAAACTCAAGAATCTCCTAGAAGGCGTCGCGGTTCGATGAGTCGAGAGCTCCGCCTCCTGCAGGCGAGCTGACCCCTCGGAGCATCACGCGGTGTCCTCCCGGCGCATTCGGGAAGCCTCGGTCCATCCCGAGCGTACACGGGACGAGGCGCCCGCCGCCCGAGAATGCCTCGGCAACGAGCACCACCATCTCGACCATCGAGCCACCTCGACGAGAAGGTGCGCCGAGGCTACCATCCTAGGCGCGGGGGATGCTGCAACAGCGAGGAGGATCACAATCCTTCGCCCGAACCACCCGGTCCGCGAGTCTTCAGCCGGGCCATACGACGAGCGCCGTTCCCTGCCCGTTTTCGAGCCCCGACTACTATCACCAAGTACTCGGGGGAGACGAGGCCGGAGCTGTGGCTCGTAGACTACTGACTGGCATGCCAGTTGGGAGGGGCGGATGATGACAACCTCATCATCCGTAATCTCCCCCTTTTCCTCTCCGACGTCGCCCGAGCCTGGCTGGAGCATCTGCCTCCTGCGCAGATCTCCGACTGGGACGATCTGGTCAAGGCTTTCGCGGGAAACTTCCAAGGCACGTACGTGCGCCCTGGGAACTCGTGAACCCTCCGAAGCTGCCGCCAGCAGCCAGGGGAGTCCCTGCGAGAGTACATCCGGCGGTTTTCAAAGCAGCGCACCGAGCTGCCCAACGTTACCGACTTGGATGTCATCGGGGCTTTCCTTGCCGGCACCACATGCCGAGACCTGGTGAGCAAACTGGGGCGCAAGACTCCCACCCGTGCGAGCTAACTGATGGACGTCGCCACCAAGTTTGCCTCGGGTCAGGAGGCAGTCGAAGCCATCTTCCGGAAGGACAAGCAGCCTCAGGGGAGCCGAAGACAGACGCCCCTGAGGCGTCCGCCCAGCGGGGCACGAAGAAGAAGGCTCAAAGCAAGTTGCGAGCGAAGCGCGACGCCGCAGACGCGAATCTCGTCGCTGCGGCCGAGCATAGGAACCCTCGGAAACCTCCTGGAGGGGCCGGCGCGTTCGACAAGATGCTCAAAGAGCCGTGCCCCTATCACCAGGGGCCCGTCAAGCACACCCTCGAAGAATGTGTCATGCTCCGACGCTACTTCCATAAGACCAGGCCCCCGGCGGATGATGGCAAGGGCCATGACAACGACAGGAAGGACGGCGGCAGGGAAGAGGGATTCCCGAAAGTCCATAACTGCTTCATGATCTACGGCGGGCAGGCGGCAAACGCCTCGGCTCGGCACCGCAAGCAGGAGCGTCGGGAAGTCTGCTTGGTGAAGGTGGCGGCGCCAGTCTACCTAGACTGGTCCGACAAGCCTATCACCTTCGACCAAGGCGACCACCCCGACTTCGTGCCAAGCCCGGGAAGGTACCCGCTCGTCGTCGATCCGATCATCGGCAATGTTAGGCTCTTCAAGGTCCTCATGGACGGAGGCAGCAGCCTTAACATCATCTACGCTGAGACCCTGGAGCTCTTAGGGGTTGATCGGCCCGAAGTCCGGGCCGGTGCGGCACCCTTCCACGGGATCGCGCCCGGGAAGAGAATCCTACCCCTCGGATGGATCGACTTACCCGTCTGTTTCGGAACTCCCTCTAACTTCCGAAAGGAAGCTCTCACCTTTGAGGTTGTCGGGTTCCGAGGAACCTACCATGCCGTGTTGGGAAGACCATGCTACGCCAAGTTCATGGCCATCCCCAACTACACCTACCTCAAGCTCAAGTTGTCGGGCCCGAATGGGATCATCACTGTCGGATCCACGTACCGCCACGCGTACGAATGCGACGTGGAGTGCGTGGAGTATGCCGAGGCTCTCGCCGAGTCTGAGGCCCTCATCGCCGACCTGGAACGTCTCTCCTAGGAGGCGCCCGACGCGAGGCGGCATGCCGGCAGCTTCGAACCAGTTGAGGCGGTCAAGTCCGTCTCTCTCGACCCCAGCAACGACGCCAGCAAGCAAGTTCGGATCGGCTCCGAGCTCGACCCCGAACAGGAAGCAGTGCTCGTCGACTTTCTCCACGCGAACGCCGAAGTCTTTGCGTGGAGTCCCTCGGACATGCCTGGCATACTGAGGGATGTCACCGAGCACTCACTGGACATCAGAGCTGGTGTCACACCCGGTTTTGAAGGTAAACCGAATGCGAACCATGTACGTGCCAGGATCAGAAATTCACGTACATAGCGATTACATAAATGACTCATCATAGCACAATGCTTCGAATTACAATAAAGAGTAAGTAATAATATTACAGACTAGAGTCATTTACATAATATAAAATCAAAGTACGCAAAATCGAAACGTAGCCAACGTAAACAACCCACCACAGGCAGCTGACTGGGGGAGGTCGCTAGCCTAATCCTCGAAATCATCAACGTCTTGGAACTCCTGGAGGTCCGCCTCGACGCCTTCTTCTTTACCTGAGCATAGATTGCACCAAAGGCAACCTGGTGTTTTGTGAAAGCAAGGGTGAGTACACATCAACGTACTCAGCAAGTGTCCCGTTTGGTTGAGGTGGACTAGCTTTATGTGGAGTTAAGCTCAAGCAGTTGCTTTTAATTGGTCAGGTATTTATTATTAGTGGAAGCCAAGTTTTAGTAATAGCCAACCCGTGAACAGCTTCCTCCTCGAGGAACATCATGATCATCATCGAACCAAAAACATTAATAGAACCATTGAGTCTCGAACCAGCTGTATCTCTAATCAAAGAGGATCCCAAGGCCGCTCATAACCGTGAGCACGGCTGATATATCAGTTTCTAACCCTCTGCAGAGGTCGCACACTTTACCCATGAGCCGTGATTCCCGTTTTGCCCGGGGATCATGACTCCCCATTGATCACTTCCTAGGTGGTCCGGCAGGGTATCACTACGTAGCTTTTACAAAGATTCCCTAGAGGTCATAGCCGCCCGTTAGGTTTCTCCAGTTTGATAAACACAGTACCCCTCCCCGCAGGAGGGTGACTAACAAAAGCAAAACGAAATAACCTCGGCACCCAACCTCGGCAGGAGCAAGCACTGTGCCTGGACCCCATTGACGGCACGACGGCGAAGCAACTACACCTCTAGTTCCTCTAATTAATTAGCTAAGGGCGCCCCATTTCACCCTCATGGTTGCACTGTTATCCCGGGTGGTCACTCCACGAACAGGTCCTTACGGAGAGGTACTCAGGGAAAAGGCCCGAGCCCCCTAGGGTATCACAATATCATCATTGGGATAACATCATCGTATCATAGTATTCACATCATGTTCATTGATTAAAGTAAAGCAATAGCATAAAGCTAACCATGATAACCCAAAAGGGTAAACAAGGATAAGTAAATAGAAAGCTAGTCAATCCTTAGGTTGATCATTGTTTGCGGGACAATGAATTATAAGTAGATAGGACATAATGGGTCAGAGGACACTTGCCTTCACCAAACAGATGCTCAGGATCTTCAGCCTCATAGAACTCAGAGAGCTTGATCACTTGGTCGCCAACGCTTGATCGTCGATTCCTCGAAGCTCGGAAATGGATCGCAATCTATTCGCGACGCACAGCGAATACAAACAGGCACAAACAAACATATACTTGCATAAGACCATTACACCATACGAGATGAAATATTATAAAAGCGAGCAATATAAAATAGAGAGCGCTTCTACAGTTATGCGAGGAAAAGAACCACGATAGTCGAAGCTACGGTCGAGGGGTTAGCGCGTTTACGTTAAACAAGTACTAATTAGAACATCTAATTCAACATAATTATATTAATTGATATTAATTAAATGTAAATTAATACTACTACTTAGTTTTGACTAACTTACTATTTTAATAGTTGACAGTTAAGCAAGTAACTTAATGAATATGAGCGATTCTAAGCGAGACGAATTAACGACGCACGACGTGCAAACACGATGTGCGCAACGCGCGGACACAAACGACTTAGCACGCGGACAACGCGCGATACGCGCGAACGGCACGCGGCAAGGCGCGCGACACACGCGACGACGTGCACGAAACAACATCGCGGCACGCGCGGACCGACATGCGAAACTAATAAATAAACAATGTGATTAAACTAAATAATTATTAATAAATAACATTTCAGTTAAGGTTAATCATATTGGTAACTACTTATAAATGCGCAAATCGAATTCCTAAATTAGGTTTTTAAATTGAAACGTCGTTCTAGTAGCCACTGGTTAAACAAACGTTTAACTAAATTAAATAAAATGTGCAAAAATTGGGATAAATATATCTAAATTAAGATAATTTTAATACGAATCTAACGCAACTTGAATGGGTCGAATCGGGCTTAAAACGCAAAAGTTATGAATGTTTTAAATCATACTGTAATTCGCGCGGACTTAATTACAGAACTGCCATCTTCTTCTTCCTCTCTTCATCTTCTTCCTCCCATCCATGGAAGAGAGAGGAGAGGAAGAGGAGGGGGCTGCGCAGGGGAGGACGAGGCTGGGCCGGCCGGAGGTGGGCGCGGCTGCACGGGGCGCGAGGGGCGCGGCCACCGCTGCCGGGGAGGGGTGCGCGCGGGCGCGGGAGCACGGGAACGCGGGCGCCACCGCCGGCCACCGCCGCCGCCGCCGGGGAGGGAGAAAGGGGCGCCGTCGAGGAGGGGAAACGGAGGAGGAAGGGGCGCCGCCGCCGGGGAAGGTGAGGGGAGAGTGGGAGATGCTCTGCACGGACGGGAAAACGAATAAACGAAGAAACCCTAGGTGCAACAATGGAGGTTTCTCACCGGGGAAGAAGACCCTCGCCGGAGCCGAAGAGAAATCCGTCGATTGCCGGAGATTCGGGGATCCAATCGACGAACCGAACGCGCTGCGACGAAGCCCTCGACGAGACGAACGCAGCGGTACCCTCGGATTCGGCAGACGATGCACGGATTGGGAGTAATTGCTCGCCGGAGTTGTCGCCGGAGTTGGAACCGCCCCGAACTTCGGCGAGCAATACCGGGAGGTAGGGATTGGATTTGGGGAAAACGTTTTGTGTTCTGGAACGGGCTCGACGAGATGAAGCCGGACATGTATATATATCTAGGGTTTGGATGAGATGAAAATTCGGTTAAAATTCGGATTTTACTATTTTAAAATTCGAAAAAAGCCTAGAAATCCATATTTTATGCTCAAAATATTATATATGCTTTCAAAAATTCCAGAAAAATTCCTATAAATATTTTGGCACCTAATGAACTCAAAAAACATAATTAGAATTTCTAAAAACATTTTTAAGGTCCCCAAATAAATAGATTTTGGTTTCCGGAAAATAGAAAAATATTCTGAAAAATATGAAAATTTACCGAGCGCTTCTATAAGATATATTAACATGTTTCAAACACATTTTGCACTTAGAAACACCATGCAACGGCATGAATGCAACAACCAAAGTGCCTCTAGGGCTCATTCCACTAGGTTTACGCTAATATAAAATAAAATGATTCTCCATTTTTAGGGAAAAAAGAAAGGAAAGCGAAGAACTGAGAGAGCAACACCTGAATTTGGTGGATATTAGAAAAGAAATTTTATACCCCCAAATTCAGGGTGTTACAAATCTAACCCTCTTAACAGAATCTCGCCCTCGAGATTCAAGAAGAGGCGAGCAAGAAAATAAGATTGGCTCATTGGTTTTTCATAGTTTCTTCTAACTCAACTTTAACTCGCCCAGCTTGACTTGTGAATTGGTTGCTTTGACCATCAGATGCTTGAGATCGATTGATGCAATTCTTGAGGACCTCCTGGACCTGTGGGTTAGGACCCACACACGCTTTCGCTGCGCCACTCTGATCTTGTTGGTTGATGTTGATCGCATTGTCTTCATTGGGGTTAGCGGCTAACCCCCTTAATAGGAGCGTTGATATGCACTTGGTGAAGATGCTGCCGACTCTGATCTTGACTGATTTGGAGGAGTTGGAGGTTGCCAAATGGACAGGTGCAAGAGATAAGAATAGCGAGAAAAGGTAAGTATAGACATATTAGAGAGAGCAGGGGGAGAACCCAACTACTTAACTCTATGGCACTCAACTAGTCAACTGATGTCATTGTGGACCAAGGGCCACAACTCATCAACACTCATTACAAAGAAGCAAATCAGTCATAACACAAAGACAAACAACACAAGCATACAACAACAAACATCTCATTGCTATACGTAACTTCTAATTAAAATGGTGGTCTTTCCTTACCAAGGGGAAATTATTCTAAGGCCATCGAAAGGCAAGGGGAATAATAAGACATACAGAATAGGGGCATGAGCACTATAGAGGATGGAGCTAAAGCAAGGATTGTAACCGACAGGGGAGAGAATGCAACCAAGGTCAAGATAGGTAAAACACCATTCTCGAATCGAGATGGGAAAGATGATATTTCAAAAGATAGGCATGGGATAAGCATCATGGAATGATCTAGATATTAGGAAGGTAAGGGTGATATCGAGCAAAAGCTAAGACTTGCAACGTGACAGAGGAAAAGGGAACGGACAAGAGCGAGATGGGTAAGACATCACTCTTGGAATGAAATGGGAGAGGCAGCTTTAAAATGCAGGTAAGCATCAAGGTAAAGATCGAGGGATGACAAGGGTTAATGTGATAACGGACAAGGATGTAGGAGACGAGGTAACTGTTCATAAGAACCAAGAATATAAATACCACAAAGGATGGAGTTAAGACAAGACCTGCAAATGGAAAAGGAGGTGGTACGCCCATGGGCCAGATAGGTAAACTGCCACTCTCAAATTGAGGTGGAAGAGAGGAGATTTTTTTTAAAGAGCAAGAATAAAGATAAGTGTCAAGGCAAGACCGATGGATGACAAGGTAATGGTGATAGCAAATAAAACACACATCAAAGGACGAAATTAAGACAAGACTTGTAATGCGACAAGAAGTGAAAAGAAATCAAGGGAGAGATGGGTAACTCGCAATTCTCGAACTGGGTTGAAAGAAAGGGGAGGCTTTTAAAGGATAAGTTTAAGGTAAGCATTTAGGTAGAAGACATAAATATCACAAGGGTCAGAGGCGATAACAGTCAAGGGTGTGACGGAAAAGATGAAGGCATTGAAGAGCTAGTGGTGTAAGTACCACAAAGAATGGAGTTATGTCAAGGCTTACACGCAATGAAGAAGAGGATGTTGCCAAGGGTGAGATAAGTAAAACACCGCTCCTAAACTAGGAGGGAAAGGAGAAGGCTCCAAAAGCTAGGTTCAAAGTAAGCATCGTGGTAAAAATATAGGTACTACAAGGGTTGAAGGCGATAACAAAAAAGGGTGTAAGAGAAGAGGTAAAGGTATAGAAGAACCAAGGGTATGAGTACAACAAAAAATGGCGTTAAAGCAAGATTTGCACGTGGCAGAGATGAGGTTATGACCAAGCGTAGGGTAAGTAAAACATCACTCCCAAATTGAGAGGGGAGAAGGGAGGTTTTAAGTGGCAGACATACGACAAGCAGCAAGGGAGGGTCACAAGGGTAAAGGTGATGTCAAACAAAACACATTAAATGATGGAGTTGGAAGTTCAAGCGGTGAGGAATAGGATACATCCAAGGGAAAATGGATAAATACAACTCTCAATTTGAGATGGAAAAGGGAAAATTTTATAGGGTAGGTATACAATAAGCAACAAGGTGATATCTAGAAATGACAAAGCTAAAGATGATATCAGTAAAAAAATATGACAAAGGATAGAATTAAGGTAAGACTCGCGAAATGGAAAGGTGGAGAAAACAATCAAGGGTAAGATAGGTAGGGTTCCAATAGAATGGTTGAAGTAAGAATTCATTACCGAGGGAAGTTATAAGGAAACAGTGAGATCACCAAGAATGTGCGAAATAAAATGATTGCAAAGGGATCATCGAGAAGCAAGGGTGGTCAATGGCATATGAGCTGAGATGTTTTAAATAGACATGGGATATAAAGGTGAGCATATATAAAAATAACAGTATGCAAGCTTCCAAGGATACGAGCATACCAAGACCAAGAGAGTACAAATGTCCAAAAGATAACAACTTAACAATAGAATAGGAAAGAGTCTCAAAAGACAGTAAAATCATTGACATATAAACTAAAATGTTTAAATAGGTAGCAGAGTTTTTTTAGAGGTAAGTATTTGAAACAAGAGTATTGAGGAATCCGGGGATAAAAGCATGTCAATACCAAGGGAATAGAGATGGTCAAATGGTAGCAATTTAATAATGGAAAAAAATCCCAAAAGACAAGGCTATGATTAGGGTCATCTACAAAGATGTCGTAAGCACAAGGGTGAGATCAGATCTAATGGAATGAATGAGTAAAGAATAGACAATACTAGAATAAAATACATTTAGCAAGGTGATATATAGAAGCATAACATAGAATTAGTCGAGATGACTAATATTTTGAAGCAGCATCAAGGGTGAGGTGAAGTAATAATCAATAAGTCCTTAAAACGGCCAATGCTACTCTAGGCTAACGGTCCTACAGTCAGCACGGCTTTGATACCACTTATGTCACACCCGGTTTTGAAGGTAAACCGAATGCGAACCATGTACGTGCCAGGATCAGAAATTCACGTACATAGCGATTACATAAATGACTCATCATAGCACAATGCTTCGAATTACAATAAAGAGTAAGTAATAATATTACAGACTAGAGTCATTTACATAATATAAAATCAAAGTACGCAAAATCGAAACGTAGCCAACGTAAACAACCCACCACAGGCAGCTGACTGGGGGAGGTCGCTAGCCTAATCCTCGAAATCATCAACGTCCTGGAACTCCTGGAGGTCCGCCTCGACGCCTTCTTCTTTACCTGAGCATAGATTGCACCAAAGGCAACCTGGTGTTTTGTGAAAGCAAGGGTGAGTACACATCAACGTACTCAGCAAGTGTCCCGTTTGGTTGAGGTGGACTAGCTTTATGTGGAGTTAAGCTCAAGCAGTTGCTTTTAATTGGTCAGGTATTTATTATTAGTGGAAGCCAAGTTTTAGTAATAGCCAACCCGTGAACAGCTTCCTCCTCGAGGAACATCATGATCATCATCGAACCAAAAACATTAATAGAACCATTGAGTCTCGAACCAGCTGTATCTCTAATCAAAGAGGATCCCAAGGCCGCTCATAACCGTGAGCACGGCTGATATATCAGTTTCTAACCCTCTGCAGAGGTCGCACACTTTACCCATGAGCCGTGATTCCCGTTTTGCCCGGGGATCATGACTCCCCATTGATCACTTCCTAGGTGGTCCGGCAGGGTATCACTACGTAGCTTTTACAAAGATTCCCTAGAGGTCATAGCCGCCCGTTAGGTTTCTCCAGTTTGATAAACACAGTACCCCTCCCCGCAGGAGGGTGACTAACAAAAGCAAAACGAAATAACCTCGGCACCCAACCTCGGCAGAGCAAGCACTGTGCCTGGACCCCATTGACGGCACGACGGCGAAGCAACTACACCTCTAGTTCCTCTAATTAATTAGCTAAGGGCGCCCCATTTCACCCTCATGGTTGCACTGTTATCCCGGGTGGTCACTCCACGAACAGGTCCTTACGGAGAGGTACTCAGGGAAAAGGCCCGAGCCCCCTAGGGTATCACAATATCATCATTGGGATAACATCATCGTATCATAGTATTCACATCATGTTCATTGATTAAAGTAAAGCAATAGCATAAAGCTAACCATGATAACCCAAAAGGGTAAACAAGGATAAGTAAATAGAAAGCTAGTCAATCCTTAGGTTGATCATTGTTTGCGGGACAGTGAATTATAAGTAGATAGGACATAATGGGTCAGAGGACACTTGCCTTCACCAAACAGATGCTCAGGATCTTCAGCCTCATAGAACTCAGAGAGCTTGATCACTTGGTCGCCAACGCTTGATCGTCGATTCCTCGAAGCTCGGAAATGGATCGCAATCTATTCGCGACGCACAGCGAATACAAACAGGCACAAACAAACATATACTTGCATAAGACCATTACACCATACGAGATGAAATATTATAAAAGCGAGCAATATAAAATAGAGAGCGCTTCTACAGTTATGCGAGGAAAAGAACCACGATAGTCGAAGCTACGGTCGAGGGGTTAGCGCGTTTACGTTAAACAAGTACTAATTAGAACATCTAATTCAACATAATTATATTAATTGATATTAATCAAATGTAAATTAATACTACTACTTAGTTTTGACTAACTTACTATTTTAATAGTTGACAGTTAAGCAAGTAACTTAATGAATATGAGCGATTCTAAGCGAGACGAATTAACGACGCACGACGTGCAAACACGATGTGCGCAACGCGCGGACACAAACGACTTAGCACGCGGACAACGCGCGATACGCGCGAACGGCACGCGGCAAGGCGCGCGACACACGCGACGACGTGCACGAAACAACACCGCGGCACGCGCGGACCGACATGCGAAACTAATAAATAAACAATGTGATTAAACTAAATAATTATTAATAAATAACATTTCAGTTAAGGTTAATCATATTGGTAACTACTTATAAATGCGCAAATCGAATTCCTAAATTAGGTTTTTAAATTGAAACGTCGTTCTAGTAGCCACTGGTTAAACAAACGTTTAACTAAATTAAATAAAATGTGCAAAAATTGGGATAAATATATCTAAATTAAGATAATTTTAATACGAATCTAACGCAACTTGAATGGGTCGAATCGGGTTTAAAACGCAAAAGTTATGAATGTTTTAAACCATACTGTAATTCGCGCGGACTTAATTACAGAACTGCCATCTTCTTCTTCCTCTCTTCATCTTCTTCCTCCCATCCATGGAAGAGAGAGGAGAGGAAGAGGAGGAGGCTGCGCAGGGGAGGACGAGGTTGGGCCGGCCGGAGGTGGGCGCGGCTGCACGGGGCGCGAGGGGCGCGGCCACCGCTGCCGGGGAGGGGTGCGCGCGGGCGCGGGAGCACGGGAACGCGGGCGCCACCGCCGGCCACCGCCGCCGCCGCCGGGGAGGGAGAAAGGGGCGCCGTCGAGGAGGGGAAACGGAGGAGGAAGGGGCGCTGCCGCCGGGGAAGGTGAGGGGAGAGTGGGAGATGCTCTGCACGGACGGGAAAACGAATAAACGAAGAAACCCTAGGTGCAACAACGGAGGTTTCTCACCGGGGAAGAAGACCCTCGCCGGAGCCGAGGAGAAATCCGTCGATTGCCGGAAATTCGGGGATCCAATCGACGAACCGAACGCGCTGCGACGAAGCCCTCGACGAGACGAACGCAGCGGTACCCTCGGATTCGGCAGACGATGCACGGATTGGGAGTAATTGCTCGCCGGAGTTGTCGCCGGAGTTGGAACCGCCCCGAACTTCGGCGAGCAATACCGGGAGGTAGGGATTGGATTTGGGGAAAACGTTTTGTGTTCTGGAACGGGCTCGACGAGATGAAGCCGGACATGTATATATATCTAGGGTTTGGATGAGATGAAAATTCGGTTAAAATTCGGATTTTACTATTTTAAAATTCGAAAAAAGCCTAGAAATCCATATTTTATGCTCAAAATATTATATATGCTTTCAAAAATTCCAGAAAAATTCCTATAAATATTTTGGCACCTAATGAACTCAAAAAATATAATTAGAATTTCTAAAAACATTTTTAAGGTCCCCAAATAAATAGATTTTGGTTTCCGGAAAATAGAAAAATATTCTGAAAAATATGAAAATTTACCGAGCGCTTCTATAAGATATATTAACATGTTTCAAACACATTTTGCACTTAGAAACACCATGCAACGGCATGAATGCAACAACCAAAGTGCCTCTAGGGCTCATTCCACTAGGTTTACGCTAATATAAAATAAAATGATTCTCCATTTTTAGGGAAAAAAGAAAGGAAAGCGAAGAACTGAGAGAGCAACACCTGAATTTGGTGGATATTAGAAAAGAAATTTTATACCCCCAAATTCAGGGTGTTACAGCTGGAGCCCGACCCGTGAAGCAAACCCTGCGCCGTTTCGACGAAGAAAAGCGCGGGGCCATAGGCGAGGAGATCCGCAAGCTACTCGCGGCAGGGTTTATCAAAGAGGTATTCCATCCCGAATGGTTAGCTAACCCTGTTCTTGTAAGGAAGAAGGATGGGAAATGGAGGATGTGTGTAGACTACACTGGTCTAAACAAAGCATGTTCGAAAGTTCCCTACCCTCTACCTCGCATTGATCAAATCGTGGACTCCACTGCTGGGTGCGAAACCCTGTCATTCCTCGATGCCTACTCATGCTATCACCAAATCAAGATGAAAGAGTCCGACCAGCTCGCGACTTCTTTCATCACACCTTTTGGCATGTACTGTTACACCACAATGCCATTTGGGTTGAGGAATGCAGGCGCCACTTACCAGAGGTGTATGAACCACGTGTTCGGACAACACATCGGCAGAACGGTCGAGGCTTACGTCGACGACATCGTTGTCGAGACGAAGAGAGCCTCCGACCTCCTCTCTAACCTTGAAGCGACATTCAAGTGTCTGAGAGCGAAAGGCGTGAAACTTAATCCCGAGAAGTGTGTCTTCGGAGTCCCCCGAGGCATGCTCCTTAGATTCATCGTCTCCGAGCGAGGCATCGAGGCCAACCCGGAGAAAATCGCGGCCATCACCAACATGGGACCGATCAAAGATTTGAAAGGAGTACAGAGGGTCATGGGATGCCTTGCGGCTCTGAGCCGCTTCATCTCACGCCTTGGCGAGAAAGGCTTGCCTCTGTACCGCCTCTTAAGGAAGGCCGAGTGCTTCACTTGGACCCCCGAGGCCGAGGAAGCCCTCGGAAACCTTAAGGCGCTCCTTACAAACACACTCATCCTGGTGCCCCCCGTTGCAGGAGAAGCCCTCTTGATCTACGTAGCCGCGACTACTCAGGTGGTCAGCGCCGCGATCGTAGTCGAGAGGCGAGAAGAAGGGCATGCACTGCCCGTCCAGAGGCCAGTCTACTTCATCAGCGAAGTGCTTTCCGAGACCAAAGCTCGCTACCCACAGATCTAGAAGCTGCTCTATGCAGTGATCCTGACACGACGAAAGTTGCGACACTACTTCGAGTCTCATCCGGCAACTGTGGTGTCATCCTTCCCCCTGGGGGAGATCATCCAGTGCCGCGAGGCCTCGGGTAGGATAGCAAAGTGGGCGGTGGAGCTTATGGGCGAAACGCTATCATTCGCTCCTCGGAAGGCCATAAAATCCCAGGTTTTGGCAGACTTCCTGGCTGAGTGGACTGACACCCAGTTACCAACAACTCCAATCCAGCCCGAGCTCTGGACCATGTACTTCGATGGGTCACTCATGAAAACAGGAGCGGGCGCTGGCCTGCTTTTCGTTTCACCCCTCGGAAAGCATCTCCGCTACGTCATTCGCCTCCATTTTCCGGCATCAAACAATGTGGCCGAGTACGAAGCACTAGTTAACGGGCTACACATCGCCGTCGAGCTAGGGGTCCGACGCCTCGACGCTCGGGACGACTCGCAGCTTGTCATTGACCAAGTCACGAAGAACTCCCACTGCCGTGACCAAAGGATGGAAGCCTACTGCGATGAAGTCCGGCGCCTGGAAAACAAGTTCTACGGGCTCGAGCTCAACCACATCGCCCGACGGTACAACGAGACTACGGACGAGCTGGCGAAAATAGCCTCGGGGCGAACGACGGTTCCCCCGGACGTCTTCTCCAGAGACCTACATCAACCATCCGTCAAGATCGACGACGCGCCCGAGCGTGGGGAAGCCTCAGCCCATCCCGAGGTACCCTCGGCCGCACCCGAGGCATCCTCGGCCATCGAGGGAGAGGCCTTGCCCGTCGAAGAGGAACAGAATGGGGTCACGCCAGATCCGAACTGGCAGACCCTGTACCTGGAATATCTTCTCCGAGGAGAGCTTCCAATCGACAAGGTGAAAGTTGCCTAGAGGGGGGGGTGAATAGGCAAGTTAAAACTTTTTCAACAAAAACTAGAAGCAAACTAGGTAAAACTGAATTGATCTCGAAATTCACCCAGTTAACTTTGGAAATGAGATGTTCTAAATGATCCACAGGGTTCAAAGTAGTAGATATAAGAAGGGCACTTCTCAAAATCCACACACCAAAAAGATATAAACAATTCTTTCGCGGGATGGTGAGAGAACGAAGAACATGAATAAGCACAATGAACAAGAACACAAGAGACACAAGATTTATCCCGAGGTTCGGTCACACCACCAAGGTGCCCTACTTCCTCGTTGAGGCGCCCACAAAGAGCCGGGTCTCTTTCAACCCTAATCCTCCCTTTGCCGACCACAAAGGTCAAGCCCACACACTAATCTTTGCTCAAACGAGCGGGTAATACAAACTTTCTTGTGGTCTTCCACAAGATTTGGAGACTCACAAGCGACACCTAGTCGTCTAGGAGCTAGAAGCTCCAAGAGTAATGAATCCACAAAGAACTCGATGTAGTACCAAAGCTCGAATGAAGAATAAGAGCAAGAGAGATTTAGAGATGAAGCACAAAACCGTAGCTCTCAAGCTCACTCAAAGATTTCTCTCCAAAGATTTGAAATGGGAGAGGCAAGAGATGTGTGAGAGAGAGGGAGGTGTTTCTTGGGTTAGAAATGGAGTTCAAATCGTGCTCACTGCTGTGGGGTGAGAGGTAGGAGGGAGTATATATAGGTGGAGCTCAAAACTAGCCGTTTGGGCAGATTTTTCTGCCTGAGACCGGTTGAACCGCCCCCTAGGGCGGTTGAACCGCCCCTGGCAGGCCTGGCAGCCTGTCTGCCAGTCTGACTGGCAGACTGACGCGCAGACTGACCGCAGACTGGTCAAAGTTGACCAACACCGGTTGAACCGCCTAGGGGGGGCGGTTGAACCGCCCCTGACACTTCTGGCGACCTGTTTGCCAGTCTGACTGGCAGACTGTTGGTCAGAGGTCAGAGGGGTCAGAGACCAGCTGAACTGCCCCTCAGGACCAGTTCAACTGGTCTTGACCAGTGAGTTTAGGAGAGAAAACCCCAGCTCAACTTCCCGGAGGCAAGTTCAGCTGGTGTATGGTCAAAGAGGTTCACAGCTGAAGTTGAGTTCAGCTGAAGTTAAGAAAGCTCAACTCAGCTGAAGTTCAGCTCAGCTGAAAAGCTCAGCTGCAGCTGAAAAAGCTCAACTCAGCTGAAGTCAAGTTCAGCAGAGAAGCTCAACTGCAGTTGAAGAAGTTCAGCTGCTTTTCAACAAGAACACTCTAGGTTTCTCAAACCTAACCATGGTCAACCAAAGAATGTTAAAGAGATTTTTGCTTTTCAAAAATAGCTTTTGAATAGAGAGGTTTGAGCTTTGGCAAACACCATCCTTCTTTTTGGATCTCCCTTTATAGTACGACGATTCCTATACTCAAGTTAAATAAAATATAATGAAGTAAACTCCTTGAGAAATTGGTGTCTCATGTGTGATTTCTCCATGGCATTGCTTCATAAGGATCACAAACATCTTTGTCTCACCTTTTGAAGCAAACTCAAATCAAACCCTGTGACTTGTACCATATCACCTTATATGAGTTCAAATCATTGCTTCAAGTCACCTTACTGATGCATCAACATGTTGTAACTCTTCATAGCTGATTAGTTCATCGACTTAGTGCAAGTACTCTCTTCTTCACCTTAGCCATGGTACCTCGGTCTACAAGCCGTCGCTTGGCCTTCACCTTCGCTTAGTTCCTCGAAGCCCTTTCCTTGCTATCTTCACCCTATCAAGCCATTCTTGAGTCACATCCTATTGAGCATCCTTTGAGAGAATCATTTCTTCAATATTGTGAACCTTGCTTGAATGTCATCTAGATATAACTGCTAAGATCAATCAAGCTCTAGTTTGATTCTCATATATTCATATATGGACTAATAGTAATATGGTCAAGCCAATTCACGATTCCTCATATCTTATTCACTTTGGCTTGACCAATCCTCTTAATCACTTCAACCTCTATTATGATCATATTTATGCATAGTGATTTCTCAGGACTTGTCCATATATTCAAACCAATATAGAGACCATATTATATCCATTTGCATTGTCTCACTGGTTATTTGACCTTGTGTTGAACCTTGTTCACTGATCATTATACACTATTCAAGTATGTTCATCATACTGAATTTCCTGTTCAACACTTAGCAAACTTGTTAGACCTTTAAATGTGTTGTTATCCAAATCACCAAAACTCACAAAAGGGATGAATGCACTTTCAATCTCCCCCTTTTTGGTGATTGATGACAACACATTTAAAGCTTACATAAGATTTGATAAATAAGATTTTGAATCCTATGATATAGTTTCCTCCCCCTAAATATGTGCATTTCAGAAAATAACACTTTTGTACTCAAATGCCAAAAGCACATATTTAGGTCAAAGTATAGACAACTTATATCATACTATTCATAGGGTTAAGTGTGTAATAAAATAACCGTGATGCTCATGACATGGAATGCACTTATCAACTTTCTTCATCTTATGTTTTTCTTATGACTTCCCTTTTTGTTAATTATTTCTCCCCTTTTTAAAAGTCTTCTAACACTTAGTTACATAAGACTAAAGGTAAGCTTTAATGCACAATTTCTCCTCCTTTGTCATAAATCTCCAAAAAGGATACAAAGAATATAAAGGATAGAAATTATGATTAAGCGAGATGTGAACACACTATCATGAAAGGGGTCCTTATATGGCACAAAGGTAATGGATAAGTGTCATAAGTGATGTACCTTTGCGTTTTACCTTTTCAAGGGGTTTCCAGACTTGTGTTGGATTTAGAATTCATTTACAAGCTCTTGTTGGCATAATTGTGACATAGGTCCAAGATATCAAATGAAGATTGTCATACTAACTGAAAGATAATTCTTGATACCTGGAGTCTAGATGTCACCTAGCATTTTCTTATCACAACAAGAGGCAACATGAAAATTGCACAAGTATGGATTATGCAACTAGTGATCATGTATGAAAAATATCAATTGAAAAATACCAATTGATACAATTTGATAGATAAATAGATCACTAATAGCATATTACACTAAGTTCTCCTTAAGTTTTAGTGCACACATATATGAATTCAATTGATATCTGTTGAGAGTACTTATTTGCAACTTAAAGTACCATTGGCATAAAAGGAGTATCAATTGAACAAAATCATGCAACATAAGAAACATGTGCACTATTTAATCAATTAAGTTCTAGAAAGGAGAATTCATAAGCTATGCTACTTTAGACATTTGCAAACCAAAAGAATATGATACATGTTTACCAATTTTAGATGAAGTTGGAGTAGCATATACAAGAGAAACTCATTCTCCTATGAAATGTATAGAAGATACATTTATTAGAGCAAAGAATCTTTAATACCCATAAAAAATTTGCAGTGGAAGCGATTGTCTTTGCCCGAAGTTTCCTTTCTAATTTGAGACTACACACATAATAGACTTGAAAATGAAGTTAGTCTCAAAGATTCAAATTATAAACCATTCTCCCCCTAAATGTGTGCATACAAGTGATGAATACTTGTTTAGCTTATGCACTTGGACTTATGAGGCCAGGGGATTAAGTTCTAC
Source organism: Zea luxurians (assembly GCA_029449295.1). Classification (NCBI taxonomy): domain Eukaryota; kingdom Viridiplantae; phylum Streptophyta; class Magnoliopsida; order Poales; family Poaceae; genus Zea; species Zea luxurians. Next base: position 53,331,469 of record JAOPSE010000017.1, read on the forward strand.
AATTTGAACCTTGGTACAAATAAAGTATGAAAATATGAAATTGCACCAATTGAAGGAATTGCTCATAATCAAAAGGTATACTAATAGACATGATATGCAATATTTTAAGTCAAGATTCTTGAGAAGTTAGCATGTTTGACTCATACCTCACTAAAATGACTTAAGACTAACTTATGATATCACCACAAGAGGTATTAATCAAATATCTAGAGATTCTTTAATCGTCACCACAAGTGCAACCTTATGATGTGACTTAAGATATTGCATATACATGCACACACTAGCATGTAAGAGCCTAGATACACAAATGTAATACAATAGTTCATGGAGTGACACACCTTTGTTCTACGTCACATGGTTTCCATTATAATCATGAATTTCCATCTTAGCTTTTGATAGGCTTGACATTTCAAAGAGAAACTCATTCTCTTCAAACGATCAAGAGAAACTCATTTTCTTGATAGGTTCAAGAGAAACTCATTTTCATTTCTATGGAACCATTCATCCTCATTTGATGTTCTCCAAGGTGTGAGACTACACAACATGAACTTGAAAGAAATCATTAGTCTCACAAGATATAGGCTAAACTCTCCCTCAATTTGTGCATGCAAGAGTACACAAAGTACACTTATGCACATTAACAATACGAGGTTAAACGAGATGTTTGCACTTATATATCTTGGTTTAACATAACATGCTTTACATAGATGATGAAAATTAAACCAATTGAAAGTTTAAGAACTAAAAGTATATCAATTGAAATTCTGAAGGGTAAAGCATGCCAATATGAACCTCAAACCTCATAATGAAGGATATCATATAAATATGTCACTACTGCAAGCGCGGGGACGAGGACGGGGCAGGCGCTCTCTTGGGGCCGCTCGCTTCCCTCACCCGCGTGGACGCTTGTAACCCCCTACTGCAAGCGCACCCGACCTGGGCGCGGGTCGAACACGAAGGCCGCGGGATTCCCACCTCTCTCACGACTCATCTCCGGCCACCTCGCTTTCCCCCCTTCGCGCTCGCCCACGCGCTCGACCCATCTGGGCTGGGGCACGCGGCACACTCACTCGTCGGCTTAGGGACGCCCCGGTCTCGAAACGCCGACAGTTGGCGCGCCAGGTAGGGGCCTGCTGTGTGTTGACGAGCAGTTTCCCGTCAAGCTCCAGATGGGCAGTCTCCAACGACCTCTCCAACCCGGGACGGTGCTCCGTTTCGGGAGTCTCGAGTTCATGTCTCTCGACGGCAGCTACGACATGATACTCCTTCCACCGCCACGCGACGACGACAATGGCGGCCGACAGCCGCCCGCCGGCGGCGGAATCGACGACGTCTTCCCCGCGTGGTGGAAGAACAACATTCGAGCTCGCCCCGTCCTCTCCCCCGCCATCGGAGGAGGAGGCGGGGCAACCAGGGCCGAGCGGGAGGCCGCGCTCCGTCGGCTGTCGAGCGAACCGACGTCCCCAGCGCCCCAACGGAGGGCGCGTCGGGCGTCAACCTCGCGTTTGAGACGAAGGCGAGCGCCGTCCCCCCGCGACACGCCAATCCCGAGCAAGTGGACGGCGCCAGCACGCTCGCGGAGGGCCTGCAAGACGTCGCCCTCGTACCCAAGACGACGGCGCAATCAGTCCCCGACGTGACTATGTCGCTCCTCGTCGACCAAAAGGTACCGACTGATTCCCATCCTACGTCATTTCGACTCGGCCTCAACCCGCCTAGCGACCTCGCTTTGGCGGGCGCTCACGTTGAGGCGAGTGCAACCCCTCTGGGGTTTCGTATGCGGTCGCCTTGGGACCGATTGACGGACGTCTCGACCTACGGGCCCTTTAGGTCCGAGGAAGATGACGATCCCAGCATCTGCTGGGATTTCTCTGGATTTGGCAACCGCAGTGCCATGCGGGACTTTATGACCGCATGTGACTACTGCCTCTCCGACTGTTCCGACGGTAGCCGCAGCCTTGACGACAAGGACTGCGGCCCGAGCCGTGAATGTTTCCACGTCGAGCTAGGGGATCCCTCCGAAGGCAACCATCTCGGCATGCCGGAGGGCCGCGATCTCCCTAGGCCGGTGCCTCGCGCCGACATCCCGCGGGAGCTAGCTGTGGTCCCCGTTCCGGCGGGGGTCACGACCCACAGCTCGAGCAAGTCCGTGGGGCGCAGGCCAGGCTCGACGAGGGAGCAGGAGCGCTCGAGTCGATCCGCCGGGACGTCGGGCAGGTATGGGCGGGCCAACCCCCGACCGGAGAAATACGTCACCTGCCCCAGGGTTTCCAGCACCGCGTCGCCAACGATGTCAGGGACAGGCCGCCACCCGCATCCAGCGGGGTCGGTCAGAACCTGGCAGCCGCAGCGATGCTCCTCCGCGCGATGCCGGAACCATCAACCACCGAGGGTCGGCGAATCCAGGGAGAGCTCAAGAATCTCCTGGAAGGCGCTGCGGCCCGGCGGGCCGAGAGCTCTGCCTCCTGAAGGCAGGGGTACCCCTCGGAACCTCATGCCGCGACTTCCCGATTCATGCGGGAAGCCTCAGTCTACACCGGGCGCACGCGCAACACCGCGCCTGCGGCCCCGGGCCACCTCGGCAACGAGCACCATCGTCGCGACCGTCGGGCCCGCCTCGACGAAAGGGTGCGCCGAGGCTACCACCCCAGGCGTGGGGGACGCTACGACAGTGGGGAGGATCGGAGTCCCTCGCCCGAACCACCCGGTCCGCAGGCCTTCAGCCGGGCCATCCGGCGGGCGCCGTTTCCGGCCCGTTTCCGACCCCCGACTACTATCACAAAGTACTCGGGGGAAACGAGACCGGAATTGTGGCTCGCAGACTACCGCCTGGCCTGCCAACTGGGTGGAACGGACGACAACAACCTCATCATCCGCAACCTCCCCCTGTTCCTCTCCGACACTGCTCGCGCCTGGTTGGAGCACCTGCCTCCGGGGCAGATCTCCAACTGGGATGATTTGGTCCAAGCCTTCGCCGGCAACTTCCAGGGCACGCACGTGCGCCCCGGGAATTCCTGGGACCTCCGAAGCTGCCGGCAACAGCCGGGAGAGTCTCTTCGGGACTACATCCGGCGATTCTCGAAGCAGCGCACCGAGCTGCCCAACATCACCGACTCAGATGTCATCGGCACGTTCCTTGCCGGCACCACCTGCCGCGACCTGGTGAGCAAGTTGGGTCGCAAGACCCCCACCAGGGCGAGCGAGCTGATGGACATCGCCACCAAGTTCGCCTCTGGCCAGGAGGCGGTGGAGGCCATCTTCCGAAAGGACAAGCAGCCCCAGGGCCGCCCGTCGGAAGAGGCTCCCGAGGCGTCTACTCCGCGCGGCGCCAAGAAGAAAGGCAAGAAGAAGTCGCAAGCGAAACGCGACGCCGCCGACGCGGACCTTGTCGCCGCTGCCGAGTACAAGAACCCTCGGAAGCCCCCCGGGGGTGCTAACCTCTTCGACAAGATGCTCAAGGAGCCGTGCCCCTACCATCAGGGGCCCGTCAAGCACACCCTTGAAGAGTGCGTCATGCTTCGGCGCCACTTCCACAGGGCCGGGCCACCCGCAGAGGGTGGCAGGGCCCGCGACGACGACAAAAAGGAAGATCACCAAGCAGGAGATTTCCCTGAGGTCCGCAACTGCTTCATGATCTACGGAGGGCATGCGGCGAATGCCTCGGCTCGGCATCGCAAGCGAGAGCGTCGGGAGGTCTGCTCGGTGAAGGTGGCGGCGCCAGTCTACCTAGACTGGTTCGACAAGCCCATCACCTTCGACCAAGCTGACCACCCCGACCACGTGCCGAGCCCGGGGAAATACCCGCTCGTCGTCGACCCCATCATCGGCAACGTCAGGCTCACCAAGGTCCTGATGGATGGGGGCAGCTGCCTCAACATCATCTACGCCGAGACCCTCAGGCTCCTGCGCGTCGATCTGTCCTCCGTCCGAGCAGGCGCTGCGCCCTTCCACGGGATCATTCCTGGGAAACGCGTCCAGCCCCTCGGACGGCTCGACCTTCCTGTCTGCTTCGGAACGTCCTCCAACTTCCGAAGGGAGACTTTGACGTTCGAGGTGGTCGGGTTCCGAGGAACCTACCACGCGGTATTGGGGAGGCCATGCTACGCGAAGTTCATGGCCGTCCCCAACTACACCTACCTGAAGCTCAAGATGCCGGGCCCCAATGGGGTCATCACTGTCGGCCCCACGTACAAACAAGCGTTCGAATGCGACGTGGAGTGCGCGGAGTACGCCGAGGCCCTCGCCGAGTCCGAGGCCCTCATCGCCGACCTGGAGAACCTCTCCAGAGAGGTGCCAGACGTGAAGCGACACGCCGGCAACTTCGAGCCAGCGGAGACGGTTAAGGCCGTCCCTCTCGACCCCAGTGGCGACACCTCCAAGCAGATCCGGATCGGTTCCGGGCTCGACCCCAAATAGGAAGCAGTGCTCGTCGACTTTCTCCGCGCAAACGCCGACGTCTTTGCGTGGAGTCCCTCGGACATGCCCGGCATACCGAGGGATGTCGCCGAGCACCCGCTGGATATTCGGGCCGGAGCCCGACCGGTCAGGCAGCCTCTGCGCCGATTCGACGAGGAGAAGCGCAGAGTGATAGGCGAGGAGATCCACAAGCTAATGGCAGCAGGGTTCATCAAAGAGGTATTCCATCCCGAATGGCTTGCCAACCATGTGCTTGTGAGAAAGAAAGGGGGGAAATGGCGGATGTGTGTAGACTACACCGGTCTCAACAAAGCATGTCCGAAGGTTCCCTACCCTCTACCTCGCATCGATCAAATCGTGGATTCCACTGCTGGGTGCGAAACACTGTCTTTCCTCGATGCCTACTCAGGGTACCATCAAATCAAGATGAAAGAGTCCGACCAGCTCGTGACTTCTTTCATCACGCCCTTCGGCATGTACTGCTATGTCACCATGCCGTTCGGTTTGAGGAACGCGGGTGCGACGTACCAGCGGTGCATGAACCATGTGTTCGGCGAACACATCGGTCGTACGGTCGAGGCCTACGTCGATGACATCGTAGTCAAGACAAGGAAAGCCTCCGACCTCCTCTCCGACCTTGAAGTGACATTCCGGTGTCTCAAGGCAAAGGACGTCAAGCTCAATCCCGAGAAGTGTGTCTTCGGGGTTCCCCGAGGCATGCTCCTGGGGTTCATCGTCTCCGAGCGGGGCATCGAAGCCAACCCGGAGAAGATCGCAGCCATCACCAGCATGGGGCCCATCAACGACTTAAAAGGCGTACAGAGGGTCATGGGATGTCTCGCGGCCTTGAGCCGTTTCATCTCACGCCTCGGCGAAAGAGGCCTGCCTCTGTACCGCCTCTTAAGGAAGGCCGAGTGCTTCGCTTGGACCCCCGAGGCCGAGGAAGCTCTCGGGAACCTGAAGGCGCTCCTCATCAAGGCGCCTATCTTGGTACCCCCAGCTGATGGAGAAGCCCTCTTGGTCTACATCGCCGCGACCACTCAGGTGGTTAGCGCCGCGATTGTGGTCGAAAGGCAAGAAGAGGGGCATGCATTGCCCGTTCAGAGGCCAGTTTACTTCGTCAGCGAGGTGCTGTCCGAAACCAAGATCCGCTACCCACAAGTTCAGAAGCTACTGTATGCAGTGATCCTGACGAGGCGAAAGTTGCGACATTACTTCGAGTCTCATCCGGTAACTGTGGTGTCATCCTTCCCCCTAGGGGAGATCATCCAGTGCCGAGAGGCCTCGGGCAGGATCACAAAGTGGGCGGTGGAAATCATGGGCGAGACAATCTCGTTCGCCCCTCGGAAGGCCATCAAGTCCCAGGTACTGGCGGACTTCGTAGCCGAATGGGTCGACACCCAGCTGCCGACGGCTCCGATCCAACCAGAGCTCTGGACCATGTTTTTCGACGGGTCGCTGATGAAGACGGGAGCCGGCGCGAGCCTGCTCTTCGTCTCGCCCCTCGGGAAACACCTACGCTACGTGCTGCGTCTCCATTTCCCGGCGTCCAACAATGTGGCTGAGTACGAAGCTCTGATCAACGGGTTGTGAATCGCCATCGAGCTAGGGGTCCGACGCCTCGACGCTCGCGGCGACTCGCAGCTTGTCATCGACCAAGTCATGAAGAACTCCCACTGTCGCGACCCGAAGATGGAGGCCTACTGCGATGAGGTTCGGCGCCTGGAAGACAAATTCTACGGGCTCGAGCTTAACCACATCGCCCGGCGCTACAACGAGACTGCGGACGAGCTGGCAAAGATAGCCTCGGGGCGAACGACGGTTCCCCGGATGTCTTCTCCCGGGATCTACACCAACCCTCCGTCAAGATCGACGACACGCCCGAGTCCGAGGTACCCTCGGCCCAGCCCGAGGCGTCCTCGATTCAGTCCGAGGTACCCTCGGCCCATCCCGAGGTGTAACACCCTAAAGTTCAACTTTGTGAAGACAAGGAAAAATTCTCAAAAATTTTAAATCAAAACACCTTTCCTTAAAGATAATCATAATTTAGAGGTTTCCACTCATGAATATGTTAAAAAAATTATACATAATTAAAGATACTTAGATAATCTAAATTGCCTTTGGGTTAAGATATATAAAAGAATTAGGATTAAACTATTTCTTAATATATATAGTCTACAACATAAATTTGATTTCCCTAGAAGTAATAAGGTATGGATTATTCTCTCCTATATGATTAAAAGCTTGTCTAAAAGAACTAAAATAAATAAAGAAATATATAAAATATGTTTTTGCACATTATGCTGAAGTTCTATATGTGTATCCAAATTAAGTGTTTGAACTTTAAACTTGTGTTGATTTGAAATTCAAATGGAAAGGAAAATAGAAAATAGAAAATAAAAGAGAAGGGAGGAACTAAGAAAAATACTATATAAAATAAAAATCAGAATAAACATCCTTCACACTTATATTATTAAATTATACCATTCAAACTAAGGACAAGTTATCCACAAAGTTTAAATTTAAACTTGAACTCAAATTGGATTTGAAAATGGAGAAAAGAAAATAGAAAATAAAAAGAAAAAGAATAAAAACCTTCATTGGGCCGGCTACCTGGAATTCGGCCCACTTTCCCTTTTCTCCACGCACGCGCACGGCCCAGAAATTTTCTTGTGACCGACATGTGGGCCCGTGTGGGCAGTGGACGCGCCCGCGCTCTGCTTCTGTTTCTTTTCTCTGGGTCAATGACGCGTGGGTCCCACTGGTCGGATTCCTCTTCCTCAATCCAGCTCACGCGAACGAACTCGCGCTGGATCTTCGCCTGGGTTGACCGCGGCCTTGCTTCACCTGATCGGACTTTGCCAAGGCGCTATAAGAACGTAAGCTCCGCGACCCCTTACCTCCATCCACCCGTGAACCGTCGTCAAAGTGAGAAGGGAGAGAGAGTCAGGAAGCAGCGCCCGCCATTGCCGCCTCGCGGCCGCCGACGGCGGAACCTCCACCGTGCTCGCGTCCTGCCCCGGGTTTTTGGTCAAATAGCGTCGCCAGGACCCAGGGAAGGTGTGCGTGCACCGGCCTCGGGTTGGGAGCTCCCCGTCGCCGTTAATTGCTCAACGGCGCGCCTCCTCCGTCGTGGTTCCGCCCTCCGCCGTGGTCCGCTTCAGCCAGTGGTCCGCACGCTCGGTAAAACACCTCACCGTGTTCGCCGTTGTTTCCTTTTTGCGTGGCGCCAGTTAATCGGTCGGTGGGGTCCTGGCCAGGCCGGATTTCACGCGCCATCCTTGGCGCCGCCGCCGGGGGTCGGCTGGCCGTGGTTGCTTCGGTCGGGGGGGGGGGAAGACGAACGATGACCGTCCGATCTGATATGGGCGGTGTAGATTAGATCTCCTGTTGTCACATTGAAGCCGAGATCTAAGCCGTCCATCTGGAGTTCAACGGATATGATTAGACATGGGTGCGCTGTTCGGTTAAGTGGATCCGGGCCTTCGGATCTCGATCCAACGGTCAGGGATGCGTACCGGTTCGCGGGGCTCGGATTTAATCTTGGCCGTTCACGCTTGATCGGACGGCCGAGATCTGAGAATACCCCTTCGCCGTGGCAATCTTCATAAAGAGCCCCTCGGGTTCTGTTGAATCAACCCGCCATCCCTTGTCGCTGTGCACTGTGTCTTGCGGATTTAGCGCCGAGCCCCCTACACTTCTTTATAAATGAGGCCCAGTCCAGGACTCGTTTAAATTGAATAAATAAAATAGAAAATAGATTTTTAATATGAAAATAATTGCTAGAACTTAGATAATTCATAGAAAATTCATTTTAACTCCAAATTGAACCATTCCAGTTTCTAAAATTTTGTAATAATATTCTTCATCATTTTGTGCCTCTGTTTTGGCATGAAAGGCTCATTTAAATTTATCTAATACTTAATCTTGTATTAAACACATAAAACATTAGAAAATCCATAACTTAAAATCTATAACTCCAAAATTAATGATTCCTGTTCCTAGAATCTTATTTCAATGTGTAGATTATTATTATGTATTTTGTTTACATGTTTGGTGTAATGTTAAATTTGCCTATACTATGTTTGTTTGAATTGCTACGACTAGCAGTGAGGACACGAGTCATCTGAAGATCATCCTGGTACCTGGATTCTCAAGGCCCAGGCAAGTTGTGCCCTTGATCACTTCTTTTTACCCACCCATGTTCTGATTAATCATAATGATCTACATAGGTTAATTATGATGGGACCCAATAGGTTACCCTAGTTTGATTATCTTTATACCTTGTTTACCACTGAACCTTTTTGGGTAGTACTTGCTAGTGCTTTATGTGGTTTTGGGTATGAAGATTACACTATTCATGATTATACTTTTGTTATCAGTTGTTATTTATGGTTCATGTTAAGATCATTATGTTAATTGGAACATGGAGCGACCACCCGGGAAAACAGTGCTACCACAAGGGAGGAATGGGACCCCTTGGCTGATTAATTAGGAAAGCTAGTGGAAGACTACCTTACCCGAAAGGGGCAAGGGCAGTAGGGGAGAGGTCAGTGTAGGGAGGCCCTCGGGAGGATTTTGCTGCGATGGCGGTCCTGCAAGGGATTCCTGCACTGGATCTTCCTATAAACTGTAGCGGGTTTTCGGAAGCTAGTGGAACTTTGTAAAGGCCTCGTAGTGGATCCCTAGCCATTCACCTCGGAAGTGTCTAAGGGCCTTGCAAACCCTGGCGACATGGGATACACGACTTGTGGGTAAAGATGCGCAACCTCTGCAGAGTGTAAAACTGGTATACTAGCCGTGCTCACGGTCATGAGCAGCTCGGACCCTCACATGATTAAATTATGGAACTAAATTCAATTTGTCATATGCATTGCATCGCAGGTGATGTTGTTATTACTTTTGTTCTACTATTTAATTGGGCTGGTATTTACTTATACTTAGTAACTGCTAATAAAATTTTGACCAACTTTAAAAGCAATGCTCAGCTCTAACCATCTTCTTTGGTAAGCCTTACACTTCACGTGAGCTCCCACCTTTGGCGAGTTCATGCACATTATTCCCCACAACTTGTTGAGCGATGAACGTATGTGAGCTCACTCTTGCTGTCTCACATACACCACAGGTCAAGACCAGGTACTGCAGGATGATGCTCATGGAGGATGCTGCGATGAGTTCGTGAGAGGTCTAGGTCGTCGTCTCCCAGTCAACTTTGGGTTGCTGGACCGTTGTCTCCTTATAATGTAATTCTTTATTTTGTATAGAACTCCTGTTATATATAGAGATGTGACATTCGATCCTGTGCCACTATACATCATATGTGTGAGACTTGGTCCCAGCATACCTGGTGTTTATGTTCGCGCCCGGGTTTTGGACCCCTAAAATCCGGGTGTTACAGAAGTGGTATCAGAGGAATGTTGACTGCAGGACGAAACCTAGATAGAACTGGACAACCAATACTTACTTACCTCTGCTACTCTGATTCTTTTCTAAACTTTTCTTAATCTTTTCTCATCTATTTCCGCTTTACTCTGATTATTCTTACCTTTTCTTTCTAAGACAAATGTGGATTTCACACTTTGAAATCCTGTGCCTAAAGTGACCTTTAGGAATAGGAGACCTACTCTCAGGAACAAAAACAAAACTATTTTTATGGTTATCTGTGCACTTGAATGTTTGTTCTTATGATACTTGTCTGATTTGGATCTTTGATTGAGTATGGTGGGTTGTGGAGTAATGTCCACAATTACATCTGCATATACGCATAGGCATATAGGCAAGAATAGAATTCACGAGATAACTAAACAACTTAGATTATTCTCCACTAAAAGGTATCCATTTCATAGAAGTCCTTCTTATCTTGAAAGACACTCTCTTATCTTAATAGATCCATCTTATCTTACAAGATACTCTCTTGCCTTAATAAATTCATCCTATCTTGAAAAGATTTTGGTTATCCTAATAGATCTAATTTACCTCAAAAGATTCTACCTTATCCTTATGAATTCATCCTACCCTAATTAGCATATTTATCCCAGTCTAAAATATCAACCATGATCTAATTCAAAGTAATTAGATACTGTCTAGACTAATCTGGTGATACCAATCTAGATCCCATCTAATCTATTATGATCTAATCTAGAGTAAGTTACTTAATGCTAGTACAAGAAATAAAATCCATACCCCTCATGCACTTAAAAATAAACTAGTGCCTTAAACCCACTCAGCCACATGCATGAGATCTGATCTAACCAATAGAGCCATGATAAATGGTATAACCTTTCTATTCCTACCTAACAACAAACAAACTTTTAACCTACATCTTGTAGTCTATCTCACCCATATATATCTCTCATCTTGACAGATTCTATCTTACCCTTGGATATTCACCTTATACAACTGGTTACCCCAATCTGGACATAAAACAAAAATTAAGCCCTACTAAAGAATCTTCAGATTATAACCAGCTACTAGCTTATTCATTCCGCTTATTGAATAATTTCCTTTGCAAAACTATTACCATATGCCTCTAACTTCCATGGTCAATACCAGGAAAGGAAAGATTATCACGTAACAGCAAACAGAAATGAATCCTCCAAATCCTCCACCTGTTGAAATCAATCAAGTGGTTGCTACCCAAAGACTGGTAATACAACAGTTAACAGACCTGGTGACCGAGATGCAGAATCAGATAAGACAACAACGCGAAGAAATACGTCAGGCCCGCCAAGAAATAAGGCAAGCACGGTTGGAGAGACAACAACAACAACAACCTCCACCACCACCACCAGCTTCACCAAGCTACATAGATATAAATTATGATGATTTGTAAGGTCTAGATGTTACTTTAGTCAGTAGATGATATGATATTATTCTAGAAGGAACAATAAGGTCTATTGACCCTATGTTTTGTTAAAGAATTATACCTCATGCTGAGATTTCTTTGTTTGTGCATACGTTCCGAGAACAATATGAGTATACATCCCTTTTCTTACAAATCTCGAGGACGAGATTATTTTTAAGGGGGGTAGGATTTGTAACACCCTAAAGTTCAACTTTGTGAAGACAAGGAAAAATTCTCAAAAATTTTAAATCAAAACACCTTTCCTTAAAGATAATCATAATTTAGAGGTTTCCACTCATGAATATGTTAAAAAAATATACATAATTAAAGATACTTAGATAATCTAAATTGCCTTTGGGTTAAGATATATAAAAGAATTAGGATTAAACTATTTCTTAATATATATAGTCTACAACATAAATTTGATTTCCCTAGAAGTAATAAGGTATGGATTATTCTCTCCTATATGATTAAAAGCTTGTCTAAAAGAACTAAAATAAATAAAGAAATATATAAAATATGTTTTTGCACATTATGCTGAAGTTCTATATGTGTATCCAAATTAAGTGTTTGAACTTTAAACTTGTGTTGATTTGAAATTCAAATGGAAAGGAAAATAGAAAATAGAAAATAAAAGAGAAGGGAGGAACTAAGAAAAATACTATATAAAATAAAAATCAGAATAAACATCCTTCACACTTATATTATTAAATTATACCATTCAAACTAAGGACAAGTTATCCACAAAGTTTAAATTTAAACTTGAACTCAAATTGGATTTGAAAATGGAGAAAAGAAAATAGAAAATAAAAAGAAAAAGAATAAAAACCTTCATTGGGCCGGCTACCTGGAATTCGGCCCACTTTCCCTTTTCTCCACGCACGCGCACGGCCCAGAAATTTTCTTGTGACCGACATGTGGGCCCGTGTGGGCAGTGGACGCGCCCGCGCTCTGCTTCTGTTTCTTTTCTCTGGGTCAATGACGCGTGGGTCCCACTGGTCGGATTCCTCTTCCTCAATCCAGCTCACGCGAACGAACTCGCGCTGGATCTTCGCCTGGGTTGACCGCGGCCTTGCTTCACCTGATCGGACTTTGCCAAGGCGCTATAAGAACGTAAGCTCCGCGACCCCTTACCTCCATCCACCCGTGAACCGTCGTCAAAGTGAGAAGGGAGAGAGAGTCAGGAAGCAGCGCCCGCCATTGCCGCCTCGCGGCCGCCGACGGCGGAACCTCCACCGTGCTCGCGTCCTGCCCCGGGTTTTTGGTCAAATAGCGTCGCCAGGACCCAGGGAAGGTGTGCGTGCACCGGCCTCGGGTTGGGAGCTCCCCGTCGCCGTTAATTGCTCAACGGCGCGCCTCCTCCGTCGTGGTTCCGCCCTCCGCCGTGGTCCGCTTCAGCCAGTGGTCCGCACGCTCGGTAAAACACCTCACCGTGTTCGCCGTTGTTTCCTTTTTGCGTGGCGCCAGTTAATCGGTCGGTGGGGTCCTGGCCAGGCCGGATTTCACGCGCCATCCTTGGCGCCGCCGCCGGGGGTCGGCTGGCCGTGGTTGCTTCGGTCGGGGGGGGGGGGGGGGGAAGACGAACGATGACCGTCCGATCTGATATGGGCGGTGTAGATTAGATCTCCTGTTGTCACATTGAAGCCGAGATCTAAGCCGTCCATCTGGAGTTCAACGGATATGATTAGACATGGGTGCGCTGTTCGGTTAAGTGGATCCGGGCCTTCGGATCTCGATCCAACGGTCAGGGATGCGTACCGGTTCGCGGGGCTCGGATTTAATCTTGGCCGTTCACGCTTGATCGGACGGCCGAGATCTGAGAATACCCCTTCGCCGTGGCAATCTTCATAAAGAGCCCCTCGGGTTCTGTTGAATCAACCCGCCATCCCTTGTCGCTGTGCACTGTGTCTTGCGGATTTAGCGCCGAGCCCCCTACACTTCTTTATAAATGAGGCCCAGTCCAGGACTCGTTTAAATTGAATAAATAAAATAGAAAATAGATTTTTAATATGAAAATAATTGCTAGAACTTAGATAATTCATAGAAAATTCATTTTAACTCCAAATTGAACCATTCCAGTTTCTAAAATTTTGTAATAATATTCTTCATCATTTTGTGCCTCTGTTTTGGCATGAAAGGCTCATTTAAATTTATCTAATACTTAATCTTGTATTAAACACATAAAACATTAGAAAATCCATAACTTAAAATCTATAACTCCAAAATTAATGATTCCTGTTCCTAGAATCTTATTTCAATGTGTAGATTATTATTATGTATTTTGTTTACATGTTTGGTGTAATGTTAAATTTGCCTATACTATGTTTGTTTGAATTGCTACGACTAGCAGTGAGGACACGAGTCATCTGAAGATCATCCTGGTACCTGGATTCTCAAGGCCCAGGCAAGTTGTGCCCTTGATCACTTCTTTTTACCCACCCATGTTCTGATTAATCATAATGATCTACATAGGTTAATTATGATGGGACCCAATAGGTTACCCTAGTTTGATTATCTTTATACCTTGTTTACCACTGAACCTTTTTGGGTAGTACTTGCTAGTGCTTTATGTGGTTTTGGGTATGAAGATTACACTATTCATGATTATACTTTTGTTATCAGTTGTTATTTATGGTTCATGTTAAGATCATTATGTTAATTGGAACATGGAGCGACCACCCGGGAAAACAGTGCTACCACAAGGGAGGAATGGGACCCCTTGGCTGATTAATTAGGAAAGCTAGTGGAAGACTACCTTACCCGAAAGGGGCAAGGGCAGTAGGGGAGAGGTCAGTGTAGGGAGGCCCTCGGGAGGATTTTGCTGCGATGGCGGTCCTGCAAGGGATTCCTGCACTGGATCTTCCTATAAACTGTAGCGGGTTTTCGGAAGCTAGTGGAACTTTGTAAAGGCCTCGTAGTGGATCCCTAGCCATTCACCTCGGAAGTGTCTAAGGGCCTTGCAAACCCTGGCGACATGGGATACACGACTTGTGGGTAAAGATGCGCAACCTCTGCAGAGTGTAAAACTGGTATACTAGCCGTGCTCACGGTCATGAGCAGCTCGGACCCTCACATGATTAAATTATGGAACTAAATTCAATTTGTCATATGCATTGCATCGCAGGTGATGTTGTTATTACTTTTGTTCTACTATTTAATTGGGCTGGTATTTACTTATACTTAGTAACTGCTAATAAAATTTTGACCAACTTTAAAAGCAATGCTCAGCTCTAACCATCTTCTTTGGTAAGCCTTACACTTCACGTGAGCTCCCACCTTTGGCGAGTTCATGCACATTATTCCCCACAACTTGTTGAGCGATGAACGTATGTGAGCTCACTCTTGCTGTCTCACATACACCACAGGTCAAGACCAGGTACTGCAGGATGATGCTCATGGAGGATGCTGCGATGAGTTCGTGAGAGGTCTAGGTCGTCGTCTCCCAGTCAACTTTGGGTTGCTGGACCGTTGTCTCCTTATAATGTAATTCTTTATTTTGTATAGAACTCCTGTTATATATAGAGATGTGACATTCGATCCTGTGCCACTATACATCATATGTGTGAGACTTGGTCCCAGCATACCTGGTGTTTATGTTCGCGCCCGGGTTTTGGACCCCTAAAATCCGGGTGTTACACGAGGCGTCCTCGGTTCAGCCCGAGATACCCTCGGCCCCCGAGGGCGAGGCGCTGCGCATCGAGGAGGAGCGGAGCGGGGTCGCGCCTGATCGAGATTGGTAGACCCCGTACCTGCACTATCTCCGCCAAGGAGAGCTACCCCTCGACCAAGCCGAGGCTCGGCGGGTAGCGCGACGCGCCAAGTCGTTCGTCTTGCTGGGCGATGAGAAGGAGCTTTACCACCGCAGCCCCTCGGGCATCCTCCAGCGATGCATCTCCACCGCCGAAGGTCAGGAACTCCTGCAAGAGATATGTAACACCCCAGGTGTTTATATTCCGCTCGACAACGAGTACGGATTTAAGCACCTAATCAGTGGATAAATCGGATGTAAAATCTTAAACATCTTCTTATATCGCGATTTTTAATATCGCATCTGATCCGTGTACATCGTGGCCGGAATAGTCGCGAAAATTATCTAAACGAATTCTAATCAGAATCGAAAACCTCGGATGTTCCGTTTCGGGATCCGGGAAAATAATGTGCGTAGTCAATTGCCGTATCACACATCGACTCTTTAATCATCGCTAAAAAAAATCCCCATCTAAAATATCTGTGTCTTAAGAAAAAAAAATCAAAAAAATGTGTGTGGCTAAAATAGCGCTGTGATATGGTGCATTTACACTTCAGCAAACTCTAACTTAAATAACCAAACTATTTGGCCTCGTTGAAATAGAAATGAAATTGGAGAAAATCCCATTATCCTTTCACCACATCACGTCAGCCCCTTCCATTAGCGTTTATAGTTTTTATTAAAAAAAATGGAAAATCCCATTTCCTTTGATTCCGTAGTTCTTATCCCTGCGCATGCTCTCAGCCGAATTGTAGTCCACGCAGATTTTTCTCCCTCAGATTTTTATCCTTCCGTCGTCCAGCTGCTCTCTTCTTCCCTCTGATTTTTTTCTCCAGCCGTCATCTTCATCCGCGTGTTGGACAAAAAAAAAATCTGGGCACCAGCCTTATCTGTTTCCACGCGCGTTTCTCTCTCCCTCTGATTTCCTTGCCGTTCTCTCTCCGTGGAAATATCATCTCTAGCCTATCCACCGCACCGCTCTGCTACTGAAATAAAAATCCAGTCGTCCCTGCTGTTTTCACGCGCACGCTCCATTCCTGCTCTTCTTCCTCCACACGCTATGCGCACAGCTGCGTAGCTCGCTGACGTTTGGCTCCCAGCAGGGCTCCTGTGCGTCGTGCCCATGGCCGGTGCTCCCTGCTCAGCCTACCGCACCGGAGCTCCCAATTCCCTGTGCGCGCCGCTCCAGCTCTTCCCCCTCCATGCTCGACTTTTCTTGGGCGTGCTCCCCTGTCGTCGTGCTGGTCGCCGGTCGAGCCCCTCTCCCAGTCCGAGCTCCTCTCAGCCCATGCCGCGGCAGCCGAGCTTCCCTGCTCGCTAGCGCTCGGCCCGTGCTCCACTGCGCCCTGCTCCCTAGTGCCGGAGCTGCTTCTGCGCGCTATAGTCGCCACGCCCTGGGTCTCGTGCTCCATCGTGCCGAGCTCCTCCTCTGTCACCTATGGCGTCCGGTCGCTCCTTCTCTCCTTGCTCCACTGCGCTGAGCTCTCCCCAGCCGCATCCTTGACCCCCAGCTTGGAGCTCGCTCTGCCCCTTGCTTTTCCTAGCCATGGCGCTCGGTGCCTTGTCCCTGCGCCACGCCCCACTGCTGCATGCTCAGGTGATGCGTGCGTGTTCTCCCATGGTCGGAATCCCCTTCCTGTCGAGCTCCCTCGCGGCAGGCCGGCAACTTTCTCTCTCTGCTCGATCCTCAGTTGGCCGGTGTTGAGCTCCCTCTGCCTGTTTCCATGGCGCGCATCGCCGTCGGGTTTTCTTCTGCGCGTCCTGAGCTCTTCCTGTGTCGTGTCCAGCTCCCTGGGTGCTTGCTCTGCTCGCTCGACGCCCAAGTTCCCAATCCCCTCCGCTCGGTCTTAGTTCTAGTCGCCGCGCTCCTCTGCTGCGCACACTGTTTGCTCCTCTGCTGGCAGCCGAGCCCCTGATTCCATCGTCAAGTCTAGCCCCATGTTGTCGTATCGCTTATCAAGTACTCGGTTGAAGACATCAATCGAAGATCGTCGTCGTTTGGTGCGTCGTCAAGAAATCCCAAGACAAGGCTAGCAGCACAATACTCCCCAAGTGTTCGACAAATTGCTTGGATCGGAAAATCGCTACCGATCTTGAGCTTCGAGTCAGCTGCTGAAACGGTAAACTGATAAATTATTCAGAATAGTTCGATCGTTAGATAAATTAATGTGCTAGTGCGATACGCATTAAGGTGCTCGATAAATTGCGTGAGTCACGAAACTCTCGTCGACTTCGCAGTTCTTGCGATTATCGAGCCAGATTTAGTTTTGGCGAATTATTTCGCTATTCCGGTCACTTAGCTGAATTAGTGAATCGAGTAGAATTTTGGTAGATATATATGTTGTGTGATGATAAAATATTTTTATCACTTATAAAGATGTAGTATAATTTATAAAGCAAAGGATTAGTTTAGAATTTAATTAATTAACTGATAAATTATGATTAGGCTAATTGTATTTCATGTGTATAGTTTGTTGTTAATGATGTTTGCGTTAGATTCGGTTAATCTAGAGAAGCGTAATTATTGCGCTTAGTCGTACGCTAATAACTAGTGTTTTCGTATGAGATAGTTCAACGCCTCGTTGTTAGGTGTTTTATTCACTATCGTGTAGCACTATTTAGGTTTATAATATTCCTGTTTATATGCATTCATGTGCATCATGCATCTCAATTAGGTACGATAATTGATCGCGTAAGGCGGAAGACGAGCCAAGTCGACCCCAAGCGTGGACTAACCCGCATGATGATATTGATGGACGAAATCGAAGATGGGTAATCTGGCGAATGTCAAGACAGAAGATAATCGCCAAGTGGACGTCATCTAACAAACACTAACCTAGTGTTACTCAGGCAAGCCCCGGTGCATGCAACCCTTTTCCTTGTGTTTTTAAATATTTTTCGCACACTTAAGTCTAGTGAAATGTGCATTAGGTTCATAGGAGTTACTTGAAACCCTTTGATGCATTGCTTTCCTTGATATCCATACCTTTATAGATACTTCTGTGAAGTATCAAAATTATGATTTACAAAAATGCTTAGCCTTGCTTAGATCCTGTGGATAGAGGTTGTCCTTAATTTAACTCGAGAAAGGACGGCTTCTACCTGCAAGAATATTTTCATTTGGAGCAATGATGGGATCTTACTGCAAAGTTCCCTGTGATGCTCTTTCATCCTAAGGAACAGACACAATCCTAAGGATGGAAATACGTAAATTGAGACTTGGGGGTAGGAACAGGTGATATTCTACCCAGGTTGGTTAAGGATTAACGCGTATGTAGGCGTGCTGACCGAGGACCCTTTAACTGGTCACATGCCTCGTCATGGGTAAGCCTTGCCTCGGGCAGACTAAGGCCGGAATAAGATAACACGAAATGGGAGTGGAGCGGTGGCGAGAGTAGCGTGTACCCTCCGTGGCAAGAGGCTGGACGGTGGTGTATCTGTGCTCTCGGTTTGCGTGAACCTGATCCGGTCTTAAGAACCCCGGTGGCGGGTTGACATATGCAAGGGTTAAGTGCTACATATGTCGTGTGATTGGAGATCCTCAGCTGAGTATAATCGATTCGGATCGCCGTACCTTCGCGGTTATGAAGACTTGGTCACTTCCCTGCAACCTAAAGTCAGGACGTGAACACTATGGATAAAAATGATGTTGTCTTGATGTGATGTGAAATTAGACTAGATGCAAATAGAGTCTATTAATACCTAATATGGCGTTAAAAGATTGAAAGTAAGGACTCACTTTAGTAAGCTACTTCTGCAAAAGTATAAGTTGATTTTTGCTAAAGCCTCTCCTTGACTCCTATTTATCCAGCATACCCTTGAGAGTCTTTTCCTTAGTCGGGTAAGACTTGCTGAGTAATTCCATACTCAGGGTTTTATTCCCTGTTGTTTTTCAGGTTCTAACTTTGTGCTGTTGTTGATGGTGTTAAGTGCCGGTGGGCTCGGCCTTCTTATAAGTCTAAGTAACCCTTCTATACTTCTTATTGAGGATGATCCCTTGAGCTAGCGTATTTTTCAAACATATATTTTTGTAACCACTCCGATAAAATAATATAAAATTTTTGTAACTTGTAAAATTTGGTAGTAAGATTTCCGCTGCAAAAATGTTGTGTGTGTGATTTGTGTTACTTAATCCTGCGGTTCTGGTTGAAAGTGGTTTATCCGATGTCCTTGGGGCAATCGGACAGATCCTGTTAAGTTATCTGGTGCACATGCATAGCTGTCTGAGGTCTTTGGGACAAGGACAGGTGCATGTGGGCCCAATAACTTGGAGGTTCTGCCACAGCTGGTATCGGAGCTGGATTAAGTATCTACGGTCACATACGTATTTTCAAAACAAAAGTTTTGGTTTTGAAAAACCTATTTTCAACTAAAACACATTGTTTGGCTTTGAAAAACAGTTTTGAAAAAAACTATAATGCTAGCGACCTCCTCTGTTAAGCCCTAAGTTAAGGACTATTAGGTGGCTTATTTGAAAACCATAACCCACAACCGGGTGGGTATTGCATACATGTGTATTGTTATTTTTGAGGCCATTCAGTCTTGAATGGATCGACGCTCAAGGTAAGGTGAGATGTGAGAGCATGACCGAACAACCGTCGGTCAAGGGAAGCCTTCATATATACATGTTCCACATATGTATATATGAAGGCTGCGATGTGGAGTATTTACTTTTCTGGGAATTCAGTACCCCATGGATGTGTATGGGTATACAGACATGGGAATACTGAGAAGTGTATTGTACTTGTAACGACGCACCTACGCTCAGGTAAGAAGGTGAGTTACCATAATGAGTTGCCCTATGGTTAAAGTGTGGCAACGGCGCCTATGCGTGGCTCGGCGCTTAATGATGAGCTAGCCTCCATATAGAAATATATGGAGTATAAACTGTGATAAACTGTCATGTGTGAATTGCATCATCGGGAAAATGGGCTGTAATGGAATTTTCTGCAGGTACACTAACCTCGAAAACGTATGTGTAGCTAACGACTAGCAAAATACCGTGAGAGTCGTAAGTATGCCACCGAGATAGAACGCTATCGCCACATTATGTTGGCAAAATTAGTGAGGACGTATAGGACGAGCATGCATCTTGATTGTTGCATCCTGTTTGTCACCTATACATCCAAAATGCTTCTCTCATCTTATTCCAGTAACCATTGATTGTAAATAATATGGTGTCTTAAAGCTACATGTTTAGATAGCTTTCAGGTTGTTTAAATCTGACCATTAGTGAAAATGTGTTTGCTCTTGTGCTTGATGTATCGATAGAAGGTTAGTGACTTGTTTGCCTAAACCCAAAATTAGGCCATGTTCTTGTTTAGTGAACCATGACCCAAAGTTGAATTTTTCGTTATTCCCCCATGACCAAACTCATGTAAATGGATGTTTGGATAATTTCTTTATCCAACGCAAGATGTGCATGAACTTAAAGTTAGGATCTCGAGTCCGTGTTCTTGGCAACTAACTTGTAACCCCCTTAGTGGTCGTGTTTCCATCCTAGATCCTGCCCTTGCTCAGTTGATGCTGGTTGAGGTCTCTATTGCGTTTGGCCTCTCCTTGTGGATTATCTTATCACTTGTCAACCTAACCTAGGAAAGACATGTCCGACCATTTTCTTGAGTTTGATGCCTTTGGTTTCCTCCTATCTATCGAAGGCATACCAACTTAATTTTATGATTGTCTTCCCCCCCGTATCTAATCAGATACTAATCCTCGACCTTGTGATCTTTGCGATGGGCATAGAAATATGCTTGGGGCTGAAATGACAGTCTCCCATCGTACTCCCTTCATTAACAAGTTTAGGTTATGGTCGTGTTTTGTTCATTTCATCGGGTCATAATCTATTTGGCTCTCTACTTGTAACCATTCTTACAGGTGGAGTATCTCTTTGAATATTGTCACCCTTACCCAGTTTAATTTTGTTGTGTGAGATTTCTTATTGGTTACGTCTGGTAATGGCGTTATGACTAAAACTGATGATGCCGCGACGAAACCGAGGGCCTTCTGTGTGTGCGCACACATGGTTGTGCTGCTCGGCACGCGCTGGTATCACAGTTAGTAGTTGTAATCCACTATGAGACTATGTCAATGCGTTATCTTGGCACAATCTGTTTTTGCTACGTGAGATTGTTATTGGTGCCAGTTCGGTAATGGTGTCATGGTTAATGACTTATGGTGCCGTAGCGAAACTGAGAGCCTCCTGTGAATGCGCACACAGGATTGTGCTACTCGTCGGATGCTGGTATCAAGGTCTCTGGTCATGATCCATTATGGAACTACATTGATGTGTGATCTTCCGTAGACTCCTTCCCTTGAAACAATTTCTATGTTGTTTGTCAAGTTATCAAGCAATATCTATCATCTCCGTTGGATTAAAAGGAGCATACCACTTTTATGTGTGGTCTCTTTTCTTTTGATTTTGGTAGTGACTACCTACACAAGTTCCCTTTACATCCTTTGTGTAAAGGTAAAGCCTTGGAGTTCTTTAGTGTCGAGAGACAACTGATTAGCTCTCTGAATGGAGATTGGATTTCCCCTGCTGCTGAAATGCAGGAGTTTGTTCATTCGCTCTCTTATTTAACCCATATATCTCCAAACCAAGTCAGTTCATCTCGTATAGAAGAAATGGATGAACAACCAGACCAAATGTATTTCTACCCAAATACAGGATCTCCTATTAGCAAATGTGAACTCTTAACCCTTGGCTTACCGATGGTATTGAGAGGACATGCCCAATGTCAAAAGTAGTTCAACAAGTTGGTTTTGACTAACTTGTAACTACCCAATGAACGAAGGTTGAGTTTAGAGATTGTTTTATCGAGTTGTCTAAACTCACTTTAGTTCAACCCATCCTAAGAAAGTACTTACAAGAATCGAAATTAAGTCGACCAGTAACCACCTAATTATCGCTCTAGCCATGCCTCGATTGTCTCACGTGTGCTTTTCCAGCATGTGTGATCAAGTCGAGCTATAATTAGTGCTAGATAAAATGGACTGGTTGCGAAGGCAGCATCTACAGATCCCTTCGCTGGTGATTTTTCGAGTCTCTATCATTTTTCATTGGACTTATATTTTCTAGCCTAACACGAGTTAATTGTGGTGTTGTTCGACGTTCACACCCGTCTCGTGTGCTATGAACTTACTGTGACCACTTGTTGGTAAACCTCTTTCTGTGTGTTTTACCCAAGAGGTTGCATCTGATTCTGTTTGGGTAAAATCGCATATCTATCGCTCGCTCAACAGACTCAGATAGTACAGTGTCATCAGAAAAAGCAAACTGCACACATGGAACCTTATGTGTTTCTCTGGCAGACATCGTCTCTATTGATGGACATCTTTAAATTAGCTTGTGGTGATACATGCTATGTCCACTAGAGAAACGACGTCCTGAGACACTCGCCTTTAATTGGAAATGTCTCATGATTATTGCTGATACGGATATGGGTTACATGCTTCTCTACTCTTAAAAGTCTTTCGCTCCGAATCTCGGGACGAGATTCTTTTAAGGGGGGAGGGCTGTAACACCCCAGGTGTTTATATTCCGCTCGACAACGAGTACGGATTTAAGCACCTAATCAGTGGATAAATCGGATGTAAAATCTTAAACATCTTCTTATATCGCGATTTTTAATATCGCATCTGATCCGTGTACATCGTGGCCGAAATAGTCGCGAAAATTATCTAAACGAATTCTAATCAGAATCGAAAACCTCGGATGTTCCGTTTCGGGATCCGGGAAAATAATGTGCGTAGTCAATTGCCGTATCACACATCGACTCTTTAATCATCGCTAAAAAAAATCCCCATCTAAAATATCTGTGTCTTAAGAAAAAAAAATCAAAAAAATGTGTGTGGCTAAAATAGCGCTGTGATATGGTGCATTTACACTTCAGCAAACTCTAACTTAAATAACCAAACTATTTGGCCTCGTTGAAATAGAAATGAAATTGGAGAAAATCCCATTATCCTTTCACCACATCACGTCAGCCCCTTCCATTAGCGTTTATAGTTTTTATTAAAAAAAATGGAAAATCCCATTTCCTTTGATTCCGTAGTTCTTATCCCTGCGCATGCTCTCAGCCGAATTGTAGTCCACGCAGATTTTTCTCCCTCAGATTTTTATCCTTCCGTCGTCCAGCTGCTCTCTTCTTCCCTCTGATTTTTTTCTCCAGCCGTCATCTTCATCCGCGTGTTGGACAAAAAAAAAATCTGGGCACCAGCCTTATCTGTTTCCACGCGCGTTTCTCTCTCCCTCTGATTTCCTTGCCGTTCTCTCTCCGTGGAAATATCATCTCTAGCCTATCCACCGCACCGCTCTGCTACTGAAATAAAAATCCAGTCGTCCCTGCTGTTTTCACGCGCACGCTCCATTCCTGCTCTTCTTCCTCCACACGCTATGCGCACAGCTGCGTAGCTCGCTGACGTTTGGCTCCCAGCAGGGCTCCTGTGCGTCGTGCCCATGGCCGGTGCTCCCTGCTCAGCCTACCGCACCGGAGCTCCCAATTCCCTGTGCGCGCCGCTCCAGCTCTTCCCCCTCCATGCTCGACTTTTCTTGGGCGTGCTCCCCTGTCGTCGTGCTGGTCGCCGGTCGAGCCCCTCTCCCAGTCCGAGCTCCTCTCAGCCCATGCCGCGGCAGCCGAGCTTCCCTGCTCGCTAGCGCTCGGCCCGTGCTCCACTGCGCCCTGCTCCCTAGTGCCGGAGCTGCTTCTGCGCGCTATAGTCGCCACGCCCTGGGTCTCGTGCTCCATCGTGCCGAGCTCCTCCTCTGTCACCTATGGCGTCCGGTCGCTCCTTCTCTCCTTGCTCCACTGCGCTGAGCTCTCCCCAGCCGCATCCTTGACCCCCAGCTTGGAGCTCGCTCTGCCCCTTGCTTTTCCTAGCCATGGCGCTCGGTGCCTTGTCCCTGCGCCACGCCCCACTGCTGCATGCTCAGGTGATGCGTGCGTGTTCTCCCATGGTCGGAATCCCCTTCCTGTCGAGCTCCCTCGCGGCAGGCCGGCAACTTTCTCTCTCTGCTCGATCCTCAGTTGGCCGGTGTTGAGCTCCCTCTGCCTGTTTCCATGGCGCGCATCGCCGTCGGGTTTTCTTCTGCGCGTCCTGAGCTCTTCCTGTGTCGTGTCCAGCTCCCTGGGTGCTTGCTCTGCTCGCTCGACGCCCAAGTTCCCAATCCCCTCCGCTCGGTCTTAGTTCTAGTCGCCGCGCTCCTCTGCTGCGCACACTGTTTGCTCCTCTGCTGGCAGCCGAGCCCCTGATTCCATCGTCAAGTCTAGCCCCATGTTGTCGTATCGCTTATCAAGTACTCGGTTGAAGACATCAATCGAAGATCGTCGTCGTTTGGTGCGTCGTCAAGAAATCCCAAGACAAGGCTAGCAGCACAATACTCCCCAAGTGTTCGACAAATTGCTTGGATCGGAAAATCGCTACCGATCTTGAGCTTCGAGTCAGCTGCTGAAACGGTAAACTGATAAATTATTCAGAATAGTTCGATCGTTAGATAAATTAATGTGCTAGTGCGATACGCATTAAGGTGCTCGATAAATTGCGTGAGTCACGAAACTCTCGTCGACTTCGCAGTTCTTGCGATTATCGAGCCAGATTTAGTTTTGGCGAATTATTTCGCTATTCCGGTCACTTAGCTGAATTAGTGAATCGAGTAGAATTTTGGTAGATATATATGTTGTGTGATGATAAAATATTTTTATCACTTATAAAGATGTAGTATAATTTATAAAGCAAAGGATTAGTTTAGAATTTAATTAATTAACTGATAAATTATGATTAGGCTAATTGTATTTCATGTGTATAGTTTGTTGTTAATGATGTTTGCGTTAGATTCGGTTAATCTAGAGAAGCGTAATTATTGCGCTTAGTCGTACGCTAATAACTAGTGTTTTCGTATGAGATAGTTCAACGCCTCGTTGTTAGGTGTTTTATTCACTATCGTGTAGCACTATTTAGGTTTATAATATTCCTGTTTATATGCATTCATGTGCATCATGCATCTCAATTAGGTACGATAATTGATCGCGTAAGGCGGAAGACGAGCCAAGTCGACCCCAAGCGTGGACTAACCCGCATGATGATATTGATGGACGAAATCGAAGATGGGTAATCTGGCGAATGTCAAGACAGAAGATAATCGCCAAGTGGACGTCATCTAACAAACACTAACCTAGTGTTACTCAGGCAAGCCCCGGTGCATGCAACCCTTTTCCTTGTGTTTTTAAATATTTTTCGCACACTTAAGTCTAGTGAAATGTGCATTAGGTTCATAGGAGTTACTTGAAACCCTTTGATGCATTGCTTTCCTTGATATCCATACCTTTATAGATACTTCTGTGAAGTATCAAAATTATGATTTACAAAAATGCTTAGCCTTGCTTAGATCCTGTGGATAGAGGTTGTCCTTAATTTAACTCGAGAAAGGACGGCTTCTACCTGCAAGAATATTTTCATTTGGAGCAATGATGGGATCTTACTGCAAAGTTCCCTGTGATGCTCTTTCATCCTAAGGAACAGACACAATCCTAAGGATGGAAATACGTAAATTGAGACTTGGGGGTAGGAACAGGTGATATTCTACCCAGGTTGGTTAAGGATTAACGCGTATGTAGGCGTGCTGACCGAGGACCCTTTAACTGGTCACATGCCTCGTCATGGGTAAGCCTTGCCTCGGGCAGACTAAGGCCGGAATAAGATAACACGAAATGGGAGTGGAGCGGTGGCGAGAGTAGCGTGTACCCTCCGTGGCAAGAGGCTGGACGGTGGTGTATCTGTGCTCTCGGTTTGCGTGAACCTGATCCGGTCTTAAGAACCCCGGTGGCGGGTTGACATATGCAAGGGTTAAGTGCTACATATGTCGTGTGATTGGAGATCCTCAGCTGAGTATAATCGATTCGGATCGCCGTACCTTCGCGGTTATGAAGACTTGGTCACTTCCCTGCAACCTAAAGTCAGGACGTGAACACTATGGATAAAAATGATGTTGTCTTGATGTGATGTGAAATTAGACTAGATGCAAATAGAGTCTATTAATACCTAATATGGCGTTAAAAGATTGAAAGTAAGGACTCACTTTAGTAAGCTACTTCTGCAAAAGTATAAGTTGATTTTTGCTAAAGCCTCTCCTTGACTCCTATTTATCCAGCATACCCTTGAGAGTCTTTTCCTTAGTCGGGTAAGACTTGCTGAGTAATTCCATACTCAGGGTTTTATTCCCTGTTGTTTTTCAGGTTCTAACTTTGTGCTGTTGTTGATGGTGTTAAGTGCCGGTGGGCTCGGCCTTCTTATAAGTCTAAGTAACCCTTCTATACTTCTTATTGAGGATGATCCCTTGAGCTAGCGTATTTTTCAAACATATATTTTTGTAACCACTCCGATAAAATAATATAAAATTTTTGTAACTTGTAAAATTTGGTAGTAAGATTTCCGCTGCAAAAATGTTGTGTGTGTGATTTGTGTTACTTAATCCTGCGGTTCTGGTTGAAAGTGGTTTATCCGATGTCCTTGGGGCAATCGGACAGATCCTGTTAAGTTATCTGGTGCACATGCATAGCTGTCTGAGGTCTTTGGGACAAGGACAGGTGCATGTGGGCCCAATAACTTGGAGGTTCTGCCACAAGATACACTCGGGGGCTTGCGGCCATCATGCAGCGCCCCGAACCCTCGTCGGGAACGCTTTCCGGCAAGGCTTCTACTGGCCGACGGCGGTGGCTGACGCCACTCGAATCGTCCGCACCTGCGAGGGTGTCAATTCTATGCGAAGCAGACCCACCTGCCCGCTCAGTCTCTGCAGACGATACCCATCACCTGGCCCTTCGCTGTGTGGGGTCTGGACCTCGTCGGCCCTCTGCAGAAGGCGCCCGGGGGCTACACGCACCTGCTGGTCGCCGTCGACAAATTCTCCAAGTGGATCGAGGTCCAACCCCTGAACAGCATTAGGTCCGAGCAGGCGGTGGCGTTCTTCACCAACATCATCCATCGCTTTGGGGTCCCAAACTCCATCATCACCGACAACGGCACCCAGTTCACCGGCAGAAAATTCTTGGATTTTTGCGAGGATCACCACATCCGGGTGGACTGGGCTGCCGTAGCTCATCCCATGTCGAATGGGCAAGTAGAGCGTGCCAACGGCATGATTCTACAAGGGCTCAAGCCTCGGATTTACAACGACCTCAACAAGTTCGGCAAGCGATGGATGAAGGAACTCCCCTCGGTGGTCTGGAGCCTGAGGACAACGCCGAGCCGAGCTACGGGTTTCACGCCGTTCTTCCTGGTCTACGGGGCCGAGGCCGTCTTGCCCACTGACCTGGAATACGGCTCCCCGAGGACGAGGGCCTACGACGATCAAAGCAACCAAGCTAGCCGAGAAGACTCGCTGGACCAGCTGGAAGAGGCTCGGGACAGGGCCTTACTACACTCGGCGCGGTATCAGCAGTCCCTGCGGCGCTACCACGCCCGAAAGAGGCACAAGCTCACGCCCCCCTGGGAGGGGCCATTCGTCATCGCCAAAGTTCTGAAGCCCAGAACGTACAAGCTGGCCAACAGTCAAGGCGAGGTCTACGGCAACGCTTGGAACATCCAACAGCTACGTCGCTTCTACCCTTAACATGTTTCCAAGTTGTTCATATACCCCGCACCCACGCAAAGTTTAGTCAACAAGGAAGGGTCGGCCTCGCCTCGGCAAAGCCCGACCCTCCCTCGGGGGCTAAAAGGGGGGAAACCCCCTCTGCGTCAAAATTTTCCTCAAAAAAAATCTCTTCTACCAGAATATCTTTCGTGCTTTTTGGCTACTTCAAAAAGTGGGTCCTGGAAACGACGGAGTACATGTAAGCAGCCAAGGCTGACCGAGCCGAGGGACTCCTACGCCTCTAGGATACGGATACCTCACTCATCACCTTCTGCGATAAGTAACTCGCGTTCGGATAAAGTGACTCCACGGATCGAACAAGTCTTTACGCTCGGAAGCCCTTCTGCCGAAGCGATCCTTCGAGCCTTCTCGACCAAGTCGGTGACAGGGCCTCATGGACGGGTGAAAGTACGCGTAAGCGGCAAGGCCGACCGAGCCGAGGGACTCCTACGCCTCCGGGATACGGATACCTCACTCATCACCTTCCGCGAGAAGCAACTCTCGCTCGCACAAACACCCCTGTTACCGACAAAAAGTCCAGATACTCGAAACAAGAGGAAAAGAGACGCAGCTTTACAACACAGCGAGGGTGTGTGTTCTGGCCTCGACGGCCGCACAAGGCACACGCTACAAGACAATCTGATCCTGCAGGCTCGGGTATTGACGCTGGAAGGGGGCAGCAACACCCTCGGCATCAACGGCACCTTCGGCGAGGCCCGACCTAGCCTCGAACGGCGACGTGGTCCGAGGGTCTCCGCTCCGAAGGACGACGTCATCACCACGCCCGGGCAATCGTTGCCAGGGACTTCCCTGGGAATTCGACCCGAGCAGGCGGCTCAGCCGGTCACCCTTGGGGCCTCGGCCAACCATCTTCCAAGGGCGCCAGCCCGGTCCGAAGCCTTGGCTGATCAATTCCGACGTCGATCCAGCCAACGGACAACCCGGCTAGGCTCCGGCCAACCAGGTTTCATTTTCGAGCCAACTCTGCCTCTGTTCATGCTGATATCGCTACCCCTGGCCTCGGCTCGTCGAAGAGCGGCCGAGGGGTCTCTTTAACTAAGCTAGAGGAACCTCGGACAGCAAGGCCGACCGAGCCGAGGGACTCCTACGCCTCCGGGATTCGGATACCTCACTCGTCACTTTGACACGGGGCGACTCATGCTTGGTGAAGCGGTTCAGATAGTCAACGGACGAGTCTTAGTGCTCAAAAATGAGGGAAAAACACGGCTCCGTGCCGAAGTTACATACATGTTCAGGCCCCGAAAGCCGAAATGAACAAAAACACTGGCATTCGAAGTGCCATTACAAACGGAACTCCGGTTCCCCTCCGCAGGTACGAACAACCCCACTCGATAGAGGTGGGCCTGTGGAGCAACAGAAGACCGACGAACGGCATGTCATCGCCTGCCCCGACAGCGGCGACGATGAAGACTTCTGTCCCGGGGGGCCGAACAGCAGCAGTGATGACCTCAGGGTGGATGCTGCTGCTGGGAGGCCCCCGCCCATGCCCGAACTCGAGAGGCAAGGACGGGCAGAAGGCCGTAGAGTTGGAGGTCGGTCCGTGGCCAGCCTTGGCTATCACGCCGGCGGAAGAACCTCTTCCAGCTGCCGTGGCAGACGCCGGCGCCGCGAGCGGCTCCGAAGCCACTCGCGTCCGAAGGCCAGGCACGCTGCAGATGCCAGCGCCACGGACGACGACCGCTCCTCCCTCCGATCACTGAGTAAAGGAGCGGGCCGCCGCCCACGCGGGGGCCGACCTCAACTCGGCACACTCCCCTCCCCAGCCCTGGTGATGAAAATCCTTGAGGCTGAGGGAGGGGCAGAGGCCGCAGCCCGGCTCGCTTTCCCCCACCATCAAGCCGGAGGTCACCATCTTGGGTGACCACCGGTGGAGGGGTGCAGCCGGGCTACATGATGAAAATCCTTGAAGCCGAACGATGGCTGAAAGGTACCAACTCCCATGGAGTTGCGTTCCTCTAACGATGGGGCGAAGAGACGGCGGTTTCCCCCATCTGGGGGCTTGGAAGGTGGAAAGACACGGTGCATCAGGGAGGAAGAAGACATGGTCGCCTTACGAAAGGGGTCGCCCTCCTTTTAAAGGCGACTCTCCCTGCTTGCGCCCCCAACCGTCACGAGCTGAGTCTTCTCCAACACGCTCCAAAGCCCTCCCCTGCGGCGCGGGGGCTAGGTCCCGCATGTCATGCAGACCGGCTCCGAGCAGAAGAAGCCAAACCGCCGCGCGTGGTGCACGCAACCGCCCAGCGGTTACGAGTGACCCTCCACTTTTGCCCAGACCAACGGGCGAAATGGGCGGGCAGCCATGCAGGCGGCATGCAATCGCGCCAAGTGGACGCACCTCTCCGACTCCCGACACGCCAGCATGGAGGCCCAGGCCCACGCGTCGCGCGACCGGCGCGCCGGATGCTGCATGCAAGCAACTGTACCACTTGCGCCACCACCGCGCCTCCTCGATTGCGGAACCAATACCGCGACTCGAGGCGACCCAGCGCGCGACCCAACAGCGCCAGCCTGACGCAGCGGCCAACGCGGCCAAAGGTGGGCCGACAGTAATGATGGTGGCAGGCGCGCGGGAGCAGCGGACACGTCGTCAGCCAAGCTCACGTCCCATCCGGGGGCAGCAAGAGAACCCCCTCTCACGGCGTGAAGACAACGCGCCCGTGATCCGTTCCTCGAACGGCTCGCGCACGCGCAACGGCAGCCCCGCCAACTACTAGCCCCGTCGCATTAACTCCGCGGCTGGACAGGCGGCGCTTCTGGCAGGAGCAGCGGGCGACGCTTCGCCTTCGCCGAAACAACCGCGCCAAAAAAGGTACGCCGCGTCGTTCGGTTTCGTATCCTTTTTCCTTTTTTCCTCTTTCTCTATCTCTTGCGACAGGGACCGGGAAAGGGGGATACCCCGAAAGGGATCCTTCCCCGTGAAGGAACTTGGCTCCGAGCCTCCTTACTGATCAGGGGTTCGAAGGCTGGCCCCCCGGAGGGTTCAACAGCCGCCTCAGATCGCGTGGGCCCTACACCCACTACTGGTCAGAGGTTCGAAGGCCGGCCCCCCGAAGGGTTCCACGGCCGCCTCAGGCTACTCGGGCTCCGCGCCCATTACTGATCAGGGGTTCGAAGGCTGGCCCCCGAAGGGTTCACAGTCGCCTCAGACACCGAGCGAGGGATGACCAGGGGTACGTTCGATACATAACCGAGGCTCGGGCTGCGCTCCCGAGGTACCCTAGGACATTTCCGAGACCAGCGGGAGCGATTTTGTAACGGAATCCCATCGGAGGGAGGCATCGAGCCCTCGGACCCCGTCGCCAGGGGACCGGGTCCGGCAGATCACCCGCAGGTACTTTTGGGCGTGCCTCTGGGCCCCTAGCCGACCCCCAAAGAACGGGGCACGGACGTCCACTCGGATTACCCGCTTGCAGCTCACCGGAGACACCATGTTCGGTGCCCATCGAGGGTAACATGGCGCTCTCCCCCCTCCTCCTTGCGGAAAGGCGACGTAGGGGCGTATGCAAAAAAGCCGAGTCTGTCCCTGATCGCCCTCTCGCCCTGTGCGGAGGCTCGGGGGCTGCTCTCGCAAACCCGGCTCCGGCCAAACCGTTGACAGCGTCAACATACCAGCCCGAGAACTTGGGCCCCGACCGTGCACCCGGGCTACGGCCAGTTCGCATGAGGGAACCACCAGACCAGCCGAAGCATTACGCAAGGCATTAAGACCTCGAAGGAGTGAAACCACTCCTCCGAGGCCTCGGGGGCTACACCCGGCGGGTGCGCTCGCGCGCACCCACCGGAACAAAATGCAACCGAGAAAGGCTGGTCCCCTTGCAAAAAAGTGCGACGAAAGCCTCCAAGCGAGTGCTAACACTCCCTTCGAGGCTCGGGGGCTACTGTCGGGGACCATAATTAGGGGTACCCTCAAGACGCCTAATTCTCAGCTGGTAACCCCCATCAGCATAAAGCTGCAGAGGCCTGATGGGTGCGATTAAGTCAGGGATCAGTCCATACGAGCGACTCGATCACGCCTCGCCCGAGCCTAGCCTCGGGCAAGGGCAGCCGACCCCGAGATGTTTCCGTCTCGCCCGAGGCCCCCTTTTAACGGCAGACACATCTCCGGCTCGCCCGAGGCCTTGCCTTCGCTAAGAAGCAACCCTGACTAAATCGCCGCGCCGACCGACCGAGTCACAGGGGCATTTAACGCAAAGGTAGCCTGACACCTTTATCCTGACGCGCGCCCCCCGGCAGAGCCAAAGTGACCGCCGTCACTTCGCCGCTCCAGTGACCGGTCTGACAGAAGGACAGCGCCGCCTGCGCCATTCCGACTGCAGTGCCACTTGACAGAGTGAGACTGACAGGCAGTCAGGCCTTGCCAAAGGCGCCATAGGAAGTTCCGCCCGACCCAGGGCTCGGACTCGGGCTAAGGCCCCGGAAGACGGCGAACTCCGCTCCGCCCGACCCAGGGCTCGGACTCGGGCTAAGGCCCCAGAAGACGGCGAACTCCGCTCCGCCCGACCCAGGGCTCGGACTCGGGCTAAGGCCCCGGAAGACGGCGAACTCCGCTCCGCCCGACCCAGGGCTTGGACTCGGGCTAAGGCCCCGGAAGACGGCGAACTCCGCTCCGCCCGACTCAGGGCTCGGACTCGGGCTAGGCCCCAGAAGACGACGAACTCCGCTTCGCCCGACCCCAGGGGTCGGACTCCGCCCTGGCCTCTGCCAAACGACCTCCGCCTCGCCCGACCCAGGAGCTCGGGCTCGGCCTCGGCCATGGAAGACAGACTCGACCTCGGCTTCGGAGGAGCCTCCACGTCGCCCGACCTAGGGCACAAGTCCGCCACGTCAACAGGAAGCGCCATCATCAGCCTACCCCGAGCCGACTCGGGCCGCAGAGAACAAGACCGGCGTCCCATCTGGCTAGCTCCGCCAGATAGGCAATGATGGCGCCCCGCTAGACCCGTGACGACGGCGGCTCTCAGCTCCCTTACGGAAGCAGGGGGACGTCAGCAAGGACCCAACCGCTCCGACAGCTGTCCCTCCGCCAGGCTCCGTTGCTCCTCCGACAGCCACGACACCACACCAGCTGGGTGCCAAGATCTCTCCGGCTGCCACATTGGCATGTACTCAGGGCGCTAGCTCACCCCCGCTAGACACGTAGCACTCTGCTACACCCCCATTGTACACCTGGATCCTCTCCTTACGCCTATAAAAGGAAGGACCAGGGCCTTCTTAGAGAAGGTTGGCCGCGCGGGGACGAGGATGGGGCAGGCGCTCTCTTGGGGCCGCTCGCTTCCGTCACCCGCGTGGACGCTTGTAACCCCCTACTGCAAGCGCACCCAACCTGGGCGCGGGTCGAACACGAAGGCCGCGGGATTCCCACCTCTCTCACGACTCGTCTCCGGCCACCTCGCTTTCCCCCCTTCGCGCTCGCCCACGCGCTCGACCCATCTGGGCTGGGGCACGCGGCACACTCACTCGTCGGCTTAGGGACCCCCCGGTCTCGAAACGCCGACAATTTTGAATGACATGGATAATATGCATGATTATTCAATGAAGTCTAAAAGGGCTGACTTAATCCATATTATGATAAGTGTCTAATATAGAAGAATCAAATCCAAATTAACTAGATAGAGAATACGTCACATAATTTTGGATTGTTGACCATATGATAATATTCATTCATCTTCCAATTGGACCTTTATTTCATAGTCAACAACTGATGTATATCCTCAAGTGCTTCTTTTCCCTTAGTGGCTACACAAGTCACAAAAGAGATAAGATTTGAAAATAATATGCACTTGAGATTCAGTTGTTACCACCCTTGCTACTATCTCCAAATATGATTTATACATTCATTATTGAGCACCCAACTTGATCCATTGAAGGAGTGATCCTGCAAAACAAGTTTAAGCTTCGTATCTTGGTACCCAATTTGAATTGGGTCCTTTGAGATTAGTAGTAAGAGCCTTGGGTACCCACACATTTCTTATTGTGGCCTTTCTCTTTGTGTAGGCACCAACATATACTTGACAACCATCTTACATGGTTTCAAGTCAATATTTAATCACATAGATAAAAACTAGAGTTAAGAATAGGAGCCTTTTCTCCTTTTATTAATACATCATTGTGTTGCCTTCTTGATGATGAACCTACCTTGACTTTGGGTGCACCTAGCTTATCAAGGTTAGTCGCACAAGCATTCATATCATAAAGACAAGTTATGCATGGAATTTACAACTTAGTGATCCAATTCAATGTGAAGCATATGGATATCGATTGAAGTAGATTTCTAAGATATCAAAATATGGGTTTCCAAAATTTAGAGAGTATGGATCACTAATTGTACCTTTTACAGTTTAAAAATTATATCCATGTTAGTGCATATGTATGTGATGAATATCAACAAAAAGATTCTTATGCACTTTTAGAATTAACGATAAGGGAATTTTAAACTGCATCAAGAGTAGCTATTTAGAAAACAAAGATTACAATCCATATGAATGAGATACAAATTTACCATTTTGGATTGTCTTATTATAGCTTACTCAAGTGAAACTTATTCTCTATGACACACGATATATAATGTTCTCCCACTAGATATGTGCATCAAGTATTTGAATGACTTGCCACATGCACTTTCAATTCAGTTAAGAATCTCATGAGGAGTATATTACATATCATGGTCAAGGCATGACAAATTTGCAATGAATTAACTTATGCCTAAGAATATTTACCACCATATAGAATGTACAATTTGTTGTACCAATTGAAAGGTCTTGCTATATGAGATGGTGTGATCTAAGTATTCTTCTTGTCTTCATTCGTGGAGACTTCCTTCTTTAGCTTGTTATCTCTTTCCCTTTTAAAACTAGTCGAAAAGCACTTTGAAAAGAGGTATTAGTAGTACAAGGAAGTATTTAATGAATGATGATATTTATATATGAATGGCAAACAAATCATCATTTATGAGGCATAAAGGCATAAATTAAATTCCTTTTAAATTAATGCACATGGATGAGTGAATTAATAATATGCACCAATTTACAAATTTAAGCCAAAAAGAATTTAACTTTCATATTGACATTTTTTCTTCATAAAATAGATTATTACCAATTGAAAGAATGCCACTTGAAAGGAACTATTATTGGTCACATACCAAATGAAACAGTAAAAGTCTGCAAAAATAAAGCTGAAAAGGTACTGCAGAAAAAGTGAAAAAGCAATTGACGCGTTCTGAAAAGGTGACCTGACGCGACAAAAAAAATGACTGAAAAAGTGCTGCAAAAGTTGAATGAAAAAGTGATGCAAAAGTTACTGAAAAGGTGCTGCAAAAGTTGCTGAAAAGGTGCTGCTGCAGACTGAAAAAGGCGTCTAAAAAAGGGCTGACGCAGTCTGAAAAAATGGTCAGACTGGCCGGTCAAACTATGCCAGACCGGTTCAACTGGTCCTGGACACCGGTTCAACCGGTTTCAGCCAGGGGGGTTTCCTGGTGAATACCAGCCGAACGGAAGTTCAACTCAGAAGTTCAGCTGGTCTCCCCAGCTGAGCTAGAAAGTTCAGGTGGTCAGACCAGTTGAGCTTGGAATGAAAATTTTAAAATAATTTTCCACAATAAACCTCATTTCAAATTTTAAAATGTACACATAGATTGAATGACACACTCTATTTTAGAAACACATTCTCCTGTTGTGAAACTACATAATTCACTTAGATAAAAACATTAGTCTCACAACTCTAGTCATATAGAGAATTCCCCTTTTGGTAAGTGCTTTAAGAATTTGAATTTCTTACTTAGCACTCTATTCATTTAAGAACATGAGATAATCCTCTTTATATCTAGGTCATGGCAATAATACGATGATTAATTTGAAATATGCCACAAGATACATACAATCAATTTAAAGCATGTAGATTGTCACAATATAAAAATATGAACTTGCAATCTACCATATAATTAGATCCTTTCCAAAGCAAGGTAAAATCTTTTAAGTTCATTCTCAAGTGCTTCATTTTTCCTATGTGGCTACAAAAGACACAAAGGAATATACCAATTAAAAGCAATGTGCACTTAAGAATTAATTGTTACCATCCTTTGGATATCACTTGGTTGTAGGCCTTTTGCTTGATTCCCACAAAGGTTAATCCTTATTCCCTACAACACAAGTTCTTGCTAGAGATGAATATGAAGTTAGTGATATAACAACTCAATTCATCTTTGGGTCAATCTTAAAGGATATACAATGTAAGATTGATAGCTTGAGATAAGAATTGAGTTAAACCGCTCAAGCACCCCAAAGCTTCATATCATCTGTGGGTACCTGCAAAACTTATTAAGTACATTTTGGTACCCATTTTTGGATGGGTCCACCAAGGTTAGCTAGCAAGTACTTAGGCACCCAAATGGCCTTTGTGCTAGTTTTAGGTGAACTAATTACCTTTCTAGCACAAATGTCATTTTTGGGTCTCCTAAGCGAATATGAATGAATTGACATGGTAGGCTTAGGATACTTACTCATGGGACAATCCTTGCATAGGTGTCCCTTTCTTCGGCAAGTGTAGCAAATCTGATTTTTAATTTTGCAAGACTCCTTCTTGCCTTGCTTCTTGTTTGCTACATGGTTAGTGAGCCTCTTTCTTTCTAAAGTTAAGCCACTATCTTTTATGTAGGGACATGACTTAATCTCATGTCCCTTCTCATGACATTGATAACACTTTCTAGTGCATCTTCTCTTATTTGGAAGAGTGGCTTGTTTGTTACCTTGTGTGGAGCATGTGGAGACGTGGTTGAGGCACTTGTCATGAGCTTTGGATTTCTTATCTTGATGTTTGCTCATGACTTTCTTGGAAAGCTTGGTATTCTTTTGAAGGGGTTTTGTGCATGCTACGGTTGTCCCCTTCTCAAGCTTTTTCACCATATTATCACGGTTATCTTGAGAAGGTTGAGCATGACACTTTCCCTTCAAAAGAGTTAAGCTCCTTCTTTGCCTTCCAACTTCTTCCTTGAGCTCTTTATTTTCTTGTGTGATAGAAATATCACTAGTTCCTGAAATTTCTAGCTCAATGGAAGATTGGCTTTCTTGAGAGCAACATTTGTTACCACATGATAATATAGTTTCTACTTGACTACATGTGCATATGTGAGGTTGGTATGATTTCAAATTAGTTAACACAACCTCATGAGCCATTTCTAACATGATATGTGAATCCATAAATTTATTATGAGAGCACACAAGCATATCATGTTTTTCTTGCAAAGCTAGATTTTCAATATTTAGCCTTTCTATCGTGTTCTTGAACATAGCATTTTTATTTTCTAATTGAGCAATATATGATGAATGATTAACAACTTTAATTTGCTCAATTGAAATGTCTTCATACCTTTGGACCAAATCATCATTAGAGCACTTTAGCTTCTCATGCTCTTTGGTCAACTTCTCTAAGTCTTCGATTTTTCTGATGAGGAAGTCTTCTTGCTTATGAAGCATTTCTTTTTGTTCTTCCGCTCTTTTCATGAGTTTGAGCAAGCTCATCCGATGTTTCTTGCTTAGCTGAGCGAAGAATTGTTGAAGATCATCCTCATCTTCACTATCACTTTCTTGCTCCTCCTCATCCTCACTTTCGCTTTCACTGTCACTCCCATTAGCAATAAAGCACATATGAGAAGTGGATTTGAAAGACGAACCTTGTGAAGAGGTGGATTCGTCGTTTGGTCTCCATCGATCATTTTCTTCTTCAATTTTGTTCTTCGCCTCATCATCCTTCATTTTGAGGAACATCCTTTCGGCGATTCTCATGGCAAGGTCTATTGCCCTAGGATCAACATCTGCACCAAAAGATGAAGTTGAGGCAACCTCAACTTTTTCAAGCTTAGAAGCACTTTCGTTTCTTAGTCCCCTCGACATGATCTTTCCTCACGCGGTTAAGCGTTAGAACGAGGATTAGGCTTTGATACCAATAAGTTGCCTAGAGGGGGGGGGGGTGAATAGGCAAGTTAAAACTTTTTCAACAAAAACTAGAAGCAAACTGGGTAAAACTAAATTGATCTCGAAATTCACCCAGTTAACTTTGGAAATGAGATGTTCTAAATGATCCACAGGGTTCAAAGTAGTAGATCTAAGAAGGGCACTTCTCAAAATCCACACACCAAAAAGATATAAACAATTCTTTCGCGGGATGGTGAGAGAACGAAGAACATGAATAAGCACAATGAACAAGAACACAAGAGACACAAGATTTATCTCGAGGTTCGGTCACACCACCAAGGTGCCCTACTTCCTCGTTGAGGCGCCCACAAAGAGCCGGGTCTCTTTCAACCCTAATCCTCCCTTTGCCGACCACAAAGGTCAAGCCCACACACTAATCTTTGCTCAAACGAGCGGGTAATACAAACTTTCTTGTGGTCTTCCACAAGATTTGGAGACTCACAAGCGACACCTAGTCGTCTAGGAGCTAGAAGCTCCAAGAGTAATGAATCCACAAAGAACTCGATGTAGTACCAAAGCTCGAATGAAGAATAAGAGCAAGAGAGATTTAGAGATGAAGCACAAAACCGCAGCTCTCAAGCTCACTCAAAGATTTCTCTCCAAAGATTTGAAATGGGAGAGGCAAGAGATGTGTGAGAGAGAGGGAGGTGTTTCTTGGGTTAGAAATGGAGTTCAAATCGTGCTCACTGCTGTGGGGTGAGAGGTAGGAGGGAGTATATATAGGTGGAGCTCAAAACTAGCCGTTTGGGCAGATTTTTCTGCCTGAGACCGGTTGAACCGCCCCCTAGGGCGGTTGAACCGCCCCTGGCAGGCCTGGCAGCCTGTCTGCCAGTCTGACTGGCAGACTGACGCGCAGACTGACCGCAGACTGGTCAAAGTTGACCAACACCGGTTGAACCGCCTAGGGGGGGCGGTTGAACCGCCCCTGACACTTCTGGCGACCTGTTTGCCAGTCTGACTGGCAGACTGTTGG
The DNA here is from genome assembly GCA_029449295.1 of Zea luxurians. Classification (NCBI taxonomy): domain Eukaryota; kingdom Viridiplantae; phylum Streptophyta; class Magnoliopsida; order Poales; family Poaceae; genus Zea; species Zea luxurians. Next base: position 53,370,067 of record JAOPSE010000017.1, read on the forward strand.
TCAGAGGTCAGAGGGGTCAAAGACTAGCTGAACTGCCCCTCAGGACCAGTTCAACCGGTCTTGACCAGTGAGTTTAGGAGAGAAAACCCCAGCTCAACTTCCCGGAGGCAAGTTCAGCTGGTGTATGGTCAAAGAGGTTCACAGCTGAAGTTGAGTTCAGCTGAAGTTAAGAAAGCTCAACTCAGCTGAAGTTCAGCTCAGCTGAAAAGCTCAGCTGCAGCTGAAAAAGCTCAACTCAGCTGAAGTCAAGTTCAGCAGAGAAGCTCAGCTGCAGTTGAAGAAGTTCAGCTGCTTTTCAACAAGAACACTCTAGGTTTCTCAAACCTAACCATGGTCAACCAAAGAATGTTAAAGAGATTTTTGCTTTTCAAAAATAGCTTTTGAATAGAGAGGTTTGAGCTTTGGCAAACACCATCCTTCTTTTTGGATCCCCCTTTATAGTACGACGATTCCTATACTCAAGTTAAATAAAATATAATGAAGTAAACTCCTTGAGAAATTGGTGTCTCATGTGTGATTTCTCCATGGCATTGCTTCATAAGGATCACAAACATCTTTGTCTCACCTTTTGAAGCAAACTCAAATCAAACCCTGTGACTTGTACCATATCACCTTATATGAGTTCAAATCATTGCTTCAAGTCACCTTACTGATGCATCAACATGTTGTAACTCTTCATAGCTGATTAGTTCATCGACTTAGTGCAAGTACTCTCTTCTTCACCTTAGCCATGGTACCTCGGTCTACAAGCCGTCGCTTGGCCTTCACCTTCGCTTAGTTCCTCGAAGCCCTTTCCTTGCTATCTTCACCCTATCAAGCCATTTTTGAGTCACATCCTATTGAGCATCCATTGAGAGAATCATTTCTTCAATATTGTGAACCTTGCTTGAATGTCATCTAGATATAACTGCTAAGATCAATCAAGCTCTAGTTTGATTCTCATATATTCATATATGGACTAATAGTAATATGGTCAAGCCAATTCACGATTCCTCATATCTTATTCACTTTGGCTTGATCAATCCTCTTAATCACTTCAACCTCTATTATGATCATATTTATGCATAGTGATTTCTAAGGACTTGTCCATATATTCAAACCAATATAGAGACCATATTATATCCATTTGCATTGTCTCACTGGTTATTTGACCTTGTGTTGAACCTTGTTCACTGATCATTATACACTATTCAAGTATGTTCATCATACTGAATTTCCTGTTCAACACTTAGCAAACTTGTTAGACCTTTAAATGTGTTGTTATCCAAATCACCAAAACTCACAAAAGGGATGAATGCACTTTCACAAGGCCAAAGCTCGGCGGCTGGCTCGGCGCACCAAGTCATTCGTCTTGCTGGGTGATGAAAAAGAGCTCTATCACCGCAGCCCCTCGGGCATCCTCCAACGATGCATATCTATCTCCCAAGGACAAGAGCTGTTGCAAGAAATACACTCGGGGGCTTGCGGCCACCATGCAGCGCCTCGAGCCCTCGTGGGGAATGCCTTCCGACAAGGTTTCTACTGGCCAACCGTGGTGGCCGACGCCACTAGGATTGTGCGCTCCTGCCGGGGGTGTCAATTCTACGCAAAGCAGATGCATCTGCCCGCTCAGGCCTTGCAGACGATACCCATCACCTGGCCATTTGCTGTGTGGGGTCTGGACCTCGTCGGTCCCTTGCAGAAAGCACCCAGGGGCTTCACGCACCTGCTGGTCGCTATCGACAAATTCTCCAAGTGGATCGAGGTCCGACCCCTAAACAGCATCGGGTCCGAGCAGGCGGTGGCATTCTTCACCAACATCATCCATCGGTTCGGGGTCCCAAACTCAATCATCACCGACAATGGCACGCAGTTCACCGGAAAAAAGTTCCTGGACTTCTGCGACGACCACCACATCCGTGTGGACTGGGTCCCATGACAAATGGGCAGGTGGAGCGTGCTAACGGTATGATTTTGCAGGGGCTCAAACCAAGGATCTACAACGACCTCAACAAGTTCGGCAAGCGGTGGATGAAAGAGCTACCCTCGGTAGTCTGGAGTCTGAGGACAACGCCGAGCCGCGCCACGGGTTTTACGCCGTTCTTTCTAGTCTATGGGGCCGAGGCCGTCCTCTCCACGGACTTAGAATACGGGTCCCCGAGGACCAAGGCATACGACGACCGAAGCAACCAGACCAGCCGAGAAGACTCGGTGGACCAACTCGAGGAGGCTCGGGACGTCGCCCTACTACATTCGACACGGTACCAGCAGTCGCTGCGGTGCTACCACGCCCGAAGCGTTCGGTCCCGAGGCTTCCAAGTGGGAGACTTGGTGCTTCGCCTGCGACAGGACGCCCGAGGGCGCCACAAGCTCACTCCTCCCTGGGAAGGGCCCTTCATCATCGCCAAGATCTTGAAGCCCGGAACATACAAGTTGGCCAACGATCAAGGCGAGGTCTACAACAACGCTTGGAACATCCAACAACTACGTCGCTTCTACCCTTAAGATGTTTTGAGTCGTTCACGTACCTCGTTTACATACACAAAGTCTAACCGTCAAGGAAGGGTCGGCCTTGCCTCAGCAAAGCCCGACCCTCCCTCGGGGGCTAGAAGGGGGGAACCCCCTCTGCGTCAAAATTTTCCTCGGAAAAATTTTCTACCAAAACAACCTTTTGTGCTGTCGACTTTCGTGTTGATAGCGGGATCCTGAGAACGACGAGAGTACACGTAAGCGGCAAGGCCGACCGAGCCGAGGAACTCCTACACCTCCAGGATACGGATACCTCACTCATCACCTTCCGCGAGAAGTAACTCACGCTCGGATAAGCGATCCTGCTACCAAACAAGTCCTAACACTCGGGTAGAAAACGACTTTCGCGCCTTCTCGACTGTACCAATAATGGAATCCTTCGACCAAATGAGAGCGCACGTAAGCGGCAAGGCCGACCGAGCCGAGGGACTCCCACGCCTCCGGGATACGGATACCTCACTCAACACCTTCCGCGAAAAGTAACTCTCGTTCGGGTAAACGATTCTGCTATTGACAGATAAGTCGCGATGCACGAAACAAGAGGAGAGAAGACGCAACTTTTTAAACACGACGATAAAGTGTTTAGGCCTCGGCGGCCGCGAAAAAGCATGTGCATGCTACAGACAAACTGTTCCTGCAGGTTCGGGCATCTGTAGGGGGAGCAGCAGCACCCTCGGCGTTGTTTCCACCCTTGGCGGAACCAGACCCGGCCTCGGACGGCGACCCGGGCAAAAGGACCTCCACCTAAGGGAGGACGCCAGCACAGCGCCAGCAGATGTCTTGGCCAAGCTCCAGCAGCTGCTACCACATCTTCCTCGGCCTGGGAAGCCGCCATCTCCCGGGCCGACGAAGTCTCTTTCCGAGCCGACTCCGCATCTGTCCGCGCTAACACCGCTGCCTCCGGCTCCGGCTCATCGCAGAGTAGCCGAGGGTTCCGAAAACTGAGCAAGGGAAGCCTAGAGCGGTAAGGCCGACAGAGCCGAGGGACTCCTACGCCTCCGAGATACGGACACCTCACTCGTCACCTTCCGCGAAAGGCAACCGACGCTCGGTTAAGTGGTTCGGCTAGCCAACAGACAAGTCCCAGCACTCGGAATGAGGAAGACACACAGCTTCGTTCTCGAATACCCAAATGTTCAGGCCTCGACAGCCACAAAGAACAAACATATATACCTGGGGTAACTATGCTACACAGACTTAGACGTCGGCAGAACCCTCGGCGGTACTCCCGACCTATGACAAATGTCTAAGTACTTGAAGCGGTTACATTTTGCTCCGGCAAAACCCGGTATATCTCCTTACAAACGGGACTCCGGTTCCATTCCCGCAGGCACGAACAACTTCCACACCGGAAGGCTTGCGGGGTAACAAACTCCAAGCGGCTCACCGGCGACCTCTGCAGCAGCAGAGACAACGACCTCCACCTTGGGCGGCTAAACAGCAGCAGCGATGACCTCAGGACAAACGCTGCTGTGAAGAGGCCCTCACCCACGTCCCCACACGAGGGGCGAGGACAAGCCGCTAAGGCCGAAGAGTCGAAGGGCGCCGACCGTGGGTTCGAACCCACCGACACCGCGCCGGCGAACAGTGGCCGCCCAAAGCGCACCGGCAGGTCCTCACTCCCGTCCTCGTTGAGGCCGCCCCAGAACATGAGCACCGCCCTCGCGGCGTACGACGTGCTGGGCAACCTTCTGGCACGGCTGACGGCGCGAGGAAGACCTGGACGTGGCTGGCCCATGCGCGGTACGACCGCCGACCGGACGAAGGACGGAGAGCTGCACCCTGTCCAGGAAGCAGCAGTTCGCCTTCCCCCGCATGGCTGGAGGAAGCCTCCGCAGGGCTGGAGGATGCCTTTCTCCCCCAAACGCTGGGGGAAGAAAAGGGTTACCGGCCCACGCGGAGGCAACCCCCACTCGGTGCGCTCCTCTGCCTCAGCCAGGATGACGAAGATCCTTGAAGCTGAGGGCGGGCGGAGGCCGCAGCCCGGCTTGCTTTTCCCGACCAAACTGCCCATTGGTGAGGGAATGCAGCCGAGCTGCACGACGAAAATCCTAGAAGCCGAGCGATGGCTAAAAGGTACCGATCTCCACGAGGCTGCGCTCCTCCAACGACAGCAAGAGCAAGGCGACCCTGGAGCACCCCATCCAGGGGCTCAAAAGGTGGAAGGACGCAAGGCATGAGGGGAGGACGAAGGCATGGCCACTGCCCAGGGGATCGATCCCCCTTTTAATAGGCAGACCTCCTCGCTTTCACCCCTTAGCATCACGGGCGGAATTCCCACTGACATCCTCTAGGGTTCTCCCCCCACGACACGGGGGCTGGACCCACACGTCATACGAGCTGATCCGAAGCATGAAGAAGGCGAACCGCCGCTCGCGAGGCATGTAACCGTCCCGCGGTTACAAGCGCTCTCCCATCTTCGCAGAAACCGATGGTCGAAAGGGTGGACTGCCACGCGACAAGCATCCAACTGCACCGCAACTGTGTGCCCCTTCGGCTCCGTCCACATCCGGTGGACCAGCGCAAAGGAAGCGGGCCCGCATGTCATATAACCGGCGCGCCGGTTACAACGCGCGAGAAGCTACACCGCCACTCGCGCTAATGCTACGCCTACTCGACTGCAGAACCAGTACCACGACTCGAGGTAGCCCTGCGCATGACCCAACGGTGCCAATTAAAGACGACGACCACGGGTCAGTCAGCCGCGGGATATGCACGACGGTTGGCATGGTCAAAAGTGGGCCGGTAGTAACTGCAGCGGCAGACGAACGGAGGCAGCAGTCAAGTCTCCTGCAGGCTCGCGTCCTCTCCTGAAGCGACGGGAGAGCCCTCTCCCACGGCGTGAAGACGACGCGCCCGTGCCCCATTCCTCGAACGGCTCGCACGCGCAATGGGCGCCACGCGAATCGCCCGTCCCGTCGCATTAACTCCCCGACGGAGCAGGCAACACCTCTAGCAGGCGAATCGCCCGTCCCTTCGCCATAATGACCGCGTCAAAAAAAGGTGCGCCACTTTATTTAAAATTCATATCCTTCCCCTCCTCCTCTCTCTCTCTTGCTACAGGGACCGGGAAAGGGGACGTTGTGGAAAGGATCCTTCCCGGCGAAGGAAGCGGGCCCCGAGGCCTCCTACTAATTAGGGGTTCGAAGGCTGGCCCCTCAGAAAGGTTTCGACAGCCGCCCTAGAGCACTCGGACTTCAAGCCCATTACTGATCAAGGGTTCGAAGGCTGGCCCCTCGGAAGGGTTCGACAGCCGCCCCAGAGCGCCCGGGCTCCGTGCCCACTACTGATCAGGGGTTCGTAGGCTGGCCCCTCGGAAGGGTTCGACAGTCGCCCCAGATCATGCAGAGTGAGGGATGACTCTGGGTACGTTCGATACATAACCAAGGCTCGGGTTACGCTCCCGAGGTACCCTAGGACATTTCTGAGACCGGTGGGAACGATTTGTAACGGAATCCCACCGGAGGGAGGCATCGAGCCCTCGGACCCTGTCGAAGGGGTCTGGGTCCGGCGAATCACCCGTAGGTACTTTTGGAGCGCGCCTCTGGGCCACAGCCGACCCCTAACGAACGGGGCATAGGCGTCCACTCGGATCACCCATTAGCAGCTCAATGGAAACACCATGTTCGGCGCCCTCCGAGGGCGACATGGCGCTTTCCCCCCTCCTTGCGGAAAGGCGACGCAGGGGCGTATAATAAAAGTCGGGAAAGTCCTTGATCGTCCTCTCGCTCCGTGCAGAGGCTCGGGGGCTGCTCTCGCATCCGGCAAGGCCAAAACTGTTGACAGCGTCAACAAACCAACTTGATAACTTGGAACCCGACCACGCACCCGGGCTACTGCCGGGCCGCATGAGGGAACGATCAGACCGGCCGAAGCACCACGAAAGGCATTCTAACCTCAGAGGAGTCAAACCACTCCTCCGAGGCCTCGGGGGCTACACCCGGCGGGTGCGCTCGCGCGCACCCACCAGAACAAGGCAAAAACCGAGAAAGGCCGGTCCCCTCACCGAAAACATGGCAAAAGCCTCCAAGCGAGTACCATCACTCCCTTCGAGGCTCAGGGGCTACTGTCAGGTACCATAATTAGGGGTACCCCCAACGCTCCTAATCATGGCTGGTAAACACCCTCAGGCTAACTGACGGGTGCGATTCAAGCCAAGACTTCGTCTACCCGAGGGACGCGATCTCACCTGAGCCAAGCCTCGGGTTGGAACAGTAGTCCCAGACAAGTTCACGCCTCGCCCGAGGGCCTCCTCAGGCAGCGGGCGCCCCCTCGGCTCTCCCGAGGCCCGGCTCGGGCAGGCTTCGTTGTGAAGCAACCTTGGCCATACCGCCTCACCAACCGACCGCTTCGCAGGCGCATTAAATGCAGGGGATGCCTGACGCCGTATCCTGACACACGCGCCTCAGTCGGCTAGGCCGACGTGACCGCAGTCACTTCGCCCCTCTTCTTTACGGTCCGATGTGACAGGAAAACAGCGCCGCTTGCTCCGCTCCGACTGCCGTGTCAACCACCCCGGCAACGACTGACAATAAGTTACGATCAACCACCAAGTTCAAGCCTCGTGCGCAACAGGAAGCTTCGCCTCGCCCGACCTCAGGCTCCGGTCTCGGGAGGAGGTCTCCACCTCGCCCGGCCCCCGGACTTGGCCTCGACCCCGGTCTCGGGAGGAATCGCGTCCTCGCCCGACTCCAGCCTCGGCCTCAAGAGAAGTCTCCGCCTCGACCGACCCTAGGCTCGAACTGACCGCGCTAATAGGGGACACATCATTTCCCTATTCCTAGCCTGCTCAGGCTACAAGGAACAAGACCGGCGTCCCATCTGGCTTACCCCGGCGACGGGTAATGATGGTGCCCTACGTGCGCCATGATGCTGGTGGCTCTCAGTCCCTTACGACAGCAAGGAGACGTCAGCAGGGTCCTCGCCGCGCTGCCAGCTGTGCTCCTACAGGACTCAGGCGCTCCTCCGGCGGCCACGCCATCACATGTACAGGGCCCAAGCTCTCCCCCAACGGCCACGTTGGCATGTACACATGGCTTAGGCACTCCACTGCCGGACACGTTAGCGCATAGCTACGCCCCCCGTTGTACGCCTAGACTCTCTCCTTGCCTCTACAAAAGGGAGATCCAGGGCCATTCTTAGGGGGGCTCGCGCGAGGGAAGCGGCGGACGGGCTCTGTGTCCCTCTCTCTCTCACGCGACGCGCTTGTAACCCCTACTGCGAGTGGCACCCCTGGTGCAGGATAATACAAGGCTTGTCCCACATCTTGTGTTCCATCCCGCGCCAACCCATCTGGGTAGGGACACGCAGCGACAATTTACTCGTCGGTCCAGAGACCCCCAGGGTCGAAACGCCGACACATCCCATTTTAATCTCAAACCAAACACATTTTTAAGGTCTGTTCGGTTCTCACGGAACCGACGCATGGAACAGTTTTTAGCCGGATTACTTGTCTAATTTATATAATTTTTTATCAACAGGAATGATTCCGACCCGTGACAAACGAACGAGACCTTTTAATCTTTTGTTCTACCTCCGCATCAGCCATCGAATGGTCGACCGAAGCCCACAGATTTGTTGCCCAATCGTTCGAACAGGTTCCGTGCTATCTTCCATTTTACCTGCGATAGGAGAAAAAGTACGTATCGACCGGCTATGGTGGTTTATAGGGTATTTCTCTTCCCCATTATAGTACGTACCACCATTGAGTAAGTTTACCTTGCTACCAATATAATGAATATATCGTACAAAAATACTGCAACGAGGATTAATGCCTGATGTCCTAGCCTCGTACCACTCCTGTGTACAAATAGGTAGCAGCCCAGCCAGATCCGGCTGTTCTAATTACACACAAACTTTGCATACGCTGATAAGAAGCCTGCAGTAATTAATTGCCTAGACAAACGCTAGTAGTATTACTATAATACTACAGCAGCACAGCACAGTACTAGTACGCAGCAGGCTACTAGGCTAGCACTACAGGTAGTACTACCACAGTGCACAATGACGCTATTTGGCCTCGCTCGTCTTGGACGCCCCCTGCTCCGGCGGCGGCAGCCCGCTGTCGAGGCAGCTCCGGCAGCGCCTCTCCACCCAGCCTTCCTCGTCGTGGTACTGGGCGCTCGGCACGACGTGCCGCCCGCCACAGACCCGCGCGAGGACGCCCGCCAGCACGGCGGCGAGCACGATCGCGGCCACGATCACCACCAGCGTCTCCACCGACCTCACCGTGGCCGCGGGCCGCGCCGCCCCCTGCCGCGGAGCTCGCCGCGCGTACGACGCCGCGCTGGCGGCCCCCTCCTGCAGCGACCTCCTCACGCTCGGCCACGGCACCGGCACCGGCACCGTCGCCATGGTCTCCCACGTCCCACCACCGCGGCACCACCGCACCCCCGTCGCGCTCGCGCGCACTGCAGGGCAGAGCTAAGAGCTGTGCCTGCCTGCCGCCGCTTCTCGCCCTCGCCGACGCCGCCGTTATGTGCCTGCTTATAAAGAGAGAGCGGAGAGGGGAGGGGTCATGCGCGCGGCGGACAAAAGAGGAGTCGTATGCTGATCAACAGCGGCGAGTCCTTTGTGCGGTGTCAGTGTGTGTTCGAGCGTGACACTCGGCTCGCTGCCGGCCGCTGCGAGCCGCTTCCCGCAGGAGACCAGGTATTAGGTTAGGCGACCGTTGCCTCGCATGCAATGATTTTTGAAACGACGTTGGCGTCCCTTTCGTTCTCTCCCTCGCCTCGCCTCGCCTCGCCTCGCCTGGGAAACCGCCGTGAGTCCGTGCCGTGACCCGTGACCGCGCGGCGGCACCGCGGCAGCATTTCGGACGCGGGCAGGCGGGTGCACGTCGTTTCGGCGCTGTGCGCGCGGGACCGCGGGGGCGCGCTGCTGCGGCTTTTGACCGGTCGAGCTCAGAGCTCGGTTCAGTGGCTGGAGGCAGGCAGAGGCGTAGTACGTGACACCAACCGGTCATTGGTGTCGTCTTGCAGCTGCGCGGCGCAGAGCTGTGCCTGTGCGGTCGCAAAACGGCAGGCGTCCCTACCACCAGACTCGAGAACAGAGCTGGGAGACGGGGAGAGACGGCGGCAATGTGTTCTCGATTATAACAATCGAACCAGCTGGATTTGCGTAAAAAGGAGGGGTGGTAGTGACTTGGATCGGCGATCTTCCAAACACAGTGGCTGCAGCAAGCCAGCAACGGCCGCTGCGTGTAGGGCTGGAAACGAGCAGAGCTCGGCTCGGTGCAGCTCGGTGGCTGACCGAGCTTGGTTCGGCTCGTCCATTTCACGAGCTGGGCAGACAGGCTCGGCTCGGTTCGAAGTTGGCTCGCGAGCCGGCTCGCGCCCTGATATATATAATTGCATTATCTAGTGAATTATTAGTATATAAATATAAATATATAGATATAATTCATTATTATGAGTAATCTAAATTATTAATTGTCATATATTTATCATGAAACGTTAAGAAACAAACTAACTATCTATAAAGTTACCCAATATTCATCATTATTATACATATTAAGTAATTTGGCAAAGCTCGCGAGCCGGAACGAGCCGGCTCGGCTCGGTTCGCTACCGCAACGAGCTCAAAATACTGGCTCGGCTCGGCTCGCTCGAGGCTCGCGAGCCGCTCCGAGCTCGAGCCGGCTCGCGAGGCTCGAGCTTATTTTCCAGCCCTAGACCCCTAGCTGCGTGAGCTGTAGCGAACAGATACGGTAGAAGTTGATTCTGAACAAGGATGACGAGCGTGAGAGAGCATGTAAACAGGCCAGGCTTCCGCGCCCAACGGTAGAAGTTGATTCTGAATTGAATTCTACGTGAGCTGCAGCGAACAGATACGGTAGAAGTTGATTCTGAACAAGGATGACGAGCGTGAGAGAGCATGTAAACAGGCCAGGCTTCCGCGCCCAACGGTAGAAGTTGATTCTGAATTGAATTAGAGGAGGCGATGATAGGGATAGCAACGGGTATATACCTGTCGGGTAGTACTATTTTATATTTGTATCCATCAAAAAAAATTTTACTCATCGTGTTACCTATATATACTCGCGGGTATAAAATCTTACCCATACTCAGTACCCGCACCCACTAGAAAAATTTTAAATTCCAATATACCAATCACTCAAAACATTCAATAAACATACAAAAACAACTTTAACTTCACATATAACAAATCATATGATTACATAACTTGGTATCTAGACAAATTAATAGCTAGAGAAGGGTTTTATTTTAGCTAAGATTGGCTCTATTAGATGGTTATAGTGGTATTGATGCGATATATATTTATCCATGGGTAGACGGGTATGGGTAGTACCAACTTATACCCGTACCTGTCTTCCCAACGGGTAGAGGGTTTTACCCATTAACATACCCGCGGGTATCGGGTAAAACCCGTCCGATATTCGGGTTTCGGTTACCCATTGCCATCTCTAGGCGACGACTAATATGCAAGCATGCACTAGGTGGAAGCGTGCAAGTAGATATTTTACTTCGTTAGATTTAGATCCAACAGTATGCCATATTTAGCACTTAAACTCTTCTACCACTGCCTGATGTACCTTTATTAAAAAAAACCCTAACAAACCACAATTATATCTACTGTTGGATTTAGATCTAACATAAAAAAGTCTGCTTGCACCGTTGCACTAATATATGCTTGCATATTAGTTGTTGTCATTAGAGGGACGACAACTAATATGCAAGCATATAATAGGTGAAAGCGTGCAAGCAGATATTTTACTCCGTCGTTGTATCTATTCTGTTGTTGTATCTATTGTTAGGATTCTAGATTTTTGGTAGCGAATCTAGTTCAGAAAGCTCGAACCAAACGTACTCTAGACATCGTGTGTGAGAGAGAGGGAGAGAGTTTGAAAGGATAACTTAGAACAAACAAAAGTTTGGGTCATTTATTGATAGAACTAAGTGAGTGCCTGTGCGATGTAACAGGATGTCGTCGAAGCGAAACTCGGGTCACGGCCGAACGCGCCGGCCCACAACATGAGGTCGCTCATCTGCAAGGTGCGCGAGGTGGAGGGGACAGTCTCAAGGAGGGAGCTATCTCCGGGGGACGGTGACCTTGGCAGTGTCGGCGTGCGGTCGAGAAGGTGCGTGTGGGAGTCGGCAGAGGGACGGTGAAAGTCGCCTAGAGGGGGGGTGAATAGGCGAAACCTGAAAATTAAAACTTTATCCCCCAACTAGATCCCTTGATTAGTGGTTAGAACAAGATATACAAATATCGGAGAATAGAAACTAAGTTCTTGCTTGAAAAGAGTATTGTTAAATAATGCGGAAGTGATAAATCAATACAATTAGTAAGTTATGGAATAACAAAGCAAGAAGCCTTAGATGAGAAGAGCACTAGGACAAGTTCTTTCTTGCAACGTGTTGCTTCACTAAATGGGAATTTAACTTGAAGCAACACCAAATGATATTAGCAAATAAAGGTACAAGAAAACTTAGAACAAGGGAAAGTAAACAAATCACAAGCAATAAACACAATGGACACGGGTGATTTGTTTTACCGAGGTCCGGCCCTCGAAGGCCTAGTCCCCGTTGAGGAGTCCACTTAAGGACGGGTCTTTTTCAACCCTTTCCCTCTCTCCCCCGATCACACAAGGATCGGTGAGCTCTTCTTCTTCTCAAGGATCACTCTCGATCCCACAAGGACCACCACAATTTTTGGTGTCTCTTGTTAGCTTTTACAAGCCTCCAAAACTTTGGAGGAAGTTCAATGGGAGTCAAAACTCCACGCGCAAATGAACACAAAGATGAAGCACACACTATCTCTCAATGAATCTCACAAGGCACTAGTGCTAAACTCAAATGAGTAGCTCTCTTTTGCTTGCTCTCTCTTTTGTGGCACTTGTGTTGGTTGTAGTGGTCTAAATCTTGTGTATAGGATGGATCAATGAATATATGTGGTTGGGAGGGCTTGAGTATGTCAACTATATGACTTGGAATGTTGCTTGGGCTCCCACACGTTGAAGTGGCCGGTTGGGGTGGTATTTATAGCCACCAACCAAAATCTAGCCGTTGGTGAAGGTTGTCTGTCGTATGGTGCACCGGACAGTCCGGTGCACACCGGACATGTTCGGTGCGACAGCCACGTCAGCAGGCCGTTGGGTTCCGACCGTTGGAGCTCTGACTGCTAGGCCTGCCTGGATGTCCGGTGGCGCACCGGACATGTACTGTAGAGTGTCCGGTGCGCCATGACGCGCGTGCCTGACTTCTGCGCGCTCTGGCGCGCATTTAATGCGCCTGCAGGTGACCGTTGGCGCCGAAGTAGCCGTTGCCCCGCTGTCACACCGGACATGTCCGGTGTACACCGGACAGTCCGGTGAATTATAGCGGAGCAGCCGAAGTGAGTTCCCGAGGCTGCCGAGTTCGCGAGGCCGCTCATCTTTGGAGCACCGGACACTGTCCGGTGTACACCGGACAGTCCGGTGAATTATAGCGCGCCGGCTTCCGAGAATTCCCGAAGGTGAAGAGTTTGGAGTCGGAGTCCTCTGGTGCACCGGACATGTCCGGTGGCACACCGGACAGTCCGGTGCGCCAGACCAGAGGTGCCTTCGGTTGGTTCTTGCTCCTTTGTTTGAACCCAATACTTGGTCTCTTTATTGGCTAAGTGTGAATCCTTTGGCACCTGTATAACTTATATACTAGAGCAAACTAGTTAGTCCAATATTAGTGTTGGGCAATTCAACCACCAAAATTAATTAGGAACTAGGTGTAAGCCTAATTCCCTTTCAATCTCCCCCTTTTTGGTGATTGATGCCAACACAAACCAAAGCAAATATAAAAGTGCATAATTGAACTAGTTTGCATAATGTAAGTGCAAAGGTTGCTTGGAGTTGAGCCAATATAAATACTTACAAGATATGCATGGATTGTTTCTTCATTTTTAACATATTGGACCACGCTTGCACCACATGTTTTGTTTTTGCAAATTCTTTTTGTAAATCCTTTTCAAAGTCCTTTTTGCAACATAGTCAAAGGTAAATGAATAAGATTTTTGCAAAGCATTTTCAAGTTTAAAATTTTCTTCCCTTGTTTCAAATGCTTTTCCTTTGACTAAACAAAACTCCCCCTCAAATAAATTCTCCTCTTAGTGTTCAAGAGGGTTTTAAGATATCAAGTTTTGAAAATACTATTTGCTCCCCCTTTAGAACACAAAGAGATATCAATTTGAAATTTTCCAAATGAAAACCATTAATTTTAAAATTAGGGTGGTGGTGCGGTCCTTTTGCTTTGGGCCAATACTTTCTCCCCCTTTGGCATGAATCGCCAAAAACGGATACTTAGAATGATATATAGGCCCTTTTCCTAACTATTTTCTCCCCTTTGGCAAATAAAACATATGAGTGAAGATTATACCAAAGATGGAGAGACATTGTGGAGCGATGGCGAAGGGTAGATAATATCGATAGAGTAGAGTGGAAGCTTTGTCTTCGCCAAGGACTCCAATTCCCTTTCAATGTACCTATGACTTGGTTTGAAATTCACTTGAAAACACATTAGTCATAGCATATAAAAGAGATATGATCAAGATGATATATTAAATTAAGCATGATCATAGTTCTATATAACATAGATTGCTCCCCCTAAATATGTGCGAGAGGGTAACATATTTTTGGCCTCAAATGCCAATTGCACATAATTAGGTAAATGAGAACATATCTATATCATACAGAATGTAAAGTGCATTGTGTCATAGTATAAGTGTGATGCTCATGACAATTTATGCACTTATGAAAGCATGTTGTAAATATTTCAAGCTTTTTCCCTTAAGGATTTCAAAGAGGCTTAAGGACCATCCACCTTTGGAACAAAGGCAGCCTATCCTCGTTACAAGGTTAAGCTTTAAGCTCTTTGACAATTAAATCACTTCATCTAGTTTTAACAAAGATGCATTAAAGCATGAATGAATTTTTTTGAGAAGTTAAACTAGATATGAAGCAGGGATAATACATGGACATGCTTTCTCTTCCTTTTATACAAGATATGCAAAGAATGTATAGAAAAGGAAGATTTAGGTACAAGTTTAAATGAAAGGAGATAGTTTTACCTTTATGTACCTTTACATAGGGACGCTCTCTTCATTGTGCTTAGTCTTAGATGCTTAAGACCAATTCTTAATGACAATATATGAAAATATTTTGCACAAGAGAGAGTTCTACAACTAGTGATCTTTTCAAGTTATTGTTAGCATATATCAAATGGATCACAAGTTGCATAATTGTATCATGAATTTTCCTTTTAACTTAGAGCATATCAAGAGAGAAATAGATTGATAGAATATATGGCACTAAGAAGTATGATTGTTGATTGAAGTTATTCAATGATCAAACAAATAACAGATGTGATCAAAAGAACAACATACACATTAGATTATCAATTAGGCTTAGAGTAGGAGAATCCAGCAAATATGCTACTTTAGAGTGAAAGACAAGAATTTAAAGTAGTAGCATACTTCATGAGAAACTTATTCTCATGCAAGAGACTATATGAAATTACTGAGATAAAGCAATAGTCTCAACAAAGTCAAGATATAAGAATAGACTCCCCCTAAAGATATGCATCGAGTATTTGAATTGAATGGATGAATTTACTTTAAAGAAAAATAGGGAGAAGCATTATACATCTTGATCAAGGCTTATAAAATTTTGCACTACACAACTTTAAGCCTAGCATTCTCATTATGAAAGGATTTAGAATACTCACAACCACACCATTGATTGTTTTGTAGATCTTACTATCCAAATAGGTGGTGTTGTTTTTGATGTCCTCCTCTTTCATTTGAGAATCCTCCCTTTGTAGTTATTTCCTTTTCCTTTCAAACTTATTGAAAACACTCAAGAAAAGATGTTAATAGCACAAGGGAGTATATGATGAAAGATGAATTCTTTAGATAGAAAATATAGACAGTTCATCAATCATAAGTCACACAGACATGAAGTAAAATCCTTAACATTAATGCATTTCATTTGAGAAATATGAGTGAGCACCTTTTAAGCATTTCAATAATCATTGGAGATTTTACTCTATCATATTGAATTTAGTTAATCAATACTTGGAAGCAAATCAATATGACAACAAATATAGCAAAGGCATGAAATGGATTCTAATGGATAAGTGCATTGATGAGAATGAGATTGAATGCACATCTTAGCCAATTTAAATTCGACAAAGAATCTATTTCTTCACAGAGATACAACTAGAGTAAATAATTATTGATGGGAACTATATTTGATTAAGAAGATGAGTTCTTATACCTTTGCTTTTACCTTTCTTCTTTTGGGTGAAGAACAACCCATGAGGCTTGTGTACTTTCTCTTTTGTAGATTTTCATAATTGAACTCAAGAGAAATGTTAGTAGCAACACAAGCACTAGTTTCCATTTTTGTAATCATTTTGATAAGGAATGGGAAGCTAGATTACTAAATCATGGAAGCTTCATAGCATGAACTAGATTATCCATAGATGATGTTATGCTCAATTTTAACTCATAAAACAAGCATAAATAATCCTTTAAGATTATGGGAATAAATCTAATTCATGATATGGAAAGCGATAAATGTGAAAGAATCAAATCCAATTTAAGTAAGTAGAAGCACATCATAAGTCATTGGATTGATTTTTCTTTTTATGTTAGATTACATGCTTTTCCAAAGAGAAACCTATTCTCTATAAGTGAGACTACTTGGGTTACTTAGATAAAATCATTAATCTCACTATTCTAGTTATAGAGAGAGTTTTCCTCTTACAAGTGTCTTAAGGATTTGAATTCCTTACTTGACACCTTATTCTTTTGAGAACATGAAATATCTCTCTATATCTAGAATCATGGCAATAACAAGATAATTAGAGGAAGGATATGCCATGACATACTAGCAATAAATTAAAGCATGTAGATTACCATAGGATGGAAATGATGGGTATGCAATCTACCATATGAGAGGAAATTCTTCAAAGAATGATGATATGAATTTTAAAGACATTTGAAGCGCTACACATTTCTTATGTGACTACACAAGACACATAATAAAATACTTGCACTTCAAAAGCATAGAGGTTACCATCCTTTGACTTTCCTTCATGTTGTAGGCCTTGATTTTTCCGCATAAGATAATTCTTTATTTCCTACAACATCAATAACTTCCTCGAGATGATATGAGTTTAAGTAGTAGTTTGAAGAATAACCTTGGGTCAATCACGGATAAAGATCATTGAAGATTTGATAGCTTGAGTTAAATTGAATTAACTTTCTCAAACACCCCAAGGCTTCATACCATCTCCTTTTCCTACAAAGCTTGTCAAGCATATTTTGGTACCCATCGCTTGATGGGTCCATCACGGTTAGTCAACAAAGATCTAGGAACCCAAAAGTCCTTTGTGTTAGCACTAGGTAAACTCATTACCTTTCTAGCACAAGTTGCAATTTTGGGTTGCCTAGTTACATGAGAATTAATTGACAAGCTAGGAGTGGAATTGTTACCAATGGGACAATCCTTGCATTGATGTCCCTTCTTTCGGCATGTGTAGCATAGGCGTTTTTCAAGTTTTGAAGTTTTCTTCTTTCCTTGTTTGTTGCTTGCTACATGGTTAGTAAAAACTTTCTTTTCTAACCCTATGCCTTTTTGTTTTAAATGGGGACAAGATCTAAGCAAGTGTCCCTTCTTGGAGCATTTAAAACAAAGTCTATCATCCTTGTTAATAATCAAGCCATTTTTAATGTAGGGACATGACCTAATCAAGTGCCCCTCTTCAAAGCATTCACTACACCTCTTAATGTGAAGTGTGGCTTGATCATTACCTTGGATGTTACCTTTTGTGGAGGCGTGGTTGAGGCTTTTGGAGGAGATGTTGAATTTCATCTTTTGTTTCTTCCTCTTGGCAATCCTCAAATCCTTGACATTTTCTTCAAGGGATGTAGTGCATGCCTCGGTTGTTCCCGTCTCAAGCTTCTTCACCATGTGATCACGGTTATCTTGAGAAGGTTGGGCAATGCATTTCCCTTTTAGTTGTGTCAAGCTCTTCTTTAGCCTCTCATTTTCTTCCTTGAGCTTTTGATATGAATCATCATTTGTTCCTGCAAATTCAAGCTCAAAGGAAGATTTGCTTGTCGACAAACAACAAGCATTAGCACATGGTAATATAGTATCAATTTGAATACATGTGCACGAGTGAGGTTGTTGGGATTTTAAGTTTTCTATCACAACCTCATGAGCAACGTTTAATATGATATGATCATCCATAAGGTTTTCATGAGAACATAGAAGCATATCATATTTTTCTTGAAAAGCTAGATTTTCAACTTTTAGCTTTTCTACTTGGTCCTTAAGCAAGGTATTCCTATTTACTAATTGAGCGATACAATGTAAAGCGTTATCATGCTCAATTGAAACAGTTTCATACCTTTGGACCAAATCAACATGAGAGCACTTTAGCTCCTCATGTTCTTTAGTCAACTCGTCAAAGTGTAGCATTTTCATGGAGAGAACATCTTCTAGCCTTTGACGAGCTTCGCTTTGCTCTCTCGCTCTTTCTAGAAGTTTGAGCATGACCGCCTTATCTTCTTGGCTTAGGCGAGCGTAGAGATGCAAGAAGCTTCTTTCTTCCTCCTCATCCTCATTTGTCCTTCCTCTATCATTTTCATTAGCCACACAACATATGTGGGAATCGAAATGGGAAGACAAACCTTTTTGAGAGGTGGATTCATCGTTTGGTCTCCACCGTTCATTTTCTTCTTCTTCCTTGCAAGGGTTAGTATCACAAAGACTAAAGGAAGTAGAAGCATCAAATGAACTATCATGTTTGGACTCATCAAATTTATTTTTAATTCTAGTCCAAATATCATGCGCATCATGGATAGATTCATCATAGTTTGATATGAAGGCATGATAATCTTCTCTACTAAGAGAATTAGTTAAGATGTCAAAAGCTAGATAGTTTAAGCGATAACATCTTTGATCCTCCTCGGAATTAATTTTTCCATTGAAATTAGAGGAAAAAATACTCTTGTCTATAATTTGTTCTAATCGTGGATCTATGGTTCTAAAAGCATTTATCACACTAGTAGACCATGAGTCATAATTGGAACAATCATCAAATAATATTTCAAGAGTTACCTCTTTTTGAGTTATGTTCGATGGAGGAGTCTTCTTGTTCTTTTGGGATCTTTTACGAGCCATCACTTCGAGTTGTTAGACTCAAGATGAAGTGCCTAGCTCTGATACCAATTGAAAGTCGCCTAGAGGGGGGGTGAATAGGCGAAACCTGAAAATTAAAACTTTATCCCCCAACTAGATCCCTTGATTAGTGGTTAGAACAAGATATACAAATATCGGAGAATAGAAACTAAGTTCTTGCTTGAAAAGAGTATTGCTAAATAATGCGGAAGTGATAAATCAATACAACTAGTAAGTTATGGAATAACAAAGCAAGAAGCCTTAGATGAGAAGAGCACTAGGACAAGTTCTTTCTTGCAACGTGTTGCTTCACTAAATGGGAATTTAACTTGAAGCAACACCAAATGATATTAGCAAATAAAGGTACAAGAAAACTTAGAACAAGGGAAAGTAAACAAATCACAAGCAATAAACACAATGGACACGGGTGATTTGTTTTACCGAGGTTCGGCCCTCGAAGGCCTAGTCCCCGTTGAGGAGTCCACTTAAGGACGGGTCTTTTTCAACCCTTTCCCTCTCTCCCCCGATCACACAAGGATCGGTGAGCTCTTCTTCTTCTCAAGGATCACTCTCGATCCCACAAGGACCACCACAATTTTTGGTGTCTCTTGTTAGCTTTTACAAGCCTCCAAAACTTTGGAGGAAGTTCAATGGGAGTCAAAACTCCACGCGCAAATGAACACAAAGATGAAGCACACACTATCTCTCAATGAATCTCACAAGGCACTAGTGCTAAACTCAAATGAGTAGCTCTCTTTTGCTTGCTCTCTCTTTTGTGGCACTTGTGTTGGTTGTAGTGGTCTAAATCTTGTGTATAGGATGGATCAATGAATATATGTGGTTGGGAGGGCTTGAGTATGTCAACTATATGACTTGGAATGTTGCTTGGGCTCCCACACGTTGAAGTGGCCGGTTGGGGTGGTATTTATAGCCACCAACCAAAATCTAGCCGTTGGTGAAGGCTGTCTGTCGTATGGTGCACCGGACAGTCCGGTGCACACCGGACATGTCCGGTGCGACAGCCACGTCAGCAGGCCGTTGGGTTCCGACCGTTGGAGCTCTGACTGCTAGGCCTGCCTGGATGTCCGGTGGCGCACCGGACATGTACTGTAGAGTGTCCGGTGCGCCATGACGCGCGTGCCTGACTTCTGCGCGCTCTGGCGCGCATTTAATGCGCCTGCAGGTGACCATTGGCGCCGAAGTAGCCGTTGCCCCGCTGTCACACCGGACATGTCCGGTGTACACCGGACAGTCCGGTGAATTATAGCGGAGCAGCCGAAGTGAGTTCCCGAGGCTGCCGAGTTCGCGAGGCCGCTCATCTTTGGAGCACCGGACACTGTCCGGTGTACACCGGACAGTCCGGTGAATTATAGCGCGCCGGCTTCCGAGAATTCCCGAAGGTGAAGAGTTTGGAGTCGGAGTCCTCTGGTGCACCGGACATGTCCGGTGGCACACCGGACAGTCCGGTGCGCCAGACCAGAGGTGCCTTCGGTTGGTTCTTGCTCCTTTGTTTGAACCCAATACTTGGTCTCTTTATTGGCTAAGTGTGAATCCTTTGGCACCTGTATAACTTATATACTAGAGCAAACTAGTTAGTCCAATATTAGTGTTGGGCAATTCAACCACCAAAATTAATTAGGAACTAGGTGTAAGCCTAATTCCCTTTCAGACGGCACAACGATCAACAGAGCCGCGTCAGGGTTGACGCCCGACGGAGCTCGGCACTGTAGAGGGGGAGGAAGGAGGGAGAGGCAGGGGCACCAAGGACGACGTGGATTTGCGTGAGCGGGACGAAGGATGAAGTGGCTATCTTGGTCGGGGGCATCGGCATCATGCCTTGATGGCAGGAGCGGCGGGCGTAGGGGGGCATCGCGAGAGGACGGTTTCCTCGGTATTGTACTAATGTGCTATCTGCTCCTTGAATGCCTGAAATCAGTTTCTACTCTCCTTAAAGCGTACGTGTAGTAAAAATAAATATAATCTATTGTATGGACTTTTATCTATACTCTGGTGGTTGATTCCTAGTAGCAAGTAGCAATCTAGAATTTGTTCAATTAACCAAATGAAACACTTTGTTGCTGCAAATGGTGATCATGTTACATTAGTCTACGTTACATAGAGAGACTATAGAAGATTAGGTGTGGAAAGTTGTTGTTTTATAGGAGGAAGAAAAGGAGGAATGAGATTTATCCGAGGGAAGCGGAAAAACGCAAAGCGTGAATTATGTGGTGGCCACCTAGTGAATCTCTTTCAGTAAAACTCACCTCAGTTTGCTCACACGAGAGCGTTTCACTGAGGTGTTTCATTATCCTAACATATAACATGGTAAATACAAGGCCAAGAAGATCAAAAGTCAAGTCCTAATGATCCAATACCGAAAAAATGAAATTACAAATATAGTATTCCAAAAAATAGATACATGATAGAAACTGAGGATATGAGTTTGGGTCCTCATCGAGTCAAATTTGGGTATTGTTTGTTCTCTATATATGAAATCACTTAGATCCTTCCAAGTTGGTCTGCTTCAAGATAAACATAAATCTTACAGGACTTACGGAAGCAACATACTTTGCCACTGGAACGACCTTGTTATCGGTATATTTGACAAAATAATTGCTAACAGAACACCTTATAATTGGAACTAAATCACACTATTACAATGCTCCAAGAAAACCATACCAGATTTGGTCATATTACCACAATTTGCTTCTCCAGTAGAACTCCAGTGAATAATCCTAACACCTTCAGGAGAGAGAAAATAACTTTATGCAAAAATAAATAGCCAAGACAACAACTACCATTTATATTATACCCTATAATCTCAGATGTATGATCTTAAAATGGGTTAGTAATGATCAAACTGAACAAACAGAATCAGCATAGTGTACCAACTGAAGAAATTCCAAAAAAGACATGATTTAGGATTAGTTTGATGATCATTCATTAGGAACTTACCAAACTAAGAATTATGAGTATAGATTTACATTTAATAGGATATAGAATAGTAAGCATATGCGGATTTTGGTTTATAAAAATTGTTTGCAATTTATCATTCAAGTTGAATTAAAAACCAAACTGTTTATCTGATATATATCAGTGTTCCTTTATAGCTTCCATGTTCTCCTTAAGAACATCAGTAACAGTAGATTTATTTTTCTCAATGGAAATAAACCTTTAACAGATTCAGTACTTAAGCTTCTAAAGAAAAAAAATGAGTGTATAACTTATGGGTTATTTATCCAATGGAATTTAGATATTTCTAAAACAGATTGAAGCATCAAAGGGTACCTTAAATAATTTAATAGGTGTAGGAGCAAAATCCTAAAAAGGTAATGGAACAGAACTGTTAGTAGGACATCATGCAAGGGGATTGTATTAGCCACAATGGTAGCTATATATTCCATAGCATTCAGATATAAATATTATGGATGTTAGATCTAAGAATGGGCAAGAGGAGTTAAAAAATAATTGTTATTCCCTGACTATTATACCATAACCCTTAATAGCTATCTAGAAATATAAACATTGAAGGGTCAACAAATACCAACACTAAACAAGAATGTCCTAGCACAAATCTACAACAAATAGGAGATTGGGTCTAATGAAAGGCAAACACTTCCTTTGAAAAATTGTTTAAAAGCGGCAGTAGTCATGCATATTTGGCCAAAAAGATAATTTTTTTGCTAACTAATGATTAGGTGTCCAAAATGGTTTCATGTGCATTGGAACAAAACAAATTGGAAACACACGTCATGGGCAGGCCATATATGTCAGAGAAATGCAAATAGAACTAAATATAGTCGTATGCAAATAATACACGTACTACTGAGACATCTAAACATACATGTTAAGTCAGTTAGCGAAAAATAATAACTACAAAGAATTTTGTAAAAAAAGCATAGGATATTCTTATTGATATCCTATATGTATCTATGTCCATAGTAATCTCCTCTCTATATATTCTCCAGCATGAGCAGGCACCGACTTGTAGTTGACTGCTTGCAAAATTCTAAAGAAAAAGAAACCAACACATAGCAAATAATTAATAGACATATGCTTACTACATTGGACATGGCGTTCATGTTGCACACTAAAAACAATAAAATCGAATTGATCATATAAACCTAAAAAGGGAGAATTAATAGACAAGCATAAAAATGACAATGATACTAACGAAACATGAAGGCCCTTACTTAAATTGTTATGATATAGAAAAATCTAGCCTACTGAGAATGGGAAGGTTTTTGGATTGCTTCCTTTTGGTAATTTGTCTCTGTTACACAAGGAGAAGAATTCATGCCAATATTTTCCATGAAGCAAAATAGGCTACGAAATGATGTTTAGGAAATTAAATTATAAATAGTGGGATACCTTCACACAGATAAGCCAATAGCGATATATTGGGACGAAGTTTGTCTGCAAGTGGTGATTGATTTGGTTACTGATGGATGCATAACTCTAAATAATAATGAAGCCATGAAGGTAAAAAACCAATCGAATTTATGGATGTTTAGTATTTGCACCAACCTGAAATAAATGATACGAATATAATAATAAAAATTATCAATGCCAAGTGAACACACCTTGTGGTGCAAGGCCATCTCAACATGGTGGTACCTTAGGACAGATAAACCAAGGAAAAGAAAGGAATAATAGATTCCCCATACCATTTCAAGAAGTTGGTCTATGCTCAAAAGATTTGATGCAGGTACAGAAGATGTGTGAGTTTCTGTGTTTTCTGAAGGTTCCCCCAAAACATCATGGTCATTCCCCAGATCAATCAGCAAGCCCAGCTAAAAAAGTACATGTTTTTAGCATCGAAGTAGGAAACAGATGTGTCACTATGCCAGATGTATATACCTCTTGATGGAGACCAGTCTCATGAGACCTCGATGAAGGAATATCGACATACATTTAAAAGAGCCGAGTGCCTATAGAACACATGTCATCGGGAGTGAAATCAGTTACTCTTTGCCACCAGTCACATACAAAAAATGAGTTGTAATCACATAACAAAATATTGAACAAAGTGTTAACAAAACAATAAAAATAACTGGAATTTTGGAAATAGCTATTTCAGACAATGATCTATTCAAGAATCAGTTATTCTTTGCCAACAATCACACAAGAAAAGATGTATCCATAAACATTTAAAGAACACCATAATATAGACAGTAATACTAACGTTGGTAGCTCTTCCTTTAATTGTAGATTCTCCATTACAAATTTTGTAATTTTTGGATTACGATCTAATTGACCCCGCAAGACTTCTAATTCCTTTACAAGGTTTTCCTTCTCTTGCAAAAGATATGCTTCAACAGATAACTTCCTTGAAACAACCTGCTCCAGTCTTTTGATCCGTTCTTCATGAAACTTAGGCCTCATCTTGAAACAGCTTACCTCTTCTATCTTTTTGAGCTGCCTATGTGGGAACATAATATTTAAATCAGCAATCACATGGCTATCCATGTAGATTTTTGCTTTAAGTGCTTTGAAGGTAGAGATGCAAAATCATGAAGAACTACATACCTATTGTTCAGCAGTCTGCTTTGCATCTATTACTGCCTTCAATTTGTGGCCTACTTGGTCTTTCCCATCGATGGCAGCGAGAATGGAGGTGAGAACAACAACACCAACTTCCTAGAAACAGGTCTAAGACCACACGAAAGGGGTGGCAGAAATGGATCCCGACAACATTAAACTCTAGCAAGGGGCTCTTTAATACAGACATGTTCCAGACATAATGTTCCCATTTTCAGCAAAAACAAATATTAAAAGAGCAAATATGTGTGATGCAAATATAACTCATAATTCAACCGTTCCTTTACGAATAGAATCATTCTTGTTTTCTTTAAGAATCCAAAAGGGCATAAATATTGAAGACGGGTACTGATCATAGCCACCCAATCTAGCAACTTGTCTCTGCGAGCTAATGATAGTAAAGATATGATTACTTAACAACATGTGCACATAACAATGATCCGTGCATCCTAGCTCGGGAGGGACATTGGAGGACTTACCGGACCTAGCGGCGCGTCGTGAAGATCCAGCTAATTACATTTCTATGTTATGTTAACCCTTCTTGATAGACAATTCACATTTATCCTGTAAGAACCTACCAAATGCAACATAAATCAATGGATGAGTAAAAATAATTCAGCTAGAAACAGTGATGATGACTCATGGACAAGTAGGGTGAACTATAGTCACTACTACAGTAAACCTCTGTACAGGCGGTTTGGTTAGCCTCTACACAGGCGGTTCCAGGAACTGCTTGTGGTGCACCGCCTGTGATGTAAAACAACATCACAGGCGTTCAATCAAAAACCGCTTGTGATAGACACACATTACAGGTGGTCCAGTTTAAAGGAACTGCCTGTGATAGACACACATCACAGGCGGTTTTTTATCCTAGTCGCTTGTGTTAGCCACACATCACAGGTGGTTTTTAATGTAAGTCCGACTGCATACAATATAAATCATAGGCGGTTTTCAATATACAGATTCATATACAGAATTTTCAAACACAGATTCAATACACAGATTATACACAGATTTCATACACAAATTATACACAGATTCACACAGATTGCATACACAGATTTATACATATCAAGTTCCATAACATGTTCCATACACAGATTCATCCACATATCAAGTTCCATCGTCATACACAGATTTATACACATATCAAGTTGCATAACAACTCAACATCTGAAAGTTCCATAGACAACTAAACATCTAAAGTTCCTAACTAAAGACCTAAACACTGTGTGATATCGTGTACAAACTTAGTTCTGGGAATTGTTGCAAATTTCCATTTGTATTGTAGAATATCCCTTGTTGATGAAGAACTTCACGGCGCATAAAGTAAAGCAAGTCTCTTACAACCTTAGCCACGCCGACGGAAACCATATCTCTTTCTAACCATTCAGCATTGATCTTGGATTTAGGAACCTGCAATGAAAGCAAAAAGCAAGCAGTGCTAAGAGTAATGTGATGAGCAACAATATAACATAAAAATTGCAACATAGACAATGATAGCGAACTTACATCCTCACGATTGACCATGTAATGGAAGGTGACACGACACCATTCGCATACATAATAACCGCACAGGACAGTACCCGGAGGTTGTTTGTCACCATATGGAAATAATGATATTGACAAATTAGGCTTGTCCTCTGGATGTTCGCCGCCAAGATCTTTCCAATAAAAACGGTATGCACTGCATATAAGAATAACATTGTAAGATTAAGAATACATTTGTTAAGTTGTAATAAGTACAAGTGTGCAATAATAATCATACTTCTCTAAAATCTTCAAGAAGTCATTATACGTAGCCTTTTCCATTCTCAGTGAGTCGAAGACCACGACTTTACCATCCTTTGGAAAGATCATGATACAAATGTAGTGGTCACTATATAGACATAGACGAAAACACATGTTAAGATCACGATTGCCATAATTTATAGTTTAAAACCATGTCGAGAACTTACTTAAAGTGGTGCGGAGCTATTATTAAGTCCTTGCCATGTTGTACATGTTTATACATGGCTCGTCCAATGTATGCCGCCATTACCTTCATTTTCTTTCTCTGATTCTGTTTGACGGCTTTCTCAAATTGAGCATCATCCAAGTCTTTGTATTCTTCTCCATGTCTCCGAGCAACTTCTTTGTAGCGAGCTTGGGATATCATCAACGGGTCAAGAAACTCTGTCTTAAGTTGTTTCTTCTTATCATCCATGTATTGCATCCTATATGTAAAAGTGTTAATCGTTAGACTCTCGTTTATGTTTGCGTGTACAAAACTAACAAATATGAAAGTTTAGAGGTACTTACAAGCAAAAGAGGGTTAAGTAGTTGGTTTCCATCCTTTGTCGGTGGTACAACGACCAGAGATCGTTAAAGAATAAATGCCGCACAGGATCTATATTATCTTTGCTCCAAAATGCATCTTCTGGCACAACAAATGTGAAGTCCTCGAGTTTGTATTTGTTGCTAGCCACCATGTACCACTCATGCATTCTAATCTCCGGAGTCGACAACTTAGAAAGTTGCACCGTCGTCAAGAACGGCCTCCCATTCACAAATTTAGGAGGAACATCCTCCTTCTTGTATATCGAGATATTGGTTTTAAGACGTAATGATTCTCGAGTATGAATCATTCCATCTTCTTCCCATACTTCGAAATTGTCTATTTGGGACCGTGTGCGTACTCCATGAGATGCTGATTCCGCTTTTGATTGATTTGTCATAACACTCCGCAATTTATGCAGGTAGCGTGCCACTGATTCTGACGGTTTCTTGACATCGTCAGTGGTGATTCGCTGATGATTTTTCTTTGAAATAGTTGGCCCTTCAACATTGGTGTCAACCTTTGCTTCCTTTTTGATGTTTGTGTCGACATTCTGAGGAACAATTTTGTCTACGTCCCCCTCGTCGAGTTCCTTCGCAAGAGGTGATATGAAAGTTTCAACGATTTTTGTGGAGGTCGGTGTCATATTTTCCTGCACCATGGGGTATGGAATGATCGAACTATCTTTCTGTTGCATTGGTGTTGAATTCGGCGTTGGTGACTTATGACGCGTTACACGGCTTAAGATCGGCTCATCACCCAACTTGATGTCGCGTCGATGCCAAAGTACCAACTCGTTCATTTCCTCCTGCAAAGTTATGATCCCCTCAACTGGAAAGTCTATCTCCCAATCTTCACAACCACTGTCTGTGTTCTCTAGAACTTGGACCACAACATAGTGTGGCGGGACAGGATTATCCTTGTAGTTAACAAGTCCTGGTTTTACCAAACCAGTAGCAGCTTGTTTTGTTTTTGTCCCAGATCGATTGATTGGAATATGAAGAAAGCAAGGCTTGTCCTCAACAATATCGTCTACAGGGTACTTGGTGAAGTCTTGCACAGATCCTACGCTGCTAGGGACTATAGGTGGACTCATGTGGCCTGGCTTGAGTTCAAATGATATGCATTCTGTTTTCTTCATTTTGTTCATCACGTCATTAATAGCCTTTTGTACCCTTTCATCAATAGTCTCTTCAAGGGTCCTTTTCGACTTCTCGTGTTTCCTATATGACGACGCATACTCTGGAAATGCCTCTCTCCAGGAAATCTTAGAAGAGATTCCTCGAGCCCGTCCAGTGTGTTCAGGATTGCCTAGTGCTGCAGTTAGTATGTCATTCTCCCTTCGAGGCTTAAATTCGCCCTTCTTTCTCTTATCTGCATATTCTTGAATTTTTGTCGAAACTTTGCCTACCAATTCTGGATGCAAAAGTTTGCCGTCCTCACTCAAACCTGCCCGACCTAAGATCCAACGAATAGCTCGCTCATCGATATCTTTTAATATTGGGTCCAAAGTGTCGTTAGCTATAGCTTCCTCGATTATCCTATTCCACTGCACAACTTTATGGTGATATCCGGTTGACCCCAGGCTATGGGGGTGTTTGTTCATCTTCGCTCTCTGAGAATTAGTTTCGCCCAGTTCTATAGCCTTCAGTTCAGTCTTCTGACGAACAAATTGCTCCCACTGAGCTTGAGTGATTTTCCCCATTTTCTTGGGCGGAGGAACCTTATTCTTCTTAACAAATTCCCTATTCATCTCGGCC
Source organism: Zea luxurians (assembly GCA_029449295.1). NCBI lineage: Eukaryota > Viridiplantae > Streptophyta > Magnoliopsida > Poales > Poaceae > Zea > Zea luxurians. The sequence goes on from JAOPSE010000017.1 coordinate 53,398,376, forward strand.
TTCCACCCACGAAACATCTTGGCCATAGCAGAGAACATCGACTTCCTTACTGCATCCTCTGTGCCTTTTGGGAACTTGAATGACTCAGACAACTTAGCCCATAGCTTATTGCGGGTGTCTTCATCTAAATCCTTCCATTTTTGAAGTGTGATTGGCACTATATCTCTAACAGTAGACCCGCAGGAATTTCGAAACTTTGTAACCACGTCAAGTGGTTCTTCAGGAAACCCCTCTGCATTTAGTTTTGTTACGTACATAACTGCACCTTCTTTCATCCGATTGGGACCTCGTCGCCCTCGTTTCCGCTTATGTGGAACGGATGATTCAGGCATCGAAGCATCCTCCATGTTTCGTGTAGAACATGCATCCTCTTTCTTCTCTTCATTTGAAATCTATATATTGAAACAATTAATGGCCTTTCATATATGAACATTATTTTAGAATATAGTCGGCATATTTCTATTTACCTCTTCATCGTTGGGAATATAGTCGGCATCAAGCTCATCTGATGTTTTTTTCTTCCTTGGAGGTATAGGAGGACAAGGATTATCGTCACTAGAACTATCCTCCCTGCTCCCTTCACCGGAGCTGCTCGTTGTCTGCCATTCAAGTTTGGTCGCGTCTTCATCAACTTTGTTAGACGCACCGGTGCAGACCACATCCATCCTAGTAGGTACCTAGTGCACAGCTGGTTCCATCGATAAAGGGATATACTGTTAGTCTGATATACTGGTTCCATCAATAAGGGAACTTGGAGAAAAGGTGATTCAAAAGAAATCGAGCCCAAACCCGCCTCCGTGTCCCTCCTTTTACTCCCCAAACAGAAAGCCCAAACCCGCCTCTAGGGCAGGATCGGGCCGGGAAGCACGGAGCAGATAGAAGTGCACTTTCCAATGCAGTTAGACAGAGAAGGCATGGTTGTGATGTTATAATGCTGAAGGACACCAAGAAGAGATTATGGCCTGTCATCCACCACCACTGCCCGTTATTTGTGGGCTTCACCGAGGGCTGGAAACATTTGGTGACAGGAAATGACCTTCGGGCTGGGGACGTCTGTGAGCTTGTTAAGGGGCCAGACGATGGTGAGCCGGTGTACTCTGTCCGGATGTGTGGTCACAAAATTTAAAGCCGCCCCGGCTTCATCTGTGCGCTTCTCTTCTCTTACGTCAGCTACTAAGATCACTTAGCACCCCACCTAAGAGAAGAGAAGCGCACACATGAAGCCGGGGCGGCTTTAAATTTTGTGACCACACATCCGGACATAGTACACCGGCTCACCATCGTCTGGCCCCTTAACAAGCTCGCAGACGTCCCCAGCCCGAAGGTCGTTTGCTGTCACCAAATGTTTCCAGCCTTCGGTGAAGCCCACAAATAATGAGCAGTGGTGGTGGACGACAGGCCATAATCTCTTCTTGGTGTCCTTCAGCATTATAACATCACAGCCATGCTTTCTCTGTCTAACTGCATTGGAAAGTGCACTTCTATCTGCTCCGTGCTTCCTGACCCGATTCAGGCATTCAGCCGATGCCATTCTCCATATAAGTCCCAAACAGAGAATAGGGATGAGGTAGTCAAGATTTGGACACAAGTCCAAATTTGGTGCTACTCGGCACCATCGATATCACTACTAGCATCTATAGATATGGACACAAGTCCAAATTTGGTGCTACTCGGCACCATCGATATCACTACTAGCATCTATAGATATGGACACAAGTCCAAATTTGGTGCTACTCGGCACCATCGATATCACTAGGGAAAACAAATACATCAAAGAGATCCACTTCCCAAAAGTACTCGAAGATAGTTCATTGACTTGACACTCTCTAAGAGGTTCATACAAAATACATTATCTCTAAGAGTGAAACCTACGATACTCATATCGTGTTGTTTAGGACTAAACATCAACAACCCCTTGACTGGTCGCTATCATACTCAATTCCAAAATATTTTTCCAATATGTCGGCTTGAGTAAGGAGATCTGGGCTTGGGAGTTCCTCCAAATCATCTGCAGCTTCATCATCTTCAGCATATTGCAGGGCTTCATCTTGAATAATTTTAGCCCTCTTGGAGTCAGCATACTTTTTGATGGACAGAGCACACTTCTCAAGCATGTCACATACATCTCCAATTTGAAACAAAGTGGTCTTAAGTGTGTACACTGATTCCGGTTCACTAGTATCCACAACCCCATCAGTCACTAGACTGCGAATGATGTCGACATGTGTCTCGATGACTCGAGCTGAGCTCTCAACCATGTCAAGTGGCTCTTTTTCCATCTCTGAAACTGAAAATGACCAAGTCTCACAATCAAAATTGAGGTCGCAACAAAGGTAGGGATCAGAGGGAAAACAAGGATGTGGCTTATAGGGCAAAAAGAGGGATAGGTATTCAAAAAACTTAGAAGGGAGATAAGAACAAGTCTTATAACATAGGGAGATAATAACATTGTCATGGCTATGTACTTCCATGATGTATGTGGCCATAAGCACATTTGGCCTAATAATTATCAAACAAAGATAGGTAGTTAAAAAACACTAAAAATAGACTTCATTCGAAGGATACTAACACCTTAATGGTATACAAACATTTAATCAGCAGGGATAAAAGAAATAAAAAAACTGATACATGAGAAGTAATTGACAACCAAACAATAAGCAATAAGCATATTGACAATATATGTAAGTGAAAACAGCAAGTGAAGCACTTATGAAATACTCCAAGTACTTAGGAAACCTTCATTTTATAAGTGAAGACATGTTGAAACGCAATGTTATTAAGAGCATTTTTATGCTTGGCTCTTGAACTGAAATAAGAATGCATATACACAATTTGTTGTAGGCATGTTTCGTTTTGGAGCTCGTTTCCCAGGAGCAATTGTGTTACATGTATAGACATGTGAAAGGGAATTAGGCTTACACCTAGTCCCTAATTAATTTTGGTGGTTGAATTGCCCAACACAAAACAATTGGACTAACTAGTTTGCTCCAGTGTATAAGTTATATAGGTGTCAAAGGTTCACAACAAGCCAATTAAAAAGACCAAAGTTGGGTTCAAATTAGAAAGCTAAAGGCATCTCGAAAGGCTCCCTGGTCTGGCGCACCGGACAGTGTCCGGTGCACCAGGGAACCGCGCACAGAACTCCTCAGCCTCGGGAATTTCTGGGAGCCGGCGCGCTATAATTCACCGGACTATCCGGTGCTCCAAAGGGACGCGGCTCTAGAACTTGGCAGCCTCGGGATTTTGCAGTGGACGCTTCGCTATAATTCACCGGACATGTCCGGTGTACACCGGACTGTCCGGTGTAACAGCGGGGCAACGGCTACTTCGCGCCAACGGTCACCTGCAGGCGCATTCAATGCGCGCCAGAAGCGCGCAGAAGGCAGGCACGCCCATTCTGGTGCACCGGACATTGAACAGTACATGTCCGGTGTGCACTGGACATCCAGGCGGGCCCAGAAGTCAGAACTCCAACAGTCAAATTGCAACGGCTTTGGTGACGTGGCTGTCGCACCGGACATGTCCGGTGTGCACCGGACAGTCCGGTGCGCCATCGAACAGACAGCCTCAACAAACGGCTAGTTTGGTGGTTGGGGCTATAAATACCCCCAACCACCCACCATTCATGGCATCCAAGTTTTCCACTTCCCAACTACTCACAAGAGCTCTAGCATTCAATTCTAGACACACCAAAGAGATCAAATCCTCTCCAAATTCCACACAACGCCTTAGTGATTAGAGAGAGAGATTTGCTTGTGTTCTTTTGAGCTCTTGCGCTTGGATTGCTTTCTTCTTTCTTGATTCTTTCTTGTGATCAAACACTCACTTGTAATTGAGGCAAGAGACACCAATCGTGTGGTGGTCCTTGCGGGAACTTTGTGTTCCAAGTAATTGAGAAGAGAAAGCTCACTCGGTTCGAGGGACCGTTTGAGAGAGGGTAAGGGTTGAAAGAGACCCGGCCTTTGTGGCCTCCTCAACGGGGAGTAGGTTTGAGAGAACCGAACCTCGGTAAAACAAATCCGCGTGTCTCACTTCATTATTCGCTTGCGATTTGTTTCGCGCCCACTCTCGCGGACGCGATTATATTTCTAACGCTAACCCGGCTTGTAGTTGTGATTATTTTTGAGAATTTCAGTTTCGCCCTATTCACCCCCCCTCTAGGCGACTTTCAATTGGTATCGGAGCTCGGTGCTTCATTAGAGCCTAACCGCTCGAAGTGATGTCGGGAGATCACACCAAGAGGGAGATGGAGACCGGCGACAAGCCCACTACAAGCCAAGGGAGCACTTCATCGGAAGAGTCCCGCACCAAGAGGAAGGAGAAGAAGAAGGACTCCTCCAAAAGGAAGGAGAAAAGATCTTCTTCCTCACACCACAAAGAGAAGAAGGAAAAATCTTCTTTCCACAAGTCGCATCGGAAAGGTGACAAGCACAAGAGGATGAGGAAGGTGGTCTACTATAAGACCGACACTTCATCAACATCAACCTCCGACTCCGATGCGCCGTCCGTAACTTCTAAGCGCCAAGAGCGCAAGAAGTTTAGTAAGATCCCCTTACACTATCCTCGTACACCTAGACATACTCCATTACTTTCCGTTCCATTAGGCAAACCGCCAACTTTTGATGGCGAAGATTATGCTAGGTGGAGTGATTTAATGAAATTTCATCTAACCTCACTCCACAAAAGTATATGGAATGTTGTTGAGTTTGGAGCACAGGTACCATCCATAGGGGATGAGGATTATGATACGAACGAAGTGGCCCAAATCAAGCACTTCAACTCCCAAGCTACAACCATACTCCTCGCCTCTCTAAGCAAGGAGGAATACAACAAGGTGCAAGGGTTGAAAAATGCAAAGGAGATTTGGGACCTACTCAAGACCGCGCACGAGGGTGATGAACTCACCAAGATCACCAAGCGGGAAACGATCGAGGGGGAGCTTGGTCGCTTCCGTCTTCGCCAAGGGGAGGAGCCACAAGATATGTACAACCGGCTCAAAACTTTGGTGAACCAAGTGCGCAACCTCGGGAGCAAAAAGTGGGACGACCACGAGGTGGTTAAGGTTATTCTAAGATCTCTCATTTTCCTTAACCCCACTCAAGTTCAATTAATTCGTGGTAATCCTAGATACCCACTAATGACCCCCGAGGAAGTAATCGGGAATTTTGTGAGCTTTGAATCTATGATTAAAGGATCAAAGAAGATCAACGAGCTTGACGAACCCTCCACGTCCGAAGCACAACCGGTGGCATTTAAGGCGACGGAGGAGAAGAAGGAGGAGTCTACACCAAGTAGACAACCAATTGACGCCTCCAAGCTCGACAATGAGGAGATGGCTTTAATCATCAGAAGCTTTCGTCAAATCCTCAAGTAACGGAGAGGGAAGGACTACAAACCCCGCTCCAAGAAGGTTTGCTACAAGTGTGGTAAGCCCGGTCATTTTATTGCAAAATGAACTATATCTAGTGACAGTGACAGGGACGACGACAAGAAGGGAAAGAGGAGAGAAAAGAAGAAGTACTACAAGAAGAAGGGCGGCGATGCCCATGTTTGCCGGGAGTGGGACTCCGACGAGAGCTCCACCGAGTCCTCTTCCGACAAGGACGCCGCCAACATCGCCATCACCAAGGGACTTCTCTTCCCCAACGTCGGCCACAAGTGCCTCATGGCAAAGGACGGCAAAAGGAAGAAGGTTAAATCTAAATCCTCCACTAAATATGAATCCTCTAGTGATGATAATGCTAGTGATGAGGAGAATAATTTGCGTACCCTTTTTGCTGATCTTAACATGCAACAAAAGGAAAAATTAAATGAATTGATTAGTGCTATTCATGAGAAGGATGATCTCTTGGACTCACAAGAGGACTTCCTTATTAAGGAAAACAAAAAGCATGTTAAGGTTAAAAATGCTTATGCTCTAGAGGTAGAAAAATGTGAAAATTTGTCTAGTGAGCTAAGCACTTGCCATGAGACCATTAACAACCTTAGGAATGAAAATGCTAAATTAATTGCTAAGGTTGATTCTCATGTTTGTATTGATTCAACTTCCAATCCTAGAAATGATAATGTTGATTTACTTGCAAGGATTGATGAGTTGAATGTTTCTATTGCTAGCCTTAGAAATGAGAATGAGAAATTAATTGCTAAGGCTAAAGAATTAGATGTTTGCAATGTTACAATTTCCGACCTTAGAACTAAGAATGATATGTTGCATGCTAAGGTTGTAGAATTAAAATCTTGCAAACCCTCTACATCTACCGTTGAGCACACTTCTATTTGCACTAGATGTAGAGATGTTGATATCAATGCTATTCATGATCACATGGCTTTAATTAAACAACAAAATGATCATATAGCATTATTAGACGCTAAAATTGCCGAGCATAACTTAGAAAATGAAAAGTTTAAATTTGCTAGAAGTATGCTCTATAATGGGAGACGCCCTGGCATCAAGGATGGCATTGGCTTCCAAAGGGGAGACAATGTCAAACTTAATGCCCCTCCTAAGAACTTGTCTAACTTTGTTAAGGGCAAGGCTCCCATGCCTCAGGATAACGAGGGTTACATTTTGTACCCTGCTGGTTATCCCGAGAGCAAAATTAGGAGAACTCATTCTAGGAAGTCTCACTCTGGCCCCAATCATGCTTTTATGTATAAGGGTGAGACATCTAGTTCTAGGCAACCAACCCGTGCTAAGTTGCCTAAAAGGAAAACTCCAAATGCATCAAATGATCATGCTATTTCATTCAAAACTTTTGATGCATCATATGTGCTTACTAACAAATCCGGCAAGGTAGTTGCCAAGTTTGTTGGGGGCAAACACAAGGGCTCCAAGACTTGTGTTTGGGTACCCAAAGTTCTTGTTTCTAATGCCAAAGGACCCAAAACCGTTTGGGTACCTAAAGTCAAGAACTAAAATTGTTTTGTAGGTTTATGCATCCGGGGGCTCAAGTTGGATACTCGACAGCGGGTGCACAAACCACATGACAGGGGAGAAGAAGATGTTCTCCTCATATGAGAAAAACTAAGATCCCCAACGAGCTATCACATTCGGGGATGGAAATCAAGGATTGGTCAAAGGATTGGGTAAAATTGCTATATCACCTGACCATACTATTTCCAATGTTTTTCTTGTAGATTCTTTAGATTACAATTTGCTTTCCGTATCCCAATTATGTCAAATGGGCTACAACTGTCTATTTACTGATGTAGGTGTTACTGTCTTTAGAAGAAGTGATGATTCAATAGCATTTAAGGGAGTGTTAGAGGGTCAGCTATACTTGGTAGATTTTGATAGAGCTGAACTCGACACTTGCTTGGTTGCTAAGACTAACTTGGGTTGGCTCTGGCACCGCCGACTAGCCCATGTTGGAATGAAGAATCTTCATAAGCTTCTAAAGGGGGAACACATTTTAGGACTAACCAATGTTCATTTTGAGAAAGACAGGATTTGTAGCGCATGCCAAGCCGGGAAGCAAGTTGGCACTCATCATCCACACAAGAACATCATGACTAGTGACAGGCCACTGGAGCTCCTACACATGGATTTATTCGGCCCGATTGCTTACATAAGCATCGGCGGGAGTAAGTACTGTCTAGTTATTGTGGATGATTATTCTCGCTTCACTTGGGTGTTCTTTTTGCAGGAAAAATCTCATACCCAAGAGACCTTAAAGGGATTCTTGAGACGGGCTCAAAATGAGTTCGGCTTAAGGATCAAGAAAATTAGAAGCGACAACGGGACAGAGTTCAAGAACTCACAAATAGAAGGCTTCCTTGAGGAGGAGGGCATCAAGCATGAGTTCTCTTCTCCCTACACTCCACAACAAAATGGTGTAGTGGAGAGGAAGAATCAAACTCTATTGGACATGGCAAGAACCATGCTTGATGAGTACAAGACACCGGATCGGTTTTGGGCCGAAGCGATCAACACCGCCTGCTACGCCATCAACCGGTTATATCTACACCGAATCCTCAAGAAGACATCCTATGAACTCCTAACCGGTAAAAAGCCCAATATTTCATATTTTAGAGTTTTTGGTAGCAAATGCTTTATTCTTGTTAAGAGAGGTAGAAAATCTAAATTTGCTCCTAAAACTGTAGAAGGCTTTTTACTAGGATATGACTCAAACACAAGGGCATATAGAGTCTTTAACAAGTCCTCAGGACTTGTTGAAGTTTCTTGTGACGTTGTGTTTGATGAGACTAACGGCTCTCAAGTAGAGCAAGTTGATCTTGATGAGATAGGTGAAGAACAGGCTCCATGCATAGCGTTAAGGAACATGTCCATTGGGGATGTGTGCCCTAAGGAATCCGAAGAGCCTCCACATGCACAAGATCAACCATCCTCCTCAACGCAAGCATCTCCACCAACCCAAAATGAGGACGAGGCTCAAGTTGATAAAGATGAAGAACACAATGATGAGCCACCTCAAGACGACGGCAATGATCAAGGGGGAGACGCAAATGATGAAGACAAGGAGGATGAACAGCCAAGGCCGCCACACCCAAGAGTCCACCAAGCAATACAACGAGATCACCCCGTCGACACCATCCTCGGCGACATTCATAAGGGGGTAACCACTCGATCTCGTGTTGCACATTTTTGTGAGCATTACTCTTTTGTTTCCTCTATTGAGCCACACAGGGTAGAGGAAGCACTACAAGATTCGGATTGGGTGATGGCGATGCAAGAGGAGCTCAACAATTTCACAAGGAATGAGGTATGGCACTTAGTTCCACGTCCTAACCAAAATGTTGTAGGAACCAAGTGGGTCTTCCGCAACAAGCAAGATGAGCATGGTGTGGTGACTAGGAACAAAGCTCGACTCGTGGCCAAGGGGTATTCACAAGTCGAAGGTTTGGATTTTGGTGAAACCTATGCACCCGTAGCTAGGCTTGAGTCAATTCGCATATTATTAGCCTATGCTACTTACCATGGCTTCAATCTTTATCAAATGGACGTGAAGAGTGCCTTCCTCAATGGACCGATCAAGGAGGAGGTCTATGTTGAGCAACCTCCCGGCTTTGAAGACAGTGAGTACCCTAACCATGTTTATAGGCTCTCTAAGGCGCTTTATGGGCTCAAGCAAGCCCCAAGAGCATGGTATGAATGCCTTAGAAATTTCCTTATTGCTAATGGCTTCAAAGTCGGTAAAGCCGATCCTACTCTATTCACTAAAACTCTTGACAACGATTTGTTTGTATGCCAAATTTATGTTGATGATATCATATTTGGGTCTACTAACGAATCTACATGTGAAGAATTTAGTAGGATCATGACACAGAAATTCGAGATGTCGATGATGGGGGAGTTGAAGTATTTTCTAGGATTCGAAGTTAAGCAACTCCAAGAGGGCACCTTCATTAGCCAAACAAAGTACACTCAAGACATCTTAACCAAGTTTGGAATGAAGGATGCCAAGCCCATCAAGACACCCATGGGAACAAATGGGCATCTCGACCTCGACACGGGAGGTAAGTCCGTGGATCAAAAGGTATACCGGTCAATGATTGGTTCATTACTCTATTTATGTGCATCTCGACCGGACATTATGCTTTCCGTATGCATGTGTGCAAGATTCCAAGCCGACCCTAAGGAATCACACCTTACGGCCGTAAAACGAATCTTGAGATATTTGGCTTATACACCTAAGTTTGGGCTTTGGTACCCTCGGGGATCCACATTTGATTTGATTGGTTATTCGGATGCCGATTGGGCAGGGTGTAAGATTAATAGGAAGAGCACATCGGGGACTTGCCAGTTCTTGGGAAGATCCTTGGTGTCTTGGGCTTCAAAGAAGCAAAATTCGGTCGCTCTTTCTACCGCCGAAGCCGAGTACATTGCCGCAGGCCATTGTTGCACGCAATTGCTTTGGATGAGGCAAACCCTGCGGGACTACGGTTACAAACTAACCAAAGTTCCCCTTCTATGTGATAATGAGAGTGCAATCCGCATGGCGGATAATCCCCTTGAGCATAGCCGCACTAAACACATAGCCATTCGGTATCATTTTCTTAGGGATCACCAACAAAAGGGGGATATCGAGATTTCATACATTAACACTAAAGATCAATTAGCCGATATCTTTACCAAGCCTCTTGATGAACAAACTTTTACCAAACTTAGGCATGAGCTCAATATTCTTGATTCTAGGAATTTCTTTTGCTAATTTGCACACATAGCTCATAAATATACCTTTGATCATGTCTCTTTTATATATGCTATGACTAATGTGTTTTCAAGTGTATTTCAAACCAAGTCATAGGTATATTGAAAGGGAATTGGAGTCTTCGGCGAAGACAAGACTTCCACTCCACTCTACTACTCATCCTTCGCCGTCGCTCCGCTCCACTCTCCGTCTTTGGTATAATCTTCACTCATATGTTTTATCTGCCAAAGGGGAGAAAATAGTTAACAAAGAAGGGCTTATATCTCACTCAAAGTATCCGTTTTTGGCGATTCATGCCAAAGGGGGAGAAAGTATGAGCCCAAAGCAAAAGGACCGCACCACCACCTAATTTTAAAAATTTGGAGATTTTCAATTGGTCAATTTCAAATTAATACCTTACTGTGTTCTAAAGGGGGAGGAAGTAGTATTTCAAAAATGATATATCAAAACCCTCTTGAACACTAAGAGGAGGATCTCATTTAGGGGGAGTTTTGTTTAGTCAAAGGAAAAGCATTTGGATTAAAGGGAGAAAATTTCAAAACTTGAAAAAGCTTCTCAAAATCTTATTTATTTACCTTTGACTATCTTGCAAAAGGACTTTGAAAAGAATTTACAAAAGGATTTGCAAAAACAAAACATGTGGTGCAAATGTGGTCCAATATGTTAAAAACAAAGAAACAATCCATGCACATCATGTAAGTATTTATATTGGCTCAATTCCAAGCAACCTTTGCACTTACATTATGCAAACTAGTTCAATTTATGCACATTTATATTTGCTTTGGTTTGTGTTGGCATCAATCACCAAAAAGGGGGAGATTGAAAGGGAATTAGGCTTACACCTAGTCCCTAATTAATTTTGGTGGTTGAATTGCCCAACACAAAACAATTGGACTAACTAGTTTGCTCCAGTGTATAAGTTATACAGGTGTCAAAGGTTCACAACAAGCCAATTAAAAAGACCAAAGTTGGGTTCAAATTAGAAAGCTAAAGGCATCTCGAAAGGCTCCCTGGTCTGGCGCACCGGACTGTCCGGTGGCGCACCGGACAGTGTCCGGTGCACCAGGGAACCGCGCACAGAACTCCTCAGCCTCGGGAATTTCTGGGAGCCGGCGCGCTATAATTCACCGGACTGTCCGGTGTACACCGGACAGTGTCCGGTGCTCCAAAGGGACGCGGCTCTGGAACTTGGCAGCCTCGGGATTTTGCAGTGGACGCTTCGCTATAATTCACCGGACATGTCTGGTGTACACCGGACTGTCCGGTGTAACAGCGGGGCAACGGCTACTTCGCGCCAACGGTCACCTGCAGGCGCATTCAATGCGCGCCAGAAGCGCGCAGAAGGCAGGCACGCCCATTCTGGTGCACCGGACATTGAACAGTACATGTCCGGTGTGCACCGGATATCCAGGCGGGCCCAGAAGTCAGAACTCCAACGGTCAAATTGCAACGGCTTTGGTGACGTGGCTGTCGCACCGGACATGTCCGGTGTGCACCGGACAGTCCGGTGCGCCATCGAACAGACAGCCTCACCAAACGGCTAGTTTGGTGGTTGGGGCTATAAATACCCCCAACCACCCACCATTCATGCATCCAAGTTTTCCACTTCCCAACTACTCACAAGAGCTCTAGCATTCAATTCTAGACACACCAAAGAGATCAAATCCTCTCCAAATTCCACACAACGCCTTAGTGATTAGAGAGAGAGATTTGCTTGTGTTCTTTTGAGCTCTTGCGTTTGGATTGCTTTCTTCTTTCTTGATTCTTTCTTGTGATCAAACACTCACTTGTAATTGAGGCAAGAGACACCAATCGTGTGGTGGTCCTTGCGGGAACTTTGTGTTCCAAGTAATTGAGAAGAGAAAGCTCACTCGGTTCGAGGGACCGTTTGAGAGAGGGTAAGGGTTGAAAGAGACCCGGCCTTTGTGGCCTCCTCAACGGGGAGTAGGTTTGAGAGAACCGAACCTCGGTAAAACAAATCCGCGTGTCTCACTTCATTATTCGCTTGCGATTTGTTTCGCGCCCACTCTCGCGGACGCGATTATATTTCTAACGCTAACCCGGCTTGTAGTTGTGATTATTTTTGAGAATTTCAGTTTCGCCCTATTCACCCCCCTCTAGGTGACTTTCAACATGTTTCTTTTTTAAGCTTGTTTTCTAGAAGCAACCTTGTTACTATTTCCTAGAAGAAAATCTGTAGGAGACATCTTTTTCTTTGGTTCAAATTTAAATGTCAAGTAAGCTGTCTATTGTAGAAGTGAGTATCCCCATTTCAGAATAAAAAAGATGGCATTGAGTTCAATGTATATGCTGGTCGACTGAATTACAACAGATCAAGAGATGCATACGACGACTAGTGTTTGCCTAAGTTCAGGTTCCATTTCTAGCAATGTTGATTACAACATATGCTGGTCTGTTGTACTATAGAAATTGTTGGTCATCGTCTATGTAATAAAAATTGCTGGTCTGTTGCTCTATTGTAATGATAGCAATGACCAGCAAGTTTAGGTTCCATTTCTAGACAATGACCAGCAATGATAGCAAATTTCCCCTTAACAATGATAGCAATGTTGATCTGTTGTACTAATCACCAACATTTGTATGGCGGCATATGTGAATTAAGAGCTCGGGGAAGAAGAAATGGAACCTGAACTTCGACCTTACTTCGAGAGGAAGAAGAAAGAGCTCGGGGACGGCGGCGCTTCGGGCTCGGGGACCGTGACGGCGGCGCTCGGGCTCGGGGACTCGGCGCTCGGGCTCGGTGAAGGGGACGCCGGCGCTCGGGCTCAGGGACGGCGGCGCACTCGGCGCTCGGGCTCGAGGACGGCGGCACTCGGGCTTGGGGACGGGGACGGCGGCACTCAGGCTTGGGGATGGGGACGACGGCGCTCGGGCTCATGCTCGGGGACGACGGTGCTCGGGCTCGTGCTCGAGGACGGGGACACGGCGGCAGCCTGACGGCGCAACTGTGTCAGCTTGGGCGGGAAGAGTTAGGGTTCCTGCCGACCAACAAGCCTTTTATATTGTAAACAATCACAGGCGGATATTTAGAAAAACCGCCTGTGATAGATAACATCACAGGCGGTTGTTTATTCCGACCGCCTGTGATAGATTAACTTCACAGGCGGTCGGAGTAAAAAACCGCCTGTGATGTTATCTATCACAGGCGGTTTATCTAAATATCCGCCTGTGATGTGTGTACACTATAAAAGGACTAGCCCCCCACGGGTTCCAGAACCCTAACTCCCAGAACATTGACAGCACTGTAGCGGCGGCAGGTTTTTTTGAGATCTACAGGGAGAAGGTTTTGTTTTTGAGTTTATTGATTGATTTCAATAGTTTATGCATATATATGATCTCCATTTGTTTTCTTTCTTATTTTGATGCGATTTTTTGCCTCAATTTTGTAATATAGACCGGATTTGAAGAAAAGCTTTGGAATTCAAGATTTGGACTTATAATAGTTGATCTAGTTTAAAGATTCTTTAAAAACACAGTTGTCTCACCTCAAGGTACCTATTGCTGCAATGTTTGTTTCATTTTCATGCACATCAATTCGTTTCATGTTTTATGGATGAATTCAATTAATTAATGATTTTATTAATGTTAATCAATATAGGGATAGGTAATGGACCGAGGCTGGATGTACAATGTGCCAAGACCACATCTGTCGTATATTCGAAATTTGAGAAGCTTTATTGAAGCGGCCAACAAGCACGTGAATTTGCGAAAGGGCAAGGAGATATTATGTCCGTGCATCGATTGTGATAATAAGATAGCTTGGAGAGATAAAGGAGTAATCCAATCACATCTGCTAAAAAGAGGGTTTAAAAACAATTACACGATATGGTCAGAACATGGTGAGTTGGATCCGTGTGAAGTGCCTGGTAATGACGAGAGAGTTGTCGGAATTTTAGATCTTAAAGTTGATGGTAAAGTGGATAATGTGGACACTAATCAAGATTTTGATGAAGAATTTGTTTGCGAAGAGATGTTGCGCCATATGGAACCAGAAATGTTGAGTTCTGTGGGATCGTAGAAAGGGCTATCTAAAATGGAGGGACTGGAAAGTGCCTCAAAAGAACCTTTATATGATAAATCAAAGGGTTGTGACAAAGAGTTTACTACACTGCGTACAGTTCTAGAACTTCTGAAGTTGAAGGCTAGCGCTGGATGGTCTGATACTAGCTTCATAGATCTTTTGAATTTTCTGTCCCAATTACTACCAAAACCCAACAAACTACCAACAAGCACTTATAAAGCGAAGAAGCTTATATCTCCCATAGCTCTGGGTGTGCAAAAAATTCATGCATGTCCGAACCATTGTATTCTGTATCGTGGCGATTTTGAGAACGCATCAAGATGCCCAGTTTGCAATGTCAGTCGATACAAGAAGAGCTACAATCAAGACTGTGTAAAAAAATTCCCGAAGAAAAAAAACAAGAAATCCACTATTGGACCTGAAAGTGACGATGACACTTTTGATGACATGGATGAGAAAAAGAAGCCAAAGATCCCGGCTTTGGTGATGTGGTATCTTCCAGTAATTGATCGCTTAAAATGTTTGTTCTCAAATCCTAGGGAGGCTGAGCTTATGCGTTGGCATGCTGAAAATCGCAAGCAGAATAACAAACAGATTCGACGGCCTGCTGATGCATCACAATGGAAAAATTTCGATCTTATGTATCCTGAGTTTGCCAAAGAAAACAGAAATGTAAGATTTGCTTTGGGTACAGACGGAATGAATCCATTTGGTGAAAAAAGAAGTGTACATAGCACCTGGCCCATGACTTAACGATGTACAACCTTCCATCATGGCTGTGTCACAAAAGAAAGTACATTATGTTGACTATTCTTATTCAAGGTCCGAAATCAGCTGGTGTTGATATTGATGTGTTCCTAGAACCTCTTATGGAAGATATGACAAAGCTCTGGAATGAAGGAGTTAGAATATGGGATGAGTATTGCCATGAGTATTTCAACTTAAGAGCAATTATATTTGTTACCATCAATGATTCTCCTGGTGGCGCCACACTATCAGGACAAAAGACTAAAGGAAAGAATGGTTGTGTAGTGTGCGTCGATGGAACTACTTCCATGTACCTTAAATCATCCAAGAAGTTGGTGCTCATGGGACACAAACAGTTCTTGATGAAGCAGCATAAGTACCGAAAGATGAAAGAGGAATTTAACAATGAACTGGAAAGTGAAGGTGCACCAAAGCCTTATAGTGGGAAACTTGTTTTTGAAATTGTAAAGAACATTCATGTTGTATTCGGAAAGGGAAAAAACAAAGGAGAAAAGAGAAAGAGAACTGACCCTTCAACTTACACAGCTTTCAAGAAGCAATCAATTTTTTTCAAGTACCTCCCATACTGGAAGGATATGGAAATTTGCCACAGCATTGATTTGATGCATGTAACAAAAAATGTTTTTGACAGCATCATTGGAACCTTGTTGGGCATGCCGAGTAAGACAAAAGACGGACTTAAATCATGCAATGATCTAGTAGATCTTCAAATCAGACCGAAACTTCATCCAGTGGATAGTGGCAAAGGGAAGCCTTACCTCCCCCCCAGCTAGCTACAACTTGTCAGTTGAGGAGAGAACAAAGATTTGCAAATGTTTGCGTGGGGTCAAAGTGAGAGCACCTAGAGGGGGGGTGAATAGGTGATCCTGTAAAACTTGAAACTTAATGCCACAAAACTTGATTAGGAGTTAGCACAATAATGCCAAGTGGCTAGAGTGGAGTCTTAGCAAAAACACAATAACCACAAAGAGATCAACACAGAGATAGACACAGTGGTTTATCTCGTGGTTCGGCCAAGTACAAAACTTGCCTACTTCCACGTTGTGGCGTCCCAACGGACGAGGGTTGCAATCAACCCCTCTCAAGCGGTCCAAAGATCCACTTGAATACCACGGTGTTTTGCTTAGCTTTACTATATCCCGCTTGCGAGGAATCTCCACAACTTGGAGTCTCTCGCCCTTACAAAGATGTTCACAAAGAAGCACGGAGTAAGGGAGGGATGAGAAACTCACACAAGACAAAAAAATCACAGCAAGTACGCACACACAAGACCCAGACTTGAGCTCAAAAGACTATCACGAAGTTCTCACTAGAACCGTGCTCAAATCACTAAGAATGTCGAACAAGTGCGCAAGAATGAAGTGTGAGTGATCAACAATGCTCTAACGATGCTTGGTGTACTCCTCCATGCGCCTAGGGGTCCTTTTTATAGCCCCAAGGCAGCTAGGAGCCGTTGAGAGCATTCCAGGAAGGCAATTCTTGCCTTCTGTCGTCTGGCGCACCGGACAGTCCGGTGCACCACCGGACACTGTCCGGTGCGGATTTCTTTCCTTATTTGGCGAAGCCGACCGTTGAAGATTCAGAGCCGTTGGCGCACCAGACACTGTCCGGTGCACACCGGACAGTCCGGTGCTCCAATGTGACCGTTGGCTCGGCCACGCGTCACGCGCAGAATCCTCGGCCGACCGTTGGCCCGGCTGACCGTTGGCTCACCGGACAGTCCGGTGCACCACCGGACAGACCGGTGATTTTTAGCCGTACGCCGTTAATCACTTCCCGAGAGCGACGACTTCGCCTGTGAATGGCTCACCGGACAGTCCGGTGCACCACCAGACAGTCCGGTGATTTATAGCCGTACACCACCGTCGAAGTCCCGAGAGCAGCAAGTTTGCCAGAGCCAGCCTGGTGCACCGGACACTATTAGACTTTGGCTGAACAAAGCCATCTCTTTTCCAACTTGATTTTTCCTGTTTCCAGGACTTAGACACAATACATTAGTCCATAAAACAATGTACTAAGTCTAGAAACATACCTTTACTTTTGATTTGCACTTTGTCCATCACTTGGGATACTTTAACACTTAAGCACTTGTGTTGGCACTCAATCACCAAAATACTTAGAAATGGCCCAAGGGCACATTTCCCTTTCAATCTCCCCCTTTTTGGTGATTTATGCCAACACAACATAAAGCAACTAGAACAAGTGCAATATCAATGCAAATGAAAACTCAAAATTGTTTTGATTCAAATTTGGCATATATGGATCACTCTTTGCCACCACTTGGTTTGTTTTTGCAAATCAAACTCAATTTCCTTTCTCTAAGTCAAATTCACTTGTAGAGACATAAAGAGAGGTATTCTAAGAGAAATTGATCAAAGATTCAAAAAACTCCCCCTTTTTCCCATAATCAAACGTTCTCCCCACAAGAGACCAACTTTTGACAAAGAAATACAATAAGAGAATTTTGACAAAACAAAAACTCTATTCTACTGTTTTCAAAAATTCTCAAGTGGTAGCTGATCCATTAATTGCTTTGGCCTTATTCTCTCCCCCTTTGGCATTAAGCACCAAAATGGGATCAATCTTGGCCCTAGAACCCCATTGCCTCACCAAAATCTTCAAATAAGTATACAAAGGCAATAAGAGTACATGAGATGAACTTGGAATAAGTTACCCTCTCATCGGAGTGCAGTGGAAGTCTTTCATGGTCCAAGTCCATCTTTTCCCTTTCAACCTTCCTTTGAGACTAAATCAAGCAAACTCAAGCACACGGTTAGTCTCAAAGGGTCAGGTTGTAGCACATCTCCCCCTAAATATGTGCATCACTTGCAAAAGGACTTGTGAGGTCCGAGGAGTGCTTGTACAACTTGAGCGCCTTAGAGAGCTTACACACGTGGTCGGGGTATCATTCATCCTCGAAGCCAGGGGGTTGCTCCACGTACACCTCCTCCTTGATCAGCCCGTTGAGGAAAGCGCTCTTCACATCCATTTGGAACAACCTGAAAGAATGGTGAGCGGCATATGCTAGCAAAATACGAATTGATTCTAGCCTAGCCACAGGAGCAAAAGTCTCCTCAAAGTCCAAACCTGCGACTTGGGCATAACCTTTTGCCACAAGTCGAGCCTTGTTCCTCGTCGCCACCCCGTGCTCGTCCTGTTTGTTGTGGAACACCCACTTGGTTCCCACAACGTTTTGCTTGGGATGAGGCACCAGTGTCCAAACTTCATTACGCTTGAAGTGGTTGAGCTCTTCCTGCATGGCCAACACCCAGTCCGGATCTAGCAAGGCCTCTTCTACCCTGAAAGGCTCAATAGAAGAGACAAAGGAGTAATGCTCACAAAAATTAACTAATCTAGAACGAGTAGTTACTCCCTTGCTAATGTCACCCAAAATTTGGTCGACGGGATGATTCCTTTGAATCATCGCTCGAACTTGGGTTGGAGGTGCCGGTTGTGCTTCTTCCTCCATCACATGATCATCTTGTGCTCCCCCTTGATCACATGCCTCCTCTTGATGAACCTATTCATCGACTTGAGTTGGGGGAAGCACCATTATTGAGGAAGAAGGTTGATCTTGCTCCAATTGTTCCTGTGGTCGCACATCGCCAATCGCCATGGTGCGTATTGCGGCCGTTGGAACGTCTTCTTCATCTACATCATCAAGATCAACAACTTGCTCTCTTGGAGAGCCATTAGTCTCATCAAATACAACGTCGCTAGAGACTTCAACCAAACCCGATGATTTGTTGAAAACTCTATACGCCTTTGTATTTGAGTCATATCCTAACAAAAACCCTTCTACAGCTTTGGGAGCAAACTTAGAATTTCTACTTTTCTTCACTAGAATGTAACATTTGCTCCCAAATACACGAAAGTAAAATACATTGGGTTTGTTACCGGTAAGAAGCTCATACGAAGTCTTCTTGAGGAGGCGATGAAGATACACCCGGTTGATGGCGTGGCAAGGCGTGTTCACGGCTTCCGACCAAAAGCACTCGGGAGTCTTGAACTCTCCAAGCATCGTCCTCGCCATATCGATGAGCGTCCTGTTCTTCCTCTCTACCACACCATTTTGCTGTTGTGTGTAGGGAGCGGAGAACTCGTGCTTGATCCCTTCCTCCTCAAGGTACTCCTCCACTTGAAGGTTCTTGAATTCGGACCCGTTGTCGCTCCTTATCTTCTTCACCTTGAGCTCAAACTCATTTTGAGCTCTCCTTAGGAAGCGCTTGAGGGTCCCTTGGGTTTCAGATTTATCCTGCAAAAAGAATACCCAAGTGAAGCGGGAAAAATCATCAACTATAACAAGACCATACTTACTTCCTCCTATGCTTAGATAGGCGACGGGTCCGAAGAGGTCCATATGAAGCATCTCCAACGGTCTTGATGTGGTCATCACATTTTTGGTATGATGAGAACTTCCCACCTGTTTACCTGCTTGACAAGCTGCACAAGGTCTATCTTTTTCGAAATGCACGTTAGTTAGACCTATCACGTGTTCTCCCTTTAGAAGCTTGTGAAGGTTCTTCATTCCCACATGTGCTAAACGGCGATGCCACAGCCAGCCCATGCAAGTCTTAGCAATTAAGCATGCATCTAGACCGGCCTCCTCTTTTGCAAAATCAACTAAATAAAGTTTGTCGTCTAGTACACCCTTAAAAGCTAGTGAACCATCACACCTTCTAAAGACAGACACATCTACATTTGTGAATAAACAATTATATCCCATATTGCATAATTGACTAACGGATAACAAATTATATCCAAGTGACTCAACTAAAAACACATTAGAAATAGAGTGCTCAGATGAAATAGCAATTTTTCCTAACCCTTTCACCTTGCCTTGGTTCCCATCACCGAATATTATTGAATCTTGGGGATCCTTGTTCTTGACGTAGGAAGAGAACATCCTCTTTTCCCCCGTCATGTGGTTTGTGCATCCGCTATCGATAATCCAGCTTGAGCCCCCGGATGCATAAACCTGCAAGGCAAATTTAGGCTTGGGTTTTAGGTACCCAACTCTTGTTGGGTCCTACAAGGTTAGTCACAATGGTCTTAGGGACCCAAATGCAAGTTTTATCTCCCTTGCATCTTGCCCCTAACTTCCTAGCAATTACCTTCTTATCCTTTCTACAAATAGCAAAGGACGTATTGCAAGCATAATAAATTGTAGAAGGTTCATGTATTACTTTCCTAGGAACATGAGCAACATCTCTCCTAGGCATATGGTGAATGACATTTCTCCTAGGCATATCTCTATCATGCATATACGAAGAACTTGAAGCAATCATTGCATTTGAATCATAAGCATTTCTAGAATGTCTCCTATCATGGTATATGAAAGCATGGTTCCTTTTAGCATTACTAGCCATAGGGGTCTTCCCTTTCTCCTTGGCGGAGATGGAAGCTTTATGGCTTGTTAAGTTCTTGACTTCCCTCTTGAAGCCAAGACCATCCTTAATTGAGGGGTGTCTACCACTCGTGTAGGCATCCCTTGCAAAGTTTATTTTATCAAATTCACTCTTGTTAGTCTTAAGTTGGGCATTAAGACTAGCCAGTTCATCATGCAATTTGGAAATTGAAACTAGGTGTTCACTACAAGCATCAACGTCAAAATCTTTACATCTATTGCAAATTGTAACATGTTCTACACAAGATGTTGATTTATTTGCTATTTCTAACTTAGCATTTAAATCATCATTTATGCTCTTTAAGCTAGAAATAGAGTCATGGCATGCAGACAATTCACAAGAAAGCATTTCATTCCTTTTAATTTCTAAAGCAAGGGATTCTTGAGCCTCTACAAACTTATCATGTTCTTCATACAAAAGATCCTCTTGCTTTTCTAATAACCTATTCTTATCATTCAAGGCATCAATTAATTCATTAATTTTATCAACCTTGGTTCTATCTAGGCCCTTGAATAAACATGAATAATCTATTTCATCATCATCACTAGACTCATCCTCACTTGAAGAAGCATAAGTAGTATTCCGAGTACATACCTTCTTCTCCTTCGCCATGAGGCATGTGTGAAGCTCGTTTGGGAAGAGGGCCGATTTGTTGAAGGCGGTGGCGGCGAGTCCTTCGTTGTCGGAGTCGGACGACGAACAATCCGAGTCCCACTCCTTGCCAAGGTGTGCCTCGCCCTTAGCCTTCTTGTAAGCTTTCTTCTTCTCCCTTTTGTTCCCTTGTTCCTGGTCACTATCATTATCGGGACAATTAGCGATAAAATGACCAATCTTACCACATTTGAAGCATGAGCGCTTCCCCTTTGTCTTGGTCTTGCTTGGCTGCCCCTTGCGACCCTTTAGCGCCGTCTTGAAGCGCTTGATGATGAGGGCCATCTCTTCATCATTAAGCCCCGCCGCCTCAACTTGCGCCACCTTGCTAGGTAGCGCTTCCTTGCTCCTCGTTGCCTTGAGAGCAATAGTTTGAGGCTCTTGGATTGGTCCATTTAGTGCATCGTCGACGTATCTTGCCTCCTTGATCATCATCCGCCCGCTTACAAATTTCCCAAGAATTTCTTCGGGCGACATCTTGGTGTACCTAGGATTCTCACGAATATTGTTCACAAGATGTGGATCAAGAACAGTAAAGGACCTTAGCATTAGGCGGACAACGTCGTGGTCCGTCCATCGCGTGCTTCCGTAGCTCCTTATTTTGTTGACGAGGGTCTTGAGCCTGTTGTACGTTTGGGTTGGCTCCTCGCCCCTTATCATCGCGAATCTCCCGAGTTCGCCATCCACCAACTCCATCTTGGTGAGCATGGTGACGTCGTTCCCCTAATGAGAGATCTTGAGGGTGTCCCAGATCTGCTTGGCATTATCCAAGCTGCTCACCTTATGATACTCGTCCCTGCACAAAGAGGCTAATAACACAGTAGTAGCTTGTGCGTTTTTATGAATCTGTTCATTGATAAACATAGGACTATCTGAGCTATCAAATTTCATTCCACTCTCTACTATCTCCCATATGCTAGGATGAAGAGAGAACAAGTGACTACGCATTTTGTGGCTCCAAAATCCGTAGTCCTCTCCATCAAAGTGAGGAGGTTTACCAAGTGGAATGGAGAGCAAATGAGAACTTTGCGGAATATGAGAGTAATCGAAAGAAATGTTTGAATTGACCGTTTTCTTTTTCTCGTAGTCATAGTCGTCCTTTTGGGAAGAAGAGGACTCGTCGCTGTCGTCGTAGTAGACGATCTCCTTGATGCGCCTCGTCTTCTTCTTCTTCCCATCTTTTCGTTTGTGGCCCGAGCCCGAGTCGATAGGCTTGTCGTCTTTCGGCTCATTGACGAAGGACTCATTCTCTTTATCATTGATCACAATTCCCTTCCCCTTAGGATCCATCTCTTCGGGCGATTAGTCCCTTTCTTGAAAAGAACGACTCTGATACCAATTGAGAGCACCTAGAGGGGGGGTGAATAGGTGATCCTGTAAAACTTGAAACTTAATGCCACAAAACTTGATTAGGAGTTAGCACAATAATGCCAAGTGGGTAGAGTGGAGTCTTAGCAAAAACACAATAACCACAAAGAGATCAACACAGAGATAGACACAGTGGTTTATCCCGTGGTTCGGCCAAGTACAAAACTTGCCTACTTCCACGTTGTGGCGTCCCAACGGACGAGGGTTGCAATCAACCCCTCTCAAGAGGTCCAAAGACCCACTTGAATACCACGGTGTTTTGCTTAGCTTTACTATATCCCGCTTGCGAGGAATCTCCACAACTTGGAGTCTCTCGCCCTTACAAAGATGTTCACAAAGAAGCACGGAGTAAGGGAGGGATGAGCAACTCACACAAGACACAAAAATCACAGCAAGTACGCACACACAAGACCCAGACTTGAGCTCAAAAGACTATCACGAAGTTCTCACTAGAACAGAGCTCAAATCACTAAGAATGTCGAACAAGTGCGCAAGAATGAAGTGTGAGTGATCAACAATGCTCTAAGGATGCTTGGTGTACTCCTCCATGCGCCTAGGGGTCCTTTTTATAGCCCCAAGGCAGCTAGGAGTCGTTGAGAGCATTCCAGGAAGGCAATTCTTGCCTTCTGTCGCCTGGCGCACCGGACAGTCCGGTGCACCACCGGACACTGTCCAGTGCGAATTTCTTTCCTTATTTGGCGAAGCCGACCGTTGAAGATTCAGAGCCGTTGGCGCACTGTCCGGTGCACACTGGACAGTCCGGTGCTCCAATGTGACCGTTGGCTCGGCCACGCGTCACACGCGGAATCCTCGACCGACCGTTGGCTCACCGGACAGTCCGGTGCACCACCGGACAGACCGGTGATTTTTAGCCGTACGCCGTTAATCACTTCCCGAGAGCGACGACTTCGCCTGTGAATGGCTCACCGGACAGTCCCGTGCACCACCGGACAGTCCGGTGATTTATAGCCGTACACCGCCGTCGAAGTCCCGAGAGCAGCAAGTTCGCCAGAGCTAGCCTGGTGCACCGGACACTGTCCGATGCACCCAGACTGAGCAGACTTTGGCTGAACAAAGCAATCTCTTTTCCAACTTGATTTTTCCTGTTTCCAGCACTTAGACATAATACATTAGTCCATAAAACAATGTACTAAGTTTAGAAACATACCTTTACTTTTGATTTGCACTTTGTCCATCACTTGGGATACTTTAACACTTAAGCACTTGTGTTGGCACTCAGTCACCAAAATACTTAGAAATGGCCCAAGGGCACATTTCCCTTTCACAAAGTGCCCACAAGTTTCTCATCCAATATCAGCAAACTAGTCAGGATGAAGGACTTGTCTCTATTTGGCTACAACTCTCATGACTGCCATGTGATGATGACGGTGTTCCTCCCAATTGCGGTAAGAGCCCTCGAAACAGAGCATGTCAAAGTTGTCATCACACGCTTGTGTTACTTTTTCAATGCGGTTTCACAAAAAGTAATAGCTCTAGAAGACTTGGACTATCTAAAGGCATACATCATCGAGACTATGTGCAAGCTTGAAATGTGTTTTCCTCCATCATTTTTTGATATGCAAGTACACCTAATCATACATCTCGTGGATCAGATAAAAATATTAGGGCCACTATATTTACATCATATGTTTCAGTTGGAGCGATACCTGGGAGTATTAAAAGGTTATGTGCGAAATCGCGCTCACCTAGAGGGTTCAATCATGGAGGGATACACTACAGAAGAAGTGATTGAGAGCTGTATAGATTACATCAGTGACGGAACAATGATAGGTGTGCCTGTACCTAAACATGAGGGTAAACTATGTGGGAGAGGGAGAATGGGCAAGAAAACTTTTCGCGTTGAGGATTACAAGCTAGTACATTGTGCTCATGGTAGTGTACTACAACATCTCACGATAGCCGAGCCTTACATAGAGGAACACCTGGATGAGCTTCGTAAAGAAAATCAGAACCGCACAGAGGACTGGATCATGAGGGAGCACAAACATCGTTTCAGCGAATGGTTAATGGACAAAAACATCCCATTCGGAGACTCTTTGGAAGAGAAAACAATGAAGAATTTGGCTTCTGGGCCATCGTGTTTTGTGACATCATGGCAAGCATATGACATCAATGGGTACACATTCTATACTAAAACAAAAGACATGAAAAGTGTTGCACAAAATAGCGGTGTTCGTATCGATGCTTTTGACCTACATGGACAGAAGACCACATATTTTGGATTCATAGAGGAAATATGGGAACTTGATTATGGCCCAAGCATGAAAATACCCTTATTTAAGTGCCAATGGGTACAAAATTCCGTGGGGGTGATAGTGGATAACTACAGACTCACACTGGTAGACTTAAAGAAAGTAGGATATAAAGATGGCCCGTGGGTTCTCGCCGAATGTGTTGCACAAGTGTTCTATGTACTCAATCCAGCAGATGAGAAGATGCATGTAGTTATTTCTGGAAAGCAAAAAATTGTTGGAGTTGAGAATGTGGGAGACCAAGATGAGGAATACAATAAGTATGAAGAGATGTTCGTCTTTAACGGTCCAGAGAGAATCAAGCGTGTGGAAAAGAAAATTGATAAGAACTTAAAGCCATACATGCGGAAAAATGGTAGTTCATGAAAAATTGTATGAATCAAATTGTATTTGTTATCATGTATGATCGACTATGAATTGTGGTTGCCAATTAATTTAAAATCTCTCTAGTTATCTATGTGTGCTATTATAATTCATTTAAATTGTATTTGCATATTTTTGTAAAAAAAATAAATATTAATACATTTAAATTGTATTTGCATATTTCTGTTAAAAATTAAAATATTTTCATATTTAAATTGTATTTTCATATTTTCACAATCACAGGCGGTTTTTCCTTAGGGTCCGTTTGTGAAAAGGATAGAGCACCACAGGCGGTCCTAAACAAAAATCACTTGTGATACTATTACATCACAGGCGTACCGAACCGCCTGGGACATCACAGGCGGTTTTCAAACCGAACCGCTTGTGATGTAAAAAGCCTACCGCTTGTATAGAGCCAAATTGTACTAGTGAGTATTCAAACACACCAGCATACATCATGTTTTAACCAACATCAGGTCACTCTATTAGGCCATCATGTTAATACCCGTTTTAACCAACATCAACATCCATCATGTTGTAGGTCATTTAAGTAGTAACTTTGAGAAGGAACAAATATGTCTATTTAGACAGGTTACTGGAAAGCCCTGGACTTTAGATGAGTTTATCAACTATGTGCAACACCTACAAAACCAAGTGGAGGTAAATCACGAATCATGATAGTTAAATATTAGTGCTAAAATTGTGGCACCTTCAGACAATAATTTACAAATCATATAGGGGATGGGTAAAAGATATCAGAGATGCTCTCACTTTAAAGGCAACAATGGAATATATCAAACTATGTGCTCCTGTGTATTAAAGATAACAATACCGAGAGCTACCATGCAAAGCCTGTGCTCCCCTGCATCGACAACGGCCAGCTCTCTGCATCGAGTGGTCTGGATAAGCACGAGCTCCACCAGCGACAGCTCCATGCTACGCGGGTCAAGCACGAGCATGTGGCGGTCCCAAGTGTTCACCTAGTAGAAGCAGCCGCAGGCGTAGTAGCACACCAGCGCCTTGGGATCTTTGATCTCTAGGCGGAGTGGGAGCTAACGGAGGCGACACGAGACCAATTCCAGGTGGCCGAGGAGAAGATGAAGACCACGACGTCGTACCACGACCGTGTGCTATAGATCATCTAGAACACCGACTCGTCCTTCGCCTCTCCGAGATCCGGTGCTAAGAAATGCTCCAGATCTACACCGTCTTGGTACGACACGACGGAGGAGGACAAGAGCTCGCTGGGGATGGTGGGGATCTGGACGTACCGACGGTGCAAGGGATCGCATGGTGCGAGGTCCACGAACGCGGTGGCGGCTGGGGAGGAAGGAGAAGCTGAAGTCAACGGCCCACGCGACGACGCGTGCAGCGAGAGCGCACTGGTATGGCGCCTCGGCCTGGTGGAACCCTCCCCTGCTCTTGTGCTCGAGGAACCTAAGGAGGGTAGATGGTCGAGATGGGGTTGGAGGAAGCAGTCTCTGGTGGGTAAGCCGACGCCATGCCACGGTGGGGAAGGGGGGAAGCGCGCGGTCTCCGGTGGGTGGGAAGGGGGGACCGCGGTGGGGAAGAGGCCGACGGACGCGACCTCTGCGGGGCTGGGGCGGGCGCCGATGCGAGATTGCCGGGGGGGAGGGCGAGGTCGGAGGCGTGGTGATGCCGGTGGGGCTGGGTTAACGAGCGGGCGTGCGTGGGTGTGTGTGAGATCTCGGGGCGAGGGCATCCATGCGCAGGCGTGGGAATGAGCGGAGCGGAGCTGAGGATGTCGCGGGTGGGAGTAGAGGCAGAACCGTGCACCATAGTGGTGTGTGGACGTCTACACTATATTCTTAATTAGTTGTAAAGATAAAAGGAGTTCGGTTTATTTGCTGATCAACTTTGTTTGAGAGAACATTTACCGGCCAACTGCAGCAGGAGTGTGTAACTCAGCAGTACAGGGAATCACCTTTTTTATGCCAAAATTGCCCCTGGCATGGTAGCACCTATACATGGCTAGCTATACCACTGGTACTAGCGCGGTAGGTATGGCAAGGGCCATTTCTCTCTATCGTAAATCTTACGGTTGTGTGCACAGGTGAGCATGCACGTCCTGACGCACGTTTGCACTTGTCTAGAGAAATGCTACCGTGCGTACCTGCACCTATACGATCTGAACCGTCGATTTCGGTCTGAGACGACCCAGGTTTAAGGGGCTGCTGACATCGTATTTAGGCTGAGTCCAGTGCACAGCCTCCCTCTCGCCCCTGCCACGTCAGCTCTCGCCTCCACTCTCGCCTCTGCTGCTCCAGTGCACAGGCTGCAGCAGGCTACAGCCTCAGGCTATAGCCACATCAGCTTTTCTATTTCAGAATTAAGTAATTCACGCGGATTTATTTCAACGCTCAGAAAACACACAACATAATATTTTTTATTGAATTAAAAATTACAAATTGCGTAATAATTAAAATAAAATTACATACGATTTAAAAATACATAATAATTAATAGAAAATTACATAAATCTAATGATTATTATGTCCCCATACATGTTCAATCAAATCATTTAGTAGTTGTGTATACATCGATGTGTCCGTCATCTCGTTGTCCATTTGAATCCTAGCTGCTAGGCTCGGGGTTGCATTGTAGTAGATCGACGGGTCGACTGTATAATCAACTGTCTCATATGTCTCGTCTAAATCGGCATCACGCTCGTCATCGATGATCATATTGTGCAAAATGACACATGCACACATGATCAAACCAAGAGTACGTTGAGAGTAAGAACGTCCAGAAACTGTTATAATGTTGAACCGAGATTTCAACACTCCAAAAGCGCACTCAACATCTTTGCGCCATGTTGCTTGAGCATTTGTGGATAACTGATGTTCCTCACTTTGTGGAAGCGGAATACCCTTGATGAACACCGGCCAGGAAGGGTAGATGCCGTCGGCAAGATAGTATCCCATATTGTGTTCATGTCCATTAACCATGAAGTTCACTATGGGTGCTTGACCTTGAAGGACATCCTTGAATAATGGCGACTGATTCAGTATGTTAATGTCATTGTTGGACCTGGCCACCCCAAAAAAAGCATGCCAGATCCACCGGTCATACGATGCAACAGCTTCTAAGATGATGGTGGGATGTTTGATATCCCCCCCTTGTGAATTGATCGGCATGGGCGACCGGACAATTCCTCCATTGCCAATGCATACAATCGATACTTCCTAGCATGCCTGGAAAGCCACGCTCTTCTGCTTTTGCTAGTAGACGCTGAATATCCGCGACATTTGGTCGATGACAGAACTCCTCCCCATAACAATCAATGATACCCTCACAAAACTTCTCTAGTCACTCTAATGCAGTTGATCTAGCTAGCTTTAAGTACTCATCTATCGAATCTGTAGCGGATCCATAGGCTAACAAGCGCAGAGCTGCGGTGCACTTTTGTAGGGGAGAGAGCCTGAGTCGACCCAGAGCATCTTCTCTTTGGGTGAAATACGGAGAGTATTCACCTAATCTAAGCATAATACTCAAAAAAAAAGTTGTCGCCTCATGCGATACCTGCGCCGAAAGTAATTTGGAGGATACACACAGTCATCGGCGAAGTAGTCTTGATGAAGCCGATCATGGGCAGACTCGCGATCACGATTGATGTAGCGTCGACGACGCTTGGGCCGGCTCGACGACTCTTCATTGAGGTTGAGCATAGCCTCCTCCATGGCTGCTTGCAATTCATTGCACATTGCCCCTTCGGCTCCTTCACTTGAGTTTGTGCTCGAGGAAGACATGACGTGAAGATGAGTAGAAAAGGCGAGTTTGGAAGAGAGAAATGAGATGAAATGGTGTGTGGAATGAGCTCCACCCAGGTAGGGATTGAGAGCACCTAGAGGGGGGTGAATAGGTGATCCTGTAACACTTAAAACTTAGGCCACAAAAACTTGGTTAAGTGTTAGCACAATAACCGCCAAGTGGCTAGAGAGGAATCTTCAACAAAACACAATAACCAACAAGATCAATCACAGAGATGGCACGGTGGTTATCCCGTGGTTCGGCCAAGACCAACGCTTGCCTATTCCACGTTGTGGCGTCCCAACGGACGAGGGTTGCAATCAACCCCTCTCAAGCGGTCCAAAGACCCACTTGAATACCACGGTGTTTTGCTTGCTTTTCTCAATCCCGTTTGCGAGGAATCTCCACAACTTGGAGCCTCTCGCCCTTACACTTGAAATTCACAAAGAAGCACAGAGCAAGGGAGGGATTAGCAACACACTCAAGACAAGAAATCACAGCAACACCACGCACACAAGTCGCAACGAGAGCTCACAACACAACTCAATGAGTTCACTACTCAACTAGAGCTCTAATTGCTATCGCAAAGAATCAAAGGCGCGGAATCGATGTCTTGGTGCTTAAGAATGTTGTAGGAATGCTTGGTGTCATCCTCCATGCGCCTAGGGGCCCCTTTTATAGCCCTAGGGCAGCTAGGAGCCGTTGAGAGCAATCTAGGAAGGCTGATCTTGCCTTCTGTCGACTGGCGCACCGGACAGTCCGGTGCACACCGGACACTGTCCGGTGCTCGATTTCTTTCCAAATATGGCGCAGTTGACCGTTGGCAGCCTGGGAGTCGTTGGCGCACCGGACATGTCCGGTGCACACCGGACAGTCCGGTGCCCCCTTCTAGCCGTTGGTTCGGCCACGTGTCCCGCGCAGATCGCGCGGTCGACCGTTGGCCCAGCCGACCGTTGGCTCACCGGACAGTCCGGTGCACACCGGACAGTCCGGTGAATTATAGCCGTACGCCGTTGATGAATTCCCGAGAGCGACGAGTTCGCTCGAGCCAGCCTGGCGCACCGGACACTGTCCGGTGCACCACCGGACAGTCCGGTGCTCCCAGACTCAGCAGATTCTTGGCTGCTCGAGCCAAGACATTTTCAATTGGATTTTTCCTGTTTCCAGCACTTAGACACAATACATTAGTCCATAAAACAATGTACTAAGTCTGAGAAACATACCTTTATCCTTGATTCGTACATTGTCCACCTTTTTACATTTAGGCACTTGTGTTGGACACTAAATCACCAAAATACTTAGAAATAGCCCAAGGGCACATTTCCCTTTCAATCTCCCCCTTTTTGGTGATTTATGCCAACACAACATAAAGCAAGTAGAACAAGTACAAAATCAATTCAAATAAGAACTCAAATTGTTTTGATTCGAATTTGACATATATGGATCACTCTTTGCCACCACTTGGTTTGTTTTTGCAAATCAAACTCAAATTTCTATCTCTAAGTCAAACACACATGTTAAGACATAAAGAGAGTCATTCCAAGAGAAATTGATTCAAGATTTCAAAAACTCCCCTTTTCCCATAATCAATACTTCTCCCCCACAAGAAGCCAACTTTTGACAAGAGAGACAATAAAAGAGTTTTGACAAACAAAAAGCTCTATTCTACTATTTTCAAAATCTCTCAAGTGGTAGCTGATCCATTTATCGCTTTGGCCTTTATTTTCTCCCCCTTTGGCATCAAGCACCAAAACGGGATCAATCTTGGCCCTTTAACCCCATTGCCTCACCAAAATCTTCAAATGAGAATACAAAGGCAATAAGAGTATAAAGATGAACTTGGAAAAGTTACTCTTTTCATCGGAGTGCAGTGGAAGTCTTGCATGGTCCAAGTCCATCTTTTCCCTTTCAATCCTCCTTGGAGACTAAAACAACCAAACTCAAGTACATGGTTAGTCTCAAAGGGTCAAGTTGTAGCACAGCTCCCCCTAAATATGTGCATCACTTGCAAAAAGGACTTGTGAGGTCCAGGGAGTGTTTGTACAACTTGAGCACCACAATAAGCAACAAAATGCAGAATGAACATGATCAAAGGCATAAACACATGTATGCTACAATTCAATCCAAGTTCCGCGAATCTAAGACATTTAGCTCACTATGCAGCCTGCAAAAGGTCTTCTCATCTAGAGGCTTGGTAAAGATATCGGCTAGCTGGTTCTCGGTGCTAACATGAAACACTTCGATATCTCCCTTTTGCTGGTGGTCTCTCAAAAAGTGATGCCGGATGTCAATGTGCTTTGTGCGGCTGTGCTCAACAGGATTTTCCGCTATTCGGATAGCACTCTCATTGTCACATAGGAGTGGGACTTTCCTCAGATTGTAGCCAAAGTCCCGGAGGGTTTGCCCCATCCTAAGTAGTTGCGCACAACACTGTCCTGCGGCAACATACTCGGCCTCAGCGGTGGATAGGGCAACGGAAGTTTGTTTCTTAGAGTTCCACGACACCAGGGACCTTCCTAAGAATTGGCACGTCCCTGATGTACTCTTCCTATCAACCTTACATCCAGCATAGTCGGAATCTGAGTATCCAATCAAGTCAAAGTTAGACCCTTTTGGATACCAGATCCCGAAGCAAGGCGTAGCGACTAAATATCGAAGAATTCGCTTCACAGCCACTAAGTGACACTCCTTAGGATCAGATTGAAATCTAGCACACATGCATACGCTAAGCATAATATCCGGTCTACTAGCACATAAATAAAGCAAAGAACCTATCATGGACCGGTATGCTTTTTGATCAACGGGCTTACCTCCTTTGTTGAGGTCGGTGTGTCCGTCAGTTCCCATCGGCATCTTTGTGGGCTTGGCGTCCTTCATCCCAAACCGCTTTAGCAAGTCTTGCGTGTACTTCGTTTGGGAGATGAAAGTGCCGTCCTTGAGTTGCTTCACTTGGAACCCAAGGAAGTAGTTCAACTCGCCCATCATCGACATCTCGAATTTCTGCGTCATCACCCTGCTAAACTCTTCACACGACTTTTGATTAGTAGAACCAAATATTATGTCATCGACATAAATTTGGCACACAAAAAGATCACCATCGCAAGTCTTAGTAAAAAGAGTTGGATCGGCTTTCCCAACCTTGAAAGCATTAGCAATTAAAAAGTCTCTAAGGCATTCATACCATGCTCTTGGGGCTTGCTTAAGTCCATAGAGCGCCTTAGAGAGCTTACATACGTGGTTGGGGTACCGTTCATCCTCAAAGCCAGGGGGTTGCTCTACGTACACCTCCTCCTTGATCGGCCCGTTGAGGAAGGCGCTCTTCACATCCATTTGGTACAACCTGAAAGAATGGTGAGCAGCATATGCTAGCAAAATACGAATTGATTCTAGTCTAGCCACACGAGCAAAAGTCTCCTCAAAGTCCAAACCTGCGACTTGGGCATAACCTTTTGCCACAAGTCGAGCCTTGTTCCTCGTCACCACCCCGTGCTCGTCCTGTTTGTTGCGGAACACCCACTTGGTTCCCACAACATTTTGCTTGGGACGAGGCACCAGTGTCCAAACTTCATTGCGCTTGAAGTTGTTGAGTTCCTCCTGCATGGCCAATACCAAGTCCGGATCTAGCAAGGCCTCTTCTACCCTGAAAGGCTCAATAGAAGAGACAAAAGAGTAATGCTCACAAAAATTAACTAATCTCGAGGGCTTGTTACTCCCTTGCTAATATCACCCAATATTTGGTCGACGGGATGATCCCTTTGGATCGTCGCTCGAACTTGGGTTGGAGGTGCCTGAGGTGCTTCTTCCTCTTCAACTTGATCATCCTGTGCTCCCCCTTGATCATGCGCCTCCACTTGAGGTACCTGTTCGTCATCTTGGGTTGGGGGACGCACCATAGTTGAGGAAGACGGTTGATCTTGCTCCAAATGTTCCTGAGGCCGTACATCTCCAATCGCCATGGTGCGTATCGCGGCCGTTGGAACGTCTTCTTCATCTACATCATCAAGATCAACAACTTGCTCTCTTGGAGAGCCATTAGTCTCATCAAATACAACGTCGCTAGAGACTTCAACCAGACCTGATGATTTGTTGAAGACCCTATACGCCTTTGTATTTGAATCATAACCTAATAAAAACCCTTCTATAGCTTTGGGAGCAAATTTAGAGGTTCTACCTTTCTTCACAAGAATATAACACTTGCTCCCAAATACACGAAAATAAGACACATTGGGTTTGTTACCAGTCAGCAGCTCATATGAAGTCTTCTTGAGGAGGCGGTGAAGGTAGACCCTGTTGATGGCGTGGCAAGCCGTGTTCACGGCTTCCGACCAAAAGCGCTCGGGGGTCTTGAACTCTCCAAGCATAGTCCTAGCCATATCGATTAGCGTCTTGTTCTTCCTCTCTACCACACCATTTTGTTGTGGTGTGTAGGGAGCGGAGAACTCGTGCTTGATCCCCTCCTCCTCAAGGAACTCCTCCACTTGAAGATTCTTGAATTCGGACCCATTGTCGCTCCTTATCTTCTTCACCTTGAGCTCAAACTCATTTTGAGCTCTCCTTAGGAAGCGCTTGAGGGTCCCTTGGGTTTCAGACTTATCCTGCAAAAAGAACACCCAAGTGAAGCGGGAAAAGTCATCAACAATAACTAGACCATACTTACTTCCTCCTATGCTCAGATAGGCGACGGGTCCGAAGAGGTCCATATGCAACATCTCCAGAGGTCTTGAAGTGGTCATCATATTCTTGCTGTGATGTGCTCCTCCCACTTGTTTACCTGCTTGACAAGCTGCACAAGGTCTATCTTTTTCGAAATGTACATTGGTTAGACCTATCACGTGTTCTCCCTTTAGAAGCTTGTGGAGGTTCTTCATCCCCACATGTGCTAAGCGGCGATGCCACAACCAGCCCATACAAGTCTTAGCCATTAAGCATGCATCTAGACCGGCCTCTTCTTTTGCAAAATCAACTAAATAAAGTTTGTCGTCTAGTACACCCTTAAAAGCTAGTGAACCATCACATCTTCTAAGGACAGACACATCTAGATTTGTAAATAGACAATTATATCCCATATTACATAATTGACTGACAGATAGTAAATTATATCCAAGAGACTCAACTAAAAACACATTAGAGATAGAATGCTCATTAGATATTGCAATCTTGCCTAAACCTTTCACCTTGCCTTGGTTCCCATCACCGAATATGATTGAATCTTGGGAATCCTTATTCTTGACGTAGGAGGTGAACATCTTCTTCTCCCCCGTCATATGGTTTGTGCATCCGCTGTCGATAATCCAGCTTGAGCCCCCGGATGCATAAACCTGCAAGGCAAATTTAGGCTTAGGTCTTAGGTACCCAACTCTTGTTGGGTCCTACAAGGTTAGTCACAATTTCCTTAGGGACCCAAATGCAAGTTTTATCACCCTTGCATTTTGCCCCTAATTTCCTAGCAACTATCTTCCTATCCTTTCTACAAATAGCAAAGGAAGCATTTAAAGCATGATAAATTGTAGAGGGACCATTCACAACTTTTCTAGGCACATGAACATTATTCTTTCTAGGCACATGATGAATATTTTTCCTAGGCATATTTCTACCATGCATATAGGAAGAACTAGAAGCATACATGGCATAAGAATCATAGGCATGTGAATCAAAAGCATTACAACTCCTATGAGACTGTCTCCTATCATTGTACATAAAAACATGGTTCTTTTTAGTACTACTTGCCATAGGGGCCTTCCCTTTCTCCTTGGCGGAGATGGGAGCCTTATGGCTTGTTAAGTTCTTGGCTTCCCTCTTGAAGCCAAGCCCATCCTTAATTGAGGGGTGTCTACCAATCGTGTAGGCATCCCTAGCAAATTTTAGTTTATCAAAATCACTTTTGCTAGCCTTAAGTTGGGCATTAAGACTAGCCATTTCATCATTTAATTTTGCAATAGAAGCTATGTGTTCACTACAAGCACCAATATCAAAATCTTTACATCTATTGCAAATAACAACATTTTCTACACAATTTGTTGATTTACTAGCTATTTCTAACTTAGCATTCAAATTATCATTAATGCTCCTTAAGCTAGAAATCATCTCATGGCAAGAAGATAATTCACAAGAAAGCACTTCATTTCTCTTAACTTCTAAGGCATGAGATTTTTGTGCTTCTACAAATTTGTCATGTTCTTCATACAACAAGTCCTCTTGTTTTTCTAAAAGCCTATTCTTATCATTCAAGGCATCAATCAATTCATTAATTTTATCTACCTTGGTTCTATCTAGGCCCTTAAATAAACATGAATAATCTATTTCATCCTCATCACTAGATTCGTCCTCACTTGAAGAAGCATAAGTAGAGTTTCGATTACATACCTTCTTCTCCCTTGCCATAAGGCATGTGTGACGCTCATTGGGGAAGAGGGATGACTTGTTGAAGGCGGTGGCGGCGAGTCCTTCATTGTCGGAGTCGGACGAGGAGCAATCCGAATCCCACTCCTTGCCAAGATGTGCCTCGCCCTTTGCCTTCTTATAGTTCTTCTTCTTCTCCCTCTTGTTCCCTTGATCCTGATCACTATCATTGTCGGGACAGTTAGCAATAAAATGACCAAGCTTACCACATTTGAAGCATGAGCGCTTCCCCTTTGTCTTGGTCTTGCTTGACTGCCCCTTGCGACCCTTTAGCGCCGTCTTGAATCTCTTGATGATGAGGGCCATCTCTTCATCATTAAGTCCGGCCGCCTCAATTTGTGCCACCTTGCTAGGTAGCGCTTCCTTGCTTCTTGTTGCCTTGAGAGCAAGGGGTTGAGGCTCGGTGATTGGACCATTCAATGCGTCGTCCACGTATCTCGCCTCCTTGATCATCATTCGCCCGCTTACGAATTTGCCAAGGACTTCTTCGGGCGACATTTTGGTGTACCTGGGATTCTCACGAATATTATTCACTAAATGAAGATCAAGAACGGTAAAGGACCTTAGCATTAGTCGGACGACGTCGTGGTCCGTCCATCGCGTGCTTCCGTAGCTCCTTATTTTGTTGATAAGGGTCTTGAGCCGGTTGTATGTTTGTGTCGGCTCCTCGCCCCTTATCATCGTGAATCGTCCAAGCTCGCCCTCCACCAACTCCATCTTGGTGAGCAAAGTGACGTCGTTCCCCTCATGTGAAATCTTGAGGGTGTCCCAGATCTGCTTGGCGTTATCCAAGCCGCTCACTTTGTGGTATTCATCCCTGCACAATGAAGCTAGAAGAATAGTAGTAGCTTGTGCATTCTTATGAATTTGCTCATTAATGAACATGGGACTATCCGAACTATCAAAGTGCATTCCATTCTCTACAATCTCCCATATACTAGGATGGAGAGAGAACAAGTGACTACGCATTTTGTGACTCCAAAATACGTAGTCTTCTCCATCAAAATGAGGAGGTTTACCAAGTGGAATAGATAATAAATGAGCATTTGTACTTTGAGGAATACGAGAGTAATCAAAAGAAAAGTTAGAATTGATCGGTTTCCTTCTCTCGTAGTCGTTGTGGTCGTCGTCCTTTTGGGAAGAAGTAGACTCATCGCTGTCGTCGTAGTAGACGATCTCCTTGATGCGCCTCGTCTTCTTCTTCTTCCCATCCTTTCGTCTATGGCCCGAGCCAGAGTCGGTAGGCTTGTCATCCTTTGACTCGTTGACGAAGGATTCCTTCTCTTTGTCGTTGATCACGATTCCCTTCCCCTTAGGATCCATCTCTTCGGGCGGTTAGTCCCTTTGTGAAGAGAACGGCTCTGATACCAATTGAGAGCACATAGAGGGGGGTGAATAGGTGATCCTGTAACACTTAAAACTTAGGCCACAAAAACTTGGTTAAGTGTTAGCACAATAACCGCCAAGTGGCTAGAGAGGAATCTTCAACAAAACACAATAACCAACAAGATCAATCACAGAGATGGCACGGTGGTTATCCCGTGGTTCGGCCAAGACCAACGCTTGCCTATTCCACGTTGTGGCGTCCCAACGGACGAGGGTTGCAATCAACCCCTCTCAAGCGGTCCAAAGACCCACTTGAATACCACGGTGTTTTGCTTGCTTTTCTCAATCCCGTTTGCGAGGAATCTCCACAACTTGGAGCCTCTCGCCCTTACACTTGAAATTCACAAAGAAGCACAGAGCAAGGGAGGGATTAGCAACACACTCAAGACAAGAAATCACAGCAACACCACGCACACAAGTCGCAACGAGAGCTCACAACACAACTCAATGAGTTCACTACTCAACTAGAGCTCTAATTGCTATCGCAAAGAATCAAAGGCGCGGAATCGATGTCTTGGTGCTTAAGAATGTTGTAGGAATGCTTGGTGTCATCCTCCATGCGCCTAGGGGCCCCTTTTATAGCCCCAAGGCAGCTAGGAGCCGTTGAGAGCAATCTAGGAAGGCTGATCTTGCCTTCTGTCGACTGGCGCACCGGACAATCCGGTGCACACCGGACACTGTTCGGTGCCCGATTTCTTTCCAAATATGGCGCAGTTGACCGTTGGCAGCCTGGGAGTCGTTGGCGCACCGGACATGTCCGGTGCACACCGGACAGTCCGGTGCCCCCTTCTAGCCGTTGGTTCGGCCACGTGTCCCGCGCAGATCGCGCGGCCGACCGTTGGCCTAGCCGACCGTTGGCTCACCGGACAGTCCGGTGCACACCGGACAGTCCGGTGAATTATAGTCGTACGCCGTTGATGAATTCCCGAGAGCGACGAGTTCGCTCGAGCCAGCCTGGCGCACCGGACACTGTCCGGTGCACCACCGGACAGTCCGGTGCTCCCAGACTCAGCAGATTCTTGGCTGCTCGAGCCAAGACATTTTCAATTGGATTTTTTCTTGTTTCCAGCACTTAGACACAATACATTAGTCCATAAAACAATGTACTAAGTCTGAGAAACATACCTTTATCCTTGATTTGTACATTGTCCACCTTTTTACATTTATGCACTTGTGTTGGACACTAAATCACCAAAATACTTAGAAATGGCTCAAGGGCATATTTCCCTTTCAGGGATATATATAGAGGGATTGGGGATGAAATTTGTGATTTTTTGCAATTTTTTTCGAATTTTTTGGACTCCAAACGGTCAAAAACGGCTAGCACACGTGGACCAATCAGATCGCGACACGTGGAACAGTCAGATCGCGCCACGTCGCTCTCGCCCCCGCTCTCGCCCCGCCAGTGCCTCGCCTCGCTCTCGCCTCCCTCTCGCCCGCCTCTCGCCCGGGCGGGCGCTCCAGCGCGGGCGAGAGCGCCGTCGCCCGACGACCCCTCTCGCCCGCCTCTCGCCCACGCGCGGGCGGTAGCGGCTCTCTCTCGCCCGCGTTGCCACCAGCCTTAGTCCTA
This sequence comes from Zea luxurians, assembly GCA_029449295.1. Lineage (NCBI taxonomy): Eukaryota > Viridiplantae > Streptophyta > Magnoliopsida > Poales > Poaceae > Zea > Zea luxurians. The sequence continues at coordinate 53,436,546 of JAOPSE010000017.1, forward strand.
GTTGACATCCAAAATCGGATCCAAACACCCCTTAACTACTGTTCATCGATGAAGTACACGAGATTTCACTTTCTTTAAATACTGTACGCACTGTTCATCGAACGACAAACTAGCTGCGCTCACCAATCAGAACGTCATCAAGGGCCACTTTGTAGAAGACGAGGAAAAGCACCACAAAGGAGCACGGATCGGGTAGTGATTATCTCGCTAACCCGCCATCTGGCAGAGCGCAAGCCTAATTAAACACGCCGTGTGTCGGGCACTACTATAGATGGCCATTTGGCACTAACACGATGGGTCAGCCCAGCCACGGCACGAAAAAGCACGGTCCAGGCACGACCCGGCCCGACCCGGTTAGTATAGTGCCAGTGCCTGGGCCACTATCTCGACCCGTAGTGCTGGCACGGACACGACACGGTTACATTTTTTATTTTAAAAATAATAGTTTACATATATTAAGTATAAGAATTCAACATATAACACAATAAAACTGCAGTTACACTGGTTAGATGGATGTGTTTAATCCTCTTATGCCCCCAGGACTACACATTTTTTGCTAAATTTTACAATATAGTCAGATGGGCCATAGTGCCACCGGGCCGGCCCGGCACGACTAACAGGCTCACGGGCCGTGTCTGGGCCGCGGCAGCGGCACGCCGGCCCATCTAGCACGGCACGCTTCGCTAGCCGGGTCTGGCGGGCCGTGCCGGGTCGGACCGTGCCGGCCCGTTTGGTCATCTATAGGCACTACCGGAGACCCGGGATGGGATTAGGCACCTCGCTCTTGTTTAGCATTATCCATGGGATGGGAGGCAAGCCAAGTTAAACTAGAGCGCCTGTTCTGTCCCTCCCCACTTCTCCAGTCCAGCGTCAAGATCTGGCCGTCCGTCTGTCACTCACTTCACACACTTGTCTTGGCTCGCTTTTGTCGCGCCGCGCACACGTCTGTCCGATCCGAAGAATCTCCTACTACCCGCCTCCATCCGGCCGTCCACTCGTCCGCCCATCCGTATCCCCCGCCCCTCGAGAATCTGTTCATTTGTTAAACTAAATCCATGCCCGTCGTCCACCTGTCCGAGACACTAGTACAATACTAATCACTTGCCCAATGCCCCCACCCCATTCCCGTCTTACCGCTAGGGTTAGTACGCGTCCACGGCGACGACCTCTGCGCGGAGTGTGCTCCGATTGGCTGGCCTCCTCGATCCTCCTTCCCGCGACCCACCCCCGGAACGCACGCGCGCGCGAGGGAGAGGTTGAGACTTGAGAGATAGACGAAAGACGAAACAAGGGAAGGAGACGCCGTGCTCGCCTATTGGCCGCCGCCTCCGCTCCTTCGCGCCCAATGGTCAGTACCAGCAGCGGCGTCACAGCCTCTCCTCCCGTTCGCCCAATCGCACTCGCTTGCTTGCCTTTTATTCTCTTGGTTCCTGATTGGGGGTTTGGACGTTTGGTGTTGCTGTGTTGGCCCTCTTTTGCCAGCCTCGGGTTTGATGGCCTCGTTTCCATTTTTGGGCGGCTGGCCTGGCCGGGCGGGGTTCGGATAAGTCGGCCTCCCAATTTCGACGGAGGGGGGAGCCGTTTCGGGGAGCTTGTAGTGGGTCGGGGATTCTGGTTGGATCGGGCGGAGATGGGTCCTGTTCATCGGAGCTGGTCGAGTTGTGGGAGAATTCCCGTGTTCTTCACTCCCGGCTGTACGTGACACATGGAGTTTTGGTTTCCCCTTTCGATCGGCGTTTTCTTATTGGTTGCGGTTTTCTATGGTTTTCGAGTGATCTGGTACCGCTACAGCTGAAACTCGAGTCTCGCGTCGCGGTAAAAAACCTTGCTCTACTATCCGTCGTTGAATTGGCCATGATGTGTTCGTGTGCAGTGCTCTTTTGCTCCATGATTCGCGCGACTCGCGCGCATGTGCTCTCGCGTTGGATTCAGAGCGTCGCGGAGTTTTACGTGCCCGCAGATCAAGCCAACAAGATCGCTGGCATGTTTTGGACCGAGCATATCCTGCTTTCGTTGTCGATCTTCGTTTGTGACGTATACCGCCAGTCCGCCACTGTTCACCTCGGTTTTACTTTTCCATCACTCGTCTTCTCTTCTTGAATGCCACTGAAACAGCGACGGCCGCGGCTGCCAGCAAGGCGGCGAGCGTGAGCGCAGCATGTTGTCGCGGCCGGGCGGGACGACGAACCTGGTGGAGCCCAGAGGGCAGGCCGCCGCTCTGCCGTCCGGTGGCCCGGCGGTGCAGCCGTGGTGGAATATTAAGCAAGTACTTTAATCAACTAGAGCATTCTGTACAAAATATTAAGCAAGCTGCAATCTTCTGCAAAGTGATTTGCATCGCTCTCCTGTCCATTTTTACATTATCATATCTCAGCACCATTATCAGGCTAAATGGTTCCATGGAGGAGTCATTTGACTGCCTTGAAAGGATGCCATAAACCGCTCAGGCTGTTGAAATTACAGGCCTGTTTGGTTCAGCTTTTTTCTGACCAGCTTTTCCGAGAATTTAGCTGTGGGGAGAATCTGGCTGTGTAGAGAATCTGAGTATCATTAGGATTACGTGCGGAGGAAGATAAAGTTGTCCATGGAGCTCAGGATCTATAAAGTGACGGATTACTACTATTGCGATTACTCAACCGATTATATGTTTATGTTGATTTTGAATGGTTTTTACCCAAACGAATTTTATAGAAGCTGGCTGAAAAGCTGAGTGTTTGGCAGTCTGCAGCATCTTTTGGTGGCCAGAAGCTGTGAAAAGCTGAAACAAACAGGGGCGTAGTATGGTTGCAAAAATCCCATGCTTTGCTAGTTCCAACTTCTGGAATAGCCCCCTCCCATCCATCCCTCTTTCCTTTTGGCTGATGCACCTTGTTTTGAAATTCCCATAGTATCGGTTTGCCTATGTTGACAATACTGCGTCTCTATAACGTCAGATGAGAAGAGAATGCAAGTTCCTTATGTAATGTTTTAAACGTTGGTGTGTGAGTACATCTGTACACGTTCTGCTTGGGTAAACATGCTATACTGTTAGATTTGTAGAGTTTGATTCATTACCAATCACTGCGTTGGCAACGAAAGTAGATCTTTTTGCTACCTAACATCAGTAACATGAAAGCCATTTAGCTCCGAGCAACTTTTTGCTACGGACAAAAGAAATTAAGAACTAGTGTGTTACTTTAATTCCAGATGGAAGCGCTGCTGGTCAAGAAAGGCACCATATGCCACATCGCAGACACCTGCTTTGGTGCCAGAGTATTTGGCACCATACTCGCAGCTGGAAGTGAACCAATCAATTGTGTGCACCCTTTTTTTCCATGGACTCTGTTTCTTGTCTGTCTATGCTTCCATTTTCTGAGAACTTGTAAGGCAACGTGTCTCTTGTCTAATGTTTTATATCTTTCCTCGTGTAGGCTTCTGCAGCATATCATGCAGCATAGCAGTACTCAGACCCTTACTACGCAGGCGTTTGTTGCTCCCTATGGAAGTCAAGATGTGGTACTATTCTATGTCGATTTATTAAGCATTATTAATCATGGGGCCTCTTTCATGCAAATTTTAATAGCCTTACCTGGGCTAACTCAATCTCGAATGCCATTACCTCTTGAAGTGTCCGGGGAGCCTGTCTATGTGAACGCCAAGCAGTACCGCGGCATTCTAAGACGGCGGCAGTCACGTGCCAAGGCCGAGCTTGAGAGAAAGCTGGTCAAAGCAAGAAAGGTTAGTGTACTAGCAATATTATCACTCACACCATGCCTCCTCTGTACGTACTGTACTGTACGTAATTCCGTTGTGCCTTTCAAGATCGATCGAGGATCAGCGACCATTTCAGCTTGTTTTCTTGGCAAACTAGTATGTATGTAATCTTGCAGTGGTTGATGGTAGTTTGCTAAGCTAAGAACGACATGCGTGTTGATTGATACTCACTCTGCCAGCCGTATCTTCACGAGTCCCGTCATCAGCACGCGATGAGGAGGGCGAGAGGGAACGGTGGACGCTTCCTAAACACGAAGAAGAGTGACCGTGGTGGTACCACCCAACGGTAAAGCTGAACCTAAGAAAGGTAGTGCAGCAGTAGTTGTTCCACGCAATCTCTTCACATACTGCACTTGCATTTCTCACACCCTGCTTCTGCATACCTTACGTCCTGATGACTTGCTACAGCTACGACAGAACGAGGCTTGAAGAGGTAGCGGTCTGGCTGGCATCCTAGAGCAGCGGTTTCTGTCCACAGGCACGTGCATCTGAGACCGGATCCGTAGCTCCACAGCATATGCTCAGGAGTCCATCAAGTGTCCGATGCTATGGGCAGGGTATGCTGTTTCAGGCAATTCATTCTTGGCTTTCACGTCCCACCCTTGTGTAGCTGGTGTGTGTTGTAACTTGTAAGTGGAAAACTGATCGAGCTTGCGCTCTGTATTGGGCGATACCGGGTGCCAAACTTCGGATTAACTCGGCAGTCGGCAGCGCCTTGGTGAATTCATGTTGGTTTTCTTCTAGCTCTTGAACTGTATGTAACACGGCCACACAGCTGAATTCATGTTGGTTTTTTTTTCGTTGCTCAGCAATGTTTGTCTTGCACTGAATATTCCTGTGCTTGCAAATCATTTCGTGCGCCGATGTTTGTTCACGGAACGGAGTAACTTTATACTCCCTCCATTTTTTTATTTTACGTTTTGCTGTTCCTTTTTGCACTATTTAGCGTCAAATAAAAAAGATGGAGATAGCAGTATTTTTTATGAGGAAATAGTCACAAAATCGTGTAATACTATATGTACCAGCGTATCCATCTTCGTATCTATATTTAAACTCAACTCTGCAAACAATATAATTTACAGTATAAAACAACACTTTTGTTTAAACTTTTTTTTAATAAAGGAAGCTTTATTAATCTTAGACAATTACATCAAAATGGTACAATAGAACTAAGATTACTCTCGGCCTCTGCACACTTTTGTTTAAACTTTAGATAGATTGCTATGTTCCTGTGACCCAGTTGTGATGTGGCTCTGATTGAGCTGCATCAAATCATATGAAATTCCTACAGAGTTCGTGGAATTCGTAGGTCGACTTCTGTACCGCTGTACGTGTGCGTACTTTTCGTCAGTTTCGTCGTATTACCCCAGTAGGTACACTACTGGGTCACACCCATCAGCCAGTCGGGCCATGGTGTAGCTAGTGCGCCCGATCAATTCGTCCTGAATTTCTATGCAGTAATCCTTTGGATTTATTGTTTATCTAGCGCATCTCATGTGAAGTAGCTAAACACATTGTTTTACACTAAATGTTCTGTTTAAAACTTAGCGCATTTATAGTGCATCCACATATACGTGTATTCACATGCAAAAGTTTAAATATAAATTCAGACAGCGAAAAGTTACGTGAAAATAAGGATTTTTAGGTGCATGTGACAAAACAAAAAACCTAATGCATGTACCTCAAATTTACCGCTTTCGTATGAATGTTTTGAAAGCGACGTTGCATTTAACTTTTGCAAATGAGTATAAATACGAATATACTAGAGATGTGCCCGATTTCGAATGTTTTTTTATTTAGTTCTCATGTTTCATAAAAAAATGTAGATTTTTAGCGCATATTTTGCTACTGACGGACCATCGTTAAATTGACAGTTGGACACGTTCGAATGACCTTGAGAAATGAGAACCACGTGTCGAATATAATTGGGCCGAATAACTCGGCCCCATCTGATTGTTCTTGTTCATCGTCTAGCGGCAGTTTCCTCGCCCCACGACCGCAGCCGCACCTATAATAGCATAGCATGCCCCTGCGCTGTCTGCAGCCGCACGGTTAGTTCATTGCTCCGCACAGCAACAATCCCTAACGGCCTAACCCCTAGGAGCTTCCACACGCGCGCGCCACAGCACGCTAGTTCTTGCTCCACGGATCTGCGCCGCCGCCAGATCGTTCTGCCGCTAGGCTGCCAAACAAGGAGGCTAACGAGATGGTGGTTGGGGAGCAGGACTACTACTCTAGTTCCGACTCCGACGACGAGGACGTCAGCCGCTACGTGTTCCTCGCACGGCAGCCCGTGCCCGTGGGCCGCCACCACCCGGAGGAGGACGATCGAGACGCGAGCTTTGCGAATGATGACGACGACGGTGATGGTGGCGATGGAACGGCGGGGGAGGAGGAATCGGAAGGAGGCGTCTGTAAGAGGAAGAAGAGGCCTCTCCTGGAGATCTTGGACGACGACGCCCCGCCGCCGATCAAGAAGGCCCAGGTCGAACTGATCATCGCGTCGCCGCTGGCGACGCAGACGCCACCGAGCGGTTCGGAGTCGTCGTACTTAGCGTCCCCGCCTTTGGCCGGGGAGTCCGGGAGCGAGGGGAGCCACGAGCATCGCGCTCCAAGAGAGCAAGGAAGGGCCAAGAACGCGACAAAGAACCAGCGGGGCGCGTGCGGCAAGCGAGGCAGGAGTTCGGGCTGCGATGTGGATGGCGACCTGGACGCGCATCGGCACGCTGTGGCGGTGGCGGTGGCGGCAAAGACTGGCGCGTCGTCCGGCGCAACCTCGGGGCGCTTCACCTTCACCTGCAGCCTATGCGACAGGTGCTTCGATAGCCATCAGGCGCTCGGGGGACATGTCCTTGGACACCACCGGAAGAGAGCCAAGATCGCCATTGCCGCAGGAGCAGTTCATGACGTCGTCGATGACAAGGTCCATGGCAAGGGCAAGGGCGGCGTTGGGGAGCCCGTGTTTGCAGGAAGCCATGACATCGCTGTATCATCAGGCCATGGCTTCACATATGGCAACTCCAGAAGCGACAAGAAGATGGACATTGGCACGGCAAGCCCCAACCGAAAGGTCGTCGCCGCTGGAATGTGCCGCGAGGGTGCCAATGGCAACGGCAACGGTGACGGCTGCAGGACGCGGTACAAGTGCAAGGTGTGTGGAACGGAATGCCTCACAGGGCGCGCGCTCGGTGGCCATATGGGGAAGCACCAGAAGCGACTACCAGTCGGTGGTGGTGGCAAGGCAGACAGGTCGCCTAGTCCAGCGACGCGGACGACGACTGCCAGACCTTTGGCGCAGCTGTTCGGCGCCGAGACTAGGTTGCAGAGAGAGATAGGACCTAGTTGAATAGTTCATGCAACCGTGCGACGAAATTTACTAATTGTGAAATTTCAGGATTTCTTAGCTTTTGTATCTGCACTCTCCAGCCCTTATATTAACAGTGTTTTTCAAGATGAAGAACTCACTTTATCCTAAAATTTAAGGTGGTCTAGTTTTGATTAAAGCTTCTAGTTTTTTTAAGGCATGCTATTTGTGGTTGATGTTGATGTATTATTATATAAGTCTATTCAAGATGGGTTTTTGAAAATAATAAAACTATACGAAAACGTCTTAGGGCTGGTTTGGTGTTCATGGATCACGTGGATCAATGGAGTGAAATCTCTTCCTATTCAATTTTAAATAACAAAGAGATTTTATCGAATGGATTCTCTCATGATCCCTGAGTACCAAAGCAGCTCTTAGTCTTGTCTGGAACCTCTAGAATAATTGTTAGCAGCTAAGAGCAACTGCAAAAGAAGCCCTAAACTAACCCAAAAAATCAATATTATGAGAGAAATTGCTTTTTCGTCGCTCCAACAACTCGCTCTTCCTCTTCCCAAAATCTTAACGTCCTGCATATGTGCCCTCTCCATATTTTCGCCTGAAAATTGCTTACCCAATACGGGCGTCCATGCTTTCTCCCGTGTTTTTTTTACAAATCTCCCCGGAGATTGGCGCATGCACGAAGCCGTGACCGAGACGCGAGAGCACAGAAGGCCAGGACGCCAGGTCGCCAGGTCCCTACGTGATCTGTACACGGGCACGAAGCCCATAGGGAGGCGCCAATAGAGCTAGATGGAAGTTTTTTTTTATTTGGTCTAGTTTTCAGTTTTTTAGATTTTGTTTAAAGGGGATGTTGGAGCATACAGATTAAAAGTATCCCTATTTTTTTAAAAAATGTCCTAATAATCATTTTTTGAATTTTTAACATGTTTTTAAGTTGCTCTAAGACCTGTTTAGAACCCCTAGAACTATTAATTAGTAGTTATGCCTAGCTTAAAACTCGGCGAAGTGAATAGTCGTGGAGAAGATGATCGGCGAGTGGCAGTCAAAACTCGGAACGGTGTAGCGATTCAACGAGGAACAACATGCCGCTGCGTAGATAGAGGACGCACAATGAACCACCACATTTAGCGGTAGGGACGAACGCTATCTTAGCGAACGCGATAGCGAGCGTTGTTGGACACCCTGCGAACGCTAACATACGATAAATTTAGTGTACCCGACGCTTTAGCGTCCGTTGCTGGAGTCTTAAAGTAGCCTTTAGGTATATATAATTGATTCACGTAGAAGTAATTATATAGCGCGCGCGCACGCATATATATATATATATATATATATATATATATATATATATATATATAAAACATATAATTGAAAATACATATTACACAACTAGTAAATTAAATCATAGCTCAAGCACAAAAAACAGTGAACGCATGGTAAGACCTCGAATTAACGAATCGATAATTCCACGTCCGAACCCGCGCAGGCCCAGGCAAACAACTCCTTCCCTTGGGCTTCTTCGAGCGGCGTGCAGCGGCTTGTCCAATCCGCCAGTAGGCTGCAGGCGTCGGCTCCCGACCCACAGCGGCACAGGCGCGCAACAGGATCGGGTCGTCGGTCGCTCGCTCACTCCACGCTCCCGTCTCCTAGCACGGCAGTCCGACTCCATGGCCCCTCCACTCCTACAGACCCACGCACACGGGCGCCACAAAGGTTGAGCCTTGAAGGAAGCGACGAACCGAAAGACAGCCATCAAGCGACTGAAGATAGAGCGTTGGGCAGCTTGTTCAATGGGCCTGATGCCTAATGGGTCATGCGTAAGGGAAGAGACTAGCCTAGAATTTGAATTTAAGAATGAAACTACATATTTTATGTTTTTGTAATATTTTAGTGTATATGTATATCTAACGTATATATGTATATATAATTTTTTTTCAAAAATAATGAGTATTAAACTGAATACCCTTGTATATGTATATATAATTTTTTTTCAAAAATAATGAGTATTAAACTGAATACCCCTGTTACTACGTAGGTCCATCTCGGATTGTAAGGATGTGGTTTGCAGATCATATATATATAGTCATGTAAAATATTATTTTTCAATGTACATTATACTGTTTAAAGTTGAGTTTAAAATTTGAGGTGAGATGAATAAGAGGCTAGAGTTGCCCCGTGGTTTGACGCTTCATTGTAAATGTAGAGAAATTTGCTACACGTCAATGTTGATTCCCTTCCAAAAAGAAAACAGTTTTGCTCTTACATTTGTCCACGTCAGCAGTTTGTATACTTGTATTCACCCAATGAAGGTATCAAGTATCGACCATGAAAAATGGCCACTCATGGTGAGAAAATGGTCGACAGAAGAATTATGTATACGAAAAGAAAGGCAATCTTCTAAGGAAAATGTCAAGTTTCGCCCTCAAGAAAATATATGGAACTAGATGTCAACTCCGCAGTTCTACCGGTCAAAAAGGCTGCTGATACGCCTAACTGCTTTTAGCCAGGCAACAACTTCCTAAGTTGCATAACACATAGCATCAGCTTCAAAGTAAAGAATCGAGCTTCCAGCAGGGCTTCCTCCAGCCATATCTTCAATCCATCGAGAAAGGACCTCCTGTTCATCCTTTTAGCATCCAGCACAGCTTCAGAAGATACCCGTCCAATAATCATAAACGACTCCAAGGAACTGCCCCCAACCTGTCAAAAGAGTTCACAAGTTAACAATGAGACCAAATCAATTTGCGTTAGTTTTTTACATCCCAGTCCTAAATATAAAACTTAAACAAATGTAAAGATTGAATTTACCCTTGACATATAAAGGGAAAAGCATGCATAGCGATAGGCTATTAGAATTGTTTAAAAAGGGGAAAAAATACATATCTATCCTCTCTAATCGATCGCTGATTACTGCCCATGCTACAGAAATTCCAAGCCCTTGTAGCATCTATAATGAACAGAACCTTAACCTCAATCCCATGCTTCCCTTTAAAAAGCAGTGGCTATAGAAAAAGTGCAAGGAAAATCAATTTGGTAATAAATGTAGCAGACCCAATCATGAAATATTTATTATATAAAAACAACATATATATTTAGCTAGATTGCTACCACTTCCAAACACTTACCAGGGCATGACTGACTGCACGTAAACAGTCATTTGTTTTAAGCATCAACAATATAACCCTTGGTAATCTCCTCAGTAGCTCGGAGATCTCAGTAAAATATAAGGAGGCGTAATTCTGGGCTCAAGAAATAAGTAATCGAGTAAGGACAGATACCAAGGACCTCAAAATCTACAAGACTACTGAAAGGTTTATAAAACAGAAACTTAACAAATGAATCTGAGTCCAATTATCTAACACTAGGATACATGATATAAAAGCAAGAAAAGAATATAAAAATTACAAAATAATATAACTGATGAACAAGGAGAATATCAGCTTGTATACTCTATATTGGGAACATCAAAGGCTCTAAATCCTAATAGTTGAAGTGGAAAGTAGGGTTAGATTTCAAGTAAAACATTATCTAAGAAATGTGTATTCCTTTCATCCCATTTTAGAGTGTGGGCTGCTATATGTATTTCAAGTAAAGTTTGTAATCTGTTTTCTCTCTGTTGATCTTGTCAAGATTTAAAGACCTGTTGATTTCATGAACAACAATCAAACCACAATCGACAATATCAGTCTTTCTAGAACAGCATTCTAGCTACTTCATCGGCCCATGGCCCTACAGATACTGTTATAATGTTTAACAACATAGTCAATTTGCATAATTACATTTGCGGTGGTACCACGGATGACCATTGGGGATACAATTGTAGGACATATGTACCTGTAATTCTGAATAATCAGTATTTTTTCCTAGAACAAGATGATCAGGAGATGGGTCAATCACCCTTTTCCATGGTCTCATAGTGAGAACACCAGCAAAGAGTGCATGAAGATCCTCCCCAGCACCCAGTTTGGCACTGTTCTCCTTAATTGCTTTTGCATCAGCAAAAACAAGTGCCTGAGTTGAACAGATGTCGCAGAAAATAATTTTTTAGTACCAGCTACATGTAATCCAACTACTCCAGAAACTTATTATTGTTACCTTCCAAAGAGAAGCGTAGCTTATCCTAGTATTATAATCAAGCTCTTTGTAGAGGCCGTGGTCAAGAAGAACCAGCTGTGGCCTTTTCCATCCTACATTGAAGTAATATTTGTTAGCAACTTAGCCATCATAATGCTTCCGATGACCTATGCAACACATACAAAATGTTGGACAGAGAAAGGTGGTGTTGCCACATAGAAAGAATGACTTATGCAGTAGAGCATATTTTATTGTAATGGCAAGAGCTCTGCCTTTCAATTAAGAAGAAAAATGGAATTGATCTAGTTTTAAGGAAAACAGGGTGCACTCACTCAGTAGAGCATATTTTATTGTGGCATGATGAAGCAACCTGCCATTATTTTATAGATAAACTCTGCCGGTTATCTACGTAACAACTAGACATAAATACCATGCGCTACTTTAAAAAAAACTATAGAAGAATCATTCAGTTAATTTCCAAATTGTTATGTTTCGGACAAACAACATGTGTTCCAGAGTAAAAGGCATTCTACATGCACCTTTGGTCTAGTTTGAAATGCTAGATGTAAAGGTTCTAACCAAAAAGTTTTCTGCTGTCTTGTGGCATTGGTCGGACCATCATATTGGCAGCATGGGGATCACAATGAACAAAGCCATGCTTGAAAATCATCTCAGCAAATGCTTTACTGACCTAGACATCTAAAAGGGTGAGTATTTGGAACATATCACAGCAACGATTAATCAAGTGAGTGTACTGTGTCAACTTACTAGGTTTGAAACATCAACAGGGTGAACTCCAATTGATTTAATGCCACTAACATCAGTTACCTCCTTGGCATCCATAAACTCCATGGTGAGAATTCTAGATGTGCTGAGATTCCAATAAACCTTGGGGGCATATATGCTACCAGCAATCTGAGGAGACAGCTTTCTAAAGTTATTCAAACATCTTTCGCTGTTTTTGGCTTCATTCAAGAAATCCAATTCCTGAGAATCACAACAAGTTAGCACCAGCTCCATTTTTTCTTATTATTATATTTGTCCCCCCTAAATTGCATAAAAATTCAAGATTGAAATGATGATACTATTGTAAAGAATATTAATTAGCACAAAACTTAGTTTTAACAGGGGACAATCATAGCCATTAATAGACAACAGTTATGACATGTGAGAACAAAAGGTTAACTCATTTTGTAACAAACAAAAAGAAAACAAAATCCATTAGTCAATCACAAAGAACTTATATTTCCCAGCAAGACTAGGAAGGTACCTTAGGGGCACTTTCTCGAACTTCATCAACTAACCACCTGCATGGAAGCAGTTACTTGGCAATAATGTAAAACGAACGCATGAAAACTGAACAAGTAGCATTGCAATCAAGGATTCACAGTCACAATGACATAACATTATGTTACGAGTTATGCATGTGAATCAGGAAATGCAACAAAGAGCTAGGCCCAACTATTACAACATAGGGGGAAATTGGATCCTTACCATCAAAAGAACACATTTTTAGATATATACCATCAAAAGAATCGGTTTTAGATATTTACCATCAAAAGGTAACAACGTTACAGCTATTTATGATTTTCTCTGTTTCCAGCAATCTGGCTGCTGGTTTCAGATTTTTTTTGGCCGCTCCACTTTTTACCATGTCCCGATTTTTCCCGTGCACAAAAACAAAGGAACAAATCTCCCTAACACCGACTGCAGGGGTTGTTAGCATAACTATGTATTTCTCTCCTATAATGGGCCTTGGCCTACATACTCAGTTATATTAATATATTCCTAACCCGCATTAGAGTTAGGGTTTCATTCTCCTAACACTTTTGATGGTAAGAACCCACTTTTGCTACAAATAGATATCAAGATTAATGTAAGATCACGAAATATAACTGACTACCTTAAGAATCAAATGAATATGTGTATTTATTAGGAACTACATAAATAGTAAAACATATCACCATCCAATCTGGAATATTTACTCTAATTTAAAAATTGCATAACATCATTTATGAAGAACAACAAACATGTCCTCAATTGTGTGATGACTGGAAAACCTGGGGGCTTGGAGACAAAATTTCAATTTGATAATTAAAGTTGTAAATCTACGAAAATTCAGGAAATTTGCCACCTTGTTTGAAGTTTTGACTAACAATGAAGACAATCCTCTAGGGTGTGCTTTATCTTTTTTTTCTCTCGAACGCGCAGGAGAGCTGCGCATCATTATATTAAGAGAGGAAAAAGGTGCAAAGAGGACCAAAGTACAATGACCAGTGGGCAAGCATAAAACTAGACCAGATTGAAAAACAGCCTAGACCCTACTAATAGCAGCAGCTAGGCCAAGACTTGGTAGCTGTTTAGCACCAGCCATATCCCAGCAACTCAGCTCATCTAAAAACAAACTTTTAACAGAGCTCAAGGAAGGGTTTACTCCATCAAAAATAGCCTTGTTTCGAAGAAGCCATAAGCACCACGCCCCCAAAATTATGAGGCTATTGAAGCCTTTTCTCTTGCTCTTGTGCACCTTTTTATGCACCTTTCCCCGCCACTCAGCAAAAGATATCCTTATCTCAATGGCAAAAGGATATCATGCCAAAACTGCCTGGCAAAACTGCAAGTGCATAGAAGATGTTGGATTGTTTCTTGTTCTTGGTCACATAAAGTATAGACCAGTGGGTGTTGCAACCCTCCTTCTAAGTCTATCAGCAGTCCAGCACTAATTCCTTATTGCCAACCACAGAAAGAACTTACATTTTGGGGGAGCCCAAGTCTTCCACAATCGTTTCCATGGCTCAAAGGAAATGGACCCCATGAAAATGCCTTATAGCAAGATTTTGAAGAGAACTGCCAGAAGAAGTGTGCATCCATACATACTTATCAGCATCTTGAGAAAGCAAAACCCCTCTCAAAGTATCCCATAACAACAAATATTGTTGTATCCCTTTTAAAGAAAGAGGGTTTTCAGTGTCGCTGACCCACTGCCAGTTATCTAGAGCCTGTGCCACAGTTCTGGAAGAAAAGGCCCTACGACCAACCATCTGTACCACATCAGGGGCAATGTCATGAATAGTATTCCCATATACCCATCTATCCGACCAGAAGAGAGTAGTAGCCCCATTTCCTATCACGGTAAACACAGACAACTCAAAGAACTGTCTAACCTGCCGCTGCACTGACCAGAAGAGAGTAGTAGCCCCATTTCCTATCACGGTAAACACAGACAACTCAAAGAACTGTCTAACCTGCCGCTGCACTGGGAGGGACATCCCATGCCAGGGCCTGTTCGGGTCCATCTTTTCCAGTCATAACCATTTTGACTGTAAAGCCCAACTTTTAAATTGCAAGTTAGGGACACCAAGACCACCATAGCTTAGAGGCCTCGTAATTATTTCCCAGGATACAAGACAGCTTCCACCAGTAACCTCCTTTCTCCCTTTCCAAAGAAACCCCCGTCGAATTTTGTCAATTGATTTAATCACCCACTAAGGGATATTTATAGCAATAAGAAGATAGATTGGTATGGCTGAAAGAACAAACTTCACCAATGTTGTTCGTCCAACTAGATTGAGGTGCTGAGCCTTCCAATTAGGGAGGCGATCTGCAATCTTCTCAATCCACAGCATAAGATCAGTCTTCCTCAATTTCTTATCAGAGATGGGCAGCCCCAAATACTTGCAAGGAAAAGAAGTGGGACTGCATTGCAACATACTGCATCCATCCTGCACAACTTGACCATCACATCTTATTGGAATGGCACAGCTCTTGTGCATATTTGTTACCAGACCAGAGGCTGAACCAAAGCAATTCAATATCATTTTAGCACAATTCAGATCTTCTTCAATTGGTTTGATAAAAAGGACCACATCATCCGCATAAATGGAAACTCTACTACGGACAGCAGCTCCTCCCAGGCTTTGCAGCAGTCCTCTATTTTTCAGCAGCACTAAATGCTGCTAAGAACATCCATAACCAACACAAATAACATGGGAGATAGAGGATCTCCCTGCCGAAGACCTCTTCGGTAAGAAATATGGTTACCAAGCGAACCATTCAAGAGCACTTGCACAGAAGAAGTGAATAACAAGTTGGAGATCAGATTACGCCAAACAGGTCCAAAGCCCAAATGTGATAATATCTCAAGCAGAAACGCCCATGAGACCGAGACGAAGGCCTTGGAAATATCTAATTTTAGCAACAAACTAGAGATCCGGTGTGCTTTATCTTGCTAATGGTTTGTGCACATTGCTAAAAAATCAAACATGAGAAAGCAAACAAGATAACAAGAGAAAGATGCTACCATTCACAAGTAATACCTGTAGTCAAATGTAGGGAAAATATAATGCAGAGCATTCACTAACAAATCCACAGTGGCTATATCTACAACACCAGTATTTGTGAGGTGGTCATGTTGAACCTGGATATGAAGGCAGGAGGATACAGTGTGAGGAAGTAAACAAGGACAAGGTTAGTTTAACCGCTACTGCTATAATTTACTCAGAACAGACCACAATGTTGTGCAACCTTAACAGCAACTTTTTGCCCATCGTGCGTTCGGGCAACATGGACTTGTGCAAGGGAAGCACTTGCAAATGGAGCAGGATCAAATTCTGCAAAAACCTACACACAAAGAGAAGGAGAAAAAGAAAAATTAAGGTCAGAGTTGTTTCCAAGTTAACATGCCAACATGCTGTGCTCTGGTCAGGAAATTCATTATTTCACCAAGCGTCAGAGCCCTAGGGCCACTAAACATAAGATCAATAGCACACCATCAGTAATTTGCTCTGCATTTCAGCTCCTGCAGCCTTTCTACAGGCACTTGTACATGTATGCTCAAAACAGTAATGCAAAGAGGATGCAGACCAGAGGCGGATCTACAGTGTGGGCAATGTGGGCCATGGCCCCACCTCAAATTTTAGAATATCCATAATACCATATAGAATTAGATTAGAGGGAGCCAGGTCCATTCGCCGTCCACCATCCATCTGCAGTCCGCTGTCTGCCCACCGCCCACGGCCCATGTCCCATTGGCTGATTGGCCCATTCGTTGTTCACCCAGCCACCAGGAATCTCAGTCTCAGGTCACGTCTTCGGTTTCCATCGGCCTCCTGCCGCCGCCGGCCGCCTCAAATCCCACCGCGACACCGCAGCATCGCCGACTGCGGCACCGCCCCACACCACAGGTAAACCCCTCCCCTGCAGGCCCGCCCCCTTCTTCTTTCTCTCGCTCTCCCACTCCGCCAGGCGCCAGAGCAGGCGAGCAGCTGCACTGCTGCGCGCTGCAGGCTGCTACTGCTACTCTGCAGTCTCTGCTCTGCTAGACTGCTAGTGCTAGCAAATATTGTTTTTATAGAATTTTAGGGTTAACAACTGTTGTGTGTTATCAAATATTGTTTCTATAATTTTTCTTTTTCAGAGCAAATGAGAAGGTTTTTCCAACCACTTTCAAGAGGCTCTGACACTGGTGCTAATAATAATGTGAATAACACACCAACTGTTGGAGGGACGTTCAATCCGGATGACATAGTTGCAGATCCCGCTTTAAGGAGGCAAATTTATGAATATGATAAAGATGTCCAAGACCAAGTGAGAAGGGCATATGTTCTGAACGGTCCATGCCAACCAAAGGGTTTAGATTTCCCTCGTAGACAGTATGGACAAAGTTCAAGGCCTTTTAAAGAGGAATGGTATGACAAGTATGATTGGTTGGAGTATAGTGAATCAAAAGATGCAGTGTATTGCTTTTATTGCTTTCTTTTTAAGCAAGCAGTGAAGGGTGATAAATATGATGCTTTCACTAAAGTTGGGTATAATAATTGGAAAGATGCAGTTGAAAGGTTGAAATCACATGTTGGTGGTGTTAACAGTATCCACAACAATGCTAGGTTACATTTTGATGATTTTAACAACCAAAGACAAAGCATATCAACTTAGTGGTATATTCACTGCACTATTTTCATCAATGTACTTATCTTGTATTGATGTTCATCTAATATACATCTTTTCTAACTGTAGATTGGATTTTTGTTGGTGATTTTGGTGCCGCACTGCAGATTAAGAGAGAAATTTCGGTATGCATGTTATTATGAAACATTTCTAATATTATTACTTAGCCTCTATATTGTCATCATAAAACTAGTTTTATCTTGTGAATTATGATCTATTATAGTGATTTAGCTTTTATAATGTCGCCCCACCTATAATTTTATCCTGCGTCCGCCACTGATGCAGACCAAGGCACTTACAGTTTCTGGCGATTCACCGAGATCCTTGGTAAACACCCCGCGGACCTGCTCGTACGATGAGACCGGGCACCTCTTCAGCATGGATTCCCTCATTGTTTGCACATACTCCTCCGGCACGACATACTCCTAAATTAAGCAAACAAACACACCACCACAACCCCAGGGCGATATATAAGTTTTGTCATATGCAATCGCCAATCAGAGAACGATCGTATCGACATCATTCTACAATCGAACCACACGCTTCACTAGAAACAACCAAGCAGAGGCAGATTCCGTACCAGCTGAGCGATGTGCTGGCCGAGCTTGATGTAGATGCCACCGTTGCGGAAGCAGAGCTCCTGGAGTCGGTTGGCGGAACGGAGGTGGGCGTGGTGCTTGGCGCTCTGCCACACGGGGGTGCCCGGCTCGAGGCCCCAGAGGGACCACTTGTAGTCAAACGCGATGGTGGCGGCCGTGACGGAGTCGCGGAGGAGGCGCGGAGGCAGGTGCGCGCAGACCTTGAACGTCGCGGCGGGGTCCTCGGAGGTGGCGATCGAGACCGCGCCGGCACCGGCGCCCAGCGACAGCGCCGCTGTCGCCGCCCGCCGCCACATATGTCGGGACTCGGGAGCCGCGACTCCTCTTCTCGGTTTCTCTTTCTTCCGGCGCAAGAAGTTCGGAGAGACGCGTCCGGTCCGAAATCCAAACAGTTTGGGGGATCGGTACGGGAGGTCTGCTTTGTTGCCTTGCGCCCTTGCCGACGGGATTCGTGTACTCGCGCCATCAGTCAGTGTTATGATTAGCCATTCATATATCTATATATTTAAACTCTACTACGTGAAAAATATAGTGTATAGTATAAAATAGTTTTTTTATGATCATATAGATAAATAGATAAATTGCTGAACACGATCTTAAAGTATATTGAGGGCTAGTTTGGCATAAGATTAAAAAATCCTAGGGAAGTAATCCACCAAGTAGATTTTTAAATGACACTTTAATTCCTAGGAGGATTTTCTCACTCGTGTATACTTTCATGCCATTTTTTGGCAACCAAAGGGCTAAACCCCGCTCTTGAGGCAAAATACTTTAAAATCACAAAAAATCAAAGAAAAATAAGAAATATTTAGAAAATTTAGAAACACAATGAAACATAACTAAAAATCTAAAAAAATGCATGACATGATCATCTAATAGCCAACAAAGTTTAATTGAATAACATCTAATATATCCAACAAAGTTAATTCATCCATCATCAAATCACATAAGGCCATCTCCATTCACATGTACAAATATATGGAGTACAAAGAGTATCTTTGTTAGGAACTTTGGCACTAGAATGAATTATGAGTTTAACTCTTTTTTCACAACCTTCATGTGAACTGTCATTGCATTTTTCTTCTCCATGTCAACTTCATGTGTTGCTTCCACCTAGCACTCTTCAAGTAACACCAATCGGCACACGATTTAATTTACATGGTTACCCAAAAAAACTACTAGCACTTGTGCCGGCGTTTCGACCCCGGGGGGTCCCTGGACCGACGAGTAAATTGTCGCCGCGTGTCCCAGCCCAGATGGGTCGGCGCGAGACGGAGCCCGAAGGGGGGCAAGAAGGGAGACAGGCAAAAGGGGAAAACCCGCGGCCTTCGTGTTGTCCTGCGCCCAGGTCGGGTGCGCTTGCAGTAGGGGGTTTAGGGATGGCAATTTAATCCGTGGATTTGGATATTCGTCGGATATCCGACCCAACGGATCAGGATATGGATATGTTTTTTGACCCGTGGGTTAGACCCGTATCCGATCCGAGATAAAGTGGGCATGGATTTGGATATTAAATCTCACCCGCGGGTAATCCGTTGGATATCCGAAATTAACCATTAGTCCATTATTGCGGGCCCACACATTGACACTAATGAACAAATCACTAGCCCACCATTGTCCATTGAACCCAGGCGCCAGCCCACCAAAGCAACATTCAGCCCACCAAAGCACCAAACCACCCTAATCCCCAATTCCCCATCCGGCCATATCCCCTCAATCCCCAGGCAACCACCCGCAGCCAGCCAGCCACCCGCGCCGTCATCCTCATCCGGTCGTCATCCTCATCCCCAGGCAAGCCACCCGCGCCGCCTCCACGCCCCTAGCTCCCTGTGCTGCGCCCTGTGCTACCTGATCCTCCCTGGTTCCCTATGTTGTGTCCTGCGTCCGCCGCGCCCCTGGCGTCCCGCGTCCGCCCGCCATGCGCTGATCATTGATTTAACCATTTATCTATTTTGTTGTTTGCTGAAGGACATGTATATTTGTTTAAATTTTTATTAAATTCTAAGTTGTGTATGATGTTGAATTGGGAAGAAATTTGATTAATTATGTTATTCAATTGCTGAAAATAGTTTTATCATATCCGATGGATATCCGAAACCCGACGGGCATGGATATGGATATGAATTTCTACCCGTGGATATAGTCGCGGGCGGATATTATCTATGACCGTGGATATGACTGTGGGTGAATATTTCTAATATCCGATCCGAATCCGACCCGTTGCCATCCCTAAGGGGGTTACAAGCGTCCGCGTGGGAGGGAGCGAGAGGCTTATACGCGCCGTCCCGTTCCCCCGCGCGGCCAACCTTCTCGTACGAGAGCCCTAGACCTTCCTTTTATAGGCGTAAGGAGAGGGCCCATGTGTACAATATCAGATGTAGCAGTGTGCTAACGTGTCTAGCAGAGAGGAGCTAGTGCCCTAAGTACATGTCGTCGTGACAGCCGGAGAGGTTTTGGCACCCTGTTCATGTGATGTCGTGGCTGTCGGAGGAGCGCTGGAGCCTTGCGGAAGGACAGCTGTCGGAGCTGTCGAGTCCTTGCTGACGTCCCCTTGCTTCCGTAAGGGGCTGAGAGCCGCCGTAGTCATGGAGCACACGAGGCGCCATCATTATTTGTTTACCGGAGCGAGCCAGATGGGACGTTGGTCTTGTCCCCCGTAGCCTGAGCTAGCTAGGGGTAGGGTAATGATGGCCCCCCTTGTGACGTGGTCGGTCCGAGCCCTGGGTCGGGCGAGGCGGAGGCTCCTCCGAGGTCGAGGTCGAGTCTGTCTTCCGAGGTCGAGGTCGAGTCCGAGCCCCGGGTCGGGCGAGGCGGAGACCATCGTCTGAGGCCAAGGCTGATTCCGAGCCCTGGGGTCGGGCGAGGCGGAGTTCGTCGTCTTCCGGAGCCGAGGCCGAGTCCGAGCCCTAGGGTCGGGCGAGGCGGAGTTCGTCGTCTTCCGGAGCCGAGGCTGAGTCCGAGCTCTGGGGTCGGGCGAGGCGGAGCTTCCTATGGCGCCCGAAGCCGGACTTGGCCGCTGTCAGCCTCACTCTGTCGAGTGGCACAGCAGTCGGAGCGACGCAGGCGACGCTGTCTTCTTGTCAGGCCGGTCAGTGGAGCGGCGAAGTGACTGCGGTCACTTCGGCTCTGTCGACTGAAGGGCGTGCGTCAGGATAAGGTGTCAGGCCATCCTTGCATTAAATGCTTCTGCGATACGGTCGACCGGTGTGGCGATCTGGCCAAGGTTGCTTCTCGGCGAAGACTGGGCCTCGGGCGAGCCGAAGGTGTGTCCGTTGCTTGAGGGGCCCCTCGGGCGAGACGTGAATCCTCCGAGGTCGGCTGCCCTTGCCTGAGGCTGGGCTCGAGCGAGGCGAGATCATGTCCCTTGAGTGGACCGAGCCATGACTTAATCGCACCCATCAAGCCTTTGCAGCTTTGTGCTGATGGGGGTTACCAGCTGAGATTAGGAGTCTTGGGGGGTACCCCTAATTATGGTCCCCGACAGTAGCCCCCGAGCCTCGAAGGGAGTGTTGATACTCGCTTGGAGGCTTTTGTCGCACTTTTTTGCAAGGGGACCGGCCTTTCTCGGTTACGTTTCGTTCCGGTGGGTGCGCGCGAGCTGTAACACCCGGATTTTAGGGGTCCAAAACCCGGGGTTAAAACACCAGGTATGCTGGGACCAAGTCTCAAACATATGATGTATAGTGGCACAGGATCGAATGTCACAACTTTATATATTACAGGAGTTCTATACAAATAAATAATTACATTATAAGGAGACAACGGTCCAGCAACCCAAAGTTGACTGGGAGACGACGACCTAGACCTCTCACGAACTCATCGCAGCATCCTCCATGAGCATCATCCTGCAGTACCTGGTCTTGACCTGTGGTGTATGTGAGACAGCAAGAGTGAGCTCACATACGTTCATCGCTCAACAAGTTGTGGGGAATAATGTGCATGAACTCGCCAAAGGTGGGAGCTCACGTGAAGTGTAAGGCTTTCCAAAGAAGATGGTTAGAGCTGAGCATTGCTTTTAAAGTTGGTCAAAATTTTATTAGCAGTTACTAAGTATAAGTAAATACCAAACCCAATTAAGTAATAGAACAAAAGTAACCACATCACCTGCAATGCAATGCATATGACAAATTGAATTTAGTTCCATAATTTAATCATGTGAGGGTCCGAGCTGCTCTTGACCGTGAGCACGGCTAGTATACCAGTTTTACACTCTGCAGAGGTTGCGCATCTTTACCCACAAGTCGTGTATCCCATGTCGCCAGGGTTTGCAAAGCCCTTAGACACTTCCGAGGTGAATGGCTAGGGATCCACTACGAGGCCTTTACAAAGTTCCACTAGCTTCCGAAAACCCGCTACAGTTTATAGGAAGATCCAGTACAGGAATCCCTTGCAGGACCGCCATCGCAGCAAAATCCTCCCGAGGGCCTCCCCGTACTGACCTCTCCCCTACTGCCCTTGCCCCTTTCGGGTAAGGTAGTCTTCCACTAGCTTTCCTAATTAATCAGCCAAGGGCATCCCATACTACCCTTGTGGTAGCACTGTTTTCCCGGGTGGTCGCTCCATGTTCCAATTAACATAATGATCTCATCATGAACAATAAATAACCACTGATAATAAAAGTGTAATCATGAATGGTGTAGCTCCATACCCAAAACCACATATAGCACTAGCAAGTACTACCCAGAAAGTTCAGTGGTTAACAAGGTATAAAGATAGACAAACTAGGGTAACCTATTGGGTCCCATCAAAATTAACCTATGCAGATCATTATGATTAATTAGAACATGAGTAGGTAAAAAGAAGTGATCAAGGGCACAACTTGCCTGGGTCTTGAGAATCCAGGTACCAGGATGATCTTCAGATGACTCGTGACCTCGCACTAGTCGTAGCAATACAAACAAACATTGTATAGGCAAAATTAACATTACACCAAACATTTATGCAAAATACATATTAATAAGCTACATATTAAAATAAGATCACAAGAAAAAGAATTATTAATTTTGGAGTTGTAGATTTTAAGTTATGAATTTTCAAAGGTTTTATGTGTTTAAAATGGATTAAGTGAGAGATTAAATTCCTAATTGTTTTCATGGCAAAACAGAAGTACTAGGTGATAAATAATATTAAAACAAAATTATTGCAACTGGAATGGATTAATTCGGAGTTAAAATGAATTTGATATGAATTATACAAGTTTCAGAATTTATTTCTAAACTAAAAACCATTTTCTGAATTGTTTTATCCCTTTTATCCAATGATTGGACGGGGGACACTATTCTGCGAAAGACCAGGGGCTATTTCGTATATTTCTCCAAGACTCACATCCACCCTGCGCGGATGGCGGGTTGATTCTTCGAAAACCGAGGGGCTTATTTGCACTTTAGCGCGGTCAAAGGGGCACGAGGGTTTTCTGGCCGTGGGATCTATATCTGACCGCCAAGATCAGATCAGGCACAACCTGAACCGGTATACATTGCAGGCCGCAGGATCAATAGTTGACGCTTCAGATTATAAATTACCTAGATTGGTTTTCAAGCATCAGATTCAGATCCGACGGCACAGGCGCGGCGGGTCGAGCCGGTGCCCTAGCCGTTCAATCACGACCGTCCATCACGATTGGCGCAGGATCGGCGGTCGCGGGATGGTCTTTTTCCCCACGCCGGGCAAGCCGAGCGGCGACTGCGAGCCAGGCCTCCCCGGGTGCGGCACCGGTAGCCATGGGAACTATGGCGGCGCTCGGAGTAGGCCTGAATCCCCGCCCGAGGCGGTCCGCGAGGTCCTGGCCGCGCCACGGCACACACCCCCACGCCACGAAGGAGATTTCCAAGCGGCGGTAGAGGTCGGGTCCCTCGCGATTCTCTCTCTCCTCACGCTGATGTCTTCATGGCTCCAACCCAGGTACTGGTACAAGGTGGATGAGGGCACGACCGGTTTTATATGAGGCTGGAGCAGGGCGGTGTCAAAGATTGAATCACCATCGATTCCGAGCGCAGTTTGCGGAACAGAATCCCCAAGCGGACTCCAACGTTCGGCAAAACCCACGCGACGGCAACAGGTTGAGAGAAGCAGGTGCCAAGTGTGATAGGCGGCCAGAGAAGGCGGAGTTCCACGCGGAGGTTGTTGCTTTCGCTTGGCCGAAAGCTCCGACCTCCACGGATTTCTGCGTTGAATGCATCCAAGCCTGGATACGATAGGGGAAGAAGCTTCTGACGAATGGGGCCCAGCCGGCAGTGGCACAAGCCGCGAGCGGCGCGCGCGAAGAAGATGGTCCCACCCGCCAGCGAGTGTGGATTCCAGGGCCACGCGACAGCAGACTTGGCTGGTGGAGAGAGTTGGGCCGTGGGGGGGGGGGGGAAAGGAAAACGGCCCAGGTCGAGGCTAACCATTTTTCTTTTTGTTTTTATTTCCTAGTTTCCTATTTAAACTTCAGATTTGAATTCAAATGTTGTGGTGAACTTGTAGTCAAAATACAAAATAAACATACTAGTATGGACAGATTATATTTATTTACTTATTTATTTTGTATAACCTCTTTCCTTGTTTTCTCTTATTTTCCAATTCTAATTTTCAAATTTAAACTTGTCTCACAAATTTGAATACAAATGTAGAAATACAAGAACCTCAGAATGATATGCATACTTCTGTATTTATTTATATTTTTTTTAATTGACCAATATTATTTCATTATTTGAATATGCACAAATGGAATAAATAATCTCCAAAGGTTCCATAGATTCTAAAACATTTTTATATCAATATATGCATTTATTTATTTATTTTATTATACCAATTTTAGGGCTTTACAAATCCTACCCCCCTTAATAGAAATCTCGTCCTCGAGATTTGTAAAAAAAAAGGATACAATAAGTTTGGTCTAGAATTTTAGTTTCTCATTTGTTTTTTTTTTTTATGGATATGTATGTCTAGCCATTTATTATGTCAGATGAGGTACGATTATGGCAAGTATAGGTTGTGGCAAGTAGGAGTATAATAAGGGATGACTTCATCCAGAACTGTGGATCTTGATTCCGCTGGCGATTCAACTTGATTTCTGAAGACTTGAGTTGATGCTTTATCTTTTTTTTTTGACATGGTTGGTCTCCCTTGGCCTTTCTTCTTGGAGTTGCCATCTGAGTTGAGGACATATGGTTAAGATATATGTGAGTAGGATGGATTATGTGTAGGTAGGTTAGAATCTCTTGCTATGTTAAAATCGAGGGGTTATGCAACTATCGGATGGTTAAGGTAGTTGCATATGGCCCAGTTGGTCTGTCGTTCTTAATTTAGTGCAGGGTGAACTAAGTTAAGACATGTTTTATAGGAGTAGAGTTTAATCTATTTCACAAGTATTAACTGGTCCATTAAGTAACTCACTTTAGATTAGATCATATTAGGTTAGATGGAATCTAGATTAGATTGGTATGACTAGCTTGACTAGATAAGATCTAATTGATTTGGTTTAGATCATGGTGGTTAGTGGGATAAATATGCTAATTAAGGCAAGATGAATCCATAAGGATAAGGTAGAATCTTTTTAAGGTCAGTTAGATCTTATTAGGATAAGATAGAATCTTTTCAAGACAAGATGAATCTTTTAAGATGAGATGGATCTATTAAGATAAGGGAGAATCTTTTAAGATAAGAAGGATCTTTATGGGATAGATACATTTTAATGGAGGATAATCTAAATTACTTAGTTTTCTTATGAATTCTATTTAAGCCTATGCAGATGTAATTGTGGACATTACTCCACAACCCATCACACTCAATCAAAGATCCAAATCAGACAAATATCATAAGAACAAACATTCAAATACATAGGCACTTATAAAAATAGTTTTGTTTTTGTTCCTAAGATTAGGTCTCCTATTCCTAAAGTCACTTTAGGCACTGGATTTCAAAGTATGAAATCCACATTTGTCTTTTAGAAAGAAAAGATAAGAATAATCAGAGTAAAGCGGAAATAGATGAGAAAAGATTAAGATAAGTTTAGAAAAGAATCAGAGTAGCAGAGGTAAGTAAGGGTTGTCCAGTTCTATCTAGGTTTCGTCCTACAGTCAACATTCCTCTGATACCACTTCTGTAACACCCGGATTTTAGGGGTCCAAAACCCGGGGTTAAAACACCAGGTATGCTGGGACCAAGTCTCAAACATATGATGTATAGTGGCACAGGATCGAATGTCACAACTTTATATATTACAGGAGTTCTATACAAATAAATAATTACATTATAAGGAGACAACAGTCCAGCAACCCAAAGTTGACTGGGAGACGACGACCTAGACCTCTCACGAACTCATCGCAGCATCCTCCATGAGCATCATCCTGCAGTACCTGGTCTTGACCTGTGGTGTATGTGAGACAGCAAGAGTGAGCTCACATACGTTCATCGCTCAACAAGTTGTGGGGAATAATGTGCATGAACTCGCCAAAGGTGGGAGCTCACGTGAAGTGTAAGGCTTTCCAAAGAAGATGGTTAGAGCTGAGCATTGCTTTTAAAGTTGGTCAAAATTTTATTAGCAGTTACTAAGTATAAGTAAATACCAAACCCAATTAAGTAATGGAACAAAAGTAACCACATCACCTGCAATGCAATGCATATGACAAATTGAATTTAGTTCCATAATTTAATCATGTGAGGGTCCGAGCTGCTCTTGACCGTGAGCACGGCTAGTATACCAGTTTTACACTCTGCAGAGGTTGCGCATCTTTACCCACAAGTCGTGTATCCCATGTCGCCAGGGTTTGCAAAGCCCTTAGACACTTCCGAGGTGAATGGCTAGGGATCCACTACGAGGCCTTTACAAAGTTCCACTAGCTTCCGAAAACCCGCTACAGTTTATAGGAAGATCCAGTACAGGAATCCCTTGCAGGACCGCCATCGCAGCAAAATCCTCCCGAGGGCCTCCCCGTACTGACCTCTCCCCTACTGCCCTTGCCCCTTTCGGGTAAGGTAGTCTTCCACTAGCTTTCCTAATTAATCAGCCAAGGGCATCCCATACTACCCTTGTGGTAGCACTGTTTTCCCGGGTGGTCGCTCCATGTTCCAATTAACATAATGATCTCATCATGAACAATAAATAACCACTGATAATAAAAGTGTAATCATGAATGGTGTAGCTCCATACCCAAAACCACATATAGCACTAGCAAGTACTACCCAGAAAGTTCAGTGGTTAACAAGGTATAAAGATAGACAAACTAGGGTAACCTATTGGGTCCCATCAAAATTAACCTATGCAGATCATTATGATTAATTAGAACATGAGTAGGTAAAAAGAAGTGATCAAGGGCACAACTTGCCTGGGTCTTGAGAATCCAGGTACCAGGATGATCTTCAGATGACTCGTGACCTCGCACTAGTCGTAGCATTACAAACAAACATTGTATAGGCAAAATTAACATTACACCAAACATTTATGCAAAATACATATTAATAAGCTACATATTAAAATAAGATCACAAGAAAAAGAATTATTAATTTTGGAGTTGTAGATTTTAAGTTATGAATTTTCAAAGGTTTTATGTGTTTAAAATGGATTAAGTGAGAGATTAAATTCCTAATTGTTTTCATGGCAAAACAGAAGTACTAGGTGATAAATAATATTAAAACAAAATTATTGCAACTGGAATGGATTAATTCGGAGTTAAAATGAATTTGATATGAATTATACAAGTTTCAGAATTTATTTCTAAACTAAAAACCATTTTCTGAATTGTTTTATCCCTTTTATCCAATGATTGGACGGGGGACACTATTCTGCGAAAGACCAGGGGCTATTTCGTATATTTCTCCAAGACTCACATCCACCCTGCGCGGATGGCGGGTTGATTCTTCGAAAACCGAGGGGCTTATTTGCACTTTAGCGCGGTCAAAGGGGCACGAGGGTTTTCTGGCCGTGGGATCTATATCTGACCGCCAAGATCAGATCAGGCACAACCTGAACCGGTATACATTGCAGGCCGCAGGATCAATAGTTGACGCTTCAGATTATAAATTACCTAGATTGGTTTTCAAGCATCAGATTCAGATCCGACGGCACAGGCGCGGCGGGTCGAGCCGGTGCCCTAGCCGTTCAATCACGACCGTCCATCACGATTGGCGCAGGATCGGCGGTCGCGGGATGGTCTTTTTCCCCACGCCGGGCAAGCCGAGCGGCGACTGCGAGCCAGGCCTCCCCGGGTGCGGCACCGGTAGCCATGGGAACTATGGCGGCGCTCGGAGTAGGCCTGAATCCCCGCCCGAGGCGGTCCGCGAGGTCCTGGCCGCGCCACGGCACACACCCCCACGCCACGAAGGAGATTTCCAAGCGGCGGTAGAGGTCGGGTCCCTCGCGATTCTCTCTCTCCTCACGCTGATGTCTTCATGGCTCCAACCCAGGTACTGGTACAAGGTGGATGAGGGCACGACCGGTTTTATATGAGGCTGGAGCAGGGCGGTGTCAAAGATTGAATCACCATCGATTCCGAGCGCAGTTTGCGGAACAGAATCCCCAAGCGGACTCCAACGTTCGGCAAAACCCACGCGACGGCAACAGGTTGAGAGAAGCAGGTGCCAAGTGTGATAGGCGGCCAGAGAAGGCGGAGTTCCACGCGGAGGTTGTTGCTTTCGCTTGGCCGAAAGCTCCGACCTCCACGGATTTCTGCGTTGAATGCATCCAAGCCTGGATACGATAGGGGAAGAAGCTTCTGACGAATGGGGCCCAGCCGGCAGTGGCACAAGCCGCGAGCGGCGCGCGCGAAGAAGATGGTCCCACCCGCCAGCGAGTGTGGATTCCAGGGCCACGCGACAGCAGACTTGGCTGGTGGAGAGAGTTGGGCCGTGGGGGGGGGGGGGGGGGAAAGGAAAACGGCCCAGGTCGAGGCTAACCATTTTTCTTTTTGTTTTTATTTCCTAGTTTCCTATTTAAACTTCAGATTTGAATTCAAATGTTGTGGTGAACTTGTAGTCAAAATACAAAATAAACATACTAGTATGGACAGATTATATTTATTTACTTATTTATTTTGTATAACCTCTTTCCTTGTTTTCTCTTATTTTCCAATTCTAATTTTCAAATTTAAACTTGTCTCACAAATTTGAATACAAATGTAGAAATACAAGAACCTCAGAATGATATGCATACTTCTGTATTTATTTATATTTTTTTTAATTGACCAATATTATTTCATTATTTGAATATGCACAAATGGAATAAATAATCTCCAAAGGTTCCATAGATTCTAAAACATTTTTATATCAATATATGCATTTATTTATTTATTTTATTATACCAATTTTAGGGCTTTACACGAGCGCACCCGCCGGGTGTAGCCCCCGAGGCCTCGGAGGAGTGATTTGACTCCTTCGAGGTCTTAGCGTGTTTCGTGATGCTTCGGCCGGTCTGGTTGTTCCCTCATGCGAACTGGCCGTAGCCCGGGTGCATAGTCGAGTCCCAAGTTCTCGGGCTGGTATGTTGACGCTGTCAACGATTTGGCCAGAGCCGGGTTTGCGAGAGCAGCCCCCGAGCCTCCGCACAGAGCGAGAGGAAGGTCAAGGACAGACTCGACTTTTTTACATACGCCCCTGCGTCGCCTTTCCGCAAGGAGGAGGGGGGAAAGCACCATGTTGCCCTCGGAGGGCGCCGAACATGGTGTCTCCAGTGAGTTGCTAACGGGTAATCCGAGTGGACGCCCGTGCCCCATTCGTTAGGGGTCGGCTAGTGGCCCGGAGGCGCGCTCCAAAAGTACCCGCGGGTGATTTGCCGGACTCGGTCCCCTTTTGACGGGGTCCGAGGGCTCGATGCCTCCCTTTGGTGGGATTCCGTTACAAGATCGTTCCCGTTGGTCTCGGAAATGTCCTAGGGTACCTCGGGAGCGTAGCCCGAGCCTTGGTTATGTATCGAACGTACCCAGGGTCATCCCTCGCTCTGCGTATGAGGCGGCTATCGAACCCTTCGGGGCCAGCCTACGAACCCCTGATCAGTAGTGGGCGCAGAGCCCGAGTGGCCTGAGGCGGCCATTGAACCCTTCCGAGGGACCGGTCTTCGAACCTCTGACCAGTAGTGGGCGCGGAGCCCGAGTGCTCTGAGGCGGTTGTTGAACCCTTCCGAGGGGCCAGCCTTCGAACCTCTGATCAGTAGGGGGGCTCAGGGCCCGCTTCCTTCGCGGAGAAGGATCCCTTTCGGAGTATCCCCTTTCCCGATCCCTGAGGCAAGAGAGATAAAGAGGAAGTGGAAAAGGATACGAAATCGAATGACGTGGCGCACCTTTTTTGACGCGGTCATTATGGCGGAGGTGAAGAGTCGCCTGCTTCGCCTACCAAAGGTGCCGCATGTCCTGCCGCAGAGTTAATGCGACGGGACGAGTGGCTCGCTGGGCGGCCGTTGTGCGTGCGCGAGCCGTTCGAGGAACGGGACACGGGCGCGTCGTCTTCACGTCGTGGGAGAGGGTTCTCTCGCTGTCCCAGGAGGGGACGTGAGCTTGCTGACGACTTGACCGCTGCTTCCGTCCGCCTGCCACCGCCATTACTGCCGGCCCATTTCTGGCCGTATCGACCGTCGCGCCTTCTCCCACGGCTGACTGACCCGTGACCGATGTGCTCAGTTGGCACTGTTGGGCCGTGCGCAGGGTCGCCTCGAGTCGCGGCACTGGTTCCGCAGTCGAGGAGGCGCGGTACTGGCGCAAGTGGCGGTGCAGTTTCTCGCACGTAGCAACCGGCGCGCCGGTTACATGAAGTGTGGGCCTGGGCCTCCATGCTGGACGTGTCGAAGTTGAAAGGATGCGCCCCCTTGGTACGGTTGCATGCCGCCTGCATGGCGGTCCACTCTTTCACCCGCCGGTCTGGGCGAAAGTGGAGAAGCGCTCGTAACCGCTGGGCAGTCGCGCGCACCGCGCGTGGCGGTTTTGGCTCCTTCTGTCCTGGGCCAGCTTGCATGACGCGTGGGACCCAGCCCCCATGTCGTAGCGGGAAGACCTTAGAGCGTGTTGGAGAAGACTCAGTCCGTGACGGCTGAGGACACATGTGGGGAGAGTTGCCTTTAAAAGGAGGGTGACCCCCTTGAAAGGCAACCATGTCTTCGCGCTCCCCTCATGCATCGCGTCTTTCCACCTTCCGAGCCCCCAGATGGGGGGCGCCCGCAGTTCTTCCGCCTTGTCGTCGTTGGAAGAACGCAATTTCACGAAAGTTGGTACCTTTCAGCCATCGTTTGGCTTCAAGGATTTTCATCAGGCAGCCCAGCTGCATCCCCTCGCCGGTGGTCACCCAAGACGGTGACCACCAGTTCCAGGGTGGGGAGAAGCAAGCCGGGCTGCGGCCTGTGCCCCTCCCTCAGTTTCAAGGATGTTCATCATCAGTGCTGGGGAGCAGAGTGCGCCGAGTTGGGGCCTGTCTCCGTGCAGGCAGCGGCCCGCTCCTTCCCTCAGCGATCGGGGGAAAGGGCGTTCGCCGTTCGTGGCGCTGGCAGCTGCCGTGTGTCTGGCTCTCCGGCCCGAGCGGCTTCGGCGCCGCTTCTGGTGCCACCTCCCGCCGAGGCAGCCGGAAGAGGTGTCTCCGCCGACGAGATAGTCGGTGCCGCCCGCGGACTGACCTCCAACTCTACGGCCTTCTGCTTGTCCTCGCCCCTCGAGTGGGGATGTGGGCGAGGGCCTTATGGCAGCAGCATCCGCCCTGAGGTTATCGCTGCTACTGTTCGGCCGCTCGGAGAAGCGGTCGTTGTCGCTGCTGCTCTTCGGGCGTCGGTGAGCCATCCGTCGGCCTTCTGTTGCTCCGCAGGCCCTCCAATGTGGGGGGTTGTTCGTACCTCCGGAGGTGGAACCGGAGTTCCGTTTGTAATGGCACCTTGAGTGCCGGTGTCTTGTTCATTGTGGCTGTCGGGGCCTGAACATGTATGTATTTTTGGCACGGAGCCGTGTTTTTTCCTCATTTCGAGCACTAGGACTCGCCTGTCGGCTAACTGAACCGCTTAACCAAGTGTGAGTTGCCTCGTGCGAAGGTGACGAGTGAGGTATCCGTATCCCGGAGGCGTAGGAGTCCCTCGGCTCGGTCGGCCTTGCCGCCCGAGGCTTCTCTTGCTTAGTTAAAGGAACCCTCGGCCGCTCTTCGATGAGCCGGAGCCGGAGGCAGCGGTGTCAGTATGGACAGAGGCAGAGTTGGCTCGAAAAGAAGACTTCGTCGGCCGGAGCCTGGCCGGGCCGTCCACTGGCGGGACCAGCGCCGGAGTCGAGTTGCCGAGGCCATGAACCGGGCCGATGTCCTCGGGGGACAGCTGGCTGAGGCTTCGGGGCGACCGGCCGAGGCGTCTGCTCGGGCCGGATTCCTGAAGAAGACCCTGGCGGCGATGGCCCAGGCGCGGTGCCGATGTCATCCTTTGGAGTGGAGATCCTCCAACCGTGTTGCCGTCCGAGGCTCGGTCGGACTTCGCGCGAAGGTGGAGTTGACGCCGAGGGTGCTGCTGCTCCCCCTACGTCAAGGTCCGAACCTGCAGGATCGGTTCATCTTGTAGTGTGCGTATGTTTTCTGCGGCCGCCGAGGCCCAAACATACTGTCGTCGCGTTGTAATGCTGCATTTCTTTTCCTCTTGTTTCGAGTATCTAGACTTATTTGTCGGTAACAGAATTGTTTGTCCGAGCAAGAGTTACTTTTCACAGAAGGTGATGAGTGAGGTATCCGTATCCTGGAGGCGTAGGAGTCCCTCGGCTCGGTCGGCCTTGCCGCTTACGTGTACTCTTACTCGTCCGTAGGATTCTGCTATCGATATAGTCGAGAAGGCACGAAAAATCATTTCGGCAGAAGAGTTTTCGAGCGTTAAGACTTGTTCGGTCTGCGGAATCGCTTATCCGAGCGTGAGTTACTTATCGCAGAAGGTGATGAGTGAGGTGTCCGTATCCCGGAGGCGTAGGAGTCCCTCGGCTCGGTCAGCCTTGGCTGCTTACGTGTACTCCGTCGTTTTCAGGATCCCACTTTCGAAGTAGTCAAAAAGCACGAAAGACGTTCTGGCAGAAAAGACCTTTTCCGAGGAAAATTTTGACGCGGAGGGGGTTCCCCCCTTCTAGCCCCCAAGGGAGGGTCGGGCTTTGCCGAGGCAAGGCTGACCCTTCCTTGATGGTTAGACTTTGTATGTGAACGAGGTGTACGAACGACTTGAAAGCATCTTAAGGATAGAAGCGACGTAGCTGTCGGATGTTCCAAGCGTTGTTGTAGACCTCGCCTTGACTGTTGGCCAGCTTGTATGTCCCGGGCTTCAGAACCTTGGCGATGACGAACGGCCCTTCCCAAGGAGGCGTGAGCTTGTGCCGCCCTCGGGCGTCTTGTCGCAGCCGAAGCACCAAGTCGCCCACCTGGAGGTCTCGGGACCGAACCCCTCGGACGTGGTAGCGTCGCAGGGACTACTGATACCGCACCGAGTGTAGTAAGGCCATGTCCCGAGCCTCTTCCAGCTGGTCCAGTGAGTCTTCTCGGTTTGTTCGATTGCTTTGGTCGTCATAGGCCCTCGCCCTCGGGGAACCGTATTCTAAGTCTGTGGGCAAGATGGCCTCGGCCCCATAGACTAGAAAGAACGGTGTGAAGCCCGTGGCTCGGCTCGGCGTCGTCCTCAGACTCCAGATCACCGAAGGGAGCTCCTTCGTCCATCGCTTGCCGAACTTGTTGAGGTCGTTGTAGATCTGTGGCTTGAGTCCTTGCAGAATCATGTCGTTGGCACGCTCTACTTGCTCATTCGTCATGGGGTGAGCCACGGTGGCCCAGTCCACCCGGATGTGGTGATCCTCGCAGAAGTCCAGGAACTTTCTGCCGATGAACTGGGTGCCGTTGTTGGTGATGATGGAGTTCGGGACCCCAAAGCGATGGATGATGTTGGTGAAGAACGCCACCGCCTGTTCGGACCTGATGCTGTTTAGGGGTCGGACCTCGATCCACTTGGAGAATTTGTCGATGGCGACCAGCAGGTGTGTGTAGCCCTCGGGTGCCTTCTGCAAGGGACCGACGAGGTCCAGACCCCACACAGCAAATGGCCAGGTGATGGGTATTGTCTGCAGAGCCTGAGCGGGCAGGTGGGTCTGCCTTGCGTAGAATTGACACCCTTGACAGGTGCGGACAATTCTAGTGGCGTCGGCCACCACGGTCGGCCAGTAGAAACCTTGTCGGAAAGCGTTTCCAACAAGGGCTCGAGGCGCTGCGTGGTGACCACAAGCCCCCGAGTGTATTTCTTGTAAGAGCTCCTGGCCTTCGGTGATGGATATGCATCGCTGGAGGATGCTTGAGGGGCTGCGGTGGTAGAGCTCCTTCTCGTCCCCCAGCAAGACAAACGACTTGGCGCGCCGCGCCAGTCGCCGAGCTTCGGCTCGGTCGAGGGGCAGCTCTCCTCGGTGGAGATATTGCAGGTATGGGGTCTGCCAGTCTCGATCAGGCGGGACCCCATTCCGCTCTTCCTTGACGCACAGTGCCTCACCTTCGGGGGTCGAGGGTGCCTTGGGCTGAGCCGAGGGCGCCTCGGGCTGGGCCGAGGCCTTCTCGGGCTCGGGCGTGTCGTCGGTCTTGACTGAGGGTTGATGTAAGTCTCGGGAGAAGACGTCCGGGGAACCGTTGTCCGCCCCGAGGCTATCTTAGCCAGCTCGTCCGCAGTCTTGTTGTATCGTCGGACGATGTGGTTGAGCTCGAGCCCGTAGAACTTGTCCTCCAGACGCCGAACCTCGTCGTAGTAGGCTTCCATCTTCGGGTCGCGGCAGTGGGAGTTCTTCATGAATTGGTCGATGACAAGCTGCGAGTCACCGCGAGCGTCGAGGCGTCGGACCCCTAGCTCGATGGCGATGCGCAACCCGTTAACCAGAGCCTCGTACTCGGCCACGTTGTTGGACGCCGGGAAATGGAGGCGCAACACGTAGCGGAGGTGCTTCCTGAGGGGCGATATGAAGAGCAGGCCCGCGCCTGCCCCTGTTTTCATCAGCGACCCGTCGAAAAACATGGTCCAGAGTTCCGGTTGGATCGGAGCGCCGGAAGCTGGATGTCGACCCATTCAGCCACAAAGTCCGCCAAGACTTGGGACTTGATGGCCTTCCGAGGGGCGAACGAGATTGTCTCGCCCATGATTTCCACCGCCCACTTTGCAATCCTACCCGAGGCCTCTCAGCACTGGATGATCTCCCCCAGGGGGAAGGATGACACCACAGTCACCAGATGAGACTCGAAGTAGTGTCGCAACTTCCGCCGCGTCAGGATCACCGTGTACAGCAGCTTCTGAATTTGTGGGTAGCGGATCTTGGTCTCGGATAGTACCTCACTGATAAAGTAGACCGGCCTCTGGACGGGCAACGCATGCCCCTCTTCTCGTCTCTCAACCACGATCGCGGCGCTGACCACCTGAGTGGTAGCGGCGACGTAGATCAAGAGGGCTTCTCCGGCAGCGGGAGGCACCAGGATGGGTGCGTTCGTAAGGAGCGCCTTCAGGTTCCCGAGGGCTTCCTCAGCCTCAGGGGTCCAAGTGAAGCACTCGGACTTTCTTAAGAGGCGGTACAGAGGCAGGCCTCTTTCGCCGAGGCGCGAGTGTAACACCCTAAATCTCATTTTGAGAATATAGTAAAAATTTTCAAAGATCTTGCATTAGAAACTTTCTTTTTCTCTCTCTTTAGAACTCTCATAACATTTGAAGACTCATCTCCCTATTTAAAAGCATTTGCTTAAGTGAATAAAATAATAAATAGAACCATATTTGGCACTCATGATGGAGTTTTAATTATATGTGCATTTAAAATAATGATAAAATATAATAATGGAATTGGGAATTTGAAGTTAACCCAAAAGGGGTGCACTTTAGGAAAAGGGAAATAATATATAAGGCAAGAGAAAATACTATGTAAAGCAAAATAAATCTATAAATAAATAAAATTTATCCATGCTATGTTCACATTGAACATTTAAATGAAGACAAATTCGCCACAAACTTTGGATTTAAACTGGAATTTAAATTTGAAATGAGTTGGATAATTGGAATGGAAAATAGGAAAGAAAATAAAAAGAAAAAGATTAAAAACCTTACCTGGGCCGGCTACCTTCATTCTGGCCCACCTCCTCTACCTTACGCTCGCGGCCCATCTTCATTCCCACCCGCGCGCAAGTGTCACCCGTCGCCGACATCATGGGCCCACTGGCCAGCCTCTCCCTCGCGCCGTTCACTCCGCGCGCGGCCACTTACACATGGGTCCTACTCGTCGGCCACCTACCGCGCTCGCTTCTCCCTCCCTTTTCGCTGACCCGCGGGGCCCGCACGTCAGGCCCGTCTTCAACAGCTTTGCCGAACGCGTCGGGCGGACCGCGCGAACTCACCGCCGGTGATCTCCCGCTCCCGGATTCTCGCATCAGCTTCGCTACTGCCGCTTTATGTGGGCCCCGCACCGAAGACTCTTCTCCTACCTCGTAACGACCCCCTAAACAGACCGCGGAGCTCTCGGCTGGATTTGAATTCCGTGCTCCGCCAAAACAAATCGGAGACATTGGGCGGGCGTAACAACCTTCCTCCCCTTCGGACTCCGCTTTCCATGGCTTTGGGGTATAAAGCCGGAGCACCTCGCTTGCCCATCAGCCATCGAACGCCGAGGAATAGAGAGAGAGAGCTGCGCACTGCGTCGTGAGTGCCGCCGCCGTTGAACCGCGCCGCCGTCGCCCCTCCGCTTCGATTGCCTCGTCCTGGGCGTTCGGGAGGTTGCACGGAACACGCACGGGGCAGTTACCGGGGGGACGCGACATCGACCGGCCGGGAATTCCTCACCGGAGTGCGCAAATCGCCGCGGATCCGCACCGCACCGTGGCCAACGCCGGCGAGTCAACAATTCGCGGTAATAAACCTACCTCCACCTTTCTTAAGCCTTCTGCATTGCGTAGCCGAGTTTAATTAGGAAATGGGGGTGAGAGCAGGGGGATTTAACATCGCCGGCCATGGCGCACCGCCGTGGGGGAGTTGCTCCGCCGTGCGTGGATGCCTGGTTGGGGCAGAGAGCGTGCGCCGTCGGATCCTTAAGGGACGGGCTAGATTAGATCGCGCGTACCGGTTCGGTCTGATCTTCTGCTGGCCGTCCGATTTAGATCAGACGAATGACAGGTGTAGCGAGCGTTTTGAATCTGAAGCGTTGAGATTTGATCGTGTGGTGGCCGACGCGTACCGTTTCGATCCACTCCAGATCTAATCTGGAACACCCATGTCTGATCCAACGGCCCACGTTAGTCTGTACCCCTTCGCGGTCGATTTTGTTAAAGAGCCCTCGGACTTTAGTGAAATCAACCCGCGGTCCTTAGGCGACTGTTCTCTGTGTCTGGGACGACTTACACCGAGCCCCCTGCGTTTTCCATTAATTGAGGCCCAGTCCAGTGATCGATTAAATTGAATAAATAAAATAGAAAATAGGTTTTTAATATGAAAATAATTGCTAGAACTTAGATAATTCATAGAAAATCCATTTTAGCTCCAAATTGAACCATTCCAGTTTCTAAAAATTTGTAATAATATTCTTCATCATTTTGTGCCTCTGTTTTGGCATGAAAGGCTCATTTAAATTTATCTAATACTTAATCTTGTATTAAATACATAAAAGCTACAGAAATTCATAACTTAAAAATATATAACTCCAAATTTAGTGATTCCAGTTCCTATGGTTTTATTTTAATGTGTAGATTATAAATATGTATTTTGCATATATGTTTGGTGTAATGTTAATTTTGCCTATACCATGTATGTCTGTATTGCTACGTCTAGCAGTGAGGCCACGAGGATCTGAAGAATCATCCTGGTACCTGGATTCTCAAGGCCCAGGCAAGTTGTGCCCTTGATCACTTCTTTTACCCACTCATGTTCTAATTAATCATAATGATCTGCATAGGTTAATTTTGATGGGACCTAATAGGTTACCCTAGTTTGTTTATCCTGAATACCTTGTTTACCCCTGAATCACTTGGGTAGTTCTGCTACTGCTTTATATGGTTTTGGGTTAATATTTCATTATATCTATGTTCCAATTATGTTGTTATTATATTTATGTTCATGACAAGATCATTAAATGTTAATTGGAACATAGAGCTTAACTTGAGAAACACGTGCCACCACAAGGGTTTAATGGGACGCCCTTGGCTGATTAATTAGGAAAGCTAGTGGAGGACTACCTTACCCGAAAGGGGCAAGGGCAGTAGGGGAGTGGTCAGTGTAGGGAGGCCCTCGGGAGGATTTTGCTGCGATGGCGGTCCTGCAAGGGATTCCTGCATTGGAGCTTCCTATAAACTGTAGCGGGTTTTCTGAAGCTAGTGGAACTTTGTAAAGGCCTCGTAGTGTTACCCTGCCTCGCCTCCTTGGTAGAGGTGTATGGGAAGTCGCGATCCCTTGGCAGATGGGTAACATGACTTGTGGGTAAAGGGTACCACCTCTGCAGAGTGTAAAACTGGTATACTAGCCGAGCTCACGGTCATGAGCAGCTCAGGACTCTCTGATGATTAAATTATGGAACTTAAATTCAATTTGTCATATGCATTGCATCGCAGGTGATGTTGTTGTTACTTTTGTTCTACTACTTAATTGGGTTGATATTTACTTATACTTAGTAACTGCTAATAAAATTTTGACCAACTTTAAAAGCAATGCTCAGCTCTAACCATCTTCTTTGGTAAGCCTTACACTTCACGTGAGCTCCCACCTTTGGCGAGTTCATGCACATTATTCCCCACAACTTGTTGAGCGATGAACGTATGTGAGCTCACTCTTGCTGTCTCACACACACCACAGGTCAAGAACAGGTACCGCAGGATGAGGCGCTTGGAGAATGCTGTGGCAAGTTCGCGAGAGGTCTAGGTCGTCGTCTCCCAGTCAACTTTGGGTTGCTGGACCGTTGTCTCCTTATAATGTAATTATTTATTTTGTATAGAACTCCTGTTATATATAAAGTTGTGACATCCGATCCTGTGCCACTATACATCATATGTGTGAGACTTGGTCCCAGCATACCTGGTGTTTATGTTTACGCCTGGGTTTTGGACCCCTAAAATCCGGGTGTTACAGAAGTGGTATCAGAGGAATGTTGACTGTAGGACGAAACCTAGATAGAACTGGACAACCATTCTTTACTTACCTTACTCTGATTCTTTTCTAAACTTATCTTAATCTTTTTCTCATCTATTTCCGCTTTACTCTGATTATTCTTACCTTTTCTTTTTCTAAAGACAAATGTGGATTTCACACTTTGAAATCCTGTGCCTAAAGTGACCTTTAGGAATAGGAGACCTACTCTCAGGAACAAAAAAAACAAAACTATTTTTATGGTTATCTATGCACTTGAATGTTTGTTCTTATGATACTTGTCTGATTTGAATCTTTGATTGAGTGTGAGTGGTGGAATAATGTCCACAATTACATCTGCATATACATCTAGGTGTAAAGGATAGCATTTGAAAGATAACTAGACAACCTAGATTGTCCCCATTGGAACATATCTAGCTTAAGAGATTTATCTTATCCTAAAAAGATCTCATTCTAACCAATTCATCTTATCTTAAAAGATTCTCCCTTATCTTAATAGATCCATCTCATCTTAAAAGATACTCATCTTATCTTGAAAAGATTTTATGTCACCCTAGTAGATCTAACTGACCTCAAAAGATTCTACCTTATGGATTCATCTTGCCCTAATTAGTATATTTATCCCACACCAGTGTGACAACCATGATCTAATCCAAAGTAATTAGATATCATCTAGTCTAACCTAGATATACCAATCTAATCTAGATCCCATCTAATCTACTATGATCCAATTTAAAGAGAGTGACCTAACAAGTTAGTTAATCCTGGTGAAATACATTAGACCCTGCTCCTATAAACAAGTTTGAGATCCTAGATCAACTCGGCCATACCCAACAACTTGACCTACATAATAGATCTATCTTAACCTCCTGTCCCAAACCCGGATGGAGACACCAAAGAGCAAGAAGGAGGAGATCAACATCAACAAGGAAGGATATAAAAGTCAAAGCGAACCTCGAGATGAATCAAGACTTGGACATTTTGGATGAAGTCTTTTTCTCACCATAATCTTTCTTACCTCAACCTCTCCAGCTTATATCTTACATGAACAGTAACTTGATACTTATACTCTCCTAATCACCCACTACCTCCAACACCACCACCAGCTCCACCAAGCTACATAAAACATATATATATATATATTACTATTAAATGCTATTTAGTTAGTGGTTGATACTATTTTGGGAGGAATAAAAAGGTCTAATTGACTGTATGTGTTGCTAATAAAATTACGCATCATGCTGAGATTTTGTCTGTGCATATGTTTGAGATAACATGATTATGCACCCTCTTACAAATCTCGAGGACGAGATTATTTTTAAGGGGGGTAGGATTTGTAACACCCTAAATCTCATTTTGAGAATATAGTAAAAATTTTCAAAGATCTTGCATTAGAAACTTTCTTTTTCTCTCTCTTTAGAACTCTCATAACATTTGAAGACTCATCTCCCTATTTAAAAGCATTTGCTTAAGTGAATAAAATAATAAATAGAACCATATTTGGCACTCATGATGGAGTTTTAATTATATGTGCATTTAAAATAATGATAAAATATA
Source organism: Zea luxurians (assembly GCA_029449295.1). NCBI lineage: Eukaryota > Viridiplantae > Streptophyta > Magnoliopsida > Poales > Poaceae > Zea > Zea luxurians. The sequence continues at coordinate 53,476,834 of JAOPSE010000017.1, forward strand.
ATAATGGAATTGGGAATTTGAAGTTAACCCAAAAGGGGTGCACTTTAGGAAAAGGGAAATAATATATAAGGCAAGAGAAAATACTATGTAAAGCAAAATAAATCTATAAATAAATAAAATTTATCCATGCTATGTTCACATTGAACATTTAAATGAAGACAAATTCGCCACAAACTTTGGATTTAAACTGGAATTTAAATTTGAAATGAGTTGGATAATTGGAATGGAAAATAGGAAAGAAAATAAAAAGAAAAAGATTAAAAACCTTACCTGGGCCGACTACCTTCATTCTGGCCCACCTCCTCTACCTTACGCTCGCGACCCATCTTCATTCCCACCCGCGCGCAAGTGTCACCCGTCGCCGACATCATGGGCCCACTGGCCAGCCTCTCCCTCTGTAATACCCAAGTTGTATACCAAGAATAATAGAGAGAGTTGTTCTCAATTTTTGTATGTCTCATTTGCATCATGAAAATAGCCTACAAAATTTAAGAGCTTAATTCCAACAAATGATAGAAAAATATGCATCATGTTGGAGTTTTATTGTTTGTGCATTAAATAAAATAATAATGTTAATAATAATGATAAAAACACATTAATAATGAAAAGGAGGTTTTGCCCTAATTTATAAACTTGGAAATTTGGAAAAGAAAGCAGATAAAACATGAATAAACCTTATATTTCCCAAATAAATACTTCTTAAATTCACAATATGATCTGAACACAAAATCTGTATAGAAGTTTGAATTTAAAACTTGAATCCAAATTGGATTAGGAAATAGAGAGAAAGAAAAGAAAACAGAAAATATAAAAGAAAAAGAAAAGGATAAAAGGGATTCATGGGCCAACTAGGTGCTATTCGGCCCATCTCTCTTCTCTCCACCGCGGCCCGACTCCACTCCGCTTACGCTGACACCGCGGGTCCCTTCACCAGTCGCGTGGGCGGTGAAGTTGTCGCCGACGTGTGGCCCCCGCTGGTCAGTTCGCTCTTCCCCCTTTCCTCGCGAGCGTCGGTTGCAACAGCTCCGCATCGCGCGGCCGGGGAAGCGGGCAACGGAGTCCGCGGGCACCTCGGGGATAAATCGAAGACGGAAGACCCACCTGTGAAGCTACATCGAACTCCTGAGGCCATCCCAAACCGTAGCGCCGCCGGGCTCACACGCAAAGCTAGGTAGTCCTCCGTCGGTGCTGCTCCTCGTGTTGCCGGGGGTCCGGTGGCTCGAAGCGTGAACGTCGGTACTCGCCGGGGTCCTTGGGAGTTGATGCGTGCGGTCTTGGCGCCGGGAGTGCACTGAGGACTCCGGAATTTCTCACCGTCGTCGTGCGTCCGCTGCGCGCCGCGGGCAGGCCTGGACACCGCTCGGATTCCGGTGAGAACCCCGTCTATACATTCGCAAGAGTACTGTCTTCGTGTTGTAGTGTTCCGATTGGAGTTCGAGAGCTGGGAACTGAGAGTTGGCGGGCGCCGGCGATGGCGCCACCGCGCCTGACGACCGCGCCGTCGGGTAGGTGTGCGTTGAGCTGGGAATTGGGGAGACGAGCGATGACCGTTGGATCGGTATCGGGCGGCTTAGATCGAATCCGTGGCTCGGTTTAGATAGGGGTGTTCAGAACCATTGGATCCACGAGTGACGGCTGGGATTTGATCAGGGGCCTAATCAATCGCAGCCATGGATGAATGATCGTGCGGATCGGAATAGTAGAGACCATCAGCCGTTGGATCGGGATCTGACAGTCGGTGTGGGCGCGTGTTCATAGTCGCCCGGATCTAATCAGGAGCGTCGAGTTTTGATCCGACGGCCGAGATCCAAGCGTACCCCTTCGCGGGTACGTTTTGTAAAAGAAACCCTGGGTTTAAAGGATAACAACCCGCAGTCCACCCTATACTATTCCCTGTGTCTCGGGATTTTTACCTGGGCGCCCCTGCGTTTTCCGGTATTCGTGGCCCGATCCAGAGAACTTTAAAAATCAGAAATTAATATCAGAAATTAATTTTTAGTGCAAAAATAAATGTTAAAACTTGTTTAATTCATAGTAAATGCATATGAACTCCAAATTAGACCATTCCAGTTCCTAAAATTTCATAAAATTATTGTCTATCCATTTGTGCCACTGTTTTGGCATGAAAAGCACATTGGAATTATTTTAGTACTTAATCTTGTATTAAATACATAAAACCTTAGAAAATCCATAACTTAAAATATATAACTCTGAATTTAATGATTCCAATTCCTGTAATCTTATTTTAATGTCTAGTTTATTACTGTATATTCTATTTGCATGTTTGATGTGATGTTAATTTATGCTATGCCATGTATGTATTGTATTGATGCGAGTAGACGAGCAACCCACTGTGGAACCTGAGCTTCAACAAGTTGAAGTAGCTGAGCAGGAGCTCGTTGAAGGCAAGTTGTGCCCTTGATCACTTCTTTTACCCATTCATGTTCTTATTATTCATAATGATCTGCATAGGATAATTTTGCTGGGACCCATTAGGATACCCTAGATTTTGACTATCTTTATACCTTGTTTTACCACTGGTTTTACTACTAAAGTTTTGGGTAGTACATGCTATTGCTTTATGTGGATTTGGGTATATAGATATTCATCACTTATTGTTATACTATCTATTGTTATCTGTTTTATTATTCCTTGTTCATGTTAAGATCATTATGTTAATGGGAACATGGAGAACCACCCGGGAAAACAGTGCTACCACAAGGGTGGAATGGGACGCCCTTGGCTGATTAACTAGGAAAGCTAGGGGAGGGCTACCTTACCCGAAAGGGGCAAGGGCAGTAGGGGAGAGGTCAGTGCGGGGAGGTCCCTGGTTGATTTTGCTGCGATGGCTATCAGCCAGGAACCCTTTACTGGATCTTCCCATAAACTGTAGCGGGTAGTCTGAAGCTAGTGGAACTTTGTAAAGGCCTCGTAGTGGTACCCTGCCTCGCTTCCTAGGTAGAGGTGTATGGAGTCTGATCAACTCTGTGGCAAATGGGTAACACGACTTGTGGGTAAAGATGCGCAACCTCTGCAGAGTGTAAAACTGGTATACTAGCCGTGCTCACGGTCATGAGCGGCTCGGACACTCACATGATTAAATATGGAACTTAAATTCAATTTGTCATTTCATTGCATTTGGGATTATTTTATTATTACTCTTACTTATTATTACTAAGGTTTGGTATTTACTTGCACTTAGTAACTGCTAATAAAATTTTGACCAACTTATAAAAGCAATGCTTAGCCTCAGCCTTTATTTCATTGATCAGCCTTACACTTCATGAACTCCCACCTTTGGTGAGTTCATGTCACATTATTCCCCACGACTTGTTGAGCAATGAACGTATGTGAGCTCACTCTTGCTGTCTCACACCCCCCCCACAGGAGAAGAACAGGTGGTTTCAAGTGGAGTCAAGTATCGAGGAGTTTGATCTGATCTAGGTGGCGTTTCCCAGTCGACATTGGCGCCGACGATCCTTAGTTCGTTTTATCTTTATTATTTTATTTTGTAATAAGTCTTCCGCTTTGTAATAAATACTCTGATGTTAATGACATTTATCTCTATGCACTCTGTTATTATATATGTTGTCTTCTTTGGCGCATGTATGAGATGCACCTGGCTTTGTTCCTTAAAGCCGGGTGTTACAGAAGTGGTATCAGAGGAAATGTTGACTGTAGGACGAAACCTAGATAGACTGGACAAACCCTTACCTACTTATCTCATTCTGATTCATTCTACACTCACCTCACTCTGATTCTTTCTATACTTATCTTAATCCTGTCTCACCTTCTACTGTTCTACTCTGATCACTCTTACCCTTTCTACTCTAAGACAAGATGGATTTCACACCTTGGAATCCCTACCCCTATGACATTTTTAAGAGATAGGAAGCCTAAGACAAAATTAAAACTATTTTCTCTATTAAAAATATTGGTTGATTGTTCTGATGATCAATGCCTGATTTGCTTCTTTGATTGATTGAAATAGTATAGACGGGCATATTAGCATGTACCACCATAAGGTAATGTATTAGCTTTAGTGGATAACACACTAATCTACTTAGCTAATAAATCAACCGCAGTAACATTCCTCATAATTACTCGCCTTGTCTACAATTCTTTCTTTCTTACCCTGTATTTCTAACCCAGATGGACTACCTCTATACTGTTAGAAGAGAGCAGTATAGACTTGATCCTTGGTATGTCATGGTTAAGAAAGGCAATGGTGGTTTATACACTGCGCTGAGGGAACCGTAGAACTCACCAGTTCCAAAGGAGAAAGATTTGAAGTTGGAATTGCAGTAACTACTGCCACCAGATATGGAAGTTGAGTTGGTCATTAATCTCTTACCTAAGACTGCCCCTATTTCTAAACGGCCATACATGATGTCCATAGAAGAGCTAAAGGAACTTAAGAAACAATTAACGGAATTACAAGAGGATGGCTACATTCGTCTGAATTCTTCACCTTGGAGAGCACCAGTTTTGTTTGTAAAGAAGAAAGATGGATTGCAAGGGATGTGCGTGGATTAAAGGTCCCTTAATGATGTCACTGTGAAGAACAAGTTTCGGTTACCCCGCATTAAGGATTTATTTAATCGGATGAGAGGAGCCAGGGTACTCTCGAAGATCGACCTCCGATCGGGATACCATCAGATGAAGACTGGACCATCAGATATTCCTAAGACGGCTTTCTCGACTCGATATGGATTATATGAGATCATCGTTATGTCGTTTGGATTAATTAATGCACCAGCTTATTTTATGGATTTGATGAATAAGATGTTTTTGGAGTATTTGGACAGATTCGTCGTGGTGTTCATCGACGATATTCTTATCTATTCTAAGAATGAAAGTGATCATGAACAACATCTGAGATTGGTGCTGCAGAAGTTGCGAGATAATGAGCTCTACGCTAAGTTTAGCAAGTGTGAGTTTTGGATTGACAAGGTGCCATTCCTTGGACATATTATTTCTAATGGAGGAATAGCAGTGGATCCTGCTAAAGTGAAGGAGATAATGGAATGGAGAGTGCCCACTACAGTTACGGAGATTCGGAGTTTCTTGGGACTCGCAGGATACTATCGGAGATTTATTGAAGGTTTCTCCAAGATTGCTAAGCCTATGACATCGCTTTTGGAGAAAGGAAAAGAATTTAAGTGGGATGAGAAATGTCAAGAGAGCTTTGATCAATTGAAGGAAAGATTGATGTCTCCACCAGTATTGGTTATGCCAGATCTACAGAAAGGATTTGACATTTATTGTGATGCATGTGGCCAAGGACTTGGATGTGTGCTCATGCAAGATGGACATGTGATTGCCTATGCATCTCGTCAGTTGCGGAAGCATGAATTGAACTACCCCACTCATGACTTGGAATTAGCAGCGGTTGTGCATGCACTGAAGATTTGGAGACACTACATTATGGGAACTAAGTGCCAAGTATACACGGATCATAAGAGTTTGAAGTATATATTCACTCAGAAGGATCTCAACCTTAGGCAACGCCGTTGGTTGGAGCTCATCAAGGACTATGATTTGGAGATTCACTATCACCCGGGCAAGGCGAATTTGGTCGCAGATGCCTTGAGTCGGAAGGAACATGTTCACTCCGCTTTCGTTGTCCAGCTACCCGATGAATTAGCGAAAGATTTTGAGAAGCTCAACCTGGGAATTGTTACTCATACTGAAGGAGTTACCATTGAGTTGGAACCTACCTTGGAGCAAGAGATTCGTAAAGGTCAGGTTGGTGATGCTAAGATTCAAGAGATCAAGGATCTTATTACTGAAGGAAGAGTTCCGGAATTCACGGAGGATGAGCAAGGCACCATATGGTTCAAAGATCGGATATGTGTTCCAGAGATTGATAGCCTCCGGGAGACTATATTGAAAGAAGCTCATGATTCTGATTATTCCATCCACCCTGGAAGCACTAAGATGTATCAAGATTTGAAGCGAAAGTATTGGTGGTATGGACTGAAAAGAGATGTGGCTGCTCATGTGGCTAAGTGTGATGTTTGTCAAAGAGTTAAGGCTGAACATCAAAGACCCGCGGGACTATTGCACCCATTGAAGATACCTGAGTGGAAATGGGAAGAAATTGGTATGGATTTTATTGTTGGACTACCCCGCACTCCAGCAGGATATGACTCTATTTGGGTAATTGTAGACAGATTGACAAAAGTGGCTCATTTCATACCTGTGAGGACTAATTATACGGGAGCCAAGCTAGCAGAATTGTATATGACTCGGATAGTTTGTCTACATGGAGTGCCTAAGAAGATCGTGTCTGATCGAGGATCACAGTTTACTTCTCGATTTTGGAAGAAGTTGCATGAGAGTTTGGATACAAAGTTGAATTTCAGTTCAGCCTACCATCCCCAGACTGATGGACAGACAGAGAGAACCAATCAAGTGCTGGAAGATATGTTAAGAGCTTGTGCCCTCAAGCATGGTGGCAGTTGGGAGAAGAGTTTACCCTATGCTGAGTTTTCTTATAATAATAGCTATCAGGCTAGTTTGAAGATGTCACCATTTGAGGCTCTATATGGCAGAAAGTGCAGGACTCCCCTGTATTGGGATCAAACTGGAGAGAGACAGTTCTTTGGGCCTGAACTTATTCAAGAGGCAGAAGAGCAAGTTCGAATGATAAGAGAAAATTTGAGAATTGCACAATCCAGGCAAAAGAGCTATGCCGACAATAGGAGAAGATTACTGGAGTTTAAGGAGGGTGATCATGTCTATTTGAAGGTGTCACCACTTCGTGGTATGAGAAGATTTAAGGTTAAAGGAAAGTTGTCCCCTCGCTTTATTGGACCCTTCTTGATCTTAAAGCGAGTGGGTGAAGTTGCATATCAACTGGAGTTACCCGATCATCTGTCAGATGTACATGATGTGTTTCATGTGTCTCAGCTAAAGAAGTGCCTCAGGGTACCTGAGGAGCAACTACCAATGGAAGACCTTAGTGTTCAAGAGGATCTAACTTATGCGGAGTACCCTATCAAGATTTTGGACACTTTGACTCGAGTTACAAGAAATAAGGTGATAAAGATGTGCAAAGTTCAATGGAGCCACCACGGTGAAGATGAAGCAACCTGGAAAAGAGAAGAAGAGCTTCGCATAGATTTTCCCCATCTTTTCCCTAGTCCTTCTTAAATCTCGAGGACGAGATTATTTCTAAGGGGGTAGGATTTGTAATACCCAAGTTGTATACCAAGAATAATAGAGAGAGTTGTTCTCAATTTTTGTATGTCTCATTTGCATCATGAAAATAGCCTACAAAATTTAAGAGCTTAATTCCAACAAATGATAGAAAAATATGCATCATGTTGGAGTTTTATTGTTTGTGCATTAAATAAAATAATAATGTTAATAATAATGATAAAAACACATTAATAATGAAAAGGAGGTTTTGCCCTAATTTATAAACTTGGAAATTTGGAAAAGAAAGCAGATAAAACATGAATAAACCTTATATTTCCCAAATAAATACTTCTTAAATTCACAATATGATCTGAACACAAAATCTGTATAGAAGTTTGAATTTAAAACTTGAATCCAAATTGGATTAGGAAATAGAGAGAAAGAAAAGAAAACAGAAAATATAAAAGAAAAAGAAAAGGATAAAAGGGATTCATGGGCCAACTAGGTGCTATTCGGCCCATCTCTCTTCTCTCCACCGCGGCCCGACTCCACTCCGCTTACGCTGACACCGCGGGTCCCTTCACCAGTCGCGTGGGCGGTGAAGTTGTCGCCGACGTGTGGCCCCCGCTGGTCAGTTCGCTCTTCCCCCTTTCCTCGCGAGCGTCGGTTGCAACAGCTCCGCATCGCGCGGCCGGGGAAGCGGGCAACGGAGTCCGCGGGCACCTCGGGGATAAATCGAAGACGGAAGACCCACCTGTGAAGCTACATCGAACTCCTGAGGCCATCCCAAACCGTAGCGCCGCCGGGCTCACACGCAAAGCTAGGTAGTCCTCCGTCGGTGCTGCTCCTCGTGTTGCCGGGGGTCCGGTGGCTCGAAGCGTGAACGTCGGTACTCGCCGGGGTCCTTGGGAGTTGATGCGTGCGGTCTTGGCGCCGGGAGTGCACTGAGGACTCCGGAATTTCTCACCGTCGTCGTGCGTCCGCTGCGCGCCGCGGGCAGGCCTGGACACCGCTCGGATTCCGGTGAGAACCCCGTCTATACATTCGCAAGAGTACTGTCTTCGTGTTGTAGTGTTCCGATTGGAGTTCGAGAGCTGGGAACTGAGAGTTGGCGGGCGCCGGCGATGGCGCCACCGCGCCTGACGACCGCGCCGTCGGGTAGGTGTGCGTTGAGCTGGGAATTGGGGAGACGAGCGATGACCGTTGGATCGGTATCGGGCGGCTTAGATCGAATCCGTGGCTCGGTTTAGATAGGGGTGTTCAGAACCATTGGATCCACGAGTGACGGCTGGGATTTGATCAGGGGCCTAATCAATCGCAGCCATGGATGAATGATCGTGCGGATCGGAATAGTAGAGACCATCAGCCGTTGGATCGGGATCTGACAGTCGGTGTGGGCGCGTGTTCATAGTCGCCCGGATCTAATCAGGAGCGTCGAGTTTTGATCCGACGGCCGAGATCCAAGCGTACCCCTTCGCGGGTACGTTTTGTAAAAGAAACCCTGGGTTTAAAGGATAACAACCCGCAGTCCACCCTATACTATTCCCTGTGTCTCGGGATTTTTACCTGGGCGCCCCTGCGTTTTCCGGTATTCGAGGCCCGATCCAGAGAACTTTAAAAATCAGAAATTAATATCAGAAATTAATTTTTAGTGCAAAAATAAATGTTAAAACTTGTTTAATTCATAGTAAATGCATATGAACTCCAAATTAGACCATTCCAGTTCCTAAAATTTCATAAAATTATTGTCTATCCATTTGTGCCACTGTTTTGGCATGAAAAGCACATTGGAATTATTTTAGTACTTAATCTTGTATTAAATACATAAAACCTTAGAAAATCCATAACTTAAAATATATAACTCTGAATTTAATGATTCCAATTCCTGTAATCTTATTTTAATGTCTAGTTTATTACTGTATATTCTATTTGCATGTTTGATGTGATGTTAATTTATGCTATGCCATGTATGTATTGTATTGATGCGAGTAGACGAGCAACCCACTGTGGAACCTGAGCTTCAACAAGTTGAAGTAGCTGAGCAGGAGCTCGTTGAAGGCAAGTTGTGCCCTTGATCACTTCTTTTACCCATTCATGTTCTTATTATTCATAATGATCTGCATAGGATAATTTTGCTGGGACCCATTAGGATACCCTAGATTTTGACTATCTTTATACCTTGTTTTACCACTGGTTTTACTACTAAAGTTTTGGGTAGTACATGCTATTGCTTTATGTGGATTTGGGTATATAGATATTCATCACTTATTGTTATACTATCTATTGTTATCTGTTTTATTATTCCTTGTTCATGTTAAGATCATTATGTTAATGGGAACATGGAGAACCACCCGGGAAAACAGTGCTACCACAAGGGTGGAATGGGACGCCCTTGGCTGATTAACTAGGAAAGCTAGGGGAGGGCTACCTTACCCGAAAGGGGCAAGGGCAGTAGGGGAGAGGTCAGTGCGGGGAGGTCCCTGGTTGATTTTGCTGCGATGGCTATCAGCCAGGAACCCTTTACTGGATCTTCCCATAAACTGTAGCGGGTAGTCTGAAGCTAGTGGAACTTTGTAAAGGCCTCGTAGTGGTACCCTGCCTCGCTTCCTAGGTAGAGGTGTATGGAGTCTGATCAACTCTGTGGCAAATGGGTAACACGACTTGTGGGTAAAGATGCGCAACCTCTGCAGAGTGTAAAACTGGTATACTAGCCGTGCTCACGGTCATGAGCGGCTCGGACACTCACATGATTAAATATGGAACTTAAATTCAATTTGTCATTTCATTGCATTTGGGATTATTTTATTATTACTCTTACTTATTATTACTAAGGTTTGGTATTTACTTGCACTTAGTAACTGCTAATAAAATTTTGACCAACTTATAAAAGCAATGCTTAGCCTCAGCCTTTATTTCATTGATCAGCCTTACACTTCATGAACTCCCACCTTTGGTGAGTTCATGTCACATTATTCCCCACGACTTGTTGAGCAATGAACGTATGTGAGCTCACTCTTGCTGTCTCACACCCCCCCCACAGGAGAAGAACAGGTGGTTTCAAGTGGAGTCAAGTATCGAGGAGTTTGATCTGATCTAGGTGGCGTTTCCCAGTCGACATTGGCGCCGACGATCCTTAGTTCGTTTTATCTTTATTATTTTATTTTGTAATAAGTCTTCCGCTTTGTAATAAATACTCTGATGTTAATGACATTTATCTCTATGCACTCTGTTATTATATATGTTGTCTTCTTTGGCGCATGTATGAGATGCACCTGGCTTTGTTCCTTAAAGCCGGGTGTTACACCCTCGCGCCGTTCACTCCGCGCGCGGCCACTTACACATGGGTCCTACTCGTCGGCCACCTACCGCGCTCGCTTCTCCCTCCCTTTTCGCTGACCCGCGGGGCCCGCACGTCAGGCCCGTCTTCAACAGCTTTGCCGAACGCGTCGGGCGGACCGCGCGAACTCACCGCCGGTGATCTCCCGCTCCCGGATTCTCGCATCAGCTTCGCTACTGCCGCTTTATGTGGGCCCCGCACCGAAGACTCTTCTCCTACCTCGTAACGACCCCCTAAACAGACCGCGGAGCTCTCGGCTGGATTTGAATTCCGTGCTCCGCCAAAACAAATCGGAGACATTGGGCGGGCGTAACAACCTTCCTCCCCTTCGGACTCCGCTTTCCATGGCTTTGGGGTATAAAGCCGGAGCACCTCGCTTGCCCATCAGCCATCGAACGCCGAGGAATAGAGAGAGAGAGCTGCGCACTGCGTCGTGAGTGCCGCCGCCGTTGAACCGCGCCGCCGTCGCCCCTCCGCTTCGATTGCCTCGTCCTGGGCGTTCGGGAGGTTGCACGGAACACGCACGGGGCAGTTACCGGGGGGACGCGACATCGACCGGCCGGGAATTCCTCACCGGAGTGCGCAAATCGCCGCGGATCCGCACCGCACCGTGGCCAACGCCGGCGAGTCAACAATTCGCGGTAATAAACCTACCTCCACCTTTCTTAAGCCTTCTGCATTGCGTAGCCGAGTTTAATTAGGAAATGGGGGTGAGAGCAGGGGGATTTAACATCGCCGGCCATGGCGCACCGCCGTGGGGGAGTTGCTCCGCCGTGCGTGGATGCCTGGTTGGGGCAGAGAGCGTGCGCCGTCGGATCCTTAAGGGACGGGCTAGATTAGATCGCGCGTACCGGTTCGGTCTGATCTTCTGCTGGCCGTCCGATTTAGATCAGACGAATGACAGGTGTAGCGAGCGTTTTGAATCTGAAGCGTTGAGATTTGATCGTGTGGTGGCCGACGCGTACCGTTTCGATCCACTCCAGATCTAATCTGGAACACCCATGTCTGATCCAACGGCCCACGTTAGTCTGTACCCCTTCGCGGTCGATTTTGTTAAAGAGCCCTCGGACTTTAGTGAAATCAACCCGCGGTCCTTAGGCGACTGTTCTCTGTGTCTGGGACGACTTACACCGAGCCCCCTGCGTTTTCCATTAATTGAGGCCCAGTCCAGTGATCGATTAAATTGAATAAATAAAATAGAAAATAGGTTTTTAATATGAAAATAATTGCTAGAACTTAGATAATTCATAGAAAATCCATTTTAGCTCCAAATTGAACCATTCCAGTTTCTAAAAATTTGTAATAATATTCTTCATCATTTTGTGCCTCTGTTTTGGCATGAAAGGCTCATTTAAATTTATCTAATACTTAATCTTGTATTAAATACATAAAAGCTACAGAAATTCATAACTTAAAAATATATAACTCCAAATTTAGTGATTCCAGTTCCTATGGTTTTATTTTAATGTGTAGATTATAAATATGTATTTTGCATATATGTTTGGTGTAATGTTAATTTTGCCTATACCATGTATGTCTGTATTGCTACGTCTAGCAGTGAGGCCACGAGGATCTGAAGAATCATCCTGGTACCTGGATTCTCAAGGCCCAGGCAAGTTGTGCCCTTGATCACTTCTTTTACCCACTCATGTTCTAATTAATCATAATGATCTGCATAGGTTAATTTTGATGGGACCTAATAGGTTACCCTAGTTTGTTTATCCTGAATACCTTGTTTACCCCTGAATCACTTGGGTAGTTCTGCTACTGCTTTATATGGTTTTGGGTTAATATTTCATTATATCTATGTTCCAATTATGTTGTTATTATATTTATGTTCATGACAAGATCATTAAATGTTAATTGGAACATAGAGCTTAACTTGAGAAACACGTGCCACCACAAGGGTTTAATGGGACGCCCTTGGCTGATTAATTAGGAAAGCTAGTGGAGGACTACCTTACCCGAAAGGGGCAAGGGCAGTAGGGGAGTGGTCAGTGTAGGGAGGCCCTCGGGAGGATTTTGCTGCGATGGCGGTCCTGCAAGGGATTCCTGCATTGGAGCTTCCTATAAACTATAGCGGGTTTTCTGAAGCTAGTGGAACTTTGTAAAGGCCTCGTAGTGTTACCCTGCCTCGCCTCCTTGGTAGAGGTGTATGGGAAGTCGCGATCCCTTGGCAGATGGGTAACATGACTTGTGGGTAAAGGGTACCACCTCTGCAGAGTGTAAAACTGGTATACTAGCCGAGCTCACGGTCATGAGCAGCTCAGGACTCTCTGATGATTAAATTATGGAACTTAAATTCAATTTGTCATATGCATTGCATCGCAGGTGATGTTGTTGTTACTTTTGTTCTACTACTTAATTGGGTTGGTATTTACTTATACTTAGTAACTGCTAATAAAATTTTGACCAACTTTAAAAGCAATGCTCAGCTCTAACCATCTTCTTTGGTAAGCCTTACACTTCACGTGAGCTCCCACCTTTGGCGAGTTCATGCACATTATTCCCCACAACTTGTTGAGCGATGAACGTATGTGAGCTCACTCTTGCTGTCTCACACACACCACAGGTCAAGAACAGGTACCGCAGGATGAGGCGCTTGGAGAATGCTGTGGCAAGTTCGCGAGAGGTCTAGGTCGTCGTCTCCCAGTCAACTTTGGGTTGCTGGACCGTTGTCTCCTTATAATGTAATTATTTATTTTGTATAGAACTCCTGTTATATATAAAGTTGTGACATCCGATCCTGTGCCACTATACATCATATGTGTGAGACTTGGTCCCAGCATACCTGGTGTTTATGTTTACGCCCGGGTTTTGGACCCCTAAAATCCGGGTGTTACAGCGAGATGAAGCGGCTCAGAGCCGCAAGGCATCCCATGACTCTCTGTACGCCTTTCAAGTCCTTGATGGGCCCCATGTTGGTGATGGCCGCGATTTTCTCCGGGTTGGCCTCGATGCCCCGCTCGGAGACGATGAACCCCAAGAGCATGCCTCGGGGGACGCCGAAGACACTTCTCGGGGTTGAGTTTTACGCCCTTCGCCTTGAGACACCGGAATGTCGTTTCAAGGTCAGAAAGGAGGTCGGAGGATTTCCTCGTCTTGACTATGATGTCATCGACGTAAGCCTCGACCGTTCGACCAATGTGTTCGCCAAACACGTGGTTCATGCACCTTTGGTACGTCGCACACGCATTCCTCAAACCAAATGGCATAGTAACGTAGTAGTACATGCCAAAAGGTGTGATGAAAGAAGTCGCGAGCTGGTCGGACTCTTTCATCCTGATTTGGTGATACCCTGAGTAGGCATCGAGGAAAGACAGGGTTTCGCACCCAGCAGTGGAATCCATGATTTGATCGATGCGAGGTAGAGGATAGGGAACTTTCGGACATGCTTTGTTTAGACCAGTGTAGTCTACACACATCTGCCATTTCCCTCCTTTCTTTCTCACAAGCACAGGGTTGGCAAGCCATTCGGGATGGAATACCTCTTTGATGAACCCTGCAGCCATCAGCTTGTGGATCTCCTCGCCTATGGCTCTGCGCTTTTCTTCTTCGAATCGGCGCAGAGGCTGCTTCACGGGTCGGGCTCCAGCTCGGATGTCCAGCGAGTGCTCGACGACTTCCCTCGGTATGCCGGGCATGTCCGAGGGACTCCACGCGAAGACTTTGTCGTTTGCATTGAGAAAGTCGACGAGCACTGCTTCCTATTTGGGGTCGAGCTCGGAGCCAATCCGGATCTGCTTGGAGGCGTCGTTGCTAGGGTCGAGAGGGACAGACTTAACCGTCTCTGCTGGCTCGAAGTTGCCGGCATGGCGCTTCGCGTCTGGCGCCTCCTTGGAGAGGCTCTCCAGGTCGGCGATGAGGGCCTCGGATTCGGCGAGGGCCTCAGCATACTCCATGTCGCATTCGTACGCGTGTCGGTACGTGGGGCCGACGGTGATGACCCCGTTGGGGCCCGACATCTTGAGCTTGAGGTAGGTGTAGTTGGGGACAGCCATGAAATTGGCGTAGCACGACCTCCCCAGCACCGCGTGGTAGGTTCCTCGGAACCCGACCACCTCGAACGTGAGGGTTTCCCTTCTGAAGTTGGAGGGAGTCCCGAAGCAGACGGGCAGATCGAGTTGTCCGAGGGGCTGGACGCGTTTCCCGGGGATGATCCCGTGAAAAGGCGTCGCGCCTGCCCGGACCAAGGACAGATCGATCCGCAGGAGCCCGAGGGTCTCGGCGTAGATGATGTTGAGGCTGCTGCCTCCGTCCATGAGGACCCTGGTGAGCCTGACGTTGCCGATGACGGGGTCGACAACAAGCGGATATTTCCCCGGGCTCGGCACGCGGTCGGGGTGGTCGCCCTGGTCGAAGGTGATGGGCTTGTCGGACCAGTCTAGGTAGACTAGCGCCGCCACCTTTACCGAGTAGACCTCCCGACGCTCTTGCTTGCGGTGCCGAGCCGAGGCGTTCGCCGCTTGCCCACCGTAGATCATGAAGCAGCCGTGGACCTCGGGGAAGTCCTCCACCTTGTGATCTTCCCTCTTGTCGTTGTTGTGGGCCCTGCCACCTTCCGCAGGTGGCCCGGTCTTGTGAAAGTGGCGCCGAAGCATGGCGCACTCCTCAAGGGTGTGCTTAACGGGCCTCTGATGATAGGGGCATGGCTCCTTGAGCATCCTGTCGAACAGATTGGCACCTCCGGGAGGTTTCCGAGGGTTCTTGTACTCAGCGGCGGCGACAAGGTCCGCGTCGGCGGCGTCGCGTTTCGTTTGCGACTTCTTCTTGCCTTTCTTCTTGGTGCCGCGCTGAGTGGACGCCTCGGGGACATCTTCCGGCTGGCGGCCCTGGGCTGCTTGTCCTTCCGGAAGATGGCCTCAACCGCCTCCTGGCCAGAGGCGAACTTGGTAGCGATGTCCATCAGCTCACTCGCCCTGGTGGGGATCTTGCGACCCAGCTTGCTCACCAGGTCGCGGCAGGTGGTGCCGGCGAGGAACGCGCCGATGACATCCGAGTCGGTGACGTTGGGCAGCTCGGTGCGCTGCTTCGAGAATCGCCGGATGTAGTCTCGGAGAGACTCTCCCGGCTGCTGGCGGCAGCTTCGGAGATCCCAGGAGTTCCCAGGGCGCACATATGTGCCCTGGAAGTTGCCGACGAAGGCTTGGACCAGGTCGTACCAGTTGGAGATCTGCCCCGGAGGCAGATGCTTCAGCCAGGCACGAGCGGTGTCGGAGAGGAACAGGGGGAGGTTGCGGATGATGAGGTTGTCATCGTCCGTTCCACCCAGTTGGCAGGCCAGCTGGTAGTCCGCGAGCCACAGTTCCGGCCTCGTCTCCCCCGAGTACTTTGTGATAGTAGTCGGGGTTCGGAACCGGGTCGGGAACGGCGCCCGTCGTATGGCCCTGCTGAAAGCCTGTGGACTGGGTGGTTCAGGCGAGGGACTCCGATGCTCCCCGCTGTCGTAGCGTCCCCCACGCCTGCGGTGGTAGCCTCGGTGCACCCTCTCGTCGAGGTGGGTTCGACGGTTGCGGTGGTGGTGCTCGTTGCCGAGGCAACCTAGGGCCGCAGGCGCTGTGTTGCGCGTGCGCCCGGTATGGACCGAGGCTTCCCGCATGAATCGGGAAGTCGTGGCGCGATGCTCCGAGGGGTACCCCTGCCTTCAGGAGGCAGAGCTTTCGGCCCGTCGGACTGTGGCATCCTCCAGGAGATTCTTGAGCTCTCCATGGATACGTCGCCCTTCGGTGGTCGATGGTTCCGGCATCGCGCGGAGTAGTATCGCTGTCGCAGCCAGGTTCTGGCCGACCCCACTAGAAGCCAGTGGCGGCCTTGCCCTGACGTCGTCGGCAATGCGGTGCTGGATGCCCTGGGGTAGATGACGCGCTTCTCCGACCGGAGCTTGATCTGCCCATTCCTGCCCGATGTTCCACCGGAACGGCTCAAGTGTTCCTGCTCCCTCGTCGAGCCTGGCCTGCATCTCGCGGATTTGCTCGAGCTGTGCGTCTTGACCCCCCGCAGGGACTGGGACCACAGCTAGCTCCCGAAGGATGTCAACGCGAGGCGCAGGCCTAGGGGGATCACTGTTTTCCGGTATACCAAGATGGTTGCCTTCACCGGGACCCCCTAGATCGACGTGGAAACATTCACGACTTGGGCCGCATTCCTCGTCGCCGAAGCTGCGGCTACCGTCGGAACAATCGGAAAGGCAGTAGTCGCATGCGGTCATGAAGTCCCGCATGGCACTGGGGTTACCGAGTCCGGAGAAATCCCAACAAAAGTCGGGCTCGTCTTCTTCCTCGGAACCCGAGGGTCCGTAGGTCGAGACGGCCGTCAGCCGGTCCCAGGGTGACCGCATACCGTACCCCGGAGGGTTTGGACATGCCTCTATGAAGGCTTCCACCGAAGCAAAGTCGCTTGGTGGGTCGAGGCTGAATCCAAAAGGCACGAGATGGGAATCGGTCGGTACCTCTTGGTCGACGGGCGGTGACGAAGTCGCGTCAGGGACAGACTGCACTGTCGTCTCAGGTACAAGGGTGACGCCCAGCAAGTCCCTTGCGAGCGTGCTGACATCGTTCGTTTGCTCGGAGTTGGCGTGTTGCGGGGAAATGGCGCTCGTCTTCGTCTCAGACGCAAGGTCGACGCCCGACGTGTCCCCCGTTGGGGCACCGGCGCTGTCGACTCGCTCGACAACCGACGAGGTGCCGCCTCCTGCTTGGCCTTGGTTGCCCCGCCTCCTCCTTCGTCAGCGGGGGAGGCGACGGGACAAACCCGAATGTTGTTCTTCCGCCACGTGGGGAAGACGTCATTGTTTCCGCCACCGGCGGGCGGGTTGTCGGCCGCCATTGTCGCTGTCGTGCGGCGGAGGAAGGAGTATCATGTTGTAGCTGCCGTCGAGGGACATGAACTCAAGACTCCCGAAACGGAGCACCGTCCTGGGCTGGAAAGGTTGCTGGAGACTACCCATCTGGAGCTTGACGGGAAGCTGTTCGTCAACACGCAGCAGGCCCCTACCTGGCGCGCCAACTGTCGGTGTTTCGACCCCGGGGGGTCCCTGGACCGACGAGTAAATTGTCGCCGCATGTCCCAGCCCAGATGGGTCGACGCGAGACGGAGCACGAAGGGGGCAAGAAGGGAGACAGGCAAAAGGGGAAACCCACGACCTTCGTGTTGTCCTGCGCCCAGGTCGGGTGCACTTGCAGTAGGGGGTTACAAGCGTCCGCGTGGGAGGGAGCGAGAGGCTTATACGCGCCGTCCCGTTCCCCCGCGCGGCCAACCTTCTCGTACGAGAGCCCTGGACCTTCCTTTTATAGGCGTAAGGAGAGGGCCCAGGTGTACAATAGGAGATGTAGCAGTGTGCTAACGTGTCTAGCAGAGAGGAGCTAGTGCCCTAAGTACATGCCGTCGTGGCAGCCGGAGAGGTTTTGGCACCCTGTTCATGTGATGTCGTGGCTGTCGGAGGAGCACTGGAGCCTTGCAAAAGGACAATTGTCGGAGCTGTCGAGTCCTTGCTGACGTCCCCTTGCTTCCGTAAGGGGCTGAGAGCCACCGTCGTCATGGAGCACGCGGGGCGCCATCATTATTTGTTTACCGGGGCGAGCCAGATATGACGCCGGTCTTGTCCCCCGTAGCCTGAGCTAGCTAGGGGTAGGGTAATGATGGCCCCCCTTGTGACGTGGTCGGTCCGAGCCCTGGGTCGGGCGAGGCGGAGGCTCCTTCGAGGTCGAGTCTATCTTCCGAGGTCGAGGTCGAGGTCGAGGTCGAGTCCGAGCCCCGGGTCGGGCGAGGCGGAGACCATCGTCTGAGGCCAAGGCTGAGTTCGAGCCCTAGGGTCGGGCGAGGCGGAGTTCGTCGTCTTCCGGAGCCGAGGCCGAGTCCGAGCCCTGGGGTCGGGTGAGGCGGAGTTCGTCGTCTTCCGGAGCCGAGGCTGAGTCCGAGCCCTGGGGTCGGGCGAGGCGGAGCTTCCTATGGCGCCCGAAGCCGGACTTGGCCGCTGTCAGCCTCACTCTGTCGAGTGGCACAGCAGTCGGAGCGACGCAGGCGGCGCTGTCTTCTTGTCAGGCCGGTCAGTGGAGCGGCGAAGTGACTGCGGTCACTTCGGCTCTGTCGACTGAAGGGCGCACGTCAGGATAAGGTGTCAGGCCATCATTGCATTAAATGCTTCTGCGATACGGTCGGCCGGTGTGGCGATCTGGCCAAGGTTGCTTCTCGGCGAAGACTGGGCCTCGGGCGAGCCGAAGGTGTGTCCGTTGCTTGAGGGGGCCCTCGGGCGAGATGTGAATCCTCCGAGGTCGGCTGCCCTTGCCCGAGGCTGGGCTCGGGCGAGGCGAGATCGTGTCCCTTGAGTGGACCGATGCTTGACTTAATCGCACCCATCAGGCTTTTGCAGCTTTGTGCTGATGGGGGTTACCAGCTGAGATTAGGAGTCTTGGGGGTACCCCTAATTATGGTCCCCGACAACTTGCAATAAACCCATATAGAAGAAAAATATTATTTTGCACAAAGGAATGCATAGGTGTTAGTAAAAACAATGTAAGTAGTATAGGTGTTATTAAAACAATGTTATAGCATAGCTATTAGTAAAACAACTGATGCTTAGTTGGCTATTATTTCTCCATGTTTCTGAGTGGTTTAGTTGGTTGGTTGTACAACTAATGCTTTCTTGTACTTATATCAGCAGGATATCTAGAACAATTGCCACTAGTATCATACCAGGTTACAACCAGAGTCTCAGTTGCTGCCGCCACAACAAGTATGTCTAATGTGTTGTTTTAAGTGTTGGAATGTTGTACATCAAAAAGGGTAGCTGGTCTTGTAACAATCTAAAATCTTAGTCATTCTTGTTGATTTTTATGTTCAATTTAGTAATGGCAATGTGACAGTAGCGGACCTAACTGCTATGCTTAGGGTGTGCCAGAAAAAAATATAAAAAAAGAAAACAATGGACCACCCACTGGGTCCGCCCCTGCAATGTGATGGCCCCCTTTCCACCAAACAGAAAAAGGAAACATTTCACAAGTCCGATTGTGTTGACATTAGAACACAACAAGGCTTAAAAAATTGTATTAAAATGTAGTGTATATATTCAGTGAACTATATTTGAAGTGCAGCACATATATTCAATGAATTGATATTTCAATGCATATATTCAGTGACCTGATATATTTTAGTGAAGTGGTATATTTTAGTGAACTGATATATTTCAAGTGTAATGCATATATTCAGTGAACTGGTATATATGTGTAAAACCATTATTACCAAATTGATATGCTGGAAATATTAGCAAAAAAATTGATGTACTCTTGAGAAAATCCTCCATGGAAGAGCCAGAAGGGAGAGAGGCGGCGCCGTGGAATGGAAGAGCCAGAAGGGAGAGAGGCGGCGTCGTGGTTACAGCAGAGATAAACTTGACTTTTACCACAGCTCATGGACGGTAACAGAGCTCAGAAGAATAACAGTCCCGTGAATGTGTGCTGCATAATATCAAATTGGCAATGTGCAGCTGCGGAGTAATATAGTGGCGAAACCGCGCGACGAGAGTGTTACAAACTCAAATAACTCCATGGAGTGATAGAGGCCTGAATAAAATCGGGCCTCGGTCTTCTTCCCCAAACCACATCTCTCCTCACTCAAGCAGCCAAACCCTAGGTTGGGCAAGATGCTCGGTGGCATGTAAGACAGACTCCTGCCGCGTCGTCGGTCAGCCTGCGCCTGCCCAAAGTTGCCTCTACCTCCATCCCTGCTCCCATCGTAGTTGCCACTGAACCCACCCCTGCCACCTCCTTCCAGCCCGCGTTCGTTGCAATCCAAGATGGTTTAGGAAGAGATGCGGAAATGTGATGGACTTACCTAGACAGGATCACGAATGGAGGAATGGCGATGACGGGTACACTTGCGTCGTCAACCGCGCGAGGGGCGCGAGTAGGAAAAGACAAGTCGGGATAATCGTCCGACGTCTCGAGGTCGGGCGGGTTTTCGCGCGGAAACTGGGCTCGGAGGTGGGGCCGATACCCCACGGAGCTGCCTTCCAAACAAATCAGAACCATGTCTAGTGAAAGTTTTTCGCGTGGTCCGTTGGCACAGGGAAATGATCAGGTTCCTCACCGGGAAGTGGTCTGCCAAACTAGTGTAGTGTGAGGAGTTTTTTTAGTCTCTAGTGAATTAAATGAAAAAAATAAGAGTCTCTTCGTAACTTTTTATACATATTATCTCTTAACTGCATTAATGATTCAGAGGCTTGGAGTTGTATCATACGTAGAGGTGGATGATGAGCCAGCTCGACTCGTCCGAGTTCGAGCTGGCTCGTTAAGCTAACGAGCCAGCTCGGCTCGTTAAGTTAACGAGCCACAGATCAGCTCGGCTCGGCTCGTTTAGCTCGCGAGCCAGAGCAGAAAAAATAATATGTACATAATAATTATTTTTAGTTAATTTTAAACTAATTTAACAATAAATAAATAGTAATTATACTCATAGTTTCACAAACCACGTCAATGTAACATCAAATTAACACAATTCATCACCCATGAATTCACAATTCACATGCATGCTCATCAGTTTAACCCACAATTATTGTTGGGGGTATACTTCATAGCCGAAGATCCTGAAGAAAGAAACACCTTCAGCAGATCCTCTCAAAAGCAGTGCTGAAGCTATCACCTATAAAGCTTCGGTATAGTGACATGTCTCAAGACGAAGGAGTGAACCGACTTAAAGATGAAATGACCAATAAACCCATGATAGTTTGTGTCATGACTGTAATCGATTATAAAGGGCACAAATGTAATTTCATACAGGCTGCGCCCTGTGCCTTTAAATAGATGAACAGTACCCCCGTACTGTTCACGCAATCTTGTAATCACTTGCATGCGACACTTGGATTATTGCCTTCTGTCAAGACGAAGGTATAAATGCGATTAAATGTTATGTTTTAATATTTAAGCTTGTATAATGAAATATATGAATAAGTTTATGTGTTTTGATATATTATTCCTTCATGTTTTATATTTTATATTTCATCTTTCATTATTTCATTATTTCACAACTTTATTCACGAAGGTATGACCTTCGTGATTTTTGCTCATGACCTTCTTCCGAAGTTCATTATACCCTTGGGGATATAATGCTTCAATGGACGAAGGGCATTAACATTTAACATTTTATGTTGCCTTGTTCTTAATTCAAAGCATTTGAGAACAAGTCCCCAACATTGGCGCCCACCTCCGGTGAACTCACTTCCATTTTTTTGAGCTGATGGCTTCGTTCAACAACCAAGCTGATGCTGCTTCGGCTACAAAGCTGGTGCTCCCGATAACAGGCGGTTCCTGCTCAAAGCCGGCCAACAAGAAGCAGAAGAAAGAGGCCCAGAGAAGGGTACAACATGTTGGGGTGCAGGGACCCTTCATCAAGTCAAAATAGTCTCACATCTCAATTACCTTCTCCCAAGAGGACCTTCAGCTCAAGGATTACCCTCATAATGATGCTATGGTCATATCTTGTGTCATCAAGGGATTTCTAGTTCACAATGTTCTGGTTGATACAGGCAGTGCAGCGGATATCATATTTGCTAAGGCCTTCAGATAGATGCAAGAGCCAGAGGATAAGATCCACGATGCTACACACCCTCTCTGTGGTTTCAGAGGAAGGCAGATTGTAGCACTGGGCAAAATCACAATGCCAGTGACCTTCAGATTTGTCCACAACACAAGAACTGAACATGTTGTGTTTGATATTGTTGAAATGGAATATCCCTACAATGCAATCATTGGTCGTGGAACACTCAACGCGTTCGAAGCAATTCTTCATCCAGCATATCTATGCATGAAGATACCTTCGGACCAAGGGCCTATTGCTATTCATGGAAGTCAAGAAGCTGCCAGAAAGGCTGAAGGAAATTGGACAGATTCGAAAGCAATCCACAATATAGATGGAGCCGAAGCTTGTGAACAGTATAAGTACAGAAGAGAGAAGGCTGCTTCGACTGATCAGCCAAAACTCATGCTTCTATGTGAAGATATAGCAGAGCAGAAGGTATTGCTGGGATCCCAACTATCTGAAGAGCAAGAGAAAACCTTGTTAAGGTTTTTATTCAACAACAAAGATGTTTTTGCATGGTCAGCCAACGATCTCTGTGGTGTCAACAGGGACGTCATTGAACATTCACTCAATGTCGATCCATCCTTCCAACCTAGGAAACAGAAGCTTTGGAAAATGTCTGATGATAAAGCCGAAGGTGCTCCGAACGAAGTAAAAAGACTTCTCAGTGCTGGTGTCATCAGAGAAGTGAAATACCCAGAATGGCTAGCCAACACTGTTATGGTGAAGAAGGCCATTGGTAAATGGAGAATGTGCATTGATTTTACTGATCTGAACAAGGCTTGTCCAAAGGATGAGTTCCCATTACCAAGAATAGATTCTCTAGTAGATGCAGCAGCTTCGTCAGAGCTCATGAGTCTACTAGATTGTTATTCAGGCTACCACCAAATCTAGATGAAGAAGGAAGATGAGCCAAAGACCAGCTTCATAACCCCCAGTGGTACATATTGTTATCTTCGGATGCCTGAGGGGCTCAAGAATGCTGGAGGAAGCTTCAGTAGAATGACAGTCAAAGTCCTTCATTCTCAGATAGGCAGAAATGTGCTAACATATGTTGATGATATCATAGTAAAGAGCATGAAGCAGGAAAATCACATTGCCGATCTGCAGGAAACATTTGCTAATTTTAGGAAAGCTGACCTTAAATTAAATCCAGAAAAATGTGTCTTCGGAGTAAAGAAGGGAAAATTCCTTGGTTGTCTAGTTTCAACGAAAGGGATCGAAGCTAATCCGAACAAAATCGAAGCTATTCTTCGGATGGAGCCGCCAAGCACAAAGAAGGGGGCTCAACGGCTGACAGGAAGACTGGCATCTTTGAATCGATTCATATCTAGATCAGCAGAGAGAAATTTACCATTCTTTGAAGTGCTAAAGTAGGCCGAAGTCTTTCAATGGGGATCAGCTCAGCAGAAAGCCTTCGAAGAGCTGAAGCAATACCTGATAGATCTAACAACGCTAACTCCACCCACGCCAGGGGCTCCTCTGCTATTGTATGTGGCAGCTTCGCACTCGGCAGTAAGTGCGGCGCTTGTACAGGAGAAGCTTGAAGGACAAACTAATAAAAAGCAAGTCCCAGTATATTTTGTCTCCGAAGTATTAAGCTTATCAAAGAAAAATTACACAGAATTGGAGAAAGTGTTGTATGCTGTATTAATGGCCTCCAGAAAGCTTCGACATTATTTTCAAGCTTACCATATAATTGTTCCCTCGTCACAGCCTCTGAAGGACATTATGAGGAACAGAGAAGCTACTGGAAGGGTTGGAAAGTGGGCCGCGGAGCTCAATGAATTCACCATTGACTACGTGCACAGATCTTCAATTCAATCCCAGGCGCTAGCAGACTTCATCGCTGACTGGAAGCCAGGGGCTCACGAAGAAGGGACAAGCAAGGATACCGAAGCTTGGATGGTGTTCTGCGATGGTTCTTGGGGAACCTTCGGTGCAGGAGCAGCTGCGGTCCTAGTGGCACCTTCAAAAGTCAAAACATGTTTTGCAATCAAACTGGATTTCAGTTGCACAAATAATATTGCTGAGTACGAAGCACTTCTATTGGGGCTTCGGAAACTAAGGGCAATGGGAATAAGAAAGGCCATCCTAAAGACTGATTCTCAAGTTATTGCTGGCCATGTGGATAAGAGCAGCAATGCACGAGATCCGAAGCTTGAAAAATATCTGGATGCAGTCCGAAGGTTGGAAGCTTCCTTCGAAGGTTTTTTCGTCAAGAATATTCCAAGAGGTGAAAATGAGCATGCAGATTTGCTAGCCAAATCAGCGGCTCAGGGGCTCCCCTACCCTCCGAAGTATTTTTTGAAGCAATAAAAGCACCTTCGGTTGAGCTCATGGAGAGAGCAGTGCTTACTATTTCTCCATTACATAGTGAAGACTGGAGAACTAAAATAATATCTTTCCTTCAAGGCAATTGTCTTTCAAGTGACGAAGCTTATAACAAAAGAATGGAGGCAAGAACAAGACCATATGTGATAATAGAAGGGGAACTGTATAAACATGGAGTTTGTTCACCACTCCTCAAATGTTTATCAAGAACCGAATGTATGGAATTAATGAAAGAGATACATGCAGGTCTATGTGGATCTCACATTGGATCTAGGCCCTTATTGGGAAAAGTTTTTCGACAAGGATTTTATTGGCCGAAGGCAGCTTTGGATGCAGCAGAATCAGTCCAAAAATGTGAAGGCTGTCAAAAATGTGCAAGAGACCAGAAGCAACCTTCATCTCTCACTCAGTTAACACAACCCACTTGGCCATTGCAAAGGCGGGGCCTCGATTTGCTAGGCCCACTTCCACCAGCACAAGGAAATCTAAAATATGTTGTGGTGGCGGTAGAGTATTTTTCCAAGTGGATTTAAGCGAAGCCTTTAGCCACAATAACTTCGGTCACTGTTCAGAAATTTTTCTGGCAAAATATTGTTTTTCGCTTCGGAGTGCCGAAGGCTATTACTATGGACAACGGGACACAATTCGATGCTGAATCTTTCAAAGAATTCTGTGAATAAATTGGCACGAAGATTCATTTTGCATCGGTCAGACATCCAGAGTCAAATGGACTTGTTGAAAGAGCTAATGACATTATAATGATGGGAATAATGAAGTTAATCTTCAATCAGCCCAGAGGAAAGTGGCCAGATGAATTGATCAAAGTGGTGTGGAGCCACAACACAACAATATCAAGGTCAACAGGCTTTACACCATTCAAATTACTGTTTGGTGACGAAGCAATAACCCCAGAAGAAGCTAAGGCAGGATCAATAAGAACAGTGGCTTCGGCAGAGGACGAAGATGATTATTCTGTGGCAAAAGATGCTATAGAAGGGATCAAGCTTCAGGCCGTGGAGAACATCAATAAATATCAAGCCGAAACAATAAAATGGCGTGACAGAAAAGTTCGGCTAAAGAACATTAAGCCAGGGCATTTGGTGCTTCGGAGAGTTGCCAACCCAGATACAGTAGGCAAGCTACAGTTGAAGTGGGAAGGACCTTTTCTGGTAGTATCTTCGTCAAGACCCGGTTCTTACAGATTGAAGGATATGGACGACAACGACATTCTTAGATCTTGGAATGCGGATGAGCTTCGACGATATTATGTCTAGCTGAGAGCACCTAGAGGGGGGGGTGAATAGGTGATCCTATAAAACTTAAACTTAAAGCCACAAAAACTTGATTAACGTTAGCACAATAATTGCCAAGTGGCTAGAGAGTAGTCTCAACAAAACACAATAACCACAAGATATCAATCACAGAGATGGCACAGTGGTTTATCCCGTGGTTCGGCCAAGACCAACGCTTGCCTACTCCACGTTGTGGCGTCCCAACGGACGAGGGTTGCAATCAACCCCTCTCAAGCGCTCCAAAGACCCACTTGAATACCACGGTGTTTTTCTTTGCTTTTCTTAATCCCGTTCGCGAGGAATCTCCACAACTTGGAGTCTCTCGCCCTTACAAAGATGTTCACAAAGAAGCACGGAGTAAGGGAGGGATTAGCAACTCACACAAGTCACAAAGATCACAGCAAATACGCACACACAAGACCCAGACTTAAGCTCAAAAGACTAGCACACTAGAACGGAGCTCAAATCACTAGAATGTCGAACAAGTGCGCAAGAATGAAGTGTGAGTGATCAAGAGTGCTCAAGGAATGCTTGGTGTACTCCTCCATGCGCCTAGGGGTCCCTTTTATAGCCCCAAGGCAGCTAGGAGCCGTTGAGAGCAATCTGGGAAGGCAATTCTTGCCTTCTGTCGCGTGGCGCACCGGACAGTCCGGTGCGGATTTCTTTCCTTAAATGGCGAAGCCGACCGTTGGCAGCCTGAGAGCCGTTGGCGCACCGGACATGTCCGGTGCACACCGGACAGTCCGGTGCCCCCTTCTAGCCGTTGGCTCGGCCACGTGTCCCGCGCAGATCGCGCGACCGACCGTTGGCCCGGCCGACTGTTGGCTCACCGGACAGTCCGGTGCACACCGGACAGTCCAGTGAATTATAGCCGTACGTCGCCGACGATTTCCCGAGAGCGGCCAGTTCGCCCGAGCCAGTCTGGCGCACCGGACACTGTCTGGTGCACCACCGGACAGTCCGGTGCTCCCAGACTGAGCAGAGTCTTGGCTGCTCGAGCCAAGACATTTCCAATTGGTCTTTTCCTGTTTTCAGCACTTAGACACAATACATTAGTCTCTAAAACAATGTACTAAGTCTGAGAAACATACCTTTTGACATGATTTGCACTTTGTCCACCACTTCGCATAGATCAACACAAAAGCACTTGCATTGGCACGCAATCACCAAAATACTTAGAAATGGCCCAAGGGCACATTTCCCTTTCAATCTCCCCCTTTTTGGTGATTTATGCCAACACAACATAAAGCAACTAGAACAAGTGCAATATCACTGCAAATGAAAACTCAAATTTGGTTTGATTCATTTTTGGCATATATGGATCACTTTTTGCCACCACTTGGTTTGTTTTTGCAAATCAAACTCAAATTTCTATCTCTAAGTCAAACACACTTGTTAAGACATGAAGAGAGTCGTTCCGAGAGAAATTGATTCAAGATTTCAAAAGCTCCCCCTTTTTCCCATAATCAACACTTCTCCCCACAAGAAGCCAGCTTTTGACAAAAAGAGACAATAAAAGAGTTTTGACAAACCAAAAGCTCTATTCTACTATTTTCAAAATTTCTCAAGTGGTAGCTGATCCATTTATTGCTTTAGCCTTATTTTCTCCCCCTTTGGCATCAAGCACCAAAACGGGATCAATCTTGGCCCTTAAACCCCATTGCCTCACCAAAATCTTCAAATAAGAGTACAAAGGCAATAAGGTCATAAAGATGAACTTGGAATAAGTTACCCTCTCATCGGAGTGCAGTGGAAGTCTTGCATGGTCCAAGTCCACCTTTTCCCTTTCAATCCTCCTTTGAGACTAAGTCAAGCAAACTCAAGCACATGGTTAGTCTCAAAGGGTCAAGTTGTAACACATCTCCCCCTAAACATGTGCATCACTTTGCAACGGACTTGTGAGGTCCAGGGAGTGTTTGTACAACTTGAGCACCATTACTAAGCAACAAAATGCATAAGGAACATGATCAAGGGCATAAACACATGTATGCTATAAATCAATCTAGGTTCCGCGAATCTAAGACATTTAGCTCACTACGCAGCCTGCAAAAGGTCTTCTCATCTAAAGGCTTGGTAAAGATATCGGCTAGCTGGTTCTCGGTGCTAACATGAAATACTTCGATATCTCCCTTTTGCTGGTGATCTCTCAAAAAGTGATGTCGGATGTCTATGTGCTTTGTGCGGCTGTGTTCAACAGGATTATCCGCCATGCGGATAGCACTCTCATTATCACATAGGAGTGGGACTTTGCTCAGATTGTAGCCAAAGTCCCTGAGGGTTTGCCTCATCCAAAGTAGTTGTGCGCAACACTTTCCTGCGGCAACATACTCGGCCTCAGCAGTGGATAGGGCAATGGAGGTTTGTTTCTTAGAATTCCATGACACCAGGGACCTTCCTAAGAATTGGCACGTCCCCGATGTACTCTTCCTATCGACCTTACATCCAGCATAGTCGGAATCTGAATATCCAATCAGGTCAAAGGTAGACCCCTTTGGATACCAGAGCCCGAAGCAAGGCGTAGCAACTAAATATCTAAGGATTCGCTTCACTGCCACTAAGTGACACTCCTTAGGATCGGATTGAAATCTAGCACACATGCATACGCTAAGCATAATATCCGGTCTACTAGCACATAAGTAAAGTAACGACCCTATCATTGACCGGTATGCCTTTTGATCAACGGACTTACCTCCTTTGTTGAGGTCGGTGTGTCCGTCGGTCCCCATCGGAGTCTTTGCGGGCTTGGCATCCTTCATCCCAAACCGCTTCAGCAAGTCTTGCGTGTACTTCGTTTGAGAGATGAAGGTGTTGTCCTTGAGTTGCTTCACTTGGAACCCAAGGAAGTAGTTCAACTCGCCCATCATCGACATCTCGAATTTCTGCGTCATCACCCTGCTAAACTCTTCACAAGACCTTTTATTAGTAGAACCAAATATTATGTCATCGACATAAATTTGGCACACAAAAAGATCACCGTCACAAGTCTTAGTGAAAAGAGTTGGATCGGCTTTCCCAACCTTGAAAGCATTAGCAATTAGAAAGTCTCTAAGGCATTCATACCATGCTCTTGGGGCTTGCTTAAGTCCATAGAGCGCCTTAGAGAGCTTACACACGTGGTCGGGGTACCGTTCATCCTCGAAGCCAGGGGTTGCTCTACGTACACCTCCTCCTTGATTGGCCCGTTGAGGAAAGCGCTCTTCACATCCATTTGGAACAACCTGAAAGAATGGTGAGCGGCATATGCTAGCAAAATACGAATGGACTCTAGCCTAGCCACAGGAGCAAAAGTCTCCTCAAAGTACAAACCTGCGACTTGGGCGTAACCTTTTGCCACAAGTCGAGCCTTGTTCCTCGTCACCACTCCGTGCTCGTCTTGTTTGTTGCGAAACACCCACTTGGTTCCCACAACATTTTGCTTAGGACGAGGCACCAGTGTCCAAACTTCATTCCTCTTGAAGTTGTTGAGTTCCTCTTGCATGGCCAACACCCAGTCCGGATCTAGCAAGGCCTCCTCTACCCTGAAAGGCTCAATAGAAGAGACAAAGGAGTAATGCTCACAAAAATTAACTAATCGAGACCGAGTAGTTACTCCTTTGCTTATGTCACCCAAAATCTGATCGACGGGATGATCCCTTTGAATCATTGCTCGGACTTGAGTTGGAGGTGCCAGTTGTGCTTCTTCCTCCATTACTTGATCATATTGTGCTCCCCCTTGATCATACGCCTCCTTTTGATGAACCTGTTCATCTTCTTGAGTTGGGGGATGCACCATTGTTGAGGAAGAAGGTTGATCTTGCTCCTTTTGTTCCTGTGGTCGTACATCACCAATCACCATGGTTCGTATAGCGGCCGTCGGAACATCTTCTTCATCTACATCATCAAGATCAACAACTTGCTCTCTTGGAGAGCCATTAGTCTCATCAAATACAACGTTGCTAGAGACTTCAACCAAACCCGATGATTTGTTGAAGACTCTATACGCCTTTGTATTTGAATCATAACCTAACAAAAACCCTCCTACAGCTTTGGGAGCAAACTTAGAATTTCTACCCTTCTTCACTAGAATGTAGCATTTGCTCCCAAATACACGAAAGTAAGATACATTGGGTTTGTTACCGGTTAGAAGCTCATACGACGTCTTCTTGAGGAGGTGATGAAGGTAGACCCGGTTGATGGCGTGGCAAGCCGTGTTCACGGCTTCCGACCAAAAACGCTCGGGGGTCTTGAACTCTCCAAGCATCGTTCTCGCCATATCGATTAGCGTCCTGTTCTTCCTCTCTACCACACCATTTTGCTGTGGTGTGTAGGGAGCGGAGAACTCGTGCTTGATCCCTTCCTCCTCAAGGTACTCCTCCACTTGAAGGTTCTTGAACTCGGACCCATTGTCGCTCCTTATCTTCTTCACCTTGAGGTCAACTCGTTTTGAGCTCTCCTTAGGAAGCGCTTGAGAGTCCCTTGGGTTTCAGACTTATCCTGTAAAAAGAATACCCAAGTGAAGCGGGAAAAGTCATCAACAATAACTAAACCATACTTACTTCCTCCTATGCTTAGATAGGCGACAGGTCTGAAGAGGTCCATATGTAGCAGCTCCAGGGGTCTTGATGTGGTCATCACATTCTTGCTGTGATGTGCTCCTCCCACTTGTTTACCTGCTTGACAAGCTGCACAAGGTCTATCTTTTTCGAATTGCACGTTAGTTAAACCTATCACGTGTTCTCCCTTTAGAAGCTTGTGAAGGTTCTTCATCCCCACATGTGCTAAGCGACGATGCCACAGCCAGCCCATGCTAGTCTTAGCAATTAAGCATGCATCTAGACCGGTCTCCTCTTTTGCAAAAATCAACTAAATAAAGTTTGCCGTCTAGTACACCCTTAAAAGCTAGTGAACCATCACACCTTCTAAAGACAGACACATCTATGTTTGTGAATAAACAGTTATATCCCATATTGCATAATTGACTAACAGATAGTAAATTATATCCCAGAGACTCAACTAAAAACACATTAGAAATAGAGTGCTCATTTGAGATTGCAATTTTACCTAACCCTTTTACCTTGCCTTGGTTCCCATCACCGAATATTATTGAATCTTGGGAATCCTTGTTTTTGACGTAGGAGGTGAACATCTTCTTCTCCCCCGTCATGTGGTTTGTGCATCCGCTGTCGATAATCCAGCTTGAACCCCCGGATGCATAAACCTGCAAGGCAAATTTAGGCTTGGGTCTTAGGTACCCAACTCTTGTTGGGTCCTGCAAGGTTAGTCACAATTGTCTTAGGGACCCAAATGCAAGTTTTATCTCCCTTGCATTTTGCCCCTAATTTTCTAGCAATCACCTTTCTATCCTTTCTACAAATTGCAAATGAAGCATTACAAGCATGATAAATTGTAGAAGGTTCATTAATTATTTTCCTAGGAACACTAACACCATTTCTCCTAGGCATGTGATTAATAGCATTTCTCCTAGCTACATTTCTACCATGCACATAGGAAGAACTAGAAGCAAACATAGCATAAGAATCATAAACATATGAATCAAAAGCATCATAACTTCTATTTGCATTTCTAGCATGTCTCCTATCATGATACATAAAAGCATGGTTCTTTTTAGCACTATTAGCCATAGGGGCCTTCCCTTTCTCCTTGGCGGGAATGGGAGCCTTATGGCTTGTTAAGTTCTTGGTTTCCCTCTTGAAACCAAGTCCATCTTTAATTGAGGGGTGTCTACCAATCGTGTAGGCATCCCTTGCAAATTTTAATTTATCAAATTCGTTTTTGCTAGTCTTAAGTTGGGCACTAAGACTAGCTACTTCATCACTTAATTTTGCAATAGAAGCTATGTGTTCACTACAAGCATCAATGTCAAAATCTTTACATCTAGTGCAAGTTACAACATTTTCTACACAAGAGTTAGATTTACTAGCGATCTCTAACTTAGCATTCAAATCATCATTAACACTTCTTAAATTAGAGATGGATTCATGACAAGTAGATAATTCACAAGAGAGCATTTCATTCCTTTTAATTTCTAAAGAAAGAGAATTTTGTGCATTAACAAATTTATCATGCTCCTCATATAAAAGATCCTCTTGTTTTTCTAGTAATCTATTCTTGTCATTCAAAGCATCAATTAACTCATTAATCTTATCAATTTTAGATCTATCTAATCCCTTGAATAAGCATGAGTAATCTATCTCATCATCATCACTAGACTCATCCTCACTTGAAGAAGCATAAGTACTAGTATCATGAGTGCTTACCTTCTTCTCCCTTGCCATGAGACAAGTGTGATGCTCGTTGGGGAAGAGGGATGACTTGTTGAAGGCGGTGGCGGCGAGTCCTTCGTTGTCGGAGTCGGACGTGGAGCAATCCGAATCCCACTCCTTTCCAATATGTGCCTCGCCCTTTGCCTTCTTGTAATTCTTCTTCTTTTCCCATTTTCCACTCTTCTTTTCCTGGTCACTATCATTATCGGGACAATTAGCGATAAAGTGACCAATCTTACCACATTTGAAGCATGAGCGCTTCCCCTTCGTCTTGGTCTTGTTGGGATGCTCCTTGCGACCCCTTAGCGCCGTCTTGAAGCGCTTGATGATGAGGGCCATTTCTTCATCATTAAGCCCGGCTGCCTCAATTTGTGCCACCTTGCTCGGTAGTGCCTCCTTGCTCCTCGTTGCTTTGAGAGCAATAGTTTGAGGCTCTTGGATTGGACCATTCAGTGCGTCATCCACGTATCTAGCTTCCTTGATCATCATCCGCCCGCTTACGAACTTTCCAAGTATCTCTGCGGGCGTCATCTTCGTGTACCTAGGATTCTCACGGATATTGTTCACAAGATGAGGATCGAGGACAGTAAAAGACCTTAGCATTAGGCGGACGACGTCGTGGTCCGTCCATCACGTGCTTCCATAGCTTCTTATCTTGTTGACAAGGGTCTTGAGCCGGTTGTACGTTTGGGTTGGCTCTTCTCCCCTTATCATCGTGAATCTCCCGAGTTCGCCCTCCACCAACTCCATCTTGGTGAGCATTGTGACGTCGTTCCCCTCATGAGAGATCTTGAGGGTGTCCCAAATTTGCTTGGCGTTATCCAAGCCGCTCACTTTGTGGTATTCATCCCTGCACAATGAAGCTAGAAGAACAGTAGTAGCTTGTGCATTTTTATGAATTTGCTCATTGATAAACATGGGACTATCACTACTATCAAAATGCATTCCACTTTCTACTATCTCCCATATGCTAGAATGGAGAGAGAACAAGTGACTACGCATTTTGTGACTCCAAAATCCGTAGTCCTCTCCATCAAAATGAGGAGGTTTACCAAGTGGAATGGATAATAAATGAGCATTTGTACTTTGTGGAATACGAGAGTAGTCAAAAGAAAAGTTTGAATTAACCGGTTTCCTTCTCTCGTAGTCGTTGTCGTCGTTGTCCTTTTGGGAATAAGTGGATTCATCGTTGTCGTCGTAGTAAATGATCTCCTTGATGCGTCTTGTCTTCTTCTTCTTCCCATCTTTGCGTATGTGGCCCGAGCCCGAGTCGGTAGGCTTGTCATCCTTTGGCACGTTGACGAAGGACTCCTTCTCCTTGTCGTTGATCACGATTCCCTTCCCCTTAGGATCCATCTCTTCAGGCGGTTAGTCCCTTTCTTGAAGAGAACAGCTCTGATACCAATTGAGAGCACCTAGAGGGGGGGGGGTGAATAGGTGATCCTATAAAACTTAAACTTAAAGCCACAAAAACTTGATTAACGTTAGCACAATAATTGCCAAGTGGCTAGAGAGTAGTCTCAACAAAACACAATAACCACAAGATATCAATCACAGAGATGGCACAGTGGTTTATCCCGTGGTTCGGCCAAGACCAACGCTTGCCTACTCCATGTTGTGGCGTCCCAACGAACGAGGGTTGCAATCAACCCCTCTCAAGCGGTCCAAAGACCCACTTGAATACCACGGTGTTTTGCTTTGCTTTTCTTAATCCCGTTCACGAGGAATCTCCACAACTTGGAGTCTCTCGCCCTTACAAAGATGTTCACAAAGAAGCACGGAGTAAGGGAGGGATTAGCAACTCACACAAGTCACAAAGATCACAGCAAATACGCACACACAAGACCCAGACTTAAGCTCAAAAGACTAGCACACTAGAACAGAGCTCAAATCACTAGAATGTCGAACAAGTGCGCAAGAATGAAGTGTGAGTGATCAAGAGTGCTCAAGGAATGCTTGGTGTACTCCTCCATGCGCCTAGGGGTCCCTTTTATAGCCCCAAGGCAGCTAGGAGCCGTTGAGAGCAATCTGGGAAGGCAATTCTTGTCTTCTGTCGCGTGGCTCACCGGACAGTCCGGTGTACACCGGACACTGTCCGGTGCGGATTTCTTTCCTTAAATGGCGAAGCCGACCGTTGGCAGCCTGAGAGCCGTTGGCGCACCAGACATGTCCGGTGCACACCGGACAGTCCGGTGCCCCCTTCTAGCCGTTGGCTCGGCCACGTGTCCCGCGCAGATCGCGCGGCCGACCGTTGGCCCGGCCGACTGTTGGCTCACCGGACAGTCCAGTGCACACCAGACAGTCCGATGAATTATAGCCGTACGTCGCCGACGATTTCCCGAGAGCGGCCAGTTCGCCCGAGCCAGTCTGGCGCACCGGACACTGTCCGGTGCTCCCAGACTGAGCAGAGTCTTGGCTGCTCGAGCCAAGACATTTCCAATTGGTCTTTTCCTATTTTCAGCACTTAGACACAATACATTAGTCTCTAAAACAATGTACTAAGTCTAAGAAACATACCTTTTGACATGATTTGCACTTTGTCCACCACTTTGCATAGATCAACACAAAAGCACTTGCATTGGCACTCAATCACCAAAATACTTAGAAATGGCCTAAGGGCACATTTCCCCTTTCACTAGCTTAATGTAATCTTTTTATTTTTTCCATGGCACCCTTTTCCTTTCCGAAGGGGGAGAAAGGTTTTTAATGGGGCCATAGCATGTAATTTCTCTTTTTTTATTCAGCTCTACGAGAGCAAAATCCCCCAAATATGTAAATGTAAAAACTGAGCATGCACCATCGAGTGCAGGTAAAAAGGAAAAAATAGGGAGAAGCTAGGAAGTCGTCCCTAAGGGGATGCAGAGCACGACGAAGCTACAAAAAGCCGTTCCTATGGGAGCGCAGCGTAAGTTTTCTGCTCAAAAGTCATTCCCAAGGGAATGCAGTGCTTACAGCGAAAAGTCAACGCTGATACCGCCGAAATATAAGGCGAAGCGCGAAAAGTCAACGCGATACCGCTGAAATAGAAGGCGTAGAAGTTCAAAAGACGTTCCTAAGGGGATGCAGAACTTACAGCGAAAAGTCAGTGTTGATACACCGAAAAATAAGCGGTGAAGACGAAAAATAAACGGCAAAGAGACTTCGGTCATTCCCAAGGGAATGAAGGCTATGGTTGTGGCTTCGTATGCGTGTGTTTGGACATTCATTTGCACGACACATTACATCATACATTTGCATTCATAAACATTCATTTAGACATACATAGGGTCATCATCATCATAACATAGGCGGATGCTTTGGCTCTAAAGATAAGGCTTCGGCAAAAAGAAAAAGAAGCAGTTTCATGCTTCGTTGTGTATGAAAAGAAGGGAAGGTGTTTTTCGCCTTCGGCTCAAAAAATGCTAGTTTCGTTCACATCAAAGCACTTCATACATTGGTGGAAAGGTAAAAATATATTACAAGGTATGGACAAAATTTACAGAGTAAAACCTAATTCTTAAATTACAATATTCTTTACAAAAGTTATTACAAGAGTTCTTAGAGTTTTTTCCACAGCTATCTATTCAAGCTTCATCATTATCTATTAAGCTTCGGCTTTGTGCCCTTCAGCTTCGTCATCTTGCTCCTCAGCTTCGTCATCCTGTACATATTCAAGTATTGTAAGGAAAATTCAAGTTTAAAGGAAAAGGTAAGCACAAGATATGATTTTGTTACCGGCTTAAGATGACTTCGTGCTTCGTCACCAGCTATGCTTCGTCCACCCTTCGTCCATACTAGTTTTATAAATCTGTTTCCTATGCTTCGGGCAAGACTGGGAATATCAACCAGATCTGCTGGTGATAAACTAAAGTTGGGCCTATTGGCAAATTTTCCATGTGTGCAACCAAATTTCAGGAAGGCGTCAGCTGTGCCCCGAGAAGCTACCAGGGCACAGAAATCACCATGTCCGGCTATAATTTCATCAAGGTCATCAACTTCACCCTCGATATGTTCGAAGGCCCCTGGCAGGTCTTCAGCCGAAGGACTAAATTTTTCACAGCTGGCTCCAACCGAATTGAAGATCTGCTTCAGCCGTTGTACACATCGGTTACTGAACTCCAGACATTTATTTTGAAGCTCTGTCAATGATTTTTTGCAAATTTGAACTTTTCTCGACCTCAGTCTCAAATTTTGCATTAAACTTCTGCTTTTCCTGTTCGAAGCTTTCTGATTTTGAGAGAAGCTCCGTATTTAACTTTGCAATTTTAGCTTTAGCTTCTGCCAATAAACCTTCTGTTGTCTGAAGCTCGAAATCCTTCTTTTCAAGAGCAGCTGCTTGATCTTTTATTTTGCTTTCTAAACTCTCAATTATAACTTCATATTTTTTTATCTTCAAGATCTTGTTGCATTTTCAAAGCTTTACTCAACAACATACTCTATGCACAAAGCAACCTTCATTAGAAAACACCTTCGTTGTTAAAAACAATAAAAAGTTGAAGAAAAGTTTTTTACCTTGAAATTGGAATAGAATAAACTACCAACGATGTGCTGTCGTCGGTAGCGGCTAATGTCTGTCTCAAGCTTCGGGAAACCAATACTCTTTGATAGAGTACCGATAACCTTCGCTCCGGTTTGATCTCGGACGCATCCTAACTTTTCATCGACACCACCACCGAAGAGCAGTGCCCCTGGTTGATACCCGCAGGATATGGCGTATTCTCTCAACTCTTCTTACTTAGGCTTCGACAATTCTTGCCCAATTAAGTTTTGAAAGTTAAAGTTTTCCTCTTCCGAAGCATCTTCAGCTATTTCCTTCTCCTTCTTAGGTACTGTAGCCATGGTTTCTTCAGCGGCTGCAGCAGCTTCTTCTGTGGCCATATCCAGAAGTATCTTATCAATGTTAGAAAGTGTGCTTTCTAAATGTACATCTTCGGCTGTGGCAGCTTCGGCAGCTGCAACTTCAGTAGGTGCAGCTTCGGTAGCTGTTGCGCTCTCAACAGCTGGTGCCTTTGAAGCCGAAGCTGCTGGTGGTGTCCCTTCAATAACTTCTGTCACTGTAACAATTCTTCGTTTTTCGGCCCAGCTGCCTTCTTCGTTATCGAGGGCTCCTTTTCCTTCTGAAAAAGCTTCGTCAGATACGGCCCCAGTGGACTTAGCTTGATAGGCAAAGATTCAGACATTACCTTTAAGATTTCCTCCACGTCGGTGGCAGAATGTGTTGCAGCAGTTTCTTCTTCTATATCAGTTGCCTTATGCTTCGGAGTCGAAGCCTTTCTTTTCTTCGAAGCATCTGTCTTCGGCTCAGGCCTCAGCTTTCTCTTTTTCAATTTTTCTTCATCATCTTCCACCAATTTAGCAGCTTCTTTATTCAGGACGCTGGCAACTCTCTTTCTCTTCTGTCCTTCGGCACCTCGGTTCAGTCGCTCATAGTCAGGATACTCAAAGTTCAGAGCATCCATCACCCGGTTTAACCTTCGCTTGGGACGAGTGCCGAAGGCTGCAGTCATTAGTTGATCTTTTTTAGAATAATTGCCAAGAATTTCGTTGCACATAACTGAAAGTCGCCTAGAGGGGGGTGAATAGGGTGAATCTGAAATTTATAAACTTAAGCACAACTACAAGCCGGGTTAGCGTTAGAGATATGAACGAGTCCGAGAGAGTGGGCGAAAAATAAATCGCAAGCAAATAAAGAGTGAGACACAAGGATTTGTTTTATCGAGGTTCGGTTCTTGCAAACCTACTCCCCGTTGAGGTGGTCACAAAGACCGGGTCTCTTTCAACCCTTTCCCTCTCTCAAACGGTCACTTAGACCAAGTGAGCTTCTCTTCTCAATCAAACGGGACACAAAGTCCCCGCAAGGACCACCACACAATTGGTGTCTCTTGCCTCGGTTACAATTGAGTTGATCACAAGAAAGAATGAGAAAAAGAAGCAATCCAAGCGCAAGAGCTCAAATGAACACAAGTCACTCTCTCACAAATCACTATTTGATTTGGAATGAACTAAGGACTTGGGAGAGGATTTGATCTCTTTTGTGTGTCTTGTATTGAATGCTATAGCTCTTGTAAGGTGTGGGAAGTCAGAAAACTTGGATGCAATGAATGGTGGGTGGTTGGGGTTATTTATAGCCCCAACCACCAAACTAGTCGTTTGGTGAAGGCTGCTGTCGCATGGCGCACCGGACAGTCCGATGCGCCACCGGACACTGTCCGGTGCGCCTGCCACGTCACCTAGCCGTTAGATTCCGACCGTTGGAGCTTCTGTCTTCTGGGCCACCGGACAGTCCGGTGGTGCACCGGACAGGCACTGTTCAGCGTCCGGTGCGCCATCTGGCTCTACTCTGACTCTGGTGCGCCTTGTAACGCATTTAATGCCTTCTACAGACGACCGTTGGCGCGAAGTAGTCGTTGCTCCGCTGGCACACCGGACAGTCCGGTGCGCCACTGGACACTGTCTGATGCTACACCGGACAGTCCGGTGAATCATAGCGGAGCGACCTCTAGAATTCCCGAAGGTGAGCAGTTCGGAGTTGGAGTCCCTGGTGCACCGGACAGTCCGGTGCGCCAAACCAGGGCACACATTGGTTGACTTTGCTCTTTTGTATTTGAATCTTTTTTCGGTATTTTTATTGGTTTGTTGTGAACCTTTGGCACCTGTAGAACTTATAATCTAGAGCAAACTAGTTAGTCCAATTATTTGTGTTGGGCAATTCAACCACCAAAATCAATTTAGGAAAAGGTGTAAGCCTATTTCCCTTTCAATCTTCCCCTTTTTGGTGATTGATGCCAACACAAACCAAAGCAAATATAGAAGTGCATAATTGAACTAGTTTGCATAATGTAAGTGCAAAGGTTACTAAGAATTTGAACCAATAAATTCTCATAAGATATGCATGGATTGTTTCTTTATTCTTAGCATTTTGGACCACGCTTGCACCACATGTTTTGTTTTTGCAAATTCTTTTGTAAATTCTTTTCAAAGTCCTTTTGCAAATAGTCAAAGGTAAATGAATAACATTTTGAGAAGCATTTTCGAGATTTGAAATTTTCTCCCTCTGTTTCAAATGCTTTTCTTTTGACTAAACAAAACTCCCCCTCAATCAAATCCTCCTCTTAGTGTTCAAGAGGGTTTTAGATATTAGTTTTGAAGAGGTTGTACCAATTTGAAATTCTATCAAGATACTGATTGAAAAATCACCAATTGAAAAAAATCTTTTCTTTACTCAAATTTTTGAGAAATTGGTGGTGGTGCGGTCCTTTTGGTTTGGGCTAATACTTTCTCCCCCTTTGGCATGAATCACCAAAAACGGATACTAGAGTGAAATATAAGCCCTTTCTTTCTCTCCCTATGGTAAATAGCATAAGAGTGAAGATTATACCAAAGTTGGAGAGTTGCATTGAGCGACGGCGAAGCATGAGTAATTTGATGGAGTGGAGTGGAAGCCTTTGTCTTCGCCGAAGACTCCAATTCCCTTTCAATCTATGACTTGTTTGAAATACGCTTGAAAACACATTAGTCATAGCATATAAAAGAGATATGATCAAAGGTATAATTATGAGCTATGTGTGCAAAACATCAAAAGAAATTCCGAGAATCAAGAATATTTAGCTCATGCCTAAGTTTGTTAAAAGTTTGTTCATCTAGTGGCTTGGTAAAGATATCGGCTAATTGTTCTTTGGTGTTGATATATGCAATCTCGATATCTCCCTTTTGTTGGTGATCCCTTAAGAAATGATACCGAATTGCTATGTGTTTAGTGCGGCTATGTTCAACGGGATTATCCGCCATGCGGATTGCACTCTCATTATCACATAGAAGAGGAACTTTGGTTAATTTGTAACCATAGTCCCTAAGGGTTTGCCTCATCCAAAGTAATTGGGCGCAACAATGGCCTGCGGCAATATACTCGGCTTCGGCGGTAGAAAGAGCGACGGAATTTTGCTTCTTTGAAGCCCAAGACACCAGAGACCTTCCCAAAAACTGGCAAGTCCCCGATGTGCTCTTTCTATTAATTTTACACCCTGCCCAATCGGCATCCGAATAACCAATTAAATCAAATGTGGATCCCCGAGGGTACCAAAGCCCAAACTTAGGAGTATAAACTAAATATCTCAAGATTCGTTTTACGGCCCTAAGGTGAGCTTCCTTAGGATCGGCTTGGAATCTTGCACACATGCATACGGAAAGCATTATATCCGGTCGTGAAGCACATAAATAGAGTAAAGAACCTATCATCGACCGGTATACCTTTTGATCTACTTATTTACCTCCCGTGTCGAGGTCGAGATGCCCATTGGTTCCCATGGGTGTCTTGATGGGCTTGGCATCCTTCATCCCAAACTTCTTTAGAATGTCTTGAATATACTTTGTTTGGCTAATGAAGGTGCCCTCTTGGAGTTGCTTCACTTGAAATCCTAAGAAGTACTTCAACTCCCCCATCATAGACATCTCGAATTTTTGTGTCATGATCCTACTAAATTCCTTACATGTAGATTCGTTAGTAGACCCAAATATAATATCATCAACATAAATTTGGCATACAAACAAATCATTTTCAAGAGTTTTAGTAAATAAAGTAGGATCCGCCTTTCCGACTTTGAAGCCATTAGTGATAAGAAAATCTCTTAGGCATTCATACCATGCTCTTGGGGCTTGCTTGAGCCCATAAAGCGCCTTAGAGAGTTTATATACGTTGTTAGGATACTCACTATCTTCAAAGCCGGGAGGTTGCTCAACATAGACCTCTTCCTTGATTGGTCCATTGAGGAAGGCAATTTTTACGTCCGTTTGGTAAAGCTTAAAGCCATGGTAAGTAGCATAGGCAAGTAAAATATGAATTGACTCAAGCCTAGCTACGGGTGCATAGGTTTCACCGAAATCCAAACCTTCGACTTGTGAGTATCCCTTGGCCACAAGTCGGGCTTCGTTCCTTGTCACCACACCATGTTCATCTTGCTTGTTGCGGAAAACCCACTTGGTTCCTACAACATTTTGGTTAGGACGTGGAACTAAATGCCATACCTCATTCCTAGTGAAGTTGTT
Organism: Zea luxurians; assembly: GCA_029449295.1. Taxonomy (NCBI): domain Eukaryota; kingdom Viridiplantae; phylum Streptophyta; class Magnoliopsida; order Poales; family Poaceae; genus Zea; species Zea luxurians. Next base: position 53,517,798 of record JAOPSE010000017.1, read on the forward strand.
GAGCTCCTCTTGCATCGCCACCACCCAATCCGAATCTTGAAGTGCTTCCTCTACCCTGTGTGACTCAATAGAGGAAACAAAAGAGTAATGTTCACAAAAAAGAGCAACACGAGATCTAGTAGTTACCCCCTTTTGAATATCGCCGAGGATGGTGTTCACGGGGTGATCTCGTTGGATTGCTTGGTGGACTCTTGGGTGTAGCGGTCTTGGAACTTGTTCATCTTCCTTGTCTTGATCATGGGCATCTCCCCCTTGATCATTGTCCTCCTCTTGAGGTGGCTCATCCTCTTGATCTTCTCCTTCATCATATTGAGCTTCATCCTCATCTTGAGTTGGTGGAGATGCTTGCGTGGAGGAAGATGGTTGATCTTGTGCTTGTGGAGGCTCTTTGGATTCCTTAGGACACACATCCCCAATGGACATGTTCCTTAGCGCGACGCACGGAGCCTCTTCATCATCTAGCTCATCAAGATCAACTTTCTCTACTTGAGAGCCGTTAGTCTCATCAAACACAATGTCACAAGAAACTTCAACTAGTCCAGAGGACTTGTTAAAGACTCTATATGCCCTTGTGTTTGAATCATATCCTAGTAAAAAGCCTTCTACAGCCTTAGGAGCAAATTTGGATTTTCTACCTCTTTTAACAAGAATAAAGCATTTGCTACCAAAGACTCTAAAATATGAAACATTGGGTTTTTTACCGGTTAGGAGTTCATACGATGTCTTCTTGAGGATTCGGTGTAGATATAACCGGTTGATGGCGTAGCAGGCGGTGTTGATCGCCTCAGCCCAAAACTGATCCGAGGTCTTGTATTCATCAAGCATGGTCCTTGCCATGTCCAATAGAGTTCGATTCTTCCTCTCCACCACACCATTTTGTTGTGGCGTGTAGGGAGAAGAGAACTCATGCTTGATGCCCTCCTCCTCAAGGAAGCCTTCAATTTGAGAGTTCTTGAACTCCGTCCCGTTATCGCTTCTAATCTTTTTGATCCTTAAGCCGAACTCATTTTGAGCACGTCTCAAGAATCCCTTTAAGGTTTCTTGGGTATGAGATTTTTCCTGCAAAAAGAACACCCAAGTGAAGTGAGAATAATCATCCACAATAACTAGACAGTACTTACTCCCGCCGATGCTTATGTAAGCTATCGGGCCGAATAGGTCCATGTGTAGGAGCTCGAGTGGCCTGTCAGTCGTCATGATGTTCTTGTGTGGATGATGAACACCAACTTGCTTCCCTGCTTGACATGCGCTACAAACCCTGTCTTTCTCAAAATGAACATTTGTTAGTCCCAAAATGTGTTCTCCCTTTAGAAGCTTGTGAAGATTCTTCATTCCAACATGTGCTAGTCGGCGATGCCAGAGCCAGCCCATGTTAGTGTTAGCACTTAAGCAAGTGTCGAGTTCAGCTCTATCAAAATCTACTAAGTATAGCTGACCCTCTAACACTCCCTTAAATGCTATTGAATCATCATTTCTTCTAAAGACAGTAACACTTGTATCCGTAAAAAGACAGTTGTAACCCATTTTACATAATTGCGAAACTGAAAGCAAGTTGTAATCTAAAGAATCTACAAGAAAAACATTGGAAATGGAATGGTCAGGTGATACAATAATTTTACCCAAACCTTTGACTAAACCTTGATTTCCATCCCCGAATGTGATGGCTCGTTGGGGATCTTGGTTTTTCTCGTAGGAGGAGAACATTTTCTTCTCCCCTGTCATGTGGTTTGTGCACCCACTATCGATGATCCAACTTTAGCCCCCGGATGCATAAACCTACAAAACAAATTTAGTTCTTGATTTTAGGTACCCAAACGGTTTTGGGTCCTTTGACATTAGATACAAGAACTTTGGGTACCCAAACACAAGTCTTTGATCCCTTGTGTTTGCCCCCAACATACTTGGCAACTACCTTGCCGGATTTGTTAGTTAAAACATAAGATGCATCAAAAGTCTTAAATGAAATGTTAGAATCATTTGATGCACTAGGAGTTTTCTTCTTAGGCAATTTAGCACGGGTTGATTGCCTAGAGCTAGATGTCTCACCCTTATACATAAAAGCATGATTAGGGCCAGAGTGAGACTTCCTAGAGTGAATTCTCCTAATTTTATGCTCGGGATAACCGGCAGGGTACAAAATGTAACCCTCGTTATCCTGAGGCATGGGAGCCTTGCCCTTAACAAAATTAGATAATATTTTAGGAGGGGCATTAATTTTGACATTGTCCCCCTTTTGGAAGCCAATGTCATCCTTGATGCCAGGGCGTCTCCCACTATAGAGCATGCTTCTAGCAAATTTAAATTTTTCATTTTCTAAGTCATGCTCATTGATTTTGGCATTAAGTTGAGCTATGTGATTATTTTGTTTCTTAATTAAAGCTAGGTGATCATGAATAGCATTAACATTAATATCTCTACATCTAGTGCAAATAGAAACATGCTCAACGGTAGATGTAGAGGGTTTGCAAGATTTTAGTTCAACAATCTTAGCATGTAAAATGTCATTTTCACTTCTAAGATTGGAAATGTTAACGTTGCAAACATCTAAGTCTTTAGCCTTAGCAATTAATTTTTCATTCTCATTTTTAAGGCCAGCAAGAGAGACATTCAATTCTTCAATCTTAGCAAGTAAACTAACATTATCATCTCTAAGATTGGGAATTGAAACATCACACACATTTGAATCAACCTTAGCAATTATTTTAGCATTTTCATTTCTAAGGTTGGCAATAATATCATGACAAGTGCTTAGCTCACTAGATAGTTTTTCACATTTCTCTACTTCTAGAGCGTAAGCATTTTTAACCTTAACATGCTTCTTGTTTTCTTTAATTAGGAAGTCCTCTTGAGAGTCCAAGAGTTCATCCTTCTCATGAATAGCACTAATTAATTCATTTAATTTTTCCTTTTGTTGCATGTTTAGGTTGGCAAAAAGGGTGCGCAAATTATCCTCCTCATCACTAGAATTATCCTCATCACTAGAGGTTGCATATTTACTGGAGGATTTTGATTTTACCTTCTTCCTTTTGCCGTCCTTGGCCATGAGGCACTTGTGGCCGACGTTGGGGACGAGGAGTCCCTTGGTGACGGCGATGTTGGCGGCGTCCTCGTCGGAGGAGCTCTTGTCGGAGTTCCACTCGCGACACACATGGGCATCGTCGCCTTTCTTCTTGTAGTACCTCTTCTATTCTCTCCTCTTGCCCTTCTTGTCGTTATCCCTGTCACCGTCACTTGATAAAGGACATTTTGCAATAAAGTAACCGGGCTTACCACACTTGTAGCACACTTTCTTGGAGCGGGATTTGTAGTCCTTCCCCCTCCTTTGCTTGAGGATTTGGCGGAAGCTCTTGATGATGAGCGCCATTTCCTCGTTGTCGAGCTTGGAGGCGTCGATGGGGAGTCTACTTGATGTAGACTCTTCCTTCTTCTCCTCCGTCGCCTTGAATGCGACCGGTTGTGCTTCGGGCGTGGAAGGGCCATCTTGCTCGATGATTTTCTTTGAGCCTTTGATCATCAATTCAAAGCTCGCAAATTTTCATATTACTTCCTCGGGAGACATTAGTGTGTATCTAGGATCACCACGTATTAATTGTACTTGCGTAGGGTTAAGAAAAATGAGTGATCTAAGAATAACCTTGACCATTTCATGGTCATCCCATTTTTTGCTCCCGAGGTTGCGCACTTGGTTCACCAAGGTCTTGAGCCGGTTGTACATCTCTTGTGGCTCCTCCCCTTGGCGAAGCCGGAAGCGACCGAGCTCCCCCTCGATCGTCTCCCGCTTGGTGATCTTGGTCACCTTGTCTCCTTCGTGTGCGGTCTTGAGTACGTCCCAAATCTCCTTGGCACTCTTCAATCCTTGCACCTTGTTATACTCCTCTCGACTTAGAGAGGTGAGGAGTATAGTGGTGGCTTGGGAGTTGAAGTGCACGATTTGGGCCACCTCGTCCTCATCATAATCTTCATCCCCTACGGATGGTACCTGTACACCAAACTCAACAACATCCCATATGCTTTTGTGGAGTGAGGTTAGGTGATATCTCATCATATCACTCCACCTAGAATAACCTTCACCGTCAAACGTTGGTGGTTTGCCTAATGGGACGGAAAGTAATGGAGTATGCTTAGGAATGCGAGGATAGCGTAGGGGGATCTTACTATACTTCTTGCGCTCTTGGCGCTTAGAAGTGACGGACGCGGAGTCGGATCCGGATGTAGAGGGCGATGAAGAGTCAGTCTCGTAGTAGACCACTTTCTTCATTTTCTTCTTCTTCTCGCCACTCTTGTGCGATCGAATGCGTGAAGGGGATCCATCCTTCTTGTTGTTGGCGGACTCCCTCGATGGAGCCTTCCCGTGGCTTGTAGCGGTCTTTTCACTGCCGATCACCATCTTCTTGGTGTGATCTCCCGACATCACTTCGAGCGGTTAAGCTCAAATGAAGCACCGGGCTTCGATACCAATTGAAAGTCGCCTAGAGGGGGGGTGAATAGGGCGAATCTGAAATTTATAAACTTAAGCACAACTACAAGCCGGGTTAGCGTTAGAGATATGAACGAGTCCGAGAGAGAGGGCGGAAAACAAATCGCAAGCAAATAAAGAGTGAGACACAAGGATTTGTTTTACCGAGGTTCGGTTCTTTCAAACCTACTCCCCGTTGAGGTGGTCACAAAGACCGGGTCTCTTTCAACCCTTTCCCTCTCTCAAACGGTCACTTAGACCGAGTGAGCTTCTCTTCTCAATCAAACGGGACACAAAGTCCCCGCAAGGACCACCACACAATTGGTGTCTCTTGCCTCGGTTACAATTGAGTTGATCACAAGAAAGAATGAGAAACAATCCAAGCGCAAGAGCTCAAATGAACACAAGTCACTCTCTCACAAGTCACTATTTGATTTGGAATGAACTAAGGACTTGGGAGAGGATTTGATCTCTTTTGTGTGTCTTGTATTGAATGCTATAGCTCTTGTAAGGTGTGGGAAGTCAGAAAACTTGGATGCAATGAATGGTGGGTGGTTGGGGTTATTTATAGCCCCAACCACCAAACTAGCCGTTTGGTGAAGGCTGTTGTCGCATGGTGCACCGGACAGTCCGGTGCGCCACCGGACACTGTCCGGTGCGCCTGCCACATCACCTGGTCGTTGGATTCCGACCGTTGGAGCTTCTGTCTTCTGGGCCACCGGACAGCCCGGTGGTGCACCGGACAGGCACTGTTCAGTGTCCGGTGCGCCATCTGGCTCTGCTCTGACTCTGGCGCGCACTATAGCGCATTTAATGCCTTCTGCAGACGATCGTTGGCGTGAAGTAGTCGTTGCTCCGCTGGCACACCGGACAGTCCGGTGAATTATAGCGGAGCGACCTCCAGAATTCCCGAAGGTGAGCAGTTCGGAGTTGGAGTCCCTGGTGGACCGAACACTGTTTGGTGGTGCACCGGACACTGTCCGGTGCGCCAAACCAGGGCACACTTCGGTTGACTTTGCTCTTTTGTATTTGAATCCTTTTTCGGTCTTTTTATTGGTTTGTTGTGAACCTTTGGACCTGTAGAACTTATAATCTAGAGGAAACTAGTTAGTCCAATTATTTGCATTGGGAAATTCAACCACCAAAATCAATTTAGGAAAATGTGTAAGCCTATTTCCCTTTCAATAACTTCAATTGTGTCTAACCATTCTTGGCAAGGTACTTTGAAATGTTTCTTGAATTTATAATAATAGGGCAACCAAACAAGTTCCCCCTTTTTCTTTTCTCCCTTGAGCTTCGGCATGTCCCACTTTTTCAAAGTTGGGAACACTCTAAAAGCCAAGAATTCTTGCACCAGATCCCTAGTGCCAATATGCTTCGCAATAACTCGAAATTTGCCCAGTGCAATTTGGCTTGGACTCTTCGGTGTCATGTTGCACTGGGGCCTGGTTTCTCCGAATATTAATTCTAGTGGACTTTGGACTAGCTTCTCCTTTTCTTCATCAACTTTGACGTAAAACCATTCAGTCTTCCAGCCAGCTGGCCACTTGGTACGATAGCTGATAACTGGAAACTTCGTATTTTTGCGATAAGCAAAATTGTAGCAGCCGAAGTTTTCATGCAGCCCATCTTCTCTAGCTTTTGTTTGATAATGAAGCTCATGTACTCGGCAGAAGCCTTCGGCAAATGGTTCTACCCCTGGCTTCGGAGGGCCCAGATGTAGACACTAAGCCTAACAATGGCATTAGGAGTTAGCTGATGAAGATAAATCCCAAACTTCTTCAAAACATCAGCAATCATCCCATTCAAAGGAAATCTTAATCCTGCTTTAAAGAAGCTTTTGAATACTACCACCTCATCCTTTTCCGGCTTCGGAGTAATTTCCTCTCCGCCAAAACGAACTAGCTCCTTTTTTGCTTCACTGAAATAGCCTAACTTCATCAGCTTAGACATATCACCTTCGGTAATGGTGGATTTCCCAAACTCCAGGTGGCTGGGTTTAGATGGCACGGCGTTGTAATCATCTTCAGATTCAATTTCCTCAACATCAACCTGCTCGGCTTCAGCGGCAGGTGCATCCTCCGATACTACCAGTCCTGACCGTTTCATCACTTCAGAGATTGGAGCGGTTTCGGCACCTTCGGCTTCCTCTCCGTCGCGAGTAACCCTAGCTGTTGAGCGTACCCTAGCCATCTGATGATTGAATTTCTTGATTTTTGACGAAGTTGAAAATTTTTAACTTTGCCGAAGCTCTTTCTTGTTACGAAGCTTGAGCAAAATGAATAGCTTCGGTTGAGGATGCAGTAAGCAAGCTTCGGCTATGGTCAAATTTTTGGCAGCAAAACAGTGTAATAGCAATGAATGCTGTGGTAATTTCACACCTACCCGTATGTTTATATAGTGCCGCAGGTGGGAAGGTAAATCGTCAAGTCTTCCGCACCGGACAAATAGCCACCCGCACCCACTGAACGGTGGGCCACAGAGCCCGAGAAGGTGAATCGCCAGGACGCGCGTAACTGCTGCATGGCGGGGCCACCTCGCGCTCGGATTATTTTAATTGTTTCTCGGCAACGAGCTCAGGGAAGGTGTTTTTCGGATCTTCGACATCCCGAAGCCTAAGAGACTTTTTCATGGATCAAGCTCGTTAAGAAAAACGATCTAGCACCGCGAAGGGGCTACTGTTAGGGGTATGCTTTGTAGCCGAAGATCCTGAAGAAAGAAACACCTTCAGCAGATCCTCTCAAAAGCAGTGTTGAAGCTATCACCTATAAAGCTTCGGCATAGTGACATGTCTCAAGACGAAGGAGTGAACCGACTTAAAGATGAAATGACCAATAAACCCATGATAGTTTGTGTCATGACTGTAATCGATTATTGTCGGTGTTTCGACCCCGGGGGGTCCCTGGACCGACGAGTAAATTGTCGCTGCGTGTCCCAGCCCAGATGGGTCGGCGCGAGACGGAACACAAAGGGGGAGAAACAGCAAAGGGGAACCCGCGACCTTTGTGTTGTCCTGCGCCCAGGGCGGATGCGCTTGCAGTAAGGGGTTACAAGCGTTCGCGTGGGAGAGAGAGAGAGCGAGAGCCTTGTGCGTCGGCCCGTTCTCCCGCGCGGCCAACCCTCTCGTATGAGAGCCCTGGACCTTCCTTTTATAGACGTAAGGAGAGGGCCCAGGTGTACAATGGGGGTGTAGCATTGTGCTAACGTGTCTAGCAGAGAGGAGCCAGAGCCCTAAGTACATGCCGTCGTGGCTGTCGGAGAGGTTTTGGTGCCCTATTCATGTGATGTCGTGGCCGTCGGAGGAGCGCTTGAGCCCTATGGAAGTACAGCTGTCGGAGCTGTCGGATCCTTGCTGACGTCTCCTTGCTTCCGTAAGGGGCTGAGAGCCACCGTCGTCATGGAGCACGCGGGGTGTCATCATTACTTGTTTACCGGGGCGAACCAGATGGGTCGCCGGTCTTGTTCCCCGTAGCCTGAGCTAGCTAGGAGTAGGGTAATGATGGCCCCCTGTGACGTGGTCGGTCCGAGCCCGAGGTCGGGCGAGGCGGAGGCTCCTCCGAGGTCGAGGCTGAGTCCGGGCCTGTGGGTCGGGCGAGGCGGAGACCGTCTTCCGAGGTCGAGGTTGAGTCCGAGCCCTGGGGTCAGGCGAGGCGGAGTCCGTCGTCCGAGGTCGAGGCTGAGTCCGAGCCCTGGGGTCGGGCGAGGCGGAGTCCGTCGTCTGGCGTCGAGGTTGAGCCCGAGCTCTAGGATCGGGCGAGGCGGAGCTTCCTATGGTGCCCGAGGCTGGACTTAGCTGCTGTCAGCCTCACTCTGTCGAGTGGCACAGCAGTCGGAGCAGGGCAGGCGGCGCTGTTTTCCTGTCAGGTCGGTCAGTGGAGCGGCGAAGTGACTGCGGTCACTTCGGCCCTGTCGACTGAGGAGCGCGCGTCAGGATAAGGTGTTAGTCGATCCTTGCATTAAATGCTCCTGCGATACGGTCGGTTGGCGTGGCGATCTGGCCAAGGTTGCTTCTCCGTGAAGCCTGGGCCTCGGGCGAGCCGAAGGTGCGTCCGTTGCTTGAGGGGACCCTTGGGCGAGACGTGGATCTTCCTGGGTCGGCTGCCTTTGCCCGAGGCTGGGCTCGGGCGAGGCGGGATCGTGTCCCTTGAGTGGATGGAGCCTTGACCTGAATCGCGCCCATCAGGCCTTTGCAGCTTTGTGCTGATGGGGGTTACCAGCTGAGATTAGGAGTCTTGGGGGTACCCCTAATTATGGTCCCCGACAGTAGCCCCTGAGCCTCGAAGGGAGTGTTGGTACTCGCTTGGAGGCTTTTGTCGCACTTTTTTGCAAGGGGACCGGCCTTTCTTGGTTGCATTTCGTTCCGGTGGGTGCGCGCGAGCGCACCCGCCGGGTGTAGCCCCCGAGGCCTCGGAGGAGTGGTTTGACTCCTTCGAGGTCTTAGCGCGTTTCGTGATGCTTCGGCTGGTCTGGTTGTTCCCTCATGCGAACTGGCCATAACCCGGGTGCATAGTTAGGTTCCAAGTTCTCGGGCTGGTATGTTGACGCTGTCAACGGTTTGGCCGGAGCCGGATTTGCGAGAGCAGCCCCCGAGCCTCCGCACAGAGCGAGAGGACGGTCAAGGACTGACTCGGCTTTTTTCATATGCCCCTGCGTCGCCTTTCCGCAAGGAGGAGGGGGGAAAAGCGCCATGTTGCCCTCGGAGAGCACCAAACATGGTGTCTCCAGTGAGTTGCTAACGGGTGATCCGAGTGGACGCCCGTGCCCTGTTCGATAAGGGTCGGCTAGTGGCCCAGAGGCGCGCTCCAAAAGTACCTGCAGGTGATTTGCCGGACCCGGTCCCGTTTGATAGGGTTCGAGGGCTCGATGCCTCCCTCTGATGGGATTCCGTTACAGAATCGCTCCTGCCGGTCTCGGAAATGTCCTAGGGTACCTCGGGAGCGTAGCCCGAGCCTCGGCCATGTATCGGACGTACCCAGAGTCATCCCTCGCTCTGCGTGCCCTGAGGCGGCTGTCAAACCCTTCAGGGGCCAGCCTACGAACCCCTGATCAGTAGTGGGCGCGGAGCCCAAGTGGCCTGAGGCGGCTGTTGAACCCTTCCGAGGGGCCAGCCTTCGAACCTTTGACCAGTAGTGGGCGCGGAGCCCAAGGGGCCTGAGGCGGCTGTCGAACCCTTCCGAGGGGCCAGCCTTCGAACCTCTAACCAGTAGTTGGCGCGGAGCCCGAGTGCTCTGAGGCGGCTATCGGACCCTTCCGAGGGGCCAGCCTTCGAACCTCTGATCAGTAGGAGGGCTCGGGGCCCGCTTCCTTCGCGGAGAAGGATCCCTTTCGGAGTATACCCCTTTCTCGGTCCCTGTAGTAAGAGAGAGAAAGAGGAAGAGGAAAAGGATACGAAATCGAACGACGTGGCGCACCTTTTTTGACGCGGTCATTAAGGCGAAGGTGAAGCGTCGCCTGCTTCGCCTGCCAAAGGTGCCGCCTGTCCTGCCGCAGAGTTAATGCGACGGGACGAGTGGTTCGCGGGGCAGCCGTTGTGCGTGTGTGAGCCGTTCGAGGAACGGGCGTTTCGCCTTTGAGTTTTGAATTCCGCGGCGGGTTCGGGTGAAGTGTTGAACGGGTCTCGCCTGGGCCTTTATATATTCGGAAGAGGGACCGGTGACGGTTCATTACTCCTGCTGCTCGCCTTCCGCTTAGGTCTCCGCAACCTGAGGGAAATAGCCAGAGAAAGAAAGCCGTGCACCTTTGTTCGCTCCACCGCCACCTCCTTCGCTCGGTGATGGTCGATCGGGTGTCCGTCGTCTCACCGCGCGACCCGTGGCCTCTCTATACCGTCACAGTGGACGATTTGGAGGCCCTTGTTGCCGATGGCTTGCTTCGTCCCCTCTCTAGTGACCCGCAGCCAGAGTGGATGGCCCCTCCGAGCGGAGCCGCCCCATCCCCGCCGCCGGGGTATGTGCTGAGTTTCGTCTCTTTCCACGAGCGGGGGTTCGGAGTGCCAGCGAGTCGTTTCATGCGGGCGATTCTGCATTTCTACGGGGTGGAGCTGCATAATCTCAGCCCCAACTCCATCGCGCAAGCAACCATTTTCGCGGCGGTTTGCGAAGGGTTTTTGGGGATTGCCCCCCACTGGGATCTGTGGACCCATCTCTTCTCCGCGGAGCCTTTTGCCTTGGCAACGGGGGAGAGGAGAGTTCGTATGGCGGTGCGGGCCGGTGGCTGCATCCTTCAGTTGAGGCAGGCGCGTGCGCAGCAGTACATCCCCGCCATCCTTGCCTCTTCGAACAAGGGGTGGCAGCGCCGGTGGTTTTACCTTCGGAATGACGAGGGGAGGCTCCCATCGTTTTCTCAACGAGTGGTGACCACCGCCGACACCAACTGGCGCTATGGGGCCCCGCGCGAGAGACAGAAGAATCTCTAGCCCCTTCTGGCGGCCTTGCAGGAGCTGCAAAATGGAGGGCTCACCGCCGCGGGGGTGGTTGCCGCCATCCATCGCCGGAGGGTGCTCCCCTTGACGGAGCGGCGACTTCCGCTTTTGGAGATGATGCCGGGGGTCAACCTGGAGGGTTCGCAGATGTCCTCGGTCCCCCTCCCCGCCGATGACCTCCACAGGCGGGTAACCGCCACGGTAGGAAAGCTGGACGCTGGTGCTCTTACCCAGCCCTCGATGCGCCCCGAGCGCGGGTGCATATCCCTAGTGAGTGTTCGCTCCTTCTTCCTTCTTTTGTCAGATTGCCCTTGGTTCTCACAGCTGAGGCTTTTCGTCCGTCTCCAGGAGGTGGGGTTTCACAAGCCTTCCCTGCCACCGGTCCCGGAGGACGTGGTGGACCGAGCCGCGTGGGGGGTTGCTGCGGAGAAGAGGAAGGAGAAGAAGGATGTAGAAAAGGCTCGGGCCCGCGAGCGAATGCGGGCTTGGGACACCTTGGAGAGGCGTCGTCGGAAGCAGGAGAGGGACGGGCTCTCGAGGGAGCCGTCGCCGGAGACGCCTGACAAAGATGATGATGACGATGATGATGAAGACGACGACATGGCGGCCCGCCTTGGCCTCATCCCGGATCTGAGGCTAGGCCAGGGGTCGTCGAGCCAGCCCCCGAGTGGGCTGGCGCCGTCGGTATCCAAGGCCGGGACATTAGGGTCCCGGTCCGAAGAACAGGGGCAGGCCGAGGGGGTACTTGACCCCTTGGCCGAGGTAGTTGAGGTGGCCCCGGGGAGTCAGGCTGACCCGCCTGTTCCCCAAGAGTCGTTGCTTGTGCCGACTGCACAGGAGGCTGATCCTCGGGTCATCGTGTTTGCGTCTGGGCAGACCGTCCCTCTGGCGCCCGAGGCAGGGACGGTGCCGAAGCCGGCAGCGGGGCTAACCTCGGTGGTACCCGCGGGGAACGAGGCTCAAGGGGCCTCCCTGCAGGCGCGATTGGTCGTGGCCCGGAGTGGGTAAGTATCTTAGGATACCTTTGTCCCGGCTCCTTCTTCGTGTGTCCTTATCCTGCTCTTCCCTTTCTTCACAGCAAACGGAGGCACGGTTCGACCGGTCTGGCTCCCCGGAAGGTCCTCAAGACGGCGTCGGCTTCTGCAGCCAGTGCCGCGCTGGGCCTCGCCGGCCAGCTCGCCTCCTCACAAGATGCCCCAAAGCGGGGGGCTCAGGCGGCACTAGTTGTCGTGAGGCGAGTTCCCGAGGCTGACCCCTCCGTCGAGGCGGCCGTCATGCCGAGGGAGGCTGCTGGCACGGCCGCATGCTCGAGTCCACCAGGCGGGTTGCCGGTACTGGCCGTGGAGCCACCTGTCGCCGCTGATGTTGAGACAGTCGAGGCGCCACCACTCGAGGTCGGCGATCGGGAACCTGCCCCCTTGGCCGAGGAGGTATCCAATGTGCCGGCTGCAGGAGGTGTCGGCGCCTTGGAGGAGGGAGGCGCAGAACCGCGGCCCATCCTGGGGAGCGGCGACCTCATCCTCACGCGGCGAGGTCCCAATGAGCGGCGTGGGGAGAGGCTCCGGTTCTGGACCCGTGGTGCTTCGGAACCCCTCCTCGTTCTTGACAATGAGCGAGAGGAGCAGAACCTGGGACGAGCTTCACGAGTGCGCCGAGGCAACAGTGGGGTCACTTCGGTCGACCCTGGAGGCCCTTTCCAGGGACGTTCCCAGGATCCTCCAGGTAAGGATTTCAGGCATACCTTTCATGTGATCAAGGCATTCTTTGTAACGTCCCGCTTCCCTTCCTCAGGATCTGACGGATCTGAGCGTCGCCAAGTCGTCGTTCATCTGCCGCGAGGCCGACATCTGGGGTTCGCTGCGGTTCCTGAGGACCGCGCTTGCCGAGGCCACCGAGCGCCTCTCCCAATGGAACGCCGAGGCGGTGGACCTTCGGTTGCTCTGCGACGAGCTAGGGGCAGAGGCAGCGGCGGCGCGCGCAGAGGCGCAGCGGCGGCAGACGGAGCTTGGCCAGGTCATCGGCGAACGGGACCAATCTCGGGGCCAGGCCGCCGAGGCTGAAAGTCGGGCTGAGGCCCTTGGAGGCCAGCTAGCCGAGGCGTCTGCCCGGGCCGGAGCCCTTGCGGCGGACCTGGCCGTGGCCGTCGGGTCTGCTCAGTCCGCCCAAGCCGCAGTCTCGGAGCAGTGTGCCCGGGCCGAAGGTATGTCTTGGCTGTTTCGAGGTTTCGATTCAGCTTCATTCTTCATCTTGCGTTTGAAGACTTCTGCTTTGGCTGTTTGCAGGGCTCGAGTCTGCCCTCAATGAGTCTGCCAGGGCACTTGCCCAGACGGTCGAGCAGAGGGAGGCCGACCACATGGCCATGTCTGAGGCTATCTCGGCCTTCTGCAAGGTCTTTGGTCTCGACGACGTCCCCTTGGGGAGCTCCCCTCAGAGTCGCCTGCAGGCCTTGGGTGACCACGCACGCAGCAGACTCCGCGAGGCGCTGCATCACGGCGTCAGGCGGGCCTTCGCCGTGCTTGCTTCCCACTACGACGTCGATCTGGAGCGGGTCAGCGAGGGGTACTGCCTTCCCGACGAAGATGAAGCTGCCCTAGCCAAAGTTCAGAGGCTCGACGCGGTCGCCGCGGGCCCAAGCGTGGTGCTGGCGTCCACCTTCGAGGCGAAGATCCTTCCGCTTGCGCCGCTGTCCGAGGGCGGGGCGGATCTCGCCGAGGGTGGAAACGAAGCCGAGGGTGCAGCTCCTTCCCCGGGCAATGCCTGGTTCTGCCGGGGCAGTTTATTTTGAATATGTATGTGTCTTTTGTGGCCACCGAGGCCTGAACACTTTGTCGTCGTGATATAAAGCTGTGTCTCTTTTCCTCCTGTTTCGCGTATCCGGACTCGTTCGTCAGTAGCAGAATTGCTTACCCGAGTAAGAGTTATTTTTCGCGGTTGGTGACGAGTGAGGTATCCGTATCCCGGAGGCGTAGGAATCCCTCGGCTCGGTCGGCCTTGCCACTTACATACACTCTTATTTGTTTCTCGGGGTTCTGTTATTGATATAGTCGGGAAACACGAAAGTCGTTTTGGTGGAAGACATTTTTCAAGGAAAATTTTGACGCAGAGGGGGTGCCCCCCTTCTAGCCCCCGAGGGAGGGTCGGGCTTTGCCGAGGCAAGGCTGACCCTTCCTTGACGGTTAGACTTTACTCGCGTATGTAGACGAGGTATGTGAACGACTTGAAAACATCTTAAGGGTAGAAGCGACGTAGCTGTCGGATGTTCCAAGCGTTGCTGTAGACCTCGCCTTGACTGTTCGCCAGCTTGTATGTTCCGGGCTTCAAAATCTTGGCGACGATGAATGGCCCTTCCCAGGGAGGCGTGAGCTTGTGACGCCCTTGGGCGTCTTGTCGTAGCCGAAGCACCAAGTCGCCCACCTGAAGGTCTTGGGACCGAACCCCTCGGGCGTGGTAGCGTCGCAGGGACTGCTGATACAGTGCCGAGTGTAGTAAGGCCATGTCCCGAGCCTCTTCCAGTTGGTCCAGTGAGTCTTCTCGGTTGGTCCGGTTGCTTCGGTCGTCGTACGCCCTCGTCCTCGGGGATCCATATTCCAAGTCCGTGGGCAAGATAGCCTCGGCCCCATAGACTAGAAAGAACGGCGTGAAGCACGTGGCTCGGCTCGGCGTTGTCCTCAGACTCCAGACCACCGAAGGGAGTTCCTTCATCCATCGCTTGCCGAACTTGTTGAGGTCGTTGTAGATCCGCGGCTTGAGTCCTTGCAGAATCATGCCGTTGGCACGCTCTACTTGCCCATTCGTCATGGGGTGAGCTACGGCGGCCCAGTCCACCCGGATGTGGTGATCCTCATAGAATTCCAGGAACTTTCTGCCGGTGAACTGGGTGCCATTGTCGGTGATGATTGAGTTCGGGACCCCAAAGCGATGGATGATGTTGGTGAAGAACGTCATCGCCTGTTCGGACCTGATGCTGTTTAGGGGTCGGACCTCGATCCACTTGGAGAATTTGTCGATGGCGACCAGCAGGTGCGTGTAGCCCCCGGGTACCTTCTATAAGGGACCGACGAGGTCCAGACCCCACACAACAAACGGCCAGGTGATGGGTATTGTTTGCAGAGCCTGAACGGGCAGGTGCGTCTGCCTTGCGTAGAATTGACATCCTTGGTAGGTGTGTGCAATCCTAGTGGCGTCGGCCACCGCGGTTGGCCATTAGAAACCCTGTCGGAAGGCATTTCCAACGAGGGCTCGAGGTGCTGCGTGGTGACCGCAAGCCCCCGAGTGTATTTCTTGTAATAACTCCTGACCTTCGGCGATGGATATGCATCGCTGGAGGATGCCTGAGGGGCTGCGGTGGTAGAGCTCCTTCCCGTCACCCAGCAAGACGAACGACTTAGCGCACCGCGCCAGTCGCCGAGCTTCGGCTCTATCGAGGGGTAGCTCTCCTCGGTGGAGATATTGCAGGTATGGGGTCTGCCAGTTTCGATTAGGCGTGACCCCATTCCGCTCTTCCTCGACGCGCAGTGCCTCACCCTCGGGGGCCGAGGGTACCTCGGGCTGAGCCGAGGGTGCCTCGGGCTGAGCCGAGGGCGCCTCGGGCAGGGCCGAGGCCTTCTCGGGCTTGGGCGTGTCATTGGTCTTGACTGAGGGTTGATGTAGGTATCGGGAGAAGACGTCCAGGGGAACCGTTGTCCTCCCCGAGGCAATCTTAGCCAGCTCGTCCACAGTCTCATTGTATCGTCGGACGATGTGGTTGAGTTCGAGCCCGAAGAACTTGTCCTCCAGGCGCCGAACCTCATCGCAGTAGGCTTCCATCTTCGGGTCACGACAATGGGAGTTCTTCATGACTTGGTCGATGACAAGCTGCGAGTCGCCACGAGCGTCGAGGCGTCGGACCCCTAGCTCGATGGCAATGCGCAACCCGTTAACCAGAGCCTCGTACTCGGTCACGTTGTTGGACACCGGGAAATGGAGGCGCAACACGTAGCGGAGGTGCTTCCCGAAGGGTGAGATGAAGAGCAGGCCCGCGCCCGCTCCTGTTTTCATCAACGACCCGTCGAAAAACATGGTCCAGAGTTCCGGTTGGATCGGAGCTGCTGGAAGCTGGGTGTCGACCCATTCAACCACAAAGTCCGCCAAGACTTGGGACTTGATGGCCTTCCGAGGGGCTAACGAGATTGTCTCGCCCATGATCTCCACCGCCCACTTTGCGATCCTACCTGAGGCCTCTCGGCACTGGATGATCTCTCCCAGGGGGAAGGATGACACCACAGTCACCGGATGAGACTCGAAGTAGTGTCGCAACTTTCGTCGCGTCAGGATTACCGCGTACAGTAGCTTCTAGATTTGCGGGTAGCGGATTTTGGTCTCGGACAGTACTTCACTGATGAAGTAGACCGGCCTCTGGACGGGCAATGTGTGCCCCTCTTCTCGTCTCTCGACCACGATCGCGGCGCTGGCCACCTGAGTGGTAGCGGCGACGTAGATCAAGAGGGCTTCTCCGGCAGTGGAGGACACCAAGATGGGCGCGCTTGTGAGGAGCGCCTTTAGGTTCTCGAGGGATTCCTTGGCCTCGGGGGTCCAAGTGAAGCGCTCGGTCTTCCTCAAGAGGCGGTACAGAGGTAGGCCTCTTTTGCCGAGGCGTGAGATAAAACGGCTCAGAGCCGCAAGGCATCCCATGACCATCTGTACTCCTTTCAAGTCCTTGATGGGGCCCATGTTGGTGATGGCCGCGATTTTCTCCGGGTTAGCCCCGATGCCCCGCTCGGAGACGATGAACCCCAGGAGCATGCCTCGGGGGACTCTGAAGACACACTTCTCGGGATTGAGTTTTACATCTTTCGCCTTGAGACACTTGAATGTCGTTTCAAGGTCGGAGAGGAGGTCGGAGGCTTTCCTCGTCTTGACTACGATGTCATCGACGTAAGCCTCGACTGTTCGACCAATGTGTTCTCTGAACACGTGGTTCATGCACCTTTGGTATGTCGCACCCGCATTCCTCAAACCGAATGGCATAGTAACGTAGCAGTACATGCCAAAGGGCGTGATGAAAGAAGTCGCGAGATGGTCAGACTCTTTCATCCTGATTTGGTGATACCCTGAGTAGGCATCGAGGAAAGACAGGGTTTCGCACACAGCAGTGGAATCAACGATTTGATCGATGCGAGGCAGAGGGTAGGGAACCTTCGGACATGCTTTGTTTAGACTAGTATAGTCTACACACATCTGCCATTTCCCTCCTTTCTTTATCACAAACACAGGGTTGGCAAGCCATTCGGGATGGAATACCTCTTTGATGAACCCTGCAACCATCAGCTTGTGGATCTCCTCGCCTATGGCTCTGCGCTTTTCTTCGTTGAATCGGTGCATAGGCTGCTTCACGGGTCGGGCTCCAGCTCGGATATCCAGCGAGTGCTCGGCGACATCCCTCGTTATGCCAGGCATGTCCGAGGGACTCCACGCAAAAACTTCGGCGTTCGCGCGGAGAAAGTCGACGAGCACTGCTTCCTATTTGGGGTCGAGCTAGGAGCCGATCCGGATCTGCTTGGAGGCATCGTTGCTGGGGTCGAGAGGGACGAACTTAACCATCTCAGCTGGCTCGAAGTTGCTGGCGTGGCGCTTCGCATCTGGCGCCTCCTTGGAGAGGCTCTCCAGGTCGGCGATGAGGGCCTCGGATTCGGCGAGGGCCTCGACGTACTCCACGCACTCCACGTCGCATTCGTACGCGTGTCGGTACGTGGAGCCGACGGTGATGACCCCGTTGGGGCCCGACATCTTGAGCTTGAGGTAGGTGTAGTTGGGGACGGCCATGAACTTGGCGTAGCATGGTCTCCCCAGTACCGCGTGGTAGGTTCCTCGGAACCCGACCACCTCGAACGTGAGGGTTTCCTTTTGGAAGTTGGAGGGAGTCCCGAAGCAGACGGGCAGATCGAGTTGTCCGAGGGGTTGGACGCGTTTCCCGGGGATGATCCCGTGAAAGGGCGTCGCGTCGGCCCAGATCGAGAACAGATCGATCCACAGGAGCCCGAGGGTCTCGGTGTAGATGATGTTGAGGCTGCTGCCTCCGTCCATGAGGACCTTGGTAAGCCTGATGTTGCCGATGACGGGATCCACAACGAGCGGGTACTTTCCTGGGCTCGGCACGCGGTCGGGGTGGTCGCCCTGGTCGAAGGTGATGGGCTTGTCGGACCAGTCTAGGTAGACTGGCGCCGCCACCTTTACCGAGCAGACCTCCCGGCGCTCTTGCTTGCGGTGCCGAGCCGAGGCGTTCGCCACATGCCCACCGTAGATCATGAAGCAGTCGTGGACCTTGGGGAACTCCTCTGCCTTGTGATCCTCCTTGTCGTTGTTGTGGGTTCTGCCACCTTCCGCCGGTGGCCCGGCCTTGTGGAAGTAGCGCCGAAGCATGACGCATTCCTCAAGGTTGTGCTTGACGGGACCCTGATGATAGGGGCACGACTCCTTGAGCATCTTGTCGAACAGGTTGGCGCCTCCGGGAGGCTTCCGAGGGTTCCTGTGCTCGGCGGCGGCGACAAGGTCCGCGTCGGCGGCGTCGTGTTTCGCTTGCGACTTCTTCTTGCCCTTCTTCCTCGCGCCGTGCTGAGCGGACGCCTCGGGGACGTCTTCCGGCTGGCGCCCCTGAGGCTGCTTGTCCTTCTGGAAGATGGCCTCGACCGCCTCCTGACCAGAGGCGAACTTGGTGGCGATGTCCATCAGCTCGCTCGCCCTGGTGGGAGTCTTGCGACCCAGCTTGCTCACCAGGTCGCGGCAAGTGGTGCCGGCTAGGAAAGCACCGATGACATCCGAGTCAGTGATGTTGGGAGCTCGGTGCGCTGCTTCGAAAATCGCCGGATGTAGTCCCGGAGGGATTCTCCCGGCTACTGGCGGCAGCTTCGGAGATCCCAGGAGTTCCCAGGGTGCATGTATGTGCCCTAGAAGTTGCCGGCGAAAGCTTTGACCAGGTCATCCCAGTTGGAGATCTGCGCAGGAGGCAGATGCTCCAGCCAGGCTCGGGCGGCGTCGGAGAGGAACAAGGGAAGGTTACGGATGATGAGGTTGTCATCGTCTGTCCCACCCAGCTGGCAGGCTAGTCGGTAGTCCGCGAGCCACAGCTCCGGCTTTGACTCCCCCGAGTACTTGGTGATGGTAGTCGGGGTTCGGAACCGGGTCGGGAACGGCGCCCATCGTATGGCCCGGCTGAAAGCTTGCGGACCGGGTGGTTCATGTAACACACTGAATTTGGGGGTATAAAATTTCTTTGCTCATATTCACAAATTCAGGTGTTACTTCCCTTTTCTCATCCTTCCCCAATCTTTTCTTTCTCATTTCTATAGGAGAAAAGTGCTTATTTTAATTGTAATTATAGTCTATTAACTCAAACTCCAAGGGAGTATGAATTGTTGCATCATGTTGAACCCTAGATTTCACTTTTGTTTGGTGCATAATTCTTGGAAAGTCTAATTTGAGTTTGTGGCTTATTAGGATTTGAATCAAATAGAATAAATAAAAGAAAAAGGGAAAACAATTCCAGAATAAAAGAAAAAAGGAAAGAAGCCCACTCCCCCGCCCCCCTCAGCCTTTCGGCCCAGCTAGGCCCATCCCGCGCGCGCGCTCTCCCCCCCCGCTCTCTCTGCCCTGGCGGGCCCCGCCCGTCAGCGCGGCCGCCTTCCGCGCGCCCGCCCCCGTTTTCCCCTCTCCCTCTGCTCGCGGGCCCGGGCTGTCAGCCCCGTCTTCTCCGCGTAACTGCCGCCCGAGCTGCGCGCTGCCGCGGACTCCGCGCCCACGTCGCGCGTGGAGCTCGCAACCGCCCCGCCCCCGGCCACTTGAGCCCAGAACCCCACTCGCCCTCTCCCCCTCCCTCATTTGCGCACCAGCAGACCCCTCTTCCACCTCCCCCTCGCTGCGCGCACGCCAGAGCGCCGCCGCCATAAACCCCCGCCGTCCCGAGCTCGTTTCCCCGTCGCCGTTGGAGCTCCGCCGTGCCCTTCGCCACGGTGAGCTTCGCCTCGACGTCCGCAACCCGGGACGCGCCCCAATTCCCTCTCCCCCTCCCTATTTCTCTCTGCCTGCGCTCACCCGCCGTCCTCCGTGCAGCCGCGGAGGTCCGCCACCGTCGCCCCGGGCCGCCGTTGCGCCATCGCCGCCACCGAGGAGTCCCCGGAACCCGCTTTGAGGTAAAGAACCTCTCCCGCCCCTATCGACCTTTGTGTTGCTCTCTGCTGCGCTTAATTCCTCGCCGGAGTTGATTAATGCCGCCGCCGAGCCGCTTCGCCGTGAACCGCCCCCCTCCGGTGCCCCTGCCTCGACCCAGCCCCCACCGGGCGATTCCCCGTGCCCTCCCCAACCTTCCCGGCCGCTCAGGTCGCCCCAGAGACCCGCCGAGCGCCCGCGCCCCTCGTCTCCGGCGAGTCCTCCGCCGCGGGGACGAGCGTCGCCGCCCCAGCTAGCCGTAGGAGAGGCCAAGGCCGGCCACCCGATCCCCGCCGTCCGTCCCAGATCGGGCGGCCCCGTTTTAATTAGGCCGAGCCCAATCCTGGCCGTCCGTCGGAGATCCAACGGCCCAGGCCCGCTTCCCCCACACCCCGCCTCCCTGCTGTTTGGGCCCCGCCTGTCAGCCCGCTCGCGCCCGCGGTGCCCCCTGGCCCCGCCTGTCAGCCCGCTCGCGCCCGCGCTGCTCGCTGGCCCCGCCTGTCAGCCGCGCGCTCGCGCTGCCCGCCCGGCCCCGCCTGTCAGCCGCTCAGGTCGCCGCGCGCTCGCGCGCTCGCCCGCGGATCTAATCCTGGCCGTCCGCCTGAGATCCAACGGCCGTAGGAGCCCGATACCCCTTCGCCCGCGCGTTTTCTTAAAGAGACCCCCGGTTTTCTGGAATTTAAACCCGCCGTCCCTGGTTTCTCACAGTTAGGTCCTCGGACCTTTTATTTAATTCAAAATAGGTATTTAGGGTATATTTTTAACCCCTAGACTTGTAAAATTCATAACTTTGTCATATGAACTCCAAATTAGGTGCTTCAAATTGCAAAATGCTCATGGTGTTTTTGTCTATCTATTTAAACAATGTTTCCCTGCTGTTTCCATGTACCAATTAATGGTTAATCATTAGGATAGGATTAAGGTTTTTGGAACCCTATTTGAGATAATTAGAAGTTGGTAGACTTTAATAAAAGTTGGAGCACTTAAGTTTATGGACTTAAACACCTAAGTTTAGGAACTTAAAACCATGTAATGATTTAACCCCACCACTGACTTAAACCTGATTTGTGGATAATGAATCACTTTGTATAGTCCTCTACCCCAGACCTAGGGAACACCAGAGTGCCTATCTCTTTTCTACTATGAACTTGTGATCTCTCTGCTGCATATGTTTGGTATGTTGCTTTTTGTTTGTTATCTTCCCAAGTGCATAGTGTGAATGATTACTTTACGTAGACAACGAGCAGTCTGTGTTTCCCGAGGAGGTTGCAGAGGAAGTCCCTGATCAGTAGTTTGGTGAAGGCAAGTGTCCTCTGTCCCATTATGTCCTATTCATTTATAACTTACTACCCCGCATTACTTACTTGAAACCTAAGGATTGACTAGCTTTACACTATACTTTATCCTTGATAACCTTATGGGCTGTTATGGTTAGCACTCTGCTATTGCCTTAACTTAATCAATGAACATGATGTGACTATTTATGATACTGTTATCCTGATGATGTTGATGATCTTGTGATACTCTAGGGGGCTCAGGCTATTTCCTGAGTACCTCTCCGTAAGGACTTGTTCATTGAGAGACCACCCGGGATAACAGTGCAACCATGAGGGTGAAATGGGATGCCCTTAGCTGATTAATTAGATGAACTAGAGGTGTAGTTGCTTAGCCGTCGTGCCGTCAATGGGGTCCAGGCACAGTGCTTGCTCTGCCGAGGCTGAGTGCCGAGGTTCTTTCGTTTTGCTTTGTTAGTCACTCTCCTGCGGGGAGGGGTACTGTGTTTATCAAACTGGAGAAACCTAACGGGCAGCTATGATCTCTAGGGAAATCTTTGTAAAAGCTACGTAGTGATGCCCTGCCGGACCACCTAGGTAGTGGTCAATGGGGATTAGCTCTCCCTGGGTAGAAAGGGAATCATGACTCATGGGTAAAGTGTGCAACCTCTGCAGAGGGTAGTGAAACTGATATATCAGTCGTGCTCACGGTTAAGAGCAGCCTTGGGATCCTCTTTGATTAGAGATACAGATGGTTCGAGATTCAAGGATTATGTTATGGTTTTGGTTCGACTATGATGATGTTGTTCCTCGATGAGGAAATGGTTTACGGGTTGTTAAATGCTAAAATCTGGCTTCTACTAATGATAAATACTTGACCAACTAAAAGCAACTGCTGGAGCCTAACCCCACATAAAGCTAGTCCACTTCAGCCAAACGGGACATTTGCTGAGTACGTTGATGTGTACTCATCCTTGCTTTACCACAAAACACCAGGTTGCCCGCATTGTAACCACTGCTCAGGAGAAGGCGAAGCCGTGGAAGGAGACTTCCAGGAGTTCCAAGACTACGACGAATTCTAGGTGTGGGTTGGCGGCAACCCCCAGTCAGCTGCCTGTGGAGGCCTTATCTTTACTGCGTTTCGCTAGTACTTTGATTTACCTGTTAAGACAATGACTATGTGGATGTCTATGACTCTGTGATGTAATAAGTTAATACTCTTTTATGTTATTATTCGAGCATTGTGCGATGATGTTCATTTATGTAATCGCTGTGTACGTGAGTTCTGATCCTGGCACGTACATAGTTCGCATTCGGTTTGCCTTCCAAAACCGGGTGTGACATAAGTGGTATCAAAGCCGTGCTGACTGTAGGACCACTGACCTAGAGTAGCACTGGTCGTACTAAGGACTATTGACCTTCCCTCTCACCTTGACCTCTGATGTTACTTCAAAAGTCGGTCACCTCGACCAACCCTATGTTTTACTACATATATATATACTATATTATACCTTGTTAAAAAATTTTATCTTGTTCTGTCTATGGTTTATTCACTTGTCATACTAGTTCTGTTCTTACTCTTGTGCTTACAGTGTCTTTTGTAGATGGCTCGTCTTAGACACACTGCACGTAAGTCGGTGATTCCTTTCCTGCCATCTCGACTTGCGGAGCGTCCTCTGCACCGCACCGTGTCCGGTCAGTCGAGTCACCTGGAGAGGCTGCACCACCGCCTGCGTGAGGAGCAGGAACGCCGGCGCCAGCACAGAGAGCAGCAGGGCTCTTCCTCCCCACCCCAGCGAGAGGTGGAGTCCGTGAGGCCCCGTTCCTCTGTGGCCCAGCTGGAGGCGCCCCCTGCACCACCGCGGGACGCCCCGGCTGTTGGAGGAGCTACTGGAGGAGATCCTGGAGGAGACCCCGACGACGACGACTCAGACCACAGCACGGAGTCTTCTGAGCCGCAGGAGGCGGAAGGATGGGTCGCCCGACCCATCACCCGTGACGCCGCTCGCGGTTGTCACTTCCACGACGCACTCGACACCTTGCTGCGCCAGGCTTTCGACCGGCACACCTGGTCGATCGAGTATCGTTGTGTAGTCTACCAGCACAGTCGCGGGAGGTACCCGGACCACTGGGAGGCTACCTGCCTAGTTCGCCGTCCGGAGGATGACCTCCGGGGTGCGGAGGCCGTTTCGGAGCACTACTCCATCTCCGAGAGGGACACTGCAGAGGCGGCTATGCAGGATGCAGCACGGCATGCACTCTCCCAGTACTGTTCTTTGTTCGGTGGGGTGGCCGACGGTCTTAACCTTCGGTACTACCCCCGCCGCCCTACTAGCAGCACAGAGAGTGTGGTTGTCTCACCTGTTGGTGAGGCTAACCCTAGGTTGAGCAGCACAGTCAACCTAGTCGCGGTGCTTAACACTGAGCTGGATCACTCTCTGGACGAGCTAAGCAGGGCTCGAACGGAGATCGCGGAGTTGCGTGCTGAGCTGGCAGAGCGCCATCACCAGGAGGGTGGTTCTCCCGCACCTGTTGGGACTCAGCACCCTTACCGCTCGCCGCCACGTGGTCACCACACTTATGGTTCCCCTGCCTGTAAGACCAGGATAGATCTGGATCCTTAGATCGTTAGCGTCGAAGTTTGTAATAATTCTTAAGTCAGATGTCTCAGTCTTAGGTAGTCAGTTTAGTTTGCTTATCAGTTGCTTCCATTTAGTTTAGTTTGCCTATCAGTTGCTTGCATGCTTGTTATGATGAACTTGTGCTGGATTTGAATCTTTGTAATGACTGTAGCCAACATGTGGGTTTCCCCTGCAGTTTGGCTTAGCTAGTAATGTTAATGAAGTCAGCTATTTAGTTGGGAAACCATTTACTTCTACTTTCCTTCTTATCTGAGAAGCTGTGTTGAATCATAAATGAGGATCAGTGAAGCTCTTTGTTCACTCAGTGTCATGAAGAATTCTGTATTCTCTTTTCTTATGCTGAAGGGTTGTAAAATCAATGCTGATGTATGAACGTATTCCACAGATGTCTGACAACAGGCGCCGATGCAACAGGCGTGCTCAGCAAGAGCAGCATGACCAGCAGGAGGAACAACAGAGGCAGCCTCCCCCACCACCCTGATGTCAGTGGAGCAGATGTTCTTGATGCAGACTCAGGCAGTGCAAGCCATTGGGCAGACTCTGGCAGCCATGCAGCAGGCTCAACAGCAACCCCAACCCCAATTGCAAGTGCAGATGCCCCAGATGCCACGGGATAAGCGTGGCGAGTTCATGAGAGGGCACCCTCCTACCTTCGCCCATTCTGCTGACCCCATGGATGCAGAAGACTGGTTGCGTGCAGTGGAAAGGGAACTGCGCACCGCCCAATGTGACGACAGGGAGAAGGTTCTGTATGGTCCCCGCCAACTAAGGGGAGCAGCCCAGTCCTGGTGGGAGTCCTACCTCGCCACCCATGCTGACCCCGAAGCCATCACCTGGGAAGAATTCAGCGAGAGTTTCCGCAGGTACCATGTGTCAGAGGGACTGATGATCGTGAAGAAGGAGGAGTTTCTGGCTCTGAAGCAGGGACCCCTGTCTGTTAGTGAGTACAGAGACAAGTTTCTGCAGCTGTCTCGTTATGCACCCGAGGATGTCAACACTGATGCTAAAAGGCAGTACAGGTTCATGAGGGGTTTGGTGGATCCCCTGCATTACCAGCTGATGAATCACACCTTCCCCACCTTCCAGCACCTGATCGATAGGGCAGTTATGACTGAGAAGAAGCGTAAGGATATGGAAGATCGGAAGCGCAAGACGAGTGGACCCCAGACCGGAGGCATCAGCCGTCCACGTTTCTCAGGCAGTTCATCTCAGCAAGGCAGGCCTGGTCACCCACAGGGATACCAGAATCAGAATCAGCGTCCGCATCAGCAGCAGTTTCAGAGGCAGTACCCGCAGCAGCAGCAGCAGTATCGTCAGCACAGCCAGCAGGGAGGTAATCAGTATCAGAAGAAGAACAACCAGGCACCTCGCCTTCCTGCCCCAACAGCAAACCAGAACAACCAAGCAGCCCCAGCACAAGGAGGAGGCAGAGGATGTTTCCACTGTGGAGATCAAGGCCACTGGGCGATGCAGTGCCCAAAGAAGATGGCACAGCAGCAGACCAACCCCAATGCTCCAACAAGGCAAGGTGTACTGCAGCCGGCAGCAGGCAATCGTAGCCAAGCGTACAACCGTGGAAAGGTGAACCACTTGGAGGCCGAAGCAATCCAGGATGCACCGGATGTGGCAGTAGGTATGTTCTCAGTCGAATCTCATCCCGCAAAAGTGCTATTTGATACTGGTGCAACTCATTCATTTGTCACTGCAACATGGGTAGAATTGCATAACATCTCAGTAGAGGCAATGATGCCGCCCATGAGGATTAATTCGGTTGGTGGCAAGGTGCAAACAGATAAAATATGCTCAAATATAATGGTGGAAATAAGGGGGATAGGATTCCCCAGTGACTTAATAGTAATAGACACCCCTGGGATAGATGTTATTCTAGGGATGAATTGGTTAATGAAGTATGAAGCAAATGTTAGTTGTGACAAGAGGACCGTAACATTGAAGTCCCCGTCAGGAGAAGAGGTAGTGGCCGAGCTAAGGATGCCTAAATCAGCGGAGGGAGTCTGTCACCAGATTTCAGTTGATAGTAAGGAGCCCAACCCGCTCGAGACTATCAAGGTTGTGTCGGACTTTCCGGACGTGTTTCCCGAGGAACTAACGGGCATGCCACCCGAGAGAAAGGTTGAATTTGCCATAGAGCTTATCCCTGGTACCGCCCCCATTTCCAAAAGAGCCTATCGAGTGTCTAGACCAGAATTGGTGGAACACAAGAAGCAGATAGATGAGATGTTAGAGAAGGGTTACATCAGGCCAAGCACCTCGCCTTGGGCCGCTCCAGTGTTGTTTGTAGAGAAGAAAGATGGTACCAAAAGGATGTGCATAGACTACAGAGCCTTGAATGAAGTCACTGTCAAGAACAAGTACCCTCTGCCAAGAATAGAAGATCTGTTTGACCAGCTCAGAGGTGCCAGCGTATTCTCGAAGATAGATCTGAGATCAGGTTACCATCAACTCAGAATCCGACCTTCGGATATACCGAAGACAACATTCATCACCAAGTACGGGTTATATGAATTCACAGTTATGTCCTTTGGTTTGACAAATGCGCCAGCCTTCTTTATGTATCTGATGAACAACGTGTTCATGGACTATCTAGACAAGTTTGTGGTAGTGTTCATCGATGATATTCTCATATACTCTCAAAGTGAGGAAGATCATGTAGAGCATTTGAAGATGGTATTGCAAAGACTTCGAGAGCATTAGTTGTATGCCAAGCTGGGCAAATGCGAGTTCTGGATTCATGAAGTCTTATTTCTGGGTCACATCATAAACCAAGATGGGTTGGCAGTGGATCCAAAGAAAGTAGCAGATATCCTGAACTGGAAAGCACCGAAGGATGTTCGTGGGATCAAGAGCTTCATTGGAATGGCTGGATACTATAGGCGTTTCATTGAAGGCTTCTCAAAGATTGCTAGACCAATGACAGCGTTACTAGCGAAGAAAGTTGAGTTTAAGTGGACCCAAAAATGTCAGGAAGCATTTGAAGAACTGAAAAATAGATTGACTACAGCTTCTGTGTTAGTCCTGCCTGATGTTCACAAGCCATTCTCAGTGTATTGCGATGCTTCTTACACCGGATTGGGATGTGTGCTAATGCAAGAAGGAAGAGTTGTAGCATACTCATCTCGACAGCTGAAGATCCATGAGAAAAATTATCCCACACATGACCTGGAGTTGGCAGCAGTGGTTCATGCTTTAAAGACCTGGAGACATTACCTGTACGGGCAGAAGTGCGACATCTACACAGATCATAAAAGTCTGAAATACATATTCACCCAGTCAGAGTTAAACATGAGGCAGCGAAGATGGTTGGAATTGATCAAAGACTATGAGTTGGAGATACATTACCATCCAGGCAAAGCCAATGTTGTTGCAGATGCTCTGAGCAGGAAGAGTCAAGTCAATATGTTGGCCACGTGCCCGATGCCGTATGAGTTAGCCAAGGAGTTCGACAGACTGAGCCTCGGTTTCCTGAACAGTACGCAAGGAGTAACAGTGGAATTAGAGCCCACCCTAGAGCGGGAGATCAAAGAAGGGCAGAAGGATGATGAAAACATCAACAAGATCCGGCAGCTGATCTTAGAAGGAAGAGGCAAAGACTTTCGAGAGGACGAAGAGGGAGTAATATGGTTCAAGGACCGATTGTGTGTTCCCGACCTCAAACCTATTCGAGAACTGATCCTCAAGGAAGCTCATGAGACAGCCTACTCCATACACCCAGGGAGCGAGAAGATGTATCAGGATTTAAAAAGGAGGTTTTGGTGGTATGGCATGAAAAGAGAGATCGCAGAATATGTCGCCATCTGTGATAGCTGTCAGAGAACCAAAGCAGAGCATCAGAGGCCTGCCGGATTGTTGCAGCCATTGCGGATTCCTCAGTGGAAGTGGGATGAGATCGGGATGGATTTTATAGTTGGCCTACCTCGTACCTGGGCCGGCTATGATTCCATCTGGGTGGTTGTGGACCGCTTAACAAAGGTGGCCCATTTCATACCCGTGAAGACAACATACACCGGAGCAACGTTAGCTGAGTTATACATGTCACGAATAGTCTGCCTTCATGGTGTGCCGAAGAAGATAGTGTCAGATCGAGGAACGCAATTCACCTCTCATTTTTGGCAGCAGCTACAAGAAGCTTTGGGCACCCATTTGAACTTCAGCTCAGCTTATCACCCGCAGACAGACGGTCAGACTGAAAGAACTAATCAGATCCTAGAAGATATGTTGAGAGCCTGTGCGTTGCAAGACAAGTCAGGATGGGACAAAAGATTACCTTATGCAGAATTCTCCTACAACAATAGTTATCAGGCCAGCTTGAAGATGTCGCCGTTTCAGGCACTCTACGGGCGGAGTTGTAGGACTCCGCTGCATTGGGACCAGCCTGGAGAGAGACAGGTGTTTGGCCCCGACATCTTGCTTGAAGCCGAAGAGAATATCAAAATGGTTTGGGAGAATCTGAAGATAGCCCAGTCAAGACAGCGAAGCTATGCGGACCGAAGGAGAAGAGAACTGAGTTTTGAAGTGGGAGACTACGTCTATCTGAAGGTGTCACCTATCAGGGGAGTCAGAAGGTTCGAAGTTAAAGGCAAGTTAGCACCCCGGTACGTTGGACCATATCAGATTCAAGCAAAGCGTGGAGAAGTGGCCTACCAGCTCAACCTACCAGAAAGTTTGTCGGCAGTGCACAACGTGTTCCACGTGTCGCAATTGAAGAAGTGTCTGCGAGTACCAGAAGAACAGTTGCCGGTGGAGGGTTTGGAAGTCCAGGAGGATCTGACATACATAGAGAAGCCAACGCAGATTCTGGAGTTTGCAGACAGAGTCACCCGGAGGAACACCATCAGAATGTGCAAAGTCAGATGGGGTCACCACTCAGAGGAAGAAGCAACCTGGGAACGAGAAGATGAACTGAAGGCCAAGTACCCTGAACTCTTTGCTGACCAACCTTGAATCTTGGGGCGAGATTCTTTTAAGGGGGATAGGTTTGTAACACCCTGAATTTGGGGGTAAAAAATTTCTTTGCTCATATTCACAAATTCAGGTGTTACTTCCCTTTTCTCATCCTTCCCCAATCTTTTCTTTCTCATTTCTATAGGAGAAAAGTGCTTATTTTAATTGTAATTATAGTCTATTAACTCAAACTCCAAGGGAGTATGAATTGTTGCATCATGTTGAACCCTAGATTTCACTTTTGTTTGGTGCATAATTCTTGGAAAGTCTAATTTGAGTTTGTGGCTTATTTGGATTTGAATCAAATAGAATAAATAAAAGAAAAAGGGAAAACAATTCCAGAATAAAAGAAAAAAGGAAAGAAGCCCACTCCCCCGCCCCCTCAGCCTTTCGGCCCAGCTAGGCCCATCCCGCGCGCGCGCTCTTCCCCCCCCCCGCTCTCTCTGCCCTGGCGGGCCCCGCCCGTCAGCGCGGCCGCCTTCCGCGCGGCCGCCCCCGTTTTCCCCTCTCTCTGCTCGCGGGCTCGGGCTGTCAGCCCCGTCTTCTCCGCGTAACTGTCGCCCGAGCTGCGCGCTGCCGCGGACTCCGCGCCCACGTCGCGCGTGGAGCTCGCAACCGCCCCGCCCCCGGCCACTTGAGCCCAGAACCCCACTCGCCCTCTTCCCCTCCCTCATTTGCGCACCAGCAGACCCCTCTTCCACCTCCCCCTCGCTGCGCGCACGCCAGAGCGCCGCCGCCATAAACCCCCGCCGTCCCGAGCTCGTTTCCCCGTCGCCGTTGGAGCTCCGCCGTGCCCTTCGCCACGGTGAGCTTCGCCTCGACGTCCGCAACCCGGGACGTGCCCCAATTCCCTCTCCCCCTCCCTATTTCTCTCTGCCCGCGCTCACCCGCCGTCCTCCGTGCAGCCGCGGAGGTCCGCCACCGTCGCCCCGGGCCGCCGTTGCGCCATCGCCGCCACCGAGGAGTCCCCGGAACCCGCTTTGAGGTAAAGAACCTCTCCCGCCCCTATCGACCTTTGTGTTGCTCTCTGCTGCGCTTAATTCCTCGCCGGAGTTGATTAATGCCGCCGTCGAGCCACTTCGCCGTGAACCGCCCCCCTCCGGTGCCCCTGCCTCGACCCAGCCCCCACCGGACGATTCCCCGTGCCCTCCCCAACCTTCCCGGCCGCTCAGGTCGCCCCAGAGACCCGCCGAGCGCCCGCACCCCTCGTCTCCGGCGAGTCCTCCGCCGCGGGGACGAGCGTCGCCGCCCCAGCTAGCCGTAGGAGAGGCCAAGGCCGGCCACCCGATCCCCTCCGTCCGTCCCAGATCGGGCGGCCCCGTTTTAATTAGGCCGAGCCCAATCCTGGTCGTCCGTCGGAGATCCAACGGCCCAGGCCCGCTTCCCCCACACCCCGCCTCCCTGCCGTTTGGGCCCCGCCTGTCAGCCCGCTCGCGCCCGCGCTGCCCGCCCGGCCTCGCCTGTCAGCCGCTCAAGTCACCGCGCGCTCGCCCGCGGATCTAATCATGGCCGTCTGCCTGAGATCCAACGGCCGTAGGAGCCCGATACCCCTTCGCCCGCGCGTTTTCTTAAAGAGACCCCCGATTTTCTGGAATTTAAACCCGCCGTCCCTGGTTTCTCACAGTTAGGTCCTCGGACCTTTTATTTAATTCAAAATAGGTATTTAGGGTATATTTTTAACCCCTAGACTTGTAAAATTCATAACTTTGTCATATGAACTCCAAATTAGGTGCTTCAAATTGCAAAATGCTCATGGTGTTTTTGTCTATCTATTTAAACAATGTTTCCCTGCTGTTTCCATGTACCAATTAATGGTTAATCATTATGATAGGATTAAGGTTTTTGGAACCCTATTTGAGATAATTAGAAGTTGGTAGACTTTAATAAAAGTTGGAGCACTTAAGTTTATGGACTTAAACACCTAAGTTTAGGAACTTAAAACCATGTAATGATTTAACCCCACCACTGACTTAAACCTGATTTGTGGATAATGAATCACTTTGTATAGTCCTCTACCCCAGACCTAGGGAACACCAGAGTGTCTATCTCTTTTCTACTATGAACTTGTGTTCTCTCTGCTGCATATGTTTGGTATGTTGCTTTTTGTTTGTTATCTTCCCAAGTGCATAGTGTGAATGATTACTTTACGTAGACAACGAGCAGTCTGTGTTTCCCGAGGAGGTTGCAGAGGAAGTCCCTGATCAGCAGTTTGGTGAAGGCAAGTGTCCTCTGTCCCATTATGTCCTATTCATTTATAACTTACTACCCCGCATTACTTACTTGAAACCTAAGGATTGACTAGCTTTACACTATACTTTATCCTTGATAACCTTATGGGCTGTTATGGTTAGCACTCTGCTATTGCCTTAACTTAATCAATGAACATGATGTGACTATTTATGATACTGTTATCCTGATGATGTTGATGATCTTGTGATACTCTAAGGGGCTCAGGCTGTTTCCTGAGTACCTCTCCTTAAGGACTTGTTCGTTGAGAGACCACCCGAGATAACAGTGCAACCATGAGGGTGAAATGGGATGCCCTTAGCTGATTAATTAGATGAACTAGAGGTGTAGTTGCTTAGCCGTCGTGTCGTCAATGGGGTCTAGGCACAGTGCTTGCTCTGCCGAGGCTGAGTGCCGAGGTTCTTTCGTTTTGCTTTTTGTTAGTCACTCTCCTGCGGGGAGGGGTACTGTGTTTATCAAACTGGAGAAACCTAACGGGCAGCTATGATCTCTAGGGAAATCTTTGTAAAAGCTACGTAGTGATGCCCTGCCGGACCACCTAGGTAGTGGTCAATGGGGATTAGCTCTCCCCGGGTAGAAAGGGAATCATGACTCATGGGTAAAGTGCGCAACCTCTGCAGAGGGTAGTGAAACTGATATATCAGCCGTGCTCACGGTTAAGAGCAGCCTTGGGATCCTCTTTGATTAGAGATACAGATGGTTCGAGATTCAAGGATTATGTTATGGTTTTGGTTCGACTATGATGATGTTGTTCCTCGATGAGGAAATGGTTTACGGGTTGTTAAATGCTAAAATCTGGCTTCTACTAATGATAAATACTTGACCAACTAAAAGCAACTGCTGGAGCCTAACCCCACATAAAGCTAGTCCACTTCAGCCAAACGGGACATTTGCTGAGTACGTTGATGTGTACTCATCCTTGCTTTACCACAAAACACCAGGTTGCCCGCATTGTAACCACTGCTCAGGAGAAGGCGAAGCCGTGGAAGGAGACTTCCAGGAGTTCCAAGACTACGACGAATTCTAGGTGTGGGTTGGCGGCAACCCCCAGTCAGCTGCCTGTGGAGGCCTTATCTTTACTGCGTTTCGCTAGTACTTTGATTTACCTGTTAAGACAATGACTATGTGGATGTCTATGACTCTGTGATGTAATAAGTTAATACTCTTTTATGTTATTATTCGAGCATTGTGCGATGATGTTCATTTATGTAATCGCTGTGTACGTGAGTTCTGATCCTGGCACGTACATAGTTCGCATTCGGTTTGCCTTCCAAAACCGGGTGTGACAGTTCAGGTGAGGGGCTCCGATCCTCCCCGCTGTCGTAGTGTCTCCCACGCCTGGGGTGGTAGCCTCGGCGCACCTTCTCGTCGAGGTGGGCTCGACGGTCGTGACGGTGGTGCTCGTTGCCGAGGCGACCCGGGGCCGCAGTCGCTGAGTTCCGCGTTCGCCCGGTGTGGACCGAGGCTTCCCGTATGAATCGGGAAGTCACGGCGCGATGCTCCGGGGGGTACCCCTGCCTTCGGGAGGCAGAGCTCTCGGCCCGTCGGACTGCGGCATCTTCCAGGAGATTCTTGAGCTCTCCCTGGATACACCGCCCCTCGGTGGTGGATGGTTCCGGCATCGCTCGGAGTAGTATCGCTGCTGCAGCCAGGTTCTGGCCGACCCCACTGGAAGCCGGGGGCAGCCTCGCCCTGGCATCGTCGGCGATGCGGTGCTGGACGTCCTGGGCTAGATGACGCGCTTCTCCGGCCGGTGCTCGGCCTGCCCACTCCTGCCCGATATTTTGCCGAAGCTGCACAAGTTGTCCTGCTTCCTCGTCGAGCCTGGCCTGTACCTCGCGGATTTGCTCGAGCTGTGCGTCCTGACCCCCCGCAGGGACTGGGACCACAGCTAGCTCCCGAAGGATGTCAACGCGAGGCACAGGCCTAGGGAGATCACCGTCCTCCGGCATACCAAGATGGTTGCCTTCGTCGAGACCCCCTAGATCGACGTGGAAGCATTCGCGACTTGGGCCACAGTCCTCATCGCCGAGGCTGTGGCTGCTATCGGAGCAATCAGAGAGGCAGTAGTCACATGCGGTCATGAAGTCTTGCATGGCACTGGGGTTATCGAGCCTGGAGAAATCCCAACCAGAGTCGGGCTCGTCATCTTCCTCGGAACCCGGGGGGCCATAGGTCAAGACGGACGTCAGTCGATCCCAGGTTGACCGCATATGATACCCCAGAGGGTTTGGATATGCCTTTATGAAAGCGTCCACCGAAGCGGGGTCGCTTGGTGGGTCGCAGCTGAATCTAAAAGGCATGGGATGGGAAATGGACGGTACCTCTTGATCGACGGGTGGTGACGAAGTCGCGTCAGGGACGGACTGCACCGTTATCTCAGGTACGAGGCTAACGCCCAGCAAGTCCTTCGCGAGCGTGCTGGCGTCGTCCGTCTGCTTGGGGTTGGCGTGTTGCGGGGAAACGACGCTCGTCTTCATCTCAAACGCGAGGTCAACGCTCGACGTGTCCCCCGTTGGGGCGCCGGTGTCGTTGACTCGCTCGACAGCCGACGAGGTGCCGCCTCCTGCTTGGCCATGCCTGCCCCGCCTCCTCCTCCGTCGGTGGGGAAGGTGATGGGACAGACCCGGATGTTGCTCTTCCGTCACGTGGGGAAGACGTCGTCGATTCCGCCGCCGGCGGGCGGGCTGACGGCCGCCATCGTCGTTGTCGCGCGGCGGAGGAAGGAGTATCATGTCGTAGCTGCCGTCGAGGGACATGAACTCAAGACTCCCGAAACGAAGCGTCGTCCCGGGTTGGAGAGGTTGCTGGAGACTACCCATCTGGAGCTTGACGGGAAGTTGTTCGTCAACACGCAGCAGGCCCCTACCTGGCGCGCCAACTGTCGGCGTTTCGACCCCGGGGGGTCCCTGGACCGACGAGTAAATTGTCGCTGCGTGTCCCAGCCCAGATGGGTCGGCGCGAGACAGAACACAAAGGGGGGAGAAATAGCAAAGGGGAACCTGCGGCCTTTGTGTTGTCCTGCGCCCAGGGTGGATGCGCTTGCAGTAGGGGGTTATAAGCGTTCGCGTGGGAGAGAGAGAGCGAGACCCTTGTGCGTCGGCCCATTCTCCCGCGCGGCCAACCCTCTCGTACGAGAGCCCTGGACCTTCCTTTTATAGACGTAAGGAGAGGGCCCAGGTGTACAATGGGGGGTGTAGCAATGTGCTAACGTGTCTAGCAGAGAGGAGCCAGAGCCCTAAGTACATGCCGTCGTGGCTGTCGGAGAGGTTTTGGCGCCCTATTCATGTGATGTCGTGGCCGTCGGAGGAGCGCTTGAGCCCTGTGGAAGTACAGCTGTCGGAGCTGTCGGATCCTTGCTGACGTCTCCTTGCTTCCGTAAGGGGCTGAGAGCCGCCGCCGTCATGGAGCACGCGGGTTGTCATCATTACTTGTTTACCGGGGCGAACCAGATGGGTCGCCGGTCTTGTTCCCCGTAGCCTGAGCTAGCTAGGAGTAGGGTAATGATGGCCCCCCTATGACGTGGTCGGTCCGAGCCCGAGGTCGGGCGAGGCGGAGGCTCCTCCGAGGTCGAGGCTGAGTCTGGGCCCGGGGGTCGGGCGAGGCGGAGTCCGTCGTCCGAGGTCGAGGCTGAGTCCGAGCCCTGGGGTCGGGCGAGGCTGAGTCCGTCGTCCGAGGTCGAGGCTGAGTCCGAGCCCTGGGGTCGGGCGAGGCGGAGTCCGTCGTCCGAGGTCGAGGCTGAGTCCGAGCCCTGCGGTCGGGCGAGGCGGAGTCCGTCGTCCGAGGTCGAGGCTGAGTCCAAGCCCTGGGGTTGGGCGAGGCGGAGTCTGTCGTCTGGCGTCGAGGTTGAGCCCGAGCTCTGGGATCGGGCGAGGCGGAGCTTCCTATGGCGCCCGAGGCTGGACTTAGCTGCTGTCAGCCTCACTCTGTCGAGTGGCACAGCAGTTGGAGCAGGGCAGGCGGCGCTGTTTTCCTGTCAGGTCGGTCAGTGGAGCGGCGAAGTGACTGCGGTCACTTCGGCCCTGTCGACTGAGGAGCGCGCGTCAGGATAAGGTGTCAGTCGATCCTTGCATTAAATGCTCCTGCGATACGGTCGGTTGGCGTGGTGATCTGGCCAAGGTTGCTTCTCCGCGAAGCCTGGGCCTCGGGAGAGCCGAAGGTGCGTCCGTTGCTTGAGGGGACCCTCGGGCGAGACGTGAATCCTCCTGGGTCGGCTGCCTTTGCCCGAGGCTGGGCTCGGGTGAGGCGGGATCGTGTCCCTTGAGTGGACAGAGCCTTGACCTGAATCGCGCCCATCAGGCCTTTGCAGCTTTGTGCTGATGGGGGTTACCAGCTGAGATTAGGAGTCTTGGGGGTACCCCTAATTATGGTCCCCGACAATTATAAAGGGCATAAATGTAATTTCACACAGGTTGCGCCCTGTGCCTATAAATAGATGAATAGTACCCCCGTACTATTCACGCAATCTTGTAATCACTTGCACGCGACACTTGGATTATTGACTTCTGTCAAGACGAAGGTATAAATGCGATTAAATGTTATGTTTTAATATTTAAGCTTGTATAATGAAATATATGAATAAGTTTATGTGTTTTGATATATTATTCCTTCATGATTTATATTTTATATTTCATCTTTCATTATTTAATTATTTCACAATTTTATTCACGAAGGTATGACTTTCGTGATTTTTGCTCATGACCTTCGTTCGAAATTCATTATACCCTTGGGGATATAATGCTTCAATGGACGAAGGGCATTAACATTTAACATTTTATGTTGCCTTGTTCTTAATTCAAAGCATTTGAGAACAAGTCCCCAACAATTATATTTGCATAGACCAAATTAACACATAGACATAGTTCGTTAATCATTAGTTTAACTCATAGGCCATAGACACCTCACATATATATATAACATGTTCATATTATTCTATAAATGATATGCATATAGTTTCGTTTTGCTGGAATATGGTAGCTCGTTTAGCTCGCGAGCTGGCTCGTTAACGAACCGAGCTGGCTCATTAACGAACCGAGCTAGGATGTCAGCTCAGCTCGTGAAAAAATTCAAACGAGCCGATCCGAGTCGAGCCGAGTTGACCATGAATCGAGCGAACCAACGAGCCACGAGTATTTTGTCCAGCCCTAATCATACAATCGTTTAGCTATCTCTTGTACCAAGAAAATCAATCCATGGGCTCTAGGTTATAGGACCATGTTAGTTTCCATAGTGCTAAAGTTTAGTATCTACTAAACTTTTGCTAAACTCTAGCATTTGGGAGCTGTTTATATACAAGTGCTAAACTTTAGCACATTAATTGCAGTCACATTACTATTGGTCGAGCATGGGGAGGGGAGAGAGAGAAAATGATAGTTGTAAGTGGGTTAGAGAGAAAAGGGTTGGGGACCACTTTTAGCTTATTTTAATATCTTTGACGGAGCTAATGCGAGCTAGACTTTAGCACAATCCTTTTAGACACTTTGTTTGTTTCTTTAGTAGCTAAACTTTGTTTGTTGCAAGTACCATGATAAAAATGAGGCTAGAACAACCCGGCAAAGTGGATATGGTTGGTTGATGGACACCTTAAAACACCTGGATCAAGTCATAACATGTTTCGAATGAATAGTTCACTGTTTTATAGTTTGCATGATTTGCTAGAGAGTTCGTATGGTCTGAAATCATCTATACATATGAGTTCCATTTAGTCATTTGCTATTTTTCTGGTCACTTGTGGCCATGGTTAGTCAAACAACGTTTTAACAAATATATTCAGACATCCGGGGGAAACTATTAGCAGAAAATTTCATGAAGTACTTAAGTGTGTGGTGTGTATGTGCAAGGACTACATCAGACCTATTGATCCAAAATTTTCTACTGTACATAGTAGAATTGCTGGTGATCGAAAAATGATGCCTCATTTCAAAGGTTGCATTAGAGCATTAGATGGTACCTATATTAATGCCACACCACCACCAGAAGATGATATTAGATACATTGCGAGAACTAGTAGAGTAACTCAAAATGTGATGGTTGTAGTTATTTTTGACATGAGATTTACTTATCCATCTATAGGCCAACCAGGATCTATGCACGACACAAATGTCCTAGAACGATACAAAAAAATTCCACAACCTCCTGCAAGTATATGTTAATAATATAATACTTTTAAACATTTGTAGTAAGACTCTAATTTATTATCATGTTATTATTTTCAATTATAGGGAAATATTATTGTGTCGATGTAGGATATCCAAATCGACCTAGGTATTTGGCACCATATAAATGTCAAAGGGCCCTGGCGATAAGAAAGTATTTCACAAGTTCCGAAGTGCCGTTCAATTCAATTCAAGGAAGACGCATCCCTGAAAGAAGGTCGTAGGGAGAGAGGGTTCTCGATATCGGGCATTCTAAAGTCAGAGAAGGTTCTCGATACCGGCCATGGAAAATAAGTTCCTTTGGGCTTTTGAGTCGGAGGAGACTGGCCACCTTTCCTATGCAAATCTTCAGCGTGAATATTGCGCAAATATGACTTGAGATTGGAAATAGCAATTCCAGGCATCCATGCTTCTATGAGCACATTGAACTATCCATGTGGCTGAGAGCCCTCACAACCCAGGCACAACGCCGCAATTATCAAGGGCGCGCTCTACCACTGAGCTAATAGCCCGTCGCGCGGGCCTCTGTCACACCCGGTTTCAGAAGGCAAACCGAATGCGAACTATGTACGTGCCAGGATCAGAACTCATGTACACAGCGATTACATAAATGAACATCATCGCACAGTGCTCGAATAATAACATAAAAGAGTATTAACTTATTACATCACAGAGTCATAGACATCCACAAAGTCATCGTCTTAACAGATAGATCAAAGTGCTAGCGAAACGCAGTAAAGATAAGGCCTTCACAGGCAGCTGACTGGGGTTTGCCGCCAACCCACACCTAGAATTCGTCGTAGTCTTGGAACTCCTGGAAGTCTCCTTCCACGACTTCGCCTTCTCCTGAGCAGTGGTTACAATGCGGGCAACCTGGTGTTTTGTGGTAAAGCAAGGATGAGTACACATCAACGTACTCAGCAAATGTCCCGTTTGGCTGAAGTGGACTAGCTTTATGTGGGGTTAGGCTCCAGCAGTTGCTTTTAGTTGGTCAAGTATTTATCATTAGTAGAAGCCAGATTTTAGCATTAACCAACCCGTAAACCATTTCCTCATCGAGGAACATCATC
Organism: Zea luxurians; assembly: GCA_029449295.1. Taxonomy (NCBI): domain Eukaryota; kingdom Viridiplantae; phylum Streptophyta; class Magnoliopsida; order Poales; family Poaceae; genus Zea; species Zea luxurians. Next base: position 53,556,202 of record JAOPSE010000017.1, read on the forward strand.
ATCATAGTCGAACCAAAACCATAACATAATCCTTGTATCTCGAACCATCTGTATCTCTAATCAAAGAGGATCCCAAGGCTGCTCTTAACCGTGAGCACGGCTGACATATCAGTTTCACTCCCCTCTGCAGAGGTTGCACACTTTACCCATGAGTCATGATTCCCTTTCTACCCGGGGAGAGCTAATCCCCATTGACCACTACCTAGGTGGTCCGGTAGGGCATCACTGCGTAGCTTTTACAAAGATTCCCTAGAGATCATAGTTTCCCGTTAGGTTTCTCCAGTTTGATAAACACAGTACCCCTCCCCGTAGGAGAGTGACTAACAAAGAGCAAAACGAAAGAACCTCGGCACTCAGCCTCGGCAGAGCAAGCACTGTGCCTGGACCCCATTGACGGCACGACGGCTAAGCAACTACACCTCTAGTTCATCTAATTAATCAGCTAAGGGCATCCCATTTCACCCTCATGGTTGCACTGTTATCCCGGGTGATCTCTCAACGAACAAGTCCTTACGGAGAGGTACTCAGGAAACAGCCTGAGCCCCCCTAGAGTATCACAAGATCATCAACATCATCAGGATAACAGTATCATAAATAGTCACATCATGTTCATTGATTAAGTTAAGGCAATAGCAGAGTGCTAACCATAACAGCCCATAAGGTTATCAAGGATAAAGTATAGTGTAAAGCTAGTCAATCCTTAGGTTTCAAGTAAGTAATGCGGGGTAGTAAGTTATAAATGAATAGGACATAATGGGACAGAGGACACTTGCCTTCACCAAACTGCTGATCAGGGACTTCCTCTGCAACCTCCTCGGGAAACACAGACTGCTCGTTGTCTATGTAAAGTAATCATTCACACTATGCACTTGGGAAGATAACAAACAAAAAGCAACATACCAAACATATGCAGCAGAGAGATCACAAGTTCATAGTAGAAAAGGGATAGGCACTCTGGTGTTCCCTAGGTCTGGGGTAGAGGACTATACAAAGTGATTCATTATCCACAAATCAGGTTTAAGTCAGTGGTGGGATTAATTCATTACCTGGTTTTAAGTTCCTAAACTTAGGTGTTTAAGTCCATAAACTTAAGTGCTCCAACTTTTATTAAAGTCTACCAACTTCTAATTATCTCAAATAGGGTTCCAAAAACCTTAATCTTGTCCTAATGATTAACCATTAATTGGTACATGGAAACAGCAGGGAAACATTGTTTAAATAGATAGACAAAAACATCATGAGCATTTTGCAATTTGAAGCACCTAATTTGGAGTTCATATGACAAAGTTATGAATTTTACAAGTTTAGGGGTTAAAAATATACCCTAAATACCTATTTTGAATTAAATAAAAGGTCCGAGGACCTAACTGTGAGAAACCAGGGACGGCGGGTTTAAATTCCAGAAAACCGGGGGTCTCTTTAAGAAAACGCGCGGGCAAAGGGGTATCGGGCTCCTACGGCCGTCGGATCTCAGGCGGACGACCAGGATTAGATCCGCGGGCGAGCGCGCGAGCGCGCGGCGACCAGAGCGGCTGACAGGCGGGGCCGGGCGGGCAGCGCGAGCGCGCGGCTGACAGGCGGGGCCAGCGGGCAGCGCGGGCGCGAGCGGGCTGACAGGCGGGGCCAGGCAGGCAGCGCGGGCGCGAGCGGGCTGACAGGCGGGGCCCAAACGGCAGGGAGGCGGGGTGTGGGGGAAGCGGGCCTAGGCCGTTGGATCTCCGACGGACGGCCAGGATTGGGCTCGGCCTAATTAAAACGGGGCCGCCCGATCTGGGACGGACGGCGGGGATCGGGTGGCCGGCCTTGGCCTCTCCTACGGCTAGCTGGGGCGGCAGCGCTCGTCCCCGCGGCGGAGGACTCGCCGGAGACGAGGGGCGCGGGCGCTCGGCGGGTCTCTAGGGCGACCTGAGCGGCCGGGAAGGTTGGGGAGGGCACGGGGAATCGCCCGGTGGGGGCTGGGTCGAGGCAGGGGCACCGGAGGGGGGCGGTTCACGGCGAAGCGGCTCGGCGGCGGTATTAATCAACTCCGGCGAGGAATTAAGCGCAGCAGAGAGCAACACAAAGGTCGATAGGGGCGGGAGAGGTTCCTTACCTCAAGGTGGGCTCCGGGGACTCCTCGGTGGCGGCAATGGCGCGACGGTGGCCCGGGGCGATGGTGGCGGACCTCCGCGGCTGCACGGAGGACGGCGGGTGAGCGCGGGCAGAGAGAAATAGGGAGGGGGAGAGGGAATTGGGGCGCGTCCCGGGTTGCGGACGTCGAGGCGAAGCTCACCGTGGCAACGGGCACGGCGGAGCTCCAACGGCGACAAGGAAACGAGCTCGGGACGGCGGGGATTTATGGCGGCGGCGCTCTGGCGTGCGCGCAGCGAGGGGGAGGTGGAAGAGGGGTCTGCTGGTGCACAAATGAGGGAGGGGGAGAGGGTGAGTGGGGTCCTGGCTCAAGTGGCCGGGGGCGGGGCGGTTGCGAGCTCCACGCGCGACGTGGGCGCGGAGTCCGCGGCAGCGCGCAGCTCGGGCGGCAGTTACGCGAGGACGACAGGGCTGACAAGCCGGGCCCGCGAGCAGAGAGAGAGGGGAAAGCGGGGGCGGGCGCGCGGAAGGCGGCCGCGCTGACGGGCGAGCCCGCCAGGGCAGAGAGAGCGGGGGGGGGGGGGGGGGGGGGGGGGGGGAAGAGCGCGCGCGCGGGGGATGGGCCTAGCTGGGCCGAAAGGCTGAGGGGGGCGGGGGAGTGGGCTTCTTTCCTTTTTTTCTTTTATTCTGGAATTGTTTTCCCTTTTTCTTTTATTTATTCTATTTGATTAAAATCCAAATAAGCCACAAACTCAAATTAGACTTTCCAAGAATTATGCACCAAACAAAAGTGAAATCTAGGGTTCAACATGATGCAACAATTCATACTCCCTTGGAGTTTTAACCTACTAAATTATAATTACAAATAAAATAAGCACTTTTCTCCTATAGAAATGAGAAAGAAAAGATTGAGGAAGGATGAGAAAAGGGAAGTAACACCTGAATTTGTGAATATGAGCAAAGAAATTTTATACCCCCAAATTCAGGGTGTTACAAACCTATCCCCCTTAAAAGAATCTCGCCCCGAGATTCAAGGTTGGTCAGCAAAGAGTTCAGGGTATTTGGCTTTCAGATCATCTTCTCGTTCCCAAGTTGCTTCTTCCTCAGAGTGGTGACCCCATCTGACTTTGCACATTCTGATGGTATTCCTCCGGGTGACTCTGTCTGCAAACTCCAGAATCTGCGTTGGCTTCTCTATGTATGTCAGATCCCCCTGGACTTCCAAACCCTCCACTGGCAACTGTTCTTCTGGTACTCGCAGACACTTCTTCAATTGCGACACGTGGAACACATTGTGCGCTGCCGACAAACTTTCTGGTAGGTTGAGCTGGTAGGCCACTTCTCCACGCTTTGCTTGAATCTGATATGGTCCAACGTATCGGGGTGCTAGCTTGCCTTTGACTCCGAACCTTCTGACCCCTCTGATAGGTGACACCTTCAGATAGACGTAGTCTCCCACTTCAAAACTCAGTTCTCTTCTCCTTCTGTCCGCATAGCTTCGCTGCCTTGATTGTGCTATCTTCAGATTCTCCCGAACCATTTTGATATTCTCCTCGGCTTCAAGCAAGATGTCGGGGCCAAACACCTGTCTCTCTCCAGGCTGGTCCCAATGCAGCGGAGTCCTACAACTCCGCCCGTAGAGTGCCTGAAACGGCGACATCTTCAAGCTGGCCTGATAACTATTGTTGTAGGAGAATTCTGCATAAGGTAATCTTTTGTCCCATCCTGACTTGTCTTGCAACGCACAGGCTCTCAACATATCTTCTAGGATCTGATTAGTTCTTTCAGTCTGACCGTCTGTCTGTGGGTGATAAGCTGAGCTGAAGTTCAAATGTGTGCCCAAAGCTTCTTGTAGCTGCTGCCAAAAATGAGAGGTGAACTGCGTTCCTCGATCTGACACTATCTTCTTCGGCACACCATGAAGGCAGACTATCCGTGACATGTATAACTCAGCTAACGTTGCTCCGGTGTATGTTGTCTTCACGGGTATGAAATGGGCCACCTTTGTTAAGCGGTCCACAACCACCCAGATGGAATCATAACCGGCCCGGGTACGAGGTAGGCCAACTATAAAATCCATCCCGATCTCATCCCACTTCCACTGAGGAATCCGCAATGGCTGCAACAATCCGGCAGGCCTCTGATGCTCTGCTTTGGTTCTCTGACAGCTATCGCAGATGGCGACATATTCTGCGATCTCTCTTTTCATGCCATACCACCAAAACCTCCTTTTTAAATCCTGATACATCTTCTCGCTCCCTGGGTGTATGGAGTAGGCTGTCTCATGAGCTTCCTTGAGGATTAGTTCCCGAATAGGTTTGAGGTCGGGGACACACAATCGGTCCTTGAACCATATTACTCCCTCTTCGTCCTCTCGAAAGTCTTTGCCTCTTCCTTCTAAGATCAGCTGCCGGATCTTGTTGATGCTTTCATCATCCTTCTGCCCTTCTTTGATCTCCCGCTCTAGGGTGGGCTCTAATTCCACTGTTACTCCTTGCGTACTGTTCAGGAAACTGAGGCTCAGTCTGTCGAACTCTTTGGCTAACTCATACGGCATCGGGTACGAGGCCAACATATTGACTTGACTCTTCCTGCTCAGAGCATCTGCAACAACATTGGCTTTGCCTGGATGGTAATGTATCTCCAACTCATAGTCTTTGATCAATTCCAACCATCTTCGCTGCCTCATGTTTAACTCTGACTGGGTGAATATGTACTTCAGACTTTTATGATCTGTGTAGATGTCACACTTTTGCCCATACAGGTAATGTCTCCAGGTCTTTAAGGCATGAACCACTGCTGCCAACTCCAGGTCATGTGTGGGATAATTTTTCTCATGGATCTTCAGCTGTCGAGATGAGTATGCTACAACTCTTCCTTCTTGCATTAGCACACATCCCAATCCGGTGTAAGAAGCGTCGCAATACACTGAGAATGACTTGTGAACATCAGGCAGGACTAACACAGGAGTTGTAGTCAATCTATTTTTCAGTTCTTCAAATGCTTCCTGACACTTTTGGGTCCACTTAAACTCAACCTTCTTTGCTAGTAACGCTGTCATTGGTCTAGCAATCTTTGAGAAGCCTTCAATGAAACGCCTATAGTATCCGGCCATTCCAATGAAGCTCTTGATCCCACGAACATCCTTCGGTGCTTTCCAGTTCAGGATATCTGCTACTTTCTTTGGATCCACTGCCAACCCATCTTGGTTTATGATGTGACCCAGAAATAAGACTTCACGAATCCAGAACTCGCATTTGCCCAGCTTGGCATACAACTGATGCTCTCGAAGTCTTTGCAATACCATCTTCAAATGCTCTACATGATCTTCCTCACTTTGAGAGTATATGAGGATATCGTCGATGAACACTACCACAAACTTGTCTAGATAGTCCATGAACACACTGTTCATCAGGTACATAAAGAAGGCTGGCGCATTTGTCAAACCAAAGGACATAACTGTGAACTCATATAACCCGTACTTGGTGATGAATGTTGTCTTCGGTATGTCCGAGGGTCGGATCCTGAGTTGATGATAACCTGATCTCAGATCTATCTTCGAGAATACGCTGGCACCTCTGAGCTGGTCGAACAAATCTTCTATCCTTGGCAGGGGGTACTTGTTCTTGACAGTGACTTCATTCAAGGCTCTGTAGTCTATGCACATCCTTTTGGTACCATCTTTCTTCTCTACAAACAACACTGGAGCGGCCCAAGGCGAGGTACTTGGCCTGATGTAACCCTTCTCTAACAACTCATCTATCTGCTTCTTGAGTTCCACCAATTCTGGTCCAGACACTCGATAGGCTCTTTTGGAAATGGGGGCGGTACCAGGGATAAGCTCTATGACAAATTCGACTTTTCTCTCGGGTGGCATGCCCATTAGCTCCTCGGGAAACACATCCAGAAAGTCTGACACAACCTTGATGGTTGGGCTCCTTACTATCAACTGAAATCTGGTGACAGACTCCCTCCGCTGATTTAGGCATCCTTAGCTCGGCCACTACCTCTTCTCCTAACGGGGACTTCAATGTTACGGTCCTCTTGTCACAACTAACATTTGCTTCATACTTCATTAACCAATTCATCCCTAGAATAACATCTATCCCAGGGGTGTCTATTACTATTAAGTCACTGGGGAATCCTATCCCCCTTATTTCCACCATTATATTTGAGCATATTTTATCTGTTTGCACTTTGCCACCAACCGAATTAATCCTCATGGGCGGCATCATTGCCTCTACTGAGATGTTATGCAATTCTACCCATGTTGCAGTGACAAATGAATGAGTTGCACCAGTATCAAATAGCACTTTTGCGGGATGAGATTCGACTGAGAACATACCTACTGCCACATCTGGTGCATCCTGGATCGCTTCGGCCTCCAAGTGGTTCACCTTCCCACGGTTGTACGCTTGGCTACGATTGACTGCCGCCGGCTGCAGTACACCTTGCCTTGTTGGAGCATTGGGGTTGGTCTGCTGCTGAGCCATCTTCTTTGGGCACTGCATCGCCCAATGGCCTTGATCTCCACAGTGGAAACATCCCCTGCCTCCTCCTTGTGCTGGGGCTGCTTGGTTGCTCTGATTTGCTGCTGGGGCAGGAAGACGAGGTGCCTGGTTGTTCTGCTTCTGATACTGATTACCTCCCTGCTGGCTGTGCTGACGATACTGCTGCTGTGGGTACTGCCTCTGAAACTGCTGCTGATGCGGACGCTGATTCTGATTCTGATATCCCTGTGGGTGACCAGGTCTGCCTTGCTGAGATGAACTGCCTGAGAAACGTGGACGGCTGATGCCTCCGGTCTGGGGTCCACTCATCTTGCGCTTCCGATCTTCCATATCCTTACGCTTCTTTTCAGTCATAACTGCCCTATCGATCAGGTGCTGGAAGGTGGGGAAGGTGTGATTCATCAGCTGGTAATGCAGGGGATCCACCAAACCCCTCATGAACCTGTACTGCCTTTTAGCATCAGTGTTGACATCTTCAGGTGCATAACGAGACAGCTGCAGAAACTTGTCTCTGTATTCACTAACAGACAGGGGTCCCTGCTTCAGAGCCAGAAACTCCTCCTTCTTCACGATCATCAGTCCCTCCGGCACATGGTACCTGCGGAAACTCTCGCTGAATTCTTCCCAGGTGATGGCTTCGGGGTCAGCATGTGTGGCGAGGTAGGACTCCCACCAGGACTGGGCTGCTCCCCTCAGCTGACGGGGACCATACAGAACCTTCTCCCTGTCGTCACATTGGGCGGTGCGCAGTTCCCTTTCCACTGCGCGCAGCCAGTCTTCTCCATCCATGGGGTCAGCAGAATGGGCGAAGGTCGGAGGGTGCCCTCTCATGAACTCACCACGCTTATCTCGTGGTATCTGGGGCATCTGCACTTGCAATTGGGGTTGGGGTTGCTGTTGACCCTGCTGCATGGCTGCCAGAGTCTGCCCAATGGCCTGCACTGCCTGAGTCTGCATCAAGAACATCTGCTCCACTGACATCGGGGGTGGTGGGGGAGGCTGCCTCTGTTGTTCCTCCTGCTGGTCACGCTGCTCTTGCTGAGCATGCCTGTTGCATCGGCGCCTGTTGTCAGACATCTGTGGAAGACATTCATACATCAGCATTGATCTTACAATCCTTCAGCATAAGAAAAGAGAATACAGAATTCTTCATGACACTGAGTGAACAAAGAGCTCCACTGATCCTCATTATGATTCAACACAGCTTCTCAGATAAGAAGGAAAGTAGGAGTAAATGGTTTCCCAACTAAGCAACTGACTTCATTAACATTACTAGCTAGGCCAAACTGCAGGGGAAACCCACAGGTTGGCAACAGTCATTACAAAGATTCGAATCCAGCACAAGTTCATCATAACAAGCATGAAAGCAACTGATAAGCAAACTAAACTGACTACCTAAGACTGAGACATCTGACTTAAGAATTATTACAAACTCCGACGCTAACGATCTAGGGATCCAGATCTATCCTGGTCTTACAGGCAGGGGAACCATATGTGTGGTGACCATGTGGCGGCGAGCGGTATGGGTGCTGAGTCCCAACAGGAGCGGGGGAACCACCCTCCTGATGATGGCGCTCTGCCAGCTCAGCACGCAACTCCGCAATCTCCGTTCGAGCCCTGCTCAGCTCGTCCAGAGAGTGATCCAGCTCAGTGTTAAGCACCGCGACTAGGTTGACTGTGCTGCTCAACCTAGGGTTAGCCTCACCAACAGGTGAGACAACCACACTCTCTGTGCTGCCAGTAGGGCGGCGGGGGTAGTACCGAAGGTTAAGACCGTCAGCCACCCCACCGAACAAAGAACAGTACTGGGAGAGTGCACGCCGTGCTGCATCCTGCATAGCCGCCTCTGCAGTGTCCCTCTCGGAGATGGAATAGTGCTCCGAAACGGCCTCCGCACCCCGGAGGTCATCCTCCGGACGGCGAACTAGGCAGGTAGCCTCCCAGCGGTCCGGGTACCTCCCGCGACTGTGCTGGTAGACTACACAACGATACTCGATCGACCAGGTGTGCCGGTCGAAAGCCTGGCGCAGCAAGGTGTCGAGTGCGTCGTGGAAGTGACAACCGCGAGCGGCGTCACGGGTGATGGGTCGGGCGACCCATCCTTCCGCCTCCTGCGGCTCCGAGGACTCCGTGCTGTGGTCTGAGTCGTCGTCGTCGGGGTCTCCTCCAGGATCTCCTCCAGTAGCTCCTCCAACAGCCGGGGCGTCCCGCGGTGGTGCAGGGGGCGCCTCCAGCTGGGCCACAGAGGAACGGGGCCTCACGGACTCCACCTCTCGCTGGGGTGGGGAGGAAGAGCCCTGCTGCTCTCCGTGCTGGCGCCGGCGTTCCTGCTCCTCACGTAGGCGGTGGTGCTGTCTCTCCAGGTGACTCGACTGACCGGACACGGTGCGGCGCAGAGGACGCTCCGCAAGTTGAGATGGCAGGAAAGGAATCACCGACTTATGTGCAGTGTGTCTAAGACGAGCCATCTACAAAAGACACCGTAAGCATAAGAGTAAGAGCAGAACTAATATGACAAGTGAATAAACCATAGACAGAATAAGATAAAATTTTTTAACAAGGTATGATTTAGTATATATATATGTAGTAAAACATAGGGTTGGTCGAGGTGACCGACTTTTGAAGTAACCTCAGAGGTCAAGGTGAGAGGGAAGGTCAATAGTCCTTAGTACGACCAGTGCTACTCTAGGTCAGCGGTCCTACAGTCAGCACGGCTTTGATACCACTTATGTCACACCCGGTTTCAGAAGGCAAACCGAATGCGAACTATGTACGTGCCAGGATCAGAACTCACGTACACAGCGATTACATAAATGAACATCATCGCACAGTGCTCGAATAATAACATAAAAGAGTATTAACTTATTACATCACAGAGTCATAGACATCCACAAAGTCATCGTCTTAACAGATAGATCAAAGTGCTAGCGAAACGCAGTAAAGATAAGGCCTTCACAGGCAGCTGACTGGGGGTTGCCGCCAACCCACACCTAGAATTCGTCGTAGTCTTGGAACTCCTGGAAGTCTCCTTCCACGACTTCGCCTTCTCCTGAGCAGTGGTTACAATGCGGGCAACCTGGTGTTTTGTGGTAAAGCAAGGATGAGTACACATCAACGTACTCAGCAAATGTCCCGTTTGGCTGAAGTGGACTAGCTTTATGTGGGGTTAGGCTCCAGCAGTTGCTTTTAGTTGGTCAAGTATTTATCATTAGTAGAAGCCAGATTTTAGCATTATCAGTTTCACTACCCTCTGCAGAGGTTGCACACTTTACCCATGAGTCATGATTCCCTTTCTACCCAGGGAGAGCTAATCCCCATTGACCACTACCTAGGTGGTCCGGTAGGGCATCACTATGTAGCTTTTACAAAGATTCCCTAGAGATCATAGTTGCCCGTTAGGTTTCTCCAGTTTGATAAACACAGTACCCCTCCCGCAGGAGAGTGACTAACAAAGAGCAAAACGAAAGAACCTCGGCACTCAGCCTCGGCAGAGCAAGCACTGTGCCTGGACCCCATTGACGGCACGACGGCTAAGCAACTACACCTCTAGTTCATCTAATTAATCAGCTAAGGGCATCCCATTTCACCCTCATGGTTGCACTGTTATCCCGGGTGGTCTCTCAACGAACAAGTCCTTACGGAGAGGTACTCAGGAAACAGCCTGAGCCCCCCTAGAGTATCACAAGATCATCAACATCATCAGGATAACAGTATCATAAATAGTCACATCATGTTCATTGATTAAGTTAAGGCAATAGCAGAGTGCTAACCATAACAGCCCATAAGGTTATCAAGGATAAAGTATAGTGTAAAGCTAGTCAATCCTTAGGTTTCAAGTAAGTAATGCGGGGTAGTAAGTTATAAATGAATAGGACATAATGGGACACAGGACACTTGCCTTCACCAAACTGCTGATCAGGGACTTCCTCTGCAACCTCCTCAGGAAACACAGACTGCTCGTTGTCTACGTAAAGTAATCATTCACACTATGCACTTGGGAAGATAACAAACAAAAAGCAACATACCAAACATATGCAGCAGAGAGATCACAAGTTCATAGTAGAAAAGGGATAGGCACTCTGGTGTTCCCTAGGTCTAGGGTAGAGGACTATACAAAGTGATTCATTATCCACAAATCAGGTTTAAGTCAGTGGTGGGATTAAATCATTACCTGGTTTTAAGTTCCTAAACTTAGGTGTTTAAGTCCATAAACTTAAGTGCTCCAACTTTTATTAAAGTCTACCTACTTCTAATTATCTCAAATAGGGTTCCAAAAACCTTAATCCTGTCCTAATGATTAACCATTAATTGGTACATGGAAACAGCAGGGAAACATTGTTTAAATAGATAGACAAAAACATCATGAGCATTTTGCAATTTGAAGCACCTAATTTGGAGTTCATATGACAAAGTTATGAATTTTACAAGTTTAGGGGTTAAAAATATACCCTAAATACCTATTTTGAATTAAATAAAAGGTCTGAGGACCTAACTGTGAGAAACCAGGGACGGTGGGTTTAAATTCCAGAAAACCGGGGGTCTCTTTAAGAAAACGCGCGGGCGAAGGGGTATCGGGCTCCTACGGCCGTCGGATCTCAGGCGGACGGCCAGGATTAGATCTGCGGGCGAGCGCGCGAGCGCGCGGCGACCTGAGCGGCTGACAGGCGGGGCCGGGCGGGCAGCGCGAGCGCGCGGCTGACAGGCGGGGCCAACGGGCAGCACGGGCGGGCTGACAGGCGGGGCCAGGCGGGCAGCGCGGGCGCGAGCGGGCTGACAGGCGGGGCCCAAACGGCAGGGAGGCGGGGTGTGGGGGAAGCGGGCCTGGGCCGTTGGATCTCCGACGGATGGCCAGGATTGGGCTCGGCCTAATTAAAACGGGGCCGCCCGATCTGGGACGGACGGCGGGGATCGGGTGGCCGGCCTTGGCCTCTCCTACGGCGAGCTGGGGCGGCGGCGCTCGTCCCCGCGGCGGAGGACTCGCCGGAGACGAGGGGCGCGGGCGCTCGGCGGGTCTCTGGGGCGACCTGAGCGGCCGGGAAGGTTGGGGAGGGCACGGGGAATCACTCGGTGGGGGCTGGGTCGAGGCAGGGGCACTGGAGGGGGGCGGTTCACGGCGAAGCGGCTCGGCGGCGGTATTAATCAACTCCGGCGAGGAATTAAGCGCAGCAGAGAGCAACACAAAGGTCGATAGGGGCGGGAGAGGTTCCTTACCTCAAGGTGGGCTCCGGGGACTCCTCGGTGGCGGCAATGGCGCGACGGTGGCCCGGGGCGACGGTGGCGGACCTCCGCGGCTGCACGGAGGACGGCGGGTGAGCGCGGGCAGAGAGAAATAGGGAGGGGGAGAGGGAATTGGGGCGCATCCCGGGTTGTGGACGTCGAGGCGAAGCTCACCGTGGCAACGGGCACGGCGGAGCTCCAACGGCGACGGGGAAACGAGCTCAGGACGGCGGGGATTTATGGCGGCGGCGCTCTGGCGTGCGCGCAGCGAGGGGGAGGTGGAAGAGGGGTCTGCTGGTGCGCAAATGAGGGAGGGGGAGAGGGTGAGTGGGGTCCTGGCTCAAGTGGCCGGGGGGCGGGGCGGTTGCGAGCTCCACGCGCGACGTGGACGCGGAGTCCGCGGCAGCGCGCAGCTCGGGCGGCAGTTACGCGAGGACGACGAGGCTGACAAGCCGGGCCCGCGAGCAGAGAGAGAGGGGAAAGCGGGGGCGGGCGCGCGGAAGGCGGCCGCGCTGACGGGCGGGCCCGCCAGGGCAGAGAGAGCGGGGGGGGGGGGGGGGGAAAGAGCGCGCGCGGGCGGGATGGGCCTAGCTGGGCCGAAAGGCTGAGGGGGGCGGGGGAGTGGGCTTCTTTCCTTTTTTCTTTTATTCTGGAATTGTTTTCCCTTTTTCTTTTATTTATTCTATTTGATTCAAATCCAAATAAGCCACAAACTCAAATTAGACTTTCCAAGAATTATGCACCAAACAAAAGTGAAATCTAGGGTTCAACATGATGCAACAATTCATACTCCCTTGGAGTTTTAACCTACTAAATTATAATTACAAATAAAATAAGCACTTTTCTCCTATAGAAATGAGAAAGAAAAGATTGAGGAAGGATGAGAAAAGGGAAGTAACACCTGAATTTGTGAATATGAGCAAAGAAATTTTATACCCCCAAATTCAGGGTGTTACAGCCTCCCAAAGGGAGTGAAAGTCGCATAGAGGGGGGTGGATAGGCGGAAACTAAAATTTATAACTTTAAACACACTATAAATCGGGGTTAGCGTTAGAATAAATGTTAAGTCCGGGAGAGAGGGAAAAACAAATCAACCAAGAAAATAAAGCGGATGACACAGTGATTGTTTTACCGAGGTTCGGTTCTAAAGAACCTAGTCCCCGTTGAGGTGGCCACAAAGACCGGGTCTCTTTCAACCCTTTCCCTCTCTCAAACGGTCACCTAGACCGAGTGAGGCTTCTTCCTTAATCTCACGGGTCACTTAGACCCCGTAAGGACCACCACACAATTGGTGTCTCTTGCCTCTCTTACAAAGCTTGAGAGTAAGAAGTGAGAAAGAAAAGAAAGCCAAGCCAAGCAAACAAGAGCAACAAGAAACACAAGTGATCCTCTCACAAGTCCTAGAACACTAGAATTGAATTGGGGACTTTGATCAAACCGGTGGCTTTGATTTGTGTCTTGAAGTGTTGCACTTTGCTCTTGTAATGAATGAGGAGTAGTGAATGCTTAGATGGTTGGAGTGGAGGTGGTTGGGGGTATTTATAGCCCTCAACCACCAATTCAACCGTTGGGGAGGGCTGCTGTCGATGGGCGCACCGGACAGTCCGGTGCACCAGCCACGTCACCCAACCGTTAGGGTTCTGGCGGATTCGACCGTTGGAGCTTTGTCTTCTGGTGGCAACGGACAGTCTGGTGCCACACCGGACAGCTACTGTTCGCTGTCCGGTGTGCCTCTGGCGGCTGCTCTAACTTCTACGGGAACTGTCCGCACACTGTAGCGTTTGCAGGTGTCCGTTGCAATCGACCGTTGCGCTGGTAGCCGTTGCTCCGCTTGGTGCACCGGACAGTCCGGTGAATTATAGTGGAGCGACGCTGCTGAAACCCGAAGGTGGCGAGTTCGCATCTGTACAGCCCTGGTGCACCGGACACTGTCCGGTGGTGCACCAGACAGTCCGGTGCGCCAGACCAGGGTTCTCTTCGGTTTGTTTTGTTCCTTTCTTTTTGAACCCTAACTTGATCTTTTTATTGGTTTGTGTTGAACCTTTAGCACCTGTAGAATATATAATCTAGAGCAAACTAGTTAGTCCAATTATTTGTGTTGGGCATTCAACCACCAAAATCATTTATAGGAAAAGGTTAAACCCTATTTCCCTTTTAGGGAGGCCTGCTTACCATGTATCTGACTGGAGGAGAAGATCGACTCCAAATGGCGAGCAAGAGCACTTTAACCATTTGCATTCAAGTATTTGTAATGTTGTGGAGCGAGCATTTGGAGTCTAGAAAATGAAGTGGAGAGTGCTACTAAAAATATCGTCTTACAAAATGGAAGATCAAAAGATGATTGTGGCAGTGACTATGTGTATGCATAACTACATTCGAGAGAACCATGCTTTAGATTTGGATTTTGTGAAGTTTGATCGTAATCTTGATTATGTGCCCACAATTCCAGAAAGGTATGCTAGATTTCAGACATCGCAAAATGCATCGGATACATGCACAACACGATCAAATGACGATATTGGTAGGGCAATCTTTCTTTCTAGATCAGCGTGAATTTTGTACGCATTCATATTTGTATATAATAGCTAATCGTCACTTTTATCCGAATATTTTACAATTTCTAGTTCATATGTGGATGACATTAATCGTTGTTAGAGCAACTCCAACAGAGTGCGCTAAAACACCCAAAAGGATTTATTAGCAAAGCAACTCTTTTCAGTGCTCCAATAGTCCATCTACATTTTCCCCAAACGCTTCGTGTCCCGAATAAGCGGCACTTATTCCCGCATATTTTCGTGTCGCGATTCCGTCCCCAATCGCTTGCGCGCGCGGAAACTGCTACTCTCGTGCCAAAATTTGCCGAAGCAAGCGCACGTTCGTGCTAGAAGGCGTTGCTCCATGGCGGGATCCGGCTTGAGCGGCTGAGGCAGTACCGAAGGGGGAAGATTGGGCGGCGAAGGCGGTACCGAAGGGGGAAGATTTGGGCAACATGTTTTAAGCAAACTCTTGGAGTTGCTCTTATACACTGTTTTGTAAATTTATTTGATACTTAACCGAAATCTTCATAGTACTATTTTGTTTATATTTGCGTACAATTTACAAAATTCGTTATGTATGCCAACGACATGTAGATATTTTAAAAATCAACGATACATATCGTGTACTCCCTCCATCCACATGATTTAGTCATTTTAGATTTGTCCTAAGTCAATCTTTATCATCTTTGACTGGTTATACCTTATGTTTAATTAGATTTTACAACATAAAACTAAAATTATTAGATTCATCATGACTTGAACTATCACAATATATAACTTTTTATGTTTAGAAAAATGTAATTGTGTATATGTTGATAAAAGTTAAAATAGTTTGGCTTAGGACAAACCCAAAACGACTAAATCATATAGACTGAGAGAGTACGTTATCAACATGTTTATTGCGTACGAGCAAACCAGCTAGCGAAGCAAGAGTGCTACAATATATTTAAAAAATATCAAAGGTTTATTTTGTAAAATAGTACAAAAGCTATGTTACCCAACGATTTTTAAAAAATGACTACGTAATTAAGTAAAAAAGTCTTTTCTTATATAGCTCAGTATATACTAACACAATCAACGTCTAACTACTCTAGCCAACCAACCCATAACAAAAACCTATCATGCATGATACAACTCAAAATAAAATTGATATATAGCACTGGTATAACTCTTAGCCTATTATAACTCATAGTTCTAGGACAGTCTCTAGCCGTTCGCACATTAGAGTTTAAATATAGGGATGAGAATGGGATAACTGTTGGGATGGCCTTATACCCTCTAGATATAATCATACGGCATTGATATTATCTTGTAGAGATCTCCAACTGTCTAAGTGTCAAGGGCTTGGTGAAATTATATGTAACCTAATGCTTTGAGAAGACATTAAATTTCTAATAACTTTTTTAACTCTTAGTCTAGCAAAGTGATAATCAACCTCGATATGTTTCGTGTGTGCATGAAAGACTATATCGGTAGAGGGATACTTAGCTTATAGTTGTCATACCACAACTTTTCTGCTCTAAGAGCATCAAATCCAATTTGTAGCTTACAACAGTGTTTGTACTTTGTACTCGTATCACCTCTGCAATAGCACTATTATAGCCTTGTATTCTGCTTTTGTGCTTTATCTCAACACAAGAGCTTGTTTCTTGCCACACCAGGATACAAGATTTGGTCATAAGAAGAATGCGAAACCACATGTACACATTTTATTGTCCAAGCATCTCATCTACATCTAGAAAAGCACTAACTAACATCGACTTAGACCTAATTAACTTGATCTTAAGAGTGGTTGAATGTTTGACATATCTTATAATATTTTTAGTGTTGAGTAAGGTCATACTCATCACAATATATAAAAATTATCTAGGGTCTCGTTGTTGTCGGACACGTGCTCCCGAGGCCTTACGCCCTAGAAACACACATTGGCTCTAAGGTAGGAACCCATCATGCATGAGGACTTGATATCAGACACTTTAGACTTTGGGGCGCTCTTAGACTTAGAGCTCTCACAGTCACCCGAGCCCTATAAGGTCCCCTTCGATCTCTAGCCCCAAGCCTTAGAGTTATTATCAATTGTCGGGTCTCAGAGCCCCCCTAGATCAAGGCCTTCATGAGGTAAAAATACACCTAATTTGACTAAGTATGAGAGTTACAAATCAAAGAATATAGTCCATCCTTGCCACTATGACCAGGATGCCTCCAAAGGCATGGTGCTACGTTCAAACCTACTCTAGATGACCTCAAGGTATTTGTGGTCTAGTTAAGGATCTCATATACCACTTTAAATATGATAGGTGACATTACGACCAAATAGACTTAATATTGACATGTCATAGAGAGCAGGCATACCGAAGATCACTATTTGATGCATGTAATCGTCCTTGTAGCCACGCTTGAATGTGCCACAGTATCAAGAAGCATTATAAAGTACATACTATTACACCGCTTACCCACTATGACGTACCCAATGTGGATACCTAATGGTACGAATGTCATACATGTTTCTACAGTAATACACATTTTCCACTACAACAAGACATTATCAATATTATGGTATAACCAAGGCAAGTCATTGTGTATGACTCCACAACCATGATAAAATAGGAGTTGTTGAGGATCTGTTAGGAGGGGCACATAGCCAAGCATGCATGTAACTCTCTCTTTCTCTTTTATCTTGGCCTATAAAAGAAAATAGTAGAGCAACATAGAGGGGGCCAAATTCAATTCAACAATGACTTATGAGGGTCAGATCGAGGTAGGAGACCTAACTTAGAGAACATGTTCAAATGTTAAAAAAGGGCAAACATAAAGGTGAATTAGAGACCAGTATTCCAAAAAGTACACCAGAAGGAGAGATAGGAGGTCATGATGCTTAGTTAATATCTAAGCTTGTAATCTTATTCATTTTTATGTTCCGCAATACACCATGCATAAGAGAACATAGAGTATTACACATCTTGCGGCATGAACCTCTATAGACTGCTTGTGTGCTGATAACCAGGCTCCATTAAGGATCCATGTGCCTCTAGACTATGCTAATTGCTTTGTCCATGAACTTTTCCCTTTTGGTGGAGGACATGTGGTACTCTAGGGTCATACCATGACAACATTTGGTGCATTAGGTAAAGTCTCATCCATTCTTAGTTTTGGTGGCATTTACTTGTTGTGTAGCCATGGCATCATTGGCTCATCCACATGGAGAAACAGGTGCCTTCGACATTTGCTCTAGCAATTTCTACAATGAGCCATAACACAAATGGTGTCACAATCCTACTCAGTCTTATACTTTGCTACACGCAGCATGTAGACATGCCCTAGTGAGGTCTCTGTCAAACCACGTACGACCTATGGGAACAAGGCCGAAAGGTCTCTATCAAACACGACGATGCGCCCTCGCGTGCATCCTCAAGGATAACCCCGCTGACTCGTGGGGTCAGTTAACCCCGGCCACAAGGACCTCAACACCAGAGTCTCTAAAGTGACCCATATACCACAAAATACTGGATAATACCCCATACCGAGTGTATGCCTATGCATGCTGGAAGATGATGCAGGGGTCATAACAGAAGATGAAGTTGTACTGAACACGACCCTGAACCCACCAAGGGTCTACATGAACTCAAATGGCGGATGGAGGAGACGGAACGCCACACCAGGAGTACAACAACGCACGACCCAACTGACGACATCAAGAGGGCTACACCACCCAGAGGAAACAGACCGAGCTCCCCCTGGTAGAATACAAGTTTCTACAGTAAAGTCTACCCTTGAGCTATAAAAGGGCAATAAAACTTTTACACATAAGCACACTATTTGTAACACACTCCAAGCAATACTACGATCAACACAATACTGGAGTAGGGTGCAAGCCCGAACCAGTATAATCCACTATCTTAGATTCCTTGTTGAGTCCCAGTGATCCACCATTCAGAGTGAGTCCGCATTAGCATCCCCTGCCGAACACAAATCTCATTGTCTCCCAGTTTCCGAAACCACGACAATGACCTTTCAACACATGCCACACCCGGACACCCTAGATTCAAGCTAGGACCACAACAAGGCAACCTATTGTTGGGGACTTGTTCTCAAATGCTATGAGTTAAGAACAAGGCAACACAAAATATTAATGATTAAAGCCCTTCGTCCACCGAAACATTATTACCCTTGGGATATAATGATCCTCAGACGAAGGTCATGAAGGACGTACCTTCATCATCGCAGTATATATTAATGAAAGAAAAAGCATATGAAACATGAGAGACAACATGAATAATTATATGACA
The DNA here is from genome assembly GCA_029449295.1 of Zea luxurians. NCBI lineage: Eukaryota > Viridiplantae > Streptophyta > Magnoliopsida > Poales > Poaceae > Zea > Zea luxurians. The sequence continues at coordinate 53,574,823 of JAOPSE010000017.1, forward strand.
CCATTAATATATCCTTTATTATATCATCATGGATAAACAAGAACAATATTGAATTACATTTGTACCTTCGGCTTGACAGAAGGCAAAAAGTCCAAGTGTGACGCACGAATGAATACAAGTCAGCGTGAACAGTACGGGGGTACAGTTCAACAATTTATAGGCACAGTGTGCAGCCTGTTTAAAATTGCATTCATGCCCTTTATGTTTACTATTGACTTAAAGATAATCCAACGAGGACTAAATAGCCTTTTCCCCTTTAAGTCAGTTCCTTTCTCTGCCATTGAGCCGAAGCTTCCTTGCGCGTAGCTTCAAAACTGGTTCAACCTTCGTCCTGTCCATGCTTTTCATATTGTGCACAACTTTATTCCAAGTCCGAAGGTTCCTGTACAAATATTACACTTGGGAAACATTGTTAAATCATGTTTTTGAGGACCTTCGGAAGACGAAGGCCCCCAATAGTAGCCCCTCGCAGTATTAATTTGTTAAGATAACGAATTCAGACTGCGACATGGACGAAGTCCTTAAGCCGAAGGTCCGAAAAAACACCTTCCCTTTGCTAGAATAGCAACAATCAATGACAGACGGGGCCCTCCAATTTGCAGCGCACTGGGCGTATAAATAGGAACTCACACCAGCTGCATTTGATACACTGTTTCTGCCATTTGCATTATTTTCTCAATCTTTTAGCTCTTGCTCAGTAGCACTTGCTAGATTTTTAAGCTCTCTTAAATTCGGTTTAGAAAAAACGCGTTTTCACCATGTCTGAAGAAAAAATGTCCCAGAAAAAGAAGGTTGTTGCAGAGACGAAGCTGACTGAAGAGGCGAAGCTGTTTGAGGAGAAGAAGGTTGTAGATCCTTATATTGCTGGATTTGTTGAGTCAATGGCAAAAACAAACACAGAGAAAATTACTAATGAGATACTGGAAGGTTTATCTGAAGATACTGGTGACAGCGGTAGCTATGATGTGGAAAGTGGGGATGAAGATTCTGAGATCGGTCCTAGCGGCCAAGTCATTCAATCTTCGGAAAAGCGACCATCAAATAGAGTCATCTTGATAACATGAGAGGAAGGTACTTTCGAGACATGTCTATTGTGAGGGCTGGTGGAGACAACAACATCCCTGTCCCTGAGAAAAATGAAGTTGTAATTTACCTAAGCTTCTCAAGGCTGGACTTCGGTTCCCTTTGAGCAAGTTTGTAGTTGAAGTGTTGAAAATCTACCAGATCTTCCTCCATCAGATTACCCCCGAAGCTATAATAAGAATGGGGATTTTTGTCTGGGTAGTAAGGAGTCAAGGACTAGAGCCAAGCACGAAGTGCTTCTGCAGTATGCACGAACTTCTATATGAGACGAAGGCCATGGGTAAAGAACAGTACCACAACAACTTTGGTTGTTATGGATTCATTGCTCACCCCAACGCAAGCCACCCAGTGCCAACATTTTGGAAAAGATGGCCCGGGGCCTGGATGGAAGAGTGGTTTTATGTGAAGAATGATCTAAAGACGAGGGAAGACATAAAAGAAATCATTATGCGTCCCATCTGGTCCCGCTTCGGCCTCCGAAGGCCGAAGGTCAAAATTGATGACGATGCCGAAGCGTGTCAGAAGGCCTTCAGTACTGTTTGCTCCTTCATTGGCACAAGAGATTTAATTCAAGAACATATAGCATTCAGAGTATGGCCGCTTATGGAAAGCTGGGAAATGCCGAAGGAGACCATCACTAACCCTAGCGAAGGTGGTTTGGTCCGGCTGAAGTATACATTCAGGTTTGGGGATAAGTTTGATGAACCAAATGATGATTGGCTAAAGTGCATTGAAGCTACTAGCGACGAGTTACTTGGGGCGTATTCCAAAACCAAGGACAATGCCTTGTCCGCAGCCTTCGGGGGTCGGTATAAGAAAAGGTTGAACAAGGTATTTGATGCTATTGGCTTCGTATACCCTAACTATTGTTACCCGCTGCGAGGGCAAGGGGTAAAAAGAAATATTGCTATTTCTGGAAAGGTTGCCGCTTCGGCCATCACAGCTGAGCCGAAGGGCAAGAAGATGAAGGTTCTGACTCACCGGTCGCGTTACATCGAACCGACCGTGATACCTGAATTTGGTGAAGGGTCCTCTTCAGCTGCCGAAACAAAAGAAACTGTTTCGACTGCACAGAGCACTAGAGAGTCGACTGCAATGCCGAAGGTGCTTACAGTCGGGCTAGTTGAAATGAAGGTTGATAAGGCTGAAGGGCTCTAATTGAAGAAATAATAAAAATACCAGAGATTTTGAGCCCTCCAACAAAGGTAACTGTGCCGAAGGTACAAAAGGGGTCTGCCGTAACTCCTAAGAAGAGAAGGATGGCGAATGTACTGGATGTTGTGTTAGAAACAACAAAAATCTTGAGTCCTGCTCCTTCAAGGAAAGTTGTCGTAGCTGCCAAGGCACAACTCGAAGCTGATACCAAGCCGGCAGAAATCGAAGCTACAACAATTCAGGCTGAAACCGAAGCTGGGCCTTCAGTGCCCACTGAGATGGAGCCTGCTGACTCTAAGGAAAAATCAACAGAGCGGATTGCAACTGAAAAAATCGAAGCTTCTGCTCCCAAAACTTCGAACAAAAGTACTGACTACGTTATTCGTCATGCTTCGGGAAAGGTACTATATGTCGGCGTTTCGAGACCGGGGGGTCCCTGGGCTGACGAGTGAATGTCGTCGCGTGCCCCAGCCCAGATGGGTCGAGCGCGAGGGCGAGCGCGAAGGGGGGAGAGCGAGGCGGCCGGAGACCGGCGTGAGAGAGGTGGGAATCCTGCGGCCTTCGTGTTCGTCCCGCGCCCAGGTCGGGTGCGCTTGCAGTAGGGGGTTACAAGCGTCCACGCGGGAGAGGAAGCGAGCGGCCCCAAGCGAGCGCCTGTCTCGTCCTCGTCCCCGCGCGGCCAACCCTCTCTGAGAGGGCCCTGGTCCTTCCTTTTATAGGCGTAAGGAGAGGATCCAGGTGTACAATGGGGGGTGTAGCAGAGTGCTACGTGTCTAGCGGAGAAGAGCTAGCGCCCTAAGTACATGCCGTTGTGGCAGCCGGAGAGATTTTGGCACCCAGCTGGTGTGATGTTGTGGCCGTCGGAGGAGCGATGGAGCCTGGCGGAGGGACAGCTGTCGGAGCGGTCGAGTCCTTGCTGACGTCCTCTTGCTTCCGTAAGGGGGCTGAGAGCCACCGTCGTCACAGAGTAAGCGGGGCGCCATCATTGCCTATCTGGCGGAGCGAGCCAGATGAGACACCGGTCTTGTTCCCTGCGACCTGAGTCAGCTCGGGGTAGGGTGATGATGGCGCCTCCTGTTGACGTGGCTGGCCTGCGCCCTAGGTTGGGTGATGTGGAAGCTCCTCCGAAGCCGAGGTCGAGTCTGTCTTCCGTGGCCGAGGTCGAGTCCGAGCCCCTGGGTCGGGCGAGGCGGAGTTCGTCGTCTTCTAGGGCTGAGCCCAAGTCCGAGCCCTGGGTCAGGCGGAGCGGAGATCGTCGTCTTCTGGGGCTGAGCCCGTGTCCGAGCCCTGGGTCGGGCGTAGCGGAGTTCGCCGTCTTCCGGGGCTGAGCCCGAGTCCGAGCCCTGGATCGGGCGGAGCGGAGTTCGCCGTCTTCCGGGGCTGAGCCCAAGTCCGAGCCCTGGGTTGGGCGGAGCGGAGTTCGCCGTCTTCTAGGGCTGAGCCCAAGTCCGAGCCCTGGGTCGGGCGGAGCGGAGTTCGCCATCTTCTGGGGCTGAGCCCAAGTCCAAGCTCTGGGTCGGGCGGAGCGGAGTTTGCCGTCTTCCGGGGCTGAGCCCAAGTCCGAGCCCTGGGTCGGGCGAAGCGGAGCTTCCTATGGTGCCTTCGGTAGGGCCTGACTGCCTGTCAGTTTCACTCTGTCAAGTGGCACCACAGTCGAAGTGGCGCAGGCGGCGCTGTCCTTCTGTCAGGTCGGTCAGTGGAGCGGCAAAGTGACGGCGGTCACTTCGGCTCTGCCGGCTGGGGGGCGCGCGTCAGGATAAAGGTGTCAGGCCACCTTTGCATTAAATGCTCCTGCGATTTGGTCGGTTGGTGCGGCGGTTTGGTCAGGGCTGCTTCTTAGCGAAGGCAGGGCCTCGGGCGAGACGGAAATCCTTCGGGGTCGGCTGCCCTTGTCCGAGGCTAGGCTCGGGCGAGGCGTGATCGAGTCGCTCGAATGGACTGATCCCTGACTTAATCGCACCCATCAGGCCTTTGCAGCTTTATGCTGATGGGGGTTACCAGCTGAGAATTAGGAGCCTTGAGGGTACCCCTAATTATGGTCCCCGACAGTAGCCCCCGAGCCTCGAAGGGAGTGTTAGCACTCGCTTGGAGGCTCTCGTCGCACTTTTTTGCAAGGGGACCAGCCTTTCTCGGTTGCGTTTTGTTCCGGTGGGTGCGCGCGAGCGCACCCGCCGGGTGTAGCCCCCGAGGCTTCGGAGGAGTGGTTTCACTCCTTCAAGGTCTTAATGCCTCGCGTAATGCTTCGGCTGGTCTGGTTGTTCCCTCATGCGAGCTGGCTGTAGCCCGGGTGTACGGTCGGGTCCCAAGTTCTTGGGCTGGTATGTTGACGCTGTCAACGGTTCGGCCGAAGCCGGGTTTGCGAGAGCAGCCCCCGAGCCTCTGCACAGGGCGAGAGGGCGATCAGGGACAGACTCTGCTTTTTTACATACGCCCCTGCGTCGCCTTTCCGCAAGGAGGAGGGGGGAAAGCGCCATGTTGCCCTCGATGGGCGCCGAACATGGTGTCTCCGGTGAGCTGCAAGCGGGTAATCCGAGTGGACGTCCGTGCCCCGTTTGTTAGGGGTCGACTAGGGGCCCAGAGGCACGCCCAAAAGTACCTGCGGGTGATCTGCCGGACCCGGTCCCCTGGCGACGGGGTCCGAGGGCTCGATGCCTCCCTCTGATGGGATTCCGTTACAAGATCGCTCCTGCTGGTCTCGGAAATGTCCTAGGGTACCTCGGGAGCGCAGCCCGAGCCTTGGTTATGTATCGAACGTACCCATGGTCATCCCTCGCTCGGCGTCTGAGGTGGCTGTGAACCCTTCGGGGGCCAGCCTTCGAACCCCTGATCAGTAATGGGCGCGGAGCCCGAGTAGCCAGAGGCGGCCGTGGAACCCTTCCGAGGGGCCGGCCTTCGAACCTCTGACCAGTAGTGGGTGTAGGGCCCACGCGATCTGAGGCGGCTGTCGAACCCTTCCGGGGGGCCAGCCTTCGAACCTCTGATCAGTAGGGAGGCTCGGAGCCTGGTTCCTTCCGGGGGAAGGATCCTTTTCAGGGTATCCCCCTTTCCCGGTCCCTGTTGCAAGAGAGAGAAAGAGGAAAAAAGGAAAAGGATACGAAATCGAACGACACGGCGTACCTTTTTTGGCGCGGTTATTATGGCGAAGGCGAAGTGTCGCCCGCTTCTCCTGCCAGAGGCACCGCCTGTCCCGCCGCGAAGTTAATGCGACGGGGCGAGTGGTTGGCGGGGCGGCCGTTGCGCATGCGCGAGCCGTTCGAGGGACGGAACACGGGCGCATTGTCTTCACGCCGTGAGAGAGGGTTCTCTCGCTGCCCCCGGATGGGACGTGAGCTTGGCTGACGATGCGATTGCTGCTCCTGCCCGTCTGCCACCGTCATTACAGCCGGCCCATTTTTGGCCGCACTGACCGCCGCGCCAGGCTGGTGCTGCTGGGTCGTGCGCTGGGTCGCCTCGAGTCGCGGTATTGGTTCCGCAGTCGAGGAGGCACGGTGGTGGCGCAAGTGGCGGTGCAGTTGCATGCACGAAGCATTCGGCGCGCCGGTTGCATGACGCGTGGGCCTGGGCCTCCATGCTGGGCGTGTTGGGAGTCGGAGAAGCGCGCCCACTTGGCGCGGTTGCATGCCGCCTGCATGGCTGCCCGCCCCTTTCGCCCGTTGGTCTGGGCTAAAGCGGAGGGTCACTTGTAACCGCTGGGCGGTTGTGCGCACCGCGCACGGCGGTTTGGCTTCTTATGCTCTGAGCCGGTTTGCATGACGTGTGGGACCCAGCCCCCGCGCTGCAGGGGAGGACCTTGGAGTGTGTTGGAGAAGACTCAGCCCGCGACGGTCGGGGGCGCGAGTAGGGAGAGTCGCCTTTAAAAGGAGGGTGACCCCCTTTGGAAGGCGACCATGTCTTCGCGCTCCCTTATGCATCGTGTATTTCCACCTTCCAAGCCCCCGGATGGGGGATACCCGTCGTCTTTCCGCCTCATCGTTGGAGGAACGCAACTCCGTGGGAGTTGGTACCTTTCAGCCATCGTTCGGCTTCAAGGATTTTCATCATGCAGCCCGGCTGCACCCCTCCGCCGGCGGTCACCCAAGATGGTGACCTCCAGTTTGACGGTGGGGGAAAGCGAGCCGGGCTGCGGCCTCTGCCCCTCCCTCAGCCTCAAGGATTTTCATCACCAGGGCTGGGGAGGGGAGTGTGCCGAATTGGGGTCGGCCCCTGCGTGGGCAGTGGCCCGCTCCTTCCCTTAGTGATCGGAGGGAAGGGCGGTCGTCGTCCGTGGCGCCGGCAGCTGCAGCGTGCCTGGCTCTCGGGCGCGAGTGGCTTCGGAGCCGCTCGCGGCGCCGGCGTCTGCCATGGCAGCTGGAAGAGGTTCTTCCGCCGACGAGTTAGCCAGGGCCGCCCGCGGACCGACCTCCAACTCTACAGCCTTCTGCCCGTCCTTGCCTCACGAGTTTGGGCATGGGTGGGGGCCTCTTGGCAGCAGCATCCGCCCTGAGGTCAGTGCTGCCGCTGTTCGGCCCCCCAGAGCAGAAGTCGTCGTCGTCGCCGCTCCTGGAGCGGGCGACGGCGCGCCGTTCGTCGGTCTTCCGTTGCTCCGCAGGCCCTCCCCCATCGAGTGGGGTTGTTCGTACCTGCGGAGGTGGAACCGGAGTTCTGTTTATAACGGCACTTTGAATGTCAGTGTTTTTGTTCATTGTGGCTGTCGAGGCCTGAACATGTATGTAAATTTGGCACGGAGCCGTGTTTTTTCCTCATTTTCGGGCACTAAGACTCGCCTGTTGGTTGTCTGAATCGCTTCACCAAGCGTGAGTCGCCCCGTGTCAAGGTGACGAGTGAGGTATCCGTATCCCGAAGGCGTAGGAGTCCCTCGGCTCGGTCAGCCTTGTTGTCCGAGGCTCCTCTAGCTTAGTTAAAGGGACCCCTTGGCCGCTCTTGGATGAGCCGAGGCCAGGGGTAGCGGTATCAGCATGAACAGGGGCAGAGTTGGCTCGAAATGAAACCTGGTTGGCCGGAGCCTAGCCGGGTCGTCCGTTAGCGGGACCGACGCCGGAGTTGACCAGCCGAGGCCTCGGGTCGGGCTGACGTCCTTGGAGGACGGCTGGCCGAGGCCCCGGGGTGATCGGCCGAGCCGCCTGCTCGGGCCGGGTTCCCGGAGAAGATCCTGGCAGCGATTGCCCGGGCGTGGCGATGACGTCGTCCTTTAGAGTGGAGATCCTTGGACCGCGTCGCCGTCCGAGGCTAGGTCGGACCTCGCCGAAGGTGTCGTCGATGCCGAGGGTGTTGCTGCCCCCTTCCAGCGTCAAGACCCGAGCCTGCAGGATCGGATTGTCTTGTAGCGTGTGTCTCCTGCGGTCGCCGAGGCCAGAACACACCCTCGTTGTGTTGTAAAGTTGCGTCTCTTTTCCTCTTGTTTCGAGTATCTGGACTTTTTTGTCGGTAACAGGGATGTTTGTGCGAGCGAGAGTTGCTTCTCGCGGAAGGTGATGAGTGAGGTATCCGTATCCCAGAGGCATAGGAGTCCCTCGGCTCGGTCGGCCTTGCCGCTTACGTGCACTATTACCCATCCATGGGGCTCTGTTACCGACCCAGTCGAGAAGGCTCAAAGGATCGCTTCGGCAGAAGAGCTTCCGAACGTGAAGACTTGTTCGGTCCGCGGAATCACTTATCCGAACGTGAGTTACTTATCGCAGAAGGTGATGAGTGAGGTATCCGTATCCCGGAGGCGTAGGAGTCCCTCGGCTCGGTCAGCCTTGGCTGCTTACATGTACTCCGTCGTTTTCAGGATCCGCTTTTCGAAGTAGTCAAAAAGCACGAAAGATATTCTGGCAGAAAAGATCTTTCTTCGAGGAAAATTTCGACGCAGAGGGGGTTCCCCCCCTTTTAGCCCCCGAGGGAGGGTCGGGCTTTGTCGAGGCGAGGCCGACCCTTCCTTGATGACTAAACTTTGCGTGGGTGCGAGGTATATGAACAACTTGAAAACATCTTAATGGTAGAAGCGACGTAGCTGTTGGATGTTCCAAGCGTTGTCGTAGACCTCGCCTTGACTGTTGGCCAGCTTGTACGTTCCGGGCTTCAGAACCTTGGCGATGACTGTTGGAGCGAAGGCAGGAACGCCACCCTTCGCCCGAAGTCTCCACCGCTTAGCCCCTGCCCGGACAGACAAAGCAGGCAGGGACACCCTTCGCTCGATTCGGAACCAGACGAAGACCTGCGGCGACGCCTCCCCGCGGCGCAGCCTCGTTCAGCTCGGAGGCCCGCACGAGATCCGGCCCATTGTAACGGGCCCTGCGTGGCCGCGATTGTGTTACGGGCCTAATTTGTAAAGGCATACTTGTAATTACAGCTTGTAACCCTGCTTTATGGGAATATTCTAGGGATAAACTAGGCACCTGAGGGCACATGCGTCCTTAGCTCGAGGCGTCGTGCACTCGGGTACCTATAAATAGCCCCGCACAGTGCCCGTGAGAGGCCAGATTAACAGAGCTTTTACCACACCACGTAGTGCCCTGTTGCCATCTCCATTCACTCGTGTTGGATTCCCCTTGCTGACCCAGAGCAAGTTCCAACATTTGGCGCCCACCGTTCGTGCGACGAAACAACCACCCGCGATGGCACCCAAGAGAGCTAACCCGAAGTCTGACGAGGCTGCGAAGGCAGCACTGCTCGCCGCAAGAAAGGGCAAGGCCCTCGCCCTCACCCAATCCACCCACCAAGAAGCCACTGAAGATGACACCCTCCGCACCTGCGACCCTGAGGGACAACCCTCAGGCCTCGCACCCCCCTCAGACTTCGCACCACCGGAGGGCGCGGACCTCGCCGAGGACGGTGAGGTCCTCGGCGTCTCAACAGAAGAACAGCTACAGCTGCGCGCCCTGCGCCTCAAGAACCGCAACCTCCAGAGGCAGAAGGAGATACTGGAGGCCAAGCGCCAGCGTGTGTCCGCGCTCGCCAAAGTGCGGCAGATGATACGCGACGAAGAGCACAAGGCCCAGGAACTCGAGCGGGAGATTGCGCTGATACAGCGCGAAGGCCACCTCGCCCCGCGGCACGAGTCATCCCTCCAGCAGCGCACACAAAACGAAGATACACGCGAAGGCTACCCCGGCCTGCCGCAAGGGCCATCCCTGCAACATCGCGCGCATCCGGAGGACCCGCGTTTCCCACAGCGCGACGCCACTTTCCCGCACGCCGCGCCATTCCAAGGGGTCAATTATCTCGATGAGCGAAGTCCCCTGGCGCCTCACCTGCAAGTGGCACCGTGGCCAGCTAATTTCCGGGCTGGGACTTACCCCAAGTACAACGGCAGCACCGACCCGGCTCAATACATAATGAGTTACCAGGTCGCCGTCGCATCGTCCGGGGGGGACGACGCCACAATGGCGAAGTCCTTCATCATCGCCCTCGAGGGACCCGCACTCACCTGGTTCACCAGACTGCCTCCGCTGTCCATCGATTCCTGGAGAAGTCTCCGGGACAAGTTCCTCCTCAACTTCCAAGGGTACCGCCCGGACACCGACGCCCTGGCCGAGCTCTCGCTCTGCAAGCAGCTAGAGAAGGAGACCCTGAGGGAATATTACCGCAAATTCCTGACACTCAAGTCACAGCTACCCTCAGTCGATGACCAGATTGCCATCCACTATGCTATCAGTGGTCTTCGCGCTGGCGTCTTTTACAGCCACTGCATCAGAGATCCGCCGAAGAACCTCCAAGAGTTATACCAGCTGTTTGAAAAGTACGCCAGATCCGAGGAGCTCCACCAGCGCAAGATTGAGTCCCAGCGGAAGCCAAAAGATGCTCCACAGTCCAGCCGCACGTGGACAAGGACTCCGCAACCAGACTCCGGTCGAGATGGCCGCGGCCAGCAGCAAGTGCACAACATTGCCAACCAGCAGCCGGCCGCTGACCCCCTTCGTCGCCAGGAATATCCCCCCCAGGGCCGCGGAAGTGGAACTCGCGGCAGGGGCCGAGGGCGTGCGCAGCCACCCCCTCCACCGCGCCGATTTTACTGCCTTTTCCATGGCGAAGACTGCGCCCACCAAACCAAAGACTGCCCCGAAGTGAAGGCCACCAGAGACAGAATGGCGAGGGCGCAGCCAGCCGACAATCCCAGAATTGTCGCGCACAATTACCAGCCACCCCCCACCATATATCCACGCTCCCGCCCCGCATCCACCGCACCACGCTTACCAACATCATCAGGAAGTACAAATCGTACATCCTCCGCCTCCACCACCACACCAACAACAACAAAACATCCCCCATGCCCCAAAGCAGGAAGACTTCGCCGATCAACCTTATCGCGGAGTCATTCATATGATAACTGGGGGGTCCAGCACTGACTTCGACACCAAGCGGCAGAAGCGGGACCACTACCGCATCATCAACCATGTCGCCGTCACTGGCCCAGTCGTACAGACGAAGTGGTCCCACGTACCGCTAACCTTCGACGCACGAGACGTCGACCTGCGCAGCGCCCCCCACATCGACGCTATGGTTATCAATTGCAGCGTGGCGGGCTGGGACCTACACAAAGTCCTAGTTGACAACGGCAGTCAGGCAGACATCATCTTCCTCCACGCTTTCGACCGCATGGGCATAAGCCACAGTCTGCTCAAGCCTTCGGACAACCCGTTGTACGGTTTCGGCGGCAAGGGCACCTTTCCCGTCGGCAAAATAGAGTTGCCCCTCTCCTTCGGTGTAGCACCCAATGCCCGAAGTGAACAGGTGACTTTTGACATTGTGGATATGGTATATCCGTACAACGCCATCATGGGTCGGGGCTCCATCAATAAGTTTGAAGCTGCCATCCACGGACTGTATTTGTGCATGAAGATACCAGGCCCACTAGGCGTAATTACAGTCTACGGCAACCAGCAGACAGCGCGCAACATAGAGCGGGACTTCGTGCCTGGTCAGAGGAACGTGCACTGTCTCACGACACAGTGCGAGGTCCCCGCGCCCGCCAGCTCAACCGACAAACAGCACGACAAGGCTCAGTTGCAGAGTCAGGATGGGACCAAGACTGTCCCCCTCGATCAGGCCACGCCCAAGCAGACAGTCACTATCAGCGAAGACCTTACTTCGCATGAAGAAGAGAAGCTCCTCTGCTGCCTGGTCAAGAATAAAGATGTCTTCGCCTGGTCCGCCCTCGACCTGGTTGGAGTCAGCCGATCCATAATCGAGCACAGTTTGGGAATTGACCCCTCGGTGCGACCAAGAAAGCAAAGGCTTCGCAAAATGTCCGACGAAAAGACAGAGGCCGCCAAGGCGGAGGTGCACCGCCTCCTAGAGGCTAAATTCATTGAGCCAGTGGCTTACCCCACATGGCTCTCCAATGTTGTAATGGTGCAGAAAAAAAGTGGAAAATGGCGGATGTGCATAGACTTCACCAGTCTCAATAAGGCCTGCCCAAAAGACAATTTCCCGTTGCCACGGATCGACAAAATAGTCGATAGCGCGGCCGGATGCGAGGTCATGTCTCTCCTCGACTGCTTCTCCGGCTATCACCAGATATACATGAAGGCGGAAGACAAGGCTAGCACCAGCTTTATAACACCCTTCGGCACTTATTGCTTCATCAGAATGCCGGAGGGTCTCAAGAATGCCGGGTCCACCTTCTCCAGACTCACCAAGACAGTACTCGAAGGGCAGGTCGGCAGAAATATATTTACATATGTGGACGACATCGTCGTCGCCAGCAGAAATAAGGAGGACCATCTCGCCGATCTGGCCGAGACTTTCGCAAACATGCGAGATGCACGACTCCGCCTAAACCCGGAAAAGTGCGTTTTCGGTGTTCGCCAGGGCAAGATATTGGGCTACCTGGTGTCACACCGCGGCATCGAGGCCAACCCAACCAAGATCCAGGCCATCATCGACATGTCGCCTCCGCAGTCCGCCAGGGACGTCCAGCGTCTGACAGGAAGATTGGCCGCTCTCAACAGATTCATCTCCAGGTCGGCCGAGCGAAGTCTTCCTTTCCTCAAAACTCTCCGCGGCGCAAAAGACTTCGCCTGGGGGCCGGAGCAAGCAGCGGCCTTCGCCTCATTAAAACAGTACTTAACGGAGCTGGCCATCCTCACGAGCCCCGACTCCTCGCTCCCCCTATTGCTCTACGTCGCGGCTTCGCCGCACGCAGTCAGCGCGGCACTAGTGCAGGAGCAGACAGTCGAAGGCGCTGTCAGACAGTGCCCTGTTTATTACGTCTCCGAGGTCCTGACACCGTCCAAGTGCAACATGACAGAGCTGGAGAAGATCGCCTATGCAGTTGTCATGTCCTCGCGCAAGCTGCGCCACTACTTTGAAGCATTTAAGGTCCGCGTCACCTCAGACAGGGGGCTCGGCGAACTGTTCAGAAACCCGGAGGCATCGGCGAGGATCGCCAAGTGGGCAGCCGAACTCTCCGGCTACCACATCAGCTTCGAGCCCAGGACAGCCATCAAATCGCAAGTCCTGGCAGACTTCGTCGTCGACTGGACCGGGCCAGTAACACAGCCGGACCCGACCACAGAGAGGGCCTTGACGATCCATTGCGACGGTGCATGGTGCCATGCGGGGGCAGGCGTCGCTGCAATCATAACATCACCAGTCGGGGTCAAGCACAGATATGCAGCACGACTCAGCTTCAATCTGGAATCCGACAGATGCACCAATAATATAGCAGAATACGAAGCAGTCATCCTCGGCCTCCGCAAGCTAAGGGCCCTCGGAGTCACCACTTGCATCATCAAAACAGACTCCAAAGTAGTTGCCGGCCAGGTCGAGAAAGACTACACAGCCAAGGACCCCGCACTCATGCAGTACCTCGCGGCCATCAGAAGTCTCGAGAGGCAGTTCAAGGGGTTCACTGTGCAGCACGTGGACCGGGCCAAGAATGAGGAGGCCGACGCATTGGCCAAGGCCGCGGCCAGGGGCGAAGCCATGCCCTCCGACGTGTTCTTCCACATCATCGGCACGCCAGCAGTCCGGAGCCCCGAAGGGCTCCAAATAACCAATGACAGCGAGGGCCACCGTACAGTTAACCTCATCATGACCGAAGACTGGCGAGCACCCATTACCCTGTTCTTGCAGGGGTATTATCACCCAGCCGACATCAGTGAGGCCAAGCGCCTCAGACATCGAAGCCGAGACTTCGCTCTGATTAAAGACCAACTCTACAAAAAAGGGATCAGTCAACCAATGCTCAAGTGCGTCACCGAGGCCGAAGGCATGCAGATTCTACGTGAAGTCCACAGCGGCACGTGCGGCTCGCACGCGGGGCCGCGAGCCCTAGCTGCTAAGGTGATCCGCCAGGGTTTTTATTGGCCCGCAATGATTTGTGCCGCGAATCGGGTCACTCGGTCCTGCGAAGCCTGCCAGAAGTTCTCTCCTCGGTCAGGCGGCCCTTCGCAGTATACAAAACTGATCGCCCACACATGGCCTCTCCAGCGCTGGGGTCTCGACATTGTTGGACCCCTGCCCACCGCTCAGGGGAACCTTAAGTTCGCCTTCGTCGCGGTCGAGTACTTCACCAAATGGATCGAGGCACGGGCTGTCTCCACAATAACATCAAAGACTGCCCAAAAATTCTTCTGGCAGAACATCGTTTGCCGCTTCGGAGTACCGTCCGAATTAACAGTCGACAACGGCAAGCAGTTTGATAACCAAAACTTCAAGGATTTTTGTTTCTCCATTGGCACCAAGCTTGCCTTCGCATCAGTCTATCATCCGCAGTCCAACGGGGTCGTAGAGCGCGCCAATGGGAAAATCTTCACAGCCATCAAAAAAATGCTCCTCGATGAAAAAAAGGGCAGATGGAGCGATTTTTTACCTGAGGCAGTCTGGGCACTAAACACGACTGAGTGCAGGGCGACCGGGTTTACTCCCTTCCGTCTCTTATACGGATCGGAGGCCATGACCCCGCAAGAAATAAAGCACGGGTCCCCGCGAACAGTCCCGTCAGCCGTCCCAGATGTGGACGAGCCAACTTCAAAGGACCTCATCGACGGAGACCGTGTCTTCGCCCTGCAGGCCCTGAACAAGTATCAAGCCCAGACCAAAGCATGGCGCGACCATTCAGTCACCCCGAGGGAGTTCAGCGAGGGGGACCTCGTACTCATTCGAACAGCTCGGACGGAGTCCAAGGGCAAGCTGGAGCCCAGGTGGGAGGGCCCTTTCATCGTCAAGACAAAAGCTTCCCCCAGCGCTTACAGGCTCACAACGCCAACCGGCGAGGACCTGGAGCACTCCTGGAACATAGACAACCTCCGCAAATTTTTTGTTTGATTCCTCAGGGCTGTCTTCGCCCTTGTAATTCCCAAGAACAATCTTGCACCGGCCGCACTCTTTTCCTCCCGGGGGGTGAGGTTTTTAACGAGGCGGAGCCATGTAATACATACGTAAAAAATCCCCCGCAAAAAGACATGCGTCGAAAAAGACCGCGATGACGGTCTTCGGCATTCGACCACCATGAGGTCACCGCGAGGCTAAGCGCTAACTACCCTCGCGTGCGACAAATCCGCACAGAAGTCGCCTAAGGGTGCAGCCGGATTAGCACAACAAGTGCGGAAAAAATCTAAGTCTATCGCGAAGACTATCCGCGCAGAAGTCGCCTAAGGGTGCAGCCGGATTAGCACAACAAGTGCGGAAAAAATCTAAGTCTATCGCGAAGACTATCCGCGCAGAAGTCGCCTAAGGGTGCAGCCGGATTAGCACAACAAGTGCGGAAAAAATCTGAGTCTATCGCGAAGACTATCCGCGCAGAAGTCGCCTAAGGGTGCAGCCGGATTAGCACAACAAGTGCGGAAAAAATCTGAGTCTATCGCGAAGACTATCCGCGCAGAAGTCGCCTAAGGGTGCAGCCGGATTAGCACAACAAGTGCGGAAAAAATCTGAGTCTATCGCGAAGACCATCCGCGCAGAAGTCGCCTAAGGGTGCAGCCGGATTAGCACAACAAGTGCGGAAAAAATCTAAGTCTATCGCGAAGACTATCCGCGCAGAAGTCGCCTAAGGGTGCAGCCAGATTAGCACAACAAGTGCGGAAAAAATCTAAGTCTATCCGTGAAGGGGTCGCTTTAAAAGTGCAGCCGGATTAGCACGACGAACGCGAAAAAACCGAAGACTATCTGTGCAGAAGACACTGGAGGGTACACCTGGACTAGCACGACAACGACTGAAACGACAACATCAAACCACCCACGCCAAGACCAACTACAATCAAGCCAACACAGCGCAACAAAACAAATCAGTAAGCACAAAACGCCTTCGCACACACACATGCACGCGAGGGCGCACAATTCCACCATACAAGCCTCTACATACACAAGCGAGGGCACCACACTCTACATCGGCTCAACCTTAGGAATAATTCCCATCTCCCTATAATTAAATAACATTATCCTGAGCTCCTCACCCGCAAAAAGACTCCGCAGCTCCCCTTCACCTACACTCTCGGCGGTCGGCAGAGACAACAGTTCCCGCCGACCAGCCCCACTCACACGAAGCCGAGACCGCTCCTCCGCGCTAACCCTACGTTTTGCTACCGCCCTTCGTCGACGGCGCCCGGTGCTAGGGCCTGGCGCGTCCGGCGCGTCCGCGGCGTGTGGCGAAGCCTCCGCCGCCGCCACGTCCAAGGCCGCAAAATAATCCAAGTCCTCCTCCGACGACTCCTCAGTCCACTCAACCGAGCTCCCGGAGTCGGCAAAATCAAAAAACTCAGATGCAGACTCACTACATTCATTACCATCTTCTGCGGTCGAAGCCGCCAAAGACTCAGTAGTAGCGGTTGCGTGCGCAGGCCCAAAATCTTGAACCTGCGCAGCAACCAAAATTCAGTACAACATCCAAAATCCCCCAACCCTAAACAACCACTACGCCACCTGCGCGGGCCCTGACGCTGCGGGAGCCTCCGCCGTTGGCTCCGCCGCCTCCGCCGCCATTGTTTCCACCGCCTCCGCCGCGGGGTCTTCGACGGTCGGCGCGGCTGCTTCGAGGGCATCAGGAGCGCCTTCTGTCACCTTCAGGGGCAAGTCTTCAACTGTCGCAGCAGTTGTGGGGGCGCCTGGTGCGTCTTCCGCGGTCTCCGGCGTTGGCTCCGGGTCAGGCAGGGCGCTGTTTAGTGCTCCGAAGTCGTCCACCCGCTCGCCTCGCTCCGCCTAAAACAAAACATACAAAAAGTCAGCAAACACACGCACAGACCACATCTAGCAAACGCCGAACACGCGACAACGTTACCTGAGCCCGCGCAGCCTCGGCCCGCTCCCTGACCACATCACCACCATACAGCCCCCACATCCGGTCATAGAGGGCACCGGCGGACTCCTTCACCACGGGGTCTTCGACCTTATAAATATCTCGCCCAAAATCTTCATCTGCCTGGTCGAAGGCCTCATAGTGCCGGCACCCTTCGCGAGAGAGTGCGTTCATCGCCCCCTCGCAGGTGACCAGGGAAGCGAATGACATTAGCCCCCTCAGGACAGTGGGGAGCTCCTGCAGCTCCTCTTGCACCCATTCCAAACAGCAAAGGCCGGCCTCTCGCTCCGGCACAACGAAGTCACCGGTTCGCGCACCCAGCTCGCGATATGTGGCCATGAGCTGCGTGCGCGTCCGATCGGCTTCCGTTCGCTCCGCGGCTTCGGCCCCCTTCGCGCGGCCCTCCAGAGCGGTGAGCCGCTCCCGCAGGTCTTCGGCGAGCTCCTTGGCAAGTTTGCCTTCCGTCCGTGCCAGCCTGGCCTCCGCCCGCGCGGCCTGCTCCTTGGCGATGGCCTCGTTGGCCTCCCTCCTCTCCCCCACCAGCTGGCGCCGGAGGTCAGCCTTTTCCTTCTCCAGGGCGGCCACCTTGTCCGCCAAGTTACGACACTTGCTGTCGGAGGCGGACTTCTCACGGACAGTGTCAGCGTGCTGCGTCCGAAGTCTCTCGACTTCGGCAGACAAAGCCGCCGTGAGCGCCCCCGACGCAGTTCGGCTGGTGAAGTCAGCCACCTGCAGAGCACATGTAAGGCTTTTGCCATCAAAAAAAAAATAAAATAAAATAAAATAATATATATAATACGCATATATATATATATATATAATAGCGCGGCGGACCTGACTCAGTGCCTCCGCCGCCTGACTCAGCGCCTCCGTCACCCCTTTCAGCCGGCGGGTCGCCGCGCCAGCCTCATCCCTGACCAACGCAAGGGCCGACACCTCGCCTCCGGCGCCAAGGGTCCCGTCCCTCGCCTTCGACGACAGCGCGGCCGTCGCGCTCGCCGCGGCAGGCGCAGCTATAGCAAGCCGGCCCTCGTCCGACCCTGCAACGCATCAATGAGTCAAAAAAAACGGCCGGGTGACTTACCCCCAAGATAATCGTCCACACTGATATCGGTGCCGAAGTCGGCAACGCGTCTGCCCGGCGGCGGCGACGTTCGAGCCGCCTTCGAAGCCTCCGCCACTCCGCTGGCCGGCGGCACCCCCTTCGTCAGTTTGGAGACTCCGGCGCCCGCCGTTGTCTCCGGCGCCTTGCTAGGTGCAGAGGCGCCCGCCTTCGCCGCCAGCGGCGGCTTGCCTCCGCTGGAGGCCGTAGCCTTCGCCGGTCCCCGCTGCCTTTTCGGCCGGGCTTCGGGAATTCTGACAGTCGCCTGGCGTTTTTGCGCCGCCCCTCGGCGATCCTTGTCCATCACTGCCCACACAACAGCACCGATATTTCGCCCGTAAGGAAAAACTCTCCACTGATGAACCATACGAGATGTAAAACAGTCTTCCTCAGCCGCGCAGGGGATAGGAACATTTCTAGGCCAGCAGCCCCCGGTAACCCTCAGCATCCGAGCCGAAGACTCCCGGAGCTCGGGCGAAGACATCCTCTCCCCCGGGGCCGCACACGTCCTCATTAACTCTCTAGCAAAACTATCAGACACACCAATTCCTCCAACTGCAGTACCTAATTTTCTCTTTTTTGAGGAGGGGGCAGCCGCCAGCGCAGGGTCGCCTCCAGTCTCCACCGCCGGCTTCTTCCCACGGCGGTCCACTTCGTCTTGACCAGGGTAGCCGTCGTACGGCAATTGATTTAATTCGAAGACCCTGTTCAGACGTTCATTTGACCCGCGAATATCGAAGCTGCGCTGGCCCTCCGTCCTCGCCACGTACCGCCCCACGAGCCGCACCGCCAAGTCCTCCGTGTCACGCACAAAGGCGGCCGGGTCACGGTTTCGCAAATTCAGAGCGAAGGCAGGACTCCGCACCACCCTTCCTCCGTGAAAAGGCATCTGGCGAGGGCACACTTCGCCCAACGCCCAGCCGTGCGCCAAGGGCCAGACCCCGTACGCCACGAACTCTTCAACTAAATCACGACCACTGCTCTGGCCGGCGGCGCACCGAAGGGCCCCTTCGTCTGCATCCTCTTCCGCCACTTCAAAAGGCGGATACGCAGAATAATAGTGGGAGCACATCTCAGACACGGGAAGTCCTTCCTGGCCTTCGACAGTAGCCTCAGCAACGTAAAACCAAAATTCATTCCAATTGCCCCACTTGTTGCGGGCGCACGGAACCAACTCCACCACTGGCATTGTGGTCTTGCCGGTCTTCGGCGTGAATGTGCACGACCCGAACTGGGCAACTCCGTCCTCAACCATCCTCTTCTGCCAATGCAAGCAATAATTCTTCGCAAAAACTTCAACCGACGGCTGCCCGCCGTACGAAGTCGTCGCCCAGACATACTTCGCCAGCGCCACCACGGCGTTCGGTGTCAGCTGATGTAGTTGAACGTTGAATCGCCGCAGGACTTCGCCAACAAACCGGTGCGCAGGCAAGCGGAGTCCAGCGACGAAGAACGCCTCAAAAACAACCAACTCACCCTCCGGCTCGGGGACTTCCTCCGTCCCCGGAGCACGGGCGACTCCGCCGCCAAAGTAGCCCAATCGCTGCATATCTTCAATGCGGGCCGACGTCATCCGTGACACTCCAAAATCAACAGAGTCGCCGGCGCGCAGCTCCTCCACCATCACGCCACTCAAAGTCTCCTCAGACGAGGCGTCGGCGGCCGGCGGCGTGGCGTCGGCGGAAGAAGAAGAGGATGGCATTGCTACGTACCGTCGGCGGCGGCGGGCGGTCTGCTTCACGCGAGCCAGAACTCCGACGAGCAAAGGGAGCAGAGGAAGAAGAGGAGCAGAAAGGCGGCGGGCGGCTAGGGTTTTCACGGAGCACGGAAGGCAAGGTTTAAACAGCGCCGACCCCCGCCCCCTTTTATAGGCCGGGCGCGACGCTTCGGGAAACCCGCAATCCAACAGGGCGCGACGCTTCGGAAAACCCGCAATCCAACAGTACGACGTCCATCAACGGTCACATCAAAAACCCCCGCGGAACCACTTCGAGCGAGGGCAGCGTCTCCGCCATCTAGCGACGTCTTCGGCACCAGGTGACTTTGTCGAACTGGTCCCTCGGAGGGCAAATGTTGGAGCGAAGGCAGGAACGCCACCCTTCGCCCGAAGTCTCCACCGCTTAGCCCCTGCCCGGACAGACAAAGCAGGCAGGGACACCCTTCGCTCGATTCGGAACCAGACGAAGACCTGCGGCGACGCCTCCCCGCGGCGCAGCCTCGTTCAGCTCGGAGGCCCGCACGAGATCCGGCCCATTGTAACGGGCCCTGCGTGGCCGCGATTGTGTTACGGGCCTAATTTGTAAAGGCATACTTGTAATTACAGCTTGTAACCCTGCTTTATGGGAATATTCTAGGGATAAACTAGGCACCTGAGGGCACATGCGTCCTTAGCTCGAGGCGTCGTGCACTCGGGTACCTATAAATAGCCCCGCACAGTGCCCGTGAGAGGCCAGATTAACAGAGCTTTTACCACACCGCGTAGTGCCCTGTTGCCATCTCCATTCACTCGTGTTGGATTCCCCTTGCTGACCCAGAGCAAGTTCCAACAATGACGAAGGGCCCCTCCCAGGGGGGCGTGAGCTTGTGCCGCCCTCGGGCGTCTTGTCGCAGCCGAAGCACCAGGTCGTCCACCTAGAGGTCTCGGGACCGGACCCCTCGGGCGTGGTAGCGTCGCAGGGACTGCTGGTACCGCGCCGAGTGTAGTAAGGCCTTGTCCCGAGCCTCCTCGAGCTGGTCCAGCGAGTCTTCTCGGCTAGCTTGGTTGCTTTGATCGCTGTAGGCCCTCGTCCTCGGGGAGCCGTATTCCAGGTCTGTGGGCAAGACGGCCTCGGCCCCGTAGACTAGGAAGAACGGCGTGAAGCCGTGGCTCGGCTCGGCGTTGTCCTCAAGCTCCAGACCACCGAGGGGAGTTCCTTCATCCATCGCTTGCCGAACTTGTTGAGGTCGTTGTAGATCCGAGGCTTAAGCCCTTGTAGAATCATGCCGTTGGCACGCTCTACTTGCCCATTTGACATGGGATGAGCCACGGCGGCCAAGTCCACCCGGATGTGGTGATCCTCGCAGAAGTCCAAGAACTTTCTGCCGGTGAACTGGGTGCCGTTGTCGGTGATGATGGAGTTCAGGTCCCCGAAGCGATGGATGATGTTGGTGAAGAACGCCACCGCCTGCTCGGACCTGATGATGTTCAGAGGTCGGACCTCGATCCACTTGGAGAATTTGTCGATGGCGACCAGCAGGTGCGTGTAGCCCCCGGGTGCCTTCTGCAAGGGGCCGACGAGATCCAGACCCCACACTGCGAAAGGCCAGGTGATGGGTATCGTCTACAGAGCCTGAGCGGGCAGGTGGGTCTGCCTCGCGTAGAATTGACACCCTTCGTAGGTGCGGACAATTCTAGTGGCGTCGGCCACCGCCGTCGGCCAGTAGAAGCCTTGTCGGAAGGCATTCCCGACAAGGGCTCGAGGCGCTGCATGATGGCCGCAAGCCCCCGAGTGTATCTCTCGCAGGAGTTCCTGACCTTCGGCGGCGGAGATGCATCGTTGGAGGATGCCAGAGGGGCTGCGGTGGTAGAGCTCCTTCTCATCGCCCAGCAAGACGAACGACTTGGCGCACCGCGCCACCCGCCGAGCCTCGGCTCGGTCGAGGGGTAGCTCTCCTTGGTGGAGATATTGCAGGTACGGGGTCTGCCAGTTTCGATCAGGCGTGGCCCCGCTTCGCTCCTCCTCGACGTGCAGTGCTTCACCCTCGGGGGCCGAGGGTACCTCGGGCCGAACCGAGGGCGCCTCGAGCCGAGCTGAGGGTGCCTCGGGCTGTGCCAAGGGTACCTCGGGCTGGGCCGAGGGTGCCTCGGGCTGTGCCGAGGGTACCTCGGGCTGGGTCGAGGGTACCTCGGACTGGGCTGAGGGCGCCTCAGGCTCGGGCGTGTCGTCGATCTTGACGGAGGGTTGATGCAGATCCCAGGAGAAGACGTCTGGGGGAACCGTTGTTCGCCCCGAGGCTATTTTAGCCAGCTCGTCCGCAGTCTCGTTGTAGCGCCGAGCGATGTGGTTGAGTTCGAGCCCGTAGAACTTGTCCTCCAAGCGCCGAACCTCATCGCAGTAGGCCTCCATCTTCGGGTCGCGGCAGTGGGAGTTCTTCATAACTTGGTCGATGATGAGATGCGAGTCACCGCGGGCGTCGAGGCGTCGGACCCCTAGCTCGATGGCGATCCGCAACCCGATGACCAGAGCCTCATACTCAGCCACATTGTTGGACGCCGGGAAATGGAGGCGTAGCACATAGCGTATGTGTTTCCCGAGGGGCGAGATGAAGAGTAGGCCTGCGCCGGCCCCCGTCTTCATCAACGACCCGTCGAAAAACATGATCCAGAGTTCCGGTTGGATCGGAGCCGTCGGTAGCTGGGTGTCGACCCATTCGGCCACGAAGTCCGCCAAGACCTGGGACTTGATGGCCTTCCGAGGGGCGAACGAGATTGTCTCGCCCATGATTTCCACCACCCACTTTGCAATCCTACCCGAGGCCTCTCGGCACTAGATGATCTCCCCCATGGGGAAGGATGACAGCACAGTTACCGGATGAGACTCGAAGTAGTGTCGCAACTTTTGCCGCGTCAGGATCACTGCATACAACAGCTTCTGAACTTGTGGGTAGCGGATCTTGGTTTCGGACAGTACCTCGCTGATGAAGTAAACTGGCCTCTGAACAGGCAATGCATGCCCCTCTTCTTGCCTCTCGACCACAATCGCGGCGCTAACCACCTGGGTGGTCGCGGCGACGTAGACCAAGAGGGCTTCTCTGGCAGCTGGAGGCACCAAGATAGGCGCCTTTGTGAGGAGCGCCTTCAAGTTCCCGAGAGCTTCCTCGGCCTCAGGGGTCCAAGTGAAGCACTCGGCCTTCCTTAAGAGGCGGTACAGAGGTAGACCTCTTTCGCCGAGGCGTGAGATGAAACGGTTCAGAGCCGCGAGACATCCCATGACCCTCTATACGCCTTTCAAGTCCTTGATGGGCCCCATGCTGGTGACGGCTGCGATCTTCTCCGGGTTGGCTTCGATGCCCCGCTCGGAGACGATGAACCCCAAGAGCATGCCTCGGGGCACCCCGAAGACACACTTCTCGGGATTGAGCTTGACGCCTTTCGCCTTGAGACATCGGAATGTCACTTCAAGGTCGGAAAGGAGGTCGGAAGCTTTCCTCGTCTTGACTACAATGTCATCGACGTAGGCCTCGACCGTGAGGCCAATGTGTTCGCCGAACACATGGTTCATGCACCGCTGGTACGTCGCGCCCGCATTCCTCAAGCCGAACGACATGGTGACATAGCAGTACATGCCGAAGGGTGTGATGAAACAAGTCGCGAGCTGGTCGGACTCTTTCATCCTGATTTGATGATACCCCGAGTAGGCATCGAGGAAAGACAGGGTTTCGCACCCAGCAGTGGAATCCACGATTTGATCGATGCGAGGCAGAGGGTAGGGAAACTTCGGACATGCTTTGTTGAGACCAGTGTAGTCTACACACATCCGCCATTTCCCCCCTTTCTTTCTCACAAGCACAGGGTTGGCAAGCCATTCGGGATGGAATACCTCTTTGATGAACCCTGTCGCCATTAGCTTGTGGATCTCCTCGCCTATGGCTCTGCGCTTCTCCTCGTCGAATCGGCGCAGAGGCTGCTTGACGGGTCGGGCTCCGGCTCGAATGTCCAGCGAGTGCTCGGCGACATCCCTCGGTATGTCGGGCATGTCTGATGGACTCCACGCGAAGACGTCGGCGTTCGCGCGGAGAAAGTCGACGAGCACTGCTTCCTATTTGGGATCGAGCCCGGAGCCGATCCGGATCTGCTTGGAGGCGTCGCCGCTGGGGTCGAGGGGGACGGCCTTAACCGTCTCCACTGGCTCGAAGTTGCCGGCATGACATTTCACGTATGGCACCTCCTTAGAGAGGCTTTCCAGGTCGGCGATGAGGGCCTCGGACTCGGCGAGGGCCTCGGCGTACTCCACGCACTCCATGTCCCATTCGAACGCGTGTTTGTACGTGGGGCCGACGGTGATGACCCCGTTGGGGCCCGGCATCTTGAGCTTCAGGTAGGTGTAGTTGGGGACGACCATGAACTTCGCGTAGCATGGTCTTCCCAGTACCGCGTGGTAGGTTCCTCGGAACCCGACCACCTCGAACGTCAGGGTCTCCCTTCAGAAGTTGGAGGGTGTTCCGAAGCAGACGGGAAGGTCGAGTTGTTCGAGGGGCTGGACGCGCTTCCCGGGAATGATCCCATGGAAGGGCGCAGCGCCTGCTCGGACGGAGGACAGATCGACACGCAGGAGCCCGAGAGTCTCGGCGTAGATGATGTTGAGGCTGCTGCCTCCGTCCATGAGGACCTTGGTGAGCCTGACGTCGCCGATGACGGGGTCGACGACGAGCGGGTATTTCCCCGGGCTCGGCACGTGGTCGGGGTGGTCGGCTTGGTCGAAGGTGATGGGCTTGTCGGACCAGTCTAGGTAGACTGGCGCCGCCACCTTCACCGAGCAGACCTCTCGGCGCTCTTGCTTGCGGTGCCGAGCCGAGGCATTCGCCGCTTGCCCACCGTAGATCATGAAGCAGTCGCGGACCTCGGGGAACTCTCCTGCTTGGTGATCTTCCTTCTTGTCGTCGTCGCGGGCCCTGCCACCCTCCGCGGGTGGCCCGGCCCTGTGGAAGTGGCGCTGAAGCATGACGCACTCCTCAAGGGTGTGCTTCACGGGCCCCTGGTGGTAGGGGCACGGCTCCTTGAGCATCTTGTCGAAGAGGTTGGCACCTCCGGGGGGTTTCCGAGGGTTCTTGTACTCGGCGGCGGTGACAAGGTCCGCGTCGGCGGCGTCGCGTTTCACTTGCGACTTCTTCTTGCCTTTCTTCTTGGAGCCGCGCTGAGTCGACGCCTCGGGAGCATCTTCCGGTGGGCAGCCCTGGGGCTGCTTGTCCTTTCGGAAGATAGCCTCGACCGCCTCCTGGCCGGAGGCGAACTTGGTGGCGATGTCCATCAGCTCGCTCGCCCTGGAGGGGGTCTTGCGACCCAGCTTGCTCACCAGGTCACGGCAGGTGGTGCCGGCGAGGAACGCGCCGATGACATCCGAGTCGGTGATGTTGGGCAGCTCGGTGCGCTGCTTCGAGAATCGCCGGATGTAGTCCCGGAGAGACTCTCCCGGCTGTTGCCGGCAGCTCCGGAGGTCCCAGGAATTCCCGGGGCGCACGTACGTGCCCTGGAAATTGCCGGCGAAAGCTTGGACTAGGTCGTCCCAGTTGGAGATCTGCCCCGGAGGCAGGTGCTCCAACCAGGCGCGAGCGGTGTCAGAGAGGAACAGGGGGAGGTTGCGGATGATGAGGTTGTCATCGTCCGTTCCACCCAGTTGGCAGGCCAGACGGTAGTCTGCGAGCCACAGTTCCGGTCTCGTCTCCCCCGAGTACTTTGTGATAGTAGTCGGGGGTCGGAACCGGGTCGGGAACGGTGCCCGTCCAATGGCCTGGCTGAAGGCGTGCGGATCGGGTGGTTCGGGTGAGGGACTCCGATCCTCCCCGCTGTCGTAGCGTCCCCCACGCCTGGGGTGGTAGCCTCGGCGCACCCTCTCGTCGAGGTGGGCCCGACGGTCGCGGCGATGGTGTTCGTTGCCGAGGCGGCCCGGGGCCGCAGGCGCGGTGTTGCGCGTGCGCCCGGTGTAGACCGAGGCTTCCCGCATGAATCGGGAAGTCGCGGCATGAGGTTCCAAGGGGTACCCCTGCCTTCGAGAGGCAGAGCTCTCGGCCTGTCGGGCAGCAGCGCCTTCCAGGAGATTCTTGAGCTCCCCCTGGATTCGCCGGCCCTCGGTGGTTGATGGCTCCGGCATCGCGCGGAGAAGCATCGCTGTTGCAGCCAGGTTCTGGCCGACCCCACTAGATGCGGGTGGTGGCCTGACCCTGACGTCGTCGGCGACGCGGTGCTGGAAGCCCTGGGGCAGATGACGTATTTCTCCGGCCGGGGGTTGGCCCGCCCATGCCTGCCCATCGTCCCGGCGGATCGGCTCAAGCGCTCCTGCTCCCTCGTCGAGCCTGGCCTGCACCCCGCGGATTTGCTCGAGCTGTGGGTCATGGCCCCCCGCCTGAACGGGGACCACAGCTAGCTCCCGTGGGATGTCAACGTGGGGCACCAGACTAGGGAGATCACCGTCCTCCGGCATGCCGAGATGATTGCCTTCGGAGGGACCCCCTAGATCGACGTGGAAACATTCGCGGCTTGGGCCACAGTCCTCGTCGCCGAGGCTGCGGCTACCGTCGGAACAGTCGGAGAGGCAGTTGTCACATGCGGTCATGAAGTCCCGCATGGCACTGGGGTTGCCAAGTCCAGAGAAATCCCAACAGATGCTGGGCTCGTCGTCTTCCTTGGACCCAGAGGGCCCGTAGGTCGAGACGTCCGTCAGCCGGTCCCAAGGCGACCGCATGCGAAACCCCAGAGGGTTTGGACTCGCCTCTACGAGAGCGCCCGCCAAAGCGAGATCGCTAGGCGGGTTGAGGCTGAATCCAAATGACGTGGGATGGGAATCGGTCGGTACCTCTTGGTCGACGAGCGGCGATAAAGTCACGTCGGGGACTGACTGCACCGTCGTCTCAGGTACGAGGGTGACGTCCAGCAAGCTTTCCGCGAGCGTGCTGGCGTCGTCCGCTTGCTCGGGATTGGCGTGTCGCAGGGAGACGGCGCTCGTCTTCGTCTCAAGCGCGAAGTCGATACCCTGTGCGCCCCCCGTTGGGGTGCCGGCGCTGTCGACTCGCTCGACAGCCGACGAGGCGCTGCCTCCTGCTTGGCCTTAGTTGCCCAGCCTTCCCCTCCGTCGACGAGGAAGAGGGCGGGACGAGCTCGAAGGTTGTTCTTCCACCACGCAGGGAAGACGTCGTCGATTCCGCCGCCGGCGGGCGGGCTGTTGGTCGCCATTGTCATTGTCACGCGGCGGTGGAAGGAGTATCATGTCATAGCTGCCGTCGAGGGACATGAACTCAAGACTCCCGAAACGGAGCATCGTCCCGGGTTGGAGAGGTTGCTGGAGACTGCCCATCTGGAGCTTGACGGGAAACTGTTCGTCAACACGCAGTAGGCCCCTACCTGGCGCGCCAACTGTCGGCGTTTCGAGACCGGGGGGTCCCTGGGCCGACGAGTGAATGTCGCCGCGTGCCCTAGCCCAGATGGGTCGAGCGCGAGGGCGAGCGCGAAGGGGGGAGAGCGAGGCGGCCGGAGACCGGCGTGAGAGAGGTGGGAATCCCGCGGCCTTCGTGTTCGTCCCGCGCCCAGGTCGGGTGCGCTTGCAGTAGGGGGTTACAAGCGTCCACGCGGGAGAGGGAGCGAGCGGCCCCAAGCGAGCGCCTGTCTCGTCCTCGTCCCCGCGCGGCCAACCCTCTCTAAGAGGGCCCTGGTCCTTCCTTTTATAGGCGTAAGGAGAGGATCTAGGTGTACAATGGGGGGTGTAGCAGAGTGCTACGTGTCTAGCGGAGGAGAGCTAGCACCCTAAGTACATACCGTTGTGGCAGCCGGAGAGATTTTGGCACCCAGCTGGTGTGATGTCGTGGCCGTCGGAGGAGCGATGGAGCCTGGCGGAGGGACAACTGTCGGAGTGGTCGAGTCCTTGCTGACGTCCTCTTGCTTCCGTAAGGGGGCTGAGAGCCGCCGTTGTCACAGAGTAAGCGGGGCGCCATCATTGCCTATCTGGCGGAGCGAGCCAGGTGAGACACCGGTCTTGTTCCCTGCGGCCTGAGTCAGCTCGGGGTAGGGTGATGATGGCGCCTCCTGTTGACGTGGCTGGCCTGCGCCCTAGGTTGGGCGATGTGGAAGCTCCTCCGAAGCCGAGGTCGAGTCTGTCTTCCGTGGCCGAGGTCGAGTCCGAGCCCCTGGGTCGGGCGAGGCGGAGTTCGTCGTCTGTAACACCCACTTTGTAAATTGCTAGAAATAATACCAATAGAGAAACAATTTCTCTTTATGTGAGTTTGATCTTTATGCATCATCATATGTGAACACCATGCACAAAAACAAGTAATAAAAAGATATGCTACTAAATCATTGCATCATGCTGAATATTTTATTTTGTGTGTGCATTCTGTGACAATATAAAATAATGAGAAGAATTACAGTGATACCCAAATGGGAATTTAAATTTTGAAAGAAATTCTAGAATTTAGAAGAAAAGAAAATAAATATTATGTGGATAAAAATAAGTACAAAATATATTATTCCTAAACTAGAATGTGAATTTGTAAAATGTACTCAAAGGTGAAACTCACATTCAAATTCAAACTTGATTCAAAATAATCATAAAAGAAAACCAAACAGGAAAAAGAAAAAAAAAAGAAAAGAATAGAAACCTAGCTGGGCCGCAGAAACCCATTTCGGCCCACTCCCTCGTTTCCCCTCTCTCTGCGCGGCCCAGTAACTCCTCCTCACGCTTGCACACGCGCTAATCTGCGGGTCCCGCTTGCAGGCCGTCCGACCCGCGCGCTCGCCTGGTGCTCGGTCACTGGCGTGTGGGCCAACCCAGCCGTGTGCTGTCGCTTGGTCGCTCACTGCTACGTGGGCCCGATCGAGCAGTGCCTTCTTCCCCATGTGATCCGCTCGTAGCACGCCGAACTGATGGAGCGATTCCTCCGCGCGCATCTCAACGGAATCCGCCAATCTCGCGTGGTCAGCGTTCCCGTCCGCCTCACCACGGATTCCGCGATTCCCTGGACTCGGAACCTCGTAGCCGTATAAAACCGAGTCGTCCCTTTTGCATCCGTGGAGTCCTCCATTACCGAGCGCAGAGAGAAGAAAGCGTGTGGCCGCCGTCGATAGGTTTCTGCTGCGCATTTGCCTCCTGCCGTCCGCCCCTTCCGCGGCTTCCACCTATGCCGGGCGCTCTTCACCCGCGCATCCGCCACCACCGGCGGCGCCGAGGGCATCCCCTTCGCTTCTATAGCCGGTAAGGACCCGATTATTTCCGTCTTGTCCTTCTCTATACTTAGAGTTAGCTGGGTTGGCGGGTGGAGGACTGGTACGCTGGGTGGGTGTCTCACCGGTGGTGTGCCGCCATGGGTGCTGAGCTCAGTCGCTTCAGCGGCTGGTGAGGCCAGTCGTGGCTCAGTCGCGGTCCAAATCTGCGACCGACCTGGGGTTGGGGGTGGCTGGGATGGAGAGAGGAGGAAGAAAGGTGATGGGTGATGTAGGGGATGTTCCTTGGACCGTTGATTTCCCCCTGAACGGCTATGATTAGATCCTGCGCTTACCCCTTTGTGCTTTAAATCGTGACCACTGATCTGGAAATCGAAGCCTCCGGTAGTGGATTGGTGAGGGTCGCTGCGGTTCGTCGATCACCGATCCAATGGCCATCATCGAATACCGGGATAGTTAATGGTTGATCTAATCTCAGCCACAGAACTCCAATCCTACGGTTCTGTGCGCGCGATACCCTTTCGCCGTGGCGATTTTGCATAGGAGCCCCTGGGTAAGGCCTGAATCAACCCGCCGTCCATAGTCACTATGCGCTGTGTCTCGGGTTTCTTGTCCCGAGCCCCCTGGACTTTTATTGATTTGACGCCCAGTTCAGAACCTTATAAAACCAGAGAAAATAATTTATAAATGGGTTTTTAATAGGAAAATAATTGCTAGAACTTCAATAATTCATAGAAAATGCATATGAACTCCAAATTAACCCATTTCAGTTCCTAAAATTTTGTAATATTATTCTCTATCACTTATAGTCCGTGTTTTGTCATGAAAACAGTAAGAAAAATAATTTCCCATTTAATCCTGTTTTAAGCACATAAAACCTTTGAAAATTCATAACTTAAAATCTATAACTCCAAAAATTATGATTCCTATTCCTAGGGTTTTATTTTAATGCGTAGATTATTATCATACAGTTTGTTCTTATGTTTGGTGTAATGTTAATTTTGCCTATACAATGTTTGTTTGTATTGCTACGACTAGCGTGAGGTCACGAGTCATCTGAAGATCATCCTGGTATCTGGAATCTCAAGTCCCAGGCAAGTTGTGCCCTTGATCACTTCTTTTTACCCACTCATGTTCTAATTAATCATAATGATCTGCATAGGTTAATTTTGATGGGACCTAATAGGTTACCCTAGTTTGTTTATCCTGAATACCTTGTTTACCCCTGAATCACTTGGGTAGTTCTGCTACTGCTTTATATGGTTTTGGGTTAATATTTCATTATATCTATGTTCCAATTATATTGTTATTTTATTTATGTTCATGACAAGATCATTAAATGTTAATTGGAACATAGAGCTTAACTTGAGAAACACGTGCCACCACAAGGGTTTAATGGGACGCCCTTGGCTGATTAATTAGGAAAGCTAGTGGAAGACTACCTTACCCGAAAGGGGCAAGGGCAGTAGGGGAGTGGTCAGTGTAGGGAGGCCCTCGGGAGGATTTTGCTGCGTTGGCAGTCCTGCAAGGGATTCCTGCTAGGGAGGCCCTCGGGAGGATTTTGCTGCGATAGCGGTCCTGCAAGGGATTCCTGCATTGGAACTTCCTATAAACTGTAGCGGGTTTTCTGAAGCTAGTGGAACTTTGTAAAGGCCTCGTAGTGTTACCCTGCCTCGTCTCCTCGGTAGAGGTGTATGGGAAGTCGCGATCCCTTGGCAGATGGGTAACATGACTTGTGGGTAAAGGGTACCACCTCTGCAGAGTGTAAAACTGGTATACTAGCCGAGCTCACGGTCATGAGCAGCTCAGGACTCTCTGATGATTAAATTATGGAACTTAAATTCAATTTGTCATATGCATTGCATTGCAGGTGATGTTGTTACTTTGTTCTACTACTTAATTGGGTTGGTATTTACTTATACTTAGTAATTGCTAATAAAATTTTGACCAACTTTAAAAGCAATGCTCAGCTCTAACCATCCTCTTTGGTAAGCCTTACACTTCACGTGAGCTCCCACCTTTGGCGAGTTCATGCACATTATTCCCCACAACTTGTTGAGCGATGAACGTATGTGAGCTCACTCTTGCTGTCTCACACCCCCCCCCCACAGGTCAAGAACAGGTACCGCAGGATGAGGCGCTTGGAGGATGCTGCGATGAGTTCGTGAGTGGTCTAGGCCGTCGTCTCCCAGTCAACTTTGGGTTGCTGGACCGTTGTCTCCTTATAATGTAATTATTTATTTAATTTGTATAGAACTCCTGTTATATAGTAAAGATGTGACATTCGATCCTGTGCCACTATACATCATATGTGTGAGACTTGGTCCCAGCATACCTGGTGTTTATGTTCGCGCCTGGGTTTTGGTGCCCCTAAAACCCGGGTGTGACAGAAGTGGTATCAGAGGAATGTTGACTGTAGGACGAAACCTAGATAGAACTAGACAACCATTATCTACTTACCTTTGCTACTCTGATTCTTTTCTAAACTTTTCTTAATCTTTTCTCATCCATTTCCGCTTTACTCTGATTATTCTTACCTTTTCTTTCTAAAGACAAATGTGGATTTCACACTTTGAAATCCTGTTCTTAAAGTGACCTTTAGGAATAGGAGACCCACCCTTAGGAATAAAAACAAAACTATTTTTATTGGTATCTATACGCTTGAGTGCTTGTTCTTATGATACTTGTATGATTTGGATCTTTGATTGAGTGTGATGAGTTGTGGAGTAATGTCCACAATTACATCTGCATATACATATAGAAAAAAATGCTTATAAAATTAACTAGATAAACTAAATTATCCCTCATTAAAGTAGCTAGCCTAACAATATCCATCTCATCTTGAAAGATTCTATCCTAGACTCATAGATCCATCTTATCTTAAAAAGATACTCATCTTATCTTGAAAAGATCTTATGTCGCCTTAGTAGATCTAACTGACCTCAAAGGATTCTACCCTATCCTTATGGATTCATCTTGCCCCAGTAAGCATAATTATTCCACACTAGTGTAACGACCATGATCTAATCCAAATTAATTAGATACTATCTACTCATATCCGATCTAATCTATATCCTATCTAATCTAATACGATCTAATCTAATGTGGTCTACTTAAACAAATTAATAATACTGATAGAAGGGATTAGACCCTACTAACCAGGTATTAACCTAACTTCGCATATTAGACCAACTCAACCATGAGCATAAGAGCTAACCCAACCAATAGAGTCATGATGGATTGCATAATCTTTCTATCCCCACCTAACTTCAAACAAACTTTTGACCTACATCATATAGTCTATCTCATCCATATCTATCTTAACCATATTCCCCAACTACGATGATATACACTCATTGAGACCAAGACCAGAAAAGGACAAGATCAACCTCGTCAAGGAAGGAGAGAAGTCAATTTCAATCTTCGGATGCATTACCATCCAACATGAAGTTCTTCCTTACCATAAACTTTCTTACCCCTGGCTATTCTTGCCCTAAACTATACATCTCTTATATCCTACCTAATAAGTAGCTGGATACCTATGCCCTCCTGATCACCCACTATTGAGTATATAAAACAAATGAGACTAAGGACTTTTGAAACAATTATAGACTAAAAGTTGAATTACAAACTTATTGTATCCCTTTTCTTACAAATCTCGAGGACGAGATTTATTTTAAGGGGGTAGGATTTGTAACACCCACTTTGTAAATTGCTAGAAATAATACCAATAGAGAAACAATTTCTCTTTATGTGAGTTTGATCTTTATGCATCATCATATGTGAACACCATGCACAAAAACAAGTAATAAAAAGATATGCTACTAAATCATTGCATCATGCTGAATATTTTATTTTGTGTGTGCATTCTGTGACAATATAAAATAATGAGAAGAATTACAGTGATACCCAAATGGGAATTTAAATTTTGAAAGAAATTCTAGAATTTAGAAGAAAAGAAAATAAATATTATGTGGATAAAAATAAGTACAAAATATATTATTCCTAAACTAGAATGTGAATTTGTAAAATGTACTCAAAGGTGAAACTCACATTCAAATTCAAACTTGATTCAAAATAATCATAAAAGAAAACCAAACAGGAAAAAGAAAAAAAAAAGAAAAGAATAGAAACCTAGCTGGGCCGCAGAAACCCATTTCGGCCCACTCCCTCGTTTCCCCTCTCTCTGCGCGGCCCAGTAACTCCTCCTCACGCTTGCACACGCGCTAATCTGTGGGTCCCGCTTGCAGGCCGTCCGACCCGCGCGCTCGCCTGGTGCTCGGTCACTGGCGTGTGGGCCAACCCAGCCGTGTGCTGTCGCTTGGTCGCTCACTGCTACGTGGGCCCGATCGAGCAGTGCCTTCTTCCCCGTGTGATCCGCTCGTAGCACGCCGAACTGATGGAGCGATTCCTGCGCGCGCATCTCAACGGAATCCGCCAATCTCGCGTGGTCAGCGTTCCCGTCCGCCTCACCACGGATTCCGCGATTCCCTGGACTCGGAACCTCGTAGCCGTATAAAACCGAGCCGTCCCTTTTGCATCCGTGGAGTCCTCCATTACCGAGCGCAGAGAGAAGAAAGCGTGTGGCCGTCGTCGATAGGTTTCTGCTGCGCATTTGCCTCCTGCCGTCCGCCCCTTCCGCGGCTTCCACCTATGCCGGGCGCTCTTCACCCGCGCATCCGCCACCACCGGCGGCGCCGAGGGCATCCCCTTCGCTTCTATAGCCGGTAAGGACCCGATTATTTCCGTCTTGTCCTTCTCTATACTTAGAGTTAGCTGTGTTGGCGGGTGGAGGACTGGTACGCTGGGTGGGTGTCTCACCGGTGGTGTGCCGCCATGGGTGCTGAGCTCAGTCGCTTCAGCGGCTGGTGAGGCCAGTCGTGGCTCAGTCGCGGTCCAAATCTGCGACCGACCTGGGGTTGGGGGTGGCTGGGATGGAGAGAGGAGGAAGAAAGGTGATGGGTGATGTAGGGGATGTTCCTTGGACCGTTGATTTCCCCCTGAACGGCTATGATTAGATCCTGCGCTTACCCCTTTGTGCTTTAAATCGTGACCACTGATCTGGAAATCGAAGCCTCCGGTAGTGGATTGGTGAGGGTCGCTGCGGTTCGTCGATCACCGATCCAATGGCCATCATCGAATACCGGGATAGTTAATGGTTGATCTAATCTCAGCCACAGAACTCCAATCCTACGGTTCTGTGCGCGCGATACCCTTTCGCCGTGGCGATTTTGCATAGGAGCCCCTGGGTAAGGCCTGAATCAACCCGCCGTCCATAGTCACTATGCGCTGTGTCTCGGGTTTCTTGTCCCGAGCCCCCTGGACTTTTATTGATTTGACGCCCAGTTCAGAACCTTATAAAACCAGAGAAAATAATTTATAAATGGGTTTTTAATAGGAAAATAATTGCTAGAACTTCAATAATTCATAGAAAATGCATATGAACTCCAAATTAACCCATTTCAGTTCCTAAAATTTTGTAATATTATTCTCTATCACTTATAGTCCGTGTTTTGTCATGAAAACAGTAAGAAAAATAATTTCCCATTTAATCCTGTTTTAAGCACATAAAACCTTTGAAAATTCATAACTTAAAATCTATAACTCCAAAAATTATGATTCCTATTCCTAGGGTTTTATTTTAATGCGTAGATTATTATCATACAGTTTGTTCTTATGTTTGGTGTAATGTTAATTTTGCCTATACAATGTTTGTTTGTATTGCTACGACTAGCGTGAGGTCACGAGTCATCTGAAGATCATCCTGGTATCTGGAATCTCAAGTCCCAGGCAAGTTGTGCCCTTGATCACTTCTTTTTACCCACTCATGTTCTAATTAATCATAATGATCTGCATAGGTTAATTTTGATGGGACCTAATAGGTTACCCTAGTTTGTTTATCCTGAATACCTTGTTTACCCCTGAATCACTTGGGTAGTTCTGCTACTGCTTTATATGGTTTTGGGTTAATATTTCATTATATCTATGTTCCAATTATATTGTTATTTTATTTATGTTCATGACAAGATCATTAAATGTTAATTGGAACATAGAGCTTAACTTGAGAAACACGTGCCACCACAAGGGTTTAATGGGACGCCCTTGGCTGATTAATTAGGAAAGCTAGTGGAAGACTACCTTACCCGAAAGGGGCAAGGGCAGTAGGGGAGTGGTCAGTGTAGGGAGGCCCTCGGGAGGATTTTGCTGCGTTGGCAGTCCTGTAAGGGATTCCTGCTAGGGAGGCCCTCGGGAGGATTTTGCTGCGATAGCGGTCCTGCAAGGGATTCCTGCATTGGAACTTCCTATAAACTGTAGCGGGTTTTCTGAAGCTAGTGGAACTTTGTAAAGGCCTCGTAGTGTTACCCTGCCTCGTCTCCTCGGTAGAGGTGTATGGGAAGTCGTGATCCCTTGGCAGATGGGTAACATGACTTGTGGGTAAAGGGTACCACCTCTGCAGAGTGTAAAACTGGTATACTAGCCGAGCTCACGGTCATGAGCAGCTCAGGACTCTCTGATGATTAAATTATGGAACTTAAATTCAATTTGTCATATGCATTGCATTGCAGGTGATGTTGTTACTTTGTTCTACTACTTAATTGGGTTGGTATTTACTTATACTTAGTAATTGCTAATAAAATTTTGACCAACTTTAAAAGCAATGCTCAGCTCTAACCATCCTCTTTGGTAAGCCTTACACTTCACGTGAGCTCCCACCTTTGGCGAGTTCATGCACATTATTCCCCACAACTTGTTGAGCGATGAACATATGTGAGCTCACTCTTGCTGTCTCACACCCCCCCCCACAGGTCAAGAACAGGTACCGCAGGATGAGGCGCTTGGAGGATGCTGCGATGAGTTCGTGAGTGGTCTAGGCCGTCGTCTCCCAGTCAACTTTGGGTTGCTGGACCGTTGTCTCCTTATAATGTAATTATTTATTTAATTTGTATAGAACTCCTGTTATATAGTAAAGATGTGACATTCGATCCTGTGCCACTATACATCATATGTGTGAGACTTGGTCCCAGCATACCTAGTGTTTATGTTCGCGCCTGGGTTTTGGTGCCCCTAAAACCCGGGTGTGACATCGTCTTCTAGGGCTGAGCCCAAGTCTGAGCCCTGGGTCGGGCGGAGCGGAGTTTGTTGTCTTCTGGGGCTGAGCCCGTGTCCGAGCCCTGGGTCGGGCGGAGCGGAGTTCGCCGTCTTCCGGGGCTGAGCTCGAGTCCGAGCCCTGGGTCGGGCGGAGCGGAGTTCGTTGTCTTCTGGGGCTGAGCCCAAGTCCGAGCCCTGGGTCGGGCGGAGCGGAGTTCGCCGTCTTCTGGGGCTGAGCCCAAGTCCGAGCCTTGGGTCGGGCGGAGCGGAGTTCGCCGTCTTCCGGGGCTGAGCCCAAGTCCGAGCCCTGGGTCGGGCGAAGCGGAGCTTCCTATGGTGCCTTCGGTAGGGCTTGACTGCCTGTCAGTTTCACTCTGTCAAGTGGCACCGCAGTCGGAGTGGCGCAGGCGGCGCTGTCCTTCTGTCAGGTCGGTCAGTGGAGCGGCGAAGTGACGGCGGTCACTTCGGCTCTGCCGGCTGGGGGGCGCGCGTCAGGATAAAGGTGTCAAGCCACCTTTGCATTAAATGCTCCTGCGATTTGGTCGGTTGGTGCGGCGGTTTGGTCAGGGCTGCTTCTTAGCGAAGGCAGGGCCTCGGGCGAGACGGAAATCCTCCGGGGTCGGCTGCCCTTGTCCGAGGCTAGGCTCGGGCGAGGCGTGATCGAGTCGCTCGAATGGACTGATCCCTGACTTAATCGCACCCATCAGGCCTTTGCAGCTTTATGCTGATGGGGGTTACCAACTGAGAATTAGGAGCCTTGAGGGTACCCCTAATTATGGTCCCCGACACTATCCCAATGTCACACCCGGTTTTGGAAGGCAAACCGAATGCGAACTATGTACGTGCCAGGATCAGAACTCACGTACACAGCGATTACATAAATGAACATCATCGCACAATGCTCGAATAATAACATCAAAGAGTATTACTTATTACATCACAGAGTCACAGACATCCACATAGTCATCAACTTAATAGTTAAATCAAAGTGCTAGCGAAACGCAGTAAAGATAAGGCCTTCACAGGCAGCTGACTGGGGGTTGCCGCCAACCCACACCTAAAACTCATCGTAGTCTTGAAACTCCTGGAAGTCTCCTTCCACGACTTCGCCTTCTCCGGAGCAGTGGTTGCAACGCGAACAACCTGGTGTTTGGTGGTAAAGCAAGGGTGAGTACACATCAACGTACTCAGCAAATGTCCCGTTTGGCTGAGGTGGACTAGCTTTATGTGGGGGTTAGGCTCAAGCAGTTGCTTTTAGTTGGTCAGATATTTATCATTAGTCGAAGCCAGATTTTATCATTAACCAGCCCATGAACCATTTCCTCCTCGAGGAACAACATTATCATCATCAGACCAAAACCATGAATGGAACCATTGCATCTCGATCATATGTATCTCTAATCAAAGAGGATCCCAAGGCTGCTCTTAACCGTGAGCACGGCTGATATATCAGTTTCACTACCCTCTGCAGAGGTTGCACACTTTACCCATGAGTCATGATTCCCTTTCTACCCGGAGAGAGCTACTCTCCATTAACCACTACCTAGGTGGTCCGGCAGGGCATCACTACGTAGCTGTTACAAAGATTCCCTAGAGATCATAGCTGCCCGTTAGGTTTCTCCAGTTTGATAAACACAGTACCTCTCCCCGCAGGAAGGCGACTAAAAAGCAAAACGAAAGAACCTCGGCACCCAGCCTCGGCAGAGCAAGCACTATGCCTGGACCCCATTGACGGCACGACGGCGAAGCAACTACATCTCTAGTTCCTCTAATTAATTAGCTAAGGGCACCCCATTCCACCCTCATGGTTGCACTGTTATCCCGGGTGGTCTCTCAACGAACAGGTCCTTACGGAGAGGTACTCAGGAAACAGCCTGAGCCCCCTAGAGTATCACAAGATCATCAACATCATCAGGATAACAGTATCATAAATAGTCACATCATGTTCATTGATTAAGTTAAGGCAATAGCAGAATGCTAACCATAATAACCCATAAGGTCATCAAGGATAAAGTAAAGTGTAAAGCTAGTCAATCCTTAGGTTTCAAGTAAGTAATGCGGGACAGTGTATTATAAAGTAAATGGGACATAATGGGACTGAGGACACTTGCCTTCACCAAACTGCTGATCAGGAACTTCCTCTGCAACTCCCTCGGGAAACACCGACGGCTCGTTGTCTACGTAAAGCAATCATTCACACTATGCACTTGGGAAATGATGAACAAAAACAATATACCAAACATATGCAGCAGAGAGAGGTCACATATTCATAACAGTAAAGGGATAGGCACTCTGGTATTCTCTAGGTCTGGGGTAGAGGGCTATGCAAGGTGATTCATTATCCACTAATCAGGTTTAAGTCAGTGGTGGGATTAAATCATTATCTGGTTTCAAGTTCCTAAACTTAGGTGTTTAGGTCCATAAACTTAAGTGCTCCAACTTTTATTAAAGTCTACTATCTTTTATTCATCTCAAATAAGGTTCCCATAACATTAATCCTATCCTAATGATCAACCATTAATTGGGACATGGAAACAGCAGGGAAACATTGCATAAACAGATAGATAATAATTTTATGAACATTTTGCAATTTGAAGCACCTAATTTGGAGTTCATATGACAAAGTTATGAATTTTACAAGTTTAGGGGTTAAAATTATACCCTAAGGACCTATTTTGAATTAAATAAAAGGGCTGAGGGCTTAACTGCGAGAAACCAGGGACGGCGGACGCAAAATCCAGAAAACCGGGGGGCTCTTTAAGAAAAGGCGCGGGCGAAGGGGTATCGGGCGCTTACAGCCGTTGGATCTCGGATCGACGGCCAGGATTAGATCCTGCGGGCGGGCACGCGAGCGCGCGGCGGCTGGGCGGCTGACAGGCGGGACCGGGCGGGCAGAGCGGGCGCGGGCGACTGGCAGGCGGGGCCGGGCGGGCAGAGCGAGCGCGAGCGCGGGCTGATAGGCGGGACCGGCGGGCAGCGCGAGCGCGCGGGCGCGGGGACAGTGGACCTGGGCCGCTGGATCTCCGGCGGACGGCCATGATTAGGTCCGGGCGGGTTGAATTAGGGCCGCCCGATCTGGGTTGAACGGCGGAGATCGGATGGGCGGCCTGGGTCTTCCCTACGGCTAGCTGGGGCGGCGGCGCTCGTCCCCGCGGCGGAGGGCTCGCCGGAGACGAGGGGCGCGGGCGATTGGCGGGGCTCTGGGGTGACCTGGGTGGTCGGGGAGGTCGGGGAGGGCGCGGGGAGTTCTCCGGTAGGGTCTGGGTCGGGGCAGAGGCACCGGAGGGGGGCGATTCACGGCGGGGCGGCTCGGCGGCGGGATTACTCTACTCCGGCGAGGAATTACACACGGCAGAGAGCAAAACAAGGGGCGATAGGGGCGGGAGAGGTCCCTTACCTCAAGGCGGGCTCCGGGGACTCCTCGGCGGCGACGGAGGCGCGACGGTGACCCGGGTCGACGGCGGCGGCTGCACGGCGGACGACGGGTGAGCGCGGGCAGAGAGAAATAGGGAGGGAGAGAGGGAATTGGGGCGCGTTCCGGGTTGCGGACGTCGGGGCGGAGCTCACCGGGACAAAGGGCGCGGCGGAGCTCCAACGGCGACGGGGAACCGAGCTCGGGACGGCGGGGTTATGGCGGCGGCGCTCTGCGTGCGCGCAGCGAGGGAGAAAGAGGGTCTAGGGGAGCGCAAATGGGGGAGGGGGAGAGGGCGAGTGGGGCTCGGGGCTCAAGTGGCCAGGGGCGGGTCAGTTCCGAGCTCCACGCGCGACGTGGGCGCGGGGAAAGCGGACGCGAACAGCTCGGCGGCGGTTACGCGGGGACGACGGGGCTGACAGCCCGGGCCCGCGACGCAGCGAGAGAGAAGAAAGCGGGTGCGGGCGGGGAAACGGCAGCGCCGACAGGTGGGCCCGGGCAACCAGAGAGAGTGGGGGGAGCGAGCGCGGAGACGGCGGCCGCGCCGACAGGTGGGACCCGCGGCGCAGAGAGAGAGGAGGGGGGAGAAGGCGCGCGCGCTGGTGGGCCGACTGGGCCGAAAGGCCGAGGGGGGGCGGGTAAGTGGGCTGCTTTGCCTTTTCCTTTATTCTGAATTGTTTTCCCCTTTTCTTTTTACTTATTCTATTTGATGCAAATTCAAATGAGCCCCAAATCCAAATTAGACTTTTTGAGAATTATGCACCAAACAAAAGTGAAATATAGGGTTCAACATGATGCAACAATTCATACTCCCTTAGGGTTTAACACAATAAACTATTCTTACAAGTAAAATAAGCACTTAGCTCCTATAGAAATGAGAGAGAAAAGAATGAGGAAGGATGAGAAAAGGAAATAACACCTGAATTTGTGAATATGAGCAAAGAAATTTTATACCCCCAAATTCAGGGTGTTACAAACCTATCCCCCTTAAAAGAATCTCGCCCCGAGATTCAAGGTTGGTCAGCAAAGAGTTCAGGGTACTTGGCCTTCAGGTCATCTTCTCGTTCCCAGGTTGCTTCTTCCTCCGAATGGTGACTGTTGGGGTCGTGCTTCGGTGCGCCGAAGGTCCCACACGAAGAAGCAACTTCGGCTGAAGTCGTCTCCAAAAGATAGCCGAAGGTTCCTTTTTATCGAACTTCGGCGTTACAAACCGACATAGAAATAAAATGACCTTCTTATCCATAAGAGGTCTGAGTCAATGTTGTAAACTTTTGTAAGGGGTATAATTGTAAAATGTCACAGGCTGCGACCTGTGCCTATAAATAGATGAACAGTACCTCTGTACTGTTCACGCGAACCTGTCATTTGCCTTCGCATCACATTTGTACCCTTGTCTTCCTCAAGACCGAAGGTACATATGTCATTTATATTCATTCGTATTAATAGAAATGGAAATGATTCTGTGTTAACATTTGAATTTCCATTCGATACCTCATAATTTATATGAATGCTTCTTCCTACGCTATTATGTTTACGAAGGTGCGTCCTTCGTAACCTTCGTCCGAAATTCCTTATGTCCCGAGGGGATATAATGAAGTGGAGGACGAAGGACCTTAATATTTAACATTTTCTGTGTTGCCTTGTTCTTAACTCTTAGCACTTGAGAACAAGTCCCCAACATTGGCGCCCACCTCCGGTGAACTCACTTCCACTTTTCTGAGCTGATGGCTTCGTTCAACAACCAAGCTGGAGCTGCTTCGGCTTCGAAGCTGGTGCTCCCGATAACAGGCGGTTCTTGCTCAGAACCGGCTAACAAGAAGCAGAAGAAGGAGGCTCAGAGAAGGGTGCAGCATGTTGGAGTGCAGGGACCCTTCATCAAGTCAAAATGGTCCCATATTCCAATTACCTTCTCTCAGGAAGACCTTCAGCTTAAGGATTATCCCCACAATGATGCCATGGTTATCTCTTGCGTGATCAAAGGATTTCTGGTCCACAATGTCCTAGTTGACACAGGCAGTGCAGCTGACATTATATTTGCTAAAGCCTTCAGACAAATGCAAGAGCCCGAAGACAAGATTCATGATGCTACGCACCCTCTTTGTGGCTTCGGAGGGCGGCAGATTGTGGCCCTTGGGAAGATTACCATGCCGGTAACCTTCGGATTTGTCAACAACACAAGGACTGAGCAAATTGTGTTTGACATTGTTGACATGGAGTATCCTTACAATGCTATCATTGGTCGTGGAACTCTTAATGCTTTCGAAGCAATTCTTCACCCAGCTTATCTCTGCATGAAGATACCTTCGGACCAAGGACCTATTGCTATTCATGGAAGCCAGGAAGCTGCTAGAAGGGCCGAAGGAAGCTGGACTGATTCCAAGGCAATCCATAATATAGATGGAGCTGAAGCTTGTGAACAGTACAAATTCAGGAGGGAGAAGGCAGCTTCAGCGGATCAGCCGAAGCCTATGTTATTGTGTGAAGATGTAGCAGAGCAGAAGGTGTTGTTGGGCTCGCAATTATCTGAAGACCAGGAGAAAACCTTGATAAGGTTTTTATTCAATAACAAAGATGTCTTTGCATGGTCAGCTAATGATCTCTGTGGAGTAAATCGGGATGTTATTGAACATTCGCTTAATGTTGATCCATCCTTCAGACCCCGAAAGCAGAGGCTTCGGAAAATGTCTGATGATAAGGCCGAAGGGGCTCGCAATGAAGTGAAAAGACTCCTCAGTGCAGGAGTTATCAGAGAAGTGAAGTACCCAGAGTGGCTAGCTAACACTGTTATGGTAAAGAAGGCCAATGGCAAGTGGAGAATGTGTATTGATTTCACAGATCTCAACAAGGCTTGTCCGAAGGATGAATTCCCGCTGCCAAGGATAGATTCTTTAGTTGATGCAGCAGCTTCTTCGGAGCTCATGAGTCTCCTGGACTGCTACTCAGGCTATCATCAAATCTGGATGAAGAAGGAAGATGAGCCGAAGACTAGCTTCATAACCCCAAGTGGTACATATTGCTATCTTCGGATGCCTGAGGGGCTCAAGAATGCTGGAGGGAGTTTCAGCAGAATGACTGCGAAGGTTCTCCAATCTCAGATAGGCAGAAATGTGTTGACCTATGTTGATGACATCATCGTAAAGAGCACGAAGCAAGAAAATCATATTGCTGATTTGCAGGAGACCTTCGCCAGCTTCAGACAAGCTGGGCTGAAGCTGAATCCAGAAAAATGTGTCTTCGGAGTGAAGAAGGGTAAATTTCTTGGATGTTTGGTCTCAACGAAGGGAATCGAAGCTAACCCAAATAAAATTGAAGCTATACTTCGAATGGAGCCACCAACCACAAGAAAGGGGGCCCAAAGATTGACAGGAAGGCTGGCATCCCTCAAAAGATTTATATCCAGATCAGCGGAAAGAAACTTACCATTCTTCGAGGTGCTGAAGTCAGCTGAAGTCTTTCAATGGGGCCCAAGTCAACAAAAAGCCTTCGAAGAGCTGAAGCAATATTTAATAGATCTCACAACATTAACTCCACCAACACCAGGGGCTCCTCTGTTGTTGTATGTGGCAGCTTCGCACTCAGCGGTAAGTGCGGCACTTGTTCAAGAGAAGTTTGATGGACAAGTCAAGAAGCAGGTCCCAGTATATTTTGTGTCTGAGGTCCTCAGTGTCTCAAAGAAAAATTATACAGAGCTGGAGAAGGTGTTGTATGCCGTTTTAATGGCATCCAGGAAGCTTCGGCATTACTTTCAGGCATTCAACATTATTGTTCCCTCTTCGCAGCCGTTGAAGGACATCATGAGGAATAGAGAAGCTACTGGGCGTATTGGAAAATGGGTTGCGGAACTCAAT
Source organism: Zea luxurians (assembly GCA_029449295.1). Classification (NCBI taxonomy): domain Eukaryota; kingdom Viridiplantae; phylum Streptophyta; class Magnoliopsida; order Poales; family Poaceae; genus Zea; species Zea luxurians. Next base: position 53,617,636 of record JAOPSE010000017.1, read on the forward strand.
GAATTTTACATTGATTATGTGCATAGATCCTCAATTCAGTCTCAAGCATTGGCAGATTTTATTGCCGACTGGACGCCAGGGGCTCAGGACGAAGAAGCGAATAAAGATGCCGAAGCATGGACAGTGTTTTGTGATGGCTCTTGGGGAACCTTCGGAGCAGGTGCAGCTGCTGTGTTGGTCTCTCCGTCCAAGGTTAAAACTTGCTATGCAGCAAGACTTGACTTCAGCTGCACAAATAATATCGCTGAGTACGAAGCCTTGCTCCTGGGTCTTCGGAAACTAAAGGCAATGGGGGTCAGAAGGGCGATCCTTAAAACTGATTCTCAGGTTGTTTCGGGTCATATTGACAAAAGTTGCAAGGCTAAAGACCCGAAGCTTGAAAAATACCTAGACACGGTCCGAAGGATTGAAGCTTCCTTCGAAGGATTTTCTGTTAAGAATATCCCTCGAGGACAAAATGAGCATGCTGATTTGTTGGCCAAGTCTGCAGCACAGGGGCTGCCGCTACCTTCGGATGTGTTCTTCGAAACAATAAAGGCACCTTCAGTGGAGCTACTTGAAAGAGCAGTCCTTAACATTTCTCCTGTGTACAGTGAAGATTGGAGAACTGAAATAATCTCTTACCTTCAGGGAAACTTCTTATCAGATGACGAAGCTTATAATAAAAGGATAGAGGCAAGAGCTCGTCCTTATGTCATGATAGAAGGGGAGTTATACAAGCATGGAGTTTGTGCCCCGCTGCTCAAGTGCTTGTCTAGGGCCGAAGGTATAGAGTTGATGAAGGAGATACATGCAGGCCTGTGCGGATCCCACATCGGATCTAGGCCGTTGCTTGGAAAAGTGTTCCGCCAAGGATTTTATTGGCCGAAGGCAGCTTCGGATGCAGCGGAGTTAGTTCAAAAGTGCGAAGGTTGTCAAAAATGTGCAAGAGATCAAAAGCAACCTTCGTCTTTAACACAGCTAATACAACCCATCTGGCCATTACAAAGGTGGGGCCTCGACCTGCTGGGTCCATTACCACCGGCTCAAGGCAATCTGAAATATGTTATAGTGGCTGTGGAGTATTTTTCCAAGTGGATTGAGGCGAAGCCATTAGCCACAATAACTTCGGCCACTGTCCAAAAATTTTTCTGGCAGAATATTGTCTGTCGCTTCGGAGTGCCGAAGGCCGTCACTGTGGATAATGGAACACAGTTCGACTCCGAAGATTTCAGAAATTTCTGTGATCAAATTGGCACGAAGCTCCACTTTGCATCGGTCAGGCATCCGGAGTCGAATGGGCTTGTTGAAAGGGCCAACGGCATCATCATGACAGGAATAATGAAGCTAATTTTTAATCAACCAAGGGGAAAATGGCCAGATCAGTTGACCAAAGTGGTGTGGAGCCATAACACAACAACATCGAGGTCTACAGGCTTTACCCCATTCAAGTTGTTATTTGGTGACGAAGCAATAACTCCAGAAGAAGCTAAAACTGGATCAATAAGAGTGGTAGCTTCGGCAGAACCAGGTGCCGAAGATACTTGTCTCGTGGAAAAAGATGCTTTAGAGGGGATCAGGCTCCAAGCCGTGGAGAATATCAATAAATACCAGGCCGAAACAGTAAAATGGCGAGATAGAAAGGTCCGGCTAAAAAATATTGAGCCAGGACACTTGGTGCTTCGGAGAGTGGCCAACCCGGATACAGTGGGCAAGTTGCAACTGAAATGGGAAGGGCCTTTCTTAGTAGCATCTTCGTCAAGGCCTGGTTCGTACAGACTAAAGGACATGGAGGGCTATGAAATTCCAAGATCTTGGAATGCGGATGAGCTTCGGCGGTTTTATGTATAATTCGATGTAATTTTCTCTTTTCTTTTCTTTTTCATGGCACCCTTTTCCTTTCTAAAGGGGGAGAAAGGTTTTTAATGGGGCCATCATATGTAATTTTCCTTTTTAGTTTTATAAGAGCAAAATCCCCCAAAGAATGTAAATGTAAAAGCTGAGAGCGCACCATCGAGTGCCGAAACTGAAAAAGAAAAAAAAAAGCTCCGAAGACGTCCCCAAGGGGATGCAGAGCTTACAGCGAAAAGTCAACGCTGATTCCGCCGAAAGTAAAAGGCGAAGAAGCTCCAAAGTCGTTCCCAAGGGAATGCAGAGCTTATACCGTCTAAGTAAAAGGCGAAGAAGCTCCAAAGACGTCCCTAAGGGGATGCAGAGCTTACAGCGAAAAGTCAACGCTGATATTGCCTAAGTAAAAGGCGAAGAGGCTCCGAAGACGTTCCTAAGGGAATGCAGAGCTAATGTGTGGTTGTTTCTAAGGAAGTAACGGCTGACAATGTGACTTCGGACATACGCTTCGGACATTCATTCGCACATTACATTACATCATAGCATTTGCATGCATAAGCATTCATTCAAAGCATTTGTGTTCCCAAGTGGTTGCTTCGGCAAAAAGAAAAGCTTCGGTGAAGTGGTTTTTTATTTGTTACGCTATGTTGTGTACAAAAGAGAAAAGTTTCGTTGCTCGGCAAAAGAAGAATTGTTTTTATGCTTCGTTGTGTACGAAAAGAAGGGAAGGTGTTTTTTTCGCCTTCGGCTCAAAATACTGATTTCGTCCACATCAAAGCGCCTCAATCGAAGGGTAAGAATATATTACAAGGTATGTACAAAGTTCTTTGAAGAACAGTTTAATTCTATTTACAAGAGTTGTTACAAAATTATCCTGAGTTTCTCTATAGCACACTAATCTTCGTTAAGCTTCAGCTTCGGCGACAGCTTCAGCGACATATCTTAGGCATCATCTTCACCTTCCTCATCCTACATGAATCAAGGAATCGTGAGTAAAAATCAAGTCCAAAGGAAAAGGTAAGTACAAAATATCATTTCTTACCGGTTCAAGATGACTTCGGGCTTCATCTCCAGCCTTCTCCCGCCCGCCTTTTGTCCATATCATTTTTATAAATCTATTGGAGATACTTCGGGCGAGGTCAGGCATATCATCCAGGATTGATGGAGATAAGGTGAAGTTGGGCCTATTGACAATTTTTCCATGTTCGCAGCCGGCCTTCAGAAATGCAGCAGCGGTACCCCGAGAAGCTACCCAGGCACAGAAGTCGCCGTGCCCGGCTATAACTTCGTCAAGCTCTTCGATTTCAGCTTCAATATGATCGAAGGTCTGGGGTAAATTTTCTGTTGAAGGGTTAAATTTCCCGCTGCTGGCTCCAACAGAGTAAAATATCTTCTTTAATCGTCCAATGCAATTATTGCCAAAGTTCAAGCATTTGTCTTGAAGGCTTGTTAATGTTTTCTTCAATTCTGAGCTGGTCTGGACTTCGGCTTGAAGCTTCGAATTCAGTTCTAGCTTCTCCTGATCGAATTGTTTTGATTGATTGATAAGCTTCGAATTCAACTCTAATAATTTAGCCTCAGTCTCAGCCAGTAAGCCTTCGGCCGATTGGAGCTCGAAGTCCTTCTTTTCAATGATGGCAGTTTGCTCTTTTATTTTGCTTTCTAAGTTTTCAATTATAGCTTCGTGCTTTTTGTCCTCCAAGTCTTGTTGCATCTTCAGAGCTTTGCTCAGTAGCATGCTCTGTACAGAAACAGCTTATGTTAGTAATATTTTCTTTGTTAACAGCAATAAAAACCAGAGAAAAGGTTGTTTACCCTGAAGTTAGAATAAAATAAGCTGCCGACGATATGTTGTCGTCGGTAGCGGCTGATGTCTGTCTCTAGCTTCGGAAAACCGATACTCTTTGATAGAGTACCGATTACCTTAGCTCCAGTCTGGTCTCGAATGCAGCCTAGTTTTTCATCGTCTACACCTCCAAATAGGAGGGCACCTGACTTGTAGCCGCAAGATTTGGCATAATCTTTAAGTTCTTCTATTTCGTCCTTCGTCAGTTTTTGCCCAATTAAATTCTGAAAGGTGTAGGCTTCGTCATCCGAAGTATCTTCGGCTATTTCTTTTCCTTTTTCAGGCACTGTGGCCATGGATTTTTCAGTAGCAACACCAGCTTCTTCTGCATCTATGTCTTCCAAAATTTTGTTAATATCCTCAATGGTTGATTCTAAATTAACATCTTCGGCTGTAGCGGCTTCGGTAGCCGCGACCTCCGAAGGTGCGACTTCGACGTTTTTGGTGCTTTCGGCAGCTGCTGTTTTTTGAACTGACGCTCTTGGCGGTGTCTTATCGATAACTTCAGTTACCGCAATAATTCTTTGCCGTTTGGGTTTGCTTATCTTCGTCTGATCCGGCTCGTCCACCTTTTGAAAAAGCTTCGTCAGTTGGAGCCCTAATGGACTTAGCTTCGTGGGCATGGGTTCAGTCATTACCTTTAAAATTTCTTCCACGTCGCTGGTAGAAGGCGGTGTGGGGGTCATCTCTTCTTCGGATATTTTCCGTTTCGGAGTTGAAATTTTCCTTTTCTTCGGAATTTTCTTCTTTGCTGCCAGTTGCTCTTCATCCTTTGTCAGAGTTTCGGCTACTCTTTTTCTTTTGTGACCCTCGGCACCCTTGTTCAACTGCTCATAGTCTGGGTACTCGAAGCCCAGGGCATCGAATACTCGGTTTAGTCTTCGCTTCGGTCGGGTGCCGAAGGCCGCTGTCATTAATTGATCCTCTTTTTTGGAGTAATTCCCCAAGATTTCATTACACATTGTCTCAACTGTGTCTAACCACTCTTTGCAGGGCTTTTTAAAGTACTTCTTGAATTTAAAGTGATAGGGGAGACGAACCAACTCCCCCTTCTTCTTCTCTCCCTTCAGCTTCGGCATTTCCCACTCTTTTAGAGTAGGGAAAATTCTGAATGCCAAGAACTCCTGAACTAGATCCCTGGTGCCAATATTTTCCGAAATAATTTCAAATTCACCTAGAGCAGCCCAGGTGGGACCTTTTAGATCGCCGATGCGGCATCGTGGCCTCGTCTCTCCGAAGATCAAATCCAGAGGGCTTTGTACCAATTTTTCTTTGTCTTCGTCAACTTTTACATAAAACCATTCAGATTTCCAGCCTGCTGGCCATTTGCTTCGGTAGCTGATTACAGGACACTTTGTTGTCTTCCGGTAGGCAAAATTGTAGCAACCGAAATTATCATGTAGCCCATCTTTCCTGGCCTTGGTTTGGTAATGTAATTCGTGAACTCGGCAGAAGCTATCAGCAAACGGCTCCACAGCTTGGCTTCGGAGGGCCTAGATATAAACATTGAGCCTAACGATGGCGTTAGGAGTCAATTGATGGAAGTAGATGCCAAACCTCCTCAGTATCTCCGCAACAATATTGTGAAGAGGGAATCTTAGCCCAGCTTTTAAAAAACTCTTGAAGATAACAATCTCATCCTCCTCTGGCTTCGGGGTGGTTTCCTCTCCCCCGAAGCGAAGTAGCTTCTTCTGATTTTCATTGAAATAACCTGCTTTTACCATCTTCGAAAGGTCAGCCTTTGAGACAGTTGATTTCCCAAAATCCAGGTGACTAGGCTTGCTGGGCATGGCAATGTGGTAGTCATCCTCGGGGTCAGTCCCTTCAATGTTTTCTTCTTCTCCTTCGGCTGTTGTTGGGTTTGCTTCGGAAGCAGGCCTTTCTTCCGCAGTCACTAGACCGGAGCGCTGCATCGCTTCGGAGATGGGCACAGTGTCCGAACCTTCGGCTTCGTCTCCCTCACGTACAACTTTGGCAGTAGACCGCACTCTCGCCATTTAATTCTGAGTTTGGGGAAGTCAGAAACTTTTTTCTTTTTTCCTTTTCTCCGAAGCTCTCCTTTCTGACGAAGCAGACCTTCGTTCGATTCTGGGAGTCAAGCTTCGGCTATGGTGGAAAATTTTGGCAGCAAAACAGTACAAATAGCAATGAATGCTGTGGTAACTTCACACCTACCCGTTTGTTTATATAGTGCTGCAGGTAAGAAGGCGAAGCGGCAAGATTTTTACACCAGACGGGCGGTCACTCGTACTCGCTGTATAGTGGACCGCAAGGATCAAACAGTAACTCTGCAAGGTGGACCTGGCACGCGCTCGGGAGCCGGATCGTTTCTCGAGCCGGATCGTTTCTCCGCAACGAGCTCAGGGAAGGTGTTTTTTGGACCTTCGGCTTCCCGAAGCTGAAGAAGCTTTTTTCACGGGTCAAGCTCGTTACGAAAAACGATCTAGCACCGCGAAAGGGGCTACTGTTGGGGTCGTGCTTCGGTGCGCCGAAGGTCCCACACGAAGAAGCAACTTCGGCTGAAGTCGTCTCCAAAAGATAGCCGAAGGTTCCTTTTTATCGAGCTTCGGCGTTACAAACCGACATAGAAATAAAATGACCTTCTTATCCATAAGAGGTCTGAGTCAATGTTGTAAACTTTTGTAAGGGGTATAATTGTAAAATGTCACAGGCTGCGACCTGTGCCTATAAATAGATGAACAGTACCTCTGTACTGTTCACGCGAACCTGTCATTTGCCTTCGCATCACATTTGTACCCTTGTCTTCCTCAAGACCGAAGGTACATATGTCATTTATATTCATTCGTATTAATAGAAATGGAAATGATTCTGTGTTAACATTTGAATTTCCATTCGATACCTCATAATTTATATGAATGCTTCTTCCTACGCTATTATGTTTACGAAGGTGCGTCCTTCGTAACCTTCGTCCGAAATTCCTTATGTCCCGAGGGGATATAATGAAGCGGAGGACGAAGGACCTTAATATTTAACATTTTCTGTGTTGCCTTGTTCTTAACTCTTAGCACTTGAGAACAAGTCCCCAACAGTGACCCCATCTGACTTTGCACATTCTGATGGTATTCCTCCGGGTGACCCTGTCTGCAAACTCCAGAATCTGCGTTGGCTTCTCTATGTATGTCAGATCCTCCTGGACTTCCAAACCCTCCACTGGCAACTGTTCCTCTGGTACTCGCAGACACTTCTTCAATTGCGACACGTGAAACACATTATGCACTGCTGACAAGCTCTCCGGTAGGTTGAGTTGGTAAGCCACTTCTCCACGTTTTGCTTGAATCTGATATGGTCCAACGTACCGGGGTGCTAACTTGCCTTTGACTCCGAACCTTCTGACTCCTCTGATAGGTGACACCTTCAGATAGACGTAGTCTCCCACTTCGAAACTCAGTTCTCTTCTCCTTCGGTCCGCATAGCTTCGCTGCCTTGACTGGGCTATCTTCAGATTCTCCCGAACCATCCTGATATTCTCTTCGGCTTCAATCAAAATGTCGGGGCCAAACGCCTGTCTCTCTCCAGGCTGATCCCAATGCAGCGGAGTCCTACAACTCCGTCCATAGAGTGCCTGAAACGGTGACATCTTCAAGCTGGCCTGGTAACTATTGTTATAGGAGAATTCTGCATAAGGTAACCTTTTGTCCCATCCTGACTTGTCTTGCAACGCACATGCTCTCAGCATATCTTCTAGGATCTGATTAGTTCTTTCAGTCTGACCGTCTGTCTGCGGGTGGTAAGCCGAGCTGAAGTTCAAATGGGTGCCCAAGGCTTCTTGTAGCTGCTGCCAAAAATGAGAGGTAAACTGTGTGCCTCGATCTGACACTATCTTCTTTGGCACACCATGAAGGCAGACTATCCGGGACATGTATAACTCAGCTAACACTGCTCCGGTGTACGTGGTCTTCACAGGTATGAAATGGGCCACCTTTGTTAAGCGGTCCACAACCACCCAGATGGAATCATAACCGGCCCGGGTACGGGGTAGGCCAACTATAAAATCTATCCCGATTTCATCCCACTTCCACTGAGGAATCCGCAACGGCTGCAACAATCCGGCGGGCCTTTGATGCTCCGCTTTGGTTCTTTGACAGCTATCACAGATGGCGACATATTCTGCGATCTCTCTTTTCATGCCATACCACCAAAACCTCCTTTTCAAATCCTGGTACATCTTTTCACTTCCGGGGTGTATGGAGTAGGCTGTCTCATGAGCTTCCTTGAGGATCAGCTCCCGAATAGGTTTGATGTCAGGGACACACAATCGGTCCTTGAACCATATTACTCCATCTTCATCCTCTCGAAAGTCTTTGCCTCTTCCTTCTAAGATCAGCTGCCGGATATTGTTGACGTTTTCATCATCCTTCTGCCCTTCTTTGATCTCCCGCTCTAGGGTGGGCTCTAATTCCACTGTTACTCCTTGTGCACTGTTCAGGAAACCGAGACTTAGTCTGTCGAACTCCTTGGCTAACTCATATGGCATTGGGTACGTGGCCATCATATTGACTTGACTTTTCCTGCTCAGAGCATCTGCAACAACATTGGCTTTGCCTGGATGGTAATGTATCTCCAACTCGTAGTCTTTGATCAATTCCAACCATCTTCGTTGCCTCATGTTCAACTCTGACTGGGTGAATATGTACTTCAGACTTTTGTGATCTGTGTAGATGTCGCACTTCTGCCCATACAGGTAATGTCTCCAGGTCTTCAAAGCATGAACTACTGCTGCCAACTCTAGGTCGTGTGTGGGATAATTTTTCTCATGAATCTTCAGCTGTCGAGATGAGTATGCTACAACTCTTCCTTCTTGCATTAGCACACATCCCAATCCGGTGTAAGAAGCATCGCAGTACACCGAGAATGGCTTGTGAACATCAGGCAGGACTAACACAGGAGCTGTAGTCAATCTATTTTTCAGTTCCTCAAATGCTTCCTGACACTTTTGGGTCCACTTGAACTCAACTTTCTCCGCTAGCAATGCTGTCATTGGCCTTGCAATCTTTGAGAAGCCCTCGATGAAACGCCTGTAATACCCAGCCATTCCAATGAAACTCTTGATCCCACGAACATCCTTCGGTGCCTTCCAATTCAGGATATCTGCTACTTTCTTTGGATCCACTGCCAACCCATCTTGATTTATGATGTGACCCAGAAATAAGACTTCATGAATCCAGAACTCGCATTTACTCAGCTTGGCATACAACTGATGCTCTCGAAGCCTTTGCAATACCATCTTCAAATGCTCTACATGATCTTCCTCACTTTGAGAGTATATGAGAATATCATCGATGAACACTACCACAAACTTGTCCAGATAATCCATGAACACGCTGTTCATCAGATACATAAAGAAGGCTGGCGCATTTGTCAAACCAAAGGACATAACTGTGAACTCATATAACCCATACTTGGTGATGAAAGCTGTCTTCGGTATGTCCGAGGGTCGGATTCTGAGTTGATGGTAGCCTGACCTCAGATCTATCTTCGAGAATACGCTGGCACCTCTGAGCTGGTCGAACAAATCTTCTATCCTTGGCAAGGGGTATTTGTTCTTGACAGTGACTTCATTCAAGGCCCTGTAGTCTATGCACATCCTTTTGGTACCATCTTTCTTCTCCACAAACAACACCGGAGCGGCCCAAGGCGAGGTACTTGGTCTGATGTAACCCTTCTCTAACATCTCATCTATCTGCTTCTTGAGTTCCACCAATTCTGGTCCAGACACTCGATAGGCTCTTTTGGAGATGGGGGCGGTACCAGGGATAAGCTCTATGGCAAATTCAACTTTTCTCTCGGGTGGCATGCCCGTTAGCTCCTCGGGAAATACGTCCGGAAAGTCCGACACAACCTTGATAGCCTCGAGCGGGTTGGGCTCTTTACTATCAACTGAAATCTGGTGACAGGCACCTTCCGCTGATTTAGGCATCCTTAGCTCGGCCACTACCTCTTCTCCTGACGGGGACTTCAATGTTACGGTCCTCTTGTCACAACTAACATTTGCTTCATACCTCATTAACCAATTCATCCCTAGAATGACATCTATCCCAGGGGTGTCTATTACTATTAAGTCACTGGGGAATCCTATCCCCCTTATTTCCACCATTATATTTGAGCATATTTTATCTGTTTGCACCCTGCCACCAACCGAATTAATCCTCATGGGTGGCATCATTGCCTCTACTGAGATGTTATGCAATTCTACCCATGTTGCAGTGACAAATGAATGAGTTGCACCAGTATCAAATAGCACTTTTGCGGGATGAGATTCGACTGAGAACATATCTACTGCCACATCTGGTGCATCCTGGATTGCTTCGGCCTCCAAGTGGTTCACCTTTCCACGGTTGTATGCTTGGTTACGATTGCCTGCTGCCGGCTGCAGCACACCCTGCCTTGCTGGAGCATTGGGGTTGGTCTGCTGCTGCGCCATCTTCTTTGGGCAATGCATCGCCCAGTGGCCTTGATCTCCACAGTGGAAACATCCTCTGCCTCCTCCTTGTGCTGAGGCTGCTTGGTTGCTCTGATTTGCTGCTGGGGCAGGAAGGCGAGGTGCCTGGTTGTTCTGCTTCTGATACTGATTACCTCCTTGCTGGCTGTGCTGACGATACTGCTGCTGCTGCTGTGGGTACTGCCTCTGAAACTGCTGCTGATGCGGACGCTGATTCTGATTCTGATATCCCTGTGGGTGACCAGATCTGCCTTGCTGAGATGAACTGCCTGAGAAACGTGGACGGCTGGTGCCTCCAGACTGGGGTCCACTCATCTTGCGCTTCCGGTCTTCCATATCCTTACGCTTCTTCTCAGTCATAACTGCCCTATCGATCAGGTGCTGAAAGGTGGGGAAGGTGTGATTCATTAGCTGGTAATGCAGGGGATCCACCAAACCCCTCATGAACCTGTACTGCCTTTTAGCATCAGTGTTGACGTCTTCAGGTGCATAACGAGATAGCTGCAGAAACTTGTCTCTGTATTCGCTGACAGACAGGGGTCCCTGCTTCAGAGCCAGAAACTCCTCCTTCTTCACGATCATCAGTCCCTCTGGCACATGGTACCTGCGGAAACTCTCGCTGAATTCCTCCCAAGTGATAGCTTCAGGGTCAGCATGGGTGGCGAGGTAGGACTCCCACCAGGACTGGGCTGCTCCCCTTAGCTGACGGGGACCATACAGAACCTTCTCCCTGTCGCTACATTGGGCGGTGCGCAGTTCCCTTTCCACTGCGCGCAGCCAGTCTTCTGCATCCATGGGGTCAGCAGAATGGGCGAAGGTAGGAGGGTGCCCTCTCATGAACTCACCACGCTTATCCCGTGGCATCTGGGGCATCTGCACTTGCAGTTGGGGTTGGGGTTGCTGTTGAGCCTGCTGCATGGCTGCCAGAGTCTGCCCAATGGCCTGCACTGCCTGAGTCTGCATCAAGAACATCTGCTCTACTGACATCGGGGGTGGTGGGGGAGGCTGCCTCTGTTGCTCTTCCTGCTGGTCATGCTGCTCCTGCTGAGCACGCCTGTTGCATCGGCGCCTGTTGTCAGACATCTGTGGAAGACATTCATACATCAGCATTGATCTTACAATTCTTCAGCATAAGAAAAGAGAATACAGAATTCTTCATGACCCTGAGTGAACAAAGAGCTTCACTGATCCTCATTATGGTTCAACACAGCTTCTCAGATAGAAAAGGAAAGTAGAAGTAGATGGCTTCCCAACTAAATAACTGACTTTATTAACATTATAGCTAGGCCAAACTACAGGAGAACCCACAGGTTGGCAACAGTCATTACAAAGATTCAAATCCAGCACAAGTTCATCATAACAAGCATGCAAGCAACTACTAAGCAAACTAGACTAGATGGAAGCAACTGATAAGCAAACTAAACTGACTATCTAAAACTAAAAACATCTGATTTAAGGATTATTACAAACTTCGACGCTAACGATCTAAGGATCCAGATCTATCCTGGTCTTACAGGCAGGGGAACCATAAGTGTGGTGACCACGTGGCGGCGAGCGGTAAGGGTGCTGAGTCCCAACAGGAGCGGGAGAACCACCCTCCTGGTGGCGGCGCTCTGCTAGCTCAGCACGCAACTCCGCAATCTCCGTTCGAGCCCTGCTCAGCTCGTCCAGAGAGTGATCCAGCTCGGTGTTGAGCACTGCGACTAGGTTGACTGTGCTGCTCAACCTGGGGTTAGCCTCACCAACAGGGGAGACAACCACACTCTCTGTGCTGCCAGTAGGGCGGCGGGGGTAGTACCGAAGGTTAAGACCGTCGGCCACGCCACCGAACAAAGAACAGTACTGAGAGAGTGCACGCCGTGCTGCATCCTGCATAGCTGCCTCCGCAGTGTCCCTCTCGGAGATGGAATAGTGCTCCGAAACGGCCTCCGCACCCCGGAGGTCATCCTCCGGACGGTGAACTAGGCAGGTAGCCTCCCAGCGGTCCAGGTACCTCCCGCGACTGTGCTGGTAGACCACACAACGATACTCGATCGACCAGGTGTGCCGGTCAAAAGCCTGGCGCAGCAAGGTGTCGAGTGCGTCGTGGAAGTGACAACCGCGAGCGGCGTCACGGGTGATGGGTCGGGCGACCCATCCTTCCGCCTCCTGCGGCTCAGAGGACTCCGTGCTGTGGTCTGAGTCGTCGTCGGGGTCTCCTCCAGAACCTCCTCCAGTAGCTCCTCCAACAGCCGGGGCGTCCCGCGGTGGTGCAGGGGGCGCCTCTAGCTGGGCAACAGAGGAACGGGGCCTCACGGACTCCACCTCTTGCTGGGGTGGGGAGGAAGAGCCCTGCTGCTCTCCGTGCTGGCGTCGGTGTTCCTGCTCCTCACGCAGGCGGTGGTGCAGTCTCTCCAGGTGACTCGACTGACCGGACACGGTGCGGCGCAGAGGACGCTCCGCAAGTCGAGACGGCAGGAAAGGAATCACCGACTTACGTGCTGTGTGTCTAAGACGAGCCATCTACAAAAGACACCGTAAGCATAAGAGTAAGAGCAGAACTAATATGACAAGTGAATAGACCATAGACAGAACAAGATAAAAATTTTTAGCAAGGTATGATATAGTATACATGTAGTAAAATATAGGGTTGGTCGAGATGACCGACTTTTGAAGTAACAGCAGAGGTCAAGGTGAGGGGGAAGGTCAATAGTCCTTAGTACGACCAGTGCTACTCTAGGTCAGCGGTCCTACAGTCAGCACGGCTTTGATACCACTTATGTCACACCCGGTTTTGGAAGGCAAACCGAATGCGAACTATGTACGTGCCAGGATCAGAACTCACGTACACAGCGATTACATAAATGAACATCATCGCACAATGCTCGAATAATAACATCAAAGAGTATTACTTATTACATCACAGAGTCACAGACATCCACATAGTCATCAACTTAATAGTTAAATCAAAGTGCTAGCGAAACGCAGTAAAGATAAGGCCTTCACAGGCAGCTGACTGGGGGTTGCCGCCAACCCACACCTAAAACTCATCGTAGTCTTGAAACTCCTGGAAGTCTCCTTCCACGACTTCGCCTTCTCCGGAGCAGTGGTTGCAACGCGAACAACCTGGTGTTTGGTGGTAAAGCAAGGGTGAGTACACATCAACGTACTCAGCAAATGTCCCGTTTGGCTGAGGTGGACTAGCTTTATGTGGGGGTTAGGCTCAAGCAGTTGCTTTTAGTTGGTCAGATATTTATCATTAGTCGAAGCCAGATTTTATCATTAACCAGCCCATGAACCATTTCCTCCTCGAGGAACAACATTATCATCATCAGACCAAAACCATGAATGGAACCATTGCATCTCGATCATATGTATCTCTAATCAAAGAGGATCCCAAGGCTGCTCTTAACCGTGAGCACGGCTGATATATCAGTTTCACTACCCTCTGCAGAGGTTGCACACTTTACCCATGAGTCATGATTCCCTTTCTACCCGGAGAGAGCTACTCTCCATTAACCACTACCTAGGTGGTCCGGTAGGGCATCACTACGTAGCTGTTACAAAGATTCCCTAGAGATCATAGCTGCCCGTTAGGTTTCTCCAGTTTGATAAACACAGTACCTCTCCCCGCAGGAAGGCGACTAAAAAGCAAAACGAAAGAACCTCGGCACCCAGCCTCGGCAGAGCAAGCACTGTGCCTGGACCCCATTGACGGCACGACGGCGAAGCAACTACATCTCTAGTTCCTCTAATTAATTAGCTAAGGGCACCCCATTCCACCCTCATGGTTGCACTGTTATCCCGGGTGGTCTCTCAACGAACAGGTCCTTACGGAGAGGTACTCAGGAAACAGCCTGAGCCCCCTAGAGTATCACAAGATCATCAACATCATCAGGATAACAGTATCATAAATAGTCACATCATGTTCATTGATTAAGTTAAGGCAATAGCAGAATGCTAACCATAATAACCCATAAGGTCATCAAGGATAAAGTAAAGTGTAAAGCTAGTCAATCCTTAGGTTTCAAGTAAGTAATGCGGGACAGTGTATTATAAAGTAAATGGGACATAATGGGACTGAGGACACTTGCCTTCACCAAACTGCTGATCAGGAACTTCCTCTGCAACTCCCTCGGGAAACACCGACGGCTCGTTGTCTACGTAAAGCAATCATTCACACTATGCACTTGGGAAATGATGAACAAAAACAATATACCAAACATATGCAGCAGAGAGAGGTCACATATTCATAACAGTAAAGGGATAGGCACTCTGGTATTCTCTAGGTCTGGGGTAGAGGGCTATGCAAGGTGATTCATTATCCACTAATCAGGTTTAAGTCAGTGGTGGGATTAAATCATTATCTGGTTTCAAGTTCCTAAACTTAGGTGTTTAGGTCCATAAACTTAAGTGCTCCAACTTTTATTAAAGTCTACTATCTTTTATTCATCTCAAATAAGGTTCCCATAACATTAATCCTATCCTAATGATCAACCATTAATTGGGACATGGAAACAGCAGGGAAACATTGCATAAACAGATAGATAATAATTTTATGAACATTTTGCAATTTGAAGCACCTAATTTGGAGTTCATATGACAAAGTTATGAATTTTACAAGTTTAGGGGTTAAAATTATACCCTAAGGACCTATTTTGAATTAAATAAAAGGGCTGAGGGCTTAACTGCGAGAAACCAGGGACGGCGGACGCAAAATCCAGAAAACCGGGGGGCTCTTTAAGAAAAGGCGCGGGCGAAGGGGTATCGGGCGCTTACAGCCGTTGGATCTCGGATCGACGGCCAGGATTAGATCCTGCGGGCGGGCGCGCGAGCGCGCGGCGGCTGGGCGGCTGACAGGCGGGACCGGGCGGGCAGAGCGGGCGCGGGCGACTGGCAGGCGGGGCCGGGCGGGCAGAGCGAGCGCGAGCGCGGGCTGACAGGCGGGACCGGCGGGCAGCGCGAGCGCGCGGGCGCGGGGACAGTGGACCTGGGCCGCTGGATCTCCGGCGGACGGCCATGATTAGGTCCGGGCGGGTTGAATTAGGGCCGCCCGATCTGGGTTGAACGGCGGAGATCGGATGGGCGGCCTGGGTCTTCCCTACGGCTAGCTGGGGCGGCGGCGCTCGTCCCCGCGGCGGAGGGCTCGCCGGAGACGAGGGGCGCGGGCGATTGGCGGGGCTCTGGGGTGACCTGGGTGGTCGGGGAGGTCGGGGAGGGCGCGGGGAGTTCTCCGGTAGGGTCTGGGTCGGGGCAGAGGCACCGGAGGGGGGCGATTCACGGCGGGGCGGCTCGGCGGCGGGATTACTCTACTCCGGCGAGGAATTACACACGGCAGAGAGCAAAACAAGGGGCGATAGGGGCGGGAGAGGTCCCTTACCTCAAGGCGGGCTCCGGGGACTCCTCGGCGGCGACGGAGGCGCGACGGTGACCCGGGTCGACGGCGGCGGCTGCACGGCGGACGACGGGTGAGCGCGGGCAGAGAGAAATAGGGAGGGAGAGAGGGAATTGGGGCGCGTTCCGGGTTGCGGACGTCGGGGCGGAGCTCACCGGGACAAAGGGCGTGGCGGAGCTCCAACGGCGACGGGGAACCGAGCTCGGGACGGCGGGGTTATGGCGGCGGCGCTCTGCGTGCGCGCAGCGAGGGAGAAAGAGGGTCTAGGGGAGCGCAAATGGGGGAGGGGGAGAGGGCGAGTGGGGCTCGGGGCTCAAGTGGCCAGGGGCGGGTCAGTTCCGAGCTCCACGCGCGACGTGGGCGCGGGGAAAGCGGACGCGAACAGCTCGGCGGCGGTTACGCGGGGACGACGGGGCTGACAGCCCGGGCCCGCGACGCAGCGAGAGAGAAGAAAGCGGGTGCGGGCGGGGAAACGGCAGCGCCGACAGGTGGGCCCGGGCAACCAGAGAGAGTGGGGGGAGCGAGCGCGGAGACGGCGGCCGCGCCGACAGGTGGGACCCGCGGCGCAGAGAGAGAGGAGGGGGGAGAAGGCGCGCGCGCTGGTGGGCCGACTGGGCCGAAAGGCCGAGGGGGGGCGGGTAAGTGGGCTGCTTTGCCTTTTCCTTTATTCTGAATTGTTTTCCCCTTTTCTTTTTACTTATTCTATTTGATGCAAATTCAAATGAGCCCCAAATCCAAATTAGACTTTTTGAGAATTATGCACCAAACAAAAGTGAAATATAGGGTTCAACATGATGCAACAATTCATACTCCCTTAGGGTTTAACACAATAAACTATTCTTACAAGTAAAATAAGCACTTAGCTCCTATAGAAATGAGAGAGAAAAGAATGAGGAAGGATGAGAAAAGGAAATAACACCTGAATTTGTGAATATGAGCAAAGAAATTTTATACCCCCAAATTCAGGGTGTTACACCCAAGAAGAAATGTTAGAAGCACAACACTATGCCCAAAAATTGAAATATCCAAAGGGGGCGTTAGTGTTCAATGGCAGTGGCGAAGAAGATTTTTGTATTGTCACCTGGATAACAAAGAAATATCCGTTTGCCAGGAGATAGGTAAAAGCATCGGATTCCCGAAGCTGGAAGACGGTCTTTCGATTTTATCGAAGGACGAACTTGTTGACAGCCTAGCATACAATAGCATAAAGGTATAAAAACTAACTCTAAATTTGAAAAATGAGGTATTTTATTTGTCATACTTATTTTTTTTCTCCACTTGCAGGGCTTGATTCTTAGTAATGCCCTTAGGGCACAGAAAAATATAGAGGATGAAGGCTATACAATGGCCCTGAATAACCTTCGTTCATAAGTAATTGAACTGAGAAACGAAGGTCTCGAAAAAGACAAAATCTTATTCTCTCTGATTAACAAAGTCAAAGAAGATGAAGCTAGCTTCAAAGCCCAGGCCGAAGCCCAAAAGATTGAAATTGAAGACCTTTGGAGGCAACTGGCCAAAGCTAAAGAAAAATGCGCGCTCGCAGAAGCTAACCGAGAAATCAGTGAATATTGGAAAAATCATTTAGAGAAAAATGTTAAAGAACTTCGCACATCCAAGGAAAGATGCTTTGAAAAATCCTTGGACTGTGTGAAGAAAATAAAAATCACTTTCGCCAACGTGGGCGCCTACTCTACCGAAGAAAACTTCATACGAGGCGACCCGAAGGCGTTATTGAATGGATAAGTGGGGAGACCGAGAGCTTTGAAGAAATCTTAAGTGATCGCGGGGATGTCTGTGCATTTTCTGGTGCACGGGGGATTTCAGCTATCTTGGAGAAGGCGGGATGTGATCACATCAAGACCATGGCCCAGGCCGAAGCTGCCTTCTCCGCAGACGACACGAAGGATCCTTCGGCTGAAGCAACCTTGATGGGCGGAAAATTCTATAATGATGTCTGGGTGAACGGTGGTCGAGAGATGGCTCATGAAATTATAAAGAAAAGTGAAAAAGACACCCATGACGCCCGGATAGAAGGCTGCAGAGCGCGAAAAACGTATAGGTAATATTTTGTGATATTCAGCTTCGGCATTTTTTATGGCTTCGTACTAATTAATTTTTCCTACAGCTAAATTATCTCCGCCACCGGAACCGTTCGATCCCCTAGCCTATCCAGAAACGAAGGAAGCACCAGAGATCATTAATATAGCTGAATCTATTGTTGACGAAGTCGTCAATAAATTGCTTAATGAAGTTATAGAGAAAATTCTGAAAGAAGACTAGCACTTATTGTAAAAACATTTTTAACACCTTCCCTTATTTTCATGCTTCGTAAAGAAAGAAGATCTGTGGCTCGTAGAAATAAATATATCCATGCTTCGGAAAGAGAGATCCCTCTTTTGTGTGCAGGCTGTCGAAGCTGTAATTCGAAGCTTACTTCGTGTAACTTTGACAGAATATTTTCCGAGAATCGGCCCCGTATTATATTCGTGTGTCATTGATGCAACATGATGTATGATGTGATGCTATGCGAAATGATGTGATGATATGATGCAAGATGATAATGATGTCGAAGACACATACTCACACTCCCACACTGGAACACACAATCTCTGCATTCCCTTAGGAACGACTGGAATCTCTTTGCCATTTATTTTTCGGCTTCACGTTTATTTTTCGGTGTAAGTTCTGCATCCCCTTAGGAACGTCTTTTGAACTTCTTCGCCTTCTATTTCGGCGGTATAAGTTCTGCATCCCCTTAGGAACGTCTTTTGAACTTCTTCGCCTTATATTTGGCGGTATTTGGCTCTGCATTTCCTTTGGAACGACTTTTGAGCAGAAAACTTACACTGCGCTCCCTTAGGAACGACTTTTTTGTAGCTTCGGCAAAACTTACTCTGCGCTCCCTTAGGAACGACTTTTTTGTAGTTTCAGTATTTTTTAGCTCTGCATTCCCCTATGAACGACTTTTGAGCTTCGGCAATTTTTGAGCTTAGTAAGTCTGTGAAGAAGATATATTTCATTCTGATAGAAGCGAAACAATTACAAGGAATTAAAAACTAGATTTACATTGCTTGTTCCTTATTGAAAAACAAAATGACATAGAACATAAAAGTATTTCAGAGGTAGGATATCGCTCAATAAATGTGCTTTGATTCTGGCACAGTACTGTTGACTGTGTAAGCTTCGGATTCCTCCCTGAATTCACGTTGCTGTTGGGAGTGTTGGCGCCCTTCTGGCTGCTGGCTTCGGGAATGGGTAGGTTGCAGTGGTGGTGGCGGTGGGAGCTATAGCCAAGAAGCCTGTCAATGGCTAGCCGAAGCAACAGAAGCTGCAGGATGATTGCCCACATATTCTAGTATGTAGGGAGAATGGCACGAAGTAGTGTGCAAAACCTGCTTCAGCTGATTCTGCCGAGAATCGGCTTCTGCGATCTCCTTTTGCTTCATAAGGGTGATTTGGCACATTCTTGTAGTATGACCCTTGTCCTCACCACAGAATAAGCAATAGATCTTCCTGGGTTGATCCCCATATCTTCCTCCGAAGCCCCTGGCGCCTCTGCCCCTTGGAGCTGGTGGCCTAAAAGAGCTTTGTTGTTGCCCCGAAGATTATGAGGTGTACTGTGGCCTCTGGAGCTGGCTACCTTTGTCGTTATTCTGACTGGAGTTATGGATTGACCTGACATGCCTCGTAGTGATTCTTCCTCCGAAGCCCCTGGTCATCTCCGAGAATCTGTAAGCTTCTTCCCTTCTTTGGCGGAAGTCATTGTCAGCCCGGATGTACTCATCCATCTTCTGAAGCAGCTTCTCCAGAGTTTGTGGGGGCTTCCTTGCGAAGTATTGAGCCGTAGGTCCTGGCCGAAAACCCTTAATCATGGCCTCAATGACAATTTCATTGGGCACTGTGGGCGCTTGTGCTCTCAGTCGCAAGAACCTTCAAACATACGCCTGAAGGTATTCCTCATGGTCTTGCGTGCACTGGAACAGGGCTTGAGCTGTGACTGGCTTCGTCTGAAAGCCTTGGAAACTGGTCACCAGCATGTCCTTAAGCTTTTGCCACGACGTGATTATCCCTGGCCGAAGGGAAGAATACCATGTCTGGGCCACATTCCGGACTGCCATGACGAAGGACTTAGCCATGACAACTGCATTGCCTCAGTATGAGGATATTGTTGCCTCATAGCTCATCAGAAATTGTTTTGGGTCCGAGTGCCCATCGTACATGGGTAGCTGGGGTGTCTTGTAGGATTGTGGCCATGAGATAGCTTGCAATTCTGCTGCCAAGGGGAAGCATCATCAAAAGTAAATGTATCATGATTAAAATCATCATACCATCCATCTTCACTGAATAAGCCCTCTTGATGAAGTTCCCTATGTTGGGGGCTTCGGTCTTGGTCATCTTGAGCAAGATGACGCACTTCTTCAGTAGCTTCGTCGATCTTCCTTTGAAGATCGACCAGCCGAGCCATCTTCTCCTTCTTCCTTTGCACTTGTTGATGGATGATTTCCATGTTCCTGATCTCTTGGTCCAACTCCTCCTCCTGGAATGTTGGACTGGTGGCTTTTCTCTTCTGGCTTCGAGCCTCTCTGAGAGAGAGAGTCTCCTGGTTTGTGTCCAGTGGCTGCACTGCAGCAGCCCCTAGCGCTGTTATCTTCGGCGGCGGCATGACGAAGATAAGTGCTTTGCCGAAGGTTGTGGAAGTAGGTACACCGAAGGTGGGCGCCAATGTTGGGGACTTGTTCTCAAATGCTATGAGTTAAGAACAAGGCAACACAAAATATTAATGATTAAAGCCCTTCGTCCTCCAAAACATTATTTCCCTTGGGATATAATGATCCTCAGACGAAGGTCATGAAGGACGTACCTTCATCATCGCAGTATATATTAATGAAAGAAGCATATGAAACATGAGAGACAACATGAATAATTATATGGCACCATTAATATATCCTTTATTATATCATCATGGATAAACAAGAACAATATTGAATTACATTTGTACCTTCGGCTTGACAGAAGGCAAAAAGTCCAAGTGTGACGCACGAATGAATACAAGTCAGCGTGAACAGTACGGGGGTATTGTTCTTCTATTTATAGGCACAGGGCGCAGCCTATGTAAAATTGCATTCGTGTCCTTTATGTTTACTATTGACTTAAAGATAATTCAACGAGGACTAAATAGCCTTTTTCCCTTTAAGTCGGTTCCTTTCTCTGCCGTTGAGCCGAAGCTTCCTTGCGCGTAGCTTCGGAACTGGTTCAACCTTCGTCCTGTCCATGCTTTTCATATTGTGTACAACTTTATTTTGAGTCCGAAGGTTCCTGTACATATATTACAATTGGGAAACATTGTTAAATCATGTTTTTGAGGACCTTCGGAAGACGAAGGCCCCCAACACCTATAAACATGAAGGTTCATCTAAGTAGTGGTCATCCCATTGAGTTCATTGGTGCCTCGACTTTAGCGCTAATGATGTCGTAGTCAACACTATAAGCTATTCTCCATAATCCTTTGGAACCCAACACTAGAGATGGTTCCACTTAGCAATAGCAAAAAAATGTTGCCATATTCATAGCCACCACCAGGGTTAAGCCGTGACCCTCTAAGCATATGCACCTCGCTTTAAGAAGGCTATAGTCGGCCATGATGTGTTGCGAGGACCGTACCTTAGGTTTTAGAGCCATAACACAGAGACTACCTCCTCAGCCTTAGCTTTATGTACTGCAGCATCGACTTTTCTAGTTGCACATTGCCCAATATGAGTGCGGTTGTCGTTGTGACGAAGGAGCCAACGAGTAGCCACACTCTCTCTGGCCAATGCCACCCACATGTCATGTGCTAATGTGGTCCATCCTTTTGGCACTAGTTGTATGGTGCTCACCCCAATGCTCCAACAAGGCAACAAATGTTATGGTCATAGAAGGTTTGCTCTCACCTTTTGGAGAATTGTGATGAGACCATCAATCACATCGAGGCCATATATGTCTATGACGCTACCCTTCTCGCCATTGACGAAGAAGAGGTGATAATGAACTACTTCTATGTTGTCTTGTCCGCTTCTGTCCGGTTGTGGCTCGTGAATCCTTATGAGGCCAATATCTAATATTGGGAAGAGCTTTGTCAACTATTAATATCCAACTTTGAGGGCACCTACTCCCGGCCTAACGCGGAGTGTGACCTCCACGTAGTTCAACAACAACCTGCTATGCGCACCTTCGTGCAACGCTTTTGCTAGGTTATAAACATCATCTCGTGTATCTTGGCAGCATCCATCGTTGCTGCCTCCTAACAAAGCATCCGGGACGAGAAGGTGTTAAAGAAGCTAGCTAACCCCAACATCCAAGATACTAAAGAGTTGCTCACTATGGAAGATAAGTGCACGTGAGGAGTTAATGATAGATGCCTATTGAACAGGAAATTTGAGAGCCTACTAACCATCATTAAAAGAGCAAAAAAAAGGCCACATCACCAAAATTTCCCACCCAAACTTTTGGTCCTTATCCCATGGAAGAAGAATTTTTGTATGGAGTCATTTCTGACATTTCTCTTTACATGTGCGATCTAGCTATTCGCTTCGGATTAAAACCAGTTGTTTAGACTAGTATAACTGTAATTTATAGAGATAAAAATATTGTAAAAGTAATAGAAAGAACTAAAGCCAAGTAAATCTACTTATCTGGCCAACGTAAAAAAAGTGCAGGATGGGTAGATGGGGTAATTCTCCAAAAAGTGCATGTGAAGAGGGGAGACGCGGGCGCGTCTGGAATACCGCCGGATGGGGCAAAGCGAGCGCTGCCATGCCGTGCTGCCCGTGCAGCTTGCAGGTGGCTGTGCGAGCGCCCGGCCTCCCACGCACTCCTCCCATCCGAAAACCGAAATCCCCCACTCTTCTCACCCGTTTCCCCACTCGCTCGCTGACACATCGCACATTCGCACCATACCAGATACCACCGCCGCTGCACACAAACCCAGAAACCACCGGCAATAAACAACTCCCGCTCCCAGTCTCCGATCCGAGGAAGCCGGAAGAGGGGATTTCGAGCCGCGGCGATCGGGACTAGAGTGGCCCTCGACGCGTCCGCGGGTGGAATTGCCGAGAAGCCGAGAGAGAGGGGTTGGAGCGGAGTTGCGGGAGGTGGGAGAGAAGGCGGCGATGGGGCGCCTGTTCCTGATGCACCTGGACGGCAACGTCTACAGCTGCAAGCACTGCAAGACCCACCTCGGCGTTGCCAGCGACATCATCTCCAAGGTTCCTCTCGACCCCTCCGCGTCCCCGCTGCCAGACAAAAAAAGAGAGAGAGAGAGAAAGGAAAATGGGAAATTTCTTGTTGTCCCCGCGGCGGATGTACGCGTGCGGTGTGGCTGATAGCGGTTTCTTTCCTTGGTGTTTCGATTTCTTCCAGGCCTTCCAGTGCAAGCACGGCAAGGCGTACCTCTTCCATAAGGTGTAAGTGGGCCTGTTGCCTTTCTCTTTACATTGTTCCGTTCGTCGATTTCAGCTAAGCTTAGGATGAGGGCGCGGTGCGCTCATAGATGGGTGTTATTTGGCTGGGGAAATGTAGCGGACCTCCTTCTCATTTCTCAGCATAATGTGTCTGGCTTCGGCCAGTGTGAACCTGTCAGCCGGTTATTTATTATGCTCATAGTGGCGCTAGTCTGATGTTTCATAAGCCAAGATAGATACTGCACGTCTGCACCCATTAGCGGTGGCGTGTGGCAGCAATTAACCAGTGAGAAACTTGGAGTGTTTATTGACTTTTGAGGACCGAGACCCCAAAGCCACTATTTGGATAAGGAAAATAGATGAAGCAAGATACACATAACACATGGACTCTACTAAACTATCAGTAGATAGTATGCATTGCATGGGTATATGCTATAGCACCCACCCAAGAGACAGATATCAATGTGAATCCCCTGTATGAAATAAATGGAGAAGAATCCACGAGACAAGGCGCGGTTGTTTCAGCTCCCCCCCCCCCCCCCCACCCGTAGTTCTTTCCTCTATTATTCTCTTCTTTTTAGGATGCGCTGGATATGCTGGAGGTGCCTTCAGACTACCTTTTTCCTGAGAAATCTTTCAGTGATCTAGTAGTAGTTGACATGGGTTCTTATTATTAGAGTTGATCTAGATTTATTTTCAGCACCCTACATCTTAACAACTGGTCCCTAGTTCAATCTTTAACACCTACATGCATACATCATTAGTCCATATTGTTCTGCCTTACATCGACATGTAATTTAAAGTGCTGTTGAATGGACCTCAACTCATATGCTTGCAGTTCATGTCGGATACAATTCTAGACTTTTAATTTACTTCCAGATAATAACACTGTCCAGACTCAGGTGGTCAGTGAACCTTTTTAGAGTTTTCATCCTACTTTTCCTAACCGAAAGTGAAGTCCTAATCTCCTCTCCTGGTTGCTTCATATCTCATGCCATATTAATGTATCAGTACTTACGGTTCTTTGTCAAGAAAGGAAATGTCAATGTGCACATAAAATGTTTTTTTTTCTGTTACTGAACTCAGCACACTTGTTCCTAATACAAAGCTTCATTTCGAAGTAACTAATCATTATCTTCCGTCACAAATACTTAGGTTTTCCTGAGGAGTGTCTGTAACTCAGTTCTCATAGAAGCCCAATCTAAACTAGGAGACAGTTAACATAGGCACGTAAGCCTGATCTCAGGCAAAGCTCTCCGCAGATTACCAAATTCGCTAGTACTCAATTATTATCAGACCAGAGCTTCTGGTGTGGCAGAAAACAGATGTACCCAATAATGCAGCTTGGACAATTTGATGTATTACCAATAAGAGGTCTAAATTTGGTAGTTGGTGATTTGATACCAAAAACAGTTCATTAGCCCCAATGTTATGCATTTCACTGTTTGGTCCGTAGGATTTAAGGTCTGGAGATGAGTTGTATTTCTTACAGTATTCTGTCGGACAGCAGATGTATCATTAACTCATGCCTGTTATGCCCAGTGTCAACGTGACTTCTGGAGTAAAAGAAGACCGCATGATGATCACAGGAATGCATACTGTTTCTGATATCTTCTGTGTTGGCTGTGGATCCATAGTTGGGTGGAAATATGTAAGATTTGCCAAGGTCGTTTCATAGTGTCCCCTTGTATATTGCCTTGCACCTAACTTTTTATGACGCTCTTCTCTAGGATGCGGCACATGAGAAGGGCCAGAGATACAAGGAAGGCAAGTTTATTCTGGAGAGGTGATGGCCGCAACATTGTCATGGTTTTGTCGCCTTGGATTTGTTCTTTTTCCCAAAGAAATGTCCTCTGTTCAAACAGATCTGTGACTCGGTTTGCAGATTGGTGCATCGATTATATTGTTAATCTGGTGGAATCAGACTCACTGCAACAAGATTTGTCCTGAGCAGGTACAAGGTGTCGGGCCCTGACGGAAGCCAATACTGGGTTCCACAAGATGCTCACTTGGGCGGAAGCGACGCCGATGACGTATAAAACACGACCCAACAAGCTCAAGCCTGTGGTTCATCCCCTGTAAATAACCTGGGTGGCGTTGCTCTTTAGGCAGCCGACAGCCGGGGATTGCTCCATTGAAATAATTCGCCGGCGTAAATTGTTGCTGTTCTAGGTGACATGATCGTATCCCTCCCTCCCGTTGTCCCTGGAAGTCATTAGATGTTCTCGCTGTATATGTGCGTAACCTGTGTTGCTTATAAGTCCATCTGAGTTGTATGTAGGGATGGCAATGGGTAAAATATCCGCGGATAGTGTCTCTGGACATCCATATCCGTGACTCATATCCGATATCCGAACCCGTACCCGTTACCCGCTATGGATAACAAACAGTATCCACATCCGTTACCCGCGGATAATGGATATCCGCGGATATATCCGTTTGCCCACTACACATACAAAATATTTAAATCCAGCAAATTCAATCATGATATCATATTTGTCCAGCAAATTTAAATATGATAAAAACATAAAGCCATACAGAATTTGTCCAGTAAATTCAAACATGATATCATATTTGTCCAGCAAATATAAAATTGTCTACGGATATCAAGTGCTACTCGTATTTGGGACGGGAGTACAAGATATTTTAACGGATATTCGGGTATTTGGGTATGGATATTGATTTTTCGTATCCGTTTTAAAAATATCCATGGATATCAAGTGCTACCCGTATCCGTATCCATGGGTACAGACTCGTACCCGAAACCGTGTCCAACGGGTTTTTTATCCGCGGGTACGCGGATAAATGACATCCATTGCCATCCCTAGTTGTATGCCAAGCACTAGTGACCAAATAAGTAAAGTAAATTTCTCAAGTGTCTGGTCGACCTGGGTGTCAAGCGAGGGCAGTATGTACAAATCTGCATTGTATTGTGTGTTCGGTTCGAAGGTCCCTCTTAAATAACCGAATAACCAATATATAATTGCACGCTTGTTTTTAAGGTGTCCTGTGCTACTATCATGTCTGCTGTTGGCCTGTTTGACAGGGCCTTGGTTCCAAATTCCTAGTTTTAGCTCCTTGATGGCTGTTTGGTAGAGCCTTGCTTCTTGATTCTTTGGTCTTTGGTTGAATGGTTCTGGAAATAAATAGAAATAGAGTTTGGTGAAATACGATTGGATCCTTAAAACTTTTTGGACGTAAAATTTAGAGCCTACTAACATCCCTAAAGATATAAGTGGCGTGTACGTCCGCTGGTCAGCAATTTGGGACAATACCATTTGTGTCCCTGGCGATGTCGACGCCATCTCGGTGGAAGCTACGCTCCAAGTAAACACCGTTTGGGGTGCACCGTGCACTTGGCATTCCTCTGACCTCTGTGATGCACATGCACCGATGCCCTCCGAACTCGTTGTCGACTCGTGCTGTACTTGTACACCAGCTTAGGCAAACCAGACCTGTGCTTGGGTCTGAGCGTGACATTGTGGCTGGAAGGGGACACTTGTGACGCAGATATGGAACTAATGCGACTCAACAAGCTCAAACTTGTTGGTGAACCCTGTAATAACGGGTCCCTGCTGTGTGTAACTTTTATAGACAGACGTTTGTTGTAGGTATGTGCAGACTGTACCAGTGTGTCAAATTCTATGGCGATGCTGTGCATGCCTGTTTTTGCCTTTGATTCGAGTGCTATGACGCCCTGTTTTTGCGGTAGGCTCTCTAGCATTGGCATATATGGGTGACAATGGGCTCTAAGATTTAAGGATCGAATTAGGATCAGATTCTATTTCTATTCATTTTAACTAAAATTTATTTAGAACTCTACTATTCTGTGACTTCACCAATGTGTTGTCCCCAGTTGCTCCTTTGTACCCGCCAAAGAAAAAAAAAAGACAAGTGTTCCTTTGAGATCTCTGCGGAGTGAATTCATCGGCCGGTCTAAGGTAGCCGAGCATGAACAGTACATAATGAGATGTCTGCCCGTCTTGCATGCTGCCTCGATCGGCAAGGAGGGAGAGCCAAGGATTTGCAGGGCCGGGCTGGGCTCTACCTCTCCCTCTCCGGCCTTCATGAATACAGCAACCAGGGGAAATATGATAGCTAGAGAGCACCAACACGGTGGGGGTGGTGGTGGGCCGGCCTGGCCTGGCCTGGGCTGCTCCTACCTACAGCAGTAATACTTTGTACCGTGGCAGTGTGTATGTACTATATATATATGCTTCCAAAACGCCAGATCCAACCAAGTGGTGCGGAGTACGTGTCTCTGTCGGTATCGCTTCCCAAACGGTTCGAGCCATTGTCGCTGTCATACTCGAGACGAACGAAGCAGTCCTTTTGTTAGCAAAGCATAGTAGCACTCCACTGACGAGGCTGCTGGGGCGCATCGCATAATTGAAGTTGAAGCGGAACAGCCCTGCGCACCACCGTCTAAACACGTGGCCGGGACCTGGTGACTTTAGTCGGCGCACTAGTTCGTCCTGTCCTCTCCTCACTCGAGTCGGCAAAATCAGGCCGCTCCCCGCTAGCAGCCTAGCGCTAGCACTAGGTCCTGAATTCGTGGAGCAGCTAACTAGCCAGACGTCTCCGATCCCATGGCGCCATCGGCTGATCGGCACGGCAGCGGGGGTTTATGTCCCTGGCACTGGCAACTGTACGTACCCATCGTTTTTCTCTGGGTCCTTCCGTGGCGCGAGCAAAATCTCGCGAGGAAGGCCGGAAACCACAGGTAGCGCTGCTGAGGAGTTCGCGCACGGGGCGTGCTGGCCCTGGGGCCAAGAGCGCCGGCCGTGCCATGCCATCATGCGGCGTGCGCCCCGTCCTCCCGTGCCACGCCCGCCTGGGCGAAAACCGCGGGCCCGCACGCACGGGCCACGGGGTGGCAGAACGATCCTTCGCTGGTGGCCCCGTGCCGGCCCCCGCCCGCCAGCCGTTCCGATCCGGCGGCACTGCACCTGCACGGCCCATCGGTGAAATCCATTCCCGCGGGGACGGGGACAAGCGGACGCCGACGTGAGCGTCGGAGACTTCGAGAAGCGCGGAAAGGGACGCGCGCGGGCGACAAGCGGTGGTCGACCGGCGCGTGGCCGTGGTGGCGATTGCTGCCGTCATCGATTGTGTGAGGCCGCCCGCCGTCTGTCGTCTCCGCCTGTCTGCGGCATCTGGTTTCGGCCGCGAGAGGCCTCATCCACAAGCAGCGGCGAATCCACGAACGGATCATGAGCGGGCTACTAAACTAAGGCTACAAAATTATTTAAAACAAAACAAAACAATCTAGTTGATGTTAGGAACAATTAACAAGATAAAACTTAAATACTTAAGAAACATGTAGTCTAAGTAAGTCGATACAAATTCTACAAATACAATAATAAATAATCAATACATACCGTTCTGATTCTTTTTAAATTCTCTCCATCCTATGCCTATAAACATAATTTAATTTTATCAACTAACCTACTAATGTAGCAAATAATTTTATCCTATGCCAGGCGATAGAAATCCTCGTGCCCCAGTTGGAGCGTTGGCTGTCGCAGTGTTGCCAAGACTAGAGTCGGCGACTGGACCGTGGACACGGGCACGAGGCCGAGAGGGGTTGAGGAGCGGCTGATGCAGCTCACAGTGACCTATTTTTTCTTGGACTTCTTGGGCCTATTCGATGTTGTTAGTGGGTCGCGACCGGGGCTGCAGCCCGGGCAGCCTCGGACGCAGATCCGCACGAGCATGCAGATGAAGGAAGCCGGAAACAAGGTTCATAAAACCTACTGGTTTTGGTGGGAAACCGGTCGGGTTTACCGAAGGGGCACGGTTTCGGTCAAAAATTTAAAAAAAAATAATAAAAAACGAAAACCGCCTGTAAACCGGTTTTTTTACCGGTAAACCACCGTTTTTTGTCAGAAAAACGGATTTGATGCCAAGATTTAGTTCCATTTTAGGATTTAGTGGTCAGCTTAGGCATATTAGTCTTGTTTACTGTTATATGCTGTATGTGAATATATTATATGCTATATGTGAAGATAATTTATTGTTAGATGGTATTTTTTTGCCCAGTTTAAGTGCTATATGTAAAGATGCTATATGTTATATGTAAAGATGAATTAGTATTGTTGTATATGTGATGACTTTATGGTTTATGGATTAGTTATCGATAAATGTGTTATGGTTTAGTTATTGTTAAATGTGAATATCAAATAGTTTATAGTTTAGTTATTGTTTCAAGATTCTTACCATGATGCACCTCAGTCAGAGCGGTAGACAATAAGCGTCGACGTTGTTTGGTTTTATTTCCTGTCCAAGATGGAATTCATAGCTCAAGTAGCTCTAGTTCTTCTAACTATCCACCTGGACAAGACCCAATCTAGAACACTTATGCATGGCAATGGCAACCGCTGCACCGGTATATTGTTTTTTGCTTTATGGATAAGTATTTATTTGTTGTTCTTGTTTTCTCGCTAATGTATCTCATATCTTTTGTATAGACCTATCACTGTCACTATGACGGGTTGGAATAATATCACGATCCTTCCAACATGCATGAGCACTATTACTATAACTCGAGCTGAACATGTGAATACTATGAAATAAGTCGACCTATGTGTCGTTGCTTCGTTGGAGAGCTGTAAAAGAACTTGTATTTGAGTACAAAATATTGTGAACTTGTATTCGTTGTATTTGAGTACTGTGAACTTGTATTTGAGTTGTAAAAGAACCGTTGGAGCCGACCGTTGGTGCACTGGTGACACACCGGACTGTCAGGTGCACCCATTCGCAGAACAGTTCAGCAACGACTAGTTTGGTGGATGAGGCTATTTATACCCTCTCCTCCTACCTCGTTGAGTGTCTTGATGCCCACATTTAAGCTCATTCATTGCTAGAGCATTGCAAGCACCACAAAGCCTAGTGAGGTGATTAGAAAATCTTAATCCCGTGTTAGGACCTCATTAGTGCAAGTGAGAGCCACCTAAAACACACACCACATGCATTAGGCTTCTCTTGGTCAAGTGAAAGTCTATGGCTTATTACTCTTGGTGATCGGCATCCCCTAAACGGCTTGCTGGCGATTGGAGCATGGCGATCACCCTGGAGGTGGTGACTCGGTTCAAGTTTGTACGCGGACGTGAGGGATCTACCGCGCCAGAGTGGCAAAGGATCATCTCATAGTGAGCACTTGGTTCTTGCGAGGACAAAGGGGGAGCCATACCCTTACGCGGGTGCTCCAATAAGGAGTAGGGAAGAGTGCCAACTCTTCAATACCTCGGCAAAAAATTGTAGGAGTCTTCTTAACCTTGCTTTACATTCCGCATTTAATTTGACCATTTCACTTTGTTCAATTGCTTAGCAAGTATTTGAAGTAATGACTTAGAGTTGTTGTTTTTCTAGTAGTATTCATTTGTTGCTAGTAGCTGGGTGAAGTTGGGCTCTTGCTTAGTGAAAGTCGCCTAGAGGGGGGGTGAATAGGGTGAAACTGAAATTTACAAAATTAATCACAACTACAAGCCGGGTTAGCGTTAGAAATAATAACGAGTCCGAGAGAGGGCGCAAAACAAATCGCAAGTAAATGAAGAGAGTGACACGCGGATTTGTTTTACCGAGGTTCGGTTCTCGCAAACCTACTCCCCGTTGAGGAGGCCACAAAGGCCGGGTCTCTTTCAACCCTTACCCTCTCTCAAACGGTCCCTCGGACCGAGTGAGCTTCTCTTCTCAAATCAAAACCGGGAACAAAACTTCCCCGTAAGGACCACCACACAATTGGTGTCTCTTGCCTCGATTACAAGTGAGCTTTGATCACAAGAACAAGTGAGAAAGAAAGAAGCAATCCAAGCGCAAGAGCTCAAAAGAACACGACAAATCTCTCTCGCTAATCACTAAAGCCTTGTGTGGAATTGGAGAGGATTTGATCACTTGAGTGTGTCTAGAATTGAATGCCTAGCTCTTGTAAGTGGTTGAGAAGTGGAAAACTTGGATGACTTGAATGTGGGGTGGTTGGGGGTATTTATAGCCCCAACCACCAAACTAGCCGTTTGGTGGAGGCTGTCTGTCGTATGGTGCACCGGACAGTCCGGTGCGACAGCCACGTCACCTGGCCGTTAGGGTTCTGACCGTTGGAGCTCTGACAGCTGGGCCCGCCTTGATGTCCGGTGGCGCACCGGACATGAACTGTAGGGTGTCCGGTGCGCCAGCATGGGCGTGCCTGACCTCTGCGCGCGCTGGCGCGCATTTAATGCGCTGCAGGTAGCCGTTGGCGCCTGAAGTAGCCGTTGCCCCGCAGTTACACCGGACAGTCCGGTGTACACCGGACATGTCCGGTGAATTATAGCGGAGCAGCCGATGCGAATTCCCGAGGCTGCCGAGTTCAGAGTCGCGTCCTCTTGGAGCACCGGACACTGTCTGGTGTACACCGAACAGTCTGGTGAATTATAGCACGCCGGCCCTGAGAATTCCCGAAGGTGCGAAGTTCAGCTTCGAGTTCCCTGGTGCACCGGACACTGTCCGGTGGCGCACCGGACAGTCCGGTGCGCCCGACCAGGGTGCCTTCGGTTGTCCCTTGGCTCCTTGTTTGAACCCTTTCTCTTGATCTTTTTATTGGCTTATTGTGAACCTTTGGTACCTATAGATCTTATAGACTTGGGCAAACTAGTTAGTCCAATTATTTGTGTTGGGCAATTCAACCACCAAAATTAGTTTAGGAAATAGGTGTAAGCCTAATTCCCTTTCAATCTCCCCCTTTTTGGTGATTGATGCCAACACAAACCAAAGCAAGTATAGAAGTGCGTAATTGAACTAGTTTGCAAAGTGTAAGTGCAAAGGTTACTTAGAATTGAGCCAATAAATATTACTTACTAGATATGCATGGATTGTTTCTTTATTTTTAACATTTTGGACCACGCTTGCACCACATGTTTTGTTTTTGCAAAATTCTTTTTGTAAATTCCTTTCAAAACCCTTTTGCAATATAGTCAAAGGTAAATGAATAAGATTTGCGAAGCATTTTCAAGATTTGAAATTTTGTCCCCTTGTTTCAAATGCTTTTCCTTTGACTAAAACAAAACTCCCCCACAATAAATTCTCCTCTTAGTGTTCAAGAGGGTTTTAAGATATTAATTTTGAAAGGTGCTACTTTCTCCCCCTTTAGAACACAAAGAGATACCAATTTGAAATTTACCAATTGAAAATCATTAATTTTAAAATTAGGGTGGTGGTGCGGTCCTTTTGCTTTGGGCCAATACTTTCTCCCCCTTTGGCATGAATCGCCAAAAACGGATACTTAGAATGAAATATAGGCCATTTGTGTAACTACTATCTCCCCGTTGGCAAATAAAACGTAGGAGTGAAGATTATACCAAAGACGGAGAGTGATGCGGAGCGACGGCGAAGGATGAGTAGTAGAGTGGAGTGGAAGCCTTTGTCTTCGCCGAAGACTCCAATTCCCTTTCAATATACCTATGACTTGGTTTGAAATACTCTTGAAAACACATTAGTCATAGCATATATAAAAGAGACATGATCAAAGGTATACTTATAAGCTATGTGTGCAAATTAGCAAAAGAAATTCCTAGAATCAAGAATATTGAGCTCATGCCTAAGTTTGGTAAAAGTTTGTTCATCTAGTGGCTTGGTAAAGATATCGGCTAATTGATCTTTAGTATTAATGTATGCAATCTCGATATCCCCCTTTTGTTGGTGATCCCTAAGTAAATGATACCAAATGGCTATGTGTTTAGTGCGGCTATGCTCAACGGGATTATCCGCCATGCGGATTGCACTCTCATTATCACATAGAAGAGGAAATTTGGTTAATTTGTAACCATAGTCCCGCAGGGTTTGCCTCATCCAAAGCAATTGCACGCAACAATGGCCTGCGGCAATATACTCGGCTTCGGCGGTAGAAAGAGCGACCGAATTTTGCTTCTTTGAAGCCCAAGACACCAAGGATCTTCTCAAGAACTGGCAAGTCCCCGATGTGCTCTTTCTATTAATCTTACACCCCGCCCAATCGGCATCCGAATAACCAATCAAATCAAATGTGGATCCCCGAGGGTACCAAAGCCCAAACTTAGGAGTATAAGCCAAATATCTCAAGATTCGTTTTACGGCCGTAAGGTGAGATTCCTTAGGGTCGGCTTGGAATCTTGCACACATGCAAACGGAAAGCATAATATCCGGTCGAGATGTACATAAATAGAGTAATGAACCTATCATCGACCGGTATACCTTTTGATCCACGGACTTACCTCCCGTGTCGAGGTCGAGATGCCCATTGGTTCCCATGGGTGTCTTGATGGGCTTGGCATCCTTCATTCCAAACTTGTTTAGAATGTCTTGAGTGTACTTCGTTTGGCTAATGAAGGTGCCCTCTTGGAGTTGCTTGACTTGGAATCCTAGAAAGTACTTCAACTCCCCCATCATAGACATCTCGAATTTTTGTGTCATGATCCTACTAAATTCTTCACAAGTAGATTCGTTAGTATACCCAAATATAATATCATCAACATAAATTTGGCATACAAACAAATCATTGTCAAGAGTTTTAGTGAATAGAGTAGGATCGGCTTTTCCGACATTGAAGCCATTAGCAATAAGGAAATCTCTTAGGCATTCATACCATGCTCTTGGGGCTTGCTTGAGCCCATAAAGCGCCTTAGAGAACCAATAGACATGGTTAGGGTACTCACTATCTTCAAAGCCGGGAGGTTGCTCAACATAGACCTCCTCCTTGATTGGTCCATTGAGGAAGGCACTCTTCACGTCCATTTGGTAAAGCTTGAAGCCATGGTAAGTAGCATAGGCTAATAATATACGAATGGACTCAAGCCTAGCTACGGGTGCATAGGTTTCACCGAAATCCAAACCTTCGACTTGGGAGTATCCCTTGGCCACAAGTCGGGCTTTGTTCCTTGTCACCACACCATGCTCATCTTGCTTGTTGCGGAAGACCCACTTGATTCCTACAACATTTTGGTTAGGACGTTGTCGGCGTTTCGAGACCGGGGGGTCCCTCGGGCCGACGAGTGAGTGTCGCCGCGTGCCCCAGCCCAAATGGGTCGAGCGCGTGGGCGAGCGCGAAGGGGGAAAGGAGCGAGGCGGCCGGAGACCGGCGTGAGAGAGGTGGGAATCCCGTGGCCTTCGTGTTCGTCCTGCGCTCAGGTCAGGTGCGCTTGCAGTAGGGGGTTACAAGCGTCCACGCGGGAGAGGGAAGCGAGCGGCCCCAAGAGAGCGCATGTCCCGTCCTCGTCCCCGCACGGCCAACCTTCTCTAAGAGGGCCCTGGTCCTTCCTTTTATAGGCGTAAGGAGAGGATCCAGGTGTACAATGGGGGTGTAGCAGAGCGCTACGTGTCTAGCGGGGGAGAGCTAGCGCCCTAAGTACATGCCGATGTGGCAGCCGGAGAGATTTTGGCACCCAGCTAGTGTGAAGTCGTGGCCGTCGGAGGAGCGACGGAGCCTGGCGGAGGGACAGCTGTCGGAGCGATTGAGTCCTTGCTGACGTCCTCCTGCTTCCGTAAGAGAGCTGAGAACCGCCGTCGTCAGAGAGCATGCGGGGCGCCATCATTGCCTATCTGGCGGAGCTAGCCAGATGGGACACCGGTCTTGTTCTCTGCGGCCCGAGTCAGCTCGGGGTAGGGTGATGATGGCGCTTCCTGTTGACGTGGCTGGCCTGCACCCTAGGTTGGGCGACGTGGAGGCTCCTCCGAAGCCAAGGTCGAGTCTGTCTTCCATGGCCGAGGCCGAGTCCGAGCCCCTGGGTCGGGCGAGACGGAGGTCGTTCGGCAGAGGCCAGGGCGGAGTTCGAGCCCTGGGGTCGGGCGAAGCGGAGTTCGTCGTCTTCTGGGGCTGAGCCCGAGTCTGAGCCCTGGGGTCGGGCGAAGCGGAGTTCGTCATCTTCCGGGACTTAGCCCGAGTCCGAGCCCTGGGTCGGGCGGAGCGGAGTTCGCCGTCTTCCGGGACTTAGCCCGAGTCCGAGCCCTAGGTCGGGCGGAGCGGAGTTCGCCGTCTTCCGGGACTTAGCCCGAGTCCGAGCCCTGGGTCGGGCGGAGCGGAGTTCGCCGTCTTCCGGGACTTAGCCCGAGTCCGAGCCCTGGGTCGGGCGGAGCGGAGTTCGCCGTCTTCCGGGACTTAGCCCGAGTCCGAGCCCTGGGTCGGGCGGAGCGGAGTTCGCCGTCTTCCGGGACTTAGCCCGAGTCCGAGCCCTGGGTCGGGCGGAGCGGAGTTCGCCGTCTTCCGGGACTTAGCCCGAGTCCAAGCCCTGGGTCGGGCGGAGCTTCCTATGGTGCCTTTGGCAGGGCCTGACTGCCTGTCAGTCTCACTCTGTCAAGTGGCACTGCAGTCGGAGTGGCGCAGGCGGCGCAGTCCTTCTGTCAGGCCGGTCAGTGGAGCGGTGAAGTGACGGCGGTCACTTCGGCTCTGCCGGGGGGCGCGCGTCAGGATAAAGGTGTCAGGTCACCTTTGCGTTAAATGCTCCTGCGACTTGGTCGGTCGGTACGGCGATTTGGTCAGGGTTGCTTCTTAGCGAAGGCAGGGCCTCGGGCGAGCCGGAGATGTGTCCGCCGTTGGAGGGGGGCCTCTGGCGAGACGAAAATCCTCCGGGGTCGGCTGCCCTTGTCCGAGGCTAGGCTCGGGCGAGGCACGATCGAGTCGCTCGAATGGACTGATCCCTGACTTAATCGCACCCATCAGGCCTTTGCAGCTTTATGCTGATGGGGGTTACCAGCTGAGAATTAGGAGTCTTGAGGGTACCCCTAATTATGGTCCCCGACAGTAGCCCCCGAGCCTCGAAGGGAGTGTTAGCACTCGCTTGGAGGGTTTAGTCGCACTTTTTTGCAAGGGGACCAGCCTTTCTCGGTTGCATTTTGTTCCGGTGGCTGCGTGCGAGCGCACCCGCCGGGTGTAGCCCCCGAGGCCTCGGAGGAGTGGTTTCACTCCTTCGAGGTCTTAATGCCTTGCGTAATGCTTCGGCTGGTCTGGTTGTTTCCTCATGCGAACTGGCCGTAGCCCGGGTGTACGGTCGGGGCCCAAGTTCTCGGGCTGGTATGTTGACGCTGTCAACGGTTCGGCCGGAGCCGGGTTTGCGAGAGCAGCCCCCGAGCCTCCGCACAGGGCGAGAGGGCGATCAGGGACAGACTCGGCTTTTTTACATACGCCCCTGCGTCGCCTTTCCGCAAGGAGGAGGGGGGAAAGCGCCATGTTACCCTCGATGGGCGCCGAACATGGTGTCTCCGGTGAGCTGCAAGCGGGTAATCTGAGTGGACGTCCGTGCCCCGTTCGTTAGGGGTCGGCTAGGGGCCCAGAGGCACGCCCAAAAGTACCTGCGGGTGATCTGCCGGACCCGGACCCCTGGCGACGGGGTCCGAGGGCTCGATGCCTCCCTCTGATGGGATTCCGTTACAAGATCGCTCCCGCTGGTCTCGGAAATGTCCTAGGGTACCTCGGGAGCGCAGCCCGAGCCTTGGTTATGTATCGAACGTACCCCTGGTCATCCCTCGCTCGGCGTCTGAGGCGACTGTGAACCCTTCGGGGGCCAGCCTTCGAACCCCTGATCAGTAATGGGCGCGGAGCCCGAGTAGCCTGAGGCGGCCGTGGAACCCTTCGGGGGGCCGACCTTCGAACCTCTGACCAGTAGTGGGTGTAGGGCCCACGCGATCTGAGGCGGCTGTCGAACCCATCGGGGGGCCAGCCTTCGAACCTCTGATCAGTAGGTGTAGCATCCCAAAAATCCTAATCTAGGTTTGAAACCCTAATCCACCTTTTACCCCTCCCTTCATCCTCCAATTCTAAAATCCTCCCCTAAATTTTCCTTCATCATATGCATACATTTTGTTTGATCACAAAAGCACCTCACTTGGATTCTATTTTCTAAACACTTAGAGTATCTACAAAATATTTTGTTCCAAAGAAAAAGATGCAAAAAGGGGAATAGGTTTTGGAAAAATAAAAAGAAAAAGAGAAAACCCTCTCCCCCCCTGCTGGGCCGTTTTCCAGCCCAAACCCGCGCCCCCCCCCCTCGCGCTCGCGCTCCCCTCCGCATTCAGCCCGTTTTCGGCCTGCTTCCGCGCGCGCGCCAGCCCACTCCATGCCCCGCCCTCCTCTCGCTGACAGGGCGTCCCCACCCGTCAGCCGCCCGCTCGCCCGCTCGTTCGCCCGCTCGCTCGCTCGCTCTCGCTGACCAAGCGTCCCCACCCGTCAGCCGCTTCGTCGTCCGTCCGCCGTCCCCTCGCCGAAGTCACCTCCGCCGTCGCCTCCGTCCTTCCCCCTGCCGTCCGGCCGCACAGGGAAGTTTGGCACCGCTCCGTCCTCCTCCCCGTGACCGCGTCCTCGCCGGTACCGCCCCCGCCGTAGCGTCCCCTCGGCGACGCTGTGCGGCATTAATGCCGGCACTGTGAGGCTCGCCGGCGTCCGCCGAGCTCCACCGCCCCCCTTGCCCCCGCACGCCTATAAAAAGCTCGCCCCGAGCTCCTTCTTCCTCGCACCGGCCTCGGCCATCCCTCTCCTCCCCTCCCCCGAGCACAATTCGCGAAGCGCCGGCGTCGTTCTCCTCTCCGGTGAGTCTCTTCCTTCTCCTCCCTCTCCTTCTCTGTTGGTCCGGCAAGGAATTGAGTGAGCAGAGCAGCTCCCTCGCGTCGCCCCGAACCCAAAGCGCCACCTCCCAGCCCCCGTTCCCCACCCAGAGCCCACCGGCGGCGATCCCCGCCGCGGAACTCCGCCCCCTCCCCGTGGGCAGCCCCCTCTCAGCCCCCTCTGGTCAAATTGAGCCTACCGTGGGAATCGCCAGCCTTCGCCCGTGCTAAACCACCCCCCCTTGGCCGGAGAACCGGGCCACCGGCGGCAAGCCGCCGTCAAGCTTCCCCGGCGGCCGGTTTTCCCTCCCTCGCGCTCGGCCGGTTCGCCCGCCGTCTGGCCGAAACGCCGTCCCTCCCCCCCCTCTCTCGCTGGCAAGTGGGCCCCATGCGACGCCGTCACCCTCGCGGCCGCGCCGTTCTCCCCCCTCGCTCGTGGGCCGCGCTGGGCTGGAAGCGCCTCAGCGCGCGCGCTCGCGCCCGGGGTGGGCCGAAAGCCGCGTCCCCGGCCCAGGAGAGAGGAATTCTCCTTTCTTTTTCTTTTTCCACCCTTTTTCCCATTTAAATAGTTTTCTCAATATCTTATGCACTAAAAATTATCAAAAAGGATTTCCAAGGTTACATAAAATAATGTTGTTAGAAAATGGCACACTATGATTGATAAACCACTATTGATGTATTGTTTTATTGCATGTTTCCTAGAAGAAGCAGGGATCGTTGATCCGGAACCCGTAGCCCCGGAAGAAGGGCCAGAACCCGAACTTCCGGAAGTAGATCTTCTGTGCCAGGAAAGCTTCGACGAAGGCAAGTCCATCCTTCCCTTGATGCATAAATTACCTATTCTCTCTACCACTGCCTAGGCCGGGAATTATGGGAAATATTGCATTGTGAGTGAGAGATGGCCCGCATTAACTTACACATTCTGGATACGTAAGGTGGATTGGGAGGAAAGGCTATGTGTATCTCCAAATAAAATCTCTTTTGAAAAATTATGCGATGATGGGTACTCACCCTCATCACCTGAGAGTGGGATGATCAGGGACTCCCTGGTTTAGGGGAGGGCCTAAGGTGTTGGCTCAGCTGGTTTAGGCGTGAGCAGAAGGATTGTCCCCTCATATAAGGACCGGTTTGTCATCTTCACTACCTGTACTCCTTTGTCGTACAACCACTCGAGACTGTGTGGGCAGTCACTCGATCCGAACTCGTGTGGTCCGACCCCAGGGTTATGAAGGCTGGGGAGCACCGGGAGGATAAGGAGGGGGAATGTTTTGTCCGGTTTGGGCATGGCGGTGGCCTGACTCCTTCCGGTATAACCATTAAGGTTAGGACGTGCGAGGAAAGAAAGAGATTCGGCATTCGGGTCTCACGACGGTGAGATCGCAGAAACCGGACTAGTGGGTAAAGTGTACACCTCTGCGCAGAGTTGAAACCTATTCGAATAGTCCGTGTCCACTGGTATGGATGAGTCTGGTATGGTATGACAATTAGAACTTTTTCTCTAAGTTTCTTATCAAGGGAAAGGTGTGTTTAAATGGGTTTTGGAAAAAGATATAGAGCCTCTGGAGCGGGAAGCTCAGTGGCAGTTGAGTTTTCGGTTACTTATAATAGCATGGGAAAACCTTCAAGCAACTGTCCCTCTCTAAGAAAATAATGAGTGACTACAACTCCACTAAATTGAGCATGTACATCATAGGTCTCTTTCTCTCTACGGGAGCGGGGTGGGCTTGCGGAATACCTAGTGTATTCACCCAGATTTATTTATGTTTTTCAGCAGCCGAGGACTTCTTTTCCGCTTTGCTTGATTAAGAGGGCTGTGTCTGCACCCAGTTCTGCCTGTGGCTTGGGCTAGTGTATTTTGCCTCCTGCGCTTCTCTATTTGGCTCCCTCTCGAGCTTGTACCCGGTATTGTAATAAATTTATCTAAAACTCTGTACTATTTGAAGTAAGAAATGTGATTACTAGCCTCCTGGGACTAGTAATTGTTTCACATTTGAGTCCCAAAGGATCGGGGCGCTTCAGGTGGTATCAGAACCATAGGACTGGCCGTAGGTCGCAGCCCTGACCCTAAAACCTACCTTAACAAGAAAATACCTCTCACCTCAAGAAAAGTTTTCTCTTCCCTTCCCCAGTTTTAACAAGACCCTTCTTTTCCTATTCCAGATGGAAGACTCTCTGGCCATTAAGACATCCTACTGCTCAGAAGTGGAAGGGTTCCCCCGCCTCTTGCGAAGCTGTGCGCTCCGCATGGGAATCCGCAAGAAGCCGGAATACGTCTGGACGGAACATTTCGAGGGCGGGATGATAAGATGCTCCATGGCAGTCTACCTGGGGGAAAGCCACAGCTATCCAAACCACCGTTCCTTCCAAGTCACTTTTACCGGAGTTCATTTCCTAGATGCTTGCCAGAATGTCGCCCGAAAAGCCCTCCGTCAGCTTTGTCAAAACTACAGCAAAGTAATCATTGAAACCCCCCTTCGCTACTTTCCACCCAGCAACAAGAACACCCCCACCTGGAGGAAAAGACTTCAGGCCCTATCAGGAGGAGATCCTACCGAGAATGATCCCACCATTGTCTACATGGCTGGATACCTTCATACCCTTGATAACCAATATGATGACCTCACCCTCCACTGCACCTCTCTAACCTCCCGGGTGGAAAGCCTGGAGCAGAAAGTCAGGGAACTCTCAGAAGAAAAGGTGTCCCTTCAAGAGAGCCTCGCAATAGCCGAAGGTGAGGAAACCAATACCCGAGAGGCCTACCGCACACTGAAGATGGACTACGACAAGAAACTGAAGAAGCTTGCCCCCGCAAAGAAAATCCGCAAGAAGACCAAGAGCCAAGGATGCCAGACTGAGCAGAAGGAAGAAAACCCTCCAAGGAACCTATCCGACACCGATGAAATGTCCCTGGCTAGCCTTGATGACCTTCTCAAGGAGTTTGGGGACACATTAGAGAAGGAGTGCGGGAGTACCCTAGATAGCACTCGCGTGTGACGAACTTATGATAGCAGGGTGTTGAGTCATGTAATGGCTTGATGTAATGAATAAAATAACCAGTTAAAACAAATGGCATGTGCATAATAGTAACTCTCTTCCCATGGCAGATGGCTTTGGATAAAACCACGCCTACCGCCTCCGGGATTGGAGCAGGTTTTCCCTTAGGGGCTGAAGGAGGGGCCGGTGGAGAAGGGGATGGGACCCACCTCCCCGCACCTCCGGAACTACCACTAGATCTGGCCCAAGTTCTAGCCCATCAAACCAGACTCATTGAAGTCCTCACTCGAAGTCTGGAGAACCAGCGCCCAGGTGGTGGAAGGCCCCAGGACAGGATGGGAGAATTCCTGAGACTCAAGCCTCCCACATTCGCGGGGTCCAGCAATCCCCTCGATGCAGATGACTGGCTTCGCACGATCAAGAGGAAGATGGAAGCCATCGCTTGCCCTGAGAATCAGCGTGTTCAGCTGGCAGCTCATCAGCTTTCAGGAATGGCTTTAGCATGGTGGGACACTTTCAGTGAAGCCGTCAGAGATGCTACCTGGGCAGAATTCGAGACAGCTTTCCGTGAGCACCATGTACCCCAAGGGATAGTTCAACTCAAGGAGGATGAATTCCGGGAGCTAACCCAAGGTGGGCGATCAGTCAGTGAGTATGTGCACAAGTTCACAGAGCTGGCCCGCTACGCGCCTGAGGATGTCAGCACCGAGGCCAGGAAAATGGCCCGTTTCCTGAGAGGGTTAAGACCCGAGCTTAAGACCATCCTCGCCAGCCAGGACTTCCACAGCTTCTCCCACCTTTCCAACAAAGCTATTCAAGTGGAAAGAGCTAAAGAGGAGGAAAAAGGGCACATCAAGAGAAAGTTCCAGGTCCTGCGAGCTCAACAGCAAGAGCGTCACCAGAGAGCTCGACCCTTTGGGCTCCCACCCAGGGGTCCAGGCTTCGATAAACAATCTGGACCCTCTCCATCGCGCTACAGTCAACAGAGTCAGAGCTCCCATCAGGCACCCTCCGTTGCAAGCAACCAGCCGCCAGCAAACGCCTGTTGGCACTGCGGAGACCCCCGGCACTTCAAGAACAACTGCCCTCAGCTGAAGGCACCCGGACCAACCCACTCCAACTCGGTGAACGGCCCCAAGTTCCCATCAGCACCTACCTCCAAGGCGTTTCCTTCCAGCAGCCAGCAGAGCAGGGCTCAGTACCAGGGCAGGGCCCGAGTCAACCACGTCGACGCTCAGGAAGCCCAGCAGGCCCCGGGAGTAGTGCTCGGTGAGTTTCTCGTCGAATTTACTCCCGCTTCTGTGCTTTTTGATTCAGGAGCATCCCATTCATTTATAGCCGCTAAGTTTGTGGAGAAGCATGGCATACCCTCTACACCTTTAGCTATCCCCTTGGTCACCCGAACCCCGGGATCAGACCTCCTATGCAAACTCAGATGTTCTCAAGTCAGGATTCTTTTAAGTGGGGTAGTATTCCTGGCAGACTTAACCATCTTGCCATCCCAAGGCATTGATGTAATCCTAGGAATGGATTGGCTAGCTAAGCACAAGGGTGTTATCAGCTGCGCAAGCAGAACTGTCCTTCTCATAGATCACCAAGGAAAGGCAGTTTCCTGCCAAGCCCAACCGCCTGCAAGAGATCCAATGGTGTTTAGTCTGGCAGTAGAAAGCATGTCTGTAATCAAGGAATTTGAAGATGTATTTCCAGAAGAGTTGCCCGGGATGCCACCAGAAAGAGAAGTAGAGTTCTATATAGACCTCATTCCCGGCACTGCGCCCATCGCAAAAAGACCATACCGCATGGCCCCCACTGAATTGGCAGAACTGAAACTTCAGCTTTCAGAACTACAGCAAAATGGGTACATCCGCCCCAGTTCGTCTCCCTGGGGAGCACCCGTTCTTTTCGTGACCAAAAAGGATGGGAGTATGAGGATGTGTATTGATTATCGATCCTTAAACGAAGTTACAATCAAGAATAAGTACCCCCTTCCCCGGATTGACGACCTCTTCGACCAGCTGCAAGGAGCCAAATACTTCTCCAAGATAGACCTCAGGTCAGGATATCACCAACTCAGGATTAAGGAAGCAGACGTTCAGAAAACTGCATTCGTCACCAGATACGGGCAATATGAATTCACAGTGATGCCATTTGGATTAACCAACGCACCCGCCTTTTTCATGAACCTCATGAATAAGGTATTTATGGAAGAATTGGATAAGTTTGTCGTGGTTTTTATCGACGACATCCTCATCTATTCCAAGAGCCGCAAGGACCATGAGCAGCACCTTCGAACCGTCCTCGGAAGACTCAGAGCTCATCAACTTTATGCTAAGTTCAGCAAGTGTGAGTTCTGGCTAGAGAAGATAGCCTTCCTAGGGCATATCTTGACTGCTGAAGGGGTAGAAGTGGACCCATCTAAGGTAGAAGCTGTTTCAAATTGGAAGCAACCATCCAACGTCAGTGAAGTTCGAAGCTTTCTGGGAATGGCAGGGTATTATCGCCGTTTTATCAAGGGATTCTCCAGCATAGCAAAGCCCTTGACGGAACTTCTCAAAAAGGACAATAAGTTCGTGTGGACTCCTGATTGTGAAGAAAGTTTCCAAATCATCAAGGAGAAGCTTACAACCGCGCCAGTTTTGACTCTACCAGACATACACCAGGAGTTTGTCATCTTTTGTGATGCTTCCAAGCAAGGCTTAGGGTGTGTCTTAATGCAAAATGAGAAAGTCATTGCTTATGCATCCCGATTACTCAAGCCGCACGAACAGAACTATCCTACCCACGATCTGGAATTGGCAGCCATAGTGCACGCTCTAAAAATATGGAGGCATTATCTGATTGGAAACAAATGCCACATCTTCACTGATCACAAGAGTCTAAAGTACATCTTTACGCAACCGGACCTCAACCTCCGTCAAAGAAGGTGGCTCGAATTGATCAAAGATTACGACCTCGAAATCCACTACCACCCCGGAAAGGCCAATGTGGTAGCAGACGCCCTCAGCCGGAAACCCTTCGGGATTAGAGGAACAAACTTCCTAGAAGATTGGAAGAAAGAATCAGCTCAGCTGAATGCATGTCTGGGAGACGACGGTGGCCTGGAAGTCAAGCCCAATCTAGAAGATCTCATATGCAAGGCCCAATGCCTCGACGCAGAAACAACCAAGCTTAAGGAAAGAGCACGCAAAGAGCAACTTCCGGACCTAAGAACAGACGAGCAAGGAGTCCTCTGGTTCAAGAACCGTCTGTGCGTGCCAATTGGAAAGGCACGGGAGACCCTGCTTAATGAAGCCCACAACTCAGCTTACTCTATCCACCCAGGGACCACCAAGATGTACCTGGACCTCAAAACCAGGTATTGGTGGAGAGGGATGAAGAAGGAAATAGCACAGTACGTGGCCCGATGTGACACCTGTCAGCGAACAAAGACCGAACATCAGAAGCCTGCAGGCCTGCTTCAACCCCTCCCAATACCCGAATGGAAGTGGGAGGAAATAGGCATGGATTTCGTAACCGGACTACCCAGATCACAAAGAGGAAATGATTCCATATGGGTAATAATCGATCGTCTCACCAAAGTGGCCCATTTCATTCCAATGAAGACCACTTTTGGAGGAGCAGCCCTCGCCCGATTATACCTTAAAGAGATAGTCAGGCTACATGGC
The DNA here is from genome assembly GCA_029449295.1 of Zea luxurians. NCBI lineage: Eukaryota > Viridiplantae > Streptophyta > Magnoliopsida > Poales > Poaceae > Zea > Zea luxurians. The sequence continues at coordinate 53,661,782 of JAOPSE010000017.1, forward strand.
ATTCCACGGAAGATAGTATCAGATAGAGGAACGCAGTTCACTTCAAAGTTTTGGAAGGGCCTTCAGCAAGCAATGGGCACCAAGCTGGATTTCAGTACTGCCTATCACCCCCAGTCAGATGGTCAAACAGAGAGAGTTAACAAAGTCCTTGAAGATTTACTCAGAGCCTGCGTATTAGCCTTCAACAGAGATTGGGAGTCTAGTTTGCCGTACGCTGAATTCTCATACAACAATAGCCATCAGGCCAGCATCAAAATGTCACCATTCGAAGCACTGTATGGAAGAAAATGCCAGACTCCCCTAATGTGGTCCAATGTAGGGGAAAGGACGCTAGAAGGGCCCGACTTCGTTAAAGAAGCCGAAGAAAAAGTTGCCTTGATCCGCAGAAGGTTACTTGAAGCTCAGAGTCGACAAAAGAGTTACGCAGACAATAGGCGAAGGGAACTCAGATTTGAGGAAGGAGATTTTGTTTATCTCAAGGTTTCTCCAATGCGTGGTGTCAGAAGGTTCCAGATGAAGGGAAAGCTAGCACCCCGTTTCGTCGGTCCTTACCCTGTCATTTCCCGAATAGGACCCGTGGCATACCGTCTTGAGCTACCAGAATCCATGTCAGATATTCACAATGTGTTCCATGTGTCTCAACTCCGCAAATGTCTAAAAGTACCAGAAACCCGTATCGAGGCAGAAGCAATTCAGATTCAAAAAGATCTCCAGTACCGGGAAAAGCCAGTGAAGATTCTCGACTCAGCAGTCAGAAGAACCCGCAATTCAGAAGTAAGGCTTTGTAAGGTTCAGTGGAGCAGAGATGGAGAAGAGGAAGCCACCTGGGAAAGTGAGGACTCTCTGAGGAAGGAATACCCTTACCTTTTCTCGAGCCCCGTCTAATCTCGAGGGCGAGATTCCTTTAAGTGGGATAGGTTTGTAGCATCCCAAAAATCCTAATCTAGGTTTGAAACCCTAATCCACCTTTTACCCCTCCCTTCATCCTCCAATTCTAAAATCCTCCCCTAAATTTTCCTTCATCATATGCATACATTTTGTTTGATCACAAAAGCACCTCACTTGGATTCTATTTTCTAAACACTTAGAGTATCTACAAAATATTTTGTTCCAAAGAAAAAGATGCAAAAAGGGGAATAGGTTTTGGAAAAATAAAAAGAAAAAGAGAAAACCCTCTCCCCCCCTGCTGGGCCGTTTTCCAGCCCAAACCCGCGCCCCCCCCCCTCGCGCTCGCGCTCCCCTCCGCATTCAGCCCGTTTTCGGCCTGCTTCCGCGCGCGCGCCAGCCCGCTCCATGCCCCGCCCTCCTCTCGCTGACAGGGCGTCCCCACCCGTCAGCCGCTCGCTCGCCCGCTCGTTCGCCCGCTCGCTCGCTCGCTCTCGCTGACCAAGCGTCCCCACCCGTCAGCCGCTTCGTCGTCCGTCCGCCGTCCCCTCGCCGAAGTCACCTCCGCCGTCGCCTCCGTCCTTCCCCCTGCCGTCCGGCCGCACAGGGAAGTTTGGCACCGCTCCGTCCTCCTCCCCGTGACCGCGTCCTCGCCGGTACCGCCCCCGCCGTAGCGTCCCCTCGGCGACGCTGTGCGGCATTAATGCCGGCACTGTGAGGCTCGCCGGCGTCCGCCGAGCTCCACCGCCCCCCTTGCCCCGCGCGCCTATAAAAAGCTCGCCCCAAGCTCCTTCTTCCTCGCACCGGCCTCGGCCATCCCTCTCCTCCCCTCCCCCGAGCACAATTCGCGAAGCGCCGACGTCGTTCTCCTCTCCGGTGAGTCTCTTCCTTCTCCTCCCTCTCCTTCTCTGTTGGTCCGGCAAGGAATTGAGTGAGCAGAGCAGCTCCCTCGCGTCGCCCCGAACCCAAAGCGCCACCTCCCAGCCCCCGTTCCCCACCCAGAGCCCACCGGCGGCGATCCCCGCCGCGGAACTCCGCCCCCTCCCCGTGGGCAGCCCCCTCTCAGCCCCCTCTGGTCAAATTGAGCCTACCGTGGGAATCGCCAGCCTTCGCCCGTGCTAAACCACCCCCCCTTGGCCGGAGAACCGGGCCACCGGCGGCAAGCCGCCGTCAAGCTTCCCCGGCGGCCGGTTTTCCCTCCCCCGCGCTCGGCCGGTTCGCCCGCCGTCTGGCCGAAACGCCGTCCCTCCCCCCCCTCTCTCGCTGGCAAGTGGGCCCCATGCGACGCCGTCACCCTCGCGGCCGCGCCGTTCTCCCCCCTCGCTCGTGGGCCACGCTGGGCTGGAAGCGCCTCAGCGCGCGCGCTCGCGCCCGGGGTGGGCCGAAAGCCGCGTCCCCGGCCCAGGAGAGAGGAATTCTCCTTTCTTTTTCTTTTTCCACCCTTTTTCCCATTTAAATAGTTTTCTCAATATCTTATGCACTAAAAATTATCAAAAAGGATTTCCAAGGTTACATAAAATAATGTTGTTAGAAAATGGCACACTATGATTGATAAACCACTATTGATGTATTGTTTTATTGCATGTTTCCTAGAAGAAGCAGGGATCGTTGATCCGGAACCCGTAGCCCCGGAAGAAGGGCCAGAACCCGAACTTCCGGAAGTAGATCTTCTGTGCCAGGAAAGCTTCGACGAAGGCAAGTCCATCCTTCCCTTGATGCATAAATTACCTATTCTCTCTACCACTGCCTAGGCCGGGAATTATGGGAAATATTGCATTGTGAGTGAGAGATGGCCCGCATTAACTTACACATTCTGGATACGTAAGGTGGATTGGGAGGAAAGGCTATGTGTATCTCCAAATAAAATCTCTTTTGAAAAATTATGCGATGATGGGTACTCACCCTCATCACCTGAGAGTGGGATGATCAGGGACTCCCTGGTTTAGGGGAGGGCCTAAGGTGTTGGCTCAGCTGGTTTAGGCGTGAGCAGAAGGATTGTCCCCTCATATAAGGACCGGTTTGTCATCTTCACTACCTGTACTCCTTTGTCGTACAACCACTCGAGACTGTGTGGGCAGTCACTCGATCCGAACTCGTGTGGTCCGACCCCAGGGTTATGAAGGCTGGGGAGCACCGGGAGGATAAGGAGGGGGAATGTTTTGTCCGGTTTGGGCATGGCGGTGGCCTGACTCCTTCCGGTATAACCGTTAAGGTTAGGACGTGCGAGGAAAGAAAGAGATTCGGCATTCGGGTCTCACGACGGTGAGATCGCAGAAACCGGACTAGTGGGTAAAGTGTACACCTCTGCGCAGAGTTGAAACCTATTCGAATAGTCCGTGTCCACTGGTATGGATGAGTCTGGTATGGTATGGCAATTAGAACTTTTTCTCTAAGTTTCTTATCAAGGGAAAGGTGTGTTTAAATGGGTTTTGGAAAAAGATATAGAGCCTCTGGAGCGGGAAGCTCAGTGGCAGTTGAGTTTTCGGTTACTTATAATAGCATGGGAAAACCTTCAAGCAACTGTCCCTCTCTAAGAAAATAATGAGTGACTACAACTCCACTAAATTGAGCATGTACATCATAGGTCTCTTTCTCTCTACGGGAGCGGGGTGGGCTTGCGGAATACCTAGTGTATTCACCCAGATTTATTTATGTTTTTCAGCAGCCGAGGACTTCTTTTCCGCTTTGCTTGATTAAGAGGGCTGTGTCTGCACCCAGTTCTGCCTGTGGCTTGGGCTAGTGTATTTTGCCTCCTGCGCTTCTCTATTTGGCTCCCTCTCGAGCTTGTACCCGGTATTGTAATAAATTTATCTAAAACTCTGTACTATTTGAAGTAAGAAATGTGATTACTAGCCTCCTGGGACTAGTAATTGTTTCACATTTGAGTCCCAAAGGATCGGGGCGCTTCAGTAGGGAGGCTCGGAGCCTAGTTCCTTCACGGGGAAGGATCCTTTTCGGGGTATCCCCCTTTCCCGGTCCCTGCTGCAAGAGATAGAGAAAGAGGAAAAAAGGAAAAGGATACGAAATCGAACGACGCGGCGTACCTTTTTTGTCGCAGTTATTACGGCGAAGGCGAAGCGTCGCCCACTGCTCCCGCCAGAAGCGTCGCCTGTCCTGCCGCGGAGTTAATGCGACGGGGTGAGCGGTTGGCGGGGCGGCCGTTGCGCGTGCGCGAGCCGTTCGAGGAACGGATCACGGGCGCGTTGTCTTCACGCCGTGAGAGGGGGTTCTCTTGCTGCCCCCGGATGGGACGTGAGCTTGGCTGACGACGTGACCGCTGCTCCCGCCCGCCTGCCACCGTCATTACTGCCGGCCCACTTTTGGCCGCATTGACCGCCGCGTCAGGCTGGCGCTGCTGGGTCGTGCGCTGGGACGCCTCGAGTCGCGGTATTGGTTCCGCAATCGAGGAGGCGCGGTGGTGGCGCAAGTGGCGGTGCAGTTGCTTGCATGCAGCATCCGGCGCGCCGGTTGCGTGACGCGTGGGCCTGGGCCTCCATGCTGGCGTGTCGGGAGTCGGAGAAGCGCGTCCACTTGGCGCGGTTGCATGCCGCCTGCATGGCTGCCCGCCTCTTTCGCCCGTTGGTCTGGGCAAAAGTGGAGGGTCACTTGTAACCGCTGGGAGGTCGTGTGCACCACGCGTGGCGGTTTGGCTTCTTCTGCTCTGAGTTGGTTTGCATGACATGCGAGACCCGGCCCCCGCGCCGCAGGGGAGGGCCTTGGAGCGTGTTGGAGAAGACTCAGCCCGTGACGGTTGGGGGCGCAAGTAGAGAGAGTTGCCTTTAAAAGGAGGGCAACCCCTTTCGGAAGGCGACCATGTCTTCTCTCTCCCTTATGCATCGCGTCTTTCCACCTTCCAAGCCCCCGGATGGGGGATACCCGCCGTCTTTTCGCCTCATCGTTGGAGGAACGCGACTCCGTGGGAGTTGGTACCTTTCAGCCATCATTCGGCTTCAAGGATTTTCATCACACAGCCCGGTTGCTCCCCCCCGCTGGTGGTCACCCAAGACGGTGACCTCCAGCTCCTGGATGGGGAGAGGCAAACCGGGCTGTGATCCCGATCCCGCCCTCAGCATCGAGGGTGTTCGTCATCCTCGCTGGGGCGGGGAGCGAGGCGAGCCGGGGCTCTACCTCCTGCGCGGGTCGGCGGGCCACCTCTTCTTCCAGCTTCTGGTGGTGGCAATCGCCTTCCAGCCCTGCGGCGGAGATGTCCTCCAGCCATGCTGGGGAAGGCGAACTGTTGCTGCCCAGCTAGGATGCAACATTCCGCCCTCTCCCTCGCATTCGCGGCGAGGACGACAGCGAGGACCTGCCGGTGCGCTTGGGGCGACCCGCGTTTGCTGGTGATTCGCCCGGAGCTTGTCGCTCCGCAGGCTCCCCGGTGTGGAGGTTGTCCGTACCCGCGGGGACGGAACCGGAGTTCCGTTTGTAATGGCACTTCGAATGCCATGGTTTTTTTTGTTCATCGCGGCTGTCGAGGCCTGAACATGTATGTAATTTTGGCACGGAGCCATGTTTTTTCCTCATTTTCGAGCACTAAGACTCGCCTGTTGGTTGTCTGAACCGCTTCACCAAGCATGAGTCGCCCCGTGTCAAGGTGACGAGTGAGGTATCCGTATCCCGGAGGCGTAGGAGTCCCTCGGCTCGGTCGGCCTTGTTGTCTGAGGCTCCTCTAGCTTAGTTAAAGGGACCCCTTGGCCGCTCTTCGACGAGCCGAGGCCAGGGGTAGCGATATCAGCATGAACAGAGGTGGAGTTGGCTCGAAAATGAAACCTGGTTGGCCGGAGCCTAGCCGGGTTGTCCGTTAGCGGGACCGACGCCGGAGTCAATCAGCCGAGGCCTCGGGTCGGGCTGGCGCCCTTGGAAGATGGTTGGCCGAGGCCCCAGGGGTAACCGGCCGAGCCGCCTGCTCGGGCCGGATTCCCGGAGAAGTCCCTGGCAGCGATTGTCCGGGCGTGACGATGACGTCGTCCTCTAGAGTGGGGATCCTTGGACCGCGTCGCCGTCCGAGGCTAGGTCGGACCATGCTGAAGGTGTCGTCGATGCCGAGGGTGTTACTGCCCCCTTCCAGCGTCAAGACCCGAGCCTGCAGGATCAGAGTGTCTTGTAGAGTGTGCCTTCTGCGGCCGCCGAGGCCAGAACACACACCCTCGCTATGTTGTAAAGCTACGTCTCCTTTCCTCTTGTTTCGAGTATCTGGGCTTTTTTGTCGGTAGCAGGGATGTTTGTGCGAGCGAGAGTTGCTTCTCGCGGAAGGTGACGAGTGAGGTATCCGTATCCCGGAGGCGTGGGAGTCCCTCGGCTCGGTCGGCCTTGCCGCTTACGCGCACTTTCACCCGTCCATGAGGCCCTGTCACCGACTCAGTCGAGAAGGCTCGAAGGATCGCTTCGGCAGAAGAGCTTCCGAACGTGAAGACTTGTTCGGTCCGCGGAATCACTTTATCCGAACGCGAGTTACTTATCACAGAAGGTGATGAGTGAGGTATCCGTATCCCGGAGGCGTAGGAGTCCCTCGGCTCGGTCAGCCTTAGCTGCTTACGTGTACTCCGTCGTTTTCAGGATCCACTTTTCGAAGTAGTCAGAAAGCACGAAAGATGTTCTGGCAGAAGAGATCTTTTTTCGAGGAAAATTTCAACGCAGAGGGGGTTCCCCCCCTTTTAGCCCCCGAGGGAGGGTCGGGCTTTGCCGAGGCGAGGCCGACCCTTCCTTGATGACTAAACTTTGTGCGGGTGCGAGGTATATGAACAACTTGAAAACATCTTAAGGGTAGAAGCGACGTAGCTGTTGGATGTTCCAAGCGTTGCCGTAGACCTCGCCTTGACTGTTGGCCAGCTTGTACGTTCCGGGCTTCAGAACTTTGGCGATTACGAATGGCCCCTCCCAGGGGGGCGTGAGCTTGTGCCTCCCTCGGGCGTCTTGCCGCAGCCGAAGCACCAGGTCGCCCACCTGGAGGTCTCGGGGCCGGACCCCTCGGGCGTGGTAGCGTCGCAGGGACTGCTGGTACCGCGCCGAGTGTAGCAAGGCCTTGTCCCGAGCCTCTTCCAGCTGGTCCAGCGAGTCTTCTCGGCTAGCTTGGTTGCTTTGATCGCTGTAGGCCCTCGTCCTCGGGGAGCCGTATTCCAGGTCAGTGGGCAAGACGGCCTCAGCCCCGTAGACCAGGAAGAACGGCGTGAAACCCGTGGCCGGGCTCGGCGTTGTCCTTAGGCTCCAGACCACCGAGGGGAGTTCCTTCATCCATCGCTTGCCGAACTTGTTGAGGTCGTTGTAAATCCGAGGCTTGAGCCCTTGTAGAATCATGCCGTTGGCACGCTCTACTTGCCCATTCGACATGGGATGAGCTACGGCGGCCCAGTCCACCCGGATGTGGTGATCCTCGCAGAAGTCCAAGAATTTTCTGCCGGTGAACTGGGTACCGTTGTCGGTGATGATGGAGTTTGGGACCCCGAAGCGATGGATGATGTTGGTGAAGAACGTCACCGCCTGCTCGGACCTGATGCAGTTCAGAGGTCGGACCTCGACCCACTTGGAGAATTTGTCGATGGCGACCAGCAGGTGCGTGTAGCCCCGGGCGCCTTCTGCAAGGGGTCGACGAGGTCCAGCCCCCACACAACAAAGGGCCAGGTGATGGGTATCGTTTGCAGAGCCTGAGCGGGCAGGTGGGTTTGCTTCGCATAGAATTGACACCCTTCGCAGGTGCGGACAATTCTAGTGGCGTCAGCCACCGCCGTTGGCCAGTAGAAGCCTTGCCGGAAAGCATTCCCGACAAGGGCTCGAGGCGTTGCGTGATGGCCGCAAGCCCCCGAGTGTATCTCTTGCAGGAGTTCCTGACCTTCGGCGACGGAGATGCATCGCTGGAGGATGCCCGAGGGGCTGCGGTGGTAGAGCTCCTTCTCATCGCCCAGCAAGACGAACGACTTGGCGCGTCGCGCTACCCGCCGAGCCTCGGCTCGGTCGAGGGGTAGCTCTCCTTGGCGGAGATATTGCAGGTACGAGGTCTGCCAATCTCGATCAGGCGTGGCCCCGCTCCACTCCTCCTCGATGCGCAGTGCCTCACCCTCAGAGGCCGAGGGTACCTCGGGTTGAACCGAGGCCGCCTCGGGCCGAGCTGAGGGTGCCTCGGGCTGTGCCGAGGGCACCTCGGGCTGGACCGAGGGCGCCTCAGGCTCGAGCGAGTCATCGATCTTGACGGAGGGTTGATGTAGATCCTAGGAGAAGACGTCCAGGGGAACCGTTGTTCGCCCCGAGGCTATTTTTGCCAGCTCGTCCGCAGTCTCGTTGTAGCGCCGAGCGATGTGGTTAAGCTCGAGCCCGTAGAACTTGTCTTCCAAGCGCCGAACCTCATCGCAGTAGGCCTCCATCTTCGGGTCGCGGCAGTGGGAGTTCTTCATGACTTGGTCGATGACGAGCTGCGAGTCACCGCGAGCGTCGAGGCGCCTGACCCCTAGCTCGATGGCGATCCGCAACCCGTTGACCAGAGCCTCGTACTCAGCCACATTGTTGGACGCCGGGAAGTGGAGGCGTAGCACATAGCGTAGGTGTTTCCCGAGGGGCGAGATGAAGAGTAGGCCCGCGCCGGCTCCCGTCTTCATCAGCGACCCATCGAAAAACATGGTCCAGAGCTCTGGTTGGATCGGAGCCGTCGGTAGCTGGGTGTCGACCCATTCGGCTACGAAGTCCGCCAAGACCTGGGACTTGATGGCCTTCCGAGGGGCGAACGAGATTGTCTCGCCCATGATTTCCACCGCCCACTTTGCAATCCTGCCCGAGGCCTCTCGGCACTGGATGATCTCCCCCAGGGGGAAGGATGACACCACAGTTACCGGATGAGACTCGAAGTAGTGTCGCAACTTCCGCCGCGTCAGGATCACTGCATACAGCAGCTTCTGAACTTGTGGGTAGCGGATCTTGGTTTCGGACAGTACCTCGCTGACGAAGTAAACTGGCCTCTGAACGGGCAATGCATGCCCCTCTTCTTGCCTCTCGACCACAATCGCGGCGCTAACCACCTGAGTGGTCGCGGCGACGTAGACCAAGAGGGGTTCTCCGTCAGCTGGAGGCACCGAGATAGGCGCCTTTGTGAGGAGCGCCTTCAGGTTCCTGAGAGCTTCCTCGGCCTCCGGGGTCCAAGTGAAGCGCTCGGCCTTCCTTAAGAGGCGGTACAGAGGCAGGCCTCTTTCGTCGAGGCGTGAGATGAAGCGGCTCAGAGCCGCGAGACATCCCATGACCCTCTGTACGCCCTTTAAGTCCTTGATGGGACCCATGCTGGTGATGGCTGCGATCTTCTCCGGGTTGGCTTCGATGCCCCGCTCGGAGACGATGAACCCCAAGAGCATGCCCTGGGCACCCCGAAGACACACTTCTCGGGATTGAGCTTGACGCCTTTCGCCTTGAGACATCGGAATGTCACTTCAAGGTCGGAGAGGAGGTCGGAAGCTTTCCTCGTCTTGACTACGATGTCATCGACGTAGGCCTCGACCGTGCGACCGATGTGTTCGCCGAACACATGGTTCATGCACCGCTGGTACGTCGCGCCCGCATTCCTCAAATCGAACGGCATGGTGACATAGCAGTACATGCCGAAGGGCGTGATGAAAGAAGTCGCGAGCTGGTCGGACTCTTTCATCCTGATTTGGTGGTACCCCGAGTAGGCATCGAGGAAAGACAGGGTTTCGCACCCAGCAGTGGAATCCACGATTTGATCGATGCGAGGTAGAGGGTAGGGAACCTTCGGACATTCTTTGTTGAGACCAGTGTAGTCTACACACATCCGCCATTTCCCCCCTTTCTTTCTCACAAGCACAGGGTTGGCAAGCCATTCGGGATGGAATACCTCTTTGATGAACCCGGCTGCCATTAGCTTGTGGATCTCCTCGCCTATCGCTCTGCGCTTCTCCTCGTCGAATCGGCGTAGAGGCTGCTTGACGGGTCGGGCTCCGGCCCGAATATCCAGCGAGTGCTCGGCGACATCCCTCGGTATGTCGGGCATGTCCGAGGGACTCCACGCGAAGACGTCAGCGTTTGCTCGGAGAAAGTCGATGAGCACTGTTTCCTATTTGGGGTCGAGCCCGGAACCGATCCGGATCTGCTTGGAGGCGTCGCCACTGGGGTCGAGGGGGACGGCCTTAACCGTCTCCACTGGCTCGATGTTGCTGGCATGACGCTTCACGTCTGGCACCTCTTTGGAGAGGCTTTCCAGGTCGGTGATGAGGGCCTTGGACTCGGCGAGGGCCTCGGCGTACTCCACGCACTCCACGTCGCATTCGAACGCATGTTTGTACGTGGGGCCGACGGTGATGACCCCGTTGGGGCCCGGCATCTTGAGCTTCAGGTAGGTGTAGTTGGGGACGGCCATGAACTTCGCGTAGCATGGCCTCCCCAGTACCGCGTGGTAGGTTCCTCGGAACCCGACCACCTCGAACGTCAGAGCCTCCCTTCGGAAGTTGGAGGGCGTTCCGAAGCAGACGGGAAGGTCGAGTCGTCCGAGGGGCTGGACGCGCTTCCCGGGAATGATCCCGTGGAAGGGCGCAGCGCCTGCTCGGACGGAGGACAGATCGACGCGCAGGAGCCTGAGGGTCTCGGCGTAGATGATGTTGAGGCTGCTGCCCCCGTCCATAAGGACCTTGGTGAGCCTGACGTCGCCGATGACGGGGTCGACGACGAGCGGGTATTTCCCCGGGCTCGGCACGTGGTCGGGGTGGTCGTCTTGGTCGAAGGTGATGGGCTTGTCGGACCAGTCCAGATAGACCGGCGCCGCCACCTTGACCGAGCTGACCTCCCGGCGCTCTTGCTTGCGGTGCCGTGCCGAGGCATTCGCCGCATGCCCACCATAGATCATGAAGCAGTCGCGGACCTCGGGGAACTCTCCTGCTTGGTGATCTTCCTTCTTGTCATCGTCGCGGGCCCTGCCACCCTCCGTGGGTGGCCCGGCCCTGTGGAAGTGGCACCGAAGCATGACGCACTCCTCAAGGGTGTGCTTGACGGGCCCCTGATGATAGGGGCACGGCTCCTTGAGCATCTTGTCGAAGAGGTTGGCACCTCCGGGGGGCTTTCGAGGGTTCTTGTACTCGGCGACGGCGACAAGGTCCGCGTCGGCGGCGTCGCGTTTCGCTTGCGACTTCTTCTTGCCTTTCTTCTTGGCGTCGCGCGGAGTAGACGCCTCGGGAGCATCTTCTGATGGGCGGCCCTGGGGCTGCTTGTCCTTTCGGAAGATAGCCTCGACCGCCTCCTGGCCAGAGGCGAACTTGGTGGCGATGTCCATCAGCTCGCTCGCCCTGGTGGGGGTCTTGCGACCCAACTTGCTCACCAGGTCGCGGCAGGTGGTGCCGGCAAGGAACGCGCCGATGACATCCGAGTCGGTGATGTTGGGCAGCTCGGTGCGCTGCTTCGAGAATTGCCGGATGTAGTCCCGGAGAGACTCTCCCGGCTGCTGCCGGCAGCTTCGGAGGTCCCAGGAATTCCCGGGGCGCACATACGTGCCCTGGAAATTGCCGGTGAAGGCTTGGACCAGGTCATCCCAGTTGGAGATCTGCCCCGGAGGCAGGTGCTCCAACCAGGCGCGAGCGGTGTCGGAGAGGAACAGGGGGAGGTTGCGGATGATGAGGTTGTCGTCGTCCGTTCCACCCATCTGGCAGGCCAGGCGGTAGTCCGCGAGCCACAGTTCCGGTCTCGTTTCCCCCGAGTACTTTGTGATAGTAGTCGGGGGTCGGAACCGGGTCGGGAACGGTGCCCGCCGGATGGCCCGGCTGAAGGCCTGCGGACCGGGTGGTTCGGGTGAGGGACTCCGATCCTCCCCGCTGTCGTAGCGTCCCCCACGCCTGGGGTGATACCCTCAGCGCACCCTCTCATCGAGGTGGGCCCGACGGTCGCGATGATGGTGCTCGTTGCCGAGGTGGCCCGGGGCCGCAGGCGTGGTGTTGCGCGTGCGCCCGGTGTAGACCGAGGCTTCCCGCATGAATCGGGAAGTCGCGGCATGAGGTTCCGAGGGGTATCCCTGCCTTCGGGAGGCAGAGCTCTCGGTCCGTCGGACCACAGCGCCTTCCAGGAGATTCTTGAGCTCTGCCTGGATTCGCCGACCCTCGGTGGTTGATGGCTCCGGCATCGCGCGGAGAAGCATCGCTGCTGCAGTCAGGTTCTGACCGACCCCACTGGATGCGGGTGGCGGCCTGACCCTGACGTCGTTGGCGACGCGGAGCTGGAGACCCTGGGGCAGGTGACGTATTTCTCCGGCCGGGGGTTGGCCCGCCCATGCCTGCCCGACGTCCCAGCAGATCGGCTCAAGCGCTCCTGCTCCCTCGTCGAGCGTGGCCTGCACCCCGCGGACTTGCTCGAGTTGTGGGTCGTGACCCCCCGCCAGAACGGGGACCACAGCTAGCTCCCGCGGGATGTCAGCGCGATGCACCGGCCTAGGGAGATCACCGTCCTCCGGCATGCCGAGATGATTGCCTTCGGAGGGGCCCCCTAGATCGACGTGGAAACATTCGCGGCTTGGGCTGCAGTCCTCGTCGTCGAGGCTGCGGCTATCGTCGGAACAGTCGGAGAGGCAGTAGTCACATGCGGTCATGAAGTCCCGCATGGCACTAGGGTTGCCAAGTCCAGAGAAATCCCAACAGATGCTGGGGTCGTCGTCTTCCTCGGACCCGGAGGGCCCATAGGTCGAGACGTCCATCAGCCGGTCCCAAGGCGACCGCATGCGAAACCCCGGAGGGTTTGAACTCGCCTCTACGAGAGTGCCCGCCAAAGCAAGGTCGCTAGGCGGGTTGAGGCTGAATCCAAATGACGTAGGATGGGAATCGGTCGGTACCTTTTGGTCGACGAACGGCGATGAAGTCACGTCGGGGACTGACTGCACCGTCATCTCAGGTACGAGGGTGACGCCCAGCAAGCCTTCCGCGAGCGTGCTGGCGTCGTCCGCTTGCTCGGGATTGGCGTGTTGCGGGGAGACGACGCTCGCCTTCGTCTCAAACGCGAGGTCGACGCCCGACGCGCCCCCCGTTGGGGCGCTAGGGACGTCGACTCGCTCGACAGCCGACGAGGCGCGGCCTCCTGCTTGGCCTTGGTTGCCCCGCCTCCTCCTCCGTTGGCGGGGGAGAGGACGGGGCGAGCTCGAATGTTGTTCTTCCACCACGCGGGGAAGACGTCGTCGATTCCGCCGCCGGCGGGCGGGCTGTCGGCCGCCATTGTCGTTGTCGCGCGGCGGTGGAAGGAGTATCATGTCGTAGCTGCCATCAAAGGACATGAACCCAAGACTCCCGAAACGGAGCACCGTCCCGGGTCGGAGAGGTTGCTGGAGACTGCCCATCTGGAGCTTGACGGGAAGCTGTTCGTCAACACGCAGCAGGCCCCTACCTGGCGCGCCAACTGTCGGCGTTTCGAGACCGGGGGGTCCCTCGGGCCGACGAGTGAGTGTCGCCGCGTGCCCCAGCCCAGATGGGTCGAGCGCGTGGGCTAGCGCGAAGGGGGGAAAGGAGCGAGGCGGCTGGAGACCGGCGTGAGAGAGGTGGGAATCCCGCGGCCTTCGTGTTCGTCCCGCGCCTAGGTCGGGTGCGCTTGCAGTAGGGGGTTACAAGCGTCCACACGGGAGAGGGAAGCGAGCGGCCCCAAGAGAGCGCCTGTCCCGTCCTCGTCCCCGCGCGGCCAACCTTCTCTAAGAGGGCCCTGGTCCTTCCTTTTATAGGCGTAAGGAGAGGATCCAGGTGTACAATGGGGGTGTAGCAGAGCGCTACGTGTCTAGCGGGGGAGAGCTAGCGCCCTAAGTACATGCCGATGTGGCAGCCGGAGAGATTTTGGCACCCAGCTGGTGTGAAGTCGTGGCCGTCGGAGGAGCGATGGAGCCTGGCGGAGGGACAGCTGTCGGAGCGGTTGAGTCCTTGCTGACGTCCTCCTGCTTCCGTAAGAGAGCTGAGAGCCGCCGTTGTCACAGAGCATGCGGGGCGCCATCATTGCTTATCTGGCGGAGCTAGCCAGATGGGACACCGGTCTTGTTCTCTGCGGCCCGAGTCAGCTCGGGGTAGGGTGATGATGGCGCTTCCTGTTGACGTGGCTGACCTGTGCCCTAGGTTGGGCGACGTGGAGGCTCCTCCGAAGCCAAGGTCGAGTCTGTCTTCCATGGCCGAGGCCGAGTCCGAGCCCCTGGGTTGGGCGAGACGGAGGTCGTTCGGCAGAGGCCAGGGCGGAGTCCGAGCCCTGCGGTCGGGCAAAGCGGAGTTCGTCGTCTTTTGGGGCTGAGCCCGAGTCCGAGCCCTGGGGTCGGGCGAAGCGGAGTTCGTCGTCTTCCGGGACTTAGCCCGAGTCCGAGCCCTGGGTCGGGCAGAGCGGAGTTCGCCGTCTTCCGGGACTTAGCCCGAGTCCGAGCCCTGGGTTGGGCGGAGCGGAGTTCGCCGTCTTCCGGGACTTAGCCCGAGTCCGAGCCCTGGGTCGGGCAGAGCGGAGTTCGCCGTCTTCCGGGACTTAGCCCGAGTCCGAGCCCTGGGTCGGGCGGAGCGGAGTTCGCCGTCTTCCGGGACTTAGCCCGAGTCCGAGCCCTGGGTCGGGCGGAGCTTCCTATGGTGCCTTTGGCAGGGTCTGACTGCCTGTCAGTCTCACTCTGTCAAGTGGCACTGCAGTCGGAGTGGCGCAGGCGGCGCTGTCCTTCTGTCAGGCCGGTCAGTGGAGCGGTGAAGTGACGGCGGTCACTTCGGCTCTGCCGGGGGGCGCGCGTCAGGATAAAGGTGTCAGGTCACCTTTGCGTTAAATGCTCCTGCGACTTGGTCGGTCGGTACGGCGATTTGGTCAGGGTTGCTTCTTAGCGAAGGCAGGGCCTCGGGCGAGCTGGAGATGTGTCCGCCGTTGGAGGGGGGCCTCGGGCGAGACGGAAATCCTCCGGGGTCGGCTGCCCTTGTCCGAGGCTAGGCTCGGGCGAGGCACGATCGAGTCGCTCGAATGGACTGATCCCTGACTTAATCGCACCCATCAGGCCTTTGCAGCTTTATGCTGATGGGGGTTACCAGCTGAGAATTAGGAGTCTTGAGGGTACCCCTAATTATGGTCCCCGACAGACGTGGAACTAAATGCCATACTTCGTTCCTCGTGAAGTTGTTGAGCTCCTCTTGCATCGCCATCACCCAATCCGAATCTTAGAGTGCTTCCTCTACCCTGTGTGGCTCAATAGAGGAAACAAAAGAGTAATGCTCACAAAAATGTGCAACACGAGATCGAGTGGTTACCCCCCTTATGAATGTCGCCGAGGATGGTGTCAATGGGGTGATCTCGTTGGATTGCTTGGTGGACTCTTGGGTGTGGTGGCCTTGGTTCTTCATCCTCCTTGTCTTGATTGTTTGCATCTCCCCTTGATCATTGCCGTCATCTTGAGGTGGCTCATCTCTTTGATCTTCTTCTTCATCAGCTTGAGCCTCGTCCTCATTTTGGGTTGGTGGAGATGCTTGCGTGGAGGAGGATGGTTGATCTTGTGCATGTGGAGGCTCTTCGGATTCCTTAGGGCACACATCCCCAATGGACATGTTCCTTAGCGCGATGCACGGAGCCTGTTCTTCACCTATCTCATCAAGATCAACTTGCTCTACTTGAGAGCCGTTAGTCTCGTCAAACACAACGTCACAAAAAACTTCAACTAGTCCTGAGGACTTGTTAAAGACTCTATATGCCCTTGTGTTTGAGTCATATCCTAGTAAAAAGCCTTCTACAGTTTTAGGAGCAAATTTAGATTTTCTACTTCTTTTAACAAGAATAAAGCATTTGCTACCAAAGACTCTAAATTATGAAATATTGGGCTTTTTACCGGTTAGGAGTTCATATGATGTCTTATTGAGGATTCGGTGTAGATATAACCGGTTGATGGCGTAGCAAGCGGTGTTAATCGCCTCGGCCCAAAACCGATCCGACGTCTTGTACTCATCAAGCATGGTTCTTGCCATGTCCAATAGAGTTCGATTCTTCCTCTCCACTACACCATTTTGTTGTGGCGTGTAGGGAGAAGAGAACTCATGCTTGATGCCCTCCTCCTCAAGGAAGCCTTCTATTTGTGAGTTCTTGAACTCCGTCCCGTTGTCGCTTCTAATTTTCTTGATCCTTAAGCTGAACTCATTTTGAGCCCGTCTCAAGAATCCCTTTAAGGTCTCTTGGGTATGGGATTTTTCATGCAAAAAGAACACCCAAGTGAAGCGAGAATAATCATCCACAATAACTAGACAGTACTTACTCCCGCCGATGCTTATCTAAGCGATCGGGCCAAATAAATCCATGTGTAGGAGCTCCAGTGGCCTGTCACTTGTCATGATGTTCTTGTGTGGATGATGAGTGCCAACTTGCTTCCCGGCTTGGCATGCGCTACAAATCCTGTCTTTCTCAAAATGAACATTTGTTAGTCCTAAAATGTGTTCTCCCTTTAGAAGCTTATGAAGATTCTTCATTCCAACATGAGCTAGTAGGCGGTGCCAGAGCCAACCCATGTTAGTCTTAGCAATTAAGCAAGTGTCGAGTTCAGCTCTATCAAAATCTACCAAGTATAGCTGACCCTCTAACACTCCCTTAAATGCTATTGAATCATCACTTCTTCTAAAGACAGTGACACCTACATCAGTAAATAGACAGTTGTAGCCCATTTGACATAATTGCGAAATGGAAAGCAAATTGTAATCTAAAGAATCTACAAGAAAAACATTAGAAATGGAATGGTCAGGAGATATAGCTATTTTACCCAAACCTTTGACCAAACCTTGGTTTCCATCCCCGAATGTGATGGCTCGTTGGGGATCTAGGTTTTTCTCGTAGGAGGAGAACATCTTCTTCTCCCCTGTCATGTGGTTTGTGCACCCGCTGTCGATGATCCAACTTGAGCCCTCGGATGCATAAACCTACAAAACAAGTTTAGTTCTTGACTTTAGGTACCCAAACGGTTTTGGGTCCTTTGGCATTAGAAACAAGAACTTTGGGTACCCAAACACAAGTCTTGGAGCCCTTGTGTTTGCCCCCAACAAACTTGGCAACTACCTTGCCGGATTTGTTAGTCAAAACATAAGATGCATCAAAAGTTTTAAATGAAATGCTATGATCATTTGATACACTAGGAGTTTTCTTTCTAGGCAACTTAGCACGGGTTGGTTGCCTAGAGCTAGATGTCTCACCCTTATACATGAAAGCATGGTTAGGGCTAGAGTGAGACTTTCTAGAATGAATTCTCTTAATTTTGCTCTCGGGATAACCGGCAGGGTACAAAATGTAACCCTCGTTATCCTGAGGCATGGGAGCCTTGCCCTTAACAAAGTTAGACAAATTTTTAGGAGGGGCACTAAGTTTGACATTGTCTCCCCTTTGGAAGCCAATGCCATCCTTGATGCCAGGGCGTCTCCCATTATAGAGCATACTTATAGCAAATTTAAACTTTTCATTTTCTAAGTTATGCTCGGCAATTTTAGCATCTAATTTTGCTATATGATCATTTTGTTGTTTAATTAAGACCATGTGATCATGAATGGCATTAATATCAACATCTCTACATCTAGTGCAAATGGAAATATGCTCAACGGTAGATGTAGAGGGTTTGCAAGATTTTAATTCTACAACCTTAGCATGTAGTATATCATTCTCATTTCTAAGGTTAGAAATAGTAACATTGCAAACATCAAAATCTTTAGCCTTAGCAATTAATTTTTCATTTTCAATTCTAAGGCTAGCGAGAGAATCATTCAATTCCTTAATCTTAGCATGCAAATCAACATTATCATTTCTAAGATTGGGAATTGAAACATCACAAACATGTGAATCAACCTTAGCAATTAATCTAGCATTATCATTTCTAAGGTTGTCAATAGTCTCATGGCAAGTGCTTAGCTCACTAGACAATTTTTCACATTTTTCAACTTGTAGAGCATAAGCATTTTTTACCTTAACATGCTTTTTGTTCTCCTTAATAAGGAAGTCCTCTTGAGAGTCCAAGAGATCATCCTTCTCATGAATAGCACTAATCAATTCATTTAATTTTTCCTTTTGTTGCATGTTTAGGTCGGCAAAAAGGGTACGCAAATTATCTTCCTCATCACTAGCATTTTCATCACTAGAGGACTCATATTTAGTGCAGGATTTGGATTTAACCTTCTTCCTTTTGCCGTCCTTGGCCATGAGGCACTTGTGGTCGACGTTGGGGAAGAGAAGACCCTTGGTGACGGCGATGTTGGCGGCGTCCTCGTCGGAGGAGGAGTCGGTGGAGCTCTCGTTGGAGTCCCACTCGCGATACACGTGGGCATCGCCGCCCTTCTTCTTGTAGTGTCTCTTCTTCTCCTTTCTTCTCCCCTTCTTGTCGTCGCCCCTGTCACTATCACTAGATAATGGACATTTAGCAATAAAGTGACCGGGCTTACCACACTTGTAGCATACTTTCTTGGAGCGGGGCTTGTAGTCTTTCCCCCTCCTTTGCTTGAGGATTTGACGGAAGCTCTTGATGATGAGTGCCATCTCCTCGTTGTCGAGCTTGGAGGCATCGATGGGTGTTCGACTTGGTGTAGACTCCTTCTTCTCCTCCGTCGCCTTGAATGCGACCGGTTGTGCTTCGGGTGTGGAGGAAGCGCCTTGCTCGATGATTTTCTTTGAGCCTTTAATCATTAGCTCAAAGCTCACAAATTTTCCTATAACTTCCTCGGAAGACATTAGCTTATATCTAGGATCACCTCGAATTAATTGAACTTGTGTAGGGTTAAGAAATACGAGGGATCTAAGAATAACCTTGACCATCTCATGGTCATCCCATTTTTCGCTCCCGAGGTTGCGCACTTGGTTCACCAAGGTCTTCAAGCGGTTGTACATAGCTTGTGGATCCTCCCCTTGGTGAAGCATGAAGCGACCGAACTCCCCCTCGATCGTCTCCCGCTTGGTGATCTTTGTCACCTCGTCTCCCTCGTGCGCGGTCTTGAGTACGTCCCAAATTTCCTTCGCACTTTTTAACCCTTGCACCTTATTATACTCCTCTTGACTTAGAGAGGCGAGGAGTATAGTGGTGGCTTGGGAGTTAAAGTGGTGGATTTGGGCCACCTCGTCCGAGTCGTAGTCCTCATCCCCTACGGATGGTACCTGTACACCAAACTCAACAACATTCCATATGCTTGTGTGGAGTGAGGTTAGATGGTGCCTCATTTTGTCACTCCACATATTATAATCTTCACCGTCAAAAACCGGTGGTTTGCCTAATGGAACGGAGAGTAAAGGAGTACGCTTTGAAATGTGGGGCTAGCGTAGGGGGATCTTACTATACTTCTTGCGCTCTTGGCGCTTAGAAGTTACGGACGGCGCATCGGAGTCGGAGGTCGATGGTGATGAAGAGTCGGTCTCGTAGTAGACCACTTTTCTCATCCTCTTGTGCTTGTCGCCTCTCCGATGCGACTTGTGGGAAGAGGATTTCTTCTCCTTCCCCTTCCCTTTGTTGGAGGAGCTCTTTTTCTTCTCCTTCCTCTTGGTGCGGGACTCTTCCGATGAAGTGCTCCCGTGACTCGTAGTGGGCTTGTCGCCGGTCTCCATCTCCCTCTTGGTGTGATCTCCCGACATCACTTCGAGCGGTTAGGCTCTAATGAAGCACCGGGCTTTGATACCAATTGAAAGTCGCCTAGAGGGGGGGTGAATACGGCGAAACTGAAATTTACAAAATTAATCACAACTACAAGTCGGGTTAGCGTTAGAAATAATAACGAGTCCGAGAGAGGGCGCAAAACAAATCGCAAGTAAATGAAGAGAGTGACACGCGGATTTGTTTTACCGAGGTTCGGTTCTCGCAAACCTACTCCCCGTTGAGGAGGCCACAAAGGTCGGGTCTCTTTCAACCCTTACCCTCTCTCAAACGGTCCCTCGGAACGAGTGAGCTTCTCTTCTCAAATCAAAACCGGGAACAAAACTTCCCCGCAAGGACCACCACACAATTGGTGTCTCTTGCCTCGATTACAAGTGAGCTTTGATCATAAGAACAAGTGAGAAAGAAAGAAGCAATCCAAGCGCAAGAGCTCAAAAGAACACGGCAAATCTCTCTCGCTAATCACTAAAGCCTTGTGTGGAATTGGAGAGGATTTGATCACTTGAGTGTGTTTAGAATTGAATGCCTAGCTCTTGTAAGTGGTTGAGAAGTGGAAAACTTAGATGACTTGAATGTGGGGTGGTTGGGGGTATTTATAGCCCCAACCACCAAACTAGCCATTTGGTGGAGGCTGTCTGTCGTATGGTGCACCAGACAGTCCGGTGCACACCGAACATGTCCGATGCGACAACCACGTCACCTGGCCGTTAGGGTTCCGACCGTTGGAGCTCTGACAGCTGGGCCCGCCTTGATGTCCGGTGGCACACCGGACATGAACTGTAGGGTGTCCGGTGCGCCAGCATGGGCGTGCCTAACCTCTGCGCGCGCTGGCGCGCATTTAATGCGCTGCAGGTAGCCGTTGGCGCCTAAAGTAGTCGTTGCCCCGCAGTTACACCGGACAGTCCGGTGTACACCGAACATGTCCGGTGAATTATAGCGGAGCAGCCGATGCGAATTCCCGAGTCTGCCGAGTTCAGAGCCGCGTCCTCTTGGAGCACCGGACACTGTCCGGTGTACACCGGACAGTCCGGTGAATTATAGCGCGCCGGCCCTGAGAATTCCCGAAGGTGCGAAGTTCAGCTTCGAGTTCCCTGGTGCACCGGACACTGTCCGGTGGCGCACCGGACAGTCCGGTGCGCCCGACCAGGGTGCCTTCGGTTGTCCCTTGGCTCCTTGTTTGAACCCTTTCTCTTGATCTTTTTATTGGCTTATTGTGAACCTTTGGTACCTGTAGATCTTATAGATTTGGGCAAACTAGTTAGTCCAATTATTTGTGTTGGGCAATTCAATCACCAAAATTAGTTTAGGAAATAGGTGTAAGCCTAATTCCCTTTCACTTAGGGTTTAATGTTTGTGGATTTTTTTAGAAAAAGCTTAATTCACCCCATTCTCGGGCATCGTGATCCTTTCACCATGCTGTAAATACTCATAGGACCACCTGTCCGGGCCTAAGCTCCCTTGTGTCATGCTACCCTTAAACTATAAAAGAGAGGACACTTGCTCCATAGCGAGGGATGTCGATTTCACACTTAGACTGACGTCTCTCAAGTTCTCAAGCAACATAGCTCTCAGTAGATGTAGGGTATTATGCTCTGGTGGCCTGAATCACTCTAAACCCTTGCGTTCTCGTATCCATCTATAAGGCCAGACAAACACCTAAGCTTTCTCCTCATCCGAGGACTAGGGCGGGTGCAATCGACCATCCAACCGGAGGATTCGCCCTTCAACGGCCTCCACAGAAAGAATTTTGAGGGATTAATTTTTAGTCCATTCATTTTATTCCATTTTAGTTCATAAATTAACAAATATGGAAACTAATTCACATTTTTGTTAATTTATGAACTAAAATGTAATAAAATAGAGGGACTATAAATTAGTTCATAGAAACCAAACACCCCCTTAGACAAACATATGTGTTGACAATCCAAATAGTCTATGTCATAATTTTTTGATCTTTTACCCTCTCCAGGTTAGTAATTTGTTTTTGCCCGAACTTGCTCCAAAATGTTGACTTTGCAAACATGAGCTTTCCAACATCCTTAGATGTGTCAAAAAAGGTTCCTAGGGGTATATGTAACTTGTCCAAAGTGTGAAACTAGATATTATTTATGTTTTCCAAGTTTTACCCCTCTATGGTTGGTTTTGAGTTGTTTCTGACTTAGAACTGAGTTAAGTGGGCTTATGCACCTCTGAATCATAGACTAGGAAAACATGTTAATCCGTACGGTTGTGATGCTCATCAAACACCAAAATCAATTAAAGAAAATGGTTGGAGCCATTTCCCTTTCAGTTCTTATAGGGTTTGTTGGACCCTATGAACAAGGTGACTATCAGGCCATTAAGGTTGTGTTTGTTTCCCTTCTAAATTATTTAAGTTGAATTATGGTGAAAATGTAGGAGGATAAAATATCACTTTAGTACTACAAATAAGTTGAAATAAGCTAGTATTAGGTAGCTTATTTTAGCTTATTTATAATCGCAAAGTGGTATTTTACCCTCATATCCTTTCACCATTATCCAACTTAGGGAGTGTTTATTTGGGATTATAATTTACCTAGATTATATAATCCAATAACTTTTAAATTAAGCGAGTTTAAAAGTTAATGAAGTATATAATCTGAACATATTATAATCCTAAACAAACAACCTGAAACCCTAAAACTATTGTGAGCAACTATAGGGACTTTATAAGTGTCGGACTGGTCTGTTGAAGGGTTGCTAAACCATATGCTTTGTATATTCACTGTAACGGCTGTATCTGACAGTGTGAGGTCAATATAACTATTGTGTCTCATGTCGTACAATCCCTATGAATGCTGATAGAATAGTGGGGCGGAAGATGTGTTTGTGTGTGTGTGTGTTACAAGATATAGAAAATTATCATAATCAAACTTTGTTGGCGCATCTTATTGAAGGGCTACAAGTTTTGTTTTGGGACCAGGGTCCAAGTTTACTTAGGCCATGTTTGGTTTCTTTAGTCTAGGGAGTTAGGGAACTAAAGTTTAGTCTCTAACATGTTTGGTTCTAGGGACTAAAATTAGTGAGAATATATTAAATGACTCATAAGAAGATTAAAATGGGCTTTAACATTCTCCTGTTATTAGTAAAATTGAACTAAATTAGGGGCAAATGTGGAATTAATGTGGTTTAGTCCCTTTTAGCCACATCTTAAGGGACTCGGGACTAAAGCAGTTTAGTCCCTGTTTTAGTCCTATTGTTTAGCAATTTAAGAACTAAATGAGACTAAAATAGAAGGACTAATCTTTAGTACCTCAAACCAAACGGGCCTTTAGTCCCATCAGAAAATAATCAAAATCGGACATATTTTGAAGGACTTAAATTAATTTGAGAGAATCTTAGAGTTTTCAAATGTCATACCTCGTGTTGGCCCTTTTAGCCCGGTTACACCTATACCCCTAGCCCAAGAGAAACCGAAAGCCACCCCACAAGCTCGCCCACATCTCCCTCCGTCCCACTTCCCCGGCTCTAGAGTTCAGTTTCTCTCCCCACTTTCCCCATTTTTACCGCACATCTCTCTTTCTCTCTCCTCCGGTCCTCCCTCAACCCCAGCAGCTTCGTCTCCCCTCCCCTCTCCCCAGAAATCGGAACTAGATAGATAGATCAGCCCTATCTTTGCCTCCTCCCGGACGACTCGGCGCAAGGTCGCAGCTTTTCTCTCGATCTTTCGCGCTTCCTCTTTTTGACGCTTGCTCCGCATGGGGTTCCTGGAGATCTTTGGGGCGGTTCGCTGCTGAGATGGTTCGCCGCATCACGCGCTGCTGTGACTCTCAACAGGTAGGCTTCCGTAGACTTTCCACTTTCTTACTCCGATCTACTGTACGGAGCAGCCGGGGAGTAGTATTCACTAACCTTCTCTGCCGGCTGAGAGCGTGAGCTCGGTGGAGGAGTCCTGATCTAGCCAAAGATTGGATTTTGGTGGGGTTGATTCGAGGTGTTTTTTTCTTGCGCGATTTAGTGGTGTGAGCTTCCTTCCTTTCATTTTCGTAGCATCTATCTTTATATTCCTTCCGATTTCGTGTCACTTCTAGTCCATATCTCGCACTAGTGATGACTTGCTTGACTAGTTTCTTGACTGGTTTCCTCTGTTTATCATCGTCGCTTCAGTTCTTCCGATCCGACGAGCCCCGGTGATGGACGGCACGCCGATCTCTGCGTCCTCTACGGCAGGCGTCGACGTTGGCGCGGTGGCGACCGGCACGCCCATGAAGAATGCGATGGCGGCGGCCGCTGTCACCGAGATGGCGAGGCATCTCACAGTCGACACGGAAGACGCCTTCGCGGGCTTGCTGGAGCTCGCCGCTGACGACAACGCGGAGGGGCTGCGACGCGCGCTGGAGCGCGCGCCGCCTGCCGCCGCGGACGAGGCCGGCCTCTGGTACGGTCGCCGGAAGGTCCTGGAGCACCGCACTCCGCTGATGGTCGCCGCCACCTACGGGAGCCTTGCTGCGCTCCGCCTGCTGGTGTCCCTCTCGTCTGTCGACGTCAACCGCCGTTCGGGCACGGATGGCACCACTGCCCTCCACTGCGCCGCCTCTGGTGGGTCACGGTCGGCGGTTGAGGCCGTAAAGCTGCTTCTAGGAGCGGGGGCAGACACTGACACCACGGATGACGCTGGGCGTCGTCCGGCTGATGTGATCTCTGTGCCACCGAAGATGTTTGATGCTAAATTCGCCCTTCAAGATCTTCTTGGATTCCCGAAGTCTGAGCACGGCATGCTTCGGGTGGTGACAAGGTCCACCAACTCGATCACATCACCCGTTTCATCCCCCACTGCAGAGGATGCACGGTCTCCGTCTGCTTCTGTGTTGATGATGACAAAGTTTGCTGACTTGCCTAGGGTTGCGACATCAGAGAAGAAGGAATACCCAGTGGATCCATCCCTTCCGGACATCAAGAACAGCATCTATGCTTCTGATGAGTTCCGCATGTACTCGTTCAAGATCCGCCCTTGCTCAAGGGCATACTCTCATGACTGGACTGAGTGCCCCTTTGTCCACCCAGGAGAGAATGCTCGGCGCCGAGACCCCCGCAAGTACCACTACAGTTGTGTGCCATGCCCAGATTTCAGGAAGGGTGTGTGCCGTCGCGGAGACATGTGTGAATATGCTCATGGAGTGTTTGAGTGCTGGCTCCATCCAGCACAATACCGGACACGCCTATGCAAGGATGGCACAAGCTGTAACCGCCGCGTCTGTTTCTTTGCCCACACAACTGATGAACTCCGCCCATTGTATGTCTCCACTGGATCAGCGGTGCCATCCCCAAGAGCTTCAGCAACAGCTGCTATGGAGATGGCTGCAGCAATGGGCTTAATGCCCGGTTCCCCATCATCGGTTTCAGCGGTGATGTCCCCATTTACCCCTCCAATGTCCCCTTCGGGCAATGGGATGCCCCCTTCGTTGGGCTGGCAGCAGCCAAATGTTCCAACATTACACCTTCCTGGCAGCAGCCTTCAGTCAAGCAGGCTCCGAACGTCACTCAGTGCAAGGGATATGCCTGCTGATGACTACTCCCTGATGCCGGACCTCGATTCCCAACTTATGAATGATCTATGCTATTCCCGTCTCGGTTCATCCACAGGGAACCACTCTGCACGGACCAAGTCCCTGAATCCATCAAACCTGGATGATCTCTTCTCTGCCGAAATGGTATCATCCCCTAGGTATAGTAATGCTGATCAGGGTGCTATGTTTTCACCTTCTCACAAGGCTGCTATCTTGAATCAGTTCCAGCAGCAGCAGCAAGCACTGCTTTCTCCAATCAACACAGGAGTTTACTCTCCAAAGGCTGTGGACAACAAGCAGTTACCTTCACACCCATCTCTGCTGCATGCATCGCTTGGGATGCCCTCCCCTGGCCGGATGTCTCCACGATGTGTCGAATCAGGCTCCCCAATGAACTCCCACCTAGCTGCTGCTCTTGCCCAGCGTGAGAAGCAACAGCAGACGATGAGAAGCCTCAGTTCTCGTGACCTTGGGCCCAGCGCGGCACGAGCTTCAGCTCTCGGCTCCCCTCTAAGCACATCATGGTCTAAGTGGGGATCTCCTTCAGGGGTACCAGATTGGGGCGTAGATGGTGAAGAATTGGGTAAGCTCCGCCGCTCGTCGTCGTTCGAGCTCAGGTCTGGCGGCGATGACCCTGATCTCTCCTGGGTGCATACACTGGTCAAGGAATCTCCGCCAGAGAAGCAAGTTACTACGTCCGAATCAATTAATTCCATTGGACCCTCACCACTAATGCCTCCCAGCATGAACAACGGCGGCGAAGGTTCTGGGCTGAACACCCAGCTGGATGGGCGCGACCAAGCCGCGGTTTTAGGGGCACTGCTTGAACAGATGCAGCTTGATCAGCAGATTGGTAGTCTAGCAACATAGGCGTGCAACGAGCCTGGAAGGTGTGAGGGTACTATATTCTTATCTACTGAATTCCAAGTTCTTTTCCCCCTGCCAATTATGGTATTCAACAAAGATGGATAGCTGAAGGTGGTGGCTCAGAGATTGGTTTTTCTTTAATTTTGGAGGTAAATCATACGCATTATTGAGGTTCCAGTAGGTTAAAAGAATGAAGTTCCTCGTCTGGGGTTGTTCCAAGGCCAACCCAGGTAGAACTGCACCCCGGCAGCATCGGTCTCATCGATTGAAGTTCTCTGTTTTGTTAATTAACCCCTGTTAAGAAAAAAAGAAGGCGTGTTCGCCGTGTCGGAATTCTTTCCTTCCTCCCCTAGTGTTTATTTCAATATGATATCGATACCTGATGTACTACTGGTGGTGTAAGAGGTTGCTTGGGATCCTATAGTAGTTCTGTCGAGTTCCAAAAGTTTTTTTTTGGTTTCACCCTTTACCATTCGTCGTGGATTATCTTGTGGCCTTGTTTTTTTGTTAGACCTTGAGGCCTGCGTAATCCTCCTGGATGATATTTGCAATAATGTAATATTGTTTTCGAACTTGTTGTTGTTGTTCCAGTCTCGCCATTTGTATTCATCTGGACTATATCCTCGCCTGTGTATCTCGTGATATGCTGAGGTGTCGCACAGATGGTTGGTGGAGTTCGGTTGGGACGATCGCCTTTTTTCAGCTGTGCGTTCGTGCGATGCAAAAAATTGACTGGTAGATGGCTTGGTTAGCGGGCTTTGGATGTGCTCATGCGTGGAATGTTAATCTGCTACTGTTGCGAGATTGGAATCGTATCCTCGTCTGTCCCCGCCCAGCTCGTGATTCGAATCCCCACCGGCGTTTCGTTTCGTGGACACGAGTATTGGTGGCAGGAGCAGGATTCTTGTGTGTGTTCTTTATGCTTCCGTGAGTGCATGAAAAGCATGCTGATCCTTGGACCAAAAACATGCTGATATTTTGTCTTTTCACCTTTTATTTATTACAAAAGCAACAACTGCCCTTTCTTTCTGACCAGAAGAGAAGAGTCATGCTGATCCAAGTCTGAAGTGCTTCTGCTTGGAAATTGTGGCGGCAGCCATTTCAGTTTTGCATAGTTTTATTTAACTGACAGGCTCCTGTAGGTAGTTGTCGTAGCAAGTACCCCCAAAGAATTCAGATTTAACAGCCATCTTATTTGTATATGTTATATCATCCTATTTGCTAATATGTGACGTATCATTTAATGAATATAACACTCCCATAGAAAATGGACTTATAGCGGCAATTTTTGTTTGGTTTTGCTTCTCCCCACCTTATTTAGATTCTAGGAAACACAAATTCTTTCAATTATCCTATTCTCAAATATTCCCTCAATTATTCTTACTCTCGTTTATCTAGTTCAACTGTGCACTGTCGATTCTATGAGAAACAAAAACAATCTATGTGTTTGATAGGATTCTCGTTTATTTCCATGCATATGCGGATTACAAACGAAACCATACAAGCCAATAGTGACTTTGTCATGCCTGCATACACATGCTAACAACGACGGTAAGCTTTAGTACGTCTTTTAGAAGCTTCATTCAGACAAAGACAGTATTATGTAGTCATCCAAACATGCAAAAATGGCAAGAACCCTCCAAAGAGCGCAGGTGTTTATTATAAACAGACTAGACATCTGCAGTCGTGCTTCCTACAACGCAGTGTATTCAAAAATAATCATCAGAGCGAGAACAGCTCAACTCGGGAGAGTTGTCCATTGGCACCAACACAAGTCAATGAATTAACGGTCAACATATGGAAGGATGTATCCGAGTGATGATAACTAACTAGTACAACTGGACTCCATTCAACGACAAACGAATAAACAAATAACCCTGTCCTATTACCACCAAAAGGCAATTGCAAAGAAACCAAAAGAAAGATGGCCAAAAACTAGGACACCAACCAACCACTCCAACTAATCTCCGTTCGATGATTAAGTATGGTACAAAACAGGTGCCAGTCAAAAGTTACCGAAATCCAGTGTGACATCAGAACATTTATAGTCCGTAATCATTTGGATGCCCATATACAAAAATGCCACAACTTGTCTGCGCACATTGGGTGGGGGGTGGGGTGGGGGATAGACATTAGCTTACTGGCGGTGGACTGAGTAGCATCAGTGTTCAGCAGAGACAAATCATTCCCTCTTCTCTGGTTTCTGGACCTTGACGTAAGGCAAAAATCCAAGAAGGTATGTGATTCGCGCCTCCCACCCGCGCTGCTGAGCCCGACAGAACATTAGGAATGTGTTTGCATAGTATGAGTTGAGGCCCATAAGCACATGCCACCATGCGTGCCCCTGTGGGTTGACATACCAATGCGAAAGCTTCTTGCAGAAGATGCGATCAACTAGCCAGCAGAGAGTCCCAAGGGTTAACGTGAGAACCCACAGCTTTGCGAGCCGCTTCGCAGCCACGTCTTTGGTCTGTATGTAGTACTTGTACATCCGGGGGATGCAGAGGAAGCAGAGGCCAATGTAATGCAGCTTGAATACGAATTGGAACCGTGCAAAGAAATGAACTACAGCAAAGGCAGCACCATATAGGAAAAGGAAGGTTGGCATTGTGCTCCTGTAATGCCAGTCCGGTGAATAAAGGACATACATATAAAGAAGGATCTCCCAGACCATTGGAGTCTCGTCACTCTGTTGTAGGCTGGAAAACAGAACATCAACAATGGAACATGTTACCAAAAAAAGATGCACAAAATAGAGTAAACATTATGGAAATTAAGTACAAGATGACTAAACAGGTCACAGAGATAGGAAGTTTATGAAAATATCCAGCAGTGAACAGTCTGTCAAAACAGTGTGCTCCCCCAAAAAACTGATAACCCAGAAAATCACAGCCCTTCACACTCCTAAAAGGCAGAATAAACTTTCAGTTTTGAGTATGGGTTCCTGTTTGGTTTTTGCCCTACCAGGCATCCGAGCGTCCAAAATCAGACGCTGGGTGGCAGCTCCAGCAAGGAGCGGAGCAAACGGGCCCTAGTCGTCGTTTCAGGCAAGCAAAACTGAAGTTACACGGATCAGTCCCAATTTCAAAGAAATTCTCTATGCTGAGTTGCTGACTGAAGTATACAGCAAAGGTCAAAATGTTAGTGCTTTGATATCATTTGATACACTGGATGATTGGTCAGACTTAGGGTCTGTTTCGTTCAGCTATAGATTTCTAAAAATCTTATCTGGCTGTGAGCTGCTGCGAGCAGACGGTTGCGAGAAAGCTAAAATATATTTGGTCGAACAACTGTGAACTGTAGATTCTGTAAGGGCATGATAACTTGGTAACATGGATGGCATAAATCTAGAAAATCTGGGATATGAGGTGATTCTAAATTGAACTATAGAAATCTACAGATTTTCAGAAATATTTCTGCTATTATACCCCTTTGGTTGAGATTCCAGATTTTTGGCAACAAATCTGGTTTAGAAAGCTGAACCAAACACACCCTTAAGCTGCCAGTTGATCCATCATAAGAGACAACTACATTACCTTAGTTTTTTTTCCATGCACCTGGTGATGAAGATTGGGTAAAAACATAAAATAGAACAAAACGGATCTCTCAACAAATGTGCTAATCAATGGACATCAGAACAGATAGAATTTTGGCCATCACAATCACGACATATGCCAAATGGTGTGTTGGTCAGCAAGTGCATCAATATATTGCCAAAAGTGAAACCATATGTGCCAAAACGGACACAAAAAATATGGATTTCATGTAGTTTCTATAGGCATGTGCATGCAAGGTGTATTTAGTGGGAGTGGGGACAGAGCCATTTCCATGAGGTAGATAAAAAACATCGACCTGTGGGGGTAAGACAGCCCCCGAACATTATATTAAGAAGACCTCACACAGGTCGAGAAAACGCCTGAACCCCTGCCCCACCCATACATAGCGGCATCGTAGCCCATGTGAGAACACGACTGCGACCGGGACCTTAGACCTGTGCTTTGGCGTGAGACAAACGAGGGGATTTTTTTAACCACAACCTTAAATGTTACTCGGGCCACCTAACCAACTCAGCTAGAGGCCCTTTCGCAACTTCAGGTAGATTAGGAACGGTTTGCACAAAATGAACCCAAGAATCCCAAGGAAAAAATAAACATAACAGGAGAAAGAACGCTGAATAAGCAATATTGACAATGTTTCACAGACAATTTCAACCATGTTTGTTTGCAGGCTAGATTTTTTGTACAGCAGAGCTATGCTTAAACTCTTGTGCAAGCTAATGCTGAAAGACCTGTGCCAAAAAGTTGAGACACTACTCTAGCACATGGACTAGTGTCAGTCAAGAAAAATTACGAAGAAAAACACTCCTGAGGAACCCCATGCAGTGTGTAACAGATTTTTTTGGAAGTTGTTACTTCTTTTGCACAAAAAAAAAGATCAATGCAAACATTACATGGTGAGCCCACTGTGCAGCGCAAAATGCACGTGAATATTGTGCAATGCGCAGAACAAAAAGGTAAAGATTGCACAAAAAGAGTCCAACAATACTATGTTCCATGTCACCCAATGGCCTTCAGCTCAACAAATCAAATTGTGCTAAATTATGTAGCTTTGCAGCACCAAAGCAGATGGTTTTGGCAGAATGCACACTCCACAAAGTTTTGCAAAGTTCACCTATGTAACGCCCCCCCAACCCCGACAAATTGACCCTCCATATGCACTCGTGTGTTCACACCATACAATAAGTCACAGTCAAAAAATAAGTTTACCCACCTAGCAATTTAATATAGCTAAGCCCCCACACCCTAATGGTTTTTCCCGACTTCGTCCCTTAATGGGTGTATCAATATTCTGAAAGTTCATCTACTGAATCTGCACATAATCCAAGAGATAGATATTGTTAGGGACTAGGGAACGAAGGAAATATGAGTGAAAGACGGGCGACCGGCACTCCCAGGAACTCCGGCATGCTGGCTCCACCGAGATAGAAGTGGAAGAGAACAGAGTATGGTACGGGTACGGCACAAAGTGCAGGGACAACTACTCTATTACCCTGCTTAGTTCTCCACCAATTCACTCATTAACCTATATTACAATCCAGGAGTTACACAGCCCACTCACTAAGTAAATTCCTGCAGCCTTGGAACCAGCCGTGCGTCATGCGCTGCCTAAGCCCCTTCTGCTGTCCCGGTTATAACAGATACCTTCCGCTTTTCAATCATAATATATAACACTAGAAAAGATTACACAATAAAAGGAGCAATAAACTGTCCAACAGATTTTTTATATAAGAAAGCTATGAAACAATGGATGAACTCCATAACTAAAATTCTACAGAGACAAGCAAAAAGATGAATACTTGAGAAAGATAAATAATGCAGATGTTCTTGATGAAGAATCAAAGCTAGAAGGAACAAATTGCAAATTTCTTTACAGTTAATGGATAACATATTCTTATTTATAGAAGATTAACAGCTCATCTTCTGTGCAGTTTTATATACAAAACGGCTAAGTGAAGAAATGATCTCCAGTCTTACACAAACGTCCCTTCCCAAAATGGTATCACCAGTTCTAACTTTAATACATACATGCCTCCCTCTGGTCAAAAAATATTCATCATGTTTGACAAATGGTCTTTGATGCATATCTTTGACTTCTAGAATGCCCGTAAAATCCTTCAATTTATGAGAATTTACTAGTGCTTTTAATATGGATTGCGTGTAAATTTTTATTAAGGTTTGATCGAATCCTTTCTTAAACACCATGTTTTTGTGGTCAGATGGAGTAGAGAAAAACATATAGGTAGGTGTACCATGGCAAAGAAACAACACAAGAATATAATGCACAAGGCCATTCCATAATGAGCTGAACTCGAACAAGTGCATTGGAGAAAAGAACAAGGTCTAGTTATAACAGTTTCTCAAGTAGCTACTAGTAATCACATAGTTAAAAGTATCATTTCACATACATAAACTTTCAATTTTAAAAGGAAACTTACACAAGTTGCAAGGTGGCATGAAAAATCATACTCCCAATAGCAAGTATCATATTGGATATGTGCAGGACACTGAATCGCTTCTCAAAACCTTGGCGGAAAGCATTCACTAATCCAATAAGCGCCAAAAGAACACATGGGACATTAGAAATTGTGTTGTAGAATTCTGCTATATATGATGAGTGTGCATAATTCTCCTCGCACAACTCAGTTGTTGATGTAACAGGCCCCCAGAAGCTCGCTACCATTGAATCTGCCATTTTTATCTCTTGATTTGCTACCCTAACAACAGCTTATGTCACCAGAGTTAGAGATCAGTATGACTTGTGCTAAATCATGAGTGCCCTCAGAGAAATAACCTGCAAGGATGATATGCAAATGTTGTCAGGATTCTAAAAAGCGGCACTAAGCGCACGCTTCAGCGCGCTGGAGCGCCAAGAGGACGGGTAACGCTTCGCTTTGGGGCATAAGCGCTCCCGCGGCCCTCACACTGCGCGCGGCGCAGGGATCGGGCGCCGTTGACGATCCACCGGAAGCGGCCGGAGAGAGAGAGAGGCACGCACGCAGGGTCACCGGCCGGTGTGCGGAGGATCGAAGGCGAGGGCGCGAGGCTGAAGGGAAGCCGCTGACGCCGTCGCTGAGATCCCGAGCCTGGGCGCCGTCGCTGAGATCCCGAGCCTGAGCGCCGTCGCTGAGATCCCGAGCCTGAGTGCCGCCGCCGCCGCCTGCGTGCCGAGCGCGAGTAAGGGAGGAGCGGAAGATGGAACGCCGGCGCTGCGAGGAATATGAAGATGGGGCTGCGGCTGTGTGCCTTCGCTCAGTGAAAAAAAAAACTAGGGTAAAGAAACGTGTGGGTCTCGTGGAACGAAACAATGGGCTTTTAGATGGGCCACCAAATAAAAGTCCATAATATTCCTTTTTTCTTCATATTTTTTCTAACTTTTTTTTTTGACACATCATAGGTGTTTTTGGTTTAGCTTAGGGAATGACAATGGAAATAATTGCGGCCAGAATCTGTTACAGTAGAATGATTAACACCGATTATTTGGTTGCTGGGATTTACGTTTTCTATTTCCATTGCGATGTTTGCTTGCTGCTAAGAACTATACGTGTTCAAATGTCAGGTCGTGGTATATTTAATGTGGTCTGTATTTGACCCGTGTTTAGTGTCGTGTTAGGTTGGGTTGGTCCGTGTTTGACGTGTTGGATCGAGTTTTTTGTCAATAAATATGGCCCGTATCCGTCCCGTGAAGAACACAATTTTATATGCATAACCTTACTTTATAGTCAGTTTATTTTTTCAAGATTATTTTCCTACTATGTGAGAGCACCTAGAGGGGGGTGAATAGGTGATCCTGTAACACTTAAAACTTAGGCCACAAAAACTTGGTTAAGTGTTAGCACAATAACCGCCAAGTGGCTAGAGAGGAATCTTCAACAAAACATAATAACCAACAAGATCAATCACAGAGATGGCACGGTGGTTATCCCGTGGTTCGGCCAAGACCAACGCTTGTCTACTCCACGTTGTGGCGTCCCAACGGACGAGGGTTGCAATCAACCCCTCTCAAGCGGTCCAAAGACCCACTTGAATACCACGGTGTTTTGCTTACTTTTTCTCAATCCCGTTTGCGAGGAATCTCCACAACTTGGAGCCTCTCGCCCTTACACTTGAAATTCACAAAGAAGCACAGAGCAAGGGAGGGATTAGCAACGCACTCAAGACAGGAAATCACAGCAACACCACGCACACAAGTCGCAACGAGAGCTCACAACACTACTCAATGAGTTCACCACTCAACTAGAGCTCTAATTGCTATCGCAAAGAATCAAAGGCGCGGAATCGATGTCTTGGTGCTTAGGAATGTTGTAGGAATGCTTGGTGTACTCCTCCATGCGCCTAGGGGTCCCTTTTATAGCCCCAAGGCAGCTAGGAGCCGTTGAGAGCAATCTAGGAAGGCTGATCTTGCCTTCTGTCGACTGGCGCACCGGACAGTCCGGTGCACACCGGACACTGTCCGGTGCCCGATTCCTTTCCAAATATGGCGCAGTCGACCGTTGGCAGCCTGACAGCCGTTGGCGCACCGGACATGTCCGGTGCACACCGGACAGACCGGTGCCCCCTTCTAGTCGTTGGCTCGGCCACCTGTCCCGCGCAAATCGCGCGGCCGACCGTTGGCCCTGCCGACCGTTGGCTCACCGGACAGTCCGGTGCACACCGGACAGTCCGGTGAATTATAGCCATACGTCGACGATGAATTCCCGAGAGCGACGAGTTCGCCTGTGAACGGTCCACCGGACAGTCCGGTGAATTATAGCCGTACACCGCCGTCGAAGTCCCGAGAGCAGCCACTTTGCTCGAGCCAGCCTGACGCACCGGACACTGTTCGGTGCACCACCGGACAGTCCGGTGCTCCCAGACTGAGCAGATTCTTGGCTGCTCGAGCCAAGACATTTCCAATTGGATTTTTCCTGTTTCCAGCACTTAGACACAATACATTAGTCCATAAAACAATGTACTAAGTCTGAGAAACATACCTTTATCCTTGATTGGTACTTTGTCCACCTTTTTACACTTAGGCACTTGTGTTGGACACTAAATCACCAAAATACTTAGAAATGGCCAAAGGGCACATTTCCCTTTCAATCTCCCCCTTTTTGGTGATTTATGCCAACACAACATAAAGCAAGTAGAACAAGTACAAAATCAATTCAAATAAGAACTCAAATTGTTTTGATTCAAATTTGACATATATGGATCACTCTTTGCCACCACTTGGTTTGTTTTTGCAAATCAAACTCAAATTTCTATCTCTAAGTCAAACACACATGTTAAGACATAAAGAGAGTCATTCCAAGAGAAATTGATTCAAGATTTCAAAAACTCCCCTTTTTCCCATAATCAATACTGTCGGCGTTCCGAGACCGGGGGGTCCCTGGGCCGACGAGTGAATGTCGCCGCGTGCCCCAGCCCAGATGGGTCGAGCGCGAGGGCGAGCGCGAAGGGGGGAGAGCGAGGCGGCCGGAGACCGGCGTGAGAGAGGTGGGAATCCCATGGCCCTCGTGTTCGTCCCGCGCCCAGGTCGGGTGCGCTTGCAGTAGGGGGTTACAAGCGTCCACGCGGGAGAGGGAGCGAGCGGCTCCAAGCGAGCGCCTGTTCTCGTCCTCGTCCCCGCGCGGCCAACCCTCTCTAAGAGGGCCCTGGTCCTCCCTTTTATAGGCGTAAGGAGAGGATCCAGGTGTACAATGGGGGGTGTAGCAGGGTGCTACGTGTCTAGCGGAGGTGAGCTAGCGCCCTAGGTACATGCCGTTGTGGCAGCCGGAGAGATCTTGGCACCCAGCTGGTGTGATGTCGTGGCCGTCGAAGGAGCGATGGAGCTTGGCGGAGGGACAGCTGTCGGAGCGGTTGAGTCCTTGCTGACGTCCTCTTGCTTCCGTAAGGGGGCTGAGAGCCGCCGCCGTCACAGAGCATGCAGGGCGCCATCATTGCCTATCTGGCGGAGCGAGCCAGATGGGACGCCGGTCTTGTTCCCTGCGGCCCGAGTCAGCTCGGGGTAGGGTGATGATGGCGCCTCCTGTTGACGTGGCTGGTCTACGCCTTAGGTTGGTGTTGGGGCGAAGGCAAAGGCGCCACCCTTCGCTCGAAGCCTTCGCAGCAGCAGCTGAGCTAACAGAAACAAAACAGGCAGGGACACCCTTCGCTTCTTCCGCAGCTGACGAAGACTGGCGACGAGGGGCATCCCACAGTGCGGCCTCGTCCAGCTCAGAGGCCCACGTGCAATCCGGCCCATTGTAACGGGCCCCGCGTGGCCGCTGTGCGTTACGGGCCTAATTTGTAAAAGCATTCATGTAATTACGGTCTGTAACCCCGCTTTATGGGAATATTCTAGGGATAACCTAGGTAGCTGAGGGCACATGCGTCCTTAACTCAGGGCGCTGTGCACTCAGGTACCTATAAATACCCCTGCACAGTGCCCGTGAGAGGCCAGATGAACAGTGCTTTTGCCATCACGTGCTAAAACCCTGTTTGTGCTAACATTCCCCCCACTGTTGGATCGACCTGTGCCCGTGTGCAAGTTCCAACATTTGGCGCCCACCGTTCGTGCTACGAGAAAACCACCCGCGATGGCACCCAAGAGAGCTAACCCGAAGGCTGACGAGGCTGCGAATGCAGCACTGCTCGCCGCAAGAAAGGGCAAGGCCCTCGCCCTCACCCAATCCACCCACCAAGAGGCCACTGAAGATGATGTCCCTCGCGCATGCGAAGACGACACCCTCCGCACCTGCGACCCTGAGGGACAACCGCAGCCACCCTCAGGCTTCGCACCACCGGAGGGCACGGACCTCGCCGAGGACGGTGAAGCCCTCGGCGTCTCAGCAGAAGAACAGCTACAGCTGCGCGCCCTGCGCCTCAAGAACCGCAATCTCCAGAGGCAGAAGGAGATACTGGAGGCCAAGCGCCTGCGTGTGTCCGCACTAGCCAAAGTGCGGCAAATGATACGCGACGAAGAGCAGAAGGCCCAGGAACTCGAGCGGGAGATTGCGCTGATGCAGCGCGAAGGCCACCTCGGCCTGCAGCACGAGTCACCCCTCCAGCAGCGCGCACAACTCGAAGACACACGCGAAGGCCACCCCGGCCTGCAGCATGGGCCACCCCTGCAACCCCGCGCGCAACCGGAGGACCCGCGTTTCCCCCAACGTGACCACACCTTCCCGCACGCCGCGCCATTCCAAGGGGTCAACTATCTCGATGAGCGAAGTCCCCTGGCGCCACACCTGCAAGTGACGCCGTGGCCAGCTAACTTCCGGGCAGGGACCTATCCCAAGTACAACGGCAGCACCGACCCGGCTCAATACATAATGAGTTATCAGGTCGCCGTTGCATCGTCCGGAGGGGACGACGCCACAATGGTGAAGTCTTTCATCATCGCCCTCGAGGGCCCAGCACTCACCTGGTTCACAAGGTTGCCTCCGCTGTCCATTGATTCCTGGAGAAGTCTCCGGGACAAGTTCCTGCTCAACTTCCAAGGGTACCGCCCAGACACTGACGCCCTGGCCGAACTTTCGCTCTGCAAGCAGCTGGAAAAGGAGACTCTGAGGGAGTATTACCGCAAATTTTTAACACTCAAGTCACAGCTGCCCTCAGTCGATGACCAGATTGCCATCCACTATGCTATCAGTGGCCTTCGCGCCGGCGTCCTTTACAGCCACTACATCAGAGATCCGCCAAAGAACCTCCAAGAGTTATATCAGCTGTTTGAAAAGTACGCCAGATCTGAAGAGCTCCACCAGCGCAAGATTGAGTCCCAAAGGAAGCCAAAAGATGCTCCACAGTCCAGCCGCACGTGGACAAGGACTCCGCAGCCAGACTCCGGTCGAGACGGCCGCAATCAGCAGCAAGTGCACAACATCGCCAACCAGCATCCCGCTGCTGACCCCCCTCATCGCCAGGAATATCCCCCCCCAGGGCCGCGGAAACGACACTCGTGGCAGGGGCCGAGGGCGTGCGCAGCCGCCGCGCCGATTCTACTGCCTCTTCCATGGCGAAGACTGTGCCCACCAAACCAAAGACTGCCCCGAAACAAAGGCTACCAGAGACAGAATGGTACGGGCGCAGCCAGCCGACAACCCCAGAATTGTCGCGCACAATTACCAGCAACCCCCTCCACCATATATCCACGCTCCCGCCCCGCATCCACCGCACCACGCTTACCAACACCATCAGGAAGTACAAATCGTACCTCCTCCACCCCCACCACCACACCAGCAACATCAAAACATCCCCCATGCCCTAAAGCAGGAAGACTTCGCCGATCAACCATATCGCGGAGTCATCCACATGATAACTGGGGGGTCTAGCACTGACTTCGACACCAAGAGGCAGAAGCGGGACCACTACCGCAGCATCAACCATGTCGCCGTCATGGGCCCAGTCGTGCAGACAAAGTGGTCCCACATACCACTAACCTTCGACGCACGGGACGTCGACTTGCGCAGCGCCCCCCACTGCGACGCCATGGTTATCAATTGCAGCGTGGCAGGCTGGGACCTGCACAAAGTCCTCGTTGACAACGGCAGTCAGGCGGACATCATCTTCCTCCACGCCTTCGATCGCATGGGCATAAGCCACAGCCTGCTTAAGCCTTCGGACAACCCGTTGTATGGCTTCGGCGGCAAGGGCACCTTCCCCGTCGGCAAAATAGAGTTGCCTCTCTCCTTCGGTGTAGCACCCAATGCCCGAAGCGAGCAAATAACCTTTGA
Source organism: Zea luxurians (assembly GCA_029449295.1). Taxonomy (NCBI): domain Eukaryota; kingdom Viridiplantae; phylum Streptophyta; class Magnoliopsida; order Poales; family Poaceae; genus Zea; species Zea luxurians. The sequence continues at coordinate 53,699,856 of JAOPSE010000017.1, forward strand.
CATTGTGGACATGGTATATCCTTACAATGCCATCATGGGCCGGGGCTCCATCAATAAGTTCGAAGCAGCCATTCACGGACTGTACCTATGTATGAAGATACCAGGCCCGTTAGGCGTCATCACAGTCTTCGGCAATCAACAGACTGCGCGTAACATAGAGCGGGACTTCGTGCCCGGTCAAAGAAACGTGCACTGCCTCACGGCCCAACGCGAGGTCCCCGCGCCTGCCAGCCCAACCAATAAGCAACACGACAAGGCACAGCTGCAGAGCAACGACGGGACCAAGACTGTCCCCCTCGACCAGGCCACGCCCAGGCAGACAGTCATTATCAGCGAAGACCTTACTTCGCATGAAGAAGAAAAGCTCCTCTGCTGCCTGTCCAAGAACAAAGATGTCTTCGCCTGGTCGGCCCTCGATCTGGTCGGGGTCAGCCGTTCAATAATTGAGCACAGTCTGGGAATCGACCCTTCGATACGGCCGAAAAAGCAGCGGCTTCACAAGATGTCCGACGAAAAGACGGAGGCCGCCAAGGCAGAGGTGCACCGCCTCCTGGAGGCCAAATTCATCGAGCCAGTGGCTTACCCCACATGGCTCTCCAATGTCGTGATGGTGCAGAAAAAGAGCGGGAAGTGGCGAATGTGCATCGACTTCACCAGTCTCAATAAAGCCTGGCCAAAGGACAATTTCCCGTTGCCGCGGATCGACAAAATAGTCGATAGTGCGGCTGGATGCGAGGTCATGTCCCTCCTCGATTGCTTCTTCGGTTACCACCAGATATACATGAAGGAAGAAGACAAGGCCAGCACCAGCTTTATAACACCCTTCGACACATATTGCTTCATCAGAATGCCGGAGGGACTCAAGAACGCCGGGTCCACCTTCTCCAGGCTTACCAAAACAGTGCTCGAAGGGCAGGTTGGTAGAAACATATTCACATATGTAGACGACATTGTCGTCGCCAGCAAGAGCAAGGAGGACCACCTCGCCGACCTCGCCGAAACATTCGCGAACATGCGAGACGCACAACTCCGCCTAAACCCGGAAAAGTGCGTCTTCGGCGTTCGCCAAGGCAAAATATTGGGCTACCTGGTATCACACCGCGGCATCGAGGCCAACCCAACCAAGATTCAGGCCATCTTGGACATGACGCCTCCGCAGTCCATCAGGGACGTCCAGCGCCTGACAGGCAGATTGGCCGCTCTCAACAGATTCATCTCCAGGTCCGCCGAGCGAAGTCTCCCCTTCCTCAAGACACTCCGTGGTGCAAAAGACTTCGCCTGGGGACCAGAGCAGGCGGCGGCCTTCGCCTCATTAAAATAGTACCTGACAGAGTTGGCCGTCCTTACCAGCCCCGACCCCTCGCTCCCCCTGCTGCTCTACGTCGCGGCTTCGCCACATGCGGTCAGCGCGGCACTAGTGCAGGAACAGACTGTCGAGGGCGTGGTCCGGTAGTGCCCCGTGTACTATGTCTCCGAAGTGCTGACACCGTCCAAGTGCAACATGACAGAGCTGGAGAAGATCGCCTACGCAGTCGTCATGTCGTCGCACAAACTGCGCCATTACTTCGAAGCATTCAAGGTCCGAGTCACCTCAAACAGGGGACTCGGTGAATTATTCAGAAACCCGGAGGCATCGGTGAGGATTGCCAAGTGGGCGGCCGAACTCTCCGGCTACCACATCTGCTTCGAGCCCAGGACAGCTATCAAGTCACAAGTCCTGGCAGACTTCGTTGTCGACTGGACTGGGCCAACAACACAGCCAGATCCGTCCGCAGAGAAGACTTGGACGATCCATTGCGACGGCGCATGGTGCCATGCGGGGGCAGGCGTCGCTGCAGTCATCACCTCACCAGTCAGGGTCAAGCACAGATATGCAGCACGACTCAGCTTCAATCTGGAATCCGACAGATGCACAAATAATATAGCAGAATACGAAGCAGTCATCCTCGGCCTCCGCAAGCTAAGGGCCCTCGGAGTCACCACCTGCATCATCAAAACAGACTCCAAGGTAATTGCCGGCCAAGTCGAGAAAGACTATGCAGCTAGGGACCCCGCGCTCATGCAGTACCTCGCGGCCATCCGAAGTCTCGAGAGGCAGTTCAAGGGGTTCACCTTGCAGCATGTGGATCGGGCCAAGAATGAAGAGGCCGACGCATTGGCCAAGGCTGCCGCCAGGGGCGAAACTCTGCCCTCCGACGTGTTCTTTCATGTCATCGGCACGCCAGCAGTCCGGAGCCCTGAAGGGCTCCAAATAACCAATGACTGCGAGGGCCACCGCACAGTCAACCTTATCATGACCGAAGACTGGCGGGCACCCATAAGCCTGTTCCTGCAGGGGTATTATCATCCAGCCGACATCAGTGAGGCCAAGCGTCTCAGACATCGAAGCCGAGACTTCGCACTGATTGAAGGCCAACTCTACAAAAAAGGGGTCAATCAGCCAATGCTTAAGTGCGTCACCGAAGCCGAAGGCATACAGATTCTACGTGAAGTCCACAGTGGCACGTGCGGCTCACACGCAGGGCCGAGGGCCCTAGCTGCTAAGGTGATCTGCCAGGGCTTTTACTGGCCCGCAATGATCTGCGCCGCAAATCGGGTCACACGGTCCTGCGAAGCCTGCCAGAAGTTTTCTCCTCGGTCAGGCGGCCCCTCGCAGTATACAAAGCTAATCGCCCATACATGGCCTCTCCAGCGCTGGGGCCTCGACATTATCGGGCCCCTGCCCACCGCTCAGGGGAACCTTAAGTTCGCCTTCGTCGCGGTCGAGTACTTCACCAAATGCATCGAGGCACGGGCTGTTTCCACAATAACATCAAAGACTGCCCAAAAATTCTTCTAGCAGAACATCGTTTGCCGCTTCGGAGTACCGTCCGAACTAACAGTTGACAACGGCAAGCAGTTTGACAACCAAGACTTCAAGGATTTTTGTTTATCCATTGGCACCAAGCTTGCCTTCGCCTCAGTCTATCATCCGCAGTCCAACGGGGTCGTGGAGCGTGCCAACGGGAAAATCTTCACAACTATCAAGAAAATGCTCCTTGATGAAAAAAAGGGCAGATGGACCGATTTGTTACCTGAGGCAGTCTGGGCACTAAACACGACTGAGTGCAGGGCGACCGGGTTCACCCCCTTCCGCCTTCTATACGGATCGGAGGCCATGACCCCGCAAGAAATAAAGCACGGGTCCCCGCAAACTGTTCCGTCAGCCGTCCCCGATGTGGACTAGCCAACTTCAAAGGATCTCATCGACGGAGACCGAGTCTTCGCCCTACAGGCCCTGAACAAATACCAAGCCCAGACCAAAGCATGGCGCGACCACTCAGTCATCCCGAGGGAGTTCAGCGAGGGGGACCTCGTACTCGTTCGGACAGCTCGGACGGAGTCCAAGGGCAAGCTGGAGCCCAGGTGGGAGGGCCCCTTCATAGTCAAGACAAAAGCTTCCCCCAGCGCTTACAGGCTCACAACGCCAAACGGCGAGGACCTGGAGCACTCCTGGAACATCGACAACCTCCGCAAATTTTTTGTTTGATTTCTTAGGGTTGTCTTCGCCCTTGTAATTCGCAAAAACAATCTCGTACCGGCCCGCACTCTTTTCCTCCCGGGGGTGAGGTTTTTAACGAGGCGGAGCCATGTAATATATGTGTGAAAATCCCCCGCAAAAACATGCGTCGAAAAAAGACCGCGATGACGGTCTTCGACATTCGACCAACACGAGGTCACCACGAGGCTAAGCGCTAGCCACCCTCGTGTGCGACAAATCCGCGCAGAAGTCGCCTAAGGGTGCAGCCGGACTAGCACAACAAGTGCGAAAAAATCAAAGTCTATCGCGAAGACTATCCGCGCAGAAGTCGCCTAAGGGTGCAGCCGGACTAGCACAACAAGTGCGAAAAAATCAAAGTCTATCGCGAAGACTATCCGCGCAGAAGTCGCCTAAGGGTGCAGCCGGACTAGCACAACAAGTGCGAAAAAATCAAAGTTTATCGCGAAGACTATACGCGCAGAAGTCGCCTAAGGGTGCAGCCGGACTAGCACAAGAAGTGCGAAAAAATCAAAGTCTATCGCGAAGACTATCCGCGCAGAAGTCGCCTAAGGGTGCAGCCGGACTAGCACAACAAGTGCGAAAAAACCGAAGCCTACCGCACAGACTGTCCGTGCAGAAGACACCTAAGGGTGCAACCGGACTAGCACAACAAAGGCAGAAACGACAACATCAAACCGTCCACGCCAAGACCAACTATAATCACACCAACACAGCACAACAAAACAAACCAGACAAAGTACACAACGCCCTCGCACACACATACAAGCGAGAGCACACAACTTCATCATACAAGCCTCTACATATACAAGCGAGAGCACACAACTTCATCATACAAGCCTCTACATATACAAGCGAGGGCACCACACTCTACATCGGCTCAACCTTAGGAATAATTCCCATCTCCCTATAATTAAATAACATTATCCTAAGCTCCTCACCCGCAAAAAGACTTCGCAGTTCCCCTTCGCCTGTATTCTCGGCGGCCGGCAAAGACAACAGTTCCTGCCGGCCGGCCCCACTCACACGAACCCGAGCCCCCTCCGCCCCACTAACTCTACGTTTCGCAACTGCCCTTCGTCGTCGTCGCCCGGCGCTAGGACCTGGCACATCTCCTGCGTCCGCGGCGTGCGGCGAAGCCTCCGCCGCAGCCACATCCAAAGCCGCGAAGTAGTCCAAGTCCTCCGACGACTCCTCAGTCCACTCAACCGAGCTCCCAGAGTCAGCACAATCAAAAAACTCAGATGCAGACCCACCACATTCATTACCATCTTCCGCGGTCGAAGCCGCCAAAAACTTAGTAGTAGCGGTTGTGTGCGCAGGCCCAAAATCTTGAACCTGCACAGCAACCAAAATTTAGTAACATGTACAAATTTCCCCAACCCTCTACACCCACTACGCCACCTGCGATGGCCCTGACGTTGCGGGAGCCTCGGCCGTTGGCTCCGCCGTTGCTTCCGCTGTTATCTCCGCCGCCACCGCTGCGGGATCTTCAGCACTCGGCGCAGCAGCTGCGGAAGCATCAGGCGTGCCTTCGGCGACCTCTAGGGGCAGGTCTTCGCCGACCGCAGCGGATGCGGGGGCACCCGACGCGTCCCCCGCAGTCTCCGGGGTCGGCTCCAGGGCGACCCCAGGCACGGCCTCCGTCGGGGTCGGCTCTGGGTCAGTCAGCATGCTGTTCAACTCCCCGAAGTCGTCGACCCTCTCGCCACGCGCCGCCTAAGCCAAAACACACAAAATTCATCAAACACACACAGCCTACGTCCAACAAATACCAAATAACCGAAAACGTTACCTGAGCCCTCGCTGTCTCGGCGCGCTCCCTGACCACCTCGCGACCGTGTGGACCCCACAGCCGGTCGAAGATAGCTCCAGCGGATTCCTTCACTACGGGGTCCTCAACCTTGAAAATATCTTGCTCAAAATCTTCTTCGACTTGGTCGAAGACCTCGAAGTGCCGGCACCCTTCGCGGGAGAACGCGTTCATCGCCCCCTCGCAGGTGACCAGGGAGGCATACGCCATAAACCCCTCCACGACAGTGGGGAGTGCCTGCAACTCCTCCTGCACCCACTCCAGGCACCGAAGTCCGGGCTCTCGGTCCGGCACTTCGAATTCACCGGCCCCCGCGCCCAGGCCACGGTATGTATCTACAAGCAGTTGGCGCGTCCGCTCTGCCTTCGCACGTGACGCGGCCTCGGCCCCCTTCACGCGGCTCTCCAGGGCGGTGAGCCGCTCCTGCAGCTGCTCGGCGCGCTCCCTGGCAAGATTGCCCTCCGCCCGTGCCAGGTTGGCCTCCGCCTGCGCACCCTGCGCCTTGACAAGGGCCTCGTTGGTCTCCCTCCTTTCCCCCGCCAGCTGGCGCCGGAGGGCGGCCTTCTCGTCCTCCAGCATGGCCACCTTGTCCGCCAGCTTGCGACACTTGCTGTCGGCGGCCGATTTTTCACGGACGGCGTCAGCGTGTTGTGTCCGAAGTCTTTCGACTTCGGCAGCCACAACTGTCGTGAGGGCCCCCGACGCAGTGCGGCTAGCGAAGTCAGCCACCTGCAGAGCAATCGTGAGACCGCGGCCCTAGCAAGCGAAAAAAAAGGACGAAGTCCAACTCAGCGGACCTGACGTAGCGCCTCCGTCACCTTCGTCAGCCGGCGGGACGCAGCGCCCGCCTCATCCATGACAACCGCGAGGGCCGACGCCTCGCCTCCGGCGCTAAGAGCCCCGCCCTTCGCCTTCGGCACTGCGGCAGCCGTCGTGGTCGCCGCGGCAGGCACAACCATAGCAAGTTGGCCTTCGCCCGACCCTGCAACGTATCAACGAACCAGTCAAAAAAAACAATAAAGCCAACGACTTACCACCGAGATAGTCGTCCACACTAATATCGGTGACGAAGTCGGCGACACGCTTGCCCGCCAACGGCAACTCTCGGGCCGCCTTCGCGACCTCCGCCACTCCGCTGGACGGCGGCACCGCCTTCGCCGATTTCGAGCCTCCAGCGCCTGCCATTGCCTCTGGCGCCTTGCTAGATGCAGGGACGCCCGACTTCGCCGCCAGCGGCGGCCGGCCTCCGCCGAGGGCCGCAGCCTTCGCAGCCCCCCGTTGCCTCTTCAGTCTGGCTTCAACGAGCCTGACAGCCGCCTGGCGCTTCTGTGCAGCTCCCTGGCGATCCTTGTCCATCACTGCTGACACAACAGCAGAATTATTCCGCCCGTAAGGAAAAACCCTCCATTCACGAACCATGCGAGATGTAAAAAAGTCCTCGCCAGCCGCGCGGGGGACAGAAACATTCCTAGGCCAACAACCCCCTGTAACCCTCAGCATCCGCGCCGAAGACTCCCGGAGCTCGGGCGAAGACATCCTTTCCCCCGGGGCCACGCACGTCCTCATCAACTCTCTAGCAAAACTATCAGAAACCCCAAGTCCTCCCATAGCAGTACCTAATTTTCTCTTTTTAGAGGATGAAGCGGCCGCCGGCGCAGGGTCGTCTCCGGTCTCCACCGCCGGTTTCTTCCCACGTCGGTCCACATCGTCTTGACCAGGGTAGCCGTCATATGGCAATTGATTTAATTCAAAAACCCTGTTCAAACGGTCATTCGACCCGCGGATATCCCAGCTGCGCTGGCCCTCTGTCCTCGGCACGTAGCGTCCAACAAGCCGCACCGCCCCATCCTCCGCCTCACGCACGAAGGCGTCCGGATCGCGGTTTTGCAGATTCAGGGCGAAGGCGGGACTCCGCACCATCCTTCCACCATGAAAAGGCATCTGGCGAGGGCATACTTCGCCCAACGCCCAGCCATGCGCCAAGGGCCACACCTCGTACGCCACAAATTCTTCAACCAAGTCGCGCCCACTGCTCAGGCCGGCGACGCACCGAAGAGCCCCTTCGTCCACATCCTCCTCCGCCACTTCAAAGGGCGGGTACGCTGAGTAAAAATGAGAACACATCGCGGACACGGGGAGTCCCTCATGGCCTTCGACGGTACCCTCAGCAACGTAAAACCAAAATTCATTCCAGTTGCCCCACTTGTTGCGGGCGCAAGGAACCAACTCGACTACCTGCATCGTGGTTTTGCCGCTCTTCGGCGTGAATGTGCAGGATCCAAACTGAGCAACTTCGCCTCCAATCATCCTCTTCTGCCAGTGCAAACAATAATACTTCGCAAAAACTTCCACTGATGGCTGTCCGCCGTACGAAGTCGTCGCCCAGACATACTTCGATAGAGCCACTATGGCATTCGGTGTCAGCTGATGTATTTGAACGTTGAACCTGCGTAGGACTTCGCCAACAAATCGGTGCGCAGGCAAGCGGAGTCCGGCGGCGAAGAACGCCTCGAAAACGACCAACTCGCCCTCTGGCTCGAGGACTTCCTCCGTCCCCGGGACTCGAGCAACTCCGCCGCCGAAGTAACCCAACCGCTGCATATCTTGCACGCGGGTCGACGACATCCGCGATACGCCAAAATCAATAGAATCGCCGGCGCGCAACTCCTCCGCCATTAAACTACTCAGCGTCTCCTCAGACGAGGCGGCGGCCGGCGGCGAGGGAACGGCCGGCGGTGTAGCGGCAGCGGAAGAAGACGAGGACGGCATCGCTACGTACCGTCGGCGACGGCGGGCGGTCTGCTTCACTCGAGCCAGATCTCCGGCGAACAAGAGCACGACGGGCAGACGAGCAGCAAGACGGCGGAAAGGGCGGCTAGGGTTTTCGCGGAGCGCAGAAGGTGAAGTTCAAAAAGTGCCGACCCCCGCCCCCTTTTATAGACAGGGCGCGACTCTTCGGGAAACCCGCAATCCAACAGGGCGCGGCGCTTCGGGAAACCCGCAATCCAACAGTACGCCGTCAATCAACGGTCATATCAAAACCCCCCGCGGAACCACTTCGAGCGAGGGCATCGTCTCCGCCATCTAACAACGTCTTCGGCACCAGGTGACTTTGTCGAACTGGTCCCTCGGAGGGCAAATGTTGGGGCGAAGGCAAAGGCGCCACCCTTCGCTCGAAGCCTTCGCTGCAGCAGCTGAGCTAACAGAAACAAAACAGGCAGGGACACCCTTCGCTTCTTCCGCAGCTGACGAAGACTGGAGATGAGGGGCATCCCATAGTGCGGCCTCGTCTAGCTCATAGGCCCACGTGCAATCCGGCCCATTGTAACAGGCCCCGCGTGGCCGTTGTGCGTTACGGGCCTAATTTGTAAAAGCATTCCTGTAATTACGGTCTGTAACCCTGCTTTATGGGAATATTCTAGGGATAACCTAGGTAGCTGAGGGCACATGCGTCCTTAACTCAGGGCGCTGTGCACTCAGGTACCTATAAATACCCCTGCACAGTGCCCGTGAGAGGCCAGATGAACAGTGCTTTTGCCATCACGTGCTAAAACCCTGTTTGTGCTAACATTCCCCCCACTGTTGGATCGACCTGTGCCCGTGTGCAAGTTCCAACAGTTGGGCGATGTGGAAGCTCCTCCGAAGCCGAGGTCGAGTCTGAGCCCCCGGGTTGGGCGAGGCGGAGATTGTCGTCTTCTGGGGCCGAGCCCAAGTCCGAGCCCTAGGTCGGGCGAGGCGGAGATCGTCGTCTTCTGGGGCCGAGCCCAAGTCCGAGCCCTGGGTCGGGCGAGGCGGAGATCGTCGTCTTCTGGGACTTAGCCCGAGTCCGAGCCCTGGGTCGGGCGGAGTTCGTCGTCTTCCAGGACTTAGCCCGAGTCCGAGCCCTGGGTCGGGCGGAGATCGTCGTCTTCTGGGGCCTAGCCCGAGTCCGAGCCCTGGGTCGGGCGGAGTTCGCCGTCTTCCGAGACTTGGCCCGAGTCCGAGCCCTTGGTCAGGCGAAGCGGAGCTTCCTATGGTGCCTCCGGTAGGGCCTGACTGCTTGTTAGTCTTACTCTGTCCAGTGGCACTGCAGTCGGTGTGGCGTAGGCGGCGCTGTCCTTCTGTCAGGCCGGTCAGTGGAGCGGCGAAGTGACGGCGGTCACTTTGGCTTTGCCGGTGGGGGGCGCGCGCCAGGATAAGGGTGTCAGGCCACCTTTGCATTAAATGCTCCTGCGACTTGGTCGGTCGGTGCGGCGATTTGGTCAGGGTTGCTTCTTAGCGAAGGCAGGGCCTCGGGTGAGCCGGGAATATGTTCACCGCTGAAGGGGGGCCTCGGGCGAGACGGAAATCCTCCGGGGTCGGCTGCCCTTGTCCGAGGCTAGGCTCGGGTGAGGCGTGATCGTGTCCCTCGAATGGACTGATCCCTGACTTAATCGCACCCATCAGGCCTTTGCAGCTTCATGCTGATGGGGGTTACCAGCTGAGAATTAGGAGCCTTGAGGGTACCCCTAATTATGGTCCCCGACAGTAGCCCCCGAGCCTCGAAGGGAGTGTTTGCACTCGCTTGGAGGCTTTCGTCGCACTTTTTTGCAAGGGGACCAGCCTTTCTCGGTTGCGTTTTGTTCCGGTGGGTGCGCGCGAGCGCACCCGCCGGGTGTAGCCCCCGAGGCCTCGGAGGAGTGGTTTCACTCCTTCGAGGTCTTACTGCCTCACGTAGTGCTTCGGCTGGTCTGGTCGTTCCCTCATGCGAACTGGCCGTAGCCCAGGTGTACGGTCGGGTCTCAAGTTCTCGGGCTGGTATGTTGACGCTGTCAACGGTTCGGCTGGAGCCGGGTTTGCGAGAGCAGCCCCCGAGCCTCTGCATAGAGCGAGAGGGCGGTCAGGGGTAGACTCGGCTTTTTTACATACGCCCCTGCGTCGCCTTTCCGCAAGGAGGGGGGGAAGCGCCATGTTGCCCTCGATGGGCGCCGAACATGGTGTCTCCGACGAGCTGCAAGCGGGTAATCCGAGTGGACGTCCGTGCCCTATTCGTTAGGGTCGGCTAGGGGCCCAGAGGCACGCCCAAAAGTACCTGCGGGTGATCTGCCAGACCCGGTCCCCCTGGCGATGGGGTCCGAGGGCTCGATGCCTCCCTCTGGTGGGATTCTGTTACAAGATCGTTCCCGCCGGTCTCAGAAATGTCCTAGGGTACCTCGGGAGCGCAGCCCGAGCCTTGGTTATGTATCGAACGTACCCATGGTCATCCCTCGCTCGGCGTCTGAGGCGGCTGTGAACCCTTCGGGGGCCAGCCTTCGAACCCCTGATCAGTATTGGGCGCGGAGCCCGAGTAGCCTGAGGCGGTCATTGAACCCTTTCGAGGGGCCGACCTTTGAACCTCTGACCAGTAGTGGGTGTAGGGCCCACACGATCTGAGGCGGCTGTTGAACCCTTCCGGGGGGCCAGCCTTCGAACCTCTGATCAGTAGGGGGGCTCGGAGCCTGGTTCCTTCTCGGGGAAGGATCCTTTTCGGGGTATCCCCCTTTCCCGGTCCCTGTTGCAAGAGAGAGAAAGAGGAAAAAACGAAAAAGGATACGAAATCGAACGACGCGGCGTACCTTTTTGGACGCGTTCATTTTGGCGAAGGGGAAGCGTCGCTCGCTTCTCCTGCCAGAGGCGCCGCGTGTCCCGTCGCGGAGTTAATGCGACGGGGCGAGTGGTTGGAGGGGCGACCGTTGCGCGTGCGCGAGCCATTCGAGGAACGGATCACGGGCGCATCGTCTTCACGCCGTGGGAGAGGGTTCTCTCGCTGCCCCCGGATGGGACGTAAGCTTGGCTGACGACGCGCCCGCTGCGCCCGCTCGCCTGCCACCGCCATTACTGCCGGCCCACTTTTGGCCGTGTTGACCGTCGTGCCAGGCTGGTGCTGCTGGGTCGCGCGCCGGGTCGCCTCGAGTCGCGGTATTGGTTTCGCAGTCGAGGAGGTGCGGTGGTGGCGCGGGTGGCGATGTAGTTACTCACACGTAGCAACCGGCGCACCGGTTGCATGACGCGTGGTCCTGGGCCTCCATGCCGGGCGTGTTGGGAGTCGGAGGAGCGTGCTCGCTTGGCGCGGTTACATGCCGCCTGCATGGCTGCCCACCCTTTCGCCCGTTGGTCTGGGCAAAAGTGGAGGGTCGCTTGTAACCGCTGGGCGGTTGTATGCACCGCGCGCGACGGTTTGGCTTCTTCTTCCCTGAGTTGGCTTGCATGACGTGTGGGACCCAGCCCCCGTGCCGTAGGGGAGGACCTTGGAGTGTGTTGGAGAAGACCCAGCCCGTGACGGCTGGGGATGCGAGTAGGGAGGACCGCCCTTAAAAGGAGGGTGACCCCCTTGGAGGGCGACCACGTCTTCGCGCTCCCTTATGCATCGTGTCTTTCCACCTTACAGGCCCCCCGATGGGGGAGATCCGCCGTCTTTCCGCCTCGTCGTTGGGGGAACGCAACTCCGTGGGAGTTGGTACCTTTCAGCCATCGTTCGGCTTCAAGGATTTTCATCATGCAGCCCGGCTGCACCCCTCCACCGGCGGTCACCCAAGATGGTGACCTCCAGTTTGATGGTGGGGGGAAGCGAGCCGGGCTGCGGCCTCCGCCCCTCCCTCAGCCTCAAGGATTTTCATCACTAGTGCTGGGGGGGAGTGTGCCGAGTTGGGTCGGCCCCTGCGTGGGCGGTGGCCCACTCCTTCCCTCAGTGATCGGGGGGAAGGGCGGGAGTCGTCCGTGGCGCTAACAGCTACACCGTGCCCGGCTCGCTGGGCCGAGCGGCTTCGGAGCCGCTCCCGGTGCCGTCTCCCGCCACGACAGCTGGAAGAGGTTCCGCCGCCGGCGAGTTTGCCGGCGCCACCCGCGGACCGACCTCCAACTCTACGGCCTTCTGCCCGTCCTTGCCTCTCGAGTTTGGGCACGGGCGGGGGCCTCCTGGCAGCAGCATCCGCCCTGAGGTCATCGCTGCTGCTGTTCGGCCCCCTAGACAGAAGTCGTCGTCGTCGCCGCGGCTGGGGCGGGCGACGACAAGCCGTTCGTCGATCTTCTGTTGCTCCGCAGGCCTCTCCCCCGTCGAGTGGGGTTGTTCGTACCTGCGGAGGCGGATCCGGAGTTCCGTTTGTAAGGGCACCTTGAGTGCCGGCGTTTTTGTTCATTGTGGCTGTCGGGGCCTAAACATGTATGTGATTTCGGCACAGAGCCGTGTATTTTCCTCCTTTTCGAGCACTGAGACTCGCCTGTTGGTTGTCCGAACCGCTTCACCAAGCGTGAGTCGCCCCGTGTACAGGTGACGAGTGAGGTATCCGTATCCCGGAGGCGTAGGAGTTCCTCGGCTCGGTCGGCCTTGTTGTCCGAGGCTTCTCTAACATAGTTAAAGGAACCCCTCAGCCGCTCTTCGATGAGCCGAGGCCGGGGGTAGCGGCGTCAACATGGACAGAGGCAGAGTTGGCTCGAAAAGGAAACTTGGTTGGCCGGAGCCTGGTCGGGTCGTCCGTAAGCGGGACCGACGCCGGAATTGACCAGCCGAGGCCTCGGGTCGGGCTGACGTCCTCGAAGGGCAGCTGGCCGAGGCCCCGGGGTGACCGGCCGAGCCGCCTGCTCGGGCCGGGTTGACGTCCTCGGAAGGTAACTGGCCGAGGCCCCGGGGTGACCGGCCGAGCCGCCTGCTCGGGCCGGGTTCCCAGAGAAGACCCTGGCGGCGATGGCCCGGGCGTGGTGATGACGTTGTCCTTCAGAGTGGAGATCCTCGGACTGCGTCGCCGTCCGAGGCTAGGTTGGCCCTCGCCGAAGGTGTCGTCGATGCCAAGGGTGCTGTTGCTCCCTTCAGCCGTCAAGATCCGAGCCTGCAGGATCTGATTATCTTGTAGCGTGTGTTTCCTGCGGCCGCCGAGGCCTAAACACACCCTCGCCGTGTTGTAAAGCTGTGTCTCTTTTCCTTTTATTTCGAGCATCTGGACTGTTTTGTCGGTAACAGAAATGTTTGTGCGAGCAAGAGTTGCTTCTCGCGGAAGGTGATGAGTGAGGTATCCGTATCCCGGAGGCGTAGGAGTCCCTCGGCTCGGTCGGCCTTGCCGCTTACGCGCACTCTTACCCGTCCATGGGGCTCTGTCACCGACGCAGTCGAAAAGGCTCGAAGGATCGCTTCGGCAGAAGAGCTTTCGAGCGTGAAGACTTGTCCGGTCCGCAGAATCACTTATCCGAACGTGAGTTACTTATCGCAGAAGGTGATGAGAGAGGTATCCGAATCCCAGAGGCGTAGGAGTCCCTCGGCTCGGTCAGCCTTGGCTGCTTACGTGTACTCCGTTGTTTTCAGGATCCACTTTCGAAGTAGCCAAAAAGCGCGAAAGACATTCTGGCAGAAAAGATCTTTTTTCGAGGAAAATTTCGACGCAGAGGGGGTTCCCCCCTTTTAGCCCCCGAGGGAGGGTCGGGCTTTGCCGAGGCGAGGCCGACCCTTCCTTGATGACTAAACTTTGCGTGGGTGCGAGGTATATGATCAACTTGAAAACATCTTAAGGGTAGAAGCGACGTAGCTGTTGGATGTTCCAGGCGTTGTCGTAGACCTCGCCTTGGCTGTTGGCCAGCTTGTATGTTCCGGGCTTCAGAACCTTGGCGATGACGAATGGCCCCTCCCAGGGAGGCGTGAGCTTGTGCCGCCCTCGGGCGTCTTGTCGCAGTCGAAGCACCAGGTCGCCCACCTGGAGGTCTCGGGACCAGACCCCTCGGGCGTGGTAGCGTCGCAGGGACTGCTGGTACCGCGCCGAGTGTAGCAAGGCCTGGTCCCGAGCCTCCTCCAGCTGGTCCAGCGAGTTTTCTCGGCTGACTTGGTTGCTTTGGTCGGTGTAGGCCCTCGTCCTCGGGGAGCCGTATTCTAAGTCTGTGGGCAAGATGGCTTCTGCCCCATAGACTAGAAAGAACAGCGTGAAGCCCATGGCTCGGCGTTGTCCTCAGACTCCAGACCACCGAGGGGAGTTCCTTCATCCATTGCTTGCCGAACTTGTTGAGGTCGTTGTATATCCGAGGCTTGAGCCCTTGTAGAATCATGCCGTTGACACGCTCCACCTGCCCATTCGTCATGGGATGAGCCACGGGGGCCTAGTCCACCCGGATGTGGTGATCCTCGCAGAAGTCCAGGAACTTTCTGCTGGTGAACTGGGTGCCGTTGTCGGTGATGATGGAGTTCGGGACCCCGAAGCGATGGATGATGTTGGTGAAGAACGCCACCGCCTGCTCGGACCTGATGCTGTTCAGGGGTCGGACCTCGATCCACTTGGAGAATTTGTCGACGGCGACCAGCAGGTGCGTGTAGCCCCCGGGTGCCTTCTGCAAGAGGCCGGCGAGGTCCAGACCCCACACCGCAAAAGGCCAGGTGATGGGTATCGTCTGCAGAGCCTGAGCGGGCAGATGGGTCTGCCTCGCGTAGAATTGGCACCCTTCGCAGGTGCGGACGATTCGGGTAGCGTCGGCCACCGCCGTCGGCCAGTAGAAGCCTTGCCGGAAAGCGTTCCCGACAAGGGCTCGAGGCGCTGTGTGATGGCTGCAAGCCCCCGAGTGTATCTCTCGCAGGAGTTCCTGACCTTCGGCGATGGAGATGCATCGCTCGAGGATGCCTGAGGGGCTGCAGTGCTAGAGCTCCTTCTCATCTCCCAGCAAGACGAACGACTTGGCGTGCCGCGCCACCCGCCGAGCCTCGGATCGGTCGAGGGGTAGCTCTCCTCGGTGGAGATATTGCAGGTACGGGGTCTGCCAGTTTTGATTAGGCGTGACCCCGCTTCGCTCCTCCTCGACGCGCAGTGCCTCACCCTCGGGGGCCGAGGGTACCTCGGACTGAACCGAGGGCGCCTCAGGTCGAGCTGAGGGTGCCTCGGACTGAGCCGAGGGCGCCTCGGGTTGAGCCGTGGGTGCCTCGGACTGGGCCGAGGGTACCTCGGGCTCGGGTGTGTCGTCGATCTTGATTGAGGGTTGATGCAGGACTCGGGAGAAGATGTCCGGGGGAACCGTCGTTCGCCCCGAGGCTATTTTAGCCAGCTCGTCCGCAGTCTCGTTGTAGCGCCGAGCGATGTGGTTGAGCTCGAGCCCGTAGAACTTGTCTTCCAGGCGCCGAACCACATCGCAGTAGGCCTCCATCTTCGGGTCGCGACAATGGGAGTTCTTCATGACTTGGTCGATGACGAGCTGCGAGTCACCACGAGCGTCGAGGCGTCGGACCCCTAGCTCGATGGCGATCCGCAACCCGTTGACCAGAGCCTCATATTCGGCCACATTGTTGGACGCCGGGAAGTGGAGGCGTAGCACGTAGAGTAGATGCTTTCCGAGGGGTGAGATGAAGAGTAGGCCTGCGCCGGCCCCTGTCTTCATCAGCGACCCGTCGAAGAACATGGTCCAGAGCTCCGGTTGGATCGGAGCCGTCGGTAGCTGGGTGTCGACCCATTCAGCCACGAAGTCCGCCAAGACCTGGGACTTAATGGCTTTTCGTGGAGCGAACGAGATTGTCTCGCCCATGATCTCCACCGCCCACTTTGCAATCCTACCCGAGGCCTCTCGGCACTGGATGATCTCTCCCAGGGGGAAGGATGACACCACAGTTACCGGATGAGACTCGAAGTAGTGTCGCAGCTTCCGTCGCGTTAGGATCACCACGTACAGCAGCTTCTGAACTTGTGGGTAGCGGATCTTGGTTTCGGACAGTACCTCGCTGACGAAGTAGACTAGCCTCTGAACGGGCAATGCATGCCCCTCTTCTTGCCTCTCGACCACAATCGCAACGCTAACCACCTGGGTGGTCGTGGCGACGTAGACCAGGAGGACTTCTCCAGCAGCTGGGGGCACCAAGATATGCGCCTTTGTGAGGAGCGCCTTCAGGTTCCCGAGGGCTTCCTCGGCCTTAGGGGTCCAAGTGAAGCACTCGGCCTTCCTTAAGAGGCGGTACAGAGGTAGACCTCTTTCGCCGAGGCGTGAGATGAAGCGGCTCAGAGCCGCGAGGCATCCCATGACCCTTTGTACGCCTTTCAAGTCCTTGATGGGCCCCATGCTGGTAATGGCTGCGATCTTTTCCGGGTTGGCTTCGATGCCCCGCTCGGAGACGATGAACCCCAAGAGCATGCCTCGGGGCACCCCGAAGACACACTTTTCGGGATTGAGCTTGACGCCTTTTGCCTTGAGACATCGGAATGTCGTTTCAAGGTCGGAAAGGAGGTCGGAGGTTTTCCTCGTCTTGACTACGATGTCATCGACGTAGGCCTCGACCGTGCGGCCAATGTGTTCGCCGAACACATGGTTCATGCACCGTTGGTACGTCGCGCCCGCATTCCTCAAACCGAACGACATGGTGACATAGCAGTACATGCCGAAGGGTGTGATGAAAGAAGTCGCGAGTTGGTCGGACTCTTTCATCTTGATTTGATGATACCCTGAGTAGGCATCAAGGAAAGACAGGGTTTCGCATCCAGCAGTGGAATCCACGATCTGGTCGATGCGAGGCAGAGGGTAGGGAACCTTCGGACATGCTTTGTTGGGACCAGTGTAGTTCTACACACATCCGCCATTTCCCCCCTTTCTTTCTCACAAGCACAGGGTTGGCAAGCCATTCGGGATGGAATACCTCTTTGATGAACCCTACCGCCATTAGCTTGTGAATCTCCTCGCCTATAGCTCTGTGCTTCTCCTCGTCGAATCAGCGCAGCGGCTGCTTGACGGGTCGGGCTCCGGCTCGGATGTCCAGCGAGTGCTCGGCGACATCCCTCAGTACGCCGGGCATGTCCGAGGGGCTCCACGCGAAGACGTCGGCGTTCGCGCGGAGAAAGTCGACGAGCACTGCTTCCTATTTGGGATCGAACCCGGAGCCGATCCGGATTTGCTTGGAGGTGTCGCCGCTGGGGTCGAGGAGGACGGACTTAACCGTCTCCGCTGGCTCAAAGTTGCCGGCGTGACGCTTCACGTCTGGCACCTCCTTAGAGAGGCTCTTCAAGTCGGCGATGAGGGCCTCGGACTCGGCAAGGGCCTCGGCGTACTCCATGCACTCCACGTCGCATTCGAACACGTGTTTGTATGTAGGGCCGACGGTGATGACCCCGTTGGGGCCCGACATCTTGAGCTTCAGGTAGGTGTAGTTGGGGACGGCCATGAACTTCGCGTAGCACGGCCTCCCCAGTACCGCGTGGTAGGTTCCTCGGAACCCGACCACCTCGAACGTCAGGGTCTCCCTTCGGAAGTTGGAGGGTGTTCCGAAGCAGACGGGAAGGTCGAGCTGTCTGAGGGGTTGGACGCGCTTCCTGGGGATGATCCCATGGAAGGGCGCAACGCCTGCCCGGACAGAGGACAGATCAACACGCAGGAGCCCGAGGGTCTTGGCGTAGATGATGTTGAGGCTGCTGCCTCTGTCCATGAGGACCTTGGTGAGCCTGACATCGCCGATGATGGGGTCGACGACGAGCGGGTATTTCCCCGGGCTCGGCACATGGTCGGGGTGATCGTCTCGGTCGAAGGTGATGGGCTTGTCGGACCAGTCTAGATAGACTGGCGCCGCCACCTTGACCGAGCAGACCTCCCTGCGCTCTTGCTTGCGGTGCCGAGCCGAGGTGTTCGCCGCTTGCCCACCATAGATCATGAAGCAGTCGCGGACCTCGGGAAACTCTCCTGCCTGGTGATCTTCCTTCTTGTCGTCGTCGCGGGCCTTGCAACCCTCCGCGGGTGGCCCGGCCCTGTGGAAGTGGCGCCGAAGCATGACGCACTCCTCAAGGGTGTGCTTGACCGGTCCCTGGTGATAGGGGCACGACTCCTTGAGCATCTTGTCGAAGAGGTTGGCACCTCCGGGGGGTTTCCGAGGGTTCTTGTACTCGGCGGCGGCGACAAGGTCCGCGTCGGCGGCGTCGCGTTTCGCTTGCGACTTCTTCTTGCCCTTCTTCTTGGCGCTGCGCTGAGTTGACGCCTCGGGAGTACCTTCCGATGGGCGGCCCTGGGGCTGCTTGTCCTTTCGGAAGATAGCCTCGACCGCCTCCTGGCCAGAGGCGAACTTGGTGGCGATGTCCATCAGCTCGCTCGCCCTGGTGGGGGTCTTGCGGCCCAGCTTGCTCACCAGGTCGCGGCAGGTGGTGCTAGCGAGGAACGCGCCGATGACATCCGAGTCGGGGATGTTGGGCAGCTCGGTGCGCTGCTTCGAGAATCGCCGGATGTAGTCTCGGAGAGACTCTCCCGGCTGCTGTCGGCAGCTTCGGAGGTCCCAGGAATTCCCGGGGCGCACATACGTGCCCTGGAAATTGCCGGCGAAAGCTTGGACTAGGTCGTCCCAGTTGGAGATCTGCCCCAGAGGCAGGTGCTCCAACCAGGCGCGGGCGGAGTCGGAGAGGAACAGGGGGAGGTTGCGGATGATGAGGTTGTCATCGTCCGTTCCACCCAGCTGGCAGGCCAGACGGTAGTCCGCGAGCCACAGTTCCGGTCTTGTCTCCCCCGAGTACTTTGTGATAGTAGCCGGGGATCGGAACCGGGTCGGGAACGGCGCCCGTCGAATGGCTCGGCTGAAGGCTTGCGGACCGGGTGGTTCGGGCGAGGGACTCCGATCCTCCCCACTGTCGCAGCGTCCCCCACGCCTGGGGTGGTAGCCTCGGCGCACCCTCTCGTCGAGGTGGGCCCGTCGGTCGCGATGGTGGTGCTCGTTGCCGAGGCAACCCGGGGCTGTAGGCGCGGTGTTGCGCGTGCGCCCGGTGTAGACCGAGGCCTCCCGCATGAATCGGGAAGTCGCAGCATGAGGTTCCGAGGGGTACCCCTGTCTTCGGGAGGCAGAGCTCTCGGCCCGTCGGACCACGGTGCCTTCCAGGAGATTCTTGAGCTCTCCCTGGATTCGCCGCCCCTCGGTGGTTGATGGCTCTGGCATCGCGCGAAGAAGCATTGCTGCTGCCGCCAGGTTCTGGCCGACCCCACTGGATGCGGGTGGTGGCCTGAGCCTGACATCGTTGGTGATGCGGTGCTGGAAGCCCTGGGGTAGATGACGTATTTCTCCGGCCGGAGGTTGGCCCGCCCATGCCTGCCCGATGTCCCGACGGATCGGCTCCAGCACTCCTGCTCCCTCGTCGAGCCCGACCTGCACCCCGCGGATTTGCTCGAGCTGTGGGTCATGACCCCCCGCCTAAACGGGGACCACAGCTTGCTCCCGTGGGATGTCAACGCGAGGCACCGGCCTAGGGAAGTCACCGTCCTCCGGCATGCCGAGATGGTTGCCTTCGGGGGGACCCCCTAGATCGACGTGGAAGCATTCGCGACTTGGGCCGCGGTCCTCGTCGTCGAGGCTACAGCTACTGTCGGAACAGTCGGAAAGGCAATAGTCGCATGCGGTCATGAAGTCCCGCATGGCACTGGGGTTGCCAAGTCCAGAGAAATCCCAACAGATGCTGGGTTCGTCGTCTTCCTCGGACCCAGAGGGCCCGTAGGTCGAGACGTACGTCAGCCGGTCCCAAGGCGACCGCACACGAAACCCCAGAGAGTCTGGATTTGCCTCTACGAAAGCGCCCGCCAAAGCGAAGTCGCTAGACGGGTTGAGGCTGAAACCGAAAGACGCGGGATGGGAATCGATCGGTACCTTTTGATTGACGGGCGGCGATAAGGTCGCGTCGAGGACTGACTGCGCCGTCGTCTCAGGTACGAGGGTGACATCCAGCAAGCTTTTCGCGAGCGTGCTGGCGTCGTCCGCTTGCTCGGGATTGGCGTGTCGTGGGGAGACGGCGCTCGCCTTCGTCTCAAATGCGAGGTCGACGCCCGATGCGCCCCCCGTTGGGGTGCCGGGACCATCGACTCGCTCGACAGCCGACGAGGCGCTACCTCCTGCTTGGCCTTGGTTGCCCCGCCTCCTCCTCCGTCAGCGGGGGAGAGGACAGGGTGAGCTCGAAGGTTGCTCTTCCACTATGCGGGGAAGGCGTCGCCGATTCCGCCGCCGGCAGACGGGTTGTCGACCGCCACCGTTGTTGTCGCACGGCGGTGGAAGGAGTATCATGTCGTAGCTGCCGTCGAGGGATATGAACTCAAGACTCCCGAAACGGAGCACCATCCCGGGTTGGAGAGGTTGCTGGAGACTGCCCATCTGGAGCTTGACGGGAAGCTGTTCGTCAACACGCAGCAGGCCCCTACCTGGCGCGCCAACTGTCGGCGTTCCGAGACCGGGGGGGTCCCTGGGCCGACGAGTGAATGTCGCCGCGTGCCCCAGCCTAGATGGGTCGAGCGCGAGGGCGAGCGCGAAGGGGGGAGAGCGAGGCAGCCGGAGACCGGCGTGAGAGAGGTGGGAATCCCGCGGCCCTCGTGTTCGTCCCGCGCCCAGGTCGGGTGCGCTTGCAGTAGGGGGTTACAAGCGTCCACGCGGGAGAGGGAGCGAGCGGCTCCAAGCGAGCGCCTGTTCTCGTCCTCGTCCCCGCGCGGCCAACCCTCTCTAAGAGGGCCCTGGTCCTCCCTTTTATAGGCGTAAGGAGAGGATCCAGGTGTATAATGGGGGGTGTAGCATGGTGCTACGTGTCTAGCGAAGGTGAGCTAGCGCCCTAGGTACATGCCGTTGTGGCAGCCGGAGAGATCTTGGCACCCAACTGGTGTGATGTCGTGGCCGTCGAAGGAGCGATGGAGCTTGGCGGAGGGACAGCTGTCGGAGCGGTTGAGTCCTTGCTAACGTCCTCTTGCTTCCGTAAGGGGGCTGAGAGCCGCCGCCGTCACAGAGCATGCGGGGCGCCATCATTGCCTATCTGGTGGAGCGAGCCAGATGGGACGCTGGTCTTGTTCCCTGCGGCCCGAGTCAGCTCGGGGTAGGGTGATGATGGCGCCTCCTGTTGACGTGGCTGGTCTACGCCCTAGGTTGGGCGATGTGGAAGCTCCTCCGAAGCCGAGGTCGAGTCCGAGCCCCCGGGTTGGGCGAGGCGGAGATTGTCGTCTTCTGGGGCCGAGCCCAAGTCCGAGCCCTGGGTCGGGCGAGGCGGAGATCATCGTCTTCTGGGGCCGAGCCGAAGTCCGAGCCCTGGGTCGGGCGAGGCAGAGATCGTCGTCTTCTGGGGCCGAGCCCAAGTCCGAGCCCTGGGTCGGGCGAGGCGGAGAACGTCGTCTTATGGGACTTAGCCCGAGTCCGAGCCTTGGGTCGGGCAGAGTTCGCCGTCTTCCGGGACTTAGCCCGAGTCCGAGCCCTGGGTCGGGCGGAGTTCGCCGTCTTCCGGGACTTAGCCCGAGTCCGAGCCCTGGGTCGGGCGGAGATCGTCGTCTTCTAGGGCCTAGCCTGAGTCCGAGCCCTGGGTCGGGCGGAGTTCGCCGTCTTCCGGGACTTGGCCCGAGTCCGAGCCCTTGGTCAGGCGAAGCGGAGCTTCCTATGGTGCCTCCGGCAGGGCCTGACTGCTTGTCAGTCTTACTCTGTCTAGTGACACTGCAGTCGGTGTGGCGTAGGCGGCGCTGTCCTTCTGTCAGGCCGGTCAGTGGAGCGGCGAAGTGACGGTGGTCACTTCGGCTTTGCTGACGGGGGGCGCGCGCCAGGATAAGGGTGTCAGGCCACCTTTGCATTAAATGCTCCTGCGACTTGGTCGGTCGGTGCGGCGATTTGGTCAGGGTTGCTTCTTAGCGAAGGCAGGGCCTCGGGCGAGCCGGGAATATGTTCGCCGCTGAAGGGGGGCCTCGGGCGAGACGGAAATCCTCCGGGGTCGGCTGCCCTTGCCCGAGGCTAGGCTCGGGTGAGGCGTGATCGTGTCCCTCGAATGGACTGATCCCTGACTTAATCGCACCCATCAGGCCTTTGCAGCTTCATGCTGATAGGGGTTACCAGCTGAGAATTAGGAGCCTTGAGGGTACCCCTAATTATGGTCCCCGACAAATACTTCTCCCCACAAGAAGCCAACTTTTGACAAGAGAGACAATAAAAGAGTTTTGACAAACCAAAAGCTCTATTCTACTATTTTCAAAATCTCTCAAGTGGTAGCTGATCCATTTATCGCTTTGGCCTTTATTTTCTCCCCCTTTGGCATCAAGCACCAAAACGGGATCAATCTTGGCCCTTAAACCCCATTGCCTCACCAAAATCTTCCAATAAGAACACAAAGGCAATAAGAGTACATGAGATGAACTTGGAATAAGTTACCCTCTCATCGGAGTGCAGTGGAAGTCTTTCATGGTCCAAGTCCACCTTTTCCCTTTCAAACTTCCTTTGAGACTAAAGCAAACTCAAGCATATGGTTAGTCTCAAGGGGTCAAGTTGTAGCACAACTCCCCCTAAATATATGCATCACTTGCAAAAAAGACTTGTGAGGTCCAGGGAGTGTTTGTACAACTTGAGCACCACAATAAGCAACAAAATGCAGAATGAACATGATCAAAGGCATAAACACATGTATGCTACAATTCAATCCAAGTTCCGCGAATCTAAGACATTTAGCTCACTATGCAGCCTGCAAAAGGTCTTCTCATCTAGAGGCTTGGTAAAGATATCGGCTAGCTGGTTCTCGGTGCTAACATGAATCACTTCGATATCTCCCTTTTGCTGGTGGTCTCTCAAAAAGTGATGCCGGATGTCAATGTGCTTTGTGCGGCTGTGCTCAACAGGATTTTCCGCTATTCGGATAGCACACTCATTATCACATAGGAGTGGGACTTTGCTCAGATTGTAGCCAAAGTCCCTGAGGGTTTTCCTCATCCAAAGTAGTTGCGCGCAACACTGTCCTGCGGCAACATACTCGGCCTCAGCGGTGGATAGGGCAACGGAAGTTTGTTTCTTAAAATTCCATGACACCAGGGACCTTCCTAAGAATTGGCACGTCCCCGATGTACTCTTCCTATCGACCTTACATCCAGCATAGTCGGAATCTGAGTACCCAATCAAGTCAAAGTTAGACCCCTTTGGATACCAGATCCCGAAGCAAGGCGTAGCGACTAAATATCGAAGAATTCGCTTCACAGCCACTAAGTGACACTCCTTAGGATCGGATTGAAATCTAGCACACATGCATACGCTAAGCATAATATCCGGTCTACTAGCACATAAATAAAGCAAAGAGCCTATCATGGACCGGTATGCTTTTTGATCAACGGACTTACCACCTTTGTTGAGGTCGGTGTGTCCGTCGGTTCCCATCGGCGTCTTTGCGGGCTTGGCGTCCTTCATCCCAAACCTCTTTAGCAAATCTTGCGTGTACTTCGTTTGGGAGATGAAAGTGCCGTCCTTCAGTTGCTTCACTTGGAACCCAAGGAAGTAGTTCAACTCGCCCATCATCGACATCTCGAATTTCTGCGTCATCACCCTGCTAAACTCTTCACAAGACTTTTGATTAGTAGAACCAAATATTATGTCATCGACATAAATTTGGCACACAAAAAGATCACCATCGCAAGTCTTAGTAAAAAGAGTTGGATCGGCTTTCCCAACCTTGAAAGCATTAGCAATTAAAAAGTCTCTAAGGCATTCATACCATGCTCTTGGGGCTTGCTTAAGTCCATAGAGCGCCTTAGAGAGCTTACACACGTAGTCGGGGTACCGTTCATCCTCGAAGCCAGGGGGTTGCTCCACGTACACCTCCTCCTTGATCGGCCCGTTGAGGAAAGCGCTCTTCACATCCATTTGGTACAACCTGAAAGAATGGTGAGCGGCATATGCTAGCAAGATACGAATTGATTCTAGCCTTGCCACAGGAGCAAAAGTCTCCTCAAAGTCCAAACCTGCGACTTGGGCATAAGTGCATAACCTTTTGCCACAAGTCGAGCCTTGTTCCTTGTCACCACCCCGTGCTCGTCCTGTTTGTTGCGGAACACCCACTTGGTTCCCACAACATTTTGCTTGGGACGAGGCACCAGTGTCCAAACTTCATTGCGCTTGAAGTTGTTGAGTTCCTCCTGCATGGCCAATACCCAGTCCGGATCTAGCAAGGCCTCTTCTACCCTGAAAGGCTCAATAGAAGAGACAAAAGAGTAATGCTCACAAAAATTAACTAATCTTGAACGAGTAGTTACTCCCTTGCTAATATCACCCAATATTTGGTCGACGGGATGATCCCTTTGAATCGTTGCTCGAACTTGGGTTGGAGGTGCCTGAGTTGCTTTTTCCTCTTCAACTTGATCATCCTGTGCTCCCCCTTGATCATGCGCCTCCACTTGAGGTACCTGTTCGTCATCTTGGGTTGGGGGATGCACCATAGTTGAGGAAGACGGTTGATCTTGCTCCAATTGTTCCTGAGGCCGTACATCTCCAATCGCCATGGTGCGTATCGCGGCCGTTGGAACGTCTTCTTCATCTATACACCTTTGTATTTGAATCATAACCTAATAAAAACCCTTCTACAGCTTTGGGAGCAAATTTAGAGGTTCTACCTTTCTTCACAAGAATATAACACTTGCTCCCAAATACACGAAAATAAGACACATTGGGTTTGTTACCAGTTAGTAGCTCGTATGAAGTCTTCTTGAGGAGGCGGTGAAGGTAGACCCTGTTGATGGCGTGGCAAGCCGTGTTCACGGCTTCCGACCAAAAGCGCTCGGGGGTCTTGAACTCTCCAAGCATAGTCCTCGCCATATCTACGAGTGTCCTGTTCTTCCTCTCTACCACACCATTTTGCTGAGGTGTGTAGGGAGCGGAGAACTCGTGCTTGATCCCCTCCTCCTCAAGGAACTCCTCTACTTGAAGATTCTTGAATTCGGACCCATTGTCGCTCCTTATCTTCTTCACTTTGAGCTCAAACTCATTTTGAGCTCTCCTTAGGAAGCGCTTGAGGGTCCCTTGGGTTTCAGACTTATCCTGCAAAAAGAACACCCAAGTGAAGCGGGAAAAGTCATCAACAATAACTAGACCATACTTACTTCCTCCTATGCTCAGATAGGCGACGGGTCCGAAGAGGTCCATATGTAGCAGCTCCAGAGGTCTTGAAGTGGTCATTACATTCTTGCTGTGATGTGCTCCTCCCACCTGTTTACCTACTTGACAAGCTGCACAAGGTCTATCTTTTTTGAAATGTACATTGGTTAGACCTATCACGTGTTCTCCCTTTAGAAGCTTGTGGAGGTTCTTCATCCCCACATGTGCTAAGCGGCGATGCCACAACCAGCCAATGCAAATCTTAGCCATTAAGCATGCATCTAGACCGGCCTCTTCTTTTGCAAAATCAACTAAGTAAAGTTTGTCGTCTAGTACACCCTTAAAAGCTAGTGAACCATCACATCTTCTAAAGACAGACACATCTACATTTGTAAATAAACAATTATATCCCATATTACATAATTGACTGACAGATAGTAAATTATATCCAAGAGACTCAACTAAAAACACATTAGAGATAGAGTGCTCATTAGATATTGCAATCTTGCCTAAACCTTTCACCTTGCCTTGGTTCCCATCACCGAATATGATTGAATCTTGGGAATCCTTATTCTTGACGTAGGAGGTGAACATCTTCTTCTCCCCCGTCATATGGTTTGTGCATCCACTGTCGATAATCCAGCTTGAGCCCTCGGATGCATAAACCTGCAAGGCAAATTTTGGCTTAGGTCTTAGGTACCCAACTCTTGTTGGGTCCTACAAGGTTAGTCACAATTTCCTTAGGGACCCAAATGCAAGTTTTATCACCCTTGCATTTTGCCCCTAATTTCCTAGCAACTATCTTCCTATCCTTTCTACAAATAGCAAAGGAAGCATTTAAAGCATGATAAATTGTAAAGGGACCATTCATAACTTTTCTAGGAACATGATGAATATTTTTCCTAGGCACATGATGAATATTTTTCCTAGGCATATCTCTATCATGCATATAGGAAGAACTGGGAGCAAACATAGCGTAAGAATCATAGGCATGTAAATCAAAAGCATTACAACTCCTATGAGACTGTCTTCTATCAAAGTACATAAAAGCATGGTTCTTTTTAGTACTACTTGCCATAGGGGCCTTCCCTTTCTCCTTGGCGGAGATGGGAGCCTTATGGCTTGTTAAGTTCTTGGCTTCCCTCTTGAAGCCAAGCTCATCCTTAATTGAGGGGTGTCTACCAATCGTGTAGGCATCCCTAGCAAATTTTAGTTTATCAAAATCGCTTTTGCTAGCCTTAAGTTGGTCATTAAGACTAGCCATTTCATCATTTAACTTTGCAATAGAAGCTATGTGTTCACTACAAGCATCAATATGAAAATCTTTACATCTATTGCAAATAACAACATTTTCTACACAAGTTGTTGATTTCCTAGCTATTTCTAACTTAGCATTCAAATCATCATTAATGCTCCTTAAGCTAGAAATTGTCTCATGGCAAGGAGATAATTCACAAGAAAGCATTTCATTTCTTTTAACTTCTAAAGCACGAGATTTTTGTGCTTCTACAAATTTGTCATGTTCTTCATACAACAAATCTTCTTGTTTTTCTAGAAGCCTATTCTTATCATTCAAGGCATCAATTAATTCATTATTTTTATCTACCTTGGTTCTATCTAGGCCTTTAAATAGACATGAATAATCTATTTCATCCTCATCACTAGATTCGTCCTCACTTGAAGAAGCATAAGTAGAGTCTCGAGGACATACCTTCTTCTCCCTTGCCATAAGGCATTTGTGACGCTCGCTGGGGAAGAGGGATGACTTGTTGAAGGCGGTGGCGGCGAGTCCTTCATTGTCGGAGGAGGAGGAGGAGCAATCCGAATCCCATTCCTTTCCTAGATGTGCCTCGCCCTTTGCCTTCTTATAGTTCTTCTTCTTCTCCCTCTTGTTCCCTTGGTCCTGATCACTATCATTGTCGGGACAGTTAGCAATAAAATGACCAAGCTTACCACATTTGAAGCATGAGCGCTTCCCCTTTGTCTTGGTCTTGCTTGGCTGCCCCTTGCGACCCTTTAGCGCCGTCTTGAATCTCTTGATGATGAGGGCCATCTCTTCATCATTAAGTCCGGCCGCCTCAATTTGTGCCACCTTGCTAGGTAGCGCCTCCTTGCTTCTTGTTGCCTTGAGAGCAAGGGGTTGAGGCTCGTTGATTGGACCATTCAATGCGTTGTCCACGTACCTCGCCTCCTTGATCATCATTCGCCCGCTAACGAATTTTCCAAGGACTTCTTCGGGCGACATTTTGGTGTACCTGGGATTCTCACGAATATTATTCACCAAATGAGGATCAAGAACGGTAAAGGACCTTAGCATCAGTCGGACGACGTCGTGGTCCGTCCATCGCGTGCTTCCGTAGCTCCTTATTTTGTTGATAAGGGTCTTGAGCCGGTTGTATGTTTGAGTTGGCTCCTCGCCCCTTATCATCGCGAACCGTCCAAGCTCGCCCTCCACCAACTCCATTTTGGTGAGCAAGGTGACGTCGTTCCCCTCATGAGAAATCTTGAGGGTGTCCCAGATCTGCTTGGCGTTATCCAAGCCGCTCACTTTGTGATATTCATCCCTGCACAATGAAGCTAGAAGAACAGTAGTAGCTTGTGCATTCTTATGAATTTGCTCATTAATGAACATGGGACTATCCGAACTATCAAAGTGCATTCCACTCTCTACAATCTCCCATATACTAGGATGGAGAGAGAATAGGTGACTACGCATTTTGTGGCTCCAAAATCCGTAGTCCTCTCCATCAAAATGAGGAGGTTTACCAAGTGGAATAGATAATAAATGAGCATTTGTACTTTGAGGAATACGAGAGTAGTCAAAAGAAAAGTTTGAATTGACCGGTTTCCTTCTCTCGTAGTCGTTGTGGTCGTCGTCCTTTTGGGAAGAAGTAGACTCATCGCTGTCATCGTAGTAGACGATCTCCTTGATGCGCCTCGTCTTCTTCTTCTTCCCTTCTTTCCGTCTATGGCCCGAGCCGGAGTCGGTAGGCTTGTCGTCCTTCGGCTCGTTGACGAAAGACTCCTTCTCTTTGTCGTTGATCACGATTCCCTTCCCCTTAGGATCCATCTCTTCGGGCGATTAGTCCCTTTGTGAAGAGAACGGCTCCAATACCAATTGAGAGCACCTAGAGGGGGGGTGAATAGGTGATCCTGTAACACTTAAAACTTAGGCCACAAAAACTTGGTTAAGTGTTAGCACAATAACCGCCAAGTGGCTAGAGAGGAATCTTCAACAAAACACAATAACCAACAAGATCAATCACAGAGATGGCACGGTGGTTATCCCGTGGTTCGGCCAAGACCAACGCTTGCCTACTCCACGTTGTGGCGTCCCAACGGACGAGGGTTGCAATCAACCCCTCTCAAGCGGTCCAAAGACCCACTTGAATACCACGATGTTTTGCTTGCTTTTTCTCAATCCCGTTTGCGAGGAATCTCCACAACTTGGAGCCTCTCGCCCTTACACTTGAAATTCACAAAGAAGCACAGAGCAAGGGAGGGATTAGCAACACACTCAAGACAGGAAATCACAGCAACACCACGCACACAAGTCGCAACGAGAGCTCACAACACTACTCAATGAGTTCACCACTCAACTAGAGCTCTAATTGCTATCGCAAAGAATCAAAGGCGCAGAATCGATGTCTTGGTGCTTAGGAATGTTGTAGGAATGCTTGGTGTACTCCTCCATGCGCCTAGGGGTCCCTTTTATAGCCCCAAGGCAGCTAGGAGCCGTTGAGAGCAATCTAGGAAGGCTGATCTTGCCTTCTGTCGACTGGCGCACCGGACAGTCCGGTGCACACCGGACACTGTCCGGTGCCCGATTCCTTTCCAAATATGGCGCAGTCGACCGTTGGCAGCCTGAGAGCCGTTGGCGCACCGGACAGACCGGTGCCCCCTTCTAGCCGTTGGCTCGGCCACCTGTCCCGCGCAGATCGCGCGGCCGACCGTTGGCCCTGCCGACCGTTGGCTCACCGGACAGTCCGGTGCACACCGGACAGTCCGGTGAATTATAGCCGTACGTCGACGATGAATTCCCGAGAGCGACGAGTTCGCCTGTGAACGGCCCACCGGACAGTCCGGTGCACCACCGGACAGTCCGGTGAATTATAGTCGTACACCGCCGTCGAAGTCCCGAGAGCAGCCACTTTGCTCGAGCCAGCCTGACGCACCAGACACTGTCCGGTGCACCACCGGACAGTCCGGTGCTCCCAGACTGAGCAGATTCTTGGCTGCTCGAGCCAAGACATTTCCAATTGAATTTTTCCTGTTTCCAGCACTTAGACACAATACATTAGTCCATAAAACAATGTACTAAGTCTGAGAAACAAACCTTTATCCTTGATTAGTACTTTGTCCACCTTTTTACACTTAGGCACTTGTGTTGGACACTAAATCACCAAAATACTTAGAAATGGCCAAAGGGCATATTTCCCTTTCACTATGATTGGTTAATCTCAAATAGAAGTATTTTTATTACATATATTTTAAAGTTTAACCTTATAACGAGAATAAGCTCCTTTTATTCTAAAAGGGGAGGTTCCTTAGATATATTTGAATCTTTAATGACTAGTTTGGGAGCCAAAAAAAGGTTAGAGCGGCTAGCCCTGAGGGCAAATGCATTAAATGATTATTACAATACTTTCTTAGGTGTGTATTATGTCACGAGCATCACGGCTATTTTATGACACACTGCTCTTCAGAGTTGCTATAATGTAAATATGTTCTCGCCTATTGACCTAATTGTGTGCCATTGTCATTTAAGACCAAGATTTGTATTCATCTTAGACCCTGTTTGGGACAGTTTCGTCTTCAGGAAAAATGGTAGAACTGGTGGAGCAGGTCATTAAGTGCTCTAGAGAATCATGGAGCTGAAGCTGTAAATCTCTAGAAGACATTTGGATAAGTAATTTTATTTATTATTTATATTAGAAATATTTTAAAACTATTTAAATTGATGTTATAAACTACAGTTTCATATTAGAGTTGGAACCTAGAGGTATCCCAGACACCCCCTTAATACACATATTTAAGAGGAGCAATCTATATCATAGAATTCCAATAAGCTTCACTGACATGTCTTTGAACATTTACTTCTCTTTCAATCGATACTTATTCTTAATTCATACTTTTTTTGTTTCTGCCAAGGTTTAATGTGTAGATCTTGTATTCCCATGCCTTATATTCCAACGTGCATTGTTTTACAAGTATTCATCACCTGTATGCATGAATTTAGAAGGAGCAATATTTGCACTTTAAATCTTCGAGACTAGTGTTGTTTTAAGTCTATTTTGTGCTTAGTCTCAAACTGAAAGGGATATAGAGTTTACGTGCAAGGATAATGCTTCCACTGCATTCTCAATCGATATCAAAGATCCCTTGGTATAACTCAATTGGCTTTATTATCGTATCCATTGTAAAGACCGTTATCCATTGTTGAGAAAAGGAAGTGCTTTCATTGCACATTCGTTCGGCAAACACCCTTGCTCAAACCTAAGTTTTTAAAATTCCATATTTGTGATGAAAAGGCCATACAAATATACTATGTTTTTTGTGCTTAATCCAAACAGGGAGAAATAATTAGACCAAAGCAAAAAGATCACACCACCAAGTATCTTCAAAATTTGTTAGTCTTCCAAAATGGCACTCTTTCATTAGAGAAACCCTCTCGATGGATAAAAGAAGAAAATATTTTATGCCAATAGGGAGATTTCTTTTACTCAGGGAGCATTTATTTGGCCAAAACAAAATCATATTTGATTTGTCCAATGCTATATCCAGTACAACATCGGACACAATGATGAGCATAAAACTGAATAACATATTTGTTTTTTTCTGAGAGCGAGCAAGGGTGCATCCCGTCTACTCGTTGAAACGTCGGGTCATGTTGGGTAGTGGGGCATTTATCACGGCTCATACTCGGTGCGTGACTAGTGTCGGCCCAGGCCGAGTTGGTCCATGAATAAAATAAATACATTCAGAGTTGCTATAATGTAAATATGTTCTCGCCTATTGACCTAATTGTGTGCCATTGTCATTTAAGACCAAGATTTGTATTCATCTTAGACCCTGTTTGGGACAGTTTCGTCTTCAGGAAAAATGGTAGAACTAGTGGAGCAGGTCATTAAGTGCTCTAGAGAATCATGGAGCTGAAGCTGTAAATCTCTAGAAGACATTTGGATAAGTAATTTTATTTATTATTTATATTAGAAATATTTTAAAACTATTTAAATTGATGTTATAAACTACAGTTTCATATTAGAGTTGGAACCTAGAGGTATCCCACACCCCCTTAATACACATATTTAAGAGGAGCAATCTATATCATAGAATTCCAATAAGCTTCACTGACATGTCTTTGAACATTTACTTCTCTTTCAATCGATACTTATTCTTAATTCATACTTTTTTTTGTTTCTGCCAAGGTTTAATGTGTAGATCTTGTATTCCCATGCCTTATATTCCAACGTGCATTGTTTTACAAGTATTCATCACCTGTATGCATGAATTTAGAAGGAGCAATATTTGCACTTTAAATCTTCGAGACTAGTGTTGTTTT
This sequence comes from Zea luxurians, assembly GCA_029449295.1. Lineage (NCBI taxonomy): Eukaryota > Viridiplantae > Streptophyta > Magnoliopsida > Poales > Poaceae > Zea > Zea luxurians. Next base: position 53,731,531 of record JAOPSE010000017.1, read on the forward strand.
AAGTCTATTTTGTGCTTAGTCTCAAACTGAAAGGGATATAGAGTTTACGTGCAAGGATAATGCTTCCACTGCATTCTCAATCGATATCAAAGATCCCTTGGTATAACTCAATTGGCTTTATTATCGTATCCATTGTAAAGACCGTTATCCATTGTTGAGAAAAGGAAGTGCTTTCATTGCACATTCGTTCGGCAAACACCCTTGCTCAAACCTAAGTTTTTAAAATTCCATATTTGTGATGAAAAGGCCATACAAATATACTATGTTTTTTGTGCTTAATCCAAACAGGGAGAAATAATTAGACCAAAGCAAAAAGATCACACCACCAAGTATCTTCAAAATTTGTTAGTCTTCCAAAATGGCACTCTTTCATTAGAGAAACCCTCTCGTTGGATAAAAGGAGAAAATATTTTATGCCAATAGGGAGATTTCTTTTACTCAGGGAGCATTTATTTGGCCAAAACAAAATCATATTTGATTTGTCCAATGCTATATCCAGTACAACATCGGACACAATGATGAGCATAAAACTGAATAACATATTTGTTTTTTTCTGAGAGCGAGCAAGGGTGCATCCCGTCTACTCGTTGAAACGTCGGGTCATGTTGGGTAGTGGGGCATTTATCACGGCTCATACTCGGTGCGTGACTAGTGTCGGCCCGGGCCGAGTTGGTCCATGAATAAAATAAATACATTTTCACACTGTACCTTTTCTAATTTAAGTTATTGATATAGTTCTATGCGGATAGATAAAATAAATTTATATAAACCGTTGGATTTATGAATAATGTTTCTTTTAAGTTAAAGTAAATAATTTAGCAGTTGTCTGAGTTGAGTAAAAAGATTAAAGATGTTTTGTAGTTTTAAAAATCAATGGCAATATAATATTTTTAAGATGATTAATATCTGATATTGGTTTCTTATTTTTTTCGATATTTAACCGCTGTCCTCAGCATCTGAGTTCTGACTTTCTTGTTCACGAGGGGAAATGTGAAACTATAAATTACTTGAGACTTTCTAGTCGTTTGCATATATTGATATCATTTTTTTTGACAATTTTAATTTTAAAACTTACCATCTAAGATCCCTCATTCCTGTATGATGAGATAGGTCTGACCTCTGACGTGTCCAGACTACCATAAACTTTCTATAATTGTCTCTAGTGGAAGGTTATATTTTCTTGAAAAACCTTTGCAAATTTTGATCGTACTGGCGCATCTTTGACCAGTCTTTTGCGAACGTGTTTTCAGGACCTTGTACCGAACGGAACGAAACCCGCGGTACCCCTACAGTAGTGGGCCTACCTGCCAGTGAGCCATCGCCCGCGAAAATCCAGCAGCGAAAGAACCAGGCAACCAGCGCCGCCGCAGCTTCCGCGGCTTATTTTCTTTTTTCGCGGGGCGCGATTACGAAATAGCTCTTCCCGCCGGCGTGTCCCTCGCTCGGGGCAGAATCTTTCTCCATTAAACCCTTCGCGCTCAAGGCTTGCCCGCCATTTCCTTTCCCTCCCTCAGTCCGCGCCTGTGCCCATATCTCTCTGAGTCTCATGGCAACGCGGCGGCGCCTCTCTCCGACTTTCTTCGGCGGGCTCCGGGCCCGTGAGCTCGGCGGCGCCAGTGTCTCCTCCCGCGCCACGGCGGGGCTCCCGTACCTCGCTGACCTCTCCTCCGACCCCGGCGGCCGCGGCGGCGGGGTCATAGCCGTCGAGCACTCCGGCGACCCCGCCATCCCCTTCGCCATCTCCTTCGGCAAGGTCCGGAGCCTGAGATCTGTTTTTATTTTTGAAAGAAGGGATCCTCTCATTCGGCTCGCGTGCTTTGGCAAAGTTATATCTTATTTATAGTTGCGATTTGCGAGTACCAATCTTCTGATGAATTGCTTCATCCGTGCAGACTGCACAGACCTGTAACCTCCTGGCGGTCGCCGACGAAGACGGGTACGTTGGCCTCTACGACACCCGCCGGCGCCTCCCTTCCGCCTCCTCGTCACTAGAGAAGTCAGGTGGGTTGGAAACCCTTCCCTCTTCCCCCGATTTGCTCTTCTCGGTCTTACATTGGGTACCTCGTGCAACCCACCGTTCCATTCTGATGTTGTCCTTGGCAGCTGAAACGAGGGTGTGCGACTGGGTTGCTCACAACAATGCAGTCTTTGACGTGTGCTGGATCAAGGTAAATTTCATTGCGCTGATTGGAACAGTTACAGTCCAACGAAAGAGCCGACCTCAGGTTAAAATCTCAGTGATACGTGTACCTTTCTGACGGAGTTTCATTCTTATGTGTTGCTAATGTAGGAGGGATCCCAAATACTGACTGCATCCGGTGATCAAACTGTAAGTCGCAACAGGATCACATCAATTTATCGAAATATGAATTCCTCGTCATCTGCAAAATGCCAAAATCTCATTGCCACCGTTCTGCATCAGGTCAAAATATGGAGTGTAGGAAACAGGAAATGCATTGGTGTCTTGTCAGGGCATACTGGGAGCGTGAAGTCGCTGTCTTGTCATTCTTCCAATCCTGGTTAGTAATGTATATCCTGAATGCCTGAAGCCTTGCAGTTTATTTTTATGCACATTTCATCCTCAAAGGTTGGCCATAAACTCCTGTTTAATTAGTTTATTTTCTTTGCAGAGCTCATTGTTTCCGGTTCAAGGGATGGTTCATTTGCTCTTTGGGATTTAAGATGTGACCCTAAATCTCCAAACAGCCATGGTGAAACGTGTCTCACGTATGTTGTCTAGTAAACGTTCTCTTTCAAGTACATATTTTAAGTGATCATAAATGTTTGTAGCGACAACACAAAGTCACTGAACAAAGTCGTGCTACATGTTAGGTCTTCTGCTGTTGTCAGAGAAGCCCACAGTCCCATACTGAGGAGCCGAACACGGTCTCGAGCAAAGGTATTACAATGTCATGATATGGTTTTTGCTTGTGATGATCTTATGTTCTCTTACTGATGCTGGTTTGCTGAAACTGGTGACATTTAGGCGGCTTCAACAAGTATCACATCAGTTCTTTATCTTAAAGATGGTGTCTCCATTGCTACTTCTGGAGCTGCAGACAAGTAAGTTGCACTTTCATTTTTATTCTGCATTTTAATTTATTACCCACTTTAATAGTTTTGTATGGTTTGCAATAGCTTATTGATTTTGTGATATTATTGTGAACACAATGCACTTACCTGACGATGTGTGAGCTTGATATCATCTACTCTCTGTTTGTTTTTTTTTAATTTTGTAGAGTAATCAACGTTTATACATTTTCAAATACTAATATTGTACCTTGTAAAATGTATGCCAGTGTTGTGAAAATATGGGATACACGAAACCTGAAAGTGCCGTTCTCCAACAAAAACTCTCAAGCAGGGGCCCAACCTTTGGTAAACATCTCTATTCACTAAAGAATGTTAAACTATCAGTACAAAAAGCAATTGAATCGTGCAATTCAGAGTATAATCATGTCTATCAAATTGAGTCAACAATTATGGAATGCTGTGTTTCCGTAGCTCAAATCTGGACAATATCTGAACAAACATACTGGTCTTTTGTCTCTGAAGGAGGGGGTGAAACATGGCATCTCTTGCCTGTCTCAAGATTCGTATGGTGCATACATTGCTGCGTCATGTATGGATAACAGGTAAATTCAGACTTTGCCATCAGACACTACTGAAAAGTTTTCATGCCATTGCTAAATACTGATGTTGACCGTACGCCTTCCAGAATCTACTTGTACAGTGTGCTTCATGTGAACAAAGGTCCCATAAAGGTTTATACTGGCAGTAAAATAGAGTCTTTCTTTGTCAAGGTCAGTGGGTGGTCATCTGGGTTTCTGACTTCTTTTAAATGTACAAATTACAAAATAGCTGCTTATGTTTAGTTGGATCATTGTATGTTCTGTAATACCTAAATTTTATACGATGCAGTCTGCTATCAGTCCTGATGGAACTCACATCCTTGGTGGATCAAGTGATGGAAGTGTATACCTGTGGCAGGTACCTGTCACATATCTGTTACCGGCTTTCTTACACACTAAACATTATATTTACATCCACGCTAATACTTTCCATCGACATAGGTGGATCAACCTGAAAGTGCTCCTATAGTTCTGAAAGGCCATGAAGGCGAAGCAACTTCGGTTGACTGGTATGATCTACAAACTTCAAGATTTCTGTGAAACTCTTACTGACAGTTCAATCCTCAGGTTTCAATATGAATTTACCATATTTCAGGTGTGCATCAGAGGTTGGAAAGATAGCAACATCTTCTGATGATTCCACGGTAAGTCTGCTTGGTTATGCCTGAATTTTTCTGGTCACATACTAAAGATGGTTCCATTTGTTCTGATGGTCTCTTGTAGACAAGAGCATCTACAATTTGTGAGCAAATCAATGCATAGCAATATATGAAATGAATCAGGACACCTGACAGTTCTGTATGTATCTTATGTGTCACAGGTACGTGTGTGGAGTACCAGGAAAATGGACTGTACAAATGTAAGCTCGCCAACAGTGATCCGCAAGCGGATAACAGCACCAAGCACCGAGTACCGAAGGCCCATTACCTATGAGCCTGCTACTACATCAAGAGACGGAGTTGCCTGCACTAGCGGTGATGGCGAATTGCAAAGCGGTTGCCACTCTCCCCTTCAACCTAGAGCACTGCACTTCGACACTCCTGAATCTTCAAAGAAGAGGGCCTTGGCCTTGTTCGAGGAGGAGGCACTTGATTCAAGGAAGAGCCCGGAAGCACAGATGAACAGCCCCTCTTCTGTTCTGAGCCCGCCGCCGTCGTTGAAACGGAGAACGATTCGAGACTACTTTGCCAGTGCCGCATCTTGAATCCTGACTGAGAAATAGCTACTCCCCATAATTCTTAGTGGTCCTGACCCACGAGTACTACGGCTCTCCTTAACAAATGGTGAAACAGCTGCAATTTTTGGGAAATCCTTCTAGGTCTAGTTCAAGCTCATTGATATTTCGGAAATGCGTCTGTACATAATTTATCATTATAGAACTGGGAGAAACTACTATGTAATTATCTTCTATAATTGCCGCATAACTAAGTTATCAAAAGTCATTTTAAGACTGGTTTATCTATATGGTCATCTAAAATACTTTTACAGTGTTCACATATTATTTTACAGTGTAGGCTACTGCTCATAGATTGTAAGGTTAAATATAAGTAGTAGGTTATTGGAGATATTCTAAGGGAAAAATATAGATGTATTTTATTATTTACTTTATAATGTATCAAATTTTAATTTTTTAATTCATTCTATGCTAAGAAATAAAAAAAGAAATTTATATTTATATGTTATTGAAAGTATATATCATGTTTTGTAGTGCGCCGTACGCACCGTCAATCCTACATATAACTAGTCGGTTGTCCGTGCGTTACGACGGCTTACAATGATACTCATGTAAATTATCTACCAAAAAAAATCAAGATTTTTTATTGATTGTCTTCGCTCTCCGTATAATATTGTTTTGATTTGGCTAACTAATGTTATTGTTTACTTCATCCAATATGTTTTGGTACAACACGACCGATGAAGTCAGCGATTAGAAGAGAGTTCATAACGACTGACTGAACGAACAGAGATTATAAAATGACATAATTCCACCATACAGAAACCAAATAAGAGAAAATTTGTGAGCTCAAGTTTCTAAAATAAGTCACATGAACTCAAACTTATAAAAAAGATAGATCAAAATATTGAGTGATTTTAAAGTCAGACATCAATAAAAACTAGATGTGCTCCATATAAATTATGCTACTTCATAGCAATTACTAACGTTTAAAACCAACAAATAACCTTTTATTTTACTGTTAGTGTGATAAATCATTGTTGCTCCATCCAATTCAGCAACCTTAAACACCATTAAGTCCATTGCGCCAATGTGGTCTCAGAAACGACCTAATGCTTGCAAGAGCCAAGAACGTCGTGCCATGTTTGGGCTGTAGTCTCGGCCTGTAGTGCTGGTATGGCCCGACACAGTTATATATTTTTTATTTTACAAAAAACGTATATACATATATACAGTTTTTATTCAATATTAAAAAAATATGAGCATGATGTTTTACTGGTTAGATAGCTTCACCTAGTGTCTTCTGCCCTTCTTCTACCAGGGCATGAGTTCAAACCTCACATCCTACACCGTTTTTTTAATATTTTACGCTGATTTAATCAAAATAGGCCGACGAGCTAACGGGTTGGCCCGACACAGTCAACAGGTCGGCATGTTTAGCCATCTATAGACGTGCATCGAGTTAATTTAAAATAGCTGTGAGGGGTTATTTGTAAAAAATAACACGGGACGACCGTTGAAACTGATCCTTTAAGTATAGTATAGATATATTGAACTAAAATCTTTAAGATAGCTAACATCTATTCTTACTATAATCCTTTTGGGTATATAATAGCAAATTATATATTTTGTTAAAGAATCTCGCACATAAATTGATTTGAATAGGTAAATCAATTATTTGTGCTTGAGAATTTGCTATTAACCTCATACCTAATTGGTGTATATGAGATGCATTATCTTTGGCTCTTAAAAAGGATATTAGATAGATTAGATTAGAAGGATCTGTTATTCAAAAATTTGAACTCATTTCTTGTTTCAAATATTCACTTGTAGCATATCATACCTCAATGGATTGACGTAATTTTTCTTTCGTGTGTACAACTCTAATAATAATGTTTCTAAAAAATTATAACTATGTTGTTTCGTGTCTTGGATTAATCATAATTCACTTATTTTCTAACACCCTCTTTATGTTGAGGCTTTCTTAGGTTGTCCATAGTAGATCACGTAAATAGGGAATATACATTGTGGATGACATTGTTCAGAATAAAGTTTGAAATAGAGGATGTGATAGGGTAGCTGTTTGAGACAACCCTAGATCTTCTAACACTTTAAACTTGATCTGCATGAGATCATATTCCATGCATTTACATTGTTACCAATATTTGTGTGCTTGAAGTATTGCTTGGCAAATAGGGATGTTTTTGTCTTAGTGTGATATATAGTAGCTGGAATTCAAGTCTGCACTTCAAGAATAATTTGCTTGTCTCGGGCTAAGACTATCTCCAGCAGTTTATCCATCTCTATACCTATATTCAAACTACATTCAGTAAATAGTGCAACTTACAGTACAAAACAATATTTTAGTTGACTATGAGTGAACTGCTGGACACGGTCTAAGGAAGTGACTTAGGGCATTAATTGTTTCTACAAAAATGCAGTGAGTGGTGAAATAGTATTGGCATATCCTAAGATTGTTTAATTTTGTTTATCAAATTGAATCATCTCATATCATTAAAACCTTGTAATAGTTATGGCAAAAATACCTATTTTTAGTTTGTTCATTCACAATATACTTGTTTTTAAAAACAAATATAGTTGTTGGAAACATTGCCATCGTAAAACTACCCGTGAAATATATGCATTCTAATAAGAGAACATGATAGATTCAATATTGAAATTATATATATAAACTAGTAAAAATGTCTCTCTCCCACCCGCTACGCGTCTCTCTCTCGTAGACACTCGCATTAGCCCTTAGCTCCCCCTCTGACCCGACGCCGGCTTCGCTTCCGATGCGCTCGCCACCATCCACCATCTGCTCGTCACACACTCTACCCACCCGTCGAGATGGGAGGACCTCATGTGCCCGCTCTCGTGCTGCTCGCCTGCTCCACGGTTGCCTCACGCTCCTTCCCATCGCTCGTAGCCCTCGCCACCACCTGCTTCGAGCTCGCTTAGCGCGCCAATTAGAGATGGCAATGGGTACATACCCGATGGGTACTATTATCCCATACCCGTGCCCGCAAATAAGATATATGCCCGCTAAAAAACCCATACCCGCCCGCGGGTATAAAATTCTGCCCATACCCGCACCCGTACGGGTAACGGGTACCCGCGGGTTGCCCGTACCCGACATTACCTAACAGGACACAATAGTATTGTGACAATACAGTTCTAAACAACACCCACCAGTTGAGCCCATATTTAGCGGCAACATATTACATGTCCCACTACCAAAATAAGCAACATAAAGTCATCTACATCACTATTCACTACATCAAGTCTTGTGCAAAAGAGAATAACAGTAAGTGCTACACAGAGCACATACAAGTTCATTACAAGTTAACAATTGACAACTCAATCACAATTTACAAACAAAAGGAGTCACGCCAATTGTTCCTTGTACTTGACTTGTTCCCAAAAGACATCACAAGTCACCACCTTGATCCTTGATCCTTGATCCTTGATCTTGAATCAGAAATACAACTCTCAAATTGCGAGTTCCTACCATCAAAATTGCACAAACAACACTCACATTAGGTATGCAAATATGCAATCTCACAAGTAAATGGAAAGCAAGCAAACCTTTATTAAATATTAATACTTTGTACATCACCTGAAGGTCCTCTTGAATATCTTGGAGACAAGACCAGAATGTGGCTAGCTGTTAGTTGTTCTCATCAACTACAAATAGAAACAAATTAGTTCACATAATCATAGCCATAACAATGAGCGTATGCATAACTAAATAAATGCTAGTTAAGGGCACTTGTTAAATATACCTTTATACTTATTTCTAAGCCAATCTTGGGAGCACATAAGAGCCTCCAACATCTTAGAGGTAAGCCTGCTGCGATGTTCACTAACAACTCTTCCCCCAGTACTAAAAGCAGATTCTGAAGCAACAGTGGTGACAGGAATGGCATAAATGTCCCTTGCAATCCTCCTCAAAGTGGGATATCGAGTTCCAGCCACCTTCCACCAATCTAAAACATTGAAGTTCTTTGTATTCATGCTCACCATTTCTTCATCTAAGTATCGGTCTAACTCAGATTTGAACCCCATGGTTGTTGGCCTTCTACTCGCAATGCGTGCACTAATGTCAGACAAGTAGTCATCATTGGTTCCAAGTGAAGTTGTAACTAATTCATTGTCCACATCCTCAACCACATGGTATTCAATCATCAACTAAGCTAATAAATCTTTGACCTCAATGATCTTATGCTCACATGCAGTACCAGGCACACCAATTAGGTCCTCATAACAAAGCAACAACACTGTTGTCTTGAATCGAGGGTCAATAATGGTTGCAATGACCATTAGCCCTTGAATGTCAGACCAATACTTATCAAACTTGACTACCATATTAGCTGACATGGATTCAACTAATGGGTTGCCACAAGATGACCAATGTCTAATTTGTTTTCTGATCTTCGCAATTCTAGTGAAGTAAATATTAGCAGTAACATAATCTTGTCCAGAAAATAGGGCAATGATATCATTAAACAATCTAAGCCTCTCCACAACATCCTCAGCAAATTTCCACTCTTCCTCTATTGGTAAACATGTGTAATTCTTATCTACATGACTTGCTCTTATGAAAATAGCCTTGTAGGGCAATACAATATCAAGCATTTTGAATGTTGAATTCCACCTAGTCCTACAGTCAAGTCCTATCCTTCTCACGATAGGATTTTTAGAAACTTGGCTACCTCTTCAAACTTTTCAATCCTTTTTGGAGTGGTTGTCCAATAAGCTACACTATCACGGATGTTCTCTATTATTGGATCTTTCAGCACATCTAAACCCTCCTTTACTATCAGGTTAAGGATATGTGCAGAACATCGCATGTGCAACGACAATCCTGGTGCATGTACAAATATACTGTATTGTTGATTACCTAAATATTTGATGTGCATGTACAGATTAAAAAAAATCTATAGCCAGTGGTAGCTGAAAGTCGCCTAGAGGGGGGGGTGAATAGGGCGAAACTGAAATTTACAAAATTAATCACAACTACAAGCCGGGTTAGCGTTAGAAATAATAATGAGTCCGAGAGAGAGGGCACAAAACAAATCGCAAGCGAATGAAGAGTGTGACACGCGGATTTGTTTTACCGAGGTTCGGTTCTCGCAAACCTACTCCCCATTGAGGAGGCCACAAAGGCCGGGTCTCTTTCAACCCTTACCCTCTCTCAAACGGTCCCTCAGACCGAGTGAGCTTCTCTTCTCAAATCAAACCGAGAACAAAACTTCCCCGCAAGGACCACCACACAATTGGTGTCTCTTGCCTCGGTTACAATTGAGTTTTGATCACAAGAACAAATGAGAAAGAAAAGAAGCAATCCAAGCGCAAGAGCTCAAAAGAACACGACAAATCTCTCTCGCTAATCACTAAAGCCTTGTGTGGAATTGGAGAGGATTTGATCACTTGAGTGTGTCTAGAATTGAATGCCTAGCTCTTGTAAGTGGTTGAGAAGTGGAAAACTTGGATGACTTGAATGTGGGGTGGTTGGGGGTATTTATAGCCCCAACCACCAAACTAGCCGTTTGGTGGAGGCTGTCTGTCGTATGGTGCACCGGACAGTCCGGTGCACACCAGACATGTCCGATGCGACAACCACATCACCAGGCTGATAGGGTTCCAACCGTTGGAGCTCTGACTGCTGGGCCCGCCTTGATGTCCGGTGGCGCACCGGACATGAACTGTAGAGTGTCCGGTGCGCCAGCATGGGCGTGCCTGACTTCTGCGCGCGCTGGCACGCATTTAATGCGCTGCAGGTAGCCGTTGGCGCCTGAAGTAGCCGTTGCTACGTTGTCACACCGGACAGTCCGGTGTACACCGGACATGTCCGGTGAATTATAGCGGACTAGCCGTTGTGAATTCCCGAAGCCGACGAGTTCAGAGTCTCTTCATCCTTGGAGCACCGGATAGTCCGGTGAATTATAGCGCGACGACTCTGAGAATTTCCGAAGGTGCGAAGTTCAGCTTGGTGTCCCCTGGTACACCGGACACTGTCCGGTGGCGCACCGGACAGTCCGGTGCGTCCGACCAGGGTGCCTTCGGTTCTCTCTTTGCTCCTTTGTTTGAACCCTTTCTCTTGATCTTTTTATTGGTCTATGGTGAACCTTTGGTACCTGTAGAACTTATAGACTAGAGCAAACTAGTTAGTCCAAATATTTGTGTTGGGCAATTCAACCACCAAAATTAGTTTAGGAAATAGGTGTAAGCTTAATTCCCTTTCAATCTCCCCCTTTTTGGTGATTGATGCCAACACAAACCAAAGCAAGTATAGAAGTGCATAATTGAACTAGTTTGCATATGCAAGTACAAAGGTTACTTAGAATTGAGCCAATAAATATTACCTACTAGATATGCATGGATTGTTTCTTTATTTTTAACATTTTGGACCACGCTTGCACCACACGTTTTGTTTTTGCAAATTCTTTTTGTAAATCCTTTCAAATGTCCTTTTGCAAAATAGTCAAAGGTATATGAGTAAGATTTTGCGAAGCATTTTCAAGTTTTGAAGTTTTCTCTCCTTGTTTGAAATGCTTTTCCTTTGACTAAACAAAACTCCCCCTCAATAAATTCTCCTCTTAGTGTTCAAGAGGGTTTTAAGATATCAATTTTGAAAATACTACTTGCTCCCCCTTTTGAACACAATAAGATACCAACTTGAAATTCACCAATTGAAAATCATTAGTTTTAAAAATTAGGGTGGTGGTGCGGTCCTTTTGCTTTGGGCTCATATTTTCTCCCCCTTTGGCATGAATCGCCAAAAACGGATACTTTGAGTGAGATATAAGCCCTGATCTAACCACTTTCTCCCCTTTGGCAAATAAAACATATGAGTGAAGATTGTACCAAAGACAGAGAGTGATGCGGAGCGACGACGAAGGATGAGTAGTAGAGTGGAGTGGAAGCCTTTGTCTTCGCCGAAGACTCCAATTCCCTTTCAATACACCTATGACTTGGTTTGAAATACACTTGAAAAACACATTAGTCATAGCATATAAAAAAGACATGATCAAAGGTATACTTATGAGCTATGTGTGCAAATTAGCAAAAGAAATTCCTAGAATCAAGAATATTGAGCTCATGCCTAAGTTTGGTAAAAGTTTGTTCATCTAGTGGCTTGGTAAAGATATCAGCTAATTGATCTTTAGTATTAATGTATGCAATTTCGATATCCCCCTTTTGTTGGTGATCCCTAAGAAAATGATACCGAATGGCTATGTGTTTAGTGCGGCTATGCTCAACGGGATTATCCGCCATGCGGATTGCACTCTCATTATCACATAGAAGAGGAACTTTGGTTAATTTGTAACCATAGTCCCACAGGGTTTGCCTCATCCAAAGCAATTGCGCGCAACAATGGCCTGCGGCAATATACTCGGCTTCGGCGGTAGAAAGAGCGACCAAATTTTGCTTCTTTGAAGCCCAAGACACCAAGGACCTTCCCAAGAATTGGCAAGTCCCCGATGTGCTCTTTCTATTAATCTTACACCCCGCCCAATCGGTATCCGAATAACCAATCAAATCAAATGTGGATCCCCGAGGGTACCAAAGCCCAAACTTAGGAGTATAAGCCAAATATCTCAAGATTCGTTTTACGGCCGTAAGGTGAGATTCCTTAGGGTCGGCTTGGAATCTTGCACACATGCAAACGGAAAGCATAATGTCTGGTCGAGATGCACATAAATAAAGCAACGAACCAATCATCGACCGATATACCTTTTGATCGACGGATTTACCTCCCGTGTCGAGGTCGAGATGCCCATTGGTTCCCATGGGTGTCTTGATGGGCATGGCATCCTTCATTCCAAACTTGGTTAGAATGTCTTGAGTATACTTTGTTTGGCTAATGAAGGTGCCCTCTTGGAGTTGCTTGACTTGGAATCCTAGAAAATACTTCAACTCCCCCATCATCGACATCTCGAATTTTTGTGTCATGATCCTACTAAATTCTTCACATGTAGATTCGTTAGTAGACCCAAATATGATACCATCAACATAAATTTGGCATACAAACAAATCATTGTCAAGAGTTTTAGTGAATAAAGTAGGATCAGCTTTTCCGACTTTGAATCCATTAGCAATAAGGAAATCTCTTAGGCATTCATACCATGCTCTTGGGGCTTGTTTGAGCCCATAAAGCGCCTTAGAGAGCCTATAGACATGGTTAGGGTACTCACTATCTTCAAAGCCGGGAGGTTGCTCAACATAGACCTCTTCCTTGATTGGTCCATTGAGGAAGGCACTCTTCACGTCCATTTGATAAAGCTTGAAGCCATGGTAAGTAGCATAGGCTAATAATATACGAATTGACTCAAGCCTAGCTACGGGTGCATAGGTTTCACCGAAATCCAAACCTTCGACTTGGGAGTATCCCTTGGCCACAAGTCGAGCTTTGTTCCTTGTCACCACATCATGCTCGTCTTGCTTGTTGCGGAAGACCCACTTGGTTCCTACAACATTTTGGTTAGGACGTGGAACTAAATGCCATACCTCGTTCCTAGTGAAGTTGTTGAGCTCCTCTTGCATCGCCATCACCCAATCCGAATCTTGGAGTGCTTCCTCTACCCTGTGTGGCTCAATAGAGGAAACAAAAGAGTAATGCTCACAAAAATGTGCAACACGAGATCGAGTGGTTACCCCCTTATGAATGTCGCCGAGGATGGTGTCGACGGGGTGATCTCGTTGGATTGCTTGGTGGACTCTTGGGTGTGGCGGTCTTGGTTCTTCATCCTCCTTGTCTTGATCGTTTGCATCTCCCCCTTGATCATTGCCATCATCTTGAGGTGGCTCATCTCTTTGATCTTCTCCTTCATCACCTTGAGCCTCGTCCTCATTTTGGGTTGGTGGAGATGCTTGTGTGGAGGAGGATGGTTGATCTTGTGCATGTGGAGGCTCTTCGGATTCCTTAGGACACACATCCCCAATGGACATGTTCCTTAGCGCGATGCACGGAGCCTGTTCTTCACCTATCTCATCAAGATCAACTTGCTCTACTTGAGAGCCGTTAGTTTCATCAAACACAACGTCACAAGAAACTTCAACAAGTCCTGAGGACTTGTTAAAGACTCTATATGCCCTTGTGTTTGAGTCATATCTTAGTAAAAAGCCTTCTACAGTTTTAAGAGCAAATTTAGATTTTCTACCTCTCTTAACAAGAATAAAGCATTTGCTACCAAAAACTCTAAAATATGAAATATTGGGCTTTTTACCGGTTAGGAGTTCATAGGATGTCTTCTTGAGGATTCGGTGTAGATATAACCGATTGATGGCGTAGCAGGCGGTGTTGACCGCCTCGGCACAAAACCGATCCGGTGTCTTGTACTCATCAAGCATGGTCCTTGCCATGTCCAATAGAGTTCGATTCTTCCTCTCCACTACACCATTTTGTTGTGGTGTGTAGGGAGAGGAGAACTCATGCTTGATGCCTTCCTCCTCAAGGAAGCCTTCTATTTGTGAGTTCTTGAACTCCGTCCCGCTGTCGCTTCTAATTTTCTTGATCCTTAAGCCAAACTCATTTTGAGCCCGTCTCAAGAATCCCTTTAAGGTCTCTTGGGTATGGGATTTTTCCTGCAAAAAGAACACCCAAGTGAAGCGAGAACAATCATCCACAATAACTAGACAGTACTTACTCCCGCCGATGCTTATGTAAGCGATCGGACCGAATAAATCCATGTGTAGGAGCTCCAGTGGCCTGTCACTTGTCATGATGTTCTTGTGTGGATGATGAGTGCCAACTTGCTTCCTGGCTTGGCATGCGCTACAAATCCTGTCTTTCTCAAAATGAACATTTGTTAGTCCTAAAATGTGCTCTCCCTTTAGAAGCTTATGAAGATTCTTCATTCCAACATGAGCTAGTCGGCAGTGCCAGAGCCAACCCATGTTAGTCTTAGCAATTAAGCAAGTGTCGAGTTCAGCTCTATCAAAATCTACCAAGTATAGCTGACCCTCTAACACTCCCTTAAATGCTATTGAATCATCACTTCTTCTAAAGACAGTGACACCTACATCAGTAAATAGACAGTTGTAGCCCATTTGACATAATTGCGAAACGGAAAGCAAATTGTAATCTAAAGAATCTACAAGAAAAACATTGGAAATGGAATGGTCAGGAGATATAGCTATTTTACCCAAACCTTTGACCAAACCTTGGTTTCCATCCCTGAATGTGATAGCTCGTTGGGGATCTTGGTTTTTCTCGTAGGAGGAGAACATCTTCTTCTCCCCCGTCATGTGGTTTGTGCACCCGCTATCGATGATCCAACTTGAGCCACCGGATGCATAAACCTACAAAACAAGTTTAGTTCTTGACTTTAGGTACCCAAACGGTTTTGGGTCCTTTGGCATTAGAAATAAGAACTTTGGGTACCCAAACACAAGTCTTGGAACCCTTGTGTTTGCCCCCAACAAACTTGGCAACTACCTTGCCGAATTTGTTAGTAAGCACATATGATGCGTCAAAAGTTTTGAATGAAATGTCATGATCATTTGATGCACTAGGAGTTTTCTTCTTAGGCAACTTAGCACAGGTTGGTTGCCTAGAACTAGATGTCTCACCCTTATACATAAAAGCATAATTAGGGCCAGAGTGAGACTTCCTAGAATGAATTCTCCTAATTTTGCTCTCGGGATAACCGGCAGGGTACAAAATGTAACCCTCGTTATCCTGAGGCATGGGAGCCTTGCCCTTAACAAAATTAGACAATCTTTTAGGAGGGGCACTAAGTTTGACATTGTCTCCCCTTTGGAAGCCAATGCCATCCTTGATGCCAGGGCGTCTCCCATTATAGAGCATACTTCTAGCAAATTTAAACTTTTCATTTTCTAAGTTATGCTCGGCAATTTTAGCATCTAATTTTGCTATATGATCATTTTGTTGTTTAATTAAGACCATGTGATCATGAATAGCATTAATATCAACATCTCTACATCCAGTGCAAATGGAAACATGCTCAATGGTAGATGTAGAAGGTTTACAAGATTTTAATTCTACAACGTTAGCATGTAGTATGTCATTCTCACTTCTAAGGTTAGAAATAGTAACATTGCAAACATCAAATTTTTTAGCCTTAGCAATTAATTTTTCATTTTCAATCCTAAGGCTAGCAAGAGAATCATTTAATTCCTTAATCTTAGCATGCAAATCAACATTATCATTTCTAAGATTGGAAATTGAAACATCATAAACATGAGAATCAACCTTAGCAGTTAATCTAGCATTTTCATTTCTAAGGTTGTCAATAGTCTCATGGCAAGTGCTTAGCTCACTAGATAATTTTTCACATTTTTCTATTTCTAGAGCATAAGCATTTTTAACCTTAACATGCTTTTTATTTTCCTTGATTAGGAAGTCCTCTTGGGAGTCCAAGAGATCATCCTTCTCATGGATGGCACTAATTAGCTCATTTAGTTTTTCCTTTTGTTGCATGTTGAGGTCGACAAAAAGGGTACGCAAATTATCTTCCTCATCACTAGCATTATCATCACTAGAGGATTCATATTTAGTGGAGGATTTGGATTTGACCTTCTTCTTTTTGCCGTCCTTGGCCATGAGGCATTTGTGGCCGACGTTGGGGAAGAGAAGACCCTTGGTGACGGCGATGTTGGCGGCGTCCTCGTCGGAGGAGGAGTCGGTGGAGCTCTCGTCGGAGTCCCACTCGCGGCACACGTGGGCATCGCCGCCCTTCTTCTTGTAGTGTCTCTTCTTCTCCTTTCTTCTCCCCTTCTTATCGTCGCCTCTGTCACTATCACTAGATAATGGACATTTAGCAATAAAATGACCGGGCTTACCACACTTGTAGCATACTTTCTTGGAGCGGGGCTTGTAGACTTTCCCCCTCCTTTGCTTGAGGATTTGACGGAAGCTCTTGATGATAAGCGCCATCTCCTCGTTGTCGAGCTTGGAGGCGTCGATGGGTGTTCGACTTGGAGTAGCCTCCTCCTTCTTTTCTTTCGTCGCCTTGAATGCGACTGGTTGTGCCTCGGGCGTGGAGGAGGTGCCTTGCTCGATGATTTTCTTTGAGCCTTTAATCATTAGCTCAAAGCTCACAAATTTTCCTATAACTTCCTCGGGAGACATTAGCTTATATCTAGGATCACCGCGAATTAATTGAACTTGTGTAGGGTTAAGAAATACGAGGGATCTAAGAATAACATTGACCATCTCATGGTCATCCCATTTTTCGCTCCCGAGGTTGCGCACTTGGTTCACCAAGGTCTTCAAGCGGTTGTACATTGCCTGTGGATCCCCCCCTTGGTGAAGCATGAAGCGACCGAGCTCCCCCTCGATCGTTTCCCGCTTGGTGATTTTTGTCACCTCATCTCCTTCGTGCGCGGTCTTTAGTACGTCCCAAATTTCCTTCGCACTTTTTAACCCTTGCACCTTGTTATACTCCTCTCGACTTAGGGAGGCAAGGAGTATAGTAGTTGCTTGAGAGTTAAAGTGGTGGATTTGGGCCACCTCGTCCGAGTCGTAGTCTTCATCCCCTACGGATGGTACCTGTACACCAAACTCAACAACATTCCATATGCTTGTGTGGAGTGAGGTTAGATGATGCCTCATTTTGTCACTCCACATATTATAATCTTCACCGTCAAAAACCGGTGGTTTGCCTAATGGAACGGAGAGTAAAGGAGTACGCTTTGAAATGTGGGGGTAGCGTAGGGGGATCTTACTATACTTCTTGCTCTCTTGGCGCTTAGAAGTTACAGACGGCGCATCAGAGTCGGAGGTTGTCGGTGTTTAGGGTCCGACCGCACACCCGGGGTTGCCCCTCAAGGTGTTTTAGGAGTAGGACGGTGTCGACAACTGTAGCAAAATGGTTCGTGCCGATTGCACGAGGGACAGTGGACAAGGTTTACAGGTTCGGGCCGCTTAGAGATGCGTAACACCCTACGTCCTGACGAGTATACTTGGTGGATGTGATTACAAGAGAGCTCTCTGGATCGAGAATACAGAGAGTTGATGTGGGTGGCTAAGTAATGGGTCGATCGTTCTGAAGGGGTGCCCCCTAGGCCTTATATACTCGACCGTGGGGCAGTACACATGATGAGATAACAACGAGTGGCTAAAAGATAGTGAACCTCTCGAGATTATCCTCTACGTAACTCTCGCCGACTTATCCTCACGTGGCTTCGTTGCATGGAGGCCCCGACGCGGGAAAGTCGGATCTCTGGTGCGGCCAATGGCTCGGCGCTATGGGCTGTCCGGGTTTGCACCAATCCAGCCCCATGTCGCTCTGCGTTGCTGGTCGTCTTTCCCCAGGTCCACGAAAGAATAACCTTATGATTTATTGGGCCCTTGGGCCTTTCGTGAGGTCCTTTACTCTTTTGGTGGACCCGGGGGATATCTATCCCCCACAAGCCCCCGATCTTTGGGTTAATTTAGAGATAATCAACCCGAAGATCCCAGGTCCAGCTTGTAGGTGATTTGAAGAAAGATGACTCCTTGCTGTTCTCTCCTGCTTTGATCACTTGTTGACCAGAACCTAGCTTTGTGTCTGTGCCTTAGAGATCGGCATTCCTGTTTGTTGGACTCTGAACCTTATTGGGTGCACCGGAGGTGCACCCAATGGGTGTAGCCCCCGAGCTTCGAGTAGATTTTAGAAAATAATCTACTCGAAGGTCTTCATTAGAAATTACTCCCATTTGTGTTTCCTTATTCCAGTTGAGGATTGGCTTCTTAATCTTGTTTCATGCTCTTAGAAATTGATGCTATCCTGGCTTAGAGTGACAATCCATGGGGTGCACCGGAGGTGCACCCAATGGGTGTAGCCCCCGACCTTCAAGTGAATTTTTTGAGGATAATTCGCTTGAAGGTCTTCTTTTTGTGTCCTTTTGTTGAAGAATACTCTCTCTGCTTATAAAAAAGTTGGTATGATGTCATCCTCGCTATGTCATCAATATTATGCTTCGGAGGTCAGCATGTGTTTTGTCTTTTGCAACTGAATTTACAATCCTTCCATATCTTGCCGGGTAGCATAGTGTATTTGCTCTGCGACTGATTGGACGTTCGATGGACGTTCTCTGTCTAGTCTTCAAGTCATGTCTGTCGACCATATTTTGCACTCTGCTGACTATATTTGGCTTCCCTTTAACTCTTGTTGATATCTCATTTTTGTCTTGAGGCATTCACTGCATGCTCTGCATAGATGTGACCATTTTGAAAAATATACTGACAATTCCTGGGCGTCCCCCCCCAATGGGTGTGAGCAAGGAACGGCTTGGTACGCTGAGTGTTTTAACCGGCTGCTTCTGAGTTGTAATGTGATGGGACGGCGAGTGTAATCATATCCTTTGCGCTGTTGACTGGAGTCCCAATGGGTGTAGTGCTGCATGAAACGGCGTCCGCCGCCTGACGTGTCTTCAGACGGGTTGGGGTGCTTATTGAATGCTTTGCGACTGTTCAGTGACCACTGTTGGAGGTGAGCGGTTGCCTTCTTTTCCTATAAATAGTGCCCTTGCCAGCCTGATTTTTTCACATCTCTCGCTGTTCTCCCTTGCCTGCTTTCTTTCTTCTATCTGCATTTCCACCATGGGCAAGAAACGCAAGCGCGAACCAACTCCTTCGTCTGAAGATTTTGGTGACTCGGAGTATTCAGAGGAGGAGTTCTCCTCTGAATCCGAGGGGTCTCCGGCTCCCCTCCCCCTGCGTGAGTCGTCTGACGACTCAGACGACTCCCAGGGGCTCGCGGCGGAGGTCTGGTCGTATATCCGGGCCGTCGAGCGCTCCGGGCTCGAGGGCTCGGATGAGTCCGAGTACTCCTCGGAGGAGGAGGACTCGGACGACGGCGGCGAGGGCGGGGACGACGACGACGACGACGACGATGACGACGACGACGACGACGACGGCGGCTGCACCAGGGGTGGCGGCGACAGGGGTGGCACCAAGAGCGGCGGCGGCGGGGGCGGCGCCAAGAGCGGCGGCGGCGGCAGGGGCAAGGCCAGTGGCTAGATGCCACTGGTCTTTTTAAATATTAGTATAGATTAGAAGTAGTATAGTTAGATAATGTAGTATTATTAGTAATGTGAAGTAGTATATTGTAGAGTAGTAGTAGTAGTAGCAGTAAAGTGTAGTTTAGTAGTAGAAATAGGGAAGTATCAACTCATAATGAGTTGATTTGTAAATGTTATCACTTCCCTTGAATGAAGAACAAGTTTGGCTTCCTTTTGATGAATCGTTTCGTTTGATTATGAATCTGAGTCTTTTGAGTCCATAAACGAACAGCTTGATCGTTATACTGATGTTTCCGAGCAATGTTGCAGTCTGTATCAGTGTTTTCAGAAGTAATGCCGAGTGATCGGAAGTCGCCGTCGACATTTTAGAAGTAATGCCGAGTGATCGGAAGTCGTTGTCGGCATTTTAGAAGTAATGCCGAGTAGTTGAACTCCAGATCATCGTTTTAGAGGCAACGCCGAGTGACTAAGTAGTGATTTCGGCATTTTAGAGGCAATGCCGAGCAATTAGACTCGAGGTCAGCGTTTTAGAGGCAACGCCGAGTGATTGAATAGTGACGTCGGCGTTTTAGAGGCAGCGCCGAGTTATTGAACTCGAGATCAGCGTTTTAGAGGCAACGCCGAGTTAGTGAAGGTCAACGTCGTCATTTTAGAAGTAATGCCGAGTGACTAAACTCGAGATCAGCGTTTTAGAGGCAACGCCGAGTGACTGAATAGTGACGTCGGCATTTTAGAGGCAACGCCGAGTTATTGAGCTCGAGGTCAGCGTTTTAGAGGCAACGCCGAGTGATTGAAGGTCAACGTCGGCATTTTAGAAGTAATGCCGAACGATTGAACTCAAGATCAGCGTTTTAGAGGCAACGCCGAGTTATTTCGAGGGTTAGTACCCGAGTAAAGAGAGGGCCCACCAGTTTTCTGGGAAATAACTGCCGAATGACCACATGGCACGCTGGGATTTCGGAAATAACTGCCGAGTGATGACTGGGCACTTTTTGAAACGGTGTCTGGTCCGAGAATATCCCATAAGAGTTGCACTTTTAGCCGCCTTTGCTTTCCGCGCCCTAGTTTTTGCATTCCTGCTTCCAAATCTCCTCTGCGCTTGCCTCCAATTCGCTCGCTGGTGAAATCGAGATGGCTCCCAAGAGGAAAGTCGCGAGTTCTTCCGCTGTGGTGATTCCCCCAATTGATCCCAACAGCCAGTTGCCTTTCGCAGGTAACCACATGTCCAACATCTCTGAAACTGAACTCCTCCACCTCGTGTCCATCGGGGTTCTTCCTCCGCGGGAACTCTGTTCTTGGCGGATTTGCCATGGAACTACGGTCCCGACGGAGGATACCCATGAGTCTGTGGTTTACACTCCCTTTCTTCTCCGTGGTCTTGGCCTTCCTATTTCTCCCTTTTTCCGTGGTCTTCTTGATTTCTACCACATCAACTTAACCCATCTGAACCCTAATTCAATTCTGCAAATTTCTATCTTCGTCCACTTATGTGAGGCCTTTCTTGGCGTGCTGCCGCATTTTGGCCTGTGGAAACACCTGTATCACTGTCGCCCTGGGATGGCCGGGGGACAGCATCAGTTGGTTGGAGGTGCCAGCTTGGAGATGCGCCGGGGACGGAAAACTGAGTATCTTGAGATCCCCCTTAAGGACAGCATTAAGGGATGGCGCCTGGAATGGTTTATAGTTGATAATTATGGAAATTCTCTCCCTCCCCGGTCAGGAAGACAGCCAGATGTTCGCACCCCAAGCTGGACCGAGTCTCCCACAGACGAGGAGGTGGCTGAAGCTAGTGTGCTGTTAGCTGAAGTTGGGCTATTGAAAGAGAGGGGTTTAACCGCTGAAGCTATAGTCGCTGACTTTGTCTTCAAAAACATTCAGCCGCTGAAGGATAGGGTCCACCCAGCTTATCTGTATCAAGGGCTAACCGACCCAACTCGAGTTACCAATGGAAGGATCCCTTCTGCAGATTTGGTGAGCCGACTGGAGATGATTCTCAGAGGCAAAGTATCCAATGTTGGTGCTCCGGTGGCGTATTCAGCCTGGAATCTGCCTCCTGCCAAGGCCTTCACTCGTTTCGTGTCAAACCCACCTTCAACTGATGGCAATTTGGGCCTTAGAACGCGGCCCTCTGATGAGGAGGTTAGTGCTTTGGTTGCTTCACTTGGGAAAATCCCTGATGATGAGAGACAAACCCATTTCGAGGTGCCTTTGGATCCTACTGATGCTGAGATAAATGCTGTGCTTGACATGTTGGCCGAGGATTCTTCTGACGCCATCCCTACTGAGACATTGGCAGTGGCACCTCTCCCAGAGGTCGGTATAATCTTGGATGCTCAGAGACCTGTCCGTGCTCGCTCGAAGCGTCCCCGCCGAACCAATCAGACTGATGTTTCTGTTGATGAGCAGAAAAAAAAGAAGAGACGTATTCGGCGAGTATCTAGTTTGAATCAGGGTGCTGGTCCCTCGGCTCCTGCTGATGAGGAGGTTCCTGCATCTGAATTTGCTGATGCTGATCCCAATGGGTGTGGTCCATCTGTTGCTGATCCCAATGGGTGTGGTCCATCTGTTGCTGAACCCAATGGGTGTGGTCCATCTGATGCTGATCCCAATGGGTGTGGTGCCGGTGTTGCTGATGAAGATGACGAAGAGGAAGAGGATGAGGTTCCTTTGATTCGAAAGAACAGTCGGCAGTTCCTTGCTAGTGGGGAAAGCAGTGGGGTTCCCTCCCCGGCCTTATCTGCTCTTGTTGGTCTGCAAAACATATCCCTGGCCGATTTTGATCGAACTCTCGAGGATATGGTCCCAGAGGACTTGTTATCAGGGCCAGTGGATGATGACGCGACGGAAACTTGTGGTGCTGTGCCGGACGCTGGGTTGAGGTCATCCCGTGCCTCATCAACCTTAGAGCACGATCTTGAGGGACGGGATGTTAACTTGGATTGTCCTGATTCCATGGAAATAGCCGAGGGCCCATCAACCTTGGAGATGGTTACTGCTAAAAATTTGGACCCCAAGGATGGTGTCGACACATGTCCAGCCCCCGAGGGTGTCGTCGGGGATGACATAGCTCAGGCGAAGGGTGCAAGCCACTGCCCAGCCCCCGAGGGTGTTGCCGGAGATAACCCGGCTCAAGTGGGCAGTGCCGACTATGGCCCGGTCCCCGGGGGTGCCCAAACAGGGTCTCCCTCCGGCGCTTCCATGAACGTTCACGCTGGGTCACCTCCACACTTTGGCTGCATGGTGGTGGCCCAAACTTCAGACCGGGGCGTCGCTTTAGAGGGCAGCGTCCCCGTTGATCGAGTATCCGGCTCTGCTGAAGGAGATGAACTGATTCCCACCGTTCCATTGCATGCTGCTTCGGGTGATGACCTTGCGCCTGGTTATCATCTGATTTCTCCTGACTTGGGGATCCCTTCGTTCTTCTCCAACCTCCAGGTACTGTGCTGTTTAGCTTGATTTTTACATTGCTTGAACTTTTGCCATTATGCTCATCTGCTCTTCTCGTCAGACTTTGGTGGACGGGATGACCAGCCAGCTGAAATTGCATGGTGCTCCTATTCCCGAAGTGGCTTCATCTTTTCCGTGTTGGAATCCAGTGTTACTTCGTCGTCGTGTATCCGAGCTGGAGGCGATTAACGCTGGTTAGTGCCTTTTTTCTTTTCTTCGCGTTTGTTGTGGACTGCCCGACCTTCTGACCTCGCTTTGTTTGATTACCTCTTACTAGGAATGACTCGGCAGGCTGCACTTCTTGAGGAGAAGCATTCTCAGGATCGAGCTGAATTGACTCAACGATGCATTGATCTTGAGGAAAAGTATTCTCAAAGTCAGATCGAACTGAGTCAGGTCTCTGCTGCCTTGGATGATGCCAATGCGTTGAGTTCCTCTCTGCATGCTCAGCTAGACTCTGAAAAGGTGAATACGAAACTGTGCTTGCTATACTCCTATTGTCTGCTTGGTTTTCTGAAGGAACTGATTTGTGCTTGCAGGAAGAAAAACGCATCCTTGCCGCTTCTCGTGACAATCTTGATAGGTTGTATCGAGATTCTAGCAACTCGCTGACTATTCTGGAGAGGAGTCATCGCTTTTCCATGGAGGAGTTGAACAATCTTCGCTATAAGCTGCAGGAGTCCTTGGACGATGTGATTCGCCTTCGGGAGTTGATATCGGCTAAAGACGTTGTCATCAAGAACCTGCGTGCTTCCAAGAAATCCGTTACCCAGGAGCTAGAGGCTGCCCAGTCGGCTGTCAAGGCTGCTGAAGAGACTTCCAATACTCTGAGAGCCCAACGCGATAGGGCCATGGACAAGGCCATTCGAGCGGGACGAATTCTGATGAGGAGGCCTGGTGTAGTTGTTCCTGAGGATATAAGGGCCGACGTGAACGCCGCCCCTGACTCCTCGAGTCGCCCTTCTTCGTCAACTGCTCCTGGAAAAGACATTGCAAAATAGAGAAAACATTTCGCGCGCTCCAAGCGCGCAGTTTGCATGATTGAATATTTGTCAGAGAACACCAGTTTATTTGAGTGTCATAGTTATTCTATCATTGTATCAGGATTTTTTAGTTTAATGAGTCTGGTAGTAATGATGTGTGATGACTATGAATTTTGTATGTGGGATATGGAGATCATCCCCTGAATTAAATAGGCGAGAGCACGTTGCATTGGTCTTAAGCAAGCGCCAATTAGAGTTGATTGCTTCGTTAGCTGGGCATAGTGGTCGCCCTGAGTTAAGTAAAGCATGAGCATGTTGCACTGCCTTAAGTCGTTGCCGACTTAAGCCGATTGCTCTGTTAGCAGGGTATAGTGGTCACCCCGAGTTAAGTAAGCGTGAGCATGTTGCACCGCCTTAAGTCGTTGCCGACTTAAGTCGATTGCTCTGTTAGCAGGGTATAGTGGTCACCCCGAGTTAAGTAAGCGTGAGCATGTTGCACCGCCTTAAGTCGTTGCCGACTTAAGTCGATTGCTCCGTTAGCAGGGCATAGTGGTCACCCCGAGTTAAGTAAGCGTGAGCATGTTGCACCGCCTTAAGTCGTTGCCGACTTAAGTCGATTGCTCCGCTAGCAGGGCATAGTGGTCACCCCGAGTTAAGTAAGCGTGAGCATGTTGCACCGCCTTAAGTCGTTGCCGACTTAAGTCGATTGCTCCGTTAGCAGGGCATAGTGGTCACCCCGAGTTAAGTAAGCGTGAGCATGTTGCACCGCTTTAAGTCGTTGCCGACTTAAGTCGATTGCTCCGTTAGCAGGGCATAGTGGTCACCCCGAGTTAAGTAAGAATGCAAGTCAATCGTAAACAAATTGAGTATCCTTGAAACCTTTTCTTTATTGATGACATATTTCCACTTTACAGAGTACATCATTGTTATCCCAGCAGTTTTGAGGTACGGCTAAGGATAAAACTTCCTCAGGTGTTCTACGTTCCAAGAGTTCCCGACTTCCGTGCCATCCATCTGAGTGAGGCGATATGATCCGGGCCGAGTGACTTCTGCCACTATGAAAGGTCCTTCCCATAAGGGTGATAACTTGTGTCGTCCTTCTCCCGTTAGAATTCGGCGAAGGACGAGCTCCCCTACTGAAAAAGATCGTTGCCGCACAGCCTTGTCGTGATAGCGCCTTAGAGTCTGTTGGTATCTTGCTGACTGGATTACTGCGCTTAACCGTTCTTCCTCGAGTATGTCTATGTCCTCCAGCCTGGTGGTCTCAGCTTCTGCTATGCTTTCAAAAATCAGCCTTGGCGCCCCAAACTTGAGATCAGCAGGCAGCACTGCCTCCGACCCATAGACCATGAAGAAAGGAGTGTTTCCATGCAAAGCTCGGCTGGGTTGGGTTCTTAAGCTCCAAACAACATAAGGCAGTTCTCTGATCCACTTTCCTGCGAATTTCTCGTTCTTATCGAAAATCTTTTTTCTGAGTGCATCCAATATCATCCCGTTGGCTCGCTCAACTTGCCCGTTGGCTCTTGGATGGGCTACAGATGCATACTTGATCTGAATACTCTTTTGTTCGCAGAAGTCAAAGAATTCTGAACTTGTGAAGTTGGATCCTAAATCAGTTATGATGCTGTTTGGTATCCCGAATCTGAATATTATATCTTGTATGAATTCCACAGCCATGGCAGAGGTTAAGGAGGCAATGGGCTTGAATTCTATCCATTTAGTGAACTTGTCGATTGCTACCAACACATGAGTATATCCCCCTTGAGCTTTCTTGAAAGGTCCAATCATATCCAGCCCCCAGCATGCAAAAGGCCAAGTTACTGGTATGGTCTGCAGCTGCTGTGCTGGCAGGTGTTGTTGCTTTGACAAGTATTGGCAGGCTTCGCACCTCTGAATTAACTCGGCTGCATCATTCTTTGCCGTTGGCCAATAGAATCCTGACCTGAAGACCTTCCCAACCAGTGTTCTGGAGGCTGCATGTATTCCACATTGCCCAGCATGGACTTCTTCCAGGAGTTGTTTTCCAGTGGATGGGAGAATGCACTTCATGAAGACGCCTGACGCACCCCTTCTGTATAATGTTTCCCCAATGAGTGTATAATGAGCCGACTGTCTTGCAATGCGCTCCGCCAAGTTCTTATCATCTGGTTCTTCTTCATTCTTTATGTACTTAATGATTGGCCTTCTCCAGTCATCGGGTTCTGACTCGGGTTGGTCTATGATGTTGCATTCTTCCATTTGACCCGACGAGATACTTGGCTGCAGAATCTCTTGCACAAAAACCCCGGGCGGGACCTGAGCTCGACTGGATCCTAGCTTGGACAGTACATCGGCTGCCGCGTTCCGATCTCTCTCCACATGATGAAATTCTAGACCCTCGAATTTATCCTCCAGCCTTCGAACGGCAGTGCAATACCTTCCCATTGAATCGTTTGAGCAATCCCACTCCTTATTTATCTGGCTGATAACTACCAGAGAATCCCCGTATACCATTAATCTTTTGACGCCCAATGATATGGCAATGTTCAATCCGTGGATCAACGCTTCATACTCGGCTGCATTGTTGGAGGCCGGGAATAGCAACTGGAGGGCGTACTTGAGGTGTTCGCCTCCTGGTGCAGTGAAAAGAATCCCCGCTCCTGCTCCCTGCAGCTTGAGTGAGCCATCAAAATACATTCGCCATACCTCTGCAGTCTCCGGGTTGTCTGGTACTTGTTGTTCAGTCCACTCTGATACAAAATCAACCAGTGCTTGGGTTTTGATGGCAGTACGAGGCCGAAACTCGATGTCATGAGATCCCAACTCACAGGCCCACTTGGCTATTCGACCGATGGCTTCCTTGTTGTGAAGAATATCCCCTATTGGAAAACTTGTGACTACTATGACTTTGTGGTCGTCAAAGTAGTGACGCAGCTTGCGGGCAGTTAGAAGTACTGCATACAATAGCTTCTGAACTTGAGAATACTTTTTCTTTGAGGGGCCGAGGACTTCACTGATGAAATACACAGGATGTTGCACTGGATAGGCGTGCCCTTCTTCTGCTCGTTCGACTACTAACGCGGTGCTTACCACGTGAGTCGTGCAAGAGATGTACAGTAGCAAATCTTCAGCTGGTTGAGTTGATGTAGCTCGCCGAGGTGGTTTCAGTACTGGCGGTGTTGTCAAGAATTTTTTCAGAGCATCTAGAGCTTCTTGTGCTTCTGAAGTCCACTGAAATTTATCCACCTTCTTGAGTAACTTATAAAACGACAAACCTTTTTCTCCCAGCCTGGATATAAATCTGCTTAAAGCTGCCATGCATCCAGTAAGTCGCTGAACCTTCTTCTGCGATCGAGGTGCTTCCATCTTCATGATAGCTTCAATCTTATCTGGATTAGCTTCAATTCCTCGGTGGCTGACGATAAATCCGAGCAACTTTCCGGCTGGTACCCCAAAAACACACTTCTCGGGATTAAGCTTCCATCTATACCGCCTCAGGCTGTTGAAAACCAGTTGCAAATCTTCGATGAAGTCCTTTGAGTCCTGTGTTTTGATCACCACGTCATCCACATAAGCTTCCACACGCTTGCCCCAGTGATCGGCTAAGCATGTTTGAATAGCTCTCTGGTAAGTCGCTCCAGCGTTCTTGAGGCCAAACGACATGGAGGTATAACAGAAAGCGCCAAATGGAGTAATGAACGCCGTTTTTTCTTCATCTTCCTTTGCCAGACTGATCTGATGATACCCGGAATAGCAATCCAGGAAAGACAACATAGAACATCCAGCGGTGGAGTCCACCACCTGATCTATCCTTGGGAGCCCGAAGGGATCCTTCGGACAGTGTTTGTTGAGATCAGTATAATCAACACACATGCGCCAGTCCACTTTATTCTTTTTGAGTACAAGAACAGGATTGGCTAACCACTCAGGATGTAATACTTCTCTAATGAATCCAGCCGCGACCAAGCGAGCTAACTCGGCGCGAATTGCTTCTCTCTTATCAGGCGTGAAGCGACGTAATTTCTGCCGAATCGGCCTTGCCTGGGGGAAAACCTTTAGTTTGTGCTCGGCCAGTTCTCTCGGGACTCCCGGCATATCCGCAGGTTGCCATGCGAATACGTCTCGGTTATCTTGCAGAAACTGGACGAGCGCGCTTTCCTATTTGTCACTCAAACTGGAGCTGATGATGGCCGTCTTGCGCTCATCAGCGAACCCCAGGTTGATTCTCTTGGTCTCTTCAGTCGGCCGCATAGAGGTCGCGGTCTGAGCTTCATTCGCCGGTATTGCGAGGTCCTCCTCAGGCTTAGAGTTCGCCATTGCTGAGGGAGCTGTCGACGGCTTGGCGGTGAGGGCTGCTTGAATAGCCACTCGGAAACATTCTGCGGCGCCTTGGAGGTCGGCGCGCACAGTTATGATCCCTTGTGGCCCCGGCATTTTCAGTATCATGTATGTGTAATGCGGAATGGCCATGAATTTGGCCAATCCTGGCCTCCCGATGATGGCGTTGTACCCGCAGTCGAAGTTCGCCACTTCAAACCTCAGGAACTCGGTTCTGTAGTTTTCCGGAGTTCCAAAGGTGACCGGCATGTAGATGTGGCCCAGCGGGTATTCCCCTTCCGTCGGCACGATGCCGAAGAAAGGAGTGTCCGACTCGTGGAGCTCTTTGAGATGAACTCCCAAGCTTTGGAGTGTCCGGGGGAAGGTGATGTTGATGCTGCTCCCCCCGTCCACTAACACCTTTTTCACCCGGCTCTCTCGGATCACCGAATCGACGAGAAGCGGGTACTTGCCCGGATGGTCGAAGTTGAGCCATTGATCCGCCCGAGTGAAGGTGATCGGGTGCTCCGACCATCGGTATGGGGCGGGAGGACCGATGGTCGCCACCAGTATCTGGCGATCGTTGAGCTTTTGCTGTCTTCTACTCTCCTGTGACCCGTGTCCGCCGAAGATGACGTTGACCTCCCTGTCAACGCGCGGGAAAGCTCCTCCTCCTCCTCCCTCCTCCTGCCTATGGGGTTGTCGTGGTTCATCTGGTCCTCCCCTCGGCGGAGGAGGAGGTAGAGGTTGGAAGGGTCGGCCGTGTCCGACGGAGTGCTTGAAGTCCCGGCAGTTGCGAAGAGTGTGGCGCATGTCCTTGTGGTACGGGCACTGGGCGTCGAGGATGTCGTCCAGTGTGCGTTCGCCTCCACGAGGTCCTCCTCGAGCGCGGGCGGCAGGTGGTCCGGCGGCGTGTACTTCTTCGCGTGGCCGTTTCTCCCACCGCTTGTCAGGTTGCTGGTTCGTGTCGCGCCGTGGTGCTGTCGATGCGGGCTTTGCTCCTCCGATGAGGTCCTGGGCTCGCTCGTCGGCGGTGATGTAGAGGTCGGCTTCCCGGAACAGCTCCTCCGAGGTGGTCGGCGCCCTTTGTAGTATGGCTCGGACAAAAGCCGAGTCATTGGATCCTCGGTAGAAGTCCTCGATCACGGCCGCCTCCGTGACATCGGGGATGCGATTCCTCATGGTTTGAAACCTCTTGAGGTATGATCGGAGAGTCTCGTCCCCCCGGCGCTTGATAGATTTGAGGTCCCATGGTTGCGCCGGCTTGTCGGAGAGGGACTGGAAGTTGGCGGTGAAGCGCCGACTGAAATCGCCCCAGACGTCGATGCAGTGTCGGGGTAGATGTCGTAGCCATTGCAGCGCGTCTTGTCCAAGGACAATGGGCAAGTACGCGGTCATCACGTCCTCGGATGCTCCGGCAGCTCGAGCAGCGGTGGTGTAGACGGCTAGCCAACCCCATGGATCCTGCTTAGGTTCATACTTGTCAACATTGGATACCTTGAAATTGGGAGGCCACTGGATGGCCCTAAGGCGCGGAGTGAGGGCGGACACTCCGCACGTGTCCTCCTGTCGTCGGGGTCGATGCCTGTCCCGGGGAGGGGAGTTGTGGTTGTGATTCCTCGACCGTCCCCGGGAGGTTCCGCCAGTCGAAGCCGTCGCCGACTCAGTCCTGGTAGCCTGGCTCTGAGCCGGGGCGCCATGATCTCTGTCGTACTCCTCTCGACGACGAATTTCGTTCTCATGCCGCCGTTCCCGCGAAGCGTTGATGGAGCTCCGCGCGTCTCGGCGACTGTTGATGGCGTGTCGTAGATCGTTCGGCGGGTGAGCAAGCGGTAGAAGATGGTTGGCCGCCTGGGTGAACAGTCGTCGGTAGCCGTCGGCGTCGGGAGTACGAGGAAGTCCTTCCGCTATCCGAGCCAGCACCCCTCCGACCTCGCTCGGCGTGTTCATGGCTCGGGCGAAGTCGGGGTTCAGATTACGCCCGAAGAGTGGATTCTCGCGACGTTGCCTTGTATCCTGCTCAGCCTGCTCCTGAGCTCGTCGGCGATCACGTCGTCGGGAGTTCCTTCGCTCTCTGAAGACGCGTTCCTCCGGGGTTTCTCCTACCTCCGAGACCTCGTATCGCGAGACAGGTTGCTCCGGATTCCGTTCTCCGGCTGCGTGATGCCGTCGAACATTCCTGCGCCGGTTCCTTCGTCGACGGGACTCTCGCTGAGGCGGTTCTTCCCCGGGTACAGTCGGCTCGTCGTCGGAGATGGCGGGCGATTCCGCTCTTCCGATGAAGAGGACGTCGGGGTAGAACGGCGCTGTCGTCGTGGTGATCTTCTTCCGGGGAGCTGGGGGTCGCGCTTCTCCGATATTTTCGGAGTTTGTTGAGGAAGACTCCTTTTTTGGCGGATCCGCAATACGGTGCAGAATTCCTTCTTCGTCTGCTACGAACGAGATTGTTCCGAAGCAGAACGTAGATCCGGGGCGCAGGGTGACCTTGCTGTAGAAGGAGATGGCCATTGAGCTAGCTTGAATTGTCGACACACCCCCTACCTGGCGCGCCAGCTGTCGGTGTTTAGGGTCCAACCGCACACCCGGGGTTGCCCCTCAAGGTGTTTTAGGAGTAGGACGGTGTCGACAACTGTAGCAAAATGGTTCGTGCCGATTGCACGAGGGACAGTGGACAAGGTTTACAGGTTCGGGCCGCTTAGAGATGCGTAACACCCTACGTCCTGACGAGTATACTTGGTGGATGTGATTACAAGAGAGCTCTCTGGATCGAGAATACAGAGAGTTGATGTGGGTGGCTAAGTAATGGGTCGATCGTTCTGAAGGGGTGCCCCCTAGGCCTTATATACTCGACCGTGGGGCAGTACACATGATGAGATAACAACGAGTGGCTAAAAGATAGTGAACCTCTCGAGATTATCCTCTACGTAACTCTCGCCGACTTATCCTCACGTGGCTTCGTTGCATGGAGGCCCCGACGCGGGAAAGTCGGATCTCTGGTGCGGCCAATGGCTCGGCGCTATGGGCTGTCCGGGTTTGCACCAATCCAGCCCCATGTCGCTCTGCGTTGCTGGTCGTCTTTCCCCAGGTCCACGAAAGAATAACCTTATGATTTATTGGGCCCTTGGGCCTTTCGTGAGGTCCTTTACTCTTTTGGTGGACCCGGGGGATATCTATCCCCCACAGAGGTCGATGGTGATGAAGAGTCGGTCTCGTAGTAGACCACTTTCCTCATCCTCTTGTGCTTGTCGCCTCTCCGATGCGACTTGTGGGAAGAAGATTTCTTCTCCTTCCCCTTCCCTTTGTTGGAGGAGTCCTTCTTCTTCTCCTTCCTCTTGGTACGGGACTCTTCCGATGAAGTGCTCCCGTGGCTTGTAGTGGGCTTATCGCCGGTCTCCATCTCCCTCTTGGTGTGATCTCCCGACATCACTTCGAGCGGTTAGGCTCTAATGAAGCACCGGCTCTGATACCAATTGGAAGTCGCCTAGAGGGGGGTGAATAGGGCGAAACTGAAATTTACAAAATTAATCACAACTACAAGCTGGGTTAGTGTTAGAAATAATAATGAGTCCGAGAGAGAGGGCGCAAAACAAATCGCAAGCGAATGAAGAGTGTGACACGCAGATTTGTTTTACCGAGGTTCGGTTCTCGCAAACCTACTCCCCGTTGAGGAGGCCACAAAGGCCGGGTCTCTTTCAACCCTTACCCTCTCTCAAACGGTCCCTCGGACCGAGTGAGCTTCTCTTCTCAAATCAAACTAGGAATAAAACTTCCCCGCAAGGACCACCACACAATTGGTGTCTCTTGCCTCGGTTACAATTGAGTTTTGATCACAAGAACAAATGAGAAAGAAAAGAAGCAATCCAAGCGCAAGAGCTCAAAAGAACACGGCAAATCTCTCTCGCTAATCACTAAAGCCTTGTGTGGAATTGGAGAGGATTTGATCACTTGAGTGTGTCTAGAATTGAATGCCTAGCTCTTGTAAGTGGTTGAGAAGTGGAAAACTTGGATGACTTGAATGTGGGGTGGTTGGGGGTATTTATAGCCCCAACCACCAAACTAGCGGTTTGGTGGAGGCTGTCTGTCGTATGGTGAACCGGACAGTCCAGTGCACACCGGACATGTCCAGTGCGAAAGCCACGTCACCAGGCTGATAGGGTTCCGATCGTTGGAGCTCTGACTGCTGGGCCCGCCTTGATGTCCGGTGGCGCACCGGACGTGAACTGTAGAGTGTCCGGTGCGCCAGCATGGGCGTGCCTGACTTCTACGCGCGCTGGCACACATTTAATACGCTGCAGGTAGCCGTTGGCGCCTGAAGTAGCCGTTGCTACGTTGTCACACCGGACAGTCCGGTGTACACCGGACATGTCCGGTGTACACCGGACATGTCCGGTGAATTATAGCGGACTAGCCGTTGTGAATTCCCGAAGCCGACGAGTTCAGAGTCTCTTCATCCTTGGAGCACCAGACACTGTCCGGTGTACACCGGACAGTCCGGTGAATTATAGCGCGACGACTCTGAGAATTCCCGAAGGTGCGAAGTTCAGCTTGGTGTCCCCTGGTACACCGGACACTGTCCGGTGGTTCACCGGACACTGTCCGGTGGCGCACCGGACAGTCCGGTGCGCCCGACCAGGGTGCCTTTGGTTCTCTCTTTGCTCCTTTGTTTGAACCCTTTCTCTTGATCTTTTTATTGGTCTATGGTGAACCTTTGGTACCTATAGAACTTATAGACTAGAGCAAACTAGTTAGTCCAAATATTTGTGTTGGGCAATTCAACCACCAAAATTAGTTTAGGAAATAGGTGTAAGCCTAATTCCCTTTCAGTAGCCACTCTACTTTGTCTCAAGTATCACAAGCGCCATCATTGGAGACACCTCCACTATCTGCATCGCCTCAATCCGAGAATGACTTGATACCAATTGAAATTGATGACGATGCTGACATTGTAGTAGAAGAAGAGGAAGAATGTGGTGTTGAAGCTGGCTCCAAGAGAAAGCTCACGACCGCGCGCTCTCCGGCCACGTCCCTGCGCCCACTCCCCTTTTGAGCCCCGCGCCCTGCTCGCCCACCTCCCCTCGCCCATTTGCGCTCTCTGCCAGACTCGCTCGCCCTCTCTCTCGCTCTGCCCACGCGTGCAGGGAGCTCCACCACCACCCACCGTCGACCACTGCCTGTTCTGCGGCCACCGTCACGTCCGCACCCCATCCAGTGCCACGGTGAGCTCCGCCTCTCTGTCAGCTGCTCGGGACGCCCTTCGGTGTGCCCTTTCCCTCTCTGTTGCGCCCGGTCCGTGCTCACCGGAGCAATCTTCGTGCAGCCGGAGTCCTGCCACTGTCGCCCCGTCGAGTCTCTGCGCCTCCGCCATTGCTTCGTGACACCAGCGCTTCCCCTCATGGTGAGCAACCCACCCGTACCCTTAATTTGGTCATCCCCGCTCTGTTGCTCATGCGATTGCTCGACAGAGCAATCTAGCACCGCCGTTAGCCCGCCTTGCCATGGCCTACGCTCTCTGGTGCCCCTGCGCCGGCGTGAAGGCCATGGCCGAGTCCACCAGACCGCCCTAATTGCGCCCAGGCTAGTCCCCAAGCCCTGGGAGCCCCGCTGTGGCCAGCCTCTTCGCCTTCGGCAAACTCTCGCCATGGGACCGGGCGGCGTCACCGCGCCCAAGTCCGCCTTTGGCCGTTAGATCTCGGCCGTCCATCCGAGATCGGATGGTTTAGACTTAACCCGAGCGGATCTATTCCCAGCCCTCCGATCTGGATCCAACCGCCTCTCTCTCTTCCCCGTCCCCCGCGTCTCTGCCTTTGGGCCCAGCTAGTTGGTCCGCCCTGACCCGCTGACGCCCTGGTCCTGCTTGTCAGCTGCGACCACGCACCCGCACCCGCGCGATCTAATCTGGGCCACTGATCTCCGATCCGATGGCCGAGATTATCCCGTACCCCTTCGCGTGTGAGTTTTGCTTAAGAGCCCCCTGGTTTTAAGAAATCAACCCGCCGTCCTCTGATTTAGCGCTCAGGCCCCTGGTTTCTTTTGAATAGCCCCCCGTACTTTTATTTAATCACAGATTTAGCCCTAATTTCATATTTCAAACTTCAAAACTTTTTTATTTCATATCTTTTTTATATGAACTCCAAATTTAGTGGTTCAAATTGCAAAATATTCATAAAATTATTCTCTGTTCAAGTAAAATATGATCAATTGTAATTTGTGTATTTAATTTTACACTTAGAATAAAGGATTAATGTATATGTTAATGTATTTATTTAAAGAAATAAATAAAATGAAAGTCCTAGGAGTTTAAATATATTTAATCTTGTGAGATTAGTGACATGCATTACAGGGATTCATTTTTGGTTTAACTTTTAGGTCTTAATGAGATAAATAGAATTAAGTATGTAATTATGAATAATACTTAAAAAAATAATCAAATTCCTAAATGAGAGTAGTTCATCTTATGATTCAATCTTTTCTTGGTGTAATTATTACTTAACCTTCTGGGTTATGTTTCAACATTTAGAGAGTAATCAATCCCTAATTAAGATTAGTCCATTTTACAACTTGATCTTATTTTCCTTTATTTTAGTCTTACCTCTTTTTGAGTTGTGTTCCAATGTTTGTACATGTTTGATGTGATGACCATTTTTTTACCTCCCAAATGTATTGAATGTATGCTCGCTTTACTTAGACAACAAGCAGTCCGTGGTTCCTGAGTGTGTTGCCAAAGATCCCTCTAAGCAACAACCTGGTGAAGGCAACTGTCCTCAGACCTATCATGTCCTACTTTACTCTATAATTTACTGTCCCTCATTACATTATTGAAACTTAAGGATTGACCAGTCTATATTTTCCTTACCCCTGTTTACCTTTTCGGATTAATCATGGTTAGCTTATGCTATTGCTTTAACCTAATCAATGAACATGATGTGACCTTCTATGATACGATGATGTTATCCCGGTGGGGTCCTTGTGATTACTTTAGGGGGCTCAGGCTCTTTCCTGAGTGCCTCTCGTAAGGACCTATTTGGGGAGTGACAACCCGGGATAACAGTGCAACCATTAGGGTGGAATGGGATACCCTTAGCTGATTAATTAGAGGAACCAGAGGAGTAGTTGGCTTCGCCGTAGGGCCGTCAATGGGGTCCGGGAACAGTACTTGCTCTGCCGAGACTGGTTGTAGAGGTTCTTTGATTTGGTTTTGTTAGTCACCCATCCTTTGGGGAGATGTACTGTGTTTATCAAACTAGAGAAACCTAACGGGCGACTATGGCCTCTGGGAAATCTTTGTAAAGGCTACGTAGTGAGACCCTGCTAGGTCACCTTGGTAGTGATCAATGGAGAGTCATGATCTCCAGGCAGAATGGGAATCATGACTTGTAGGTAAAGTGTGCGACCTCTGCAGAGTGTTAGAAACTTGTATATCAGCCATGCTCGCAGTTATGAGTAGCCTTGGGATCCTCTTCGACTAGAAGAACTTTGGTTACTCTTATGATGATGATTAGCAATGATGATTATAACTCTGATCTCTAGTATTTCCTCTAGGAGGGAGTGGCTCTGGATAATAACTGGGTTTATTACTAAAACTTGGCTCTACCTATATTAATAAAACCTGACTAACTAAAAGCAACTGCTTAGCCTTAAACTCCACATACAGCTAGTCCACTTTAGCCAAACATGAAATTTGCTGAGTACGTTGATGTGTACTCACCCTTGCTTTACAAACCACCCCACCCCAGGTTGTCCCCACTGTTCTTAGTGCTTAGGAGGTGAAGCTGGTAACATGGAGGACTTTGAGGAGTTCCAGGACTACGATGAGTTCTAGTTTACTCTAGTGGCAAACCCCCATTCAGCTGCCTATGTAGGCTTACATTCTATGTTTCGTTACTCCACACTTTGATGTTAATGTTAAAAACTATGGATATGTATTAGACTCTGTGGATGTCTCAGACATCTTGATGTAATTGAGTACCTTTCCGCTATTTAATTCGAGCATTGTGTGATGATGTCCAATTATGTAATCGCCGTGTACGTGAGTTCTGATCCTGGCACGTAGATGGTTCGCATTCGGTTTACCTTCCAAAAACCAGGTGTGACATAAGTGGTATCAGAGCCCTTGCTGACTGTAGGACTGCTAACCTAGACTAGAATGGTCGCCCTAAGGACTATAGACCCCTACTCTTACCTTGACCTTAGTGTCTTTTCAAAAGTTGGTTATCTTGACCAACTCTATGTTATTTACTTATCTCAAAAAGTTTTGTCTCACTTTTCTTTCTGTTTACTTTCTGGTCTCATAGTTCTACTCTTACTCTTGTGCTTATGATGTCTTTTGTAGATGGCCCATATCACGTGCACTGCACGTAAGTCTGTGATCCCCTTTTTGCCTTCTCGCCTGGCAAAGCGTCCACTACGTCGCACGGTGCCAGGTCAGTCCAGTCATCTAGAGAGACTGCATCGTCGCCTGCACAAGGAGTAGGAGCACCGACGCCAGGAGCAGGAGTAGGACCAGGAGCACCAGGACTCTTCCCCCTCGCCTCAGCAGGAGGTGGAGTCCGAGAGGCCGCCTTCCCCTGCACCTCAGCCAGAGATGCCTCCTGCACCACCACAGGGCATCCCGGCTGCTGGAGGAGACCCTAATGGAGACGGAGACGACGACGATGCCGGTGGCAGTTCGAGCCACGGCACGGAGCGCTCAGAGGAGCCAGAGCCGGAGGGATGGATCGCTAGACCCATCACTCGTGACGCTGCTCGCGGGTGTCACTTCCACGACACCCTCGATACCTTGTTGCGTTGGGCCTTCGACCGACATACTTGGCCCATAGAGTACCATTGTGTAGTCTACCAGCATTGTCGCGGGTTATATCCAGACCAGCGGGAGGCTACTTGCTTGGTGCACCGTCCAGACGATGATCTCCGGGGTGTAGAGGCCTTCTCAGAGCACTATTCTATTACTAAGAGGGATATGCCGAGGCAGCCATGCAAGATGCAGCACGACGGGCACTTTCTCAGTATTGCTCGTTGTTCAGTGGGGTAGCTGATGGCCTTGACCTGAAGTACTACCATCACAGTTCGACCGGTAGTGCTGGAGGTGTGATTGTCTCGCCAGTTGGTGAGGGCAATCCCAGGCTAAACAGCATGATCAACTTGGCCGCCGTGCTCAACACAGAGTTGGACCACTCCCTTGATGAGTTGGGCAAGGTTCGGGCGGAGGTTGCAGAATTGCGTGCTGAATGCGCGGCACGCCACTATCTGGATGGTGGTTCTCCCGCCCCTGTCAGGATTCAGCACCCTTATCGCTCACCACTCTATGGTCGCTTCGACTATGGTACCCCAGACTACAGGACCCGGATAGATTTGGATCTCTAGATCAACAGAGTCGGAGTCTGTAATAATGCTTAATTCAATGTCGTAGTCTAGTCAGTCTTAGTTAGAGTTAGTTTGTTTATCTTATGTTGGATGCTTGTTATGATGGACATGTAATGAAGTTGGATCTTTGTAATGATTGTCATCAAGCTGTGGGTATCCCCTACAACTTGGTGTAGTTATTAATAAAGTCAGTTATTTAGTTGGGTATTCCATTTATTTCCACTTTCCTCTTTAGCTGAGAAGATGTCAGTGAAGATGGCCATGTGTTCAGTGCTATGAGGATTTTCTATACATCTTTTCTTATGCTGAAGGACTACAGAGTCAGATTTGATATATGTGTGTGTGATTTCTACAGATGTCTGAGAACAGACACAGAGGTGCGAGGCGTGCCCATCCAGAACAGTAGGTACCCCAAAAGGAGGCAGCCACGCAGCAATATTTGCCACCGCCACCACCGATGACCATTGAGCAAATGTTCTTGATGTAGACCCAAGCAGTCCAAGCAATTGGTCAGACCTTAGCAGCAATGTAGTAGGTACAGCAGCAGCCACCCCCGCCA
The DNA here is from genome assembly GCA_029449295.1 of Zea luxurians. Taxonomy (NCBI): domain Eukaryota; kingdom Viridiplantae; phylum Streptophyta; class Magnoliopsida; order Poales; family Poaceae; genus Zea; species Zea luxurians. Next base: position 53,769,958 of record JAOPSE010000017.1, read on the forward strand.
CAGCCTCCAGTGCAAGTTCAGATGCCACAAGTGCCTAGAGACAAGCGAGCGGAGTTCATGAGGGGCCATCCCCTGTCTTTGCCCACTCTGCTGATCCCATGGACGCGGAAGATTGGCTGCGTACCATAGAGCGTGAGTTGCACACTGCCCAGTGCAACGATCGTGAGAAGGTGTTGTATGGTCCCCGACAACTGAGGGGAGAAGCATAGTCTTGGTGGGAGTCTTACTTTGCCACCCATGCCAACCCTGAAGCCATTACTTGGGAGGAGTTCAGGGATAACTTCTGTTGCTACCATGTGCCTTAGGGACTGATGATAGTGAGAAAGGAGGAGTTTCTTGCCCTGAAGCAAGGTCCCCTGTCCGTCAGTGAGTATAGGGATAAGTTTTTGTAGTTGTCACGCTATGCCCCAGAAGATGTTAACACGGATGCTAAGAGGTAGTACCACTTTCTGAGAGGATTGGTTGATCCCCTCCATTACCAGCTCATGAATCACACTTTCCCTACCTTCCAATATCTAATCGACAGAGCAATCATGATTGAAAGGAAACGTCAAGAGATGGAGGATAGGAAGCGCAAGATCGGAGGATCTCAGGCTGGGAGTAGCAGTTGTCCCCGCTACTTAGGCAACTCGCCCCAGCAATTTAAGCAAGGTCACCAGCACTAGCGTCAGCATCAGCACCAGCACCAGCACCAGCACCAGTACTAGAGGCAGTTTCCTCAGCCACAGCAGCAGCAGTACCGTCAGAACACCCAACCTAGAGGAAATCAGTTCCAGCGTCAGAACAACCAGGCATCTCGCCTTCCTGCCCCAGCAACCAACCAGAATGGACAAGCAGCCCCAGCACAAGTAGGAGGTCGTGCATGCTTCTAATGTGGAGAACAAAATCACTGGGCGAAGAACTGTCCCAAGAAAGTAGCTCAGCAGCCGCCAACAGTCAATGCCCCCGCAAGACAAGGAGTGCCACAACAAGCACCAGGAGTCCGTGGTCAGGCCTACAACCGTGGAAGGGTGAACCACCTGGAGGCCAAAGCAATCCAGGATGCTCAGAACGTGGCAGTAGGTATGTTTCCAGTCGAATCCTACCCAGCAAAAGTTCTATTTGATACTGGTGCCACGCATTCTTTTGTTTCTACATCCTGGGTAGAATCACATAACATCCCCATAGAACCAATGATCCCACCTTTAAGAGTTAATTCAGTTGGGGGAAAAGTTTAGTCCGATAGGATTTGTCCGAATCTAAGGATTGAAATAAGAGGGATAGACTTCCTCACTAGCCTAGTAGTAATGGGAACTCAAGGGTTAGATGTCATCCTAGGGATGAATTGGCTACACAGAAATCAGGCCACTGTCAGTTGTGACAAGAGAATAGTTAAGTTGGTGTCCCCATCTGGAAAGGAAGTAGTAACCAAGCTGTACTTACCCGAACTAGAAGAAGGAGCTTGTCACCATTTATCATAGATGACCAAGAGTCCAATCCAATTGAGGCAATTAGGATTGTGTCAGAATTCCCTGATGTATTCCCCAAAGAGTTACCAGGCATGCCACCTGAAAGGAAAGTTGAATTTGCCATAGAGCTTATCCCAGGCACCGCCCTATTTCCAAGAGAGCTTATCGAGTGTCCGAACCAGAGTTGGTGGAACTCAAGAAGCAAATTAATGAGTTGTTGGAGAAAGGCTATATCAGATCAAGTACCTCACCTTGGGTAGCCCCAGTGCTATTTGTGGAGAAAAAAGATGGCACTAAAAGGATGTGCATCGATTACAGAGCCTTGAATGAAGTCACTGTCAAGAACAAGTATCCTCTACCTTGAATTGAGGACTTATTTGATTAGTTGAGAGGAGCCAGTGTGTTCTCAAAGATAGATATGAGGTCAGGCTACCATCAGCTTAGAATCCGACCCGCAGACATACCGAAGACAACATTCATCACCAAGTATGGACTGTATGAGTTCATGGTTATGTCGTTCGGATTGACGATCACGCCAGCTTACTTCATGTACCTGATGAACAGTGTGTTCATGGACTACCTCGACAAGTTCGTAGTGGTGTTCATTGATGATATTCTCGTATATTCCAAGAATGAGCAAGAGCATGAAGAACACTTGAGGAAAGTACTTCAGAGGCTATAAGATTGCCAGTTGTATGCCAAGCTTAGCAAGTGCGAGTTCTGGATCAGCAAAGTTCTATTCTTGGGTCATATTATAAACTGAGATGGACTAGCTATGGATCCAAAGAAGGTAGCAGCAATTCTGGACTGGAAAGCACCAAAAGATGTCCGAGGAATCAAGAGTTTCATTGGAATTGTCGGTTACTATCGATGTTTCATTGAAGGTTTCTCCAAGATTGCCAGACCAATGACAGCCTTGCTAGCAAAGAAGGTTGAGTTCAAATGGACCCCAGCGTGCCAAGAATCATTCGAGATGTTGAAGCAGAAGTTGACAATAGCACCAGTGTTGGTTCTGCCAGATGTTCACAAACCATTCTCAGTATATTGTGATGCTTTGTACACCGGACTGGGATGTGTGTTAATGCAGGAAGGGAAAGTAGTGGCATACTCATCCCGATAGTTGAAAGTTCATGAGAAGAATTACCCCACTCATGATCTGGAGCTAGCAGCAGTGGTTCATGCATTGAAGACCTGGAGACATTATCTTTATGGGCAGAAGTGTGATATATACACATATCACAAGAGCCTCAAGTACATATTCACTCAGTCTGAGTTAAACATGAGGCAGCGAAGATGGCTAGAATTGATCAAAGACTATGAGCTGGAGATCCATTATCACCCAGGCAAAGCAAATGTGGTTGCAGATGCTCTTAGCAGGAAGAGTCAAGTCAATATGTTGGTCGCTCACCCGATGCCGTTCGAGCTAGCGAAGGAATTCGATAGGTTGAGTCTTGGATTTCTGAACAACACTCAAGGAGTGACAATTGAGCTAGAACCCACTCTAGAGCAAGACATCAGGAAAGATCAGAAGGATGACGAGAAGATCAACGAGATCCGACAGTTAATCATGGATGTGAAAGGTCCAGATTTCCGTGAAGATGCCGAAGGAGTGGTATGGTTCAAGGATAGGCTGTGTGTTCCCGACATCACATCGATTCGGGAACTGATTCTCAAGGAAGCTCATGAGACATCATACTCTATACACCCTGGTAGCAAAAAAATGTACCAAGACTTGAAGAAGAGATTTTGGTGGTATGGTATGAAGAGAGAGATAGCAGAGTATGTGGCTAGATGCGACAATTGTTAGAGGATCAAGGCAGAACATCAGAGACCCGCAGGTTTGTTGCAGCCGTTGCAGATTCCGCAGTGGAAATGGGATGAGATTGGGATGGACTTTGCAGTCGGTCTGCCCCGCACTCGAGCTGGTTACGACTCCATCTGGGTAGTAGTGGACCGTTTAACAAAGGCGACCCATTTTTTACCGGTCAAGACCACCTATAACAGTGCGATGTTAGCAGAATTATACGTGTCACGGATTGTGTGCTTGCATGGTATTCCAAAGAAGATAATATCGAATAGAGGCACCCAGTTCACCTCTCACTTTTGGCAGCAGCTACATGAAGCTTTGGGTACACTCTTGAAGTTCAGCTCAGCTTATCACCCGCAGACAGATGGTCAGACTAAGAGAACCCATCAGATTCTGGAGGATATGTTGAGAGCTTGTGCTTTGCAAGACAAGTTAGGTTGGGACAAGAGGCTACCGTATGCAGAATTTTCCTACAACAACAACTATCAAGCCAGTCTGAAGATATCACCATTTGAAGCGCTCCATGGGAGGAATTGCCGAACTCCATTGCATTGGGACCAACCCGGCGAAAGACAGATGTTTGGTCCAGAGATTTTGCTTGAAGCCGAAGAGAATATCAGGATGGTCCGGGAAAATCTGAAGGCAGCGCAGTCCAAACAGCGAAGCTATGCTGACACCAGAAGGAGGGAACTTAGTTTTGAAGTGGGAGATTATGTCTATTTGAAAGTGTCACCCATCAGAGGAACCAAAAGGTTTGGAGTCAAGGGCAAGCTAGCCCCTCGCTATACCAGGCCATATCAGATTCAAGCAAGACGTGGAGAAGTGGCTTATCAACTCAACTTGCCAGAGAACCTGTTCGCAGTGCACGATGTGTTTCACGTGTCTCAGTTGAAGAAATGCTTGCGAATACTAGAAGAGCAGTTGCCAACGGAAGACCTTGAAGTTCAAGAGGATCTGATATACATCGAGGAGCCAACTCAAATTCTGGAGACAGCAGATCGGGTCACTCGGAGGAACACCATCAGAATGTGCAAAGTCAAATGGGGCCATCACTCAGAGGAAGAAGCAACCTGGGAAAGAGAAGATGATCTGAGAGCCAAGTACCCTGAACTCTTTGCTAGCCAGCCTTGAATCTCGAGGGCGAGATTCTTTTAAGGGGGATAGGTCTGTAACACCCTGAATTTGGGGGTATAAAATTTCTTTCTTATTATCATCCAAATTCAGGTATTACTCTTCTCTATCTCACTCTAGTTTCTCTCTCTAGCTTTCTCCCTCTCCTTTTCTTTTAATTAGAGTTAGATGTATTAGTGAGGGACTATTTATTTTTATTTTTGCCCAAAACATATAAGTCATGGAATGTTGAATCCCATTGAGCCTACATATTCTTTGAAATGCTGCACATATTTGATTTGGTTTGAATTTGAAACTTGATTTGAATTTGAATTGAAAACCCTATAGAAAATAAATAGAAAAGGCATTAAAAATTCTCTGGAAAATGGAAAACCTATTTCTGCCCAAACCGGCCCACTTAGCCCAGCCCGCGCCCGCGCGCCCCCTGTGTCTGACAGGCGGGTCCCTCCTGTTGGCACCGACTCCAGCGCACCCCTCTCCCCCCTCTCTCTTGCTGCCCCGTGGGCCAGGCCAGTCGGCGCTGTTTCCCTCGCGCGCGCCCGCTCTCTCTCTCTCTGTCCCACCGTCCCCACCTATCAGCTGTCCCCAACCTCCCACCCACGATCTTCCCGCCGTGGACGTGCCCATGACCGCGCGCTCTCCGGCCACATCCCTACGCCCGTGCCCCTTTTGAGCCCCGCGCCCTGCTCGCCCACCTCCCCTCGCCCATTTGCGCTCTCTGCCAGACTCGCTCGCCCTCTCTCTCGCTCTGCCCACGTGTGCAGGGAGCTCTACCACTGCCCGCCGTTGACCACTGCCTGTTCTGCGGCCACCGTCGCATCCGCGCCCCGTCCAGTGCCATGGTGAGCTCTGCCTCTCTGTCAGCTGCTCGGGACGCCCTTCGGTGCGCCCTTTCCCTCTTTGTTGCGTCCGGTCCGTGCTCACCGGAGCAATCTTCACGCAACCGGAGTCCCGCCACCGTCGCCCCATCGAGTCTCTGCGCCTCCGCCGTTGCTTCGCGACACCAGCGCTTCCCCTCAAGGTGAGCAACCCGCTCATACCCTTAATTTGGTCATCCCCGCTCTGTTGCTCGCGTGATTGCTCGCTGGAGTAATCCAGTGCCGCCGTTAGCCCGCCTTGCCATGGCCTACGCTCTCTGGTGCCCCTGCGCCGGCGTGAAGGCCATGGCCGAGTCCGCCAGACCACCTAATTGTGCCCAGGCTAGTCCCCAAGCCCTGGGAGCCCCGCCATGGCCAGCCTCCTCGCCTTCGGCGAACTCTCGCCGCGGGACCGGGCGGCGCCACCGCGCCCAAGTCCGCCTATGGCCGTTAGATCTTGTTGGTGACTTGTTCTCAAATGCTATGAATTAAGAACAAGGCAACACAAAAATAGGTTAATGTTTAATGCCCTTCGTCCTTCGAAGCATTATTTCCCTGAGGATATAACGATCTTCGGACGAAGGTTATGAAGGACGTACCTTCATCATTGCAACATAAATCAATGAAAGATGAAGCATATGAAATATAGTAACATGGATAATTACATGACATCATAATATTTCTTTCTTTTATATAATCAGAAATGAATAAGAATAATATCAAATTACATTTATACTTCGGCTTGATTGAAGGCAAAGGTACCAATATGACACACGAGCGAGTACAAGTCAGCGTGAACAGTACATGAGTACTGTTCATCTATTTATAGGCACAGGGCGTAGCCTGTGTAAAATTACATTCATGCCCTTTTTACTATTGACTTAATGACAATCCAACGAGGACTAGATAGTCTTTTCCCCTTTAAGTCGGTTCCCTTTTCTGTCGTTGAGCCAAAGCTTCCTTGCGCATAGCTTCAGATCTAGTTCATCCTTCGTCCTGACCCTGCTTTTCATATTATGTACAACTTTATCCCGAATCCGAAGGTTCCTGAACATATATTACACTTGGGAAACGTTGTTAGTCATGTTTTTGGGATCTTCGGAAGACGAAGGCCCCCAACAGTAGCCCCTCGCAGTATTAATTTGTTATAACAACGAATTCAGACTACGACATGAACGAAGGCCTTAAGCCAAAGGTCCGAAAAAATACCTTCCCTTTGCTAGAATAGCAATAGCCAATGACAGACAGGGCCCACCAAGTTGCAACGCACTGGGCATATAAATATAAACCATTGCGACAGCATTTGGTACGCTATTGCCACTATTTGCGTTATTTTCTCAAACTTTTTAGCTTTTGCTCACTAGCTCTTGCCTGATTTCCAAGCTTCTTGAGCTTCGGTTTAAAGTCACGTTTTCACCATGTCTAAGGAAAAAATATCCAAGGAAAATAAGGTTGTTGTGAAGATGAAGTTGATTGAAGAGACGAAGCTGTTTGAGGAGAAGAAGGCTGTGGATCCTTATATTGCTGGATTCGTCGAGTCGATGGCAAAGACAAACACAGAGAAGATTACTAAGGAGATACTGGAAGGTTTATCTAAAGATACTGGTGATAGCGATAGCTATGATGTGGAAAGTGGGGATGAAGATTCTGAAGGTTGGCCCTGGCGGCCAAGCAATTCTGTCTTCAGAAAATCGACCATTAAGCAGAGTCATCTTGAGAACATGAGAGGAAGGCACTTTCGGGACATGTCTATTGTGAGGGCTGGTGGAGACAACAACGTCCCTACCCCTAAGGAAAACGAAGTTGTAATTTACCGAAGCTTCTTCAAGGCTGGACTTTGGTTCCCTTTGAGCAAGTTTGTAGTTGAAGTGCTGAAAACCTAACAGATCTTCCTCCATCAGATCACCCCCAAAGCCATAATAAGGATGGGGCTTTTTGTCTGGGCAGTAAGGAGTCAAGGGCTAGAGCCAAGCGCGAAATGCTTCTGCAACATGCACGAACTCTTATATGAGACGAAGGCCATTGGTAAAGAGCAGTACCACAACAACTTTGGTTGTTATGGATTCGTTGCTCGTCCCAACGCAAGCCACCCAGTGCCAACATTTCAGAAGAGATGGCCCGGGGCCTGGATGGAAGAGTGGTTTTATGTGAAGAATGATTTGAAGACGAGAGAAGACATAAAAGAAATCATCATGCGCCCCATCTGGTCCCGCTTTGGCCTTCGAAGGCTGAAGGTCGAAATTGATGACTCCGCCGAAGCGTGTTAAAAGGCCTTCAACACTGTTTGCTCCTTCATTGGCACAAGGGATTTAATTCAAGAACATATAGCCTTCAGGGTATGACCGCTTGTGGAAGGCTAAGAAATGCCGAAGGAGACCATCACTGAGTCTAGCGAAGGTGGTTTGGTTCGGCTGAAGTATACCTTCAGGTTTGGGGATAAGTTTGATGAACCAAATGATGACTAGTTGAAGTGCATTGAAACTACTAGCGACGAGTTACTTGGTGTAATACTCAAGTTGTATACCAAGAGTAATAAAGAGAGTTCCTCATTTTGTGTGTTTCATTTGCATCATAAAAAGAGCACCTATGTATTTGAGAGTGACTAAATAAAACAATTGTACCAAAATAAAAGAAAATGCATCATGTGGAGTTTTATGTTTGTGCATTAAATAAAATAATAATAATAATAGGAATAATAAGATAATAAATGCTAGAAGTTAAAACAAATCCTAAATTAAAAATGAGGATTTTGAAAATGAGAAGGAGAAAGTATATAAAATATAAAACAAATTTCATAAATGTTCCAAATTAATACTTCCTAAGTTCACAATAAAATTCGAGGACAAACTCTGCACAAGGTTTGAATTTAAAAATTTGAATTCAAATTTGGGTATGAAAATAGAAAGAAAGCAGAAAAATAAAAAAAAGAAAAGAAGAAAAACCTTGCCTGGGCTCTCCCCTCTGTATTCGGCCCACCCTGGGAAAGTGACCCGCGCGCGGCCCATACCTGGATTTTGCCTCCGCACGCCCGCGCCGACAGTGGGTCCCACATGTCTGTCTCACTCGTGTGCGCGCAGCCCAAACTATCCTTGGCGCCGACACCCCTACCCCACTTGTCAGCCGCTACCAGCACTGTCTCGCCCGCGCCGCTCTCTTCGCTTCCGTCACTGATTCATCGGCCCCACCTGTCATCCCGCTGCTCGCGTTAACAGACCCGCGCGAAATACTCGCCGCCGTGCCGTGAATCGCGGACGAGCCCCCTCCCAGCCGAGCCGAGTCCACGGGGATAAGTAGGCGAGCTCCCCTGCTCCTTCCTTCCCTCCTCATCCGCTTGCGCCGCCGTGAATCGCACAGAGAAAAGGGAATTCCAGTGAGGGAGAGTGCCGCCGCGGGTTGGGAGTGAGAGCCGGTCGGCAAACCTCGTGCTCCTCGTTGCCACTGCCTTAACGTCGTGTCAGGGAGTTTCCACGGACCGCAAGGAAGGTGTCGGTGGCCTCGGCGTGCACGTTTGGTCGACGGAGACGCCGGGATTCCTCACCGTCGTGTGCCATCTCCGCCGCGCCGTAGTCAGGGGCGTTCGGCCTCCAACTGTTGGTATGAACCCCCATCCCATGTTCGCCGTCGTGTCAATTTTGTTCCGCGAGTATCAGATGCCGGGATGGTGCACTGTAGGGTAGGAATCGGGTTCTCCGGCGATGTGCCGCCGCGTCCGTCGCGGGCGCCGCCGTTCGCTCGGCCGTGAGATAGGGGGGAAGATCCTGGTCCGTTGATGCAATGATGTACGGCTATGATTAGATATGAGAGTGTGAGGTTTTCAACCGTTGGATCTTTCACCGACGGTGTTGATTAGTTTATGCGTACCGATTCGGGAAGTGTAACGGTGGCCGTCCGATCGGGATCGGGCGCGTCTGGGGCGTGATCCCCTGTTTTAAATCGGGACCCTAGATCTTGATTCGTGCGGCTATGAGGGCATACCGGTTCGGGGCCGCTGGGATCTAATCTGTAGCGTCCAATGGTGATCGTGCGGCCGAGATTAGAAGTTACCCCTTCGCGGGTCAGAGTTATAAAAGAACCCCTCACTTTTTAGCAAATCAACCCGCCATCCACGTGAACTGTGCTCTGTGTCTGCGGGATTTTACCCCGTAGCCCCTGACTTTTCTAGAAATCGAGGCCCAGTCCAGAGACAATTAAAAACAGAGAATTTATTATAAAAATTCGTTTTTAATACAAAAACAATTCTAGAAATTTGTATAATTCATAGAAAATGCATTTTAACTCCAAATTGAGTCATTCCAATTTCTAAAATTTTGTAATATTATTCTTTATCAGTTAGTATCACTGTTCTGTCATGAACTCTGTTAAAAAAATTTATTTAACATTTAATCCTATTTTAATCACATCAAATCTTAGGAAATTCATAACTTGAATTCTATAACTCAAAAATTTAGTAATTCCAGTTCCTATTGTTTCATTTTAATGTGTAGATTTTTACTATATATTTCATTCATCTGTTTGGTGTGATGTTGATTTTGGCTATACTATGTATGTATTGTGTTGATGCGAGTAGACGAGCAACCCACTGTGGAACCAGAGGTTCAGCAAGTAGAGATAGCTGAGCAGGAGCTCATTGAAGGCAAGTTGTGCCCTTGATCACTTACTTTTCCCAGCCATGTTCTTATTAATTTTAATGATCTGCATAGGTTAATTTTGATGGGAACCTTTATGTACCCCAGTTTTGATTACCTCTATACCTTGTTCACCCCTGGAATATTTTTGGGTAGTACTTGCTAATGCTTTATGTGGATTGGGTATGGAGATTCATTATTCATGATTATTCTGTTATTATTTTGTTATCATTGTTGTTCATGTTAAGATCATTAAATTAATGGGAACATGGAGCGACCACCCGGGAAAACAGTGCTACCACAAGGGTAGTATGGGATGCCCTTGGCTAATTAACTAGGAAAGCTAGTGGAAGACTACCTTACCCGAAAGGGGCAAGGGCAGTAGGGGAGAGGTCAGTGCGGGGAGGTCCCTAGTTGATTTTGCTGCGATGGCTATCAGCTAGGAACCCTTTACTGGATCTTCCCATAAACTGTAGCGGGTTTTCGGAAGCTAGTGGAACTTTGTAAAGGCCTCGTAGTGGATCCCTAGCCATTCACCTCGGTAGTGTCTAAGGGCCTTGCAAACCCAGGCGACATGGGATACACGACTTGTGGGTAAAGATGCGCAACCTCTGCAGAGTGTAAAACTAGTATACTAGCCGTGCTCACGGTCATGAGCGGCTCGGACCCTCACATGATTAACTATGGAACTTAAGTTTAATTTGACATTTGCATCGCATTTGGGATTATTTTATTATTACTGTTCTTTATTATTATTAAGGTTTGGTATTTACTTACACCTAGTAATTGCTAATAAAATTTTGACCAACTTATAAAAGCAATGCTCAGCCTTAGCCTTTATTTCATTGATCAGCCTTACACTACTTGAACTCCCACCTTTGGTGAGTTCAGGCCACATTATTCCCCACGACTTGTTGAGCTATGATCGTATGTGAGCTCACTCTTGCTGTCTCACCCCCCCCACAGGAGAAGAACAGGTTGTTGAAGAGGAGCTGCCTAACACCGAGGAGTTCGATCTGATCTAGGTGGCGTTTCTCAGTCGACATTGGCGCCATCGATCCTTAGTTCGTTTTATATTTATCTTTATTTTGTAATAAGACTTCCGCTATGTAATAAGTACTCTGATGTTTTGTGACATTTATCTCTATACATTCTGTTATTATATATGTTGTCTTCTTGGCGCATGTATGAGATGCACCCGGCTTTGTTCTTTAAAACCGGGTGTTACAGAAGTGGTATCAGAGGAAATGTTGACTGTAGGACGAAACCTAGATAGACTGGACAAACCCTTACCTACTTATCTTATTCATTCTACACTCACCTTACTCTGATTCTTTCTACACTTATCTTGATCCTGTCTCACCTTCTACTGTTCTACTCTGATCAACCTTATCTTTTCTACTCTGAGACAAGATGGATTTCAAACTTTGGAATCCCTACCCTTATGACATTTTAAGAGATAGGGAACCTAAGACAAAATTAAAACTATTTTCTCTATTTTAAAATGTTGGTTGATTGTTCTGATGATCAATGCCTGATTTGCTTCTTTGATTGATTGAAATAGTATAGATGGACATCTTAGCATGTACCAACATAAGGTATTGAATTAGCTATAGTAGGTGAAATATTAATCTGCTTAGTTAATAAATCCCCCAAAGTAACATGATTGTAATTACTGCCTTGTCTACTGCTTTTTCTTACCATATGTATCTAACTCAGATGGTCAATACCAGGCGGGGTGGTGGAATTGACTTGCCTCCTAACCAACACACTCGAAGACAACCTCAGCCACAACCTGCTGCGATGAATCCTCCCAATCCTCCACCAGGCGGAGTTGACCCACTGGTTGCTGCTCAGATGGCGGTGATGCAGCAGATGGCAGATACTATGGCGGATATGCGTGCTCAGATGCAGCAAGAGCGCCAGGAGATGCGTCAGGAAAGAGAGGATATACGACAGGAGTTGCGCCAGGAGCGAGATGAGATACGCCAGGAAAGGAGGGCGCAACAACAGCTTCAGCAACAGCAACAGCAGCAACAAGTGCCACTGCCTCCACCACCACCACCAGTTCCACCTCGTGACAAGCACCGGGAGTTTATGAGTCACAAGCCACCGACCTTCGCCAGCTCGCCGGATCCACTTGATGCAGACGATTGGTTGAAGTCAATTGAGAAGATGCTGAATATTGCACAATGCACTGATCGGGAGAAGGTCTTATATGCTTCTGGACGTCTGACTGGTCCTGCTGCTGACTGGTGGGATTCGTATACTGCTGCCCATGATGCTGCGGATAATATTACTTGGGCGGAGTTCAGCACACAATTCAGGAACTATCATATTCCAGCTGGTATGATCAAGATCAAGAAGAAGGAATTTCTGTCATTAAAGCAAGGAAGCATGTCAGTCAGCGAGTACAGAGACAAATTTATTCAGTTATCCAGATATGCTCCAGAGGAAGTTGCTGAGGATGAAAGGAAGCAGGAGCATTTCATTGAAGGACTTAATGGACCCTTGCAGTATGCTCTAGTGGCACACACATTTCCATCATTTCAGAGGCTGCTTGATAAGGCACTGGCTATTGAACACAAGCGTGTTCAACTGGGAGATCTGAAGAGGAAGGCCATATCTCAAGGACAAGGAAGCAGCAGTGTTCGTCCTCGCTACAGTTCACCACAGAGTACACCGCCTCGACCAGGAGGACCGCGCCCAGTTCAGCAATCACCATTGAGGACACCTACTCGACAGGCTACACCCACTGGCACCCCGACGAAGTTTGCAGGACAGAGTCAGGGCACTCAATGTTTCAAGTGTGGGAAGATTGGTCATTATGCAAATGTCTGCCCACAGAGGATTGCCACTACTCCAGCTCAAAACAAGCAACAGACCCCTGGCAAGGGATATTCTATAGCCAGGGTGAATCAAGTCAGTGTTGATGATACTCCGGACGGAGGGGACCTCGTGATTGGTATGTTTTATGTTAATGCAATTCCTGCAACAATATTATTCGATTCTGGTGCTACACATTCATTCATGTCTGCTAGATATGCCAACACAAATGAAATACCACTGCTAAATATGAGAAAACCCCTGATAGTAATTACACCTAAAGGGCCTGTTGAGGCAAATCAAATGACACGTAGATTGACATTGACTATTATGGGTAGAGATTTTGGAGCTACTGCTATAATATTAGAGTCAAGCAGTATAGATCTGATCCTTGGAATGTCATGGCTAAGGAAGGCAAAGGCCGTTATAGCATGTGGTAGAGGTACCGTAGAACTCACTACCACTAAGGGAGAAAGATTTCAAGTTAATATTGCAGTAACCTCCTCATCCATGCGTGCAATGTTCTTCATGCCTGAGGAGTTTGTTGGTGACAACATCCGGGTGGTTAGAGATTTTCCGGACGTCTTTCCAGAGGAGTTACCAGGAATGCCACCTGATAGAGAAGTTGAGTTTGTTATTGATCTCTTACCTGGAACCGCCCCTATTTCTAAACGGCCATATAGAATGTCCGTAGAAGAGTTGAAGGAACTGAAGAAGCAGTTAACGGAGTTACAAGAGGCTGGTTATATTCGTCCAAGTTCATCACCTTGGGGAGCACCAGTGTTATTTGTGCAAAAGAAGGATGGATCGCAACGGATGTGTGTGGATTACAGATCTCTTAATGATGTTACAGTGAAGAACAAGTATCCGTTGCCCCGTATTGAGGATTTATTTGATCAGATGCGAGGTGCTAGAGTATTCTCGAAGATTGATCTCCGATCAGGATACCATCAGATGAAGATTAGGCCATCGGATATCCCCAAGACGGCTTTCTCGACTCGATATGGATTATATGAGTTTACTGTTATGTCATTTGGACTAACCAATGCACCAGCTTATTTCATGAATTTGATGAACAAAGTGTTTATGGAGTACTTGGACAGATTCGTCGTGGTGTTCATCGACGATATTCTTATCTATTCTAAGAATGAAAGTGACCATGAAGAACATCTAAGGTTGGTGCTACAGAAGTTACGGGATAATCAACTCTACGCTAAGTTTAGCAAGTGTGAGTTTTGGATTGACAAGGTACCATTCCTTGGTCATATTATTTCTAATGGAGGAATAGCAGTGGATCCTGCTAAAGTCAAGGAGATTATGGAGTGGAGAGTGCCCACTACAGTTACGGAGATTCGGAGTTTCTTGGGACTCGCAGGATATTATCGGAGATTTATTGAAGGATTTTCTAAGATTGCTAAACCCATGACATCGCTTTTGGAGAAAGGAAAAGAATTTAAGTGGGATGAGAAGTGTCAAGAGAGTTTTGATCAATTGAAGGAAAGGTTGATGTCACCTCCAGTATTGATTATGCCCGATCTGCAGAAGGGATTTGACATTTATTGTGATGCATGTGGCCAAGGACTTGGATGTGTGCTTATGCAAGATGGTCATGTGATTGCCTATGCATCTCGTCAGTTGAGGAAGCATGAATTGAACTACCCCACCCATGACTTGGAACTGGCTGCAGTTGTGCATGCACTTAAGATTTGGAGACACTACATTATGGGAACTAAGTGCCAAGTATATACGGATCATAAGAGTTTGAAGTACATATTCACTCAGAAGGATCTCAACCTTAGGCAACGCCGTTGGTTGGAGCTCATTAAGGATTATGACTTGGAAATTCATTATCACCCAGGCAAGGCGAATTTGGTTGCAGATGCCTTGAGTCGGAAGGAGCATGTTCACTCCGCTTTCGTTGTCCAGCTACCTGATGAATTAGCAAAGGATTTTGAGAGGCTCAACCTGGGAATTGTTACACATACGGAAGGAGTGACTATTGAATTGGAACCTACCTTGGAACAAGAGATTCGGAAGGGTCAAATTGGTGATGCTAAGATTCAGGAGATTAAGGATCTTATTACTGAAGGAAGAGGTCCGGAGTTCACAGAGGATGAGCAAGGCACGATATGGTTCAAGAATCGGATCTGTGTTCCCGATATTGATAGTCTTCGGGAAACCATATTGAAGGAAGCACATGATTCAGTTTATTCTATCCACCCTGGGAGCACTAAGATGTATCAAGACTTGAAGCAAAAGTATTGGTGGTATGGACTAAAGAGAGATGTGGCTGCACATGTGGCTATGTGCGATGTATGCCAAAGAGTTAAAGCTGAACACCAGAGGCCAGCCGGACTATTGCATCCACTGAAGATACCTGAGTGGAAATGGGAAGAGATTGGCATGGACTTCATTGTTGGATTACCCCGCACGTCTGCTGGATATGATTCTATATGGGTGATTGTGGACAGGCTAACTAAAGTAGCCCACTTTATTCCGGTGAAGACCACGTATTCAGGAGCCAAGTTGGCAGAGTTGTACATGGCACGGATTGTATGCCTGCATGGTGTGCCAAAGAAGATTGTGTCAGATCGAGGATCACAGTTTACCTCTCGATATTGGAAGCAGTTGCACGAGTCATTGGATACGAGATTGAATTTTAGTTCGGCTTACCATCCCCAGACTGATGGGCAAACTGAGAGGACTAACCAAGTACTGGAAGATATGTTAAGAGCTTGTGCTCTTAAGCATGGTGGAAGTTGGGATAAGAGTCTACCGTATGCGGAGTTCTCATATAATAATAGCTATCAGGCCAGCTTGAAGATGTCACCGTTTGAGGCTTTGTATGGCAGAAAGTGCAGGACTCCCTTGTATTGGAATCAAACTGGTGAAAGACAGTTGTTTGGACCTGAGATTATACAAGAAGCAGAGGAACAAGTTCAACAGATCAGGGAGAATTTAAGAACTGCACAATCCAGGCAGAAAAGTTATGCTGACACTCGGAGGAGACTACTTGAGTTTAAGGAGGGAGATTATGTTTATTTGAAGGTGTCACCACTCCGGGGTATGAGAAGGTTCAGAGTCAAAGGAAAGTTGTCCCCTCGCTTTATTGGACCCTTTTTAATCTTAAAGCGAGTGGGAGAGGTTGCATACCAACTGGAGTTACCAGATCATCTCGCGGATGTTCATGATGTATTTCATGTATCTCAGCTGAAGAAGTGCCTCAGGGTACCTGAAGAACAGTTACCAATGGAAGACCTTAGTGTTCAAGAGGATTTGACTTATGCTGAGTACCCCATTAAGATTCTGGATACATTGACTCGAGTTACGAGGAATAAGGTTATAAAGATGTGCAAAGTTCAATGGAGCCACCACGGTGAAGATGAAGCAACTTGGGAAAGAGAAGAAGAGCTTCGTATAGATTTTCCCCACCTTTTCCCTAGATCTTCTTAAATCTCGAGGACGAGATTATTTTTAAGGGGGGTAGGATTTGTAATACTCAAGTTGTATACCAAGAGTAATAAAGAGAGTTCCTCATTTTGTGTGTTTCATTTGCATCATAAAAAGAGCACCTATGTATTTGAGAGTGACTAAATAAAACAATTGTACCAAAATAAAAGAAAATGCATCATGTGGAGTTTTATGTTTGTGCATTAAATAAAATAATAATAATAATAGGAATAATAAGATAATAAATGCTAGAAGTTAAAACAAATCCTAAATTAAAAATGAGGATTTTGAAAATGAGAAGGAGAAAGTATATAAAATATAAAACAAATTTCATAAATGTTCCAAATTAATACTTCCTAAGTTCACAATAAAATTCGAGGACAAACTCTGCACAAGGTTTGAATTTAAAAATTTGAATTCAAATTTGGGTATGAAAATAGAAAGAAAGCAGAAAAATAAAAAAAAGAAAAGAAGAAAAACCTTGCCTGGGCTCTCCCCTCTGTATTCGGCCCACCCTGGGAAAGTGACCCGCGCGCGGCCCATACCTGGATTTTGCCTCCGCACGCCCGCGCCGACAGTGGGTCCCACATGTCTGTCTCACTCGTGTGCGCGCAGCCCAAACTATCCTTGGCGCCGACACCCCTACCCCACTTGTCAGCCGCTACCAGCACTGTCTCGCCCGCGCCGCTCTCTTCGCTTCCGTCACTGATTCATCGGCCCCACCTGTCATCCCGCTGCTCGCGTTAACAGACCCGCGCGAAATACTCGCCGCCGTGCCGTGAATCGCGGACGAGCCCCCTCCCAGCCGAGCCGAGTCCACGGGGATAAGTAGGCGAGCTCCCCTGCTCCTTCCTTCCCTCCTCATCCGCTTGCGCCGCCGTGAATCGCACAGAGAAAAGGGAATTCCAGTGAGGGAGAGTGCCGCCGCGGGTTGGGAGTGAGAGCCGGTCGGCAAACCTCGTGCTCCTCGTTGCCACTGCCTTAACGTCGTGTCAGGGAGTTTCCACGGACCGCAAGGAAGGTGTCGGTGGCCTCGGCGTGCACGTTTGGTCGACGGAGACGCCGGGATTCCTCACCGTCGTGTGCCATCTCCGCCGCGCCGTAGTCAGGGGCGTTCGGCCTCCAACTGTTGGTATGAACCCCCATCCCATGTTCGCCGTCGTGTCAATTTTGTTCCGCGAGTATCAGATGCCGGGATGGTGCACTGTAGGGTAGGAATCGGGTTCTCCGGCGATGTGCCGCCGCGTCCGTCGCGGGCGCCGCCGTTCGCTCGGCCGTGAGATAGGGGGGAAGATCCTGGTCCGTTGATGCAATGATGTACGGCTATGATTAGATATGAGAGTGTGAGGTTTTCAACCGTTGGATCTTTCACCGACGGTGTTGATTAGTTTATGCGTACCGATTCGGGAAGTGTAACGGTGGCCGTCCGATCGGGATCGGGCGCGTCTGGGGCGTGATCCCCTGTTTTAAATCGGGACCCTAGATCTTGATTCGTGCGGCTATGAGGGCATACCGGTTCGGGGCCGCTGGGATCTAATCTGTAGCGTCCAATGGTGATCGTGCGGCCGAGATTAGAAGTTACCCCTTCGCGGGTCAGAGTTATAAAAGAACCCCTCACTTTTTAGCAAATCAACCCGCCATCCACGTGAACTGTGCTCTGTGTCTGCGGGATTTTACCCCGTAGCCCCTGACTTTTCTAGAAATCGAGGCCCAGTCCAGAGACAATTAAAAACAGAGAATTTATTATAAAAATTCGTTTTTAATACAAAAACAATTCTAGAAATTTGTATAATTCATAGAAAATGCATTTTAACTCCAAATTGAGTCATTCCAATTTCTAAAATTTTGTAATATTATTCTTTATCAGTTAGTATCACTGTTCTGTCATGAACTCTGTTAAAAAAATTTATTTAACATTTAATCCTATTTTAATCACATCAAATCTTAGGAAATTCATAACTTGAATTCTATAACTCAAAAATTTAGTAATTCCAGTTCCTATTGTTTCATTTTAATGTGTAGATTTTTACTATATATTTCATTCATCTGTTTGGTGTGATGTTGATTTTGGCTATACTATGTATGTATTGTGTTGATGCGAGTAGACGAGCAACCCACTGTGGAACCAGAGGTTCAGCAAGTAGAGATAGCTGAGCAGGAGCTCATTGAAGGCAAGTTGTGCCCTTGATCACTTACTTTTCCCAGCCATGTTCTTATTAATTTTAATGATCTGCATAGGTTAATTTTGATGGGAACCTTTATGTACCCCAGTTTTGATTACCTCTATACCTTGTTCACCCCTGGAATATTTTTGGGTAGTACTTGCTAATGCTTTATGTGGATTGGGTATGGAGATTCATTATTCATGATTATTCTGTTATTATTTTGTTATCATTGTTGTTCATGTTAAGATCATTAAATTAATGGGAACATGGAGCGACCACCCGGGAAAACAGTGCTACCACAAGGGTAGTATGGGATGCCCTTGGCTAATTAACTAGGAAAGCTAGTGGAAGACTACCTTACCCGAAAGGGGCAAGGGCAGTAGGGGAGAGGTCAGTGCGGGGAGGTCCCTAGTTGATTTTGCTGCGATGGCTATCAGCTAGGAACCCTTTACTGGATCTTCCCATAAACTGTAGCGGGTTTTCGGAAGCTAGTGGAACTTTGTAAAGGCCTCGTAGTGGATCCCTAGCCATTCACCTCGGTAGTGTCTAAGGGCCTTGCAAACCCAGGCGACATGGGATACACGACTTGTGGGTAAAGATGCGCAACCTCTGCAGAGTGTAAAACTAGTATACTAGCCGTGCTCACGGTCATGAGCGGCTCGGACCCTCACATGATTAACTATGGAACTTAAGTTTAATTTGACATTTGCATCGCATTTGGGATTATTTTATTATTACTGTTCTTTATTATTATTAAGGTTTGGTATTTACTTACACCTAGTAATTGCTAATAAAATTTTGACCAACTTATAAAAGCAATGCTCAGCCTTAGCCTTTATTTCATTGATCAGCCTTACACTACTTGAACTCCCACCTTTGGTGAGTTCAGGCCACATTATTCCCCACGACTTGTTGAGCTATGATCGTATGTGAGCTCACTCTTGCTGTCTCACCCCCCCCACAGGAGAAGAACAGGTTGTTGAAGAGGAGCTGCCTAACACCGAGGAGTTCGATCTGATCTAGGTGGCGTTTCTCAGTCGACATTGGCGCCATCGATCCTTAGTTCGTTTTATATTTATCTTTATTTTGTAATAAGACTTCCGCTATGTAATAAGTACTCTGATGTTTTGTGACATTTATCTCTATACATTCTGTTATTATATATGTTGTCTTCTTGGCGCATGTATGAGATGCACCCGGCTTTGTTCTTTAAAACCGGGTGTTACACTTGGGGTGTATTCCAAGACTGAGGACAATGCCTTGTCCACAGCCTTCGGGGGTCGGAGTAAGAAAAGATTGAACAGGGTATTCGATGCTATTGGCTTTGTATACCCTAACTATTGTTACCTGCTGCGAGGGCAAGGGGTAAAAAGAAAGATTGCTGCTTCGAGAAAAGTTGCTGCTTCGACGATCACAGTTGAGCCGAAGGGCAAGAAGATGGAGGTTCTGACTCACCGGCCGCGTTACATTGAACCGACTGCGATACCTGAATTTGGCGAAGGGGCCACTTCAGCTGCTGAAACAAAAGAAACTGTTCCGTCTATCCAGAGCGCTGAAGAGCGGGCTGTAATACCGAAGTTACCTTCAGTCGAGCTAGTTGAGACGAAGGCTGATAAGGCTAGAGGGCCAAAAATTTAAGAAATAACAAAAATGCCAGAGATTTTGAGTCCTCCAACAGAGGCAACAGTGCCGGAGGCGCAAAAGGGTTCCGCCGCAACTCCTAAGAGGAGAAGGATGGCGAATGTGCTAGATGTTATGTTAGAAACAACAAAAACCATGAGTCCCGCTCCCACAAGGAAAATTGTCAAAGTTGCCAAAGCGCAACCCAAAGCTGATACTAAGCAGACAGAAGTCGAAACTGCAACAATTCAGGCTGAAATCGAAACTGGGCCTTCAGAGCCCACCGAGATGGAGCCTGCTGACCCCAAAGAAAAACCAACAGGGCGGATTGCAACTGAAAAAATCAAAACTCTTGCTCCTAAAGCTTTGAACAAAAGTATTGACCACATTATTCGTCATGCTTCGGGAAATGTACTATCCCAAGAAGAAATGTTAGAAGCGCAACACTATGCCCAAAAATTGAAATATTCGAAGGGGGCGCTAGTGTTTAATGGGAGTGGCGAAGAAGACTTTTTGTACTATCTCCCGGATAACAAAGAAATATCTGTTTGCTGGAAGATAGGTAAAAGCATCAGATTCCTGAAGCTAGAAGACGGTATTTCGATTTTATCGAAGGACGAACTTGCTGACAGCCTAGCATACAATAGCATAAAGGTATAAAAGCTAATTTTGTATTTGAAAATGAAATATTTTTTGTGCTATTCTCAATTCTGTCCCTCTCTTGCAGGGCTTAATTCTTAGCAATGCGCTTAGGTCATAGAAAGATATTGAAGATGAAAGCTATACAATGGCTCTGAACAACCTTCGCTCAGAGGTGATTGAATTAAGAAACAAAGGTCTTGAAAAAGACAAAATTTTAATTTCATTGGTAAACAAAGTGAAAGAAGACGAAGCTAGTTACAAGGCTCAGGCCGAAATGCAAAAGACTGAAATTGAAGACCTTCGAAAACAGCTGGTAGAAGCTAAAGAAAAATGCGCACTCGCAGAAGCTAACCGAGATATCAACGAATATTGGAAAAATTATTTAGAGAAAAATATTGAAGAACTTCACACATCCAAGGAAAGATGCTTTGAAAAATCCTTGGAGTGCGTGAAGAAAATAAAAGGCAGTTTCGCCAATGTGGCTGCCTATTCTACCGAAGAATACTTCATACGAGGCGACCCCGAAGGTGTTATTGAATGGATAAGTGGGGAGACTAAGACCTTTGAAGAAATCTTGAGTGATCGCGGGGATGTCTGTGCATTTTCTGGTGCGCAGGGGATTTCGGCTATCTTGGAGAAGGCGAGATGTGATCACATCAAGACCATGGCCCAGGCCAAAGCTGCCTTCTCCGTAGATGACACAAAGGATCCTTCAGCTGAAGCAACGTTAATGGGCGGAAAATTTCTGTAATGATGTCTGGATGAATGGTGGCCGAGAGATGGCTCATGAAATTATAAAGAAAAGTGAAAAAGACACCCATGACGCCCGGATAAAAGCGAGACAAGCTGAAGAAGCTGCAAAGCGTGAAAGACGTATAAGTAATATCTTTTGATGGTCATCTTCGGCATTTGTTTCTGTGGCTTTAGACTAATTAATTTTTCCCACTTCAGCTGAATTATCTCCGCCATCGGAGCCATTCGATCCCCTGGCCGATCCAGAAATGAAGGAAGCACTGGAGATCATTAATATGGCTAAATCTATCATTGACGAAGTCGTCAATAAGTTGCTAAATGAAATTGCGGAGGAAGTCCTAAAAGAAGACTAGCACTTATTGCGAAAACATTTTTAAATGGTCAATGCAAGAGACACTGGAATAGACATTGTACTTTTATTGTAACGAAGATGTAATATTTGACGTGTGTAACTTTGAATTGAATATGTAAATTATTGTAATTTATTTTTGTACGATGCATGAAACTTTCATACATACCGTTTTTGAGCCTTCAGCGAAAAAAACACATTCCCTTCTTTTCATGCTTCGTGAAGAAAGAAGATCCGTGGTTCGCAAAAATAAAGATATCCTTGCTTCGCAAAGAGAGATCCCTCTTTTACGTGTAGGCTGATGAGGCTGTAATTTGAAGCTTACTTCGTGTAACTTTGACAGAATATTTTTCGAAAATCGGCTTCGTATTCCATTCTTGTGTCATTGATGCAATATGATGTATGATGTGATGTTATGCGAAATGATGTGATGATACGATGCAAAATGATAATGATGCCGAGGACACATACTCACACTCCCACACTGGAACACGCAATCTCTGCATTCCCTTAGGAACGACTGGAATCTCTTTGCCGTTTATTTTTCGGCTTCACCATTTATTTTTCGGTGTAAGTTCTGCATCCCCTTAGGAACGTCTTTTGAACTTTTTCGCCTTCTATTTCGGTGGTATAAGTTCTGCATCCCCTTAGGAACGACTTTTGAACTTCTTTGCCTTCTATTTCGGCGGTATTTGGCTCTGCATTCCCTTTGGAACGACTTTTGAGCAGAAAACTTACACTGCGCTCCCTTAGGAACGACTTTTTTGTAGCTTCAGCAAAACTTACGCTGCGCTCCCTTAGGAACGACTTTTTGTAGCTTCAGCAATTTTTAGCTCTGTATTCCCTTAGGAACGACTTTTGAGCTTCGACAATTTTTAGGTTTTATAAGTCTGTGAAGAAGATATATTCCATCTCGATAGAAGCAAAAATTATTACAAGAACTTAAAACTAGATTTACATTGTTTATTCCTTATTAAAAAACAAAATGACATAGAACATAAAAGTATTTCAGAGGGAGGATATTGCTCAATAAATGTGCTTTGATTCTGGCACAATACTGTTGACTGTACGAGCTTCAGATTCCTCCTTGAATTCTCGTTGCTGTTGAGATTGCTGGCGCCCTTCTGGCTGTTGGCTTCGGGAATGTGTAGGTTGCAGTGGTGGTGGCGGTGGAAGCTGAGGCCAAGAAGCCTGAGAATGGCTGGCCGAAGTAATAGAGGTTGCAGGATGATTGCCCACATATTCTGGTTTGTAGGGAGAGTGGCACGAAGCAGTGTGTAAGACCTGCTTCGGCTGATTCTGCCGAGCTTCGGCTTCTGCGATCTCCTTTTGCTTCTGAATAGTGATTTGACACATTCTTGTAGTATGGCCCTTGTCCTCACCACAGAATAGGCAATAGATTTTCCTGGGCTGATCCCCATATCTTCCTTCGAAGTCCCTGGCGCCTCTGCCCCTTGGAGTTGGTGGCCTAAAGGAGCTTTGCTGCTGCCCCGAAGACTGTGAGGTGTACTGTGGCCTCTGAAGCTGGCTTCCTTTGTCGTCATTCTAACTGGAGATGTGGATTGATCTGACATGTCTAGGGTTTATTCTTCCTCCGAAGCCCCTGGTCATCTCAGAGAATCTGTAAGCTTCCTCCCTTCTTTGGCGGAAGTCGTTGTCAGCTTGGATATATTCATCCATCTTCTGAAGCAGCTTCTTCAAAGTTTGTGGGGGCTTCCTGGCGAAATATTGAGCCGTAGGTCCTAGCCAAAGACCCTTGATCATGGCCTCAATGACAATTTCATTGGGCACTGTGGGCGCTTGTGCCCTCATACGCAAGAACCTTCGGACATATGCCTGAAGATATACCTCATGGTCTTGCGTGCACTAGAACAAAGTCTGAGCTGTGACTGGCTTCGTTTGAAAGCCTTGGAAACTGGTAACCAGCATATCCTTGAGCTTCTGCCACGATGTGATTGTCCCTGGTCAAAGAGAAGAATACCATGTCTGGGCTACATTCCGGACTACCATGACGAAGGACTTTGCCATGACAACTGAATTGCCTCCGTATGAGGATATTGTTGCCTCATAGCTCATCAAAAATTGCTTTGGGTCCGAGTGCCCATCGTACATGGGTAGCTGGCATGGCTTGTAGGATTATGGCCATGGGATAGCTTGCAATTCTGCTGCCAAGGGAGAAGCATCATCAAAAGTAAAGGTATCATGATTAAAATCATCATACCATCCATCTTCATTGAATAAGCCCTCTTGATGAAGCTCCCTGTATTGAGGCCTTCAGTCTTGGTCATCTTGAGTAAGATGATGCACTTCCTCAGTAGCTTTATCGATCTTCCTTTGAAGATCGGCCAGTCGAGCCATCTTCTCTTTTTTCCTTTGCACTTGTTGATGGATGATTTCCATGTCCCTGATCTCTTGGTCCAACTCCTCCTCCTGGAATGTTGGACTGGTGGCCTTTCTCTTCTGGCTTCGAGCCTCTCGAAGAGAGAGAGTCTCCTGGTTTGTGTCCAATGGCTGTAGTGCAGCAGCCCCTGGTGCTGTTATCTTCTTCGACGACATAACGAAGGTCAGTGCTTTGCCGAAGGTTGTGGAAGTGAGTACACCGGAGGTGGGCGCCAATGTTGGTGACTTGTTCTCAAATTCTATGAATTAAGAACAAGGCAACACAAAAATAGGTTAATGTTTAATGCCCTTCGTCCTTCGAAGCATTATTTCCCTGAGGATATAACGATCTTCGGACGAAGATTATGAAGGACGTACCTTCATCATTGCAACATAAATCAATGAAAGACGAAGCATATGAAACATAGTAACATGGATAATTACATGACATCATAATATATCTTTCTTTTATATAATCAGGAATGAATAAGAACAATATCAAATTACATTTATACCTTTGGCTTGATTGAAGGCAAAGGTACCAGTATGACACACGAGCGAGTACAAGTTAGCGTGAACAGTACGGGAGTACTGTTCATCTATTTATAGGCACAGGGCGCAGCCTGTGTAAAATTACATTCATGCCCTTTTTACTATTGACTTAATGACAATCTAACAAGGACTAGATAGCCTTTTCCCCTTTAAGTCAGTTCCCTTTTCTGTTGTTGAGTCGAAGCTTCCTCGCGCATATCTTCGGAACTGGTTCGTCCTTCGTCCTGACCCTGCTTTTCATATTGTGTACAACTTTATTCCGAATCCGAAGGTTCCTGAACATATATTACACTTGGGAAACGTTGTTAGTCATGTTTTTGAGGACCTTCGTAAGACAAAGGCCCCCAACAGATCTCAGTCGTCCATCCGAGATCGGATGGTTTAGACTTAACCCGAGCGGATCTATTCCCAGCCCTCTGATCTGGATCCAACCGCCTCTCTCTCTTCCCCCTCCCCCGCGTCTCTGCCTCTAGGCCCAGCTAGTCGGTCCGCCCTGACCCGTTGACGCCCTGGCCCCGCTTGTCAACTGCGTCCACGCACCCACGCCCGCGCGATCTAGTCTGGGCCGCTGATCTCCGATCCGATGGCCGAGATTACCCCGTACCGCTTCGCGTGTGAGTTTTGCTTAAGAGCCCCTTGGTTTTAGAAAATCAACCCACCGTCCTCTGATTTAGCGCGCAGGCCCCTGGTTGCTTTTGAATAGCCCCCTGTACTTTTATTTAATCACAGATTTAGCCCTAATTTCATATTTCAAACTTCAAAACTTGTTTATTTCGTATCTTTTTCATATGAACTCTAAATTTAGTGGTTCAAATTGCAAAATGTTCATAAAATTATTCTCTGTTCAAATAAAATATGATCAATTGTAATCTGTGTACTTTAATTTTACATTTAGAATAAAGGATTAATGTATATGTTAATGTATTTATTTAATGAAATAAATAAAATAAAAGTCCTAGGAGTTTAAATATATTTAATCTTGTGAGATTAGTGACATGCATTATAGGGATTCATTTTTGGTTTAACTTTTAGGTCTTAATGAGATAAATAGAATTAAGTATGTAATTATGGATAATACTTAAAAAATAATCAAATTCCTAAATGAGAGTAGTTCATCTTATGATTCAATCTTTTCTTGGTGTAATTATTACTTAACCTTCTGGGTTATGTTTCAACATTTAGAGACTAATCAATCCCTAATTAAGATTAGTCCATTTTACAACTTGATCTTATTTTCCTTTATTTTAGTCTTACCTCTTTTTGAGTTGTGTTCCAATGTTTGTACATGTTTGATGTGATGTTCATTTTTTAACCTCCCAAATGTATTGAATGTATGTTCGTTTTACTTAGACAACGAGCAGTCCGTGGTTCCTGAGTGTGTTGCCGAAGATTCCTCTAAGCAACAACCTGGTGAAGGCAAGTGTCCTTAGACCTATCATGTCCTACTTTACTTTATAATTCACTGTCCCGCATTACATTATTGAAACTTAAGGATTGATTAGTCTGTATTTTCCTTAACCCTATTTAGCTTTTTGGATTAATCATGGTTAGCTTATGCTATTGCTTTAACCTAATCAATGAACATGATGTGACCTTCTATGATACGATGATGTTATCCCGATGGGGTCCTTGTGATTACTTTAGGGGGCTCAGGCTCTTTCCTGAGTGCCTCTCCGTAAGGACCTGTTTGGGGAGTGACAACCCAAGATAACAGTGCAAGCATGAGGGTGGAATGAGACGCCCTTAGCTGATTAATTAGAGGAACCAAAGGAGTAGTTGGCTTCGCCATAGGGCCGTTAATGGGGTCCGGGCACAGTACTTGCTCTACCGAGACTGGTTCAGAGGTTCTTTGATTTGGTTTTGTTAGTCACCCATCCTTTGGGGAGATGTACTGTGTTTATCAAACTAGAGAAACCTAACGGGCGACTATGGCCTCTGGGAAATCTTTGTAAAGGCTACGTAGTGAGACCCTGCTAGGTCACCTTGGTAGTGATCAATGGAGAGTCATGATCTCCGGGCAGAATGGGAATCATGACTTGTGGGTAAAGTGTGCGACCTCTGCAGAGTGTTAGAAACTGGTATATCAGCCGTGCTCGCGGTTATGAGTAGCCTTGGGATCCTCTTCGATTAAAAGAACTTTGGTTACTCCTATGATGATGATTATCAATGATGATTATAACTCTGATCTCTGGTATTTCCTCTAGGAGGGAGTGCCTCTGGGTAATAACTGGGTTTATTACTAAAACTTGGCTCTACCTATATTAATAAAACCTGACTAACTAAAAGCAACTGCTTAGCCTTAAACTCCACATAGAGCTAGTCCACTTTAGCCAAACAGGACATTTGCTGAGTACGTAGATGTGTACTCACCCTTATTTTACAAACCACCCCACCCCAGGTTGTCCCCACTGTTCTCAGTGCTTAGGAGGTGAAGCTGGTAACATGGAGGACTTTGAGGAGTTCCAGAACTACGATGAGTTCTAGTTTACTCTAGTGGCAAACCCTCAGTCAGCTGCCTATGTAGGCTTACATTCTACGTTTCGTTACTCCGCACTTTGATGTTAATGTTAAACACTATGGATATGTATTAGACTCTGTGGATGTCTCAGACATCTTGATGTAATTGAGTATCTTTCCGCTATTTAATTCGAGCATTTTGTGATGATGTCCAATTATGTAATCGCTGTGTACGTGAGTTATGATCCTGACACGTACTTGTTTCTTATTCGGTTTACCTTTCAAAAACCGGGTGTGACACAACGGTGGGTGGGAATGATGGTGGTACATTAGAGGGAGTGGCGATGTGTAGGATAACGAGGAGTCAAAGGCTTAGCCTACGAGGGGATCGCGGGTGGAGCCATGGTTCATGAATGAGAGATAATCCAAATAAGTTAGGTCGTTGGATTTGAGTGAGTAATTAAAATAAGAGATTTGGATTGATCTCATCCCTTGGTTTTCAAAGGTGGGATGGTTCTGAGTGCATTTGGTTGTGTGTATTTAAGAGATGTAATAAAGTCTATAGTGCATAATTGTTTGGGTGGTTATTGTAAAGTTTGAAATGATGACTTGTATAAGGGTATCTATGTGATTTAGTGAAAAAATAAAAGACAAGTGTTACCTTACCTTTTATATTTTACAGAGAGATTGTATCAAACTTAGAACTTTTTGATCAAATGGAAAGGTTTCTCATCATTCCACTAAGCCTATGCTGCTCTCTATCTCAATAGTAAGGGCAAGTGTTTGACTATTGGCCAAATTATATCATCATTTAGCTTTTTTGCTATGGTTTAGCTAAGGAGTATGATGTAAATTACTCTCGTCTTTTTGGTTGCGGGATTGGTTCATTACCTTTCAAATATCTCGGGATTCCTATGACCCATCGTAGGTTACAAAATAGTGAATGGCAGAGTGTTATTGATAGATTCGAAAAAGATTAAGTTCATGGAAAAGTAAATTACTTTCTTCTGGCAGATGTCTTGTGCTAATTAATTCAGTATTTAGCAGCCTACCCATTTTCATGATGTCCTTTTTTAAGGTGCCGGTGGGGGTGTTACAAAAATTAGATGTCATTCGTTCTCGCTTCTATTGGCAAGGCAGCCATTCGAAAAAGAAATATAGACTAACAAAGTGGAAGACTATTTGTCAACCTAAGGAGATCGGTGGATTGGGGGTTGCCAACCTAGCCATTAAGAATGTTTGTTTACTTAGCAAATGGCTCTTTGAAAGGGAAATGTGCCCTTGGGCCATTTCTAAGTATTTTGGTGATTGAGTGCCAACACAAGTACTTTTGGGTTAATCTATGCAAAGCGGTGGACAAAGTGCAAATCATGTCAAAAGGTATGTTTCTAGACTTAGTACATTGTTTTATGGACTAATGTATTATGTCTAAGTGCTGGAAACAGGAAGAATCAAGTTAGAGAAGAGATGGCTTTGTTCAGCCAAAGTCTGCGCAACCTGGGTGCACCGGACTGTCCGGTGGTGCACCGGACAGTGTCCGGTGCGCCAGGCTGACTCTGCGAACTTGCTGCTCTCGGGACTTCGACGGCGGTGTATAGCTATAATTCACCGGACTGTCCGGTGGGGCATCGGACTATCCGGTGAGTCGTTCACAGGCGAACTCGTCGCTCTCGGGAAACCATCATCGGCGTACGACTATAATTCACCGGACTGTCCGGTGAGCCAACAGTCGACCGGGCCAACGGTCGGCCGCGTGATCTGCACGGGACACGTGGCCGAGCCAACGGCTAGAAGGAGGCACCAGACAGTGTCCGGTGCGCCAACGGCTCTCAAACTCCAATGGTCGGCTTCGCCAAATAAGGAAGGATATCCGCACCGGACAGTGTCCGGTGGTGCACCGGACTGTCCGGTGCGCCAGGCGACAGAAGGCAAGATCAGCCTTCCTAGAATGCTCTCAACGGCTCCTAGCTGCCTTGGGGCTATAAAAGGGACCCCTAGGCGTATGGAAGAGTATACCAAGCATTCCTTGAGCACTCTTGATCACTCACACTCCATTCTTGCGCACTTGTTCGACATTCTAGTGATTTGAGCTCCGTTCTAGTGTGCTAGTCTTTTGAGCTTAAGTCTGGGTCTTGTGTGTGTGTATTTGCTGTGATCTTAGTGTCTTGTGTGAGTTGCTAATCCCTCCCTTACTCCGTGCTTCTTTGTGAACTTCAAGTGTAAGGGCGAGAGGCTCCAAGTTGTGGAGATTCCTCGCGAACGGGATTAAGAAAAGCAAAGCAAAACACCATGGTATTCAAGTGGGTCTTTGGACCGCTTGAGAGGGGTTGATTGCAACCCTCGTCCGTTGGGACGCCACAACGTGGAGTAGGCAAGCGTTGGTCTTGGCCGAACCACGGGATAACCACTGTGCCATCTCTGTGATTGATATCTTTGTGGTTATTGTGTTTTGTTGAGACTCCTCTCTAGCCACTTGGCTATTATTGTGCTAACACTTAACCAAGTTTTTGTGGCTTAAGTTTCAAGTTTTACAGGATCACCTATTCACCCCCCCTCTAGGTGCTCTCAATTGGTATCAGAGCCGTTCTCTTCACAAAGGGACTAATCGCCCGAAGAGATGGATCCTAAGGGGAAGGGAATCGTGATCAACGATAAGGAGAAGGAGTCCTTCATCAATAAGCCGAAGAATGACAAGCCTACCAACTCGGGCTCGGGCCACAAACGCAAAGATGGGAAGAAGAAGACGAGACGCATCAAGGAGATCGTCTACTACGACGACAACGATGAGTCCACTTCTTCCCAAAAGGATGACTACGACTACGAGAAACAAAAGACGGTTAATTCGAATTTTTCTTTCGATTACTCTCGTATTCCTCAGAGTTCAAATTCACATTTGCTCTCCATTCCTCTCGGCAAGCCTCCACACTTTGATGGGGAGGACTACGGATTTTGGAGCCACAAAATGCGTAGTCACCTGTTCTCTCTCCATCCAAGCATATGGGAGATTGTTGAGAATAGAATGAAATTTGATAGCTCGGATAGTCCTATATTTATTAATGAACAGATTCATAGAAATGCGCAAGCTACTACTGTGTTGTTAGCCTCCTTGTGCAGGGATGAGTACCATAAGGTGAGTGGCTTGGACAATGCCAAGCAAATCTGGGACACCCTCAAGATCTCTCATGAGGGGAACGATGTCACCTTGCTCACCAAGATGGAGTTGGTAGAGGGAGAGCTTGGAAGATTCGCGATGATAAGGGGCGAGGAGCCAATCCAAACATACAACTGGCTCAAGACCCTTATCAACAAAATAAGGAGCTACGGAAGCACGCGATGGACAGACCACGACGTCGTCCGCCTAATGCTAAGGTCCTTTACTGTACTTGATCCACATCTGGTGAACAATATTCATGAAAATCCTAGGTACACCAAGATGTCGCCCGAAGAAGTCCTTGGGAAATTCGTAAGCGGGCGAATGATGATCAAGGAGGCGAGATACGTCGACGATGCACTGAATGGTCCAATCAATGAGCCTCAACCTGTTGCTCTCAAGGCAACAAGGAGCAAGGAGGCACTACCTAGCAAGGTGGCGCAAGTTGAGGCGGCCGGGCTCAATGATGAAGAGATGGCCCTCATCATCAAGCGCTTCAAGACGGCGCTAAAAGGTCGCAAGGGACAGCCAAGCAAGACCAAGACAAAGGGGAAGCGCTCATGCTTCAAATGTGGTAAGATTGGTCATTTTATTGCTAACTGTCCCGATAATGAAAGTGACCAGGAAAAAGGGAACAAAAGGGAGAAGAAGAAGAATTACAAGAAGGCCAAGGGTGAGGCACACCTCGGAAAGGAGTGGGATTCAGATTGCTCCTCCTCTGACTCCGACAATGAAGGACTCGCCGCCACTGCCTTCAACAAGTCATCCCTCTTCCCCAACGAGCGTCACACATGCCTCATGGCGAAGGAGAAGAAGGTATGTACTCGAGACAATACTACTTATGATTCTTCTAGTGATGATGAGTCTAGTGATGAAGAAATAGATTACTCTAGTTTATTCAAGGGATTGGATAGAACTAAAATAGATAAGATTAATGAATTGATTGATGCCTTGAATGAGAAGGATAGACTCTTAGAGAAACAAGAGGACCTTTTATATGAAGAGCATGATAAATTTGTTAGTGCACAAAATTCACTTGCTTTAGAAGTTAAACGAAATGAAATGCTTTCTAGTGAATTGTCTACATGTCATGACTCTATCTCAAGCTTAAAGAGAATTAACAATGATTTAAATGCTAAATTAGAAGTAGCAAATAAATCTAACTCTTGTGTAGAACATGTTATGATTTGCACTAGGTGTAAAGATTTTGATATTGATGCTTGTAGTGAACACCTAGTTTCAATTTCCAAATTAAATGATGAATTGGCTAGTCTTAATGCCCAACTTAAGACTAGCAAAAGTGAATTTGACATACTAAAATTTACAAGGGATGCCTACACGATTGGTAGACACCCCTCAATTAAGGATGGTCTTGGCTTCAAGAGGGAAGCCAAGAACTTAACAAGCCATAAGGCTCCCATCTCCGCCAAGGAGAAAGGGAAGGCCCCTATGGCTAGTAGTGTGCAAAAGAACCATGCTTTTACGTACCATGATAGGAGACAATCTAGAAATGCTTATAGGAGTTGTAATGCTTACGATGCTTTTGATTCTCATGCCATGTTTGCTTCTAGTTCTTCCTATATGCATGATAGAAATATGTCTAGGAGAAATGTTATTCATCATGTGCCTAGAAAGAATATTGTTCATGCTCCTAGGAAATTAATGAATGAACCTTCTACAATTTATTATGCTTGCAATGCTTCCTTTGCCATTTGTAGAAAGGATAAGAAGGTAATTGCTAGGAAGTTAGGGGCAAGATGCAAGAGAGATAAAACTTGCATTTGGGTCCCTAAGACAATTGTGACTAACCTTGTAGGACCCAACAAGAGTTGGGTACCTAAGACCCAAGCCTAAATTTGCCTTGCAGGTTTATGCATCCGGGGGTTCAAGCTAGATTATCGACAGCGGATGCACAAACCATATGACGGGGGAGAAGAAGATGTTCACCTCCTACGTCAAAAATAAGGATTCCCAAGATTCAATAATATTCGGTGATGGGAACCAAGGCAAGGTAAAAGGGTTAGGTAAAATTGCTATTTCATCCGAGCACTCTATATCTAATGTGTTTTTAGTCGAGTCTCTTGGATATAATTTGTTGTCTGTTAGTCAATTATGCAAAATGGGATATAATTGTCTATTCACAAATGTAGATGTGTCTGTCTTTAGAAGATGTGATGGTTCACTAGCTTTTAAGGGTGTACTAGACGACAAACTTTATTTGGTTGATTTTGCAAAAGAAGAGGCCGGTCTAGATGCATGCTTAATTGCTAAGACTTGCATGGGCTGGCTGTGGCATCGCCGCTTAGCACATGTGGGGATGAAGAACCTCCACAAGCTTCTAAAGGGAGAACACGTGATAGGTCTAACTAACGTGCATTTCGAAAAAGATAGACCTTGTGCAGCTTGTCAAGCAGGGAAACAGGTGGGAAGCTCTCATCACAACAAAAATGTGATGACCACATCAAGACCCTTGGAGATGCTTCATATGGACCTCTTCGGACCCGTCACCTATCTAAGCATAGGAGGAAGTAAGTATGGTCTTGTTTTAGTTGATGATTTTTCCCGCTTCACTTGGGTATTCTTTTTGCAGGATAAATCTGAAACCCAAGGGACCCTCAAGCGCTTCCTCAGGAGAGCTCAAAATGAGTTTGAGCTCAAGGTGAAGATAAGGAGCGACAACGGGTCCGAGTTCAAGAACCTTCAAGTGGAGGAGTTCCTTGAGGAGGAAGGAATCAAGCACGAGTTCTCCGCTCCCTACACACCACAACAAAATGGTGTGGTAGAGAGGAAGAACAGGACGCTCATCGATATGGCGAGGACTATGCTTGGAGAGTTCAAGACCCTCGAGCGTTTTTGGTCGGAAGCCGTGAACACGGCTTGCCACGCCATCAACAGGGTCTATCTTCACCGCCTCCTCAAGAAGACTTCATATGAGCTGCTAACTGGTAACAAACCCAATGTGTCTTATTTTCGTGTATTTGGGAGCAAGTGTTATATTCTTGTGAAGAAAGGTAGAACCTCTAAATTTGCTCCCAAAGCTGTAGAAGGGTTTTTATTAGGTTATGACTCAAATACAAAGGCGTATAGGGTCTTCAACAAATCATCGGGTTTGGTTGAAGTCTTTAGCGACGTTGTATTTGATGAGACTAATGGCTCTCCAAGAGAGCAAGTTGTTGATCTTGATGATGTAGATGAAGAAGACGTTCCAACGGCCGCAATGCGCACCATGGCGATTGGCGATGTGCGACCACAGGAACAATTGGAGCAAGATCAACCATCTTCCTCAACAATGGTGCATCCCCCAACCCAAGATGACGAATAGGTACCTCAAGTGGAGGCGCATGATCAAGGGGGAGCACAGGATGTTCAAAGTGAAGAGGAAGAAGCACCTCAGGCACCTCCAACCCAAGTTCGAGCAATGATTCAAAGGAATCATCCCGTCGACCAAATTTTGGGTGATATTAGCAAGGGAGTAACTACTCGTTCAAGATTAGTTAATTTTTGTGAGCATTACTCCTTTGTCTCTTCTATTGAGCCTTTCAGGGTAGAAGAGGCCTTGCTAGATCTGGACTGGGTGTTGGCCATGCAGGAGGAACTCAACAACTTCAAGCGTAATGAAGTTTGGACACTAGTGCCTCGTCCCAAGCAAAATGTTGTGGGAACCAAGTGGGTGTTCCGCAACAAACAGGACGAGCACGGGGTGGTGACAAGGAACAAGGCTCAACTTGTGGCAAAAGGATATGCCCAAGTCGCAGGTTTGGACTTTGAGGAGACTTTCGCTCCTGTGGCTAGGCTAGAATCAATTCGTATTTTGTTAGCATATGCCGCTCACCATTCTTTCAGGTTGTACCAAATGGATGTGAAGAGCGCTTTTCTCAACGGGCCGATCAAGGAGGAGGTGTACGTGGAGCAACCCCCTGGCTTCGAGGATGAACGGTACCCCGACCACGTGTGTAAGCTCTCTAAGGCGCTCTATGGACTTAAGCAAGCCCCAAGAGCATGGTATGAATGCCTTAGAGACTTTTTAATTGCTAATGCTTTCAAGGTTGGGAAAGCCGATCCAACTCTTTTCACTAAGACTTGCGATGGTGATCTTTTTGTGTGCCAAATTTATGTCGATGACATAGTATTTGGTTCTACTAACCAAAAGTCTTGTGAAGAGTTTAGCAGGGTGATGACGCAGAAATTCGAGATGGCGATGATGGGCGAGTTGAACTACTTCCTTGGGTTCCAAGTAAAGCAACTCAAGGATGGCACCTTCATCTCTCAAACGAAGTACACGCAAGACTTGCTAAAGCGGTTTGGGATGAAGGACGCCAAGCCCGCAAAGACGCCGATGGGAACTGACGGACACACCGACCTCAACAAAGGAGGTAAGTCCGTTGATCAAAAAGCATACCGGTCCATGATAGGCTCTTTGCTTTATTTATGTGCTAGTAGACCGGATATTATGCTTAGCGTATGCATGTGTGCTAGATTTCAATCCGATCCTAAGGAGTGTCACTTAGTGGCTGTGAAGCGAATTCTTAGATATTTAGTCGCTACGCCTTGTTTCGGGATCTGGTATCCAAAGGGGTCTACCTTTGACTTAATTGGATATTCAGACTCCGACTATGCTGGATGTAAGGTCGATAGGAAGAGTACATCGGGGATGTGCCAATTCTTAGGAAGGTCCCTGGTGTCGTGGAACTCTAAGAAACAAACTTCCGTTGCCCTATCCACCGCTGAGGCCGAGTATGTTGCCGCAGGACAGTGTTGTGCACAACTACTTTGGATGAGGCAAACCCTCCGGGACTTTGGCTACAATCTGAGCAAAGTCTCACTCCTATGTGATAATGAGAGTGCTATCCGAATAGCGGAAAATCCTGTTGAGCACAGCCGCACAAAGCACATTGACATCCGACATCACTTTTTGAGAGACCACCAGCAAAAGGGAGATATCGAAGTGTTTTATGTTAGCACTGAAAACTAGCTAGCCGATATCTTCACTAAGCCTTTAGATGAGAAGACCTTTTGCAGGCTGCGTAGTGAGCTAAATGTCTTAGATTCGCGGAACTTGGATTGATTCATAGCATACATGTGTTTATGCCTTTGATCATGTTCCTTATGCATTTTGTTGCTTATGTATGGTGCTCAAGTTGTGTCGAGGACCATAATTAGGGGTACCCTCAAGACGCCTAATTCTCAGCTGGTAACCCCCATCAGCATAAAGCTGCAGAGGCTTGATGGGTTTGATTAAGTCAGGGATCAGTCCATACGAGTGACTTGACCACGCCACGCCCGAGCCTAGCCTCGGGCGGGGGCAGCCGACCCTAAGATGACTCCGTCTCGCCTGAGGCCTCCTCTTTCACGGCAGACGCATCTCCGGCTCGCCCTAGGCCCCGCCTTCGATAAGAAGAAACCCTGACTAAATCACCGCGCCAACCGACCGAGTCACCGGGGCGTTTAACGCAAAAGGTAAGACCAACGGGCGACCAGACTTCGCCAGAGGCACCATAGGAGGCTCCGCCCGACCCAGGGCTCGGACTCGGGCTAAGGCCCCGGAAGATGGCGAACTCCGCTCCGCCCGACCCCAGGGCTCGGACTCGAGCTAAGGCCCCGGAAGACGGCGAACTCCGCTCCGCCCGACCCCAGGGCTCGGACTCGGGCTAAGGCCCCGGAAGACGGCGAACTCCGCTCCGCCCGACCCCAGGGCTCGGACTCGGGCTAAGGCCCCGGAAGACGGCGAACTCCGCTCCGCCCAAGGGCTCGGACTCGGGCTAAGGCCCCGGAAGACGACGAACTCCGCCTCGCCCGACCTAGGGCTCGGACTCCGCCTCGGCCACTGCCTAACGATCTCCGCCTCGCCCGAACCCGGGGCTCGGACTCTGCCTCTGTCTTGCAGGACGGACTCGACCTCGTCTTCGGAGGAGCCTCCACGACGCCCGACCTAGGACACGAGACCGCCACGTCAACAGGGAGCGTCATCATCACCCTGCCCTGAGCCGACTTGGGTCGCAGAGAACAAGACCGGCGTCCCATCTGGCCAGCCACGCCAGATAGGCAAATTATGGCGCCCCGCTAGACCATGACGACGGCGACTCCCAGCTCCCTTACGAAAGCAGGAGGACGTCAGCAAGGGCCCAGCCACTCCGACAGCTGTCTCCCCGTCCGGCTCCGTTACTCCTCCAACAGCCACGACGCCACACCAAACAGGGTGCCAAGATCTCTCCGGCTGCCACCTAGGCATGTACATAGGGCGCTAGCTCTCCCTCGCTAGACACGTAGCACCTTGCTACACCCCCATTCTGTACACCTGGACCCTCTCCTTACGACTATAAAAGGAAGGACCAGGGCCTTCTTAGAGAAGGTTGGCCTCGCGGGGACGAAGGGCAGGGGCAGGCGCTCTCTCGAGGCCGCTCACTCCCCTCACCTCGCGCGGACGCTTGTAACCCCCTACTGCAAGCGCACCCGACCTGGGCGCGGGACGAACACGAAGGCCGCGGGAATTCTCCGACTCCCTCACGACCCGGCTCCGGCCACCGACCTCTCTCTCTCTCTGTTCCCCCCTTCGCGCTCGCTCCACGCGCTCGACCCATCTGGGCTGGGGCACGCGGCACTCTCACTCGTCGGCTCGAGGACCCCCCGGTCTCGGAACGCCGACAGTTGGCGCGCCAGGTAGGGGCCTGCTGCGTGTTGACATTCGATTTCCCGTCAAGCTCCAGATGGGCAGTCTCCAACGACCTCTTCAACCCGGGACGGTGCTCCGTTTCGGGAACCTCGAGTTCATGTCGCTTGACGGCGACTACGACATGATACTCCTTCCACCGCCGTGCGACGGCGAGCTTGGCGGCGGACAGCCCGCCCGCCAGCGGCGGAATCGACGACGTCTTTCCCGCGTGGGGGAAGGACAACTTTCGAGCTCGCCCCATCCTCTCCCTCGCCATCGGAGGAGGAGGAGGCGGGGCAACCGGGGCCGAGCGGGAGATCGCGCTCCGACGGCTGTCGAGCAAATCGACATCCCCGGCGCCTCGACGGAGGACACGCCAAGCGTCGCCCTCGCGTTCAAGGCAAACGCGAGCGCCATCCCCCCGCAACACGTCGACTCCGAGCAAGTGGACGACGCCAGCACGCTCACGGAGGGCCTGCAGGACGTCGCCCTCGTACCCAAGACGACGACGCGGTCAGCCCCCGACGTGACTTCATCGCTCCTCGTCGACAAAAAGGTACCGACTGCTACCCATCTTTCGTCATTTCGACTCGGCCTCAGCCCGCCTGGCGATCTCGCTTTGGCGGGCGCTCACATTGAGGCGAGTGCAACCTCTCTGGGGTTTCGTGTGCGGTCGCCTTGGGACCGATTGACGGGTGTCTCGACCTACGAACCCTCTGGGTCCGAGGAAGATGACGACCCCAGCATCTGCTGGGATTTCTCCGGATCTGGCAACCCTAGTGCCATGCGGGACTTCATGACCGCATGTGACTACTGCCTCTCCGACTGTTCCGACGGCAGCCGCAGCCTTGGCGACAAGGACTGCGGCCCGAGTCGCGAATGTTTCCACATCGAGCTAGGGGATCCCTCCGGAGGCGGCTGTCTCGGCCTGCCGGAGGATGGTGATCCCCCTAGGCCAGCGCCTCGCGCCGACATCCCGCGGGAGCTAGCTGTGGTCCCCGTCCCGGCGGGGGGTCACGACCCACAGCTCGAGCAAGTCCGCGGGGCGCAGGCCGGGCTCGATGAGGGAGCAGGAGCGCTCGAGGCAATCCGCCAGAACATCGGGCAGGTATGGGCGAGCCAGCCCCCGGCCGGAGGAATACGTCACCTGCCCTAAGGTCTCCAGCACCGCATCGCCAACGATGCCAGGGACAGACCGCCTCCCGCATCCGGCGGAACCGGTCAGGACCTGGCCGCTGCAGCGATGCTCCTCCGCGCGATGCCGGAGTCATCAACCACCGAGGGTCGGCGAATCCAGGGAGAACTTAAGCATCTCCTGGAAGGCGCTGCGGCCCGGCGGGCCGAGAGCTCTGCCTCCCGAAGGCAGGGATACCCCTCGGAGCCTCGTGCCGCGACTTCCCGACTCACGTGGGAAGCCTCGGTCTTCACCGGGCGCACGCGCAACACCGCGCCTGCGGCCCCGGGCCACCTCGGCGACGAGCACCCTCATCGCGACCGTCGAGCACGCCTCGACGAAAGGGTGCGCCGAGGCTACCGCCCCAGGCGTGGGGGACGCTACGACAGCGGGGAGGATCGGAGTCCCTCGCCCGAACCACCCGGTCCACAGGTCTTTAGCCGAGCCATTCGGTGGGCGCCGTTTCCGCCCCGATTCCGACCCCCGACTACTATCACGAAGTACTCGGGGGAGACGAGACCGGAATTGTGGCTTGCGGACTACCGCCTGGCCTGTCAACTGGGTGGGACGGACGATGACAACCTCATCATCCGAAACCTCCCCCTGTTTCTCTCCGACACCGCTCGTGCCTGGTTGGAGCACCTGCCTCCGGGGCAGATTTCCAACTGGGAAGATTTGGTCCAGGCTTTCGCCGGGAACTTCCAGGGCACGTACGTGCGCCCCGGGAATTCCTGGGACCTCCGAAGCTGTCGGCAACTGCCGGGAGAGTCTCTCCGAGACTACATCCGGCGGTTCTCGAAGCAGCGCACCGAGCTGCCCAACATCACCGACTCTGATGTCATCGGCGCGTTCCTCGCCGGCACCACTTGCCGCGACCTGGTGAGCAAGTTGGGTCGCAAGACCCCCACCAGGGCGAGCGAGCTGATGGACATCGCCACCAAGTTCGCCTCCGGCCAGGAGGCGGTAGAGGCCATCTTCCGAAAGGACAAGCAGCCCCAGGGCCGCCCGTCGGAAGATGCTCCCGAGGCGTCTGCTCCGCGCGGCGCCAAGAAGAAAGGCAGGAGGAAGTCGCAAGCGAAACGCGACGTTCCCGATGCAGACCTTGTCGCCGCCGCCGAGCGCAAGAACCCTCGGAAGCCCCCCGGAAGTGCTAACCTCTTCGACAAGGCACTCAAGGAGACGTGCCCCTACCATCAGGGGCCCGTCAAGCACACCCTCGAAGAGTGTGTCATGCTTCGGCGCCACTTCCACAGGGCCGGGCTGCCCGCAGAGGCTGGCAGGGCTCACGACAACGAAAAAAGGGAGGATCGCCAAGCAGGAGAGTTCCCGGAGGTCCGCGATTGCTTCATGATCTACGGAGGGCATGCGGCAAACGCCTCGGCTCGGCATCGTAAGCAAGAGCGTCGGGAGGTCTGCTCGGTCAAGGTGGCGGCACCAGTCTACCTAGACTGGTCCGACAAGCCCATCACCTTCGACCGGGATGACCACCCCGACCACGTGCCGAGCCCGGGGAAGTACCCGCTCGTCGTCGACCCCGTCATCGGCGACGTCAGGCTCACCAAGGTCCTGATGGATGGAGGCAGCTGCCTCAACATCATCTACGCCGAGACCCTCAGGCTCCTGCGCGTCGACTTGTCGTCCGTCCGAGCAGGCGCTGCGCCCTTCCACGGGATCATTCCCGGGAAGCGCGTCCAGCCCCTCGGACAGCTCGACCTCCCTGTCTGCTTCAGAACACCCTCCAACTTCCGAAGGGAGACTTTGACGTTCGAAGTGGTCGGGTTCCGAGGAACCTACCACGCAGTGTTGGGAAGGCCATGCTACGCGAAGTTCATGGCCATCCCCAACTACACCTACCTGAAGCTCAAGATGCCGGGCCCTAACAGGGTCATCACCGTCGGCCCCACGTACAAACACGCATTCGAATGCGATGTAGAGTGCGTGGAGTACGCCGAGGCCCTCGCCGAGTCCGAGGCCCTCATAGCCGACCTGGAAAGCCTCTCCCGAGAGGTGCCGGATGTGAAGCGGCATGCCGGAAACTTCGAGCCAGCGGAGACGGTTAAGGCCGTCCCTCTCGACCCCAGTGGTGATACCTCCAAGCAGATCCGGATCGGTTCGGGGCTCGACCCCAAATAGGAAGCAGTGCTCGTCGACTTTCTCCGCGCAAACGCCGACGTTTTTGCGTGGAGTCCCTCGGACATGCCTGGCATACCGAGGGATGTCGCCGAGCACTCGCTGGATATTCGGGCCGGAGCCCGGCCGGTCAGACAGCCTCTGCGCCGATTCGACGAGGAAAGGCGCAGGGTGATAGGCGAGGAGGTCCACAAGCTGATGGCAGCAGGGTTCATTAAAGAGGTATTCCATCCCGAATGGCTTGCCAACCCTGTACTTGTGAGGAAAAAAGGGGGGAAGTGGCGGATGTGTGTAGACTACACTGGTCTCAACAAAGCATGTCCGAAGGTCCCCTACCCTCTACCTCGCATCGACCAAATTGTGGACTCCACTGCAGGGTGCGAAACCCTGTCTTTCCTCGATGCCTACTCAGGGTATCATCAAATCAAGATGAAAGAGTCCGACCAGCTCGCGACTTCTTTCATCACGCCCTTCGGCATGTACTGTTATGTCACAATGCCGTTCGGGTTGAGGAACGCGGGTGCAACGTACCAGCGGTGCATGAACCATGTGTTCGGCGAACACATTGGTCGCACGGTCGAGGCCTACGTCGATGACATCGTAGTCAAGACGAGGAAAGCCTCCGACCTTCTCTCCGACCTCGGACTGACATTCCGGTGTCTCAAGGCGAAGGGCGTCAAGCTCAATCCCGAGAAGTGCGTCTTCGGGGTGCCCCGAGGCATGCTCTTGGGGTTCATCGTCTCCGAGCGTGGCATCGAAGCCAACCCGGAGAAGATCGCAGCAATCACAAACATGGGGCCTATCAAGGACTTAAAAGGCGTACAGAGGGTCATGGGATGCCTCGCGGCCTTGAGCCGCTTCATCTCGCGCCTTGGCGAAAGAGGCCTGCCCCTGTACCGCCTCTTAAGGAAGGCCGAGTGTTTCACTTGGACTCCCGAGGCCGAGGAAGCCCTCGGGAACCTGAAGGCGCTCCTCACCCAGGCGCCCATCTTGGTACCCCCAGCTGATGGAGAAACCCTCCTAGTCTACGTCGCCGCAACCACTCAGGTGGTCAGCGCCGCGATCGTAGTCGAAAGGCAGGAAGGGGGGCATGCTTTGCCCATTCAGAGGCCAGTCTACTTCGTCAGCGAAGTGCTGTCCGAAACCAAGATCCGCTACCCACAAGTCCAGAAGCTGCTGTATGCAGTGATCCTGACGAGGCGAAAGCTGCGACATTACTTCGAGTCCCATCCGGTGACTGTGGTGTCATCCTTCCCCCTGGGGGAGATCATCCAATGCCGAGAAGCCTCCGGACGGATCGCGAAGTGGGCGGTGGAAATCATGGGCGAGGCAATCTCGTTTGCCCCTCAGAAGGCCATCAAGTCCCAGGTACTGGCGGATTTCGTAGCCGAATGGGTCGATACCCAGTTACCAACGGCTCCGATCCAACCAGAGCTCTGGACCATGTTTTTCGATGGGTCGCTGATGAAGACGGGAGCTGGCGCGGGCCTGCTTTTCGTCTCGCCCCTCGGAAAACACCTGCGCTACGTGCTTCGCCTCCATTTCCCGGCGTCCAACAATGTGGCTGAGTACGAGGCTCTGATCAACGGATTGCGAATCGCCATCGAGCTAGGGGTCCGACGCCTCGATGCACGCGGCGACTCGCAGCTCGTCATCGACCAGGTCATGAAGAACTCCCTCTGCCGCGACCCGAAGATGGAGGCCTACTGTGAGGAGGTTCGACGCCTGGAAGACAAGTTCTACGGGCTCGAGCTTAACCACATCGCCCGGCGCTACAACGAGACTGCGGACGAGCTGGCGAAGATAGCCTCGGGGCGAACGACGGTTCCCCCGGACGTCTTCTCCTGGGATCTGCACCAACCCTCCGTCAAGATAGGCGACGTGCCCGAGCCCGAAGCACCCTCGGCCTCGTCCGAGGTGACCTCGGCCCAGCCCGAGCCATCCTCGGCTCACCCCGAGGAACCCTCGGAGCCCAAGGGCGAAGCACTGCGCATCGAGGAGGAGCAGAACGGGGTCGTGCCAGATCAAGATTGGCAAACCCCGTACCTGCAATATCTCCGCCAAGGAGAACTGCCCCTCGACCGCGCCGAGGCTCGGCGGGTAGCGCGACGTGCCAAATCGTTCGTCTTGCTGGGCGATGAGAAGGAACTCTACCACCGAAGCACCTCGGGCATCCTCCAGCGATGCATCTCCATCGCCGAGGGCCAGGAACTCCTGCAGGAAATACACTCGGGGGCTTGCGGTCGTCATGCAGCACCCCGAACCCTCGTCGGGAATGCTTTCCGCCAAGGCTTCTACTGGCCAACGGCGGTGGCTGACGCCACTAGAGTTGTCCGCGCCTGCGAAGGGTGCCAATTCTATGCGAAGCAGACCCACCTGCCCGCTCAGGCTCTGCAGACGATACCCATCACCTGGCCATTCGCTGTGTGGGGTCTGGACCTCGTCGGCCCTCTGCAGAAGGCGCCCGGGGGCTACACGCACCTGCTGGTCGCCATCGACAAATTCTCCAAGTGGATCGAGGTCCGACCCCTGAACAGCATCAGGTCCGAGCAGGCGGTGGCGTTCTTCACCAATATCATCCATCGCTTCGGGGTCCCGAACTCCATCATCACCGACAATGGCACCCAGTTCACCGGCAAAAAATTCTTGGGTTTTTGCGAGGATCACAACATCAGGGTGGACTGGGCCGCCGTAGCTCACCCCATGACGAATGGGCAAGTGGAACGTGCCAACGGCATGATTCTACAGGGGCTTAAGCCTCGGATTTACAACAGTCTCAACAAGTTCGGCAAGCGATGGATGAAGGAACTCCCCTCGGTGGTCTGGAGCCTGAGGACGACGCCAAGCCGAGCCACAGGTTTCACGCCGTTCTTCCTGGTCTACGGGGCCGAGGCCATCCTGCCCACGGACCTGGAATACGGCTCCCCGAGGACGAGGGCCTACAACGAAGAAAGCAACCAAGCTAGCCGAGAAGACTCGCTGGACCAGCTGGACGAGGCTCGGGACAGGGCCTTACTACACTCGGCGCGGTATCAGCAGTCCCTGCGACGCTACCACGCCCGAGGGGTCCGACCCCGAGATCTCCAGGTGGGCGATCTGGTGCTTCGGCTGCGGCAAGACGCCCGAGGGAAGCACAAGCTCACGCCCCCCTGGGAGGGGCCGTTCATCATCGCCAAAGTACTGAAGCCCAGAACGTACAAGCTGGCCAACAGTCAAGGCGAGGTCTACGGCAACGCTTGGAACATCCAACAGCTACGTCGCTTCTACCCTTAAGATGTTTCCAAGTTGTTTATATACCTCGCACCCACGCAAAGTTTAGTCAACAAGGAAGGGTCAGCCTCGCCTCGGCAGAGCCCGACCCTCCCTCGGGGGCTAAAAGGGGGGAAACCCCCTCTGCGTCAAAATTTTCCTCGAACAAAAAATCCCTTTTACCAGAACATCTTTCGTGCTTTTTGACTACTTCGAAAAGCGGGTCCTGGAAACGACGGGGTACACGTAAGCAGTCAAGGATGACTGAGCCGAGGGACTCCTACGCCTCCGGGATACGGATACCTCACTCGTCACCTTCTGCGATAAGTAACTCGCGCTCGGATAAGGCGAATCCGCGGATCGAACGAGTCTTTACGTACGGGAGCTCTTCTGTCGAAGTGATTCTTCGAGCCTTCTCGA
Organism: Zea luxurians; assembly: GCA_029449295.1. Taxonomy (NCBI): domain Eukaryota; kingdom Viridiplantae; phylum Streptophyta; class Magnoliopsida; order Poales; family Poaceae; genus Zea; species Zea luxurians. The sequence continues at coordinate 53,813,792 of JAOPSE010000017.1, forward strand.
CCGAGTCGGTGACAGGGCTTCATGGGCGGGTAAAAGTACGCGTAAGCGGCAAGGCCGACCGAGCCGAGGGACTCCCACGCCTCCGGGATACGGATACCTCACTCATCACCTTCCGCGAGAAGCAACTCTTGCTCGCACTAACATCCCTGCTACCGACAAAAAGTCCAGATACTCGAAACGAGAGGAAAAGAGACGCAGCTTTATAACGCAACAAGGGTATGTGTTCTGGCCTCAACGGCCGCGCAAGGCCCACGCTACAAGACGATTTGACCCTGCAGGCTCGGATCTTGACGCTGGAAGAGGGCAACGACACCCTCGGCATCGACAGCACCTTCGGCAAGGCCCGACCTAGCCTCGGACGGCGACGCGGTCCGAGGGCCTCCACTCCGAAGGGCGACGTCATCACCACGCTCGAGCAATCTCTGCCAGGGACTTCTCCAAGAACCCGGCCCGAGCGGACGGCTCGGCCGGCCACCTCCGGGGCCTCGGCCGACCACCTTCCGAGGTCGCCAGCTCGGTCCGAAGCCTCGGCTGAGCAGCTCCGACGCCGATCCTGCCAACAAACAACCCGGCTAGGCTCCGGCCAACCAGGTTTCATTTCCGAGCCAACAACGCCTCTACTCATGCTAATATCGCTACCCCTGGCCTCGGCTCGTCGAAGAGCGGCTGAGGGGTCTCTTTAACTAAGCTAGAGGAGCCTCGGACAACAGGTCCGACCGAGCCGAGGGATTCCTACGCCTTCGGGATACGGATACCTCACTCGTCACCTTGACACGGGGCGACTCATGCTTGGTGAAGCGGTTCAGGCAAACAACAGACGAGTCTTAGTGCTCGGGAATGAGGAAAAAACACGGCTCTGTGCCGTAAGTTACATACATGTTCAGGCCCCGAAAGCCGAAATGAACAAAAAACCCGGCACTCGAAGTGCCATTACAAACGGAACTCCGGTTCCGCCCCCGCGGGTACGGGCAACCTCCCCGCCAGGGAAGCCCGTGGAGCGACGAGCTCTGAGCGAATCACCAGCAAACGCAGGACGCCCCCAAGCACCCCGGCAGATCCTCGCAGCCGTCCTCGCCACGAATGCGAGGAGGAAGGCGGAATGTTGCATCCTAGCTGGGCAGCAACAGTTCTCCTTCCCCGGCATGACTGGAGGACGTCTCCGCCGTGGGGCCAAAAGGCGATTGCCGCCACCAGAAGCTGGAAGATGAGGTGGCCCGCCGACCCGCGTAGAAGGTGCAGCCCCGGCTCGCCTCGCTCCCCGCCCCGGCGAAGATGACGAACACCCTCAACACTGAGGGCGGGGCCGGGACCGCAGCCCGGTTTGCCCCTCCCCATTCGGGAGCTGGAGGCCACCATCTTGGGTGATCACCAGCGGAGGGGAAAAGCTGGGCTGTGTGATGAAAATCCTTGAAGCCGAACGATGGCTGAAAGGTACCAACTCCCGCGGAGTTGCGTTCCTCTAGTGATGGAGCGAAAAGACGGCGGTTTCCCCCCATCCGGGGGGCTCGGAAGATGGAAAGACACAATGCATTGGGGAGGAAGGAGACGCGGTTACCTCACGAAGGGGGTCGCCCTCCTTTTAAAGGCAACTCCCCCTGCTTGCGCCCTCAACCGTCACGGGCTGAGTCTTCTCCAACACGCCTCCAAAGCCCTTCCCTGCGGCGCGGGGGCTGGGACCCGCCTGTCATGCAGACCGGCTCTAAGCAGAAGAAGCCGAACCGCCGCGCACGGCGCACGCAACCACCCAGTGGTTACAAGTAACCCTCCACTTTTGCCCGGACCAGCGGGCGAAAGGGGCAGGCGGCCATGCAGGCGGCATGCAACCGCGCCAAGTGGACGCGCCTCTCCGACTCCTGACAGGCCAGCGCGACGGCTCAAGCCCACGCGTCGTGCAACTGGCGCGCCGGGCGCTGCATGCGAACCGCTATGCCACTCGCTCCACCGCCGCACCTCCTCAATTGCGGAACCGATACCGCGATTCGAGGCGACCCAGCCCGCGACCCGGCAGCGCCAGCCTGGCACAGCGGTCAAAAGCGGTCAAAAATGGGCCGGCAGTAATGACGGTGGCAGGCGCGCGAGAGCAGCGGTCACGCCATCTGCCAAGCTCATGTCCCATCCGGAGGCAGCAAGAGAACCCCCTCTCGCGGTGTGAAGACGACGCGCCCGTGACCCGTACCTCGAACGGCCCGCGCGCGCAACGGCAGCTTCGCCGACCGCTTACCCGGGCGCATTAACTTCGCGGCGAAACAGGTGACGTTTCTGGCAGGGGCAGCTAGCGACGCTTCGCCTCCGCCAAAACGACCACGCCGAAAAAGGTACGCCCCGACGTTCAATTTCGAATCCTTTTTCCCTTTTCCTTCTTTCTCTATCTCTTGCAACAGGGACCGAGAAGGGGGATAACCCCAAAGGGATCCTTCCCCGTGAAGCAACTAGGCTCCGAGCCTCCCTACTGATCAGGGGTTCGAAGGCTGGCCCCCCGAGGGGTTCAAACAGCCGCCTCAGATCGCGTGGGCCCGACACCCACTACTGGTCAGAGGTTCGAAGGTCGGCCCCCGAAAGGACTCGCGACCGCCTCAGGCTATTCGGGCTCCGTGCCCCCTACTGATCAGGGGTTCGAAGGCTGGCCTGTCGAAGGGTTCACAGCCGCCTCAGACGCCGAGCGAGGGATGACCAGGGGTACGTTCGATACATAACCAAGGCTCGGGCTGCGCTCCCGAGGTACCCTAGGACATTTCCGAGACCAGCGGGAACGACTCTGTAACGGAATCCCATCGGAGGGAGGCAACGAGCCCTCGGACCCCGTCGCTAGGGGACCGGGTCCGGCAGATCACCCGCAGGTACTTTTGGGCGTGCCTCCGGGCCCCTAGCCGACCCCCAACGAACGGGGCACGGACGTCCACTCGGATTACCCGATTGCAGCTCACCGGAGACACCATGTTCGGTGCCCATCGAGGGTAACATGGCGCACTCCCCCCCTCCTCCTTGCGGAAAGGCGACGTAGGGGCGTATATAAAAAGTCGAGTCTGTCCCTGATCGTCCTCTCGCTCCGTGCGAAGGCTCGGGGGCTGCTCTCGCAAAACCCGGCTCCGGCCGAACCGTTGACAGCGTCAACATACCAGCCCGAGAACTTGGGCCCCGACAGTTGTCGGCGTTCCGAGACCGGGGGGTCCTCGAGCCGACGAGTGAGAGTGCCGCGTGCCCCAGCCCAGATGGGTCGAGCGCGTGGAGCGAGCGCGAAGGGGGGAACAGAGAGAGAGAGAGGTCGGTGGCCGGAGCCGGGTCGTGAGGGAGTCGGAGAATTCCCGCGGCCTTCGTGTTCGTCCCGCGCCCAGGTCGGGTGCGCTTGCAGTAGGGGGTTATAAGCGTCCGCGCGAGGTGAGGGGAGTGAGCGGCCCCGAGAGAGCGCCTGCCCCTGCCCTTCGTCCCCGCGAGGCCAACCTTCTCTAAGAAGGCCCTGGTCCTTCCTTTTATAGTCGTAAGGAGAGGGTCCAGGTGTACAGAATGGGGGTGTAGCAAGGTGCTACGTGTCTAGCGAGGGAGAGCTAGCGCCCTATGTACATGCCTAGGTGGCAGCCGGAGAGATCTTGGCACCCTGTTTGGTGTGGCGTCGTGGCTGTTGGAGGAGTAACGGAGCCGGACGGGGAGACAGCTGTCGGAGTGGCTGGGCCCTTGCTGACGTCCTCCTGCTTTCGTAAGGGAGCTGGGAGTCGCCGTCGTCATGGTCTAGCGGGGCGCCATAATTTGCCTATCTGGCGTGGCTGGCTAGATGGGACGCCGGTCTTGTTCTCTGCGACCCAAGTCGGCTCAGGGCACGGTGATGATGACGCTCCCTGTTGACGTGGCGGTCTCGTGTCCTAGGTCGGGCGTCGTGGAGGCTCCTCCGAAGACGAGGTCGAGTCCGTCCTGCAAGACAGAGGCAGAGTCCGAGCCCCGGGTTCGGGCGAGGCGGAGATCGTTAGGCAGAGGCCGAGGCGGAGTCCGAGCCCTGGGTCGGGCGAGGCGGAGTTCGTCGTCTTCCGGGGCCTTAGCCCGAGTCCGAGCCCTTGGGCGGAGCGGAGTTCGCCGTCTTCCGGGGCCTTAGCCCGAGTCCGAGCCCTGGGGTCGGGCGGAGCGGAGTTCGCCGTCTTCCGGGGCCTTAGCCCGAGTCCGAGCCCTGGGGTCGGGCGGAGCGGAGTTCGCCATCTTCCGGGGCCTTAGCCCGAGTCCGAGCCCTGGGGTCGGGCGGAGCGGAGTTCGCCATCTTCCGGGGCCTTAGCCCGAGTCCGAGCCCTGGGTCGGGCGGAGTCTCCTATGGTGCCTCTGGCGAAGTCTGGTCGCCCGTTGGTCTTACCTTTTGCGTTAAACGCCCCGGTGACTCGGTCGGTTGGCGCGGTGATTTAGTCAGGGTTTCTTCTTATCGAAGGCGGGGCCTAGGGCGAGCCGGAGATGCGTCTGCCGTGAAAGAGGAGGCCTCAGGCGAGACGGAGTCATCTTAGGGTCGGCTGCCCCCGCCCGAGGCTAGGCTCGGGCGTGGCGTGGTCAAGTCACTCGTATGGACTGATCCCTGACTTAATCAAACCCATCAGGCCTCTGCAGCTTTATGCTGATGGGGGTTACCAGCTGAGAATTAGGCGTCTTGAGGGTACCCCTAATTATGGTCCCCGACAGTAGCCCCCGAGCCTCGAAGGGAGTGTTAACACTCGCTTGGAGGCTTGCGTCGCACTTTTTTGCAAGGGGACCAGCCTTTCTCGGTGGTACTTTTGTTCCGGTGGGTGCGCGCGAGCGCACCCGCCGGGTGTAGCCCCCGAGGCCTCGGAGGAGTGGTTTCACTCCTTCGAGGTCTTAATGCCTTGCGCAATGCTTCGGCGGGACTAGCGGTTCCCTCATGCGAGCAGGGCGTAACCCAGGTGCACTGTCGGGGCCCAAGTTCTCGGGCTGGTATGTTGACGCTGTCAACGGTTCGGCCGGAGCCGGGTTTGCGAGAGCAGCCCCCGAGCCTTCGCACGGAGCGAGAGGACGATCAGGGACAGACTCGACTTTTTATATACGCCCCTACGTCGCCTTTCCGCAAGGAGGAGGGGGGGAGTGCGCCATGTTACCCTCGATGGGCACCGAACATGGTGTCTCCGGTGAGCTGCAATCGGGTAATCCGAGTGGACGTCCGTGCCCCGTTCGTTGGGGGTCGGCTAGGGGCCCGGAGGCACGCCCAAAAGTACCTGCGGGTGATCTGCCGGACCCGGTCCCCTAGTGACGGGGTCCGAGGGCTCGTTGCCTCCCTCCGATGGGATTCCGTTACAGAGTCGTTCCCGCTGGTCTCGGAAATGTCCTAGGGTACCTCGGGAGCGTAGCCCGAGCCTTGGTTATGTATCGAACGTACCCCTGGTCATCCCTCGCTCGGCGTCTGAGGCGGCTGTGAACCCTTCGACAGGCCAGCCTTCGAACCCCTGATCAGTAGGGGGCACGGAGCCCGAATAGCCTGAGGCGGTCGCGAGTCCTTTTGGGGGCCGACCTTCGAACCTCTGACCAGTAGTGGGTGTCGGGCCCACGCGATCTGAGGCGGCTGTTTGAACCCCTCGGGGGGCCAGCCTTCGAACCCCTGATCAGTAGGGAGGCTCGGAGCCTAGTTCCTTCACGGGGAAGGATCCCTTTGGGGTTATCCCCCTTCTCGGTCCCTGTTGCAAGAGATAGAGAAAGAAGGAAAAGGGAAAAAGGATTCGAAATTGAACGTCGGGGCGTACCTTTTTCGGCGTGGTCGTTTTGGCGGAGGCGAAGCGTCGCTAGCTGCCCCTGCCAGAAACGTCACCTGTTTCGCCGCGAAGTTAATGCGCCCGGGTAAGCGGTCGGCGAAGCTGCCGTTGCGCGCGCGGGCCGTTCGAGGTACGGGTCACGGGCGCATCGTCTTCACACCGCGAGAGGGGGTTCTCTTGCTGCCTCCGGATGGGACATGAGCTTGGCAGATGGCGTGACCGCTGCTCTCGCGCGCCTGCCACCGTCATTACTGCCGGCCCATTTTTGACCGCTTTTGACCGCTGCGCCAGGCTGGCGCTGCCGGGTCGCGGGCTGGGTCGCCTCGAATCGCGGTATCGGTTCCGCAATTGAGGAGGTGCGGCGGTGGAGCGAGTGGCATAGCGGTTCGCATGCAGCGCCCGGCGCGCCAGTTGCACGACGCGTGGGCTTGAGCCGTCGCGCTGGCCTGTCAGGAGTCGGAGAGGTGCGTCCACTTGGCGCGGTTGCATGCCGCCTGCATGGCCGCCTGCCCCTTTCGCCCGCTGGTCCGGGCAAAAGTGGAGGGTTACTTGTAACCACTGGGTGGTTGCGTGCGCCGTGCGCGGCGGTTCGGCTTCTTCTGCTTAGAGCCGGTCTGCATGACAGGCGGGTCCCAGCCCCCGCGCCGCAGGGAAGGGCTTTGGAGGCGTGTTGGAGAAGACTCAGCCCGTGACGGTTGAGGGCGCAAGCAGGGGGAGTTGCCTTTAAAAGGAGGGCGACCCCCTTCGTGAGGTAACCGCGTCTCCTTCCTCCCCAATGCATTGTGTCTTTCCATCTTCCGAGCCCCCCGGATGGGGGGAAACCGCCGTCTTTTCGCTCCATCACTGGAGGAACGCAACTCCGCGGGAGTTGGTACCTTTCAGCCATCGTTCGGCTTCAAGGATTTTCATCACACAGCCCAGCTTTTCCCCTCCGCTGGTGATCACCCAAGATGGTGGCCTCCAGCTCCCGAATGGGGAGGGGCAAACCGGGCTGCGGTCCCGGCCCCGCCCTCAGTGTTGAGGGTGTTCGTCATCTTCGCCGGGGCGGGGAGCGAGGCGAGCCGGGGCTGCACCTTCTACGCGGGTCGGCGGGCCACCTCATCTTCCAGCTTCTGGTGGCGGCAATCGCCTTTTGGCCCCACGGCGGAGACGTCCTCCAGTCATGCCGGGGAAGGAGAACTGTTGCTGCCCAGCTAGGATGCAACATTCCGCCTTCCTCCTCGCATTCGTGGCGAGGACGGCTGCGAGGATCTGCCGGGGTGCTTGGGGGCGTCCCGCGTTTGCTGGTGATTCGCTCAGAGCTCGTCGCTCCACGGGCTTCCCTGGCGGGGAGGTTGCCCGTACCCGCGGGGGCGGAACCGGAGTTCCGTTTGTAATGGCACTTCGAGTGCCGGGTTTTTTGTTCATTTCGGCTTTCGGGGCCTGAACATGTATGTAACTTACGGCACAGAGCCGTGTTTTTTCCTCATTCCCGAGCACTAAGACTCGTCTGTTGTTTGCCTGAACCGCTTCACCAAGCATGAGTCGCCCCGTGTCAAGGCGACGAGTGAGGTATCCGTATCCCGGAGGCGTAGGAATCCCTCGGCTCGGTCGGACCTGTTGTCCGAGGCTCCTCTAGCTTGGTTAAAGAGACCCCTCGGCCGCTCTTCGACGAGCCGAGGCCAGGGGTAGCGATATTAGCATGAGTAGAGGCGTTGTTGGCTCGGAAATGAAACCTGGTTGGCCGGAGCCTAGCCGGGTTGTTTGTTGGCAGGATCGGCGTCGGAGCTGATCAGCCGAGGCTTCGGACCGAGCTGGCGACCTCGGAAGGTGGTCGGCCGAGGCCCCGGAGGTGGCCGGCCGAGCCGTCCGCTCGGGCCGGGTTCTTGGAGAAGTCCCTGGCAGAGATTGCTCGAGCGTGGTGATGACGTCGCCCTTCGGAGTGGAGGCCCTCGGACCGCGTCGCCGTCCGAGGCTAGGTCGGGCCTTGCCGAAGGTGCTGTCGATGCCGAGGGTGTCGTTGCCCTCTTCCAGCGTCAAGATCCGAGCCTGCAGGGTCAAATCGTCTTGTAGCGTGGGCCTTGCGCGGCCGTTGAGGCCAGAACACATACCCTTGTTGCGTTATAAAGCTGCGTCTCTTTTCCTCTCGTTTCGAGTATCTGGACTTTTTGTCGGTAGCAGGGATGTTAGTGCGAGCAAGAGTTGCTTCTCGCGGAAGGTGATGAGTGAGGTATCCGTATCCCGGAGGCGTGGGAGTCCCTCGGCTCGGTCGGCCTTGCCGCTTACGCGTACTTTTACCCGCCCATGAAGCCCTGTCACCGACTCGGTCGAGAAGGCTCGAAGAATCACTTCGACAGAAGAGCTCCCGTACGTAAAGACTCGTTCGATCCGCGGATTCGCCTTATCCGAGCGCGAGTTACTTATCGCAGAAGGTGACGAGTGAGGTATCCGTATCCCGGAGGCGTAGGAGTCCCTCGGCTCAGTCATCCTTGACTGCTTACGTGTACCCCGTCGTTTCCAGGACCCGCTTTTCGAAGTAGTCAAAAAGCACGAAAGATGTTTTGGTAAAAGGGATTTTTTGTTCGAGGAAAATTTTGACGCAGAGGGGGTTTCCCCCCTTTTAGCCCCCGAGGGAGGGTCGGGCTCTGCCGAGGCGAGGCTAACCCTTCCTTGTTGACTAAACTTTGCGTGGGTGCGAGGTATATAAACAACTTGGAAACATCTTAAGGGTAGAAGCGACGTAGCTGTTGGATGTTCCAAGCGTTGCCGTAGACCTCGCCTTGACTGTTGGCCAGCTTGTACGTTCCGGGCTTCAGTACTTTGGCGATGATGAACGGCCCCTCCCAGGGGGGCGTGAGCTTGTGCTTCCCTCGGGCGTCTTGCCGCAGCCGAAGCACCAGATCGCCCACCTGGAGATCTCGGGGTCGGACCCCTCGGGCGTGGTAGCGTCGCAGGGACTGCTGATACCGCGCCGAGTGTAGTAAGGCCCTGTCCCGAGCCTCGTCCAGCTGGTCCAGCGAGTCTTCTCGGCTAGCTTGGTTGCTTTCTTCGTTGTAGGCCCTCGTCCTCGGGGAGCCGTATTCCAGGTCCGTGGGCAGGATGGCCTCGGCCCCGTAGACCAGGAAGAACGGCGTGAAACCTGTGGCTCGGCTTGGCATCGTCCTCAGGCTCCAGACCACCGAGGGGAGTTCCTTCATCCATCGCTTGCCGAACTTGTTGAGACTGTTGTAAATCCGAGGCTTAAGCCCCTGTAGAATCATGCCGTTGGCACGTTCCACTTGCCCATTCGTCATGGGGTGAGCTACGGCGGCCCAGTCCACCCTGATGTTGTGATCCTCGCAAAAACCCAAGAATTTTTGCCGGTGAACTGGGTGCCATTGTCGGTGATGATGGAGTTCGGGACCCCGAAGCGATGGATGATATTGGTGAAGAACGCCACCGCCTGCTCGGACCTGATGCTGTTCAGGGGTCGGACCTCGACCCACTTGGAGAATTTGTCGATGGCGACCAGCAGGTGCGTGTAGCCCCCGGGCGCCTTCTGCAGAGGGCCGACGAGGTCCAGACCCCACACAGCGAAGGGCCAGGTGATGGGTATCGTCTGCAGAGCCTGAGCGGGCAGGTGGGTCTGCTTCGCATAGAATTGGCACCCTTCGCAGGCGCGGACAACTCTAGTGGCGTCAGCCACCGCCGTTGGCCAGTAGAAGCCTTGGCGGAAAGCATTCCCGACGAGGGTTCGGGGTGCTGCATGATGACCGCAAGCCCCCGAGTGTATTTCCTGCAGGAGTTCCTGGCCCTCGGCGATGGAGATGCATCGCTGGAGGATGCCCGAGGTGCTTCGGTGGTAGAGTTCCTTCTCATCGCCCAGCAAGACGAACGATTTGGCACGTCGCGCTGCCCGCCGAGCCTCGGCGCGGTCGAGGGGCAGTTCTCCTTGGCAGAGATATTGCAGGTACGGGGTTTGCCAATCTTGATCTGGCACGACCCCGTTCTGCTCCTCCTCGATGCGCAGTGCTTCGCCCTCGGGCTCCGAGGGTTCCTCGGGGTGAGCCGAGGATGGCTCGGGCTGGGCCGAGGTCACCTCGGACGAGGCCGAGGGTGCTTCGGGCTCGGGCACGTCGCCTATCTTGACGGAGGGTTGGTGCAGATCCCGGGAGAAGACGTCCGGGGGAACCATCGTTCGCCCCGAGGCTATCTTCGCCAACTCGTCCGCAGTCTCGTTGTAGCGCCGGGCGATGTGGTTAAGCTCGAGCCCGTAGAACTTGTCTTCCAGGCGTCGAACTTCCTCACAGTAGGCCTCCATCTTCGGGTCGCGGCAGAGGGAGTTCTTCATGACCTGGTCGATGACGAGCTGCGAGTCGCCGCGTGCATCGAGGCGTCGGACCCCTAGCTCGATGGCGATTCGCAATCCGTTGATCAGAGCCTCGTACTCAGCCACATTGTTGGACGCCGGGAAATGGAGGCGAAGCACGTAGCGCAGGTGTTTTCCGAGGGGTGAGACGAAAAGCAGGCCCGCGCCAGCTCCCGTCTTCATCAGCGACCCGTCGAAAAACATGGTCCAGAGCTCTGGTTGGATCGGAGCCGTTGGTAACTGGGTATCGACCCATTCGGCTACGAAATCCGCCAGTACCTGGGACTTGATGGCCTTCCGAGGGGCAAACGAGATTGCCTCGCCCATGATTTCCACCGCCCACTTCGCGATCCGTCCGGAGGCTTCTTGGCATTGGATGATCTCCCCCAGGGGGAAGGATGACACCACAGTCACCGGATGGGACTCGAAGTAATGTCGCAGCTTTCGCCTCGTCAGGATCACTGCATACAGCAGCTTCTGGACTTGTGGGTAGCGGATCTTGGTTTCGGACAGCACTTCGCTGACGAAGTAGACTGGCCTCTGAATGGGCAAAGCATGCCCCCCTTCCTGCCTTTCGACTACGATCGCGGCGCTGACCACCTGAGTGGTTGCGGCGACGTAGACTAGGAGGGTTTCTCCATCAGCTGGGGGTACCAAGATGGGCGCCTGGGTGAGGAGCGCCTTCAGGTTCCCGAGGGCTTCCTCGGCCTCGGGAGTCCAAGTGAAGCACTCGGCCTTCCTTAAGAGGCGGTACAGGGGCAGGCCTCTTTCGCCGAGGCGCGAGATGAAGCGGCTCAAGGCCGCGAGGCATCCCATGACCCTCTGTACGCCTTTTAAGTCCTTGATAGGCCCCATGTTTGTGATTGCTGCGATCTTCTCCGGGTTGGCTTCGATGCCCCGCTCGGAGACGATGAACCCCAAGAGCATGCCTCGAGGCACCCCGAAGACGCACTTCTCGGGATTGAGCTTGACGCCCTTCGCCTTGAGACACCGGAATGTCAGTCCGAGGTCGGAGAGAAGGTCGGAGGCTTTCCTCGTCTTGACTACGATGTCATCGACGTAGGCCTCGACCGTGCGACCAATGTGTTCGCCGAACACATGGTTCATGCACCGCTGGTACGTTGCACCCGCGTTCCTCAACTCGAACGGCATTGTGACATAACAGTACATGCCGAAGGGCGTGATGAAAGAAGTCGCGAGCTGGTCGGACTCTTTCATCTTGATTTGATGATACCCTGAGTAGGCATCGAGGAAAGACAGGGTTTCGCACCCTGCAGTGGAGTCCACAATTTGGTCGATGCGAGGTAGAGGGTAGGGGACCTTCGGACATGCTTTGTTGAGACCAGTGTAGTCTACACACATCCGCCACTTCCCCCCTTTTTTCCTCACAAGTACAGGGTTGGCAAGCCATTCGGGATGGAATACCTCTTTAATGAACCCTGCTGCCATCAGCTTGTGGACCTCCTCGCCTATCACCCTGCGCCTTTCCTCGTCGAATCGGCGCAGAGGCTGTCTGACCGGCCGGGCTCCGGCCCGAATATCCAGCGAGTGCTCGGCGACATCCCTCGGTATGCCAGGCATGTCCGAGGGACTCCACGCAAAAACGTCGGCGTTTGCGCGGAGAAAGTCGACGAGCACTGCTTCCTATTTGGGGTCGAGCCCCGAACCGATCCGGATCTGCTTGGAGGTGTCACCACTGGGGTCGAGAGGGACGGCCTTAACCGTCTCCGCTGGCTCGAAGTTGCCGGCATGCCGCTTCACATCCGGCACCTCTCGGGAGAGGCTTTCCAGGTTGGCTATGAGGGCCTCGGACTCGGCGAGGGCCTCGGCGTACTCCACGCACTCCACATCGCATTCGAATGCGTGTTTGTACGTGGGGCCGACGGTGATGACCCCGTTGGGGCCCGGCATCTTGAGCTTCAGGTAGGTGTAGTTGGGGATGGCCATGAACTTCGCGTAGCATGGCCTTCCCAACACTGCGTGGTAGGTTCCTCGGAACCCGACCACCTCGAACGTCAAAGTCTCCCTTCGGAAGTTGGAGGGCGTTCCGAAGCAGACAGGGAGGTCGAGCTGTCCGAGCGGCTGGACGCGCTTCCCGGGAATGATCCCGTGGAAGGGCGCAGCGCCTGCTCGGACGGACGACAAGTCGACGCGCAGGAGCCTGAGGGTCTCGGCGTAGATGATGTTGAGGCAGCTGCCTCCATCCATCAGGACCTTGGTGAGCCTGACGTCGCCGATGACGGGGTCGACGACGAGCGGGTACTTCCCCGGGCTCGGCACGTGGTCGGGGTGGTCATCCCGGTCGAAGGTGATGGGCTTGTCGGACCAGTCTAGGTAGACTGGTGCCGCCACCTTGACCGAGCAGACCTCCCGACGCTCTTGCTTACGATGCCGAGCCGAGGCGTTTGCCGCATGCCCTCCGTAGATCATGAAGCAATCGCGGACCTCCGGGAGCTCTCCTGCTTGGCGATCCTCCCTTTTGTCGTTGTCGTGAGCCCTGCCAGCCTCTGCGGGCAGCCCGGCCCTGTGGAAGTGGCGCCGAAGCATGACACACTCTTCGAGGGTGTGCTTGACGGGCCCCTGATGGTAGGGGCACGTCTCCTTGAGTGCCTTGTCGAAGAGGTTAGCACTTCCGGGGGGTTTCCGAGGGTTCTTGCGCTCGGCGGCGGCGACAAGGTCTGCATCGGGAACGTCGCGTTTCGCTTGCGACTTCCTCCTGCCTTTCTTCTTGGCGCCGCGCGGAGCAGACGCCTCGGGAGCATCTTCCGACGGGCGGCCCTGGGGCTGCTTGTCCTTTCGGAAGATGGCCTCCACCGCCTCCTGGCCGGAGGCGAACTTGGTGGCGATGTCCATCAGCTCGCTCGCCCTGGTGGGGGTCTTGCGACCCAACTTGCTCACCAGGTCGCGGCAGGTGGTGCCGGCGAGGAACGCGCCGATGACATCAGAGTCGGTGATGTTGGGCAGCTCGGTGCGCTGCTTCGAGAACCGCCGGATGTAGTCTCGGAGAGACTCTCCCGGCAGTTGCCGACAGCTTCGGAGGTCCCAGGAATTCCCGGGGCGCACGTACGTGCCCTGGAAGTTCCCGGCGAAAGCCTGGACCAAATCTTCCCAGTTGGAAATCTGCCCCGGAGGCAGGTGCTCCAACCAGGCACGAGCGGTGTCGGAGAGAAACAGGGGGAGGTTTCGGATGATGAGGTTGTCATCGTCCGTCCCACCCAGTTGACAGGCCAGGCGGTAGTCCGCAAGCCACAATTCCGGTCTCGTCTCCCCCGAGTACTTCGTGATAGTAGTCGGGGGTCGGAATCGGGGCGGAAACGGCGCCCGCCGAATGGCTCGGCTAAAGACCTGTGGACCGGGTGGTTCGGGCGAGGGACTCCGATCCTCCTCGCTGTCGTAGCGTCCCCCACGCCTGGGGTGGTAGCCTCGGCGCACCCTTTCGTCGAGGCGTGCTCGACAGTCGCGATGAGGGTGCTCGTCGCCGAGGTGGCCCGGGGCCGCAGGCGCGGTGTTGTGCGTGCGCCCGGTGAAGACCGAGGCTTCCCGCGTGAGTCGGGAAGTCGCGGCACGAGGTTCCGAGGGGTATCCCTGCCTTCGGGAGGCAGAGCTCTCGGCCCGCCGGGCCGCAGCGCCTTCCAGGAGATGCTTAAGTTCTCCCTGGATTCGCCGACCCTCGGTGGTTGATGACTCCGGCATCGCGCGGAGGAGCATCGCTGCAGCGGCCAGGTCCTGACCGGTTCCGCCGGATGCGGGAGGCGGTCTGTCCCTGGCATCGTTGGCGATGCGGTGCTGGAGACCTTGGGGCAGGTGACGTATTCCTCCGGCCGGGGGCTGGCTCGCCCATACCTGCCCGATGTTCTGGCGGATTGCCTCGAGCGCTCCTGCTCCCTCATCGAGCCCGGCCTGCGCCCCGCGGACTTGCTCGAGCTGTGGGTCGTGACCCCCCGCCGGGACGGGGACCACAGCTAGCTCCCGCGGGATGTCGGCGCGAGGCGCTGGCCTAGGGGGATCACCATCCTCCGGCAGGCCGAGACAGCCGCCTCCGGAGGGATCCCCTAGCTCGATGTGGAAACATTCGCGACTCGGGCCGCAGTCCTTGTCGCCAAGGCTGCGGCTGCCGTCGGAACAGTCGGAGAGGCAGTAGTCACATGCGGTCATGAAGTCCCGCATGGCACTAGGGTTGCCAGATCCGGAGAAATCCCAGCAGATGCTGGGGTCGTCATCTTCCTCGGACCCAGAGGGTCCGTAGGTCGAGACACCCGTCAATCGGTCCCAAGGCGACCGCACACGAAACCCCAGAGAGGTTGCACTCGCCTCAATGTGAGCGCCCGCCAAAGCGAGATCGCCAGGCGGGCTGAGGCCGAGTCGAAATGACGAAAGATGGGTAGCAGTCGGTACCTTTTTGTCGACGAGGAGCGATGAAGTCACGTCGGGGGCTGACCGCGTCGTCGTCTTGGGTACGAGGGCGACGTCCTGCAGGCCCTCCGTGAGCGTGCTGGCGTCGTCCACTTGCTCGGGGTCGACGTGTTGCGGGGGGATGGCGCTCGCGTTTGCCTTGAACGCGAGGGCGACGCTTGGCGTGTCCTCCGTCGAGGCGCCGGGGATGTCGATTTGCTCGACAGCCGTCGGAGCGCGATCTCCCGCTCGGCCCCGGTTGCCCCGCCTCCTCCTCCTCCGATGGCGAGGGAGAGGATGGGGCGAGCTCGAAAGTTGTCCTTCCCCCACGCGGGAAAGACGTCGTCGATTCCGCCGCTGGCGGGCGGGCTGTCCGCCGCCAAGCTCGCCGTCGCACGGCGGTGGAAGGAGTATCATGTCGTAGTCGCCGTCAAGCGACATGAACTCGAGGTTCCCGAAACGGAGCACCGTCCCGGGTTGAAGAGGTCGTTGGAGACTGCCCATCTGGAGCTTGACGGGAAATCGAATGTCAACACGCAGCAGGCCCCTACCTGGCGCGCCAACTGTCGGCGTTCCGAGACCGGGGGGTCCTCGAGCCGACGAGTGAGAGTGCCGCGTGCCCCAGCCCAGATGGGTCGAGCGCGTGGAGCAAGCGCGAAGGGGGGAACAGAGAGAGAGAGAGGTCGGTGGCCGGAGCCGGGTCGTGAGGGAGTCGGAGAATTCCCGCGGCCTTCGTGTTCGTCCCGCGCCCAGGTCGGGTGCGCTTGCAGTAGGGGGTTACAAGCGTCCGCGCGAGGTGAGGGGAGTGAGCGGCCTCGAGAGAGCGCCTGCCCCTGCCCTTCGTCCCCGCGAGGCCAACCTTCTCTAAGAAGGCCCTGGTCCTTCCTTTTATAGTCGTAAGGAGAGGGTCCAGGTGTACAGAATGGGGGTGTAGCAAGGTGCTACGTGTCTAGCGAGGGAGAGCTAGCGCCCTATGTACATGCCTAGGTGGCAGCCGGAGAGATCTTGGCACCCTGTTTGGTGTGGCGTCGTGGCTGTTGGAGGAGTAACGGAGCCGGACGGGGAGACAGCTGTCGGAGTGGCTGGGCCCTTGCTGACGTCCTCCTGCTTTCGTAAGGGAGCTGGGAGTCGCCGTCGTCATGGTCTAGCGGGGCGCCATAATTTGCCTATCTGGCGTGGCTGGCCAGATGGGACGCCGGTCTTGTTCTCTGCGACCCAAGTCGGCTCAGGGCAGGGTGATGATGACGCTCCCTGTTGACGTGGCGGTCTCGTGTCCTAGGTCGGGCGTCGTGGAGGCTCCTCCGAAGACGAGGTCGAGTCCGTCCTGCAAGACAGAGGCAGAGTCCGAGCCCCGGGTTCGGGCGAGGCGGAGATCGTTAGGCAGAGGCCGAGGCGGAGTCCGAGCCCTGGGTCGGGCGAGGCGGAGTTCGTCGTCTTCCGGGGCCTTAGCCCGAGTCCGAGCCCTTGGGCGGAGCGGAGTTCGCCGTCTTCCGGGGCCTTAGCCCGAGTCCGAGCCCTGGGGTCGGGCGGAGCGGAGTTCGCCGTCTTCCGGGGCCTTAGCCCGAGTCCGAGCCCTGGGGTCGGGCGGAGCGGAGTTCGCCATCTTCCGGGGCCTTAGCCCGAGTCCGAGCCCTGGGTCGGGCGGAGTCTCCTATGGTGCCTCTAGCGAAGTCTGGTCGCCCGTTGGTCTTACCTTTTGCGTTAAACGCCCCGGTGACTCGGTCGGTTGGCGCGGTGATTTAGTCAGGGTTTCTTCTTATCGAAGGCGGGGCCTAGGGCGAGCCGGAGATGCGTCTGCCGTGAAAGAGGAGGCCTCAGGCGAGACGGAGTCATCTTAGGGTCGGCTGCCCCCGCCCGAGGCTAGGCTCGGGCGTGGCGTGGTCAAGTCACTCGTATGGATTGATCCCTGACTTAATCAAACCCATCAGGCCTCTGCAGCTTTATGCTGATGGGGGTTACCAGCTGAGAATTAGGCGTCTTGAGGGTACCCCTAATTATGGTCCCCGACAACAGTGCACCTGGGTTACGCCCTGCTCGCATGAGGGAACCGCTAGTCCAGCCGAAGCATTGCGCAAGGCATTAAGACCTCGAAGGAGTGAAACCACTCCTCCGAGGCCTCGGGGGCTACACCCGGCGGGTGCGCTCGCGCGCACCCACCGGAACAAAAGTACCACCGAGAAAGGCTGGTCCCCTTGCAAAAAAGTGCGACGCAAGCCTCCAAGCGAGTGTTAACACTCCCTTCGAGGCTCGGGGGCTACTGTCGGGGACCATAATTAGGGGTACCCTCAAGACGCCTAATTCTCAGCTGGTAACCCCCATCAGCATAAAGCTGCAGAGGCCTGATGGGTTTGATTAAGTCAGGGATCAGTCCATACGAGTGACTTGACCACGCCACGCCCGAGCCTAGCCTCGGGCGGGGGCAGCCGACCCTAAGATGACTCCGTCTCGCCTGAGGCCTCCTCTTTCACGGCAGACGCATCTCCGGCTCGCCCTAGGCCCCGCCTTCGATAAGAAGAAACCCTGACTAAATCACCGCGCCAACCGACCGAGTCACCGGGGCGTTTAACGCAAAAGGTAAGACCAACGGGCGACCAGACTTCGCCAGAGGCACCATAGGAGGCTCCGCCCGACCCAGGGCTCGGACTCGGGCTAAGGCCCCGGAAGATGGCGAACTCCGCTCCGCCCGACCCCAGGGCTCGGACTCGGGCTAAGGCCCCGGAAGACGGCGAACTCCGCTCCGCCCGACCCCAGGGCTCGGACTCGGGCTAAGGCCCCGGAAGACAGCGAACTCCGCTCCGCCCGACCCCAGGGCTCGGACTCGGGCTAAGGCCCCGGAAGACGGCGAACTCCGCTCCGCCCAAGGGCTCGGACTCGGGCTAAGGCCCCGGAAGACGACGAACTCCGCCTCGCCCGACCCAGGGCTCGGACTCCACCTCGGCCACTGCCTAACGATCTCCGCCTCGCCCGAACCCGGGGCTCGGACTCTGCCTCTGTCTTGCAGGACGGACTCGACCTCGTCTTCGGAGGAGCCTCCACGACGCCCGACCTAGGACACGAGACCGCCACGTCAACAGGGAGCGTCATCATCACCCTGCCCTGAGCCGACTTGGGTCGCAGAGAACAAGACCGGCGTCCCATCTGGCCAGCCACGCCAGATAGGCAAATTATGGCGCCCCGCTAGACCATGACGACGGCGACTCCCAGCTCCCTTACGAAAGCAGGAGGACGTCAGCAAGGGCCCAGCCACTCCGACAGCTGTCTCCCCGTCCGGCTCCGTTACTCCTCCAACAGCCACGACGCCACACCAAACAGGGTGCCAAGATCTCTCCGGCTGCCACCTAGGCATGTACATAGGGCGCTAGCTCTCCCTCGCTAGACACGTAGCACCTTGCTACACCCCCATTCTGTACACCTGGACCCTCTCCTTACGACTATAAAAGGAAGGACCAGGGCCTTCTTAGAGAAGGTTGGCCTCGCGGGGACGAAGGGCAGGGGCAGGCGCTCTCTCGAGGCCGCTCACTCCCCTCACCTCGCGCGGACGCTTGTAACCCCCTACTGCAAGCGCACCCGACCTGGGCGCGGGACGAACACGAAGGCCGCGGGAATTCTCCGACTCCCTCACGACCCGGCTCCGGCCACCGACCTCTCTCTCTCTCTGTTCCCCCCTTCGCGCTCGCTCCACGCGCTCGACCCATCTGGGCTGGGGCACGCGGCACTCTCACTCGTCGGCTCGAGGACCCCCCGGTCTCGGAACGCCGACAAGTTGTACAAGCACTCCCCGGACCTCGCAAGTCCTTTGCACGTGATGCACATATTTAGGGGGAGATGTGCTACAACTTGACCCTTTGAGACTAACCGTGTGCTTGAGTTTGCTTGAATTAGTCTCAAAGGAGGTTTGAAAGGGAAAAGGTGGACTTGGACCATGAAAGACTTCCACTGCACTCCGATGAGAGGGTAACTTATTCCAAGTTCATCTCATGTACTCTTATTGCCTTTGTATTCTTATTTAAAGATTTTGGTGAGGCAATGGGGTTTAAGGGCCAAGATTGATCCCGTTTTGGTGCTTGATGCCAAAGGGGGAGAAAATAAAGGCCAAAGCAATAAATGGATCAGCTACCACTTGAGAGTTTTTGAAAATAGTAGAATAGAGCTTTTGGTTTGTCAAAACTCTTTTATTGTCTCTCGTGTCAAAAGTTGGCTTCTTGTGGGGAGAAGTGTTGATTATGGGAAAAGGGGGAGTTTTTGAAATCCTTGATCAATTTCTTTTGGAATACCTCTCTTTATGTCTCTACAAGTGAATTTGACTTAGAGATAGGAAATTGAGTTTGATTTGCAAAAACAAACCAAGTGGTGGCAAAGTATGATCCATATATGTCAGATTTGAATCAAAACAACTTTGAGTTTTCATTTGCATTGATATTGCACTTGTTCTAGTTGCTTTGTGTTGGGTTGGCATAAATCACCAAAAAGGGGGAGATTGAAAGGGAAATGTGCCCTTGGGCCATTTCTAAGTATTTTGGTGATTGAGTGCCAACACAAGTACTTTTGGGTTAATCTATGCAAAGTGGTGGACAAAGTGCAAATCATGTCAAAAGGTATGTTTATAGATTTAGTACATTGTTTTATGAACTAATGTATTGTGTCTAAGTGCTGGAAACAGGAAGAATCAAGTTAGAGAAGAGATGGCTTTGTTCAGCCAAAGTCTGCGCAGCCTGGGTGCACCGGACTGTCCGGTGGTGCACCGGACTGTCCGGTGGTGCACCGGACAGTGTTCGGTGCGCCAGGCTGACTCTGTGAACTTGCTGCTCTCGGGACTTCGACGGCGGTGTACGGCTATAATTCACCGGACTGTCCGGTGGGGCACCGGACTGTCCGGTGAGCCGTTCATAGGCGAACTCGTCGCTCTCGGGAAACCATCATCGGCGTACGGCTATAATTCACCGGACTGTCCGGTGTGCACTGGACTGTCCGGTGAGCCAACGGTCGACCGGGCCAACGGTCGGCCGCGTGATCTGCGCGGGACACGTGGTCGAGCCAACGGCTAGAAGGAGGCACCGGACTGTCCGGTGTGCACCGGACAGTGTCCGGTGCGCCAACGGCTCTCAAACTCCAACGGTCGGCTTCGCCAAATAAGGAAGGATATCCGCACCGGACAGTGTCCGGTGGTGCACCGGACTGTCCGGTGCGCCAGGCGACAGAAGGCAAGATCAGCCTTCCTAGAATGCTCTCAACGGCTCCTAGCTGCCTTGGGGCTATAAAAGGGACCCCTAGGCGCATGGAGGAGTATACCAAGCATTCCTTGCGCACTCTTGATCACTCACACTCCATTCTTGCGCACTTGTTCGACATTCTAGTGATTTGAGCTCCGTTCTAGTGTGCTAGTCTTTTGAGCTTAAGTCTGGGTCTTGTGTGTGTATTTGCTGTGATCTTAGTGTCTTGTGTGAGTTGCTAATCCCTCCCTTACTCCGTGCTTCTTTGTGAACTTCAAGTGTAAGGGCGAGAGGCTCCAAGTTGTGGAGATTCCTCGCGAACGGGATTAAGAAAAGCAAAGCAAAACACCGTGGTATTCAAGTGGGTCTTTGGACCGCTTGAGAGGGGTTGATTGCAACCCTCGTCCGTTGGGACGCCACAACGTGGAGTAGGCAAGCGTTGGTCTTGGCCGAACCACGGGATAACCACTGTGCCATCTATGTGATTGATATCTTTGTGGTTATTGTGTTTTGTTGAGACTCCTCTCTAGCCACTTGGCGATTATTGTGCTAACACTTAACCAAGTTTTTGTGGCTTAAGTTTCAAGTTTTACAGGATCACCTATTCACCCCCCTCTAGGTGCTCTCACTCTTTAAGTTACTAAATGAGAACGGTAAATGGCAAGAAATTCTGAAAAATAAATACTTCAGATCCAAATCACTTACTCAAATAGTGAGAAAATCTGGAGACTCGCATTTCTGGTCCGGTCTCATGAAAATTAAAGAAAGTTTCTTGAACAGAGGGAGGTTCGATGTAGGTGACGGTCAAATGACCAAGTTCTGGGAGGATAGATGGATCCTCGATAGACCGCTTAAGGACTATTGTCCGAACCTTTTTAATATTATGCATAAAAAGAATGCTTTAGTTAAAGCTGTTATGAATAGAAATATACCTAACCTATCCTTTCGTAGAGCTATTATCGGAGTGAAGCAGGTTGAGTGGCATAATTTATTAAATTTGATGGCAACCATTTCTTTAGAAGAATCGAGAGACAAATTTATTAGAGGGGGGCTCACACAGATGGACTTTTCTCGGTTCCCTCAATGTACTTTATTTTAATGAATTCTCCCCCTGTAAATCGCAATATATTTTGGAGTCTAAATATTTCTCTTAAAATTAAGATTTTCTTGTGGTATTTAGGCAGGGGAGTTACTCTCACCAAAGACAATTTAGCTAAGCGAGGTTGGAAAGGTTGTTTAAAATGCAGTTTTTGTAATCAAAATTTAAACATCTGTTATTTGATTGTTACCTTGCTAGAAATATTTGGAGAATTATTTACTTTGCCTTAAATATAGAGAGACCGAACAATATTAATCATATAATTGGGTCCTGGATTGCTAACAAGGGAACAACACATAGAAAAAAACTTCTAATTGGAGTGGCAGCAATGTTTTGGTCTATTTAGTTTTATCGCAATGATGTTGTTTTTACTTTGAAACCAAAACCATCAATTATGCAGGTTCTATTCAGGGCAACATAGTGGCTCAGATTCTGGAGCTTGTTGCAGAAAGAACAACCTCAACACGAGGTCCTTGCGGTATGTCGATCCTTAGAGATGGTAGCTACGAAGATCTTTGCAAGCCATGGATGGAGGTGTAACGCTAGATTAGAAGGAGCTTGATTTGTTGATGTTTTCATTCTGAGAATGTTTATGATGGATAGTTTTTTTTTTTCGATTTGTAAAGTCATATGTAAGAGATTGCAAAAGACTGGAACATTTTGTTTCCATAATAAAAAATGTCTTACTTTCTCTATTTATTAATTCTCCGATCCTTACATATATATACACGTAATATATGGTCCACCACTTCATAGGCTTTTGATCCTCTACGTCGAGTTTTTGCTTGCATGAGAGTCGACCTCTTCTCTTTTATCTCTTCTTCTCTATCTTAGCATTTGCTCAACTGTAAACTAATTATTATACGTACTTTAAGTCATATTGAAACCAATGCCATTTAAAAAAGTGACCATCTGAATGGAAATATCAAGCTAAATAAGGGCATGTTTGGTTTCAATTAGTCCTAGGACTAAACTTTAGTCCTAGGACTAAACTTTAGTCCATATATGTTTGGTTTTAGGGACTAAATAGATTCTAAAGTCATTAAATACACTGTCTAAAGACTCAAATACCCTTAGAATATACTCATAATATTAGTTATCTATAAAAAAGGTAAGGGCAACATGATAATTATGGGCTTTTAGTCTCTTTTAGCACCTATGTGAAGGACTAAAGACTAAATCATTTTAGTCCATATTTTAGTCCTAGTGTTTGGCAAAAAAGAGACTAAAAGGGACTAAAAACTATAGACTAATCTTTAGTCCCTCTAACCAAACACCACCTAAAGAAGTTATGGGAGTATATGCTGAGAAAACCTAGAGCCAATCGTCTTGACATTCAGAGAAGTTACCAAGCAAGCCTTAAATAATGCACCATGCATGTGTCTGCCCATGTACTCATCTTATCTGAATCCTACCAAACTCCAGTCAGTTTAATTTGACTGTTTATGAATGGAATTCCCATATGAATTCTCTAACACAACAGTACGACGTCCACTGGAGGATAATGCCAACCACGCTAGCCGACGGCTCGGCGACCGTCTGAGGCTGTCCATGCAAATGTGCACACATGTACGTCCCTTTTAGCGCTGGCATGCACCCACGACCACGACACAGCTCCCGTGAATCTGACATCCCGGGACTCCCGCCTCCGGCCGCGCGTGCCGTGTCAGCCTCCATCGAGCGGTGTACTCCATGCAAGCCTCGACCCGGGCCACGTACCCCCCTCCCCTCCGCTACGTGTCACCGCTCTCGTCACCTATATACGGCGGCCTTGGCCAGTCTTTCCACTTAACCACTCCGTCACTTTGTTTGCAAAGCTCCTCCTCGATCCATTGATCACTGCACCGGCCGGCGGCACCGCGCTCGCAGGGGCTAGCCAACGAGTCGGCAGCAATGGCGGACCGTGACCGCAGCGGCATCTACGGCGGCGCCCACGCCACCTACGGGCAGCAGCAGCAGCAGCAGGGAGGAGGCGGGCGCCCGATGGGTGAGCAGGTGAAGGGCATGCTCCACGACAAGGGGCCGACGGCGTCGCAGGCGCTGACGGTGGCGACGCTGTTCCCGCTGGGCGGGCTGCTGCTGGTGCTGTCGGGGCTGGCGCTGACGGCCACCGTGGTGGGGCTGGCCGTGGCCACGCCGGTGTTCCTGATCTTCAGCCCCGTGCTGGTCCCCGCCGCGCTGCTCATCGGGACGGCCGTCATGGGGTTCCTCACGTCGGGCGCGCTGGGGCTCGGGGGCCTGTCCTCGCTCACGTGCCTCGCCAACACGGCGCGGCAGGCGTTCCAGCGCACCCCGGACTACGTGGAGGAGGCGCGCCGCAGGATGGCGGAGGCCGCGGCGCAAGCGGGCCACAAGACCGCGCAGGCAGGCCAGGCCATCCAGGGCAGGGCGCAGGAGGCCGGCGCCGGCGGAGGTGCAGGTGCCGGCGCTGGCGGCGGCGGCAGGGCTTCCTCGTAAGCAAGTCATCCATGCATGGATGGATGCCCGGGTGCGTGTCTGTCAGTATCAGCATGGTCGTCTCGGAATGCTGTGTTCCTGTACGTGTGGGTGACCGTCCTTTGGTCGTCTTTCTCCCCCGAGTGCGTGTTACGTATGTCCTTGTGTTCGTCGTGACTCGTGTGTGTTCATCGCCGCTCCAGTTGAATTCCGGTGTCTGTTCATCGCCGCTCCATGTCGGAGATGTGAATATACTTTGCTAGGGGAATAAGTGATAAGTCTGTCTGGAAGGGTAAAGTTTGAGCTTTGCTTGTGTGGCTGGGCACTCTGGTCACTGGATGTGTTGTGCATGCATCAGCTGTATGCTCGTCGTCTGTTATGGAAAATATTGGTCAAATGTATTCTCTTGCTGAATAATTTGTGACATCTAATTGTTATGTATCGTCTCTTTGCTGAATAATCAGTTTCTGATTTATCTTGCCTTATTTTGAGAATGAAATGATGATGGTAGCTCAGTCTGCAGCTATTCGGGCGCACACCGCACACTGGGTGGCCGGCCCACTGTTTGGCCACCCAGTTACTTACGTTTAGTGTT
This sequence comes from Zea luxurians, assembly GCA_029449295.1. NCBI lineage: Eukaryota > Viridiplantae > Streptophyta > Magnoliopsida > Poales > Poaceae > Zea > Zea luxurians. Next base: position 53,837,577 of record JAOPSE010000017.1, read on the forward strand.
GTGGCCCGCTGTTTTGCCACCTAGTTACTTGAACGTTGTTTTATCGTAAATTTGAATATTATTAAGAGAAACATTCAAAAGAAAATCATCTCCAACGAACATTCCAGTTTGAAAAATGTTTTATATCTGTTAAGTAATGGAACTTTAACTGTATTAAGGAGTGCTTCGATTGTTATTTCTTTAACAATAGGTTGAATAATCAACTTCAACTAAACCACCATCAATTGTTTTTTATGGGAAAAACTTGAAAAGGGTAAACAAGATTCACTTCCAACTAAACAAAGATGAGTCAGGACTCAAGATCTTAACAGACAATTTGTATGGAATGATTAAGTACATTGTTAACGAACTGAAATTTTAAATGGCTGAATAACTGATAACTGATCTGAACATCTACTTATTCATAATAAGTAACCTGAGTTTTTTTGGACATCTACTTATTCATAATAGGTAACCTGAGTTTTTTTGGTTTTATGAATCAAGCACTACCGGAATCCGTAGCTTCTCGGCTCTTTGCCAAGTGCTTTTTTCGGATATTCGGCAAAAAAGTCTTTACCGAGTACCGTACTCAGCAAAGTTCTACTCTTGGTAACTATCGCGTTTGTCGAGAGCAAGACTCTCGGCACATATCTTTGCCGAGTGTCAAACACTCGGCGAAGGCGGCGCTCGGCAAAGGACCGTCAGCAACTGTCTATAGCTAACGTCCGTTAACTTTTGCCGAGCGTCGAGCTTTGGCACTCGGCAAAGATGCTTCTTTGCCGAGTGTCATTTCTGGACACTCGGCAAAATACATTTTTATTTTTTCTTTTTTGCAAACCAAACTTTTTGTGGTATGTTTCTACACTATGTAGACCTAGATACACCATTTTGGGACAATTATAAAAGTGTTTTCTATAACTACCGAATTTAGTTCGTTTATTTGAGTTTCTTCGGAAAATCATATTTGAACCGCAAGTCACTCGAAACTTGGAAAACCATGCATGTAAAAATGATATCCATGCTATTTAGCATAAGTTACGACCGATTTCAAGAACGGACCAGAAACTTCGAGCACCATGCTCACTCAACATGGTCGTGAACTTGCCGTCCAGCTGTTTAAAAATTGTATAAAACACAAACAAAGTCAGGAAATCATTAAACTTGTCCATATGTCATGATATCATATGTAGAGGTTGTGATAAAAATTTGAGAATATTTCAACAAAGTTGTGAGACACTATGTATAGAAACCTAAGAGAACTACACATTGAAACTCTATGATTTTATGTGTATTTCTCCTAGGTTTTTACACATAGTGTCTCACAACTTTCTCAACACATTCTCAATTTTTTATCACAGCCTCTACATATGATATTATGACATGTGGACAAGTTTAATGATTTTCTAACTTTGTTTGTGTTTTATACAATTTTAAATAGCTGGATGACAAGTTCACGACCATGTTGAGTGAGCATGGTGCTCGAAGTTTTCGGTCCGCTCCTGAAATCGGTCGTAACTTATGCTAAATAGCATGGATATCATTTTTGCATGCATGGTTTTCCAAGTTTCGAGTGACTTGCAATTCAAATGTGAATTTTCCGAAGAAATTCAAATAAACGAACTAAATCCAGTAGTTATAGAAAACACTTTTATAATTGTCCCAAAATTGTACATGTAGGTCTATATAGTGTAGGAACATACCACAAAAAGTTTGGTTGGCAAAAAATAAAAAATAAAAATATACTTTGCCGAGTGTCCTAGCAGGACACTCGGCACAGAAGGATTTGTCGAGTGTCTAAGTATGGACACTCGGCATAGTATAGTGAAATGCTCTTGGCCGAGTGTCGCGCAGAGGGCACTCGGCAAAGAAGACTTTGTCGAGTGCCGGATCGGGGGCACTCGGCAAAGTACATTTTAAAATTAAAAAAAATCTTTGCCGAGTGTCAGATCACGGGCACTCAGCAAAGACCGCGTACATAGCACCTGTTACCTTCTTCCTTTCTCACTCTCTCACTCGCTCACTCTGCGCCGTCGCTGCCTCCACGCCGCCGCTGCCCTCCACTCCGCCGCGCCCGACGCCGCCGAGCCCCTGCCCTCGCTTGCCGCGCCCCTCGGTCGCCGCGCGCCCTCAACGCCGCCACGCCTCGACCGCCGCTGCCCCCACACCGCTGGCGCCCTCGGCCGCCCGCCCTCCATACCGTAGCCCCCACCTCCACCGCCGCCACCTCCTCCATGCCGCCCGCCGCCCCCGCCTCCACCCTCCACGCCGGCAAAGTGCACGTGGCCGACCTCCACCCCCCCGCGCCCAGTCGTCTCGCCCGCGACCCGCCGTCACGCCCACGACCCGACCTTGAAGGTGATTGCTTGCTTCCTTTTTGTGATATTGTAATTAAAAAACTTATATGTTCTACATGTATGATTTATATGAAATGATTAGATTAGGTTTAATATTGAGTCAAATTTTAATACGTGTATGATTAGGTTAATATGTAGTCTTGTTGTGCTATCTCTCATGGATTGAATATATAGATGTGATTGTCAGCCATCGTGTCGTTGATATATGCGTGGATGTCAGCCATCGTGCTGCTACTTTTATTTGCAGGTTTTGGACACCTCCCCGTGTAGGGGAGGTGCTGCCGAAATTTTTTGATAGCCATCTGTTATTTTTTAGAGGATGGAGGACCGTGAGTGGATGTACACGGGCCGTGTAGGAAGAAATCATATCACCCCTGAATGGATTAGAAAGACCGATGATTTCGTGGAACGAGCGTATGGCGAAGCTACTAAAGGAGCAAGTCTAGTCCCATGCCCGTGCAACAAATGTGCCAACCGGAAAAGAAAATCAAAGAAGTCCATGGTAGAACATATTTGGAAGAATGGATTTACGCTGGACTATACTCGGTGGATCTTTTATGGTGAAGCGCATCGTACGAGAGAGGAGGTACTGAGACAACACATCGAGCATTATGATGCCGATGCGGGGTAGCGGATATGTTGAATGACTATCACGAGGCACAGTACGACGGAGGATGTACGGATGATGAGCCAGAGCCGACTGCAAAGGCGTTCTACGGCATGTTTGAGGCGGCACAGAAGCCCCTTCACGGCCAGACAAAGGTTTCTCAACTGGATGCCATTGGACGTGTAATGGCGTTCAAGTCGCACTACAGCATGAGTCGAGACGCATTCGATGGCTTGTTGACGGTTATTGGGAGCCTGCTTCCGAAGGATCACGTTCTGCCAAAAAGCATGTACGAGGCACAGAAACTCCTTCGTGCAGTCAAGATGACGTATGGGCAGATACATGCTTGTCCGAAGGGCTGCATGCTATTTAGGAAAGAATACACGGAGGCAAAGTACTATCCCAAGTGTAAATCACCTTGGTTCATGGAGGTAGACTCTATTGATGGACAGAAGAGATAGCTCGACATCCCCTTGACAATCCTACAACACCTTCTGTTCATACCGAGGATCCAGCGTCTATACATGACCGAGGAATCCGCGAAACAGATGACATGGCACAAAAATGGAATCCAGACAAGATGGTGCACGCATTCGATGGTGAAGCATGGAAACACTTTGATGCCATTCACCGTGAGAAAGTCGAAGAGGCTCGTAATGTACGTGTTGCACTAGCCACAGATGGGTTCAATCCCTATGGAATGAGCGCTGCCCCGTACACATGTTGGCCCATGTTTGTTATCCGAATCAATCTCCCCCCGGTGTGTGCTTTCAAAGGCAGAATATATTCGTGTCGTTGATAATTCCCGGACACCCGGTAAATAAAATGGGCGTGTACATGGAGCCTTTGATCGATGAATTGGTACAGGTCTAGGAGGAAGGGGTATGGACGTATGACCGAGCTACGAAGACAAACTTCAGAATGCATGTTTGGTACCAGTACTCCATGCATGACTTACCGGCGTATGGGCTATTCTGCGCCTGGTGTGTTCACGGTAAGTTCCCATGCCCAGTTTGCAAGGAAGCTCTTAGGTTCATTTGGTTGAAAAAGGGTGGCAAATATTTGTCCTTCGATAAACATCGACAATTTCTCCCTCCTGACCATCCATTCCGCCTAGACATCAAGAACTTTACGAAAGGTGTCGTAATGACAGACCGTCCACCTGCAACGATGACTGGTGCCAAAATTCATCAACAGATAGATGGATTCGTGGCCAATACAGAAGGTGGTTTTGTGGGATATGGTGAGCAGCATATGTGGACACATAAGTCGGGCTTGACTCGGCTCCCCTATTATGGACCTGCTCTTTCCACACAACATTGACGTGATGCACACTGAAAAGAATGTTGCCGAGGCACTTTGGGCAACAATTATGGACATTCCTGATAAGTCAAAGGATAACGTAAAGGCAAGAGTGGATCTGGCAGCGTTATGTGATAGACCAAACCAAGAGATGAAGCCGCCAATTGGTGGAAAGACATGGAGAAGGCCTAAGGCCGATTTCATCCTAAGCAGGGCCTAGAGGAAGAAAGTACTTTAGTGGATCAAGATGTTGATGTTCCCTGATGGGTATGCAGCTAACCTGAGTAGGGGGTGAACTTATCTACTCTGTGAGTCTTAGGGATGAAGAGTCATGACTTTCACATATGGATTGAACGAATTCTTCCTGTGATGGTTCGAGGCTATGTCCCTGAGCATGTCTGGCTAGCGCTTTCATAGTTGAGCTATTTCTTCTGTCAGCTTTGTGCAAAAGAGTTATCTCGGACCGTGGTTGCAGACTTGGAAAGATTGGCACCCGTGTTACTGTGTAAGCTTGAGAAGATATTTCCACCTGGCTTCTTCAATCCAATGCAACATTTAATTCTTCATCTCCCCTATGAGGCACGAATGGGGGGGCCCGTGCAGGGACGTTAGTGCTATCCAATCGAGAGATGTCTAAAGACTATTCAAAAGAAATGTAGAAATAAATGCAAAATCGAGGCTTCCATTGCAGAGGCATACATTCTAGAGGAGGTGTCAAACTTCACAACAACTTACTATAGTGACAAACTGCCGAGCGTGCATAATCCACCCCCTCGTTACAATGATGGCGACAATGAATCGAACCTCAACATATTTCGAGGTCAACTCGGAAGCGCAAGTGGCTCGACCACCAAGACCCTGACACATGAAGAGTGGCGGTATATCATGTTATATGTATTGACCAACCTTGAAGAGGTGATGCCATACATGGAACAATTTCTTCATGAATTCTGGCGTCGATCAGGGGACCCAACTCCACAGGAATATGATACTCTTCTTAAAAAGGTGCGAGAAATGGATTACCCGATTTCATTTCCTGGTTCAAACGTAAGGTATGTGCTTAGTTTGTTAAATAGATCCGTCTATGAACTCAATTTAGCGTCTTTTAACTTGCGAATACTTGCAGGGCCAAATAGATCTGTCTATGAGTGTCGAGTTGAGACAAGTAGCCAACGACTTCGCTTATAGGGTCAAGAAATATTCTAGGTATGACGTCAATGGATACTATTTTTGCACAACAAACTACGACCAAAGTCAGCCCAATCGGAAAACAACGTGTTCTGGAGTCTTTACGCCTAGCCTTGACGATGTCGATTATTTTGGACGAATCGAAGAAATATATGAACTCAATTTTTATGGTTCCAAACCTCTTACTCCAGTGATATTCAAATGTCATTGGTTTAACCCTCAAGTGACGAGACAGACACATTCTAATCTTGGGATAGTCGAAATTCGACAAGATTCCACCTTACCAGGAGACGATGTCTATATCGTGGCCCAACAGGACACACAAGTGTATTATCTCCCATATGCGTGCCAAACAAAAGAACATCTTAAGGTTGGGATGTTGTGTATAAGGTATCGCCGCATGGGAGATTACCTGTTCCTAACGATGAAGATTATAACTTAGACCCGGACACATATGATGGAGAGTTCTTCCAAGAAGATGGGCTAGAAGGGCGATTTGAGATAGACTTAACCGAAGCTATAGGAATGGACGTAGATATTGAAATGGTTGTTGATGAGGAGGATGATGAGGTGCAAAATAAGAATGACTTAGTAATCCTTGAAGGCAATGACATTAATGACGAACTTGCGCCTTCAGATGGTGTCGACTATGAAATGGTTGATAGTGATGATGAGAGTTATGATCCGGGTAACCCCGACACATATGAAGATTATTTTTAATCGATGTAATGCTATATGACTTTTTATTTCGCACCTGTTTTTAAAATACATCTTTTATATGTGCTTATTTGTTTACTCTTAATCACAGGTTGTTGGACAAAGATGGTGGGCGGTTGGCTGAGGAGGAGGAGGGGGAGGAGGAGCAGGACGGCGGACGAGGCACAGCAGGCGGCGCAGCAGGACGACGACAACCAGCAGCAGGACGACGACGAAGCTCAGCGGGACGCCTCAGGTTCTGGCACCTCCGGTTTGAATAGCGTCTACCTGTGAGGTCCCACGAGTCTCTCTTAGCGTCCCATACTTCGGGACAGGCGGCCGCTGATTTGGCCAGATGGGGAGAGGCATGTAACTTTATGTTCTTCATTCTTGTTCATATTATGTGTTCAAAATCATAATATAAACTAATACATTTTATTTATCACTTGGACATGTCTTGGACGGTTGTGGAGAATGCTAGGGGTCATCGTTGCAACCCCAATGGCATCCTCCGCCTGCTATGCATGGAACAATTCCCTGAACTGGTTGAGTACGCCGGAGTGATGGGCCCAGCCTACACCTTCGACCACTACGCCGCAGCCCCCGATGCAGTAGACCGGTACAGCCGAGAATTCAATAACAAGGCGGAGCGGGTGAAGCAAGAGCTATGGGTAAGTCTTAGTATAATGTAAAATATGACGCATTCGTTGCACATTCTTGCACATTCTATAGATGCGAGGCTAGATACGAGGCTAGGGCGGATGTGGTGGCCACCACGAGTTGTAAGAAGCTCGTCGTGGACATGCACTATGAGGCACGAATCTAGGCCATCGTCAGCTACCACGACTCTGTCCTTAGAGAGAAGGTGACCAAGCAGCAAGCCCGAACCATGTCGTTGACCAGGGACCAGTACCTGCAGGTAAAGTCATGCATGTTTGGTACCAGTACTCCATGCATGAATTTAATTTTAACTTCTGATATGCAGTGTATGTGTTTACTTTGTAGATGATTCCATATTGGTGCGCCACACATCCTCTATGCTGGGAGCAGATGGTGGATAGGTGGTGCTCGCCTGAGTGGGACGAGGCGCACAACGGTAGCCGGGAACGACGTATGATGATGCAAGGTCCCTCGCACCACCAAGGCAGCCATAGCCTTAGCAAATATGCAGAAGCATAGGTACACCCTCTTTTTTATTTAGGTATATAACACTGGATTAGATATTATTTCTAACTATCTCGTTGGTTTTCTTGAAGTCAGCCTCACATGGTGGCCAGCCTTGCTCCATCTTCTCGGCCTATGCTATGGCCCATAAGGGCAAGGCGACGTCCGACGTCACCTACAACCCAGATGACGGGCCCGAGGTGTACAACAACCCTGCCGTCTACAACCGCCTCCATGACTACACCGCCATGGCGCAGGAGGTCAATGGCCCAGAATACGATCCGAGGACCGAGGAGATCGACCCTGATGTGCTCATGAGGGTCAGAGGAGGCAAGAGACATGGGTAGTACTGGATTGCCGATGGGGCAATCGACTCGTCGTCCACTCCCACTCTATCTCATGTGCGAGCAAGGAGCACGGGCTCGAGTCCAGCCATACGCATACAGGAACTCGAGGTTAGTGCTTCTATAACTCGTCATTCCTTGAGTTATATACTTTCTCTTTGAGTTATTATAACGTTGGCTTGTAATATTATAGACCCAGCTAGAAGAAGAGAGGCGGGAACATCATGAGATGGAGGCGAGAATGATGGCGGAGCAGGAGGCGGAGCGGGCGGCTCGCCTAGCAGATCAGCAGAGGATGACAGACATATTCCAATACATGCAGAGCTTTGGCGCCGCACAGGGTTTCGCTCCACCACCTCTATTGTTCCCTACAATTGACCCTGCTCTGTTCCATACTCTTGTGAGTATCAAAATTGTAGTTAGATGTTGGTAATGCATCTGGTATAACATATGCAATATCTAATCTGTGTAGGGCCAATCTGAGGCAGCATTCAACAACCCTCATGAACCGCCCAGCCCATCGCAGCACCAATCCAACCGTCCACCTCGATGAGAGTTATGTTTTTAGTGTTCAGACTTCAGAACTTGTGTTGAATACTTATGTTAGAGCTTGAGACTTATGTTTTGATACTTCTGAACTTGTGTTGATACTTATGTTTGTGTTGAGAACTTCTATATTAATGTTTGTGTTGGATACTTATGTCTGTGATGATATATGTGATGTATATATGTGATAATATCTGTGATGTATATATGTGATAATATCTGTGGTGTATATATGTGATAATATCTATGATGTATCTTCTATTTGTCTGGATGGAATAGAAAAACAAATAAAAAGGTGCGTACTAGTCATTTTATCGAGTGTTACACTCGGCAAAGAGGGCCTTTGCCGAGTGTCAGGGCAATAGCACTCGGCAGACAACCAAGACCTGGGCACCGGTATAGTTTCTTTGCCGAGTGTCAGGGCCATGGCACTCGACAAAGAACCTGACAAAGAGACCCGCTGACGGATATTTTGCCGAGTGCTGGACGGCATACACTCGGCAAAGGTAACTTCTTTGCCGAGTGTCACCTAGAACACTCGGCAAAGACACCGTCTCCGTCACCTCGGCACCGTGACGGTCGCTTTTCTTTGTCGAGTACCGTCTAGCACTCGGCAAAGTCTGTACCGAGTGCCCGAGAAAAGTACTCGGCAAAGAAGCCTTTACCGATGTACTGTTCGCCGAGCCCTTTTTGCCGAGTATTTTTCTGGGTTTGCCGAGTGCTTCAGGCACTCTGCAAAGCACCCGATTCCGGTAGTGAAGAGCACCTTTTTTTGTGTGCATTAGTCTTCCTCCTTTTCTTTTATTAAATCCCTGCATGCGGTCGGTGTGACAATTTGTATTTTCAATTGAAAACTAAGTGTGTGTTTGGTTGAGGAGTTGAGGAGAATGGAGTGGCTCCGTTCTAGTTTTTGGATGTTTGGTTTCCAACAAAAGAAGAGTGGAGTGGCTCCTGGAGTTTTCATATGAAAATTTACCATAAATAGTTGGAGTGTTCCCGCTCGACCAAAATGGTTGGATGCGAGCGCTCTTCTTCTTCTTCTTCTTCTTCTTCTTCTCCCTTCTACACTCATATGGCTCTCCAACTAAACAAAGAACTGAGGAGCTCCACTCTATTCTACTCTTCAACCAAACAAAAAATAGAACAACTCTGTTTTGCTTGCCAAACGGAGAATAGAACGGATCCATTCTAAAAAACTAGAATGGAACCGCTCCATTCTAATCGACTCTCCAATCAAACTCATCAAAAAGTGTCGGCAACGAATGCCTTTAGCTGTGCAGCATGAACTCTTGTGCACGTAATGCTACAATTTTGCTATATTTGTAAGGGCCTGTAATATTTTAAAAAGTTATTATGGATTGTGACTTTGGTAAAGGTGATTTTGGATTGAAATTCTGTATAATGAAGTGTATAAGATATGTAATATCACTACCGCTAACCATTAGGACATACGAAAAGAAGCTCCAGAAGCTTGTTGTTTGTTTCAACTTCTGCTCACTGGCCCTAAGGGTAGTAACCTCTTGGCTCCTTGTATGGTGGTGATGAATATCTTACTGTATTATCGTGAGACAAACCAGTGGGGTCCTTTTGGTTGTCTTATGATATATATCTTGGTGTAGGTGCACTACGTGATTAGCATTTTTGCAAAACTTTATAATTTCACTACTGCCATACTGTTGGGCATAGACATACTGTATTTATTTTCTCTAGGAGTGGTTAGAGTATTTGAATAAGATCATGCTAAAGGGCCTGTTTGTTTTCAGCTCTTTGCGGGCTTCTGCCAGCCAAAAACCAGAAGCTGAATCAAACAGCCTAGCTGTTGAGCTGGCTTTTCAAAAGCTGGAAAGCTGGCTTCTGAGGAAATGAACTAAAAGCTGAAAAGCACATTTGAATGAGTTTTTTTGGCTTTTGGTGTGCCAAAAGCTAATTACAAAGTTAATAGCAAAAAGCCAACATCCATAAGCCAAAAACCAGCACGTTGCAGCTCAAACAAACAGGCCCTAAGAATGCCACGTCGTTCTCGAGGAATAATTCCTATTACATTTAACTTCAGTGAAGTATGATGATAAAAATCTTGATCTTTTATTTTCAGTGTGCTTATTTTCTGAAGTATATTATATTCCTATTTCATTTGATTTCAGCGAGATTATGGTCCATCAAAGGAAGGTTAAAAATGTTGTTGCTAAGAAAACAGGGATCTCGTAAACAGACTCTTGAATCGTACAACAACTTACAAGCTTGATAGGCTTATCCTTGAAAGATATCAGATGAAATAAACATGATTATTCATGAGTTTCATTGAGTACTGTCTCTATTCAGCATTAACTGTTCTTTTCTTTATCGAACAGGCATCCAACATCTGTTTGCGACATTACCTGCTGTTGTGGTGAACGTGTTGAAGTCAAACGAATCCATAACTGCCGCAGGTATGCTTTTGTCTTTTTCTCGGCCTGACTCGTGTTCTTTTCATGTGCACTAGGTGATTGTACTCTTGATTTTTTTCCCTATTTTTGTTGTCACTGTGTACTGCTATATCTTGCCTGGAATTTTTGCTTATTACAAAACTTACTGTAGTTTTCTCCAATATCCTGCATGGTAAATGTCGGTACCCTGAAACTAGAGTACCCCTTACTGCTGTATAAAAACGCAGTACCCACGCGGCTATTTTTATTCGCGTGGTAAAATAGCTGTATATGGGACTAGACCATGACTCGCCCAAGCCTCGGGCGACTACTTTGGGCCAGCAACAGCACCTGACCCCACCACATGGGCGGGTCCGGTGCCGCCACGTGTCCAAAGAAAGTGACATACTCTGAGGTATCACCAGTGAGTCCGGACCCCATAGGAAGGTGCCGGACCCTTGTATATACGGTCCGGGCCTCCAAGTTTGGTCCAGGACCTCCACGTGTGCGAATCGGACCCCTGGAATGGGATCCGAACTCCCCTATATGGGGTCCGGGCCGTCCATAGTGGGGTCCTAGGGTTCTAGGACAGAACATACCTGGGCCTTAATTAGGACCCAGGCGGGGTCCGGTGCTGACACGTGTCCAGAATTGATCTGGCGGGATCCGGACCTTATCACATACACTCCTGCTCCCCGCCCAGGTGGAGACTCGATGCTGCCGCGTAGCCTACTGCGCGCGACGTAAGCCAACAGGCGGAACCTGGCATGAAGCCTCTGGGCTACGCGCGTTTTTGCATTCATTACGGATAAGACGTGCATCTGTCCATTCCAGTGACAGGCGACGTGCCTAGTCCACGCCACGTGGGCTGTGCTGTTACTCACACGTTACCACAGCAAGGACAATGACTCACCATTACTCACACGTTTCCAAGAAAAGGGTTACTGCCTATCAATGCTGCATGGACTGCAGTCATCATGACTCCCGCTGATTACTCATGCGTTACTAAGGCGGAGGGAATCTGAACGGCTCCCTTGTTTAGGGTTTAGTCAGCATTAATTATTCACATAGTGTATTCCTTCCATTATGCTCCTAGGCCCGCATGTCGGAGCTCAACATCCTTGTATGTACCTCCCTTGAACTATAAAAGGGAGGGAACACAACGTTACAAGGGACACGGTCAATACAACTTATGGATAGTGGATGTAGGGTATTACGCTCCAGCGGCCTGAACCACTATAAACCCTCGAGTGTTCTTGTGTTCGTCCAAAATTCACCAAACAGGCAAGCGCTTAGGCCTCCTCCTCATCTTAGGATTAGGGCGGGTGCATTCCACCACCCGGCCGGAGGATTTTCCCACCGACATTTGGCGCGCCAGGTAGGGGGCTGGCCTTGGGTTTTTCGCCTGTTTTCTTGCTCGACATGATGGTTCAATCGTCGAGCACCGCGACTTGTCTCTCGAGAACTTCCCGATGGAGGAAGGGGCAACATCTTCCGCGCCACGAGGCTCTAAACGCCCTGCGCCTGGTGCTGCTGCTATGCACGCTGTGCAGCAGCACACGCCTGCGCAGACATCCAGGGCTCCGTCGAGGGCTACTCCTGGTGGGGCGTTGTCTGCAACCAGGGAGTTGCTATGTAACCCTCCAAGTTCCACGGCCTCGCCGGAGGCCATGAGGCAGTGGCGCAAAGATGTCGACCGTCTCCTCGGCATGGCCCATCCTGGCTCGGCCAGGTCCAGGCCTCGATCATTCCGGCGTCAACGCAATGCGTTGGCATCTGTGCGCTCACCCTCAGTGAGGGGTGCACAGACTGACGACCTGCGGGCAGAGCTCAACCGCAGGCGTGCGGGCGAGGATGCTCGAGTCTCTCTAGAGAGGGCGCGGGAGCACCGACATTCGAGGGTCGCAACCTCGACCAAGACTTCGCTCCAATTGCATCACAAACTCCAAGGGGTGCCCGAATCCAGGCGGGTGTCCCATTAGTCGGCGTGGGCTATGCCGCACTAGCGGATCATCTCTGCGCGGCGACTTGGCCACCCAAGTTCCGGCCACACCTATCAGAGAAGTACGATGGTACGTCAAACCCATCGGAATTCTTGCAGGTCTTTGATGAATCTATGCAGGAACAACTACGACATGAGGACGTGGACTTCATCGACGAACGTAGATGGCGAGCAGCGATCCGAAATGCACGGTACAACCAAGCGCTCAGGCGCTACCACCAGCGGTTTGTGCATAGTAGGGAGCTCAGGGTCGAGGACCTAGTCCTAAGGCAAGTACTGAACCGAGAAGGGCTCCACAAACTCTCCCCCAGCTGGGAAGGACCCTTCAAGGTGACGGAAATATGTCGACCCGGGTGTGTCCGCCTTGCCACAACAGAAGGAGTACCTCTTCCCAATCCCTGGAATATAGAGCATCTCCGTAAGTTCTATCCATAAAAGCAAAACTGGGGGGTTGAGTTTTCTTCCTTTGTAACTAGGTTGCACATATGTGTACGTCAATCCGGTGAGGCCCGCTCTTGTAAGCCCTGTCTGTTGGTATACACCCATGTATGTCAAGTTATAAAGAAAAGATTTACCCCCCCAGATGTGCTTTTGTGATGGTTTTATTCTACTTCAGTTTACAAGCATTATTTTTTATCTAACCCACCCATACAGTTTCCCACCCTTGTCGGTATGATGACATCCGAATTGAGTAGCCAGGCTTGCAGTTTAGGACCCCTCTACTGCTGCAGGGGGTCCGGCAACCTGGGGTCCAGTTCTAGAGAATGGGTGCTCGTCTCCTAGAGCGGTCCGGAGCTATGTACCTGTACCCTATGCCTGCACATCCACCACTCTGCAACGGGTACCCTAGTATTTGGAACTGTGATCCTGTGGGTCCAGGCATACGGCTTGGCTTCCCTGACTAAATCCTGCAGGTCCTGTTGCATGAATCAAAGGATGAAAGATACCAGATGGTGGACTATGGGTGTTCTCCTAAAACTTCAAAGCCGAAGCTGTGTGCAGGTCCAGGTCCCAGTCCAGAGGTAGGTAGTCTCAAACTGTAGAGACTACCTCCTAGGGGCCGAGTCACCAATTTTTCTTTGGTATACTGGTATCCAGCCTCGACACGTCGAGCCTACCTCCCAGGGGGCCAAGTACCAGGTGGAAGTTGATGGCGCTACACATAACAAGGGCAAATAACATACAGATAAGTTCCAGTGCTACTTGATTAACGGTTCTTAAAATATGTTACATGGCCAAAAGTTATTACAGCCGCCCCCAGCGGAACCCTCGCCTTGTCTCTACAGGTTCAGCTATTCAGCGTCGGCAGGATCACGCTGAAAGCGCGTGGCCACCATCTCCACTACATCTTGTACACTCTCCCAGGCGGCATCTTCTGTGGCAGCTACTGGACCATCGATCACCAGTGCCAAGGATATGGTGAGGTCGTGACTCCGGAAGCACGTCAGGACGTAGTCTACCACCGCCCGACAGAGCTTGCTGCCCTCTGCCTCCAGGCGGGCACCGAGGATCTGATCCAGGTGACGGAGGCGATCGACGGCAGAGTCCAGCACCGGGAGGGCATTAGAGATCGACACTAGCGGCTCTGACACTAGGATGGGGCTCATCTCTAGTGCCACCAGTGTCGTGCTTGCCTCGCCGGCCCACTCGGCAATGCGCTGGACCCCAGCGCGGTGTTCTGCTTGGAGATCTTCGAGGGCCTTTCTGGTGGCCTCCATTGCCTGGGGACCCAGCGCCGCCTGCGTCGCATCGAACTGGCGGATCTGCTCCTCCAGCTTCCTCTCCTTTTCCTCTGCTTTAAGCTCGTGCTCGGCCAACAACTTGCCTCGTCGAACGAGCATTTCTTCCCTGAAGGCAAGATCTGTCTCTCGCCTGCCGAGATCCGTCTCCCACCTGTCCAAGGACAACTCCTTCTCCTTAAGGTTTTCCACGGCGAGGGCGACGTCGCTGGCCTTGCCCTCGAGCTTTTGCTGCCATTTCTGTAGCCTTTCCACAGCCTTTACCTGCTGGCCCCCCTGGGCTTCCAGAGTCTTGTCCAGAGCACTCAGCTTGGTTTGGAACTCCATAGTGAGGGCCTCCCTCTGGGTCACGGCTTCCTCCCTCCTGTCCACTTTCTTCTCCCTCTGGGTCGCCTCCAGCTCCCTGGCACACACCCTCTGGAGGTCTTTCTTGTACTCCTTGTGGTTCCGCTCGAGTTGGGACCGCACGGAGGTGAACTGTCGGGACGCCGTCTTGGTGTGCTCCTCCAGTTGGGTGCTCCAGTCACTGAGGCACTGTTGCTCAGCTTCAAGTGCCTCCCACTCCCGCAAGATTGCTGCCTCAGTTTCACTAAGAACCTGGTGGGCGCAGGAAAGCATGTGGGGGAGGGGGACTGGCGCTGCTTCTCGCTCGGCACCCGACCGGAGTCGCCGCCCAAATACCACCTCCATCTCCTCCGGAGCAGGCGGGGGGATGGAGCTGGACGTGCCCCCTATGTCACCCCTAGTATTGGGAGTGGGTGCAGATCCCCTAGCTGGGACCTTCTCTGCCGCTGCGATACCGCCTGACGCTGGCGCCACTGCCGCCGGATCCCCAGCTGGGGCATGGGAGGTCGGTGGCGCTGTCCTGGCAGCAGCTAGGAGCAGACCGCCGGCACCACCCTCAGCGGATTCTTGCTGCCGAGAGCCAGACCCATCGGTGGGCCTGGTATCTGGCGGAGGAGGCGTGGCCTTGGGAGCAGCGGAGGAAGAAGCCCTGGCAAACAGATGATGGGTTAAGACTTGTCAGCATGATGATTAGGCTCGAGGAAAAAGGAACTACACTTACTTGGGGACCTGGACTTTCCAGTGACCCTGGAAGCGAGGCGATCACCGCTCCTGCTGTTGTTGCCACACTGGCTGTGACTGCTGCTGAGGTCGCTGCTGCTGCCCCTCCTGCTGCTATTGGTGTTGCTGCTGCTGGTGCTCCTGGGGGGTGATCACCCACAGATGGTGGTGGTGGCGGCGGGATCGGGGGATTAACGCGCCTCTGCATGTCGTGGGCCTGGGAGCTAGCCTCCTCGGTCCCATCTGCAGCCTTCTAGCACTTCTGGGTGGGCTCCAAAATGAGTGACCCGTCAACGCGACGCAACCTACGTTGCCTCTCCTCCGCCGACCCCTCGAAGCTACCTGGGGCGGAGGCACTGCTTGCAGCCCCTTTGCCCTTGTCCAAGGGGCTGGGGCCATGGCGGGATTGGCACTGGGAGCCACACCGATGGGCTAGGGACCCCAGCCGGTGCACCAGAGATCTGGATCCCGCGGAGGGGGTCCTGGCCGCCGGTCTGGCGAACCGCCACGCCGTTGTCATCAAGGGTCGGCAACGTGGCCAGGATCACCGTCCTTAGGCCCAGGTCATCACAGAGCGTCGTGATGTCATGGGGGAGTATCAGGGATTCTAGGACAAAAGTCTCCCCAGTAATCCCCCCACTAGGAGTTCCAGCTCATCCCAGGACAGATTGGTACCCGGCCCACGCTGGATCCTACAGATGTCATTCGGGCCGGTGAACTAGCAGGACAGGCGTGGCCTCCTCTGCAGCGGCATGATCCGACGCTTCAGGAGATCGCCAACCACGTGCATTGATGTCAGGCCGCTCGTGGCCAAGACCTTGATCCTGTCCAATACGGGTAGGAACTCTGGCGATAGGGATGGCTTGGCCCTCCATTGCTTGCGGTCGAGTGCTGGCCCATTGGTTGGCAGGATGAGGCGGTCGTTGGCCTCGGTGCTGGCGATCACCCAGTCGCTGTGCCAGTTTTCCCACCTCGCACCACCAAAGGTGGGGATGTAGACTATGGCCGGATTTGGCCTCGTTTGAAAGTAGTAGGCACCGATGTGGTCCCTAGCCTTCCCGGTCCTGACCAGCACGAAAAAATAGCGGAAGAGGGAAGTGCAGGGGGCCACACCTACAAACATCTCGCAGAGGTGGACGAAGATCGCTGCCTGGAGGATGGAGTGGGGTGTGAGGTGTTGAAGCTGAAGCCCAAACTCCTCCAGCAGTAGCAGGAAGAAGGGCGAAATCGGCAGCGCCAACCCGCAAGAAATGTATGAGGTGAACAACACAAACTCTCCGGCGGCGAGATCGCCAAGGGGGACAGCGCCGGCACAGATCCTTCCGGCGAGCCCTGGCGCGCTCCACCCAAGCAGGCCACGCACCAGATTGAGCTCTTCCTCAGCCTGAAAGCGATCAGGATGCCCGAGCGAAGCCATGGCGTGTGCGGCGGAGCGGGCATGGAATAAAGGAGCATGAAGGCAAAGGGGCGCAACCGATTGGGAGAGAATGCGAAAAGGTAACTGCTACACGCGAGATAAAGCCTTTTCAGGGAAACTAGGATGTCGCAAGAAATCCGGTTCGACGGACACCTAGGACCCAGGCAGCCTAGTTTGTGACACGGGGGCCCGGGTCCACAAGTCAAACAGTTTGTGTGCTGGATTTCAGGTACAGAAAGAGCGGGGTGTGAACCGCCGCACGCGATAGCGTGCCTCCTTGGGGCCACTGCAGAAGACAAAAGGTTATTTTTAAAACCAATGCAGCGGCAACGAGATGCCCCGCGTGGCTCGACGAAACCACCAGGCGTGGGGAGCCGTGGGTCAGTCAACCGCGGGGACACATATGGCAGTTGATGTGACCGAAGGTGGATTGAAAGTGGGCGCGTCAGCAGACGTGCTAAAACAGCGCGCCAATCACCGATCAGGCCATGTTGAGGCAAAGTACAAGCTTTGGCCCCACCTGCAGGCTCGTATCCTCCCCTGAGGTAGGCCTAGGGGCCACTGTCGGTACCCTGAAACTAGGGTACCCCTTACTCCTCTATAAAAACACAGTACCCACGTGGCTATTTTTAGTCGCGTGGTAAAAGAGCTGTATGTGGGACCAGGCCATGACTCGCCCAAGCCTCGAGCGAATACTCTGGGCCAGCAACAGCACCTGACCCCACCACATGGGCGGGTCCGGTGCCGCCACGTGTCCAGAGAAAGTGACATACTCTGAGGCATCACAAGTGAGTCCGGACCCCCATGGGAAGGTGCCGGACCCTTGTATATACGGTCCGGGCCTCCAAGTTTGGTCCAGGACCTCCACGTATGCGAACCATGACCCCTGGAATGGGATCCGGACCCCCCTGTATGGGGTCCGGGCTATCCACAGTGGGGTCCTAGGGTTCCAGGACAGAACATACCCGGGCCTTAATTAGGACCCAGGCGGGGGTCCGGTGCCGACACGTGTCCAGACCTGATCTGGCGAGATCCAGACCTTATCACATACACTCCTGCTCCCCGCTCAGGTGGAGACCCGATGCTGCTGCGTAGCCTACTGCGCGCAACGTAAGCCAACGGGCGGAACCTAGCATGAAGCCTCTGGGCTACGCGCGTCTTTGCATTCATTACGAATAAGACGTGCACCTGTCCATTCCAGTGATAGACGGCGTGCCCAGTCCACGCCGCGTGGGCCGTGCTGTTACTCACACGTTACCATAGCAAGGACAATGACTCACCATTACTCGCGCGTTTCCAAGAAAAGGGTTACTGCCTATCAATGCTGCATGGACTGCAGTCATCATGACTCCCGCTGATTACTCATGCGTTACTAAGGCGGAGGGAATCTGAACGGCTCCCTTGTTTAGGGTTTAGTCAGCATTAATTATTCACATAATGTATTCCTTCCATTATGTTCTTGGGCCCGCATGTCAGAGCTCAACATCCTTGTATGTACCTCCCTTAAACTATAAAAGGGAGGGGACATAACGTTACAAGGGACAGGGTCAATACAACTTACGGACAGTGGATGTAGGGTATTACGCTCCAGCGGCAAACTTACGGACAGTGGATGTAGGGTATTACGCTCCAGCGGCCTGAATCACTATAAACCCTCGAGTGTTCTTGTGTTCGTCCAAAATTCACCAAACAGGCAAGCGCTTAGGCCCCCTCCTCATCTTAGGATTAGGGCGGGTACATTCTGCCACCTGGCAGGAGGATTTTCCCACCGACAGTAACCTTCAAACTTGCTTGAATGTAACACCCTAAAATCCTATTTTGGGACTTAGTAGAGATTCTTCAACGGTCAAGAATTTAAATGACTTTTAAATGATAATTTCCTTTCTTTCAAAGTTATTCTCTCTAAAATAAATAAGATTTGGTTGAACTAAAATATAGGCAGTTAGAAGTTAGATCTAAACTTGACACTGAAATTTAACTTGAAATGTAGAACAATAAATAGATAGAAAGACTTTCAATTTAGTTATTAAAATGGATTATTCCCCTCATGAATCATAAATGCTTTTTTAAATATATATGAGTTAAATTCTTGATAAATGTTGGGACTTGCTCTCACTCGCAAGGGGGGCCAACAAGGGTGAACAGTGACGTTAACAGGGTTACGCGCTAGATGGCTATAGCTCTGTTAATCTGGCCTCCCACGGGCACTGTGCGGGGGTATTTATAGGTACCTGAGCGCTCAGCGCCTTGTGCTAAGGACGCATGTGCCCTCAGCTACCTAGGTTATCCCCAGAATATTCCCATAAAGCAGGGTTACAGACTGTAATTACAGGGATGCCTTTACAAATTAGGCCTGTAACACGCGGCGGCCACGCAGGGCCCGTTACAATGGGCCGGATCACACGTGGGCCTCTAAGCTGGACGAGGCCGCACTGTGGGATGACGCCGTCGCAGGCCTTCGTCTGGTGCTGAATCGAGCGAAGGGTGTCCCTACCCGTTTTGTCTCTGTCAGACCAGCGACTGCAGCGAAGGCCTCGAGCGAAGGGTGGCGTCTTTGCCTTTGCCCCAACATTTGCTCTCCGAGGGACCAGTTCGACAAAGTCACCTAGTGCCGAAGACGTCGCTAGATGGCGGAGACGCTGCCCTCGCTCGAAGTGGTTCCGCGGGGGTTTTTGACATGACCGTTGATTGACAGCGTACTGTTGGATTGCGGGTTTCCCGAAGCGCCGCGCCCTGTTGGATTGCGGGTTTCCCGAAGAGCCGCGCCCTGTCTATAAAAGGGGGCGGGGGTCGGCGCCTTTTGAACTTCACTTTCCACGCTCCGTGGAAACCCTAGCCGCCTTTTTCACCGTCTTGCTGCTCGTCTGCCCGCCGTGCTCTTGTTCGCCGGAGATCTGGCTCGAGTGAAGCAGACCGCCCGCCGCCGCCGACGGTACGTAGCGATGCCGACCTCCTCTTCTTCTGCTGCCGCTACGCCGCCGGCCGACGCCTCGTCTGAGGAGACGCTGAGTAGTTTGATGGCGGAGGAGTTGCGCGCCGGCGATTCTATTGATTTTGGCGTGTCGCGGATGTCGTCGGTCCGCGTGCAAGACATGCAGGGTTGGGTTACTTTGGCAGCGGCGTTGCTCGTGTCCCGGGGACGGAGGAAGTCCCCGAGCCGGAGGGCGAGTTGGTTGTGTTCGAGGCGTTCTTCGCCGCCGGTCTCCGCCTGCCTGCGCACCGATTTGTTGGCGAAGTCCTGCGCAGGTTTAACGTTCAGATACATCAGCTGACACCGAATGCCGTGGTGGCTCTGTCGAAGTATGTCTGGGCGACGACTTCGTACGGCGGACAGCCATCGGTCGAAGTCTTTGCGAAGTATTATTGTTTGCACTGGCAGAAGAGGATGATTGGAGATGAAGTTGCTCAGTTTGGGTCCTGCACGTTTACGCCGAATACCGGCAAGACCACGATGCAGGTAGTCGAGTTGGTTCCTTACGCCCGCAACAAGTGGGGCAACTGGAATGGGTTTTGGTTTTACGTCGCTGAGGGTACCATTGAAGGCCATGAGGGACTCCCCGTGTCCGAGATGTGTTCTCATTTTTACTCAGCATACCCGCCCTTTGAGGTGGCGGAGGAAGATGCGGACGAAGGAGCCCTTCGGTGCGCCGCCGGCCTGAGCAGTGGGCGCGATTTGGTTGAAGAATTTGTGGCGTACGGGGTATGGCCCTTGGCGCATGGCTGGGCGTTGGGCGAAGTGTGCCCTCGCCAGATGCCTTTCCATGGTGGAAGGGTGGTGCGAAGTCCCGCCTTCGCGCTGAACCTGCAAAGCCGCGATCTGGCCGCCTTTGTGCGTGAGGCGGAGGATGGGGCGGTGCGGCTTGTTGGTCGTTACGTGCCGAGGACAGAGGGCCAGCGCAGCTGGGATATTCGCGGGTCGAATGACCGTTTGAACAGGGTTTTTGAATTGAATCAATTGCCGTATGCCGGCTATCCTGGTCAAGATGATGTGGACCGCCGTGGGAAGAAACCGGTGGTGGAGACTAGAGACGACCCTGCGCCGGCGGCCGCCCCATCCTCTAAAAAGAGGAAATTAGGTATTGTTATGGGAGGACTTGGGAAGAAACCGGTCGTGAATGGAGAGTTTTTCCTTATGGGCGGAATATTGCTGCTGTTGTGTCAGCAGTGATGGACAAGGATCGCCAG
Organism: Zea luxurians; assembly: GCA_029449295.1. Taxonomy (NCBI): domain Eukaryota; kingdom Viridiplantae; phylum Streptophyta; class Magnoliopsida; order Poales; family Poaceae; genus Zea; species Zea luxurians. The sequence goes on from JAOPSE010000017.1 coordinate 53,858,567, forward strand.
GGAGCTGCACAAAAGCGCCAGGCGGTTGTCAGGCTTCATGAAGCCAGGCCGAAGAGGCAGCGGGGGGCTGCGAAGGCTGCGGCCCCCGGCAGAGGCAAGCCGCTGGTGGCGGCGAAGTCGGGCGTCCCTGCATCTAGCAAGGCGCCGGAGGCAGCGGCAGGCGCCGGAGGCTCCAAATCGACGAAGGCTGTGCCGCCGTCCGGCAGGGTGTCGGAGGTCGCGAAGGCGGCCCGAGAGTTGCCGTCGTCGGGCAAGCGCGTCGCTGATTTCGCCACTGATATTAGTGTGGAGGACTATCTTGGTGGTAAGCCCTTGGCTCGTTTTTTTTTGTTTTTAATTCGTTGAAACGTTGCAGGGTCGGACGAGGGCCAGCTTGCTATTGTTGCGCCTGCCGCGGCGACCATGGCGGCTGTCGTAGTGCCGAAGGCGAAGGGCGGTGCTCTTAGTGCCGGAGGCGAGATGTCGGCACTGGCGGCCGTCAGGGATGAGGCGGGCGCTGCGTCCCGCCGGCTGAAGGAGGTGACGGAGGCACTAAGTCAGGTCCGTTGAGTTAGACTCCGTTTGTTTTTTTGTTTCGCGGTCTTACGTGTGTTCTGCAGGTGGCTGACTTCGCCAACCGCACGGCGTCGGGGGCCCTCACGGCGGTTGTGTCTGCCGAAGTCGAGAGACTTCGGACGCAACATGCGGACGCCGTCCGTGAAAAATCGGTCGCCGACAGTAAGTGCCGCAAGCTGGCGGGCAAGGTGGCCACGCTGGAGGGGGAGAAGGCTGACCTCTGGCGCCAATTGGCGGGGGAGAGGAGGGAGACCAACGAGGCCCTCGCCAAGGCACAGGCTGCGCAGGTGGAGGCCAATCTGGCGCGGGCGGAGGGCAATCTTGCCAGGGAGCGCGCCGAGCAGCTGCAGGAGCAGCTCATCGCCCTGGAGAGCCGCGTGGAGAGGGCCGAGGCCGCGATGCACGCGGAGGCCGAGCGGACGCGCAAACAGCTTATGGACTCGTACCATAAGCTGGGCGCGCGGACCGGTGACTTCGAAGTGCCGGACCGAGAGTCCGGACTTCGCTGCCTGGAGTGGGTACAGGAGGAGTTGCAGGCGCTCCCCACTATCGTGGAGGGGTTCATGTCGTATGCCTCCCTGGTCACCTGCGAGGGGGCGATGAACGCGCTCTCCCGCGAAGGGTGCCGGCACTTCGAGGTCTTCGACCAGGCTGATGAAGACTTTGAGCGAGATATCTACAAGGTTGAAGACCCCGTAGTGAAGGAATCCACCGGTGCCGTCTATGACCGGATGTGGGGTCCGCACGGTTGCGAGGTGGTCAGGGAGCGGGCCGAGACGGCGAGGGCTCAGGTAACGTTTGGCGTTTGTTTGGCGTTTGCTGGATGTGGGCTATGTGTGGGTTCGCTGAATTTGTGTGCTGTGTCTTAGGCGGCGCGTGGCGAGAGAGTGGATGACTTCGGGACGTTGAACAGCGTGCTGCCTGACCTGGAGCCGACCCCGGCGGAGGCCGTGTCCGGGGCTGCCCTGGAGCCACCCCCGGAGACCGCAGAAGGCGCACCGGATACCTCCGCATCCGCTGCGGCCGGCGGAGACCTTCCCCCAGAGACCGCCGAAGGCGTGCCTGATGTCCCCGCAGTCGCTGCGCCGAGTGCTGAAGATCCTGCGACGGTGGCGGCGGAGGCGACAGCGGAGGCAACGGTGGAAGCAACGGCGGAGGCTCCGCAGGTGGCGTAGTGGGTGTAGATAGTTAGGGAATTTTGGATATGTTGCTGAATTTTGGTTGCTGCGCAGGTTCAAGATTTTGGGCCTGCGCACGCAACCGCCACTACTAAATTTTTGGCGGCTTCGACCGTGGATGGTGGTAATGAATGTGATGGGTCTGCATCTGAGTTTTCTGATTTTGCTGACTCTGGGAGCTCGGTTGAGTGGACTGAGGAGTCATCGGAGGAGGACTTGGACTACTTTGCGGCCTTGGATGTGGCTGCGGCGGAGGCTTCACCGCACGCCACAGACACAGATGTGCCTGGTCCTAGCACCGGGCGCCGGCGGCGAAGGGCGGTTGCGAAGCGTAGAGTTAGTGGGGCGGAGGGAGGTCGGCTTTGTCTGAGCAGGGCTGGCCGGCAGGAACTGCTGTCTTTGCCGGCCGCCGTGAGTACAGGTGAAGGGGAACTGCGAAGTCTTTTTGCGGGTGAGGAGCTTAGGATAATGTTATTTAATTATAGGGAGATGGGAATTATTCCTAAGGTTGAGCCGATGTAGAGTGTGGTGCCCTCGCTTGTATATGTGTAAAGGCTTGTATGATGAGGTTGTGTGCCCTCGCTGTCTATGCCTGCGAAGGCGTTGTGTACTTGGTCTGGTGTGTTTTGTTATGCTGTGCTGGTGCGCGTATAGTCGGTCTTGGCGCGGACAGTTTGGTGTTGTCGTTTTTGCTTTTGTTGTGCTAGTCCGGCTGCACCCTTAGGCGTCTTCTGCACGGATAGTCTACGCGGTAGACTTCATTTTTTTTCGCACTTGTTGCGCTAGTCCGGCTGCACCCTTAGGCGACTTCTGCGCGGATAGTCTTCGCGGTAGACTTCGGTTTTTTCGCACTTGTTGTGCTAGTCCGGCTGCACCCTTAGGCGACTTCTGCGCGGATAGTCTTCGCGGTAGACTTCGGTTTTTTCGCACTTGTTGTGCTAGTCCGGCTGCACCCTTAGGCGACTTCTGCGCGGATAGTCTTCGCGGTAGACTTCGGTTTTTTCGCACTTGTTGTGCTAGTCCGGCTGCACCCTTAGGCGACTTCTGCGCGGATAGTCTTCGTGGTAGACTTCGGTTTTTTCGCACTTGTTGTGCTAGTCCGGCTGCACCCTTAGGCGACTTCTGCGCGGATTTGTCGCACGCGAGGGTGGCTAGCGCTTAGCCTCGCGGTGACCTCGTATAGGTCGAATGTCGAAGACCGTCGTCGCGGTCTTTTTTCGACGCATGTTTTTGCGGGGGATTTTTCAGGCATATATTACATGGCTCCGCCTCGTTAAAAACCTCACCCCCCGGGAGGAAAAGAGTGCAGACCAGAATAAGATTGTTTTTGCGAATTACAAGGGCGAATCAGCCCTGATGAGTCAAACAAAAAATTTGCGGAGGTTGTCGATGTTCCAGGAGTGCTCCAGGTCTTCGCCGTTTGGCGTTGTGAGCCTGTAAGCGCTGGGGGAAGCTTTCGTCTTGACTATAAAGGGGCCTTCCCACTTGGGCTCCAGCTTGCCCCTGGACTCTGTCCGAACCGTTCGGACGAGTACGAGGTCCCCTTCGCTAAATTCCCTCGGGATGACTGCGTGGTCGCGCCATGCTTTTGTCTGAGCTTGGTATTTGTTTAGGGCCCGTAGAGCGAAGACTCGGTCTCCGTCAATGAGATCCTTTGAAGTTGGCTCGTCCACGTCGGGGACGGCTGACGGAACTGTTCGCGGGGACCCATGTTTTATTTCTTGCTGGGTCATGGCCTCCGATCCGTATAGAAGGCGGAAAGGAGTGAACCCGGTCGCCCTGCACTCAGTCGTGTTTAGTGCCCAGACCGCCTCGGGTAACAAATCGGTCCATCTGCCCTTTTTTCATCGAGGAGCATCTTTTTGACAGCTGTGAAGATTTTTCCATTGGCGCGTTCCACAACTCCGTTGGACTGCGGATGATAGACTGAAGCGAAGGCAAGCTTGGTGCTAATGGAGAAGCAGAAATCCTTGAAGTCTTGACTGTCAAACTGCTTGCCATTGTCAACTGCTAGTTCGGACGGTACTCCAAAGCGGCAAACAATGTTTTGCCAAAAGAACCTTTGGGCAGTTTTTGATGTTATTGTGGAAACAGCCCTTGCCTTGATCCATTTGGTGAAGTACTCGACAGCGACGAAGGCGAACTTAAGGTTCCCCTGAGCGGTGGGCAGGGGCCCGACAATGTCCAGGCCCCAGCGCTGGAGAGGCCATGTGTGGGCGATCAGCTTTGTATACTGCGAGGGGCTGCCTGACCGAGGATAAAACTTCTGGCAGGCTTCGCAGGACCTTGTGACCCGATTTGCGGTGCAGATCATTGCGGGCCAGTAAAAGCCTTGGCGGATCACCTTAGCAGCTAGGGCCCTTGGCCCTGCGTGCGAGCCGCACGTGCCACTGTGGACTTCGCGTAGAATCTGGATGCCTTCGGTTTCGGTGACGCACTTAAGCATTGGCTGACTGACCCCTTTCTTGTAGAGTTGGCCTTCAATCAGTGCGAAGTCTCGGCTTCTATGTCTGAGGCGCTTGGCCTCACTGATGTCGGTTGGATGATAGTACCCCTGTAGGAACAGGGTTATTGGTGCCCGCCAGTCTTCGGTCATGATAAGGTTGACTATGCGGTGGCCCTCACTGTCATTAGTTATTTGGAGCCCTTCGGGGCTCCGGACGGCTGGCGTGCCGATGACATGAAAGAACACGTCGGAGGGCAAGGACTTGCCCCTAGCGGCGGCCTTGGCCAATGCGTCGGCCTCTTCGTTCTTGGCCCGATCCACATGCTGCAAGGTGAATCCCTTGAATTGTCTCTCGAGACTTCGGATGGCCGCGAGGTACTGCATGAGCGCATGGTCCTTTGCTGCATAGTATTTCTCGACTTGGCCGGCAACTACCTTGGAGTCTGTTTTGATGATGCAGGTGGTGACTCCGAGGGCCCTTAGCTTGCGGAGGCCGAGGATGACTGCTTCGTATTCTGCTATATTATTTGTGCATCTGTCGGATTCCAGATTGAAGCTGAGGCGTGCTGCATATCTGTGCTTGACCCCGACTGGTGAGGTGATGACTGCGGCGGCGCCTGCCCCCGCATGGCACCATGCGCCGTCGCAATGGATCGTCCAAACCTTCTCTGCGGACGGGTCTGGCTGTGTTGTTGGCCCAGTCCAGTCGACGACGAAGTCTGCCAGGACTTGTGACTTGATGGCTGTCCTGGGCTCGAAGCTGATGTGGTAGCCGGAGAGTTCGGCGGCCCACTTGGCAATCCTCACCGATGCCTCCGGGTTTCTGAACAATTCGCCGAGTCCCCTGTCTGAGGTGACTCGGACCTTGAATGCTTCGAAGTAATGGCGCAATTTGCGCGAAGACATGACTACTGCGTAGACAATCTTTTCCAGCTCTGTCATGTTGCACTTGGACGGTGTCAGCACTTCAGAGACATAGTAAACAGGGCACTGCCTAACCATGCCCTCAACTGTCTGCTCCTGCACTAGTGCCGCGCTGACCGCATGCGGCGAAGCTGCGACGTAGAGCAACAGGGGGAGCGAGGAGTCGGGGCTTGTGAGGACGGCCAACTCTGTCAGGTACTGTTTTAATGAGGCAAAGGCCGCCGCCTGCTTTGGTCCCCAGGCGAAGTCTTTTGCACCACGGAGTGTTTTGAGGAAGGGGAGACTTCGCTCGGCGGACCTGGAGATGAATCTGTTGAGAGCGGCCAATCTGCCTGTCAGGCGCTGGACGTCTCTGGCGGACTGCGGAGGTGTCTTGCTTATGATGGCCTGAATCTTGGTTGGGTTGGCCTCGATGCCGCGGTGTGATACCAGGTAGCCCAATATCTTGCCTTGGCGAACGCCGAAGACGCACTTTTCCGGGTTAAGGCGGAGTCGTGCGTCTCGCATGTTCGCGAATGCCTTGGCGAGGTCGGCGAGATGGTCCTCCTTGCTCCTGCTGGCGACGACAATGTCGTCCACATATGTGAATACATTTCTGCCAACTTGCCCTTCGAGCACTGTTTTGGTAAGCCTGGAGAAGGTGGACCCGGCATTCTTGAGTCCCTCCGGCATTCTGATGAAGCAATATGTGCTGAAGGGTGTTATAATCTGGTGCTAGCCTTGTCTTCCTCTTTCATGTATATCTGGTGGTAACCGGAGAAGCAGTCGAGGAGAGACATGACCTCGCATCCGGCCGCGCTATCGACTATTTTGTCGATCCGCGGCAACGGGAAATTGTCTTTTGGGCAGGCCTTGTTGAGACTGGTGAAGTCGATGCACATTCGCCACTTCTCGCTTTTTTTTCTGTACCATTACAACATTGGAGAGCCACGTAGGATAAGCCACGGGCTCGATGAATTTGGCTTCCAGGAGGCGGTGCACCTCCGCCTTGGCGGCCTCTGTCTTCTCGTCGGACATTTTGCGAAGCCTCTGCTTTTTTGGTCGCACCGAAGGGTCAATTCCCAAGCTGTGCTCAATTATGGATCGGCTGACTCCGACCAGATCGAGGGCAGACCAGGCGAAGACATCCTTATTCTTGGTTATGCAGCAGAGGAGTTTCTCCTCTTCATGTGAAGTGAGGTCTTCGCTGATATTGACTGTCTGCTTGGGCGTGGCCTGATCGAGGGGGACAGTCTTGGTCCCGTCGTTGCTCTGCAGATGTGCCTTGTCGTGCTGCTTATTGGTTGGGCTGGCGGGCGCGGGGACCTCGCGCTTTGCCGTGAGGCAGTGCACGTTTCTCTGACCGGGCACGAAGTCCCGCTCTATGTTGCGCGCAGTCTGTTGATTGCCGTGGACCGTAATGACGCCTAACGGACCTGGTATCTTCATACATAGGTACAGTCCGTGAATGGCTGCTTCAAACTTATTGATGGAGCCCCGGCCCATGATGGCGTTGTATGGATATACCATGTCCACGATATCAAAGGTTACTTGCTCACTTCGGGCATTGGGTGCTACACCGAAGGAGAGAGGCAGCTCTATTTTACCGACAGGAAAGGTGCCCTTGCCGCCGAAGCCATACAGCGGGTTGTCCGAAGGCTTGAGCAGGCTGTGGCTTATGCCCATGCGATCGAAGGCGTGGAGGAAGATGATGTCCGCCTGACTGCCATTGTCAACTAGGACTTTGTGCAGGTCCCAGCCTGCCACGCTGCAATTGATAACCATGGCGTCGCAGTGGGGGGCGCTGCGTAGGTCGACGTCTCGTGCATCGAAGGTTAACGGTATGTGGGACCACTTTGTCTGCACGACTGGGCCGGTGACGGCGACGTGGTTGACGCTGCGGTAGTGGTCCCGCTTCTGCCGCTTTGTGTCGAAGTCAGTGCTGGACCCCCCCAGTTATCATGTGAATGACTCCACGATATGGCTGATCGGCGAAGTCTTCCTGCTTTGGAGCATGGGGGATGTTTTGATGTTGTTGGTGTGGTGGTGGGGGTGGGGGAGGTACAATTTGTACTTTCGGATGGTGTTGGTAAGCGTGGTGCGGTGGATGCGGGGCGGGGGCGTGGATATATGGTGGAGGGGGTTGCTGGTAAGTGTGCGCGACAACTCGGGGGTTGTCGGCAGGCTGCGCCCGTGCCATCCTGTCTCTGGTGGCCTTCGTTTCTGAGCAGTCTTTGGTTTGGTGGGCGCAGTCTTTGCCATGGAAGAGGCAGTAGAATCGGCGCGGCGGCTGCGCCCGCCCCCGACCCCTACTGCGAGTACCATTTCCGCGGCCCTGGGGGGGATACTTCTGGCGGCGAGGGGCGTCAGCAGAGGGATGCTGGTTGGCGATGTTATGCACTTGCTGTTGATTGCGGCCGTCTCGACCGGAGTCCGGCTGCGGAGTCCTCGTCCACGTGCGGCTGGACTATGGAGCATCTTTTGGCTTCCTTTGGGACTCAACCTTGCACTGGTGTAGCTCTTTGGATTTGGCGTACTTTTCAAACAGCTGATATAATTCCTGGAGGTTCTTGGGCGGATCTCTGATGCAGTGGCTGTAAAGGACGCCGGCGCGAAGGCCACTGATGGCGTAGTGGATGGCGATCTGGTCATCGACTGAGGGCAGCTGTGACTTGAGTGTTAAAAATTTGCGGTAATACTCTCGCAGAGTCTCCTTTTCCAGCTGCTTGCAGCGCGAGAGTCCGGCCAATGCGTCGGTGTCTGGGCGGTACCCTTGAAAGTTGAGCAGGAACTTGTCCCGGAGGCTTCTCCAGGAATCAATGGACAGCGGGGGCAACCTGGTGAACCAGGTGAGAGCTGGGCCCTCTAGGGCGATGATGAAAGACTTCGCCATTGTGGCGTCGTCCCCTCCGGAAGATGCAATGGCGACCTGATAACTCATTATGTATTGTGCCGGGTCGGTGCTGCCGTTGTACTTGGGATAGGTCCCTGCTCGGAAGTTAGTTGGCCAAGGCGTCACTTGCAGGTGTGGCGCCAGGGGACTTCGCTCGTCGAGATAGTTGACCCCTTGGAATGGCGCGGCGTGCTGGAAGGTGTGGTCGCGCTGGGGGAAACGCGGGTCTTCCGGTTGTGCGCGGTGTTGCAGGGGTGGCCCATGCTGCAGGCCGAGGTGGCCTTCGCGCGTGTCTTCCAGTTGTGCGCGCTGCTGGAGGGGTGGCCCTTGCTGCAGGCCAATGTGGCCTTCGCGCTGCATCAGCGCGATCTCCCGCTCGAGGTCTTGGGCCTTCTGCTCTTCGTCCCGTATCATTTGTCGCACTTTGGCTAGTGCGGACACACGCTGGCGCTTGGCCTCCAGTATCTCTTTCTGCCTCTAGAGATTGCGGTTCTTGAGGCGCAGGGCGCGCAGCTGTAGCTGTTCTTCCGCTGAGACGCCGAGGACCTCACCATCCTCGGTGAGGTCTGCGCCCTCCAGTGGGGCGAAGCATGGGGGTGGCTGCGATTGTCCTTCAGGGCCGCAGGTGCGGAGAGTGTCGTCTTCGCGGGTGCGGGGAACGTTGTCTTCGGTGGCCTCTTGGTGGGTGGATTGGGTGAGGGCGAGGGCCTTGCCCTTTCTTGCGGCAAGCAGTGCTGCCTTCGCAGCCTCGTCAGCCTTCGGGTTAGCTCTCTTGGGTGCCATCGCGGGTGGTTTTCTTGTAGCACCCACGGTGGGCGCTAAATGTTGGGACTTGCTCTCACTCGCAAGGGGGGCCAACAAGGGTGAACAGTGACGTTAACAGGGTTACGCGCTAGATGACTATAGCTCTGTTAATCTAGCCTCCCACGGGCACTGTGCGGGGGTATTTATAGGTACCTGAGCGCCCAGCGCCTTGTGCTAAGGACGCATGTGCCCTCAGCTACCTAGGTTATCCCCAGAATATTCCCATAAAGCAGGGTTACAGACTGTAATTACAGGGATGCCTTTACAAATTAGGCCTGTAACACGCGGCGGCCACGCAGGGCCCCTTACAATGGGCCGGATCACACGTGGGCCTCTGAGCTGGACGAGGCCGCACTGTGGGATGACGCCGTTGCAGGCCTTCGTCTGGTGCTGAATCGAGCGAAGGGTGTCCCTGCCCGTTTTGTCTCTGTCAGACCAGCGACTGCAACGAAGGCCTCGAGCGAAGGGTGGCGTCTTTGCCTTCGCCCCAATAATAAATATTAGTTCTCCTAAATTAAGTAATAAATATTCATTCTAAACTAACTTCTAATTCTCATCGCACATCCAAACTAATAATTTTCTTCAAGGAAATAATGTATGTGTTGCATTTGCCTAAACGAGTAATGTGTATAACCTTGCATAGCATGCTGGAATCTTGGAGTGTGCATTTAAATTTGAACATTTAAAGTAGCGCGGAGGGCTACATTGCTGAGTATGCAGAGACAACAAAGAGGCTGCAAGCTGCTGCTCGCAAGGAGGTCTTGTGTCTTCCAGGTATAGGTGATGAAGATCTGGACAATTCATTGGTAGCTGCAATGATGGATCGAACAGAATCTAACGAAGCTGCTGAAAAGAAGAGGAAGGTGGGTAGTGTTTCTTTTCAGTTTAAGGGCTGATTTAGTGATAAGGGGATCACGGAAGAATTAGAAGAAATTGAGAGGGAAATAAAATAAACTATTTCCCTCTCAATCCCCCGTGATCCCTGGTCACCAAATCAGCCCTAAGGGCTCGTTCGGTTGCACCGGAATAAGCCAGGATTCATTCTAGCTCATTAAAATTTATATAAATTAGAGAAGTAATCCAGCTAGGAATTAATCCGGGGCTTCAATCCCAAACAACCGAACATGCCCTAAGTGGTATGCAATGCTTGTGTTTTACTTGTATTGAATGTGTTTTGTGTAATGATCTCGGCATGCCTTTTCTTTTTCCCTAGTTGGAGATGCTAGAGAAGCACTACCATGATGAACTGAAGATGGAAATTGATGGCGTTGCTTTCTCTAATCTGTCAAATAAGGAAGCAGATAAATCACCAGATGCCAAAGATAATATATGTTGGTGCCTTTTTGGGCGCTAATCACTCCGTGAGAACCGGCGGCGGTGCTCTCTGCACAGGCGCGGACGGTCCGTGACCTGGGGCCGGGCTTAGGATTTCCCTGGCTGACGGCCGGACGGTCCGCGCTTATAAGCCGAATGGTCCACGTGTGCGCAGGGACGGTGAAGGTTGCCGGCGGCCTAGATCTCGCTCCCGGGAGGGACCCCGTCGGGGAGAAGAGATCCTAGGTATTGTCTAGGCTCGGCAGGCCGACTTAGACTCCACTAATCGACGTAGAGTCGAAGAGAAGCGGGGAATTTGAGGATTGAGATACTAAACTAGGGCTAAACTAGAACTACTCCTAATGCATAAGGTAAAAACGAGAAATAGACTTGATTTGATCGATTGTTGGAGGCTCAATCGGCTGTAGCCCTTCATCTATATAAAGGGGAGGTCTGGATCTGCTTCAAACTGTTTTCGAGTTAATCCCGCGGTTTTAGGTAACAAATCCCGCGAGAAACTAGGAACCCTAACTGACTCTGCGCACGCGCGGACCGTCCGCGAGGCTCTTTTTAGTGTTCAACATATGCCCCCTGCCTTTTGGTGAAGGTTGACGAACCAAAAGCATATGAACTAAACCTGATGTAAGTCACCGGCTTTTCAATATGGAGATTATTCAATAAAGCACCAATGTATAAAGGCCGTTACGGATTGTATCTTCCTCGGCCATGACCATTTGATCAATGGATCAAAAGGAATATAATAGAGGTGCCCCCTAGACTGGATAGACAAAGGGACTACACATATGGCATGAATTCATCATCGTACCATTCCATATTTGAACAGGATAATATACCGACGATGAATAAACGGGTGGAAAGTACCCTGGTCTCATAGGATGAACAAGCGATGCTTGTTGTGTCGCCTTTTGGGTCGTTTTGTTCGGCCGTTTCGTTCTAGCAGGTGACCGGGGTTTCTTCGTTGACCGATTACGTGGAACAGTCTTCTTGCTAGCATTTTTGGCTAGCAATTGATCGAAAGTAGGGCCGGTTTTTACTAGTCGACCATGTGTGCTTTGCCCTTGCGTCTCTTTCCTTACTTTGTGTAGAGGCTGACGCCTTCGGTCACAAGCGGACTGTCCGGCTGAGTTGGCCGGACCGTCTGTCTGAACACCAGACCATCCGCACGTAGGTGTCGGACCGTCCACGATGCTCGGGCTAGGCTGTCATGTTCGGCTTATTAATTGTGCCTGCCCCCTGATGCCTCCGGACCTTTTAGCCTTCTCGTCCGGAGCCTTTTAAGTAATCTCCTTTTGTGATATATTCGATATGCGAGGATCACCAATGATGATGCCCTTGCCTTTGCCTTTATCGACCATTTTGGGCCGAACTAAGATCTTTTTGCATGCGATATCTATTGTATTAACAGAAAATGGTTGTGTGTCCACTTGCATCTCCTGAAAAGCCAATCGACCCTCATTTATGGCCGATTGTACCTGTCGAAGAAAAACATTACAGTCATTGGTGGCATGAGAAAAAGAATTGTTCCACTTACAATAAGCACGCCTCTTTAATTCATCTATAGGAGGGATAGTATGAGTTAATTTAATATTGCTATTTTTAAGTAGCTCGTCAAATATCTTATCGCATTTGGCAACACTAAAGGTAAATTTAATCTCTTGTTGCCGATTCTTTTGAACCGGCTGTAAGGAAGAACATGCCGAAGATTTGGCCTTTGTTGGCCAAATAAACTCAGCAGTATATACATCTGCGGATTCATCATTTGAACTATCATGCTTTATTAGATGTATAGTACGGGTGACCGATTTTGATGTCTCTTTAAATCGGCTTTCACAGGCTAAAGCCCACTGATGTAGCTGGGCTATCGAAAAGAACTGGATCCCATCTAATTTGTCTCTTAAGTAGGATAGCAACCCATTAAAAGCTAGCCCTGCTAGCTCTTTGTCTGCGACATGGATCCGAAAGTATCGGTTTCTAGTGTCTCGGAACCTCCGGATATAATGATTAACCGATTCTTCGTGTCCTTGTTGGGCTGAAGCTAAGGCAGCTAGTCCTAATTCATATTCCCCGGCAAAGAAATGTTCATGAAATTTACTTTCTAACTCATTCTAGGAATTAATAGAATTAGGAGGCAGGGCGGTGTGCCATGCAAAAGTGGTACCAGTAAGGGATAAAGAAAATAATCGAACACGAAATGTTTCTCCATCGGCCAATTCGCCTAGGTGCGCTAGAAACTGGCCTATGTGTTCGTGTGTGCTTCTCCCATTCTCACCAGAAAACTTAGAAAATTCCGGTATCCTTGCCCCTTGTGGATATGGGATAGTGTCAAACCGGTGATTATATGGCTTTTGGTATGATTGCCCCACTCTAGCTACACTAACTCTGAACTTATCTCGAAATAGTTCAGTCATCTCTTCCCTAATTTTTTCCTTTGTACCCAGTGGCAGACCACTAGATCCTGGGCTGTGGGGCTCATTTGGTCGGGCATTAGTATACCAACCTTCTTGCCCTGACCGATCGATAGTGTTGATCGGTCTGTGATTATATGGTGCGTTATGGTTTAAATATGTAGAGCGCGAAACATACTGCTGCTGTGGTGTCTAATAATTTGGTGCATGGTGTGCAACAACGGGTTCTGCATATGCGTATCCAGTTTGTATGATGGTATAACCAAACTGGCCGGTTGTGTTCGCCACTATTGGGGCGCCACATGGTAGTCCTGGTACAGCCCCATACTATCCAGCATAGAAAGTCGGACGATCCGTGTAAGGGTCGGATGGTCCGGGTAGAAGCTCGGACGGTCCGACCGTGTCCAGGATCGCCGATCTGCCAAGCAGGGACGACGGTGGTCCTAGGGCAGCCCCGGACTGTTCAGCAGAGCAAGCCAGACGGTCCGAGCAGAAGCTCGGACGGTCCGACCATGTTTAGGGGCGTCGATCTACCAAGCAGGAATGGTGGTGGTGGTACTTGCCCTGGATATGAGTTCATCGGCATACCATATAATGGCTGGGGCTGCAAATCTCCATTTGTTGCCGATGTATTAGACATAGATATCATGTTACTAGTTTCATATGATGGAAAACTAGGAGCAACAGACTTTTCCAACATACGCATTAATTTTCTAATTGACTCTTCTAACCCTCCAATCTGTTGTTTCATTTGATTTTGCTGATGATCTACATACTGTTTAATAGACTGGATGTCGTCGAGTTTACTTACGTTGGGGACTTGAAGCGAAGATAGAAGAGATGCGATGTCGGTCTCTCCATGTTTGACAACTTTCTGGTGGCAATCCATCGTGTATTCTGATAAGAATTTCTCCTTCGCTTGACGCATGTAGTCCTCGCATTGCTGTTGCTCATCGGCCGTCAGACTTTCAACAGCCGGCTTCAGGATATTGTCTGGGGAGATATCGGTGTAATCTTTAGAACCGGCCATTTGAGGGCCAGATTTTTAGTAGATCTAAACACCTGTCCCCAGCGGAGTCGCCAAAAGTGTGTTGGTGCCTTTTTGGGGGCGCCAATCACTACGTGAGAACCAGCGGTGGTGCTCTCTACATAGGCACGGACGGTCCGCGGCTAGGGGCCAGATGGTCCATGACCTGGGGCCAGGCTTAGGGTTTCCCTGCCTGACGGCCGGACGGTCCGCGCCTATAGGCCTGAAAGTCACCTGAGGGGGGTGAATAGGCGAAACCTAAAATTTATAACTTTGAACACACACTACAAGTCGGGGTTAGCGTTAGAATTAAATTCAAGTCCGAAGAGAGGGAAAACAAATCAACCAAGAAATAAGGCGAGTGAACACGATGATTTGTTTTACCGAGGTTCGGTTCCAAGGAACCTAGTCCCCGTTGAGGAGGTCACAAAGACCTGGTCTATTTCAACCCTTTCCCTCTCTCAAACGGTCACTTAGACCGAGTGAGCCTTCTTCCTTAATCTCACGGGTCACTAAGACCCCGCAAGGACCACCACACACTTGGTGTCTCTTGCTTTGCTTACAAAGCACTTGAGAATAAGAATGGGAAAAGAAAAAGGCCAAACCAAGCAACAAGAGCAACAAAAGAACACAAAACACCCTCTCTCAAGTCCCTAATGGAATTGAGTTGATTTGGTGGCTTGGAGAGGATTCAATCTATTTGATGTGTCTTGGAGTGAAGTCTTTTGCTCTTGTGTTGAATGCAATGTTCAGAATGCTTGGATGTATATGAATGAGGTGGTTGGGGGGTATTTATAGCCCCCAACCACTTTCATAGCCGTTGGTGAAGGCTGCTGTCGATGGGCGCACCGGACAGTCCGGTGCGCCACTGGATAGGTACTGTTCCTTGTCCAGTGCGATGCCATGTCACCCAACTGTTAGGGTTCTGAGCAGTTGACCGTTGGAGCTGGCTGTCGTCTTGCTGCACCGGATAGTCCGGTGACCCTCTGACTTCGCGGCTCTAACTTCTGCACGGCACTGTAGCGTACTGTTCATCTGTGCAGAGTCGACCGTTGGCGTAGATAGCCGTTGCTCCGCTGGTGCACCGGACAGTCCAGTGGCGCACCGGACAGTCCGGTGAATTATAGCGGAGCGCGTCTCCAAATTCCCGAGAGTGACTGGTTGAGGATTGTATGGTCCTGGTGCACCGGACACTGTCCAGTGGCACACCGGACAGTCCAGTGCGCCAATTCTCAGCACACTCAAGTCCTTTTGCTCTAATAAAATTGTATCCCTAACTTGATTTCTTTCTTGGTTTGTGTTGAACCTTATGCACCTGTAATAGATGAATTATAGACAAACTAGTTAGTCCACGTGTTTGCGTTGATCATCAACCACCAAAATTAATTATAGGAAATGGTTAATCCAATTTCCCTTTCAATCTCCCCCTTTTTGGTGATTGATGCCAACACAAACCAAAGCAAATATTAAGTGCAGAAATGTAACTAGTTTGCAATTGAGATGTCAGTGCATAAGTTACTTGGAATTAAACCAATTGAAAGTCTTACTAAGTATGATTGGATTGGCTTTCTTTTATTTAACATTTTGGACCACTTTTGCACCATATGTTTGTTTTTGCAGAACTTTTGGAAAAATCTTTTCAAATTCCTTTTGCAAATAGTCAAAGGTATATGAATAAGATAGCAAGAAGCATTTTCAAGATTTGAAATTTCTCCCCCTGTTTCAAATGCTTTTCCTTTGACTAAATAAAAACTCCCCCTGAATGAAATTCTCCTCTTAGCTTTCAAGAGGGTTTTGAAATAGATATCATTTTGAAATTTTCACAAGTTAAGTGAAACATAGATACCAATTGATACTACATTGAGAATACATTATTTGAAAAAATTTTAAAATGGTGGTGGTGCGGTCCTTTTGCTTTGGGCTTATTACTTTCTCCCCCTATGGCATTAATCGCCAAAAACGGAGAACTTTGGAGCCCTTTTTCAACTTTCTCCCCCTTTGGGGCCTAATACCTTCTCCCAAATAGTAATATAATATGAGTGAAGATCATAACATTGAGAGTTTGTGGAGTAGCAGCAAAGGTTAAGTGATACCGTCACAGTTTGGAGTGGAAGCCTTGTCTTTGCCGAATCCTCCAATTCCCTTTCAATCTAAGACTAAGTATAGAAATACACTTGAAAACACATTAGACGTAGTCTTGGCACAAGAAGAATAAAAAATATGCAATTGTACTAAATGAAAGAGATATGATCAAAGGTATGTAAATAAGCTATGTGTGCAATGTTGCAATGTTTCATACCATGCTCTTGGGGCTTGCTTAAGTCCATAGAGCGCCTTAGAGAGCTTACACACATGGTCGGGGTACCTATCATCCTCAAAGCCAGGGGGTTGTTCCACATACACCTCCTCCTTGATTGGCCCATTGAGGAAAGCGCTCTTCACATCCATTTGAAACAACCTGAAAGAGTGGTGAGCGGCATAGGCTAATAATATTTGAATAGACTCTAGCCTAGCCACAGGAGCAAAAGTCTCCTCGAATTCCAAACCTGCGACTTGGGCATAACCTTTTGCCACAAGTCGAGCCTTGTTTCTTGTCACCACCCCGTGCTCGTCTTGCTTGTTGCAGAACACCCACTTGGTTCCCACAACATTTTGCTTGGGACGTGGCACCAGGCTCCAAACTTCATTCCTCTTGAAGTTGTTGAGCTCTTCCTGCATGGCCAACACCCAGTCTGGATCTTGCAAGGCCTCTTCTACTATGAAAGGCTCAAAAGAAGAGACAAATGAGTAATGCTCACAAAAATTAGCTAATCGTGAGCGAGTTGTTACTCCCTTGCTTATGTCACCCAGAATCTGATCAATGGGGTGATTTCTTTGGATCGTCGCTCGGACTTGAGTTTGAGGGGCCAGTGGTGCTTCTTCCTCCAAAACTTGTTCTTCTTATGCTCCCCCTTGATCACGTGCTTCTTCTTGAAGAACCTGTCCATCATCTTATTTGGGGGATGCACCATTATTGAGGAAGAAGGCTGATCTTGCTCCTGTTGTTCCTGTGGTCGCACATCTCCAATCGCCATCGTGCAGATTGCGGTCGTTGGAACATCATCTTCATCTATGTCATCAAGATCAACTTGCTCTCTTGGAGAGCCATTAGTCTCATCAAATACAACGTCGCTAGAGACTTCAACCAAGCCCGAGGATTTGTTGAAGACCCTATACGCCTTTGTATTTGAGTCATACCCTAGTAAAAACCCTTCTACAGCTTTGGGAGCAAATTTAGAATGTCTACCTTTCTTCACCAAAATGTAGCATTTGCTCCCAAATACACGAAAGTAAGAAACGTTGGGTTTGTTACCAGTAATAAGTTCGTAGGAGGTCTTCTTGAGAATGCGATGCAGATATAGCCGGTTTATGGCGTGGCAGGCTGTGTTCACAGCTTCCGACCAAAATCGCTCGGGTGTCTTGAACTCTCCAAGCATCGTCCTCGCCATGTCGATAAGCGTCTTGTTCTTCCTCTCTACCACACCGTTTTGCTGTGGTGTGTAGGGAGCGGAGAACTCGTGTTTGACGCCTTCCTCCTCAAGATACTCCTCCACTTGCAGATTCTTGAACTCGGACCCGTTGTCGCTTCTTATCTTTTTCACCTTGAGCTCAAATTTGTTTTGAGTCCTCCTTAGAAAGCGCTTTAGGGTCCCTTGGGTTTCTGATTTATCCTGCAAAAAGAACACCCAAGTGAAGCGGGAAAAATCATCAACAATAACAAGACCATACTTATTTTCCCCCGATGCTAAGGTAAGCAACGGGTCCGAAGAGGTCCATATGAAGAAGCTCCAGTGGTCTTGATGTTATCATCACATTCTTGTTGTGATGAGTGCTTCCCACCTGTTTCCCTGCTTGACAAGCTGCACAAGGTCTATCTTTTTTGAAACATACATTGGTTAGTCCTAACACATGTTTTCCCTTTAGAAGCTTATGAAGGTTCTTCATCCCAACATGTGCTAGACGGCGATGCCACAGCCAGCCCATGCTAGTCTTTGCTATTAAGCATGCATCTAGATCGGCCTCGTCTTTCGAAAAATCAACTAAGTAGAGTTTGTCGTCTAATACACCCTTAAATGCTAATGAACCATCACTCCTTCTAAAGACAGAAACATCAATATTGGTAAATAGACAATTATAACCCATGTTACATAATTGACTCACAGACAATAAGTTGTACCCGAGCGATTCAACTAAGAATACATTGGATATAGAATGCTCGGATGAAATGGCTATCTTGCCCAAGCCTTTGACCTTGCCTTGGTTCCCATCTCCAAAGATGATCGTATCCTGGGAATCCTTGTTCTTGATGTAGGAGGTGAACATCTTCTTCTCCCCCGTCATGTGGTTTGTGCATCCGCTATCGATAATCCAGCTTGAGCCCCCACATGCATAAACCTGCAAGGCAATTTACACTTGGGTTTTAGGTACCCAACTCTTGTTGGGTCCTACAAGGTTAGTCACAATAGCCTTTGGAACCCAAATACAAGTCTTGTCTTCCTTGCATTTGGATCCCAACTTTCTAGCAACTACTTTTTTATTCTTACATACAAGCGCAAATGAAGTATTGCAAGCATGGTAAATAGTAGTAGATTCATTACACACTTTCCTAGGCACATGATGCACAACATGATTTCTTCTAGGCCTACTTCTACCGTGGACAAAAGTAGAACTCGAGGCAAACATTGCATGTGAATCAAAAGCATCATGATCATAACTCCTATTATAATTGGAATGACTAGCAATTTTCCTATTATACATAAAAGCATGATTTTTTTGAATACTACTAGCCATAGGGGCCTTCCCTTTCTCTTTGATGAGAATGGGAGCCTTTTGGCTTGTTAAGTTCTTGGCTTCCTTTCGAAAACCAAGTCCATCCTTAATTGATGGGTGTCTACCAATTGTGTAGACATCCCTAGCAAACTTTAATTTATCAAAATCAATCTTGCAAGTCTTAAGTTGAGCATTAAGACTTGCCACCTCATCATTTAATTTAGAAATGGACTCAAGATGATCATCACAAGCATCAATATCAAATCCTTGCATCTACTGCAAATAACTATATGTTCTACACAAGATCTAGTAGTATTAGCTTCCTTTAGCTTAGCATTTAAATCATCATTCAAAATCTTTAAACTAGAGATTGATTCATGGCACACAGACAATTCAGAGGATAACATTTCATTTCTCTTAATTTCTAGAGCAAGAGATTTTTGAACGCTAACAAATTTATCATGCTCTTCATATAAAATATCCTCTTTCTTTTCTAAAAGTCTATCCTTTTCATTTAAATCATCAAATAGTTCATTAATCTTTTCTACTTTAGCTCTATCTAATCCTTTAAATAGACTAGAGTAATCCACTTCATCATCGGAGGAATCCTCATCACTAGTAGTAGAGTACTTAGGGGAATCTCGAACACTCACCTTCTTCTCCTTGGCCATGAGGCAAGTGTGGCGTTCGTTGGGGAAGAGTGAAGATTTGTTGAAGGCCGAGGCTACCAGTCCTTCATCGTCGGAGTCGGATGAAGAGCAGTCTGAATCCCATTCTTTGCCAAGGTGTGCCTCGCCCTTCGCCTTCTTGTAAGCCTTCTTCTTCTCCCTCTTCCCATGCTTTTCTTGTTCTTGGTCATTATTATTATTGGGGCATTGTGCTATAAAATGACCAGTCTTACCGCATTTAAAATAGGAGCGCTTCCCCTTTGCTTTGTTCTTGCTGGGGTACTCCTTGCGTCCTTTTAGTGCGGTCTTGAAGCGTTTGATGATTAGGGCCATCTCATCTTCGTTTAGCCCGGCAGCTTGAACTTGTGCCACCTTGCTTGGTAGCGTCTCCCTGCTGCTTGTTGCTTTGAGAGCAACGGGTTGAGGCTCATAGACGGGTAGAGGGCCATTAAGGGCATCATCCACGTATCGCGCTTCCTTTACCATCATACGCCTGCTCACGAATTTTCCGAGTATCTCCTCGGGCGTCATTTTGGTGTACCTGGGATTTTCACGAATGAGGTTTACAAGATGGGGGTCAATTACCGTGAATGACCTTAGCATAAGCCAGACGACGTCGTGGTCCGTCCATCTTGTGCTTCCATAGCTTCTAATTTTGTTGACCAGGGTCTTGAGCCTGTTGTAGGTTTGTGTTGGCTCCTCTCCCCTGATCATCGCAAATTTTCCTAGCTCGCCTTCCACTAACTCCATTTTGGTGATCATGGTGGCGTCGTTTCCCTCATGTGATATCTTGAGGGTATCCCAGATTTGCTTGGCATTGTCCAAGCCGCTCACCTTGTTGTACTCATCCCTACACAAAGATGCTAGCAAAATAGTGGTAGCTTGTGCATTCTTATGAATTTGCTCATTTATGAAAACAGGGTTGTCAGTATTATCAAAATGCATTCCATTTTCAACAATCTCCCAAATACTAGGATGGAGAGAAAATAGGTGACTACGCATTTTGTGACTCCAAAATGAGTAGTCTTCTCCATTGAAGTGCGGAGTTTCCTAAGTGGAATTGATAGTAAATGAGCATTAGAATTGAATGGAATACGAGAATAATCAAATGAAAAGTTTTGATTAATCGGTTTCTTTTTAGACGAGTCATCGTCGTCATCGTCTCTTGGTGAAGAAGAGGAGGCATCGCTGTCATAGTAAATGATCTTCTTGATGTGCCTCTTCTTCTTCCTGTCCTTCTTCTTGTGACTCGAGCCAGAGTCAGTGGGCTTGTCGTCTCTTGGCTCGTTGAAGATGGACTCCTCTTTGTCGTTGACCACCATCCCCTTTCCCTTAGGATCCATCTCTTCGGGCGATTAGTCCCTTATGTGAAGAGAACGGCTCTGATACCAATTGAGAGCACCTAGAGGGGGGGTGAATAGGTGATCCTGTAAAATTCAACACTAATAGCCACAAAACTTAGTTATGAAAGTTAGAACGGCTAAGTAGCTTGAGACGAGCTCTTGGGAACACAGACAATCAAAGAGAGAACAATCACAAGAGACACACGATTTTATCCCGTGGTTCGGCCAAGTAACACTTGCCTACTTCCACGTTGTGGCGTCCCAATGGACGAGGGTTGCACTCAACCCCTTTCAAGTGATCCAATGATCAACTTGAATACCACAACTTTTCTTCCTTATATCCTTTTCTCGTTTGCGAGGAATCTCCACAAGTTGGAGCCTGTCGCCCTTACAATGATGATCACAAAGAAAGCAGGAGTAAGGTTGGGATGAGCAACACACACAAGACACAAATCGCAGCACACCTACGCACACAAGAGAAGATTTGAGCTCAAATGACAACACAGGGAGTCCTTGACTCGAATAGAGCTCAAATCTCAAACACAACGAAACGAATGCGCGGGAACGAAGTCTGGATGCGTTAGGATGCTTTAGTGAATGCTTGTGTAGCTCCTCCATGCGCCTAGGGGTCCCTTTTATAGCCCCAAGGCAGCTAGAGCCGTTGAAGATCAACAAGGAAGGCTATCCTTGCCTTCTGTCGAGTGGCGCATCGGACAATCCGGTGCGCCACCGGACAGTCACTGTACACGGTGTAACACCCTAAAGTTCAATCTTGTGAAAACAAAGAAAAATTCTCAAAGATTTTAAATCAAAACACCTTTCCTTAAAGATAATCATAATTTAGAAGTTTCCACTCATGAATATGTTAAAAATACATAATTAAAGATATTTAGATAATCTAAATTGCCCTTGGGTTAGTATATATAAAAGAATTAGGATTAAGCTATTTCTTAATATATATAGTCTACAATGTAAATTTTGATTTCCCTAGAAGTTATAAGGTAGGGATTATTCTACTATATGATTAAAAGCTTGTCTAAAAGAACTAAAATAAATAAAGAAATACATAAAATAGGTTTTTGCACATTATGCTGGAATTCTATATGTGTATCCAAATTAAGTGTTTGAACTTGTGTTGATTTGAAATTCAAATGGAAAGGAAAAATAGAAAATAGAAAATAAATGGGAAAGGGAGAAAAGAGAAAGAAATATTATAAAGATAAATTCATAAATGAATAGATCCTATATTGGTAAGTTCAAATTGAATATATAAACTGAGAATAAACTTGCCACAAAGTTTGAATTTGGATTTAAGTTTGAATTTGAAAAGAGAAATGAAAAAGAAAACAGAAAATATAAAAAGAAAAGGAAGAAAGACTTACCTGGGCCGCCAGATTGTATTTCGGCCCACTCGGCCTCACCCTCCGCGCAGCCCAGGCGGGAGTTGGGCTTGCCTGCGGGCTCGGCTGACGCATGGGACCCACTTGACAGACTCTCCCTCGCGTCCGCGCCTCCCTCCCTCACTGCCGCACGGTCCCACCGTCCAGGCGTGGTTCGCGTGTGTTCGGTTTCACTGGGCCGCGGGACCCGCATGTCATCCCCTCCGCAACCGATCGCGAGAGCTTCGCCGCGTCGTTCGCGCCCACCTCGCGGGGGAAGCTCACCGGCGATCGCGGAGCTCGCGTAACCACCGCGCTCCTACATGTATACAAAACCGAGACCTCCTCACCAGAACCCTCGACCGCCTTCCACTCCGTTGAACCCGAGAGCGCCGCCGCCACGGCATAACACCATCCGCCGCGCGCCAAGACTCGTTCGCCGCCGACTTATCCTCGATTTGGTGTGTGGGATCCATCTCCGGGACCCCTTGAAGCCGGTGCGGAGTTTGCCCGGGCTCGTCTTCGTCCAGGGAGCGTCGAATTCCTCGTCGAACTTCGTTGCTCCGCCGCGATTCCGCCCTCGTCGACGCCGGACCCTCTGCGCGCCGTAATCGTCGGTAATAACCCTTCCACCTTGTTCGCCATACCCTCGGCTGCGTGGCGCACCGTTTAATTGCTAGAATAGCGCGCCTGGTCGTCGGATTGGGTTTACTCCGGCGAGGGTCCGCCGTGTGGCTTGGGCGGCGCCGCCGTCCCGAGCTGGTGGTTGGGGAAACACGCGATGGCCGTCGATCTCCCAGTAAACGGCTCAGATTAGAAGTAGGCGTACCCCTTCGTCACGTTGATCGGGTGCCGTCGATCTCAGATCTAATGGATGGGGTTAGATTTAGCATAATTAAATCGCGACCGTTGAACTCAGATCCGACGGTGTAGATTATGTACCGTTTCGGCCGTATGTGGATCTAATCGGGGCCGTTCGTTTGCGATCCATCGGCCGGGATTCGCCCATACCTCTTCGCGGGGCAGTTTTTCTAAAGAGCCCCCGCAGAATCGTAAAACCAACCCGCGGTCCATTTGTCACTGTTCTCTGTGTCTAGGAGATATTGCGCAGAGGCCCCTGAGTTTTCTGGAAATTGACGCCCAGTCCAGAGACATTTAAAAACAGAGAAATAATAATAGAAATTCATTTTTAATACAAAAACAAATCTAGAAACTTGTAAAATTCATAGAAATTCCATTTTTGGTCCAAATTGAACCATTCCAGTTTCTAAAATTTTGTAATAATATTCTTCATCATTTAGTGCCTCTGTTTTGTCATAAAAACAATTAGAAATTTAATCTCTCATTTTAATCCATTTTAAACACATGGAACCTTTGAAAATTCATAACCTAAAATCTACAACTCCAAAATTAATAATTCTTTTTCCTGTGATCTTATTTTAATATGTAGATTATTAATATGTATTTTGCATATATGTTTGGTGTAATGTTAATCTTGCCTATATCATGTATGTTTGTATTGCTACGACTAGCAGTGAGGTCACGAGGATCTGAAGATCATCCTGGTACCTGGATTCTCAAGGCCCAGGCAAGTTGTGCCCTTGATCACTTCTTTTCACCTACTCATGTTCTAATTAATCATAATGTTCTGCATAGGTTAATTTTGATGGGACCCAATAGGTTACCTAGTTTGATTATCTTTATACCTTGTTTACCACTGATCTTTCTGGGTAGTACTTGCTAGTGCTATATGTGGTTTTGGGTATGGAGATACACTATTCATGATTACACTTTTTGTTATCAGTTGTTAGTTAATGTTCATGTTAAGATCATTATGTTAATTGGAACATGGAGCGACCACCCGGGAAAACAGTGCTACCACAAGGGTAGTATGGGATGCCCTTGGCTGATTAATTAGGAAAGCTAGTGGAAGACTACCTTACCCGAAAGGGGCAAGGGCAGTAGGGGAGAGGTCAGTGCGGGAAGTGCCCTCGGGAGGATTTTGCTGCGATGGCGGTCCTGCAAGGGATTCCTGTACTGGATCTTCCTATAAACTGTAGCGGGTTTTCGGAAGCTAGTGGAACTTTGTAAAGGCCTCGTAGTGCTACCCTGCCTCACTTCCTTGGTAGAGGTGTATGGGATTCATGACCCCTTGGCAGATGGGTAACACGACTTGTGGGTAAAGATGCGCAACCTCTGCAGAGTGTAAAACTGGTATACTAGCCGTGCTCACGGTCATGAGCAGCTCGGACCCTCACATGATTAATTTATGGAACTAAATTCAATTTGTCATATGCATTGCATTGCAGGTGAAGTGGTTACATTTGTTCTATTATTTAATTGGGTTGGTATTTACTTATACTTAGTAATTGCTAATAAAATTTTGACCAACTTTAAAAGCAATGCTCAGCTCTAACCATCTTCTTTGGTAAGCCTTACACTTCACATGAGCTTCCATCTTTGGCAAGTTCATACACATTATTCCCCACAACTTGTTGAGCGATGAACGTATGTGAGCTCACTCTTGCTGTCTCACATACACCACAGGTCAAGAACAGGTACCGCAGGATGATGCTCATGGAGGATGCTGCGATGAGTTCGTGAGAGGTCTAGGTCGTCGTCTCCCAGTCAACTTTGGGTTGCTGGACCGTTGTCTCCTTATAATGTAATCATTTATTTTGTATAGAACTCCTGTTATATATAAAGATGTGACATTCGATCCTGTGCCACTATACATCATATGTGTGAGACTTGGTCCCAGCATACCTGGTGTTTATGTTAACCCCGGGTTTTGGACCCCTAAAATCCGGGTGTTACAGAAGTGGTATCAGAGGAATGTTGACTGTAGGACGAAACCTAGATAGAACTGGACAACCATTATCTACTTACCTCTGCTACTCTGATTCTTTCTAAACTTATCTTAAATCTTTTCTTATCTATTTCCGCTTACTCTGATCTTTCTTACCTTATTCTTTCTAAAAGACAAATGTGGATTTCACACTTTGAAATCATGTACCTAAAGTGAATAGGAGATCTATTCTTAGGAACCAAAAACAAAAACTATTTTTATAGATATCTATGGACTTGAATGTTTGTTCTTATGAAACTTGTTTGATTTGGATCTTTGATTGAGTGTGATGAGTTGTGGAGTAATGTCCACAATTACATCTGCATATACACATAGGTATTAAAATATATTTATAAAATAACTAGACAACCTAGACTATCCCCATTGGAACTTATCTAGCTTAAGAGATTTATCTTATCCTAAAAGGTCTCATTCTAACCAATTCATCTTATCTTAAAAGATTCTATCCTACACTCATAGATCTATCTTATCTCAAAAGGTCTTAACTTATCCTAATGTATATAGATCCATCTTATCTTAAGAGGTTTTTCTCTTATCTTAATAGATTTATCTTATCTTGTAGGATTCACCTTATCCTAACCACTTTACTTATCCCATCCTAATAAATCTAACTGACCCCAGAAGATTCTATCTTATCTTTATGAATCTGTCTTATCCTAATAAGCATACTTACCCACCCTAGAATAACAACCATGATCTAATGCAAATTAATTAGATCTTATCTAGTCAAACTAGTCACACCCATCTAACCTGGACCCGATCAAATCTAAAGAGACTTATCAAACATGTTAGATAATACTGATAAAATAGTTTAGACTCTGCCCCTATAAAACAGGTCTTAACTTAGTTCACCCTGCACTAAATTAAGAATGACAGATCGACTTGGCCATATGCAACTACTTTAACCATCTGATAGTTGCATAACCCCTCAATTTTAAACTAGCAAGAGATTCTATCTTATCATAACATATCTAACTAATCTTAAAACATCCTAACATATCTTAATAATACATATTCTACCCTGTTGGACCTATCTAATCTAAACTAGTCTAATCTAGTCATATCCAATTTAATCTGGATCTTATCTAACCTAATGTGACCTGACCCAGTGTGGTCTAATGTTATCTAACTTAATGTGGTCCACTTAAACAGATTAATGACACTAGTAAAAGAGATTAGACCCCACTAGCCATGCATTAACTTATCTTAGCACATTGGATCAATTCAACCATGAGCTAACCCAACCCATAGAACCATGATGAATGGTATGACTTTTCTATTCCCACCTAATAACAAACAAACTTTTAACCTACATCTTGTAGCCTATCTCACCCATGTATATCTCTCATCTTGACAGATTCTATCTTACCCTTGGATATTCACCTTATATGATTAGTTACCCCAATCTGGACATAAATTTAGCCCTACTAAAGAATCTTCAGAACCATGACCAGCTACTAGCTTATTCATTCCGCTTATTGAATAATTTCCTTTGCAAAACTATTACCGTAGACTTCTAACTTTCATGGTTAATACCAGGAAAGGAAAGATTATCACATAACAACAAACAGAAAATGAATCCTCCAAATCCTCCACCTGTTGACATCAATCAAGTGGTTGCTACCCAAAGACTGGTAATACAACAGTTAACAGACATGGTGACCGAGATGCAGAATCAGATAAGACAACAACGCGAGGAAATACGTCAAGCCCGCCAAGAAATAAGGCAAGCACGGCTGGGGAGACAACAACAACAACCTCCACCACCACCACCAGCTTCACCAAGCTACATAGATATAAATTATGATGATTTGTAAGGTCTAGATGTTACTTTAGTTAGTAGATGATAGGATTTTAGAAGGAACAATAAGGTCTGTTGACCCAATGTTTTGTTAAAGAATTATACCTCATGCTGAGATCTCTTTGTTTGTGCATATGAGTATGCATCCTTTTTCCTTACAAATCTCGAGGACGAGATTATTTTTAAGGGGGGTAGGATTTGTAACACCCTAAAGTTCAATCTTGTGAAAACAAAGAAAAATTCTCAAAGATTTTAAATCAAAACACCTTTCCTTAAAGATAATCATAATTTAGAAGTTTCCACTCATGAATATGTTAAAAATACATAATTAAAGATATTTAGATAATCTAAATTGCCCTTGGGTTAGTATATATAAAAGAATTAGGATTAAGCTATTTCTTAATATATATAGTCTACAATGTAAATTTTGATTTCCCTAGAAGTTATAAGGTAGGGATTATTCTACTATATGATTAAAAGCTTGTCTAAAAGAACTAAAATAAATAAAGAAATACATAAAATAGGTTTTTGCACATTATGCTGGAATTCTATATGTGTATCCAAATTAAGTGTTTGAACTTGTGTTGATTTGAAATTCAAATGGAAAGGAAAAATAGAAAATAGAAAATAAATGGGAAAGGGAGAAAAGAGAAAGAAATATTATAAAGATAAATTCATAAATGAATAGATCCTATATTGGTAAGTTCAAATTGAATATATAAACTGAGAATAAACTTGCCACAAAGTTTGAATTTGGATTTAAGTTTGAATTTGAAAAGAGAAATGAAAAAGAAAACAGAAAATATAAAAAGAAAAGGAAGAAAGACTTACCTGGGCCGCCAGATTGTATTTCGGCCCACTCGGCCTCACCCTCCGCGCAGCCCAGGCGGGAGTTGGGCTTGCCTGCGGGCTCGGCTGACGCATGGGACCCACTTGACAGACTCTCCCTCGCGTCCGCGCCTCCCTCCCTCACTGCCGCACGGTCCCACCGTCCAGGCGTGGTTCGCGTGTGTTCGGTTTCACTGGGCCGCGGGACCCGCATGTCATCCCCTCCGCAACCGATCGCGAGAGCTTCGCCGCGTCGTTCGCGCCCACCTCGCGGGGGAAGCTCACCGGCGATCGCGGAGCTCGCGTAACCACCGCGCTCCTACATGTATACAAAACCGAGACCTCCTCACCAGAACCCTCGACCGCCTTCCACTCCGTTGAACCCGAGAGCGCCGCCGCCACGGCATAACACCATCCGCCGCGCGCCAAGACTCGTTCGCCGCCGACTTATCCTCGATTTGGTGTGTGGGATCCATCTCCGGGACCCCTTGAAGCCGGTGCGGAGTTTGCCCGGGCTCGTCTTCGTCCAGGGAGCGTCGAATTCCTCGTCGAACTTCGTTGCTCCGCCGCGATTCCGCCCTCGTCGACGCCGGACCCTCTGCGCGCCGTAATCGTCGGTAATAACCCTTCCACCTTGTTCGCCATACCCTCGGCTGCGTGGCGCACCGTTTAATTGCTAGAATAGCGCGCCTGGTCGTCGGATTGGGTTTACTCCGGCGAGGGTCCGCCGTGTGGCTTGGGCGGCGCCGCCGTCCCGAGCTGGTGGTTGGGGAAACACGCGATGGCCGTCGATCTCCCAGTAAACGGCTCAGATTAGAAGTAGGCGTACCCCTTCGTCACGTTGATCGGGTGCCGTCGATCTCAGATCTAATGGATGGGGTTAGATTTAGCATAATTAAATCGCGACCGTTGAACTCAGATCCGACGGTGTAGATTATGTACCGTTTCGGCCGTATGTGGATCTAATCGGGGCCGTTCGTTTGCGATCCATCGGCCGGGATTCGCCCATACCTCTTCGCGGGGCAGTTTTTCTAAAGAGCCCCCGCAGAATCGTAAAACCAACCCGCGGTCCATTTGTCACTGTTCTCTGTGTCTAGGAGATATTGCGCAGAGGCCCCTGAGTTTTCTGGAAATTGACGCCCAGTCCAGAGACATTTAAAAACAGAGAAATAATAATAGAAATTCATTTTTAATACAAAAACAAATCTAGAAACTTGTAAAATTCATAGAAATTCCATTTTTGGTCCAAATTGAACCATTCCAGTTTCTAAAATTTTGTAATAATATTCTTCATCATTTAGTGCCTCTGTTTTGTCATAAAAACAATTAGAAATTTAATCTCTCATTTTAATCCATTTTAAACACATGGAACCTTTGAAAATTCATAACCTAAAATCTACAACTCCAAAATTAATAATTCTTTTTCCTGTGATCTTATTTTAATATGTAGATTATTAATATGTATTTTGCATATATGTTTGGTGTAATGTTAATCTTGCCTATATCATGTATGTTTGTATTGCTACGACTAGCAGTGAGGTCACGAGGATCTGAAGATCATCCTGGTACCTGGATTCTCAAGGCCCAGGCAAGTTGTGCCCTTGATCACTTCTTTTCACCTACTCATGTTCTAATTAATCATAATGATCTGCATAGGTTAATTTTGATGGGACCCAATAGGTTACCTAGTTTGATTATCTTTATACCTTGTTTACCACTGATCTTTCTGGGTAGTACTTGCTAGTGCTATATGTGGTTTTGGGTATGGAGATACACTATTCATGATTACACTTTTTGTTATCAGTTGTTAGTTAATGTTCATGTTAAGATCATTATGTTAATTGGAACATGGAGCGACCACCCGGGAAAACAGTGCTACCACAAGGGTAGTATGGGATGCCCTTGGCTGATTAATTAGGAAAGCTAGTGGAAGACTACCTTACCCGAAAGGGGCAAGGGCAGTAGGGGAGAGGTCAGTGCGGGAAGTGCCCTCGGGAGGATTTTGCTGCGATGGCGGTCCTGCAAGGGATTCCTGTACTGGATCTTCCTATAAACTGTAGCGGGTTTTCGGAAGCTAGTGGAACTTTGTAAAGGCCTCGTAGTGCTACCCTGCCTCACTTCCTTGGTAGAGGTGTATGGGATTCATGACCCCTTGGCAGATGGGTAACACGACTTGTGGGTAAAGATGCGCAACCTCTGCAGAGTGTAAAACTGGTATACTAGCCGTGCTCACGGTCATGAGCAGCTCGGACCCTCACATGATTAATTTATGGAACTAAATTCAATTTGTCATATGCATTGCATTGCAGGTGAAGTGGTTACATTTGTTCTATTATTTAATTGGGTTGGTATTTACTTATACTTAGTAATTGCTAATAAAATTTTGACCAACTTTAAAAGCAATGCTCAGCTCTAACCATCTTCTTTGGTAAGCCTTACACTTCACATGAGCTTCCATCTTTGGCAAGTTCATACACATTATTCCCCACAACTTGTTGAGCGATGAACGTATGTGAGCTCACTCTTGCTGTCTCACATACACCACAGGTCAAGAACAGGTACCGCAGGATGATGCTCATGGAGGATGCTGCGATGAGTTCGTGAGAGGTCTAGGTCGTCGTCTCCCAGTCAACTTTGGGTTGCTGGACCGTTGTCTCCTTATAATGTAATCATTTATTTTGTATAGAACTCCTGTTATATATAAAGATGTGACATTCGATCCTGTGCCACTATACATCATATGTGTGAGACTTGGTCCCAGCATACCTGGTGTTTATGTTAACCCCGGGTTTTGGACCCCTAAAATCCGGGTGTTACACACGGTCTGGTGCCGATCTCCTTCCTTTTCTAGTGCAGATGACCGTTGCACCTTTGGGCCAGTTGGCGCACCGGACACTGTCCGGTGCACACCAGATAGTTCGGTGCCCCCTTGTCGACCGTTGGCGCGGGCCACACGTCACCCGCGGATTGCGCGACCGACCGTTGCGCTGGCGACCGTTGGCTCACTGGATAGTCCGGTGCACCACCAGATAGTCCGGTGAATTATAGTCGTACGCCGCCAAACTTTTCCCGAGAGCAGCCATTTCACCTGAGTCTAGCCTGGCGCACCGGACACTGTCCGGTGCACCAAGCTGAGCTGGACTTTGGCTGCACACAGCCAAGTCTTTTGCAATTCTTTCTTTTCCTGTTTCTATCACTTAGACAAAATATGTTAGTACTCAAAACAATGTACTAAGTCTAGAAACATACCTCATGTCTTGATTTGCACTTTTCTCTTCATTTAGCACATAAGAACTTAAATGAAGGTGTTGGGCACTTAATCACCAAAACATAATAGAAATTGCCCAAGGGCACATTTCCCTTTCACCTATCAATTTTACACCCTGCCCAATCGGCATCGGAATATCCTATTAAATCAAAAGTGGATCCCTTGGGATACCAAAGCCCAAACATAGGAGTGTAAACTAAGTATCTCATGATTCTATTCACGGCCCTTAGGTGAACTTCCTTAGGATTTGCCTAAAATCTTGCACACATGCATACTGAAAGCATAATATCCGATCGAGATGCACATAAATAGAGTAAAGATCCTATCATCGATGGGTATACCTTTTGATCTATGGATTTACCTCCCATGTCGAGGTCGAGATGCCCATTGGTTCCCATGGGTGTCTTGATGGGTTTGCCATCCTTCATTTCGAACTTCTTAAGTATGTCTTGAATGTACTTCGTTTGGCTGATGAAGGTGCCCTCTTGGAGTTGCTTGATTTGAAATCCTAGGAAATATCTCAACTCCCCCATCATAGACATCTCGAATTTCTGAATCATGATCCTACTGTACTCTTCACATGAGGACTTGTTAGTAGACCCAAATATAATATCATCAACATAAACTCGGCATATAAACAAGTCTTCTACAACAGTTTTAGTAGAGTAGGATCGGCTTTACCGACTTTGAAGCCATTAGTGATAAGAAAATCTCGCAGGCATTCATACCATGCTCTTGGGGCTTGCTTGAGCTCATAAAGCGCCTTTGAGAGTTTATACACATGGTTAGGATACTCACTATCTTCAAAGCCGAGAGGTTGCTCAACATAGACCTCTTCCTTGATTGGTCCATTGGGGAAGGCACTTTTCATGTCCATTTGATAAACCTTAAAGCCATGGTAAGTAGCATAGGCAAGTAATATACGAATTGACTCAAGCCTAGCTACGGGTGCATAAGTTTCATCAAAATCCAAACCTTCGACTTGTGAATATCCCTTGGCCACAAGTCGGGCTTTGTTTCTTGTCAACACACCATGCTCATCTTGCTTGTTGCGGAATACCCATTTGGTACCTACAACATTTTGATTAGGATGTGGAACTAAATGCCATACCTCATTCCTTGTGAAGTTGTTGAGCTCCTCTTGCATTGCCACCACCCAATCTGGATCTCTTAGTGCATCCTCTACCCTGTATGGCTCAATAGAGGACACAAAAGAGTAATGTTCACAAAAAATGTGCAACCCAAGATCTAGTGGTTACCCCT